>CM075651.1:154613750-155872500 GCA_037953625.1 Crotalaria pallida | reverse complement strand
TGCTCCATGAATAAAAGATGTGAGACTTGCATTCCCATTTTATAGCTTACATTCCCATGTTGTGCTCCATGAATAAAAGATGTGGGACTTGCATTTCCCAAGTACAAGCTTGACCAACACAAGACAAGCAAAGTGCACATTAATATTATTAAGTCCCACATCATGTAAGCTGCCTGCATAGTTGCATATTTTGCATTATATTAAGCCTCGTAATGCATGTGATTTAAGCTAATGTGGGACTTGTTTCCATCCCCATTTAATAACTGTGCATGTTAAGTTTTTTATTTATTGTATTTTTTATTTTTAAAATACATATGAAATTAATAATAATAAAAGTTATATAGGCCGGCCTGTTAAGCTAAATAGGCTTTTTACATGGCCTAGGCCTGACCTGTTTAGACTATATAGGCTTTTTAAATAACCTGCTGAGTCTAGTCTGTTTACAAAAAAAGTCTGGCCTGAGTCTGACCTATTATTAGGCCTGTTATAGGCCCCTGTAGGCCGACCTGACCCGTTTCCACCCCTATTCGTGAGAGAGATCTGAGTTTTTTAAACAAACTTTATTCTTCCTTCGTGAGAGAAAAGAACACAACAAAATCAGACAATGTTTGGAAAATTAAGTTTTGTTTTTTTTAATTGGGTACTTTTAATTTTTACTTCAGTGTTGATGTTATACAGAACACAATCACATTAGAGCTATTGTTTGGAAAATTAAAAGGCTATACAGTAATCATAACAATGGCTTCTTCTCCATGCCACTGGACTCTTCAGTTTTGGTCACTATTTTTTATTTTATGTTTTTCCAATTTCCTTATGCAAAATTTAATAAAATTAAATAAAATGACCAAAAAAATTCAAAATCAAACATTACATTAATTGGCAATCAACAAAAGGTTCAATATATCTCAAAACACATTAACATAAAACTTAATTAGCCACCTATTTAACACAAATTTAAAATAAACCTCTAAAACAGTTAGCTCTAATGTAAATAAAAGGGGAAATAAACAAATCGCAAGTTATTATTAGCAAGAGGAAATAATAGCATAAAGTACAAAACCATGTCTAACATCCTTTACTTTCTATAACTCCAGTATGCATGTAATTTGAAATCAAAGAGACACTCTGGTTCAACTCCAGAATTTGCACTTTGTAAAACCGAAAATAATCTTTTCTTGTCAAAGGGAATGGGATGCAGGTTAATCGTCCTCTGCTTGCAAGAAGAAAATATCCTATCTAGTACCTGTCATTTTTAGCAGGGGAAAACATGAGAGGTGTAAAATATGGACACGCAAGATGATCAATTCAGTTGCAAAAACATGCACCTGAGCAATGATATCAGTTGGCTAAAGGAAAATGGAATGTACTCTATATCCCTACATCAAACTAACAATAACATAGTTGTCCTAATTTTAAATATACAACGACCATGCATTGCATTATAAAAACACAGCTATAAGAACTTGTCAAATGAGAACTTGAGCAAAAGTATGAACATTCCCAAAGAATGCATTCATTAAGATATGTCAGTGTATAGAAATTGCATTAGATTATATATACAAAATCCTAATCAACAATCATGAAGAAGGAAAATAAATACTTTTCATTAAATATTTCTAGATTGGAAAAATAAAAACGACAACTATTGATCACATGAAAGGTATATAGCAATAACTAAGAGCATGTAAACTCTCTTTAAGTTTCATATTTAATTAAGTACATTTTAGAGTAACTCTAACCCTTAATTTTGGATTCCATCTCTGATACATTGCACTGTAGCAGGATAGCAGGCAAGCACTAAGCATACAAGATATTGGCATAATTGCACCAAATAAAGATGAAATGAGTTATATAGCTCACATCCCAAAAGAGCTCAGGAATTTGACATAACTATATAATTTCTACTAATGCAATTATAAGTACTTCGCTTACGGTTATTAACCAACATATAAAGCATCTCAACCTAGCTAGGTGTATAAAGTATAGACCAGTAACTGCTCTTTATGATCCTTGATACATATTTTTCAAGGTTCCAATCACCAAATAATTCCCTTTCCATGTGGCACTGAATGCTTTCCAAAAACCAAGCATATTTGTTTGACAAACTTCTGTTTGTTAGAATCTTCAACTCTACTTCTAATGTTTGATTGTAAAATCTCCATTAAAAATAAGATCTGCAGTTCATTTTTTAATGCTTACTTAAAGAAAAATATAAAACAAAAAACCCAAATTATTAGAGACATAAAAACAAAAAAAAAATATATGAGACATAAATATTTTATATGAGACATAAAAATTCGTATTAAATAAAATGTTAGCTATGATGAAACAATTATTACAGAGTTTGTGTGATATTTAGGACTTATGATTCATGATTATAACAAAGTTTAGTTCTTATAAGTATCTTTTGAAAGTATTTATCGAAATGTTAAGATCTATTTTCGAACATTTTAATTATTGGGAGACGATCATCTCCCATTTTTTTATCCGCATCCACATTTAGGGTTTAGGCTTAAACTTTTGTTTACTTCTTCAACAAACTTTTGTTTTAAAAACAAAACGTTATAAAATTAAAAAATGGATGTAGCATTTTTTTTTATAAGCAAAAGATTTCATTCCAAACGACAAAACATAAACTTTTGAGAAAGAAGTACACCGATAGGAAGCTAAGGGGGTGTTTGTTTGGAGGTATAATATAAAATTGTATTCCAATAGGAGGTAGTCATAAAATATGTCTGTGTTTGGTACAAAGTACAAAAAATATATTCCTAAGAAAATTTCATTCCCACCTCCATGTTCATTTTTTTTTTCATTTTCATTCCCACCAAAAAGCTTGGAAATAGATCATTCCCACCTCTTCCTAATTACAAAAGCTAAGTACTATTTTACCCTTACCCGCATTAAGTACAAATATAAACATTGATGAGTGAAGACTGAAGAGGCTATTATTGTTTGTTGCCACATATGCTAGACGACTAGTTTTAAGATTGTCAATTGCCTAATTAGGAGATTAAAACTGTCATTTGTTTCTTTTTTTAGGCTTGTTTCTATGCTGCTTTTTTTGTTTAGCTTTTTGCTTGATTGTACTAAACATACATACATGTTTTGGTAGATGCATATTTATATCTTGTGTGTCAGTATGTTTTAATCAAAGCCACTAATTTTACTTATTAACAAATCTTAACCACTTAATATGTTCGTCTTTGAATAACATTTTAATCCTCTACTTTGTTTACAAAATTACTATTCTTCACATTGGAAAGTTTGTTGAGTCGGTGTATTTCCAATCAATGCTACAGATATAGTAGCTACATTATTTTGCAGATATGCTAACATGGTTACTGTTTTGGTTGGAAACATGGCAAGAGAGTAACTATAAATTTCTTGGAAATTAGATGGGTTGGCGCAATATTGATGCTGGGTTGTAATTGCTTTTGTTACTAAGATTTTGGGGTGGGTGGAGATGTTACGTAGTCTTATTTTGCTTTGCTATTGTTTATGTTTTTATCATTTGGAAGTATCTTGATACTTCTAAAAAAATTTAAAAAGAAATCAATGGTTGTAACTTGTAATAAAGTAATGTATCAATGTAGTTAAAATGAAGGATGACGCAATATTTTTTAAATGATGGAATATAGAAACTCCTTTATTGTTAAATAATACTTTATAACTCATAAGGGTATTTTGATAATTATACAATGTATTAATGGGAATATACATTATAACTGAAACAAACATATAAAGTATTTCCAGGAATGTTAAAAAAATTCTCAGCAATCACATATGTCAACCAAACATATTTTCTAAAAGGTTTAATTATGTCACAAGTCCCTGAAGTTTGAGGTACATTTGTCAAATACCCTTATTCTTATTTTTTCAATATCTGACTCCCCGAAGTTACTTCTGGGTTTGTCATATGCCCCTACTATCGATTTTGGTCAATTTTGCTAACATGTAACATCGGAATCCTGGTCAGACGTAGGAGGTTGGTCATGTGGTGCCGCGTGATGTTACATGTGCAAAGACGACCTCTCTCTTCAATCATTTTTTTCTTTTTTTATTTAACTAAAAATATAAAAATATTAAGTTGTTTAGTTTTTTAATTTAAAGATAAAAAAAAGATCTTCGCTCACGGGTCACCATGTGCCTAACCTTCTACGTCTGACCAGGATTTCAATGTTACATGTCAATAAAATTGACCAGAATTGGTAGTAAGGGTATATGACAAACCCAGAAGTAACTTCGGGCAGTCAAACATTGAAAAAATAAGAATAAGGGTATCTGACAAAAGTACCCCAAACTTTAGGGACTTGTGACGTAAAATTCCTGACAATGATATTCCT
The DNA here is from genome assembly GCA_037953625.1 of Crotalaria pallida. NCBI lineage: Eukaryota > Viridiplantae > Streptophyta > Magnoliopsida > Fabales > Fabaceae > Crotalaria > Crotalaria pallida. Next base: position 155,868,157 of record CM075651.1, on the reverse strand, counting down.
GACAATGAGATTCTTGACAATAGGATTCCTGGGAATACAATTTTACCCCTCGAAACAAACGCCCCCTAAAGATTCTGAACGCCAATAATATAAATATAAATAATATGAAAGGAACCCCAATCTCAGTAAGACTACTGACAACAAAAACGCCTAACAACAAAAAGCTGGATGTAGCTAATAAGCAATGTAAACAAAAATATTACTCTTTTGTAACAAAGCAACTGTTGTAAAATTCTACATGACTTTTCTTATTTTTCTTTGCTATCATTAATTCGTTACCCTGAGATCTTATGAATAATTATCGATCTGCAATTATTGCGTTATGGTAAGGACATTTTTATCGGTTATCTTAGAGTATCTTAAGCGGGGGGAGAGTTGACGTTCGTTATTCTTTCACCACCATGCAGTATTTTGCAACTCGTTCCTAGGCTTATTTTAATCGAAGAACTCATGGTACTCGAGTAGTGTGGCCTTTTTTTTTTAAATACAAGAAAAAATTGTAACGGGGGGAGAACTTGACAGAAATGGATCGGAGAACTCGAGTACCATAAGGTACTCGAGTATTGTGGCTTTTTTTTTTTATTATTATTATTTGCAAAGGAAGAACTCGAGTACCTTAGGTACTTGAGTAGTGTGGGTGGTTTTTTTTTTTTTTAACTTCAAAACTTCATATCTTCTTCGTTAACCTTTGGATCTTGCTCAAATTTGAAGACAAATTTCCTTACATACTTATTTTCACATCCAACGGTGAAATTTGTGTTTAAAGTTGTTATTATAATTACCAATAACCATTACTAATTTGAGTTTATGATATTTCATGCTTTTGTGTTTTTGAATTTGTGGAAAAAAATAGCCGTTGCAAAAATTAGTTTGAAAAAATAAATAGTTGAAAAAAATTAGTTGAAAAAAATAGTTTAAAAAAATTAGCAGAAAAAAATAAGTTAAAAAAAAATTAGCCGTTGAAAAATAAATTATTCAAAATGTTGTTAGTTTTTTTGGCGGTAAAAAAATATGGTTAGTTGATAATGGTTATATTTATTATAAAATATTAGGAGTGTGAGGTAGGTAGTGGGACCCATTTATGAACGAAAAGTAGGTTCATGGGTGGAGTGAATAAGTGGTTCACGTTCTTAGAGGTTCTTAAAGTATAAAAAGATGTGAAGAATAATAAAATAATGTATGAGGTCCATTTAAGAACGAAAAACTGGTTCACTGGTGGAGATGCTCTTATGAATAATTGTTTAGCTTTTCCCGTGCATGATTGCATGCACATGGCTCACTCATTGGTTTTGTAGAGGAAGGGGCCTCTAGTTAGGCATCACAGAGCAATTATTAGGTGATTCAGGATAATCACCATCATTTATTATTTAATTTTTAAAATTTAATTAAAAAATAAATTATCAATGGTTGAGATATACCTGAATCGATTAAATAATAATTTTCCCATCATCGGGGTGTGGCCGGATTGTGGTGGAAGAGGAACCTTCAATTCAATTTTTTTTTACGGGACCTTCAATTCAAAATTACTCACCCCGTTTCGCATGCATTATTATTTTTTTAATGCTTTTTCTTTATGTTTTAATTTTTTCTTATTTAATATATAATTAGTGTTGTAATTATACTCTTATTTATCACATTTTCTAATTTTTTTCTCTCTTAATGATTACACATAAACATACTAAAATCAAAATATCTCAAATTTTTATCTTATTTAATTATTTCTTAATTTTTATGCATAACTTTAAAATATAATATTTTTTTTATTATAAATATAATATATATCTTTGAAACAAAGTACTTACTAGGTCACTACTCACTAGGATAGTAGGTTGTTACTGATACGTTGAAAGGAAAAAAAAAATCTTAATTTAATCGGTTGATTGGTCGTCTTTTTTCTGTATTTAGGAATCTTTTAGATGATGAATCATAATTGTGGAATACAATATGTGTAAAAGTAAATTACCCTGGAAGCAGCTCATAGGGTCCTTTAATGCAAAAGCTGTGGTTGTTTTTTTATGTTTATCTTGACTAGTAGTTGATTATTATTGTGCCTAACAACCATATAACTTGGCATTATTTTGTTGATAAGACCTCACTAAATAGACATAAATTTAGGGGTGTATTTGACCAACGTCCTTATTAGATTTGAACCCCGATTCGCAAGTTTTATGTCATATAATTCTATTTTCGTTTTATATATAGGTTATATTATAGAAAAATTATATGTTTCTACATGTAGATCATTTTATATTTTTAAGGAGACATCTAATTTTTTTTCCTAAACTATTTTTATGAGATGAATTTTCTAATTAATTAAGTTTAATTTCTCATAAAAGGATCGGAGTAGTTTAAGTAAAATGGATAAAAATGTAAAATTGATAATTTTTTTTGTTAAAAACAAGAAATTAATTATTCACTTTGGTCTGTATGTATATTTCGATTAAATGTGACTTATAAATAATACCAAAAAATTTGATTTTTTTTCTTATTTCATTCTGTTATTTTTGATCTTGAGCAACTGAAAAAAGATATAAAACTATTTCTATACAATTAAAATTAAGATAATCGTACAATAATTTACTGATAAACCAATAGCTAGTTAAGTGACAAGTCATTTAATGAGATATACATGTCATAGTCTAATGATCAAAATTGAACTACAAAATAAAAAACTTCATCACACGCAGAAATTTGAAAGGAACAAAAAGAAATAGACTTTATTAAAGGATAGCGATACTCGATCTCTAACTATATTTTCTGGCTGGCTAACTAAAGTTGAGTTTAAGAATTGATTAGTTAAGTTATCAAATTATCGCCTTAACTTAAAACAGGAGGGAAAGGAATACAGCCTAAAAATGTCTCACTTGCGGAAATATGCATGTTCACAAGAACTTTGGTCAAGCATCAATTTATTCTCTCCTTTTCTCCTTTTCTTTATATATATATATATATATATATATATATATATATATATATATATATATATATATATAACCATTCCCACTATATTTCTTTAAAAACCAAACAAGAGAAAAAGCTCAATGCATTGTTGCAATTCTGATTTGGCTGTTGAACAGCTTAATCAAGTTTACAATCCAAAGCACTAACTATATATTACTTACTTTCTTTGGATGCTCTCGCGCTAGGATGAAAATCAGCAAACCATATCATTGGCACATTTTGGATTACCTGATTGGAATTTGAGAAAATGTGCACAAAAAAAATAAAAAATGAGAAAGTTGGGGAAAAAGTTAGCAAAGGGATTTAGATAAAGATTGAAAGGGTTATCCATTCCTTGGTAGAGAATAATCTTCTACCTTTTCTTTTGTCACTAACTTTACTTTAGCTCTTTCTTTAAAGAAACCTTCAATGAAGTTTCTCGTTCACTAAAAACTCAACCAGTTTACTGGTGGAACAAATAGAAAGAGCATCATTAAATGGAAATAATCATTTCGTGCTGTATGAATTGTCTTCGTCGTACTAAAGGGGAATACTGAAATAGATTAGAAAGTACTCTCCTAAAATGAGAAAAGCATTAGCAAGAGTTTTCCTATCTTGCATCGGAAATTCTTTGATACTCCTTTTTTTTAAATGATATTTATGCATTTTTTTTTTAATTTTTGTTTACGAAAATTCCTTTTTAACTTTGAATTTTATCTCCTTCGTTCTACCTATTCTATTATCATTTTCTTCATATTTAGGTTCACTTAAGATAATCGTTCTATCAATATAACAACATTATTGATCTCAACTATCTTCCAAATTTTTTTTGCAAATGTCGTCATATCATATATACCTTAAGATCAATATTATAATTTATCATCATTTCAATTATTAATCTCAATCGTCAAAATTTTTAATTACTAAATCGATGATATTATAAAAAAAAAGTCATTAAAACAAAACTAAAAGGGGAGCATCACCAATCTTAAATAGTTGGGCGTTTCTCCGATGCTCTATTTTAGTTTCTAAAATGATGCTCTTTACTATTTGTTATCATTAGATATATTGATAAAAAAAATCAATCCCCTAAAAAAAATCATTAGATATATTAATAAAAAAATCAATGGTTGATAATAATAAGGGGGTAAAATGAACGGTCAATTATACCCTTGTTTTCAACCTCCCAAATCCCAATCAAATTAAAGAATAGCACCACCACTACCAACGGTGTGAGCTGTCAACCATCTTTGCCCACATCACCACCATGACATCACGGAAGCTAGGGGTGTAAGCGATCTGGTCCCGGATCAAGAGACCGGCCAAATCGGATCGGATCGGACCAAAAAATATGATCTGGTCTAATCTCGTGATCTTGTCCGGTCTTAAAATATGGGACAATTAAGTCTCTCTGTTTACTCTGTTAACTGCCTTAACTACGGACTTAAGTGTCTCATAAAAAAATATTGAGGGACTTAAGTTTCCTATTAAAAATTCTTCAAGGACAAAAAGTGAAGAATTTCCACATTTTGTGGGACTAAAGTGTCTCATAAAAAAACACGAGGAACCAAAATGATACTTCGTTTTTAAAAAAAATATTGATGATGATATATATAGCCTTAATCTCTCACCTTTATTTCATTCCCAAATAATATAAAATTAATTTTTTTTTATGAACTAATATAAAATTAATAAAATAATTTATTTCAAGCAAAACCCAACAAATGACTATTGACACTGCATATGCATGCATTGGCTTTGAATGATTTATAAAATATCCCACCTTCACATTATTTAGGACTTTTTTTTTTATATTCTTTTGTAATTTTTGTCAACAAAATTTTTTGTGCATGAGATTTTTTATTCAGTCGATAATCGAAGACAAATTTTCTTCGAGTCCCTAGAGATTATCGAAGTAGATTTTGCCTTTACTAATAACGGTTTTGATATACTCAGCCCTTAGGGCTGAGTTTAAGTATTAATAATTTCCTCTTTTCATTTGTTACAACAACAACATTTATTAGTATTAATTAAAAATATATCTTTTTCATTTACTATCTTTAATTTTTCTGATTTGACATTTTTTACAATAATACCTTTTATATCATTTTCTTTTTCCTCGTTTCTTTTTTAAGTTTTGCTTGTATATATATATATATATATATATATATATATATATATATATATATAAACTTATAAAAAATAACAACCTACAACTGAACAAAGGGGTTTTTCTTACACATGGTGATATTTTTTTTGTGATTTTAAAAATAAAGTTTCAAATAAATAGAGGAATAAAGATTAAAGCATAGGTGAAGAATGGAAATTGTTTTTTATCTCTCCATTCTCCCTTTATTCAGTTTTTTTTAAGCAAAAAAAATATTATTATTGTTGTTGAGCAATAGTTTAAATACAAGCCAAACCTTGTGTAGCAAAAAGAGCTCAAACATATTACATACATTCCCATTTAATTACAAATACATGACCCCTGTATTCTATAATGTTCCATATAACAAAGTGTTTAATACTGTATTTCTTCTTTGCCAGTCTTTGATCTTTATGCTCAGCCCCAAACATTACCCTCAAATAAATGTATCAGGTTCCTTTGTTCAGAAGTAGGTTGTTGTATTTTGTATAAGTTTTGTTTTTTAAAAATCAAAACTTAAAAGAGAAAAGATAAAAGAAAAAATGATACAAAAGATATTATAAAAAATATTAAATCAAAAGAATTAAAGGTAGTAAATAAAAAAGATATATTTTTAATTAATCCTAATTAATACTAATAAATGTTGTTGTTATAATAAGTGAACAGAGGAAACTATTTAATGCTTAAACTCAACCCTAAGGGCTGAGTATATCAAAACCGTACTAATAAAGCCTTTACCGTATTGACAACATGAATTGAATCTCTAACCTCATACTTAATATATCCAATTATTTATTATGCTTGGCTTTGTTAGTATTTTTTGTCAATTTTTAAATCTTGTGCTATGCCGAAACTTTATGGCGAAAGATGATGTTATAATTGTACCCAAGCTAGGCCACAATCCCACAATCCACACTTCCCGTGAAATATGGCTAATTGAGTTCAATTCTCGTATTTCTTCAATTCTTCTCTTGCAAAAAAAAAAAAAAAAAATTGAAAATTCTATTATCAATTTTCTTTTTTTAAATTACATATTTGAATTGCATTTATATATAAGTATATATAGGGAAAAATGACAAGATTTATAATTTTCTTATTATAATTACTTATAACATTTTAATTCATTTAATTACACAAGCTTTGTACTGTATTCTATACACAACATCCTATTTGGTGTGATAGTCTAATGATGGGATATAAAACGACTAAACTGTCACTTTAGTCCCTCATTTTGTAAGGAGCTTTCACTTTAGTCTTTGATTTTTCAGTAATTCCTCTTTACTCTCTCACTTTGAAAAAAGCTACTCACGTTAGTCCCTTACAACTTTCTTCATTCATAGACGTCAACGTCTTACACACGTGGGCGTTAAATGCGCTTCTTAATTGTATGGTACATATAAGTAGCATTTGCTAGCTAGCCAACAAACATAAATGTAAAGGGCATTTAAGACTATTCATAAAGTCTTAACATCAGCTTTATCATACTCTGATACAATAGTATTATATCATCATTTTGTTATAAGAGTCAATTTTAAACTTTTCATATCTTACGTACACCATAGTAGTTAAGACTCACCAGATTTATGTATCATCGATATTACATCATCATGTAACTTTTGCACTCAATTTCATTTTAGTTATTATTAAGATGATGGAAAGTAAAATAAGATAAAGGACAAAAAAATAGGGTTACCACAATCTTGAGAGAGTCTGATAGAAAATCTGATATTAAGACTTTCCGCCAAACTTTCTCAAGACTCTATTGTGGTTGCCATAAGCTAAATAATCCTTATTTAGAGAATAAAAATGCTTATCAACATGTTTAAGGGAAAAATTGATAAATTCCGAAGAAACTATGTCTTTTGAATAATGTGTTTAATGTAACACCCACCAGAATTATCCTCGAAACTATAAATATTAAATAGATGCTATGAGAATTTTATGTGAATATTATGTGAATAAATGTTATAAAAATATTATGTGAATTTTAGCTTTAAATTGTAGAAATAATATTAGAAATGTTGAAATGAAAGAAGCATGTTTTAATTATTATTAAAAATAATATTATTTTAAAATTTTAACTAAGTAATCGATTACCAGGAATGGGTAATCGATTACCACGACTCTGTTGAGACAGAGTTAAGGCGGTTTGAGAACGACGAATGACTGAGATTTCTCACAATTTCAACAATTTCACACAAAAATCACCTGGACAATGTGTTAGATTGAAAATAACATCTAGGGGTGATTAATTTAAAGGTTTGAGTAATTAAACTCCCTCCAACACTCATAAACAAACCCAAGAACTCTGAAAAACGTGTTTTTCTGGTGTGAACTTAGTTTGATTCGTTCTCTATTATCCAAGTCTCAAAACCTTACAAATCATACACCAAATTAAAGTTTGTTCAACCCTCTTCAATTTGGTACCAAGTTTACTCGATTCGGTGGAGTATAGAGAAAGATATAACCCTGCAAAGTCAGCTGTTTGAGTGTGAAATTTTGGATTTCAGAATCGTGTAGCTCTATTCCTTTGATTCGTGTGGTAAGCTCGAACATCCTTTGAGCTTCAAACTTGCTTTATTTTCAAGATTACATATCCTAGTTTTGATTCTAATCCTTGATCACGATTTGTTGTGACTTATTCTTGATGAAATACCCTGATTTTGTACCCTTGTTGAACTGAAAACAGAGAACTTGGCAGCTGAAACCAAAACTTGGGATTTTCCCAACAAATTCGTTTCTTTCAATCCAAATCAGTTCCAAACACTTTAAATAGGTTAGGGAGAAGTTATCCGGGTGCTAGAATAATAATCCAATGGCTAGAAATATAAGGGTTCACATGAACTCAAGGGCCAAAGTAGGAAAATGAGAACTTGAGGTGGGAAAATGACTTGGAGGTCATTCCAATCCAATTTCTTGATTTGAACAAGTTTTATATGATGAATATGATGAGTTAAATAAATTATGGACTTGGACTGTTTTGCAAAGGAAATGAAAATCATATGCTAAGTTGTGATTTTACGTCTTTTATGCACTGAGTTAATTGAATATGAAGATGATGCTTTGATTGCTTAAACTATGCATGAACATGTGTAATTATATGTGATTTTGATCTGTTTTGGGTTGTATTAGGTGAAAGTGAAGTGTATCAAGAGTTGGTATATCAAAACCTCATTTCAGTATGCAATTTCTGCAGGGTAATCGATTATCAGGGTTTGGTAATCAATTACCAGGCTGAAATTGGTACCAAAATTTTAATTTTCACGTGGTAATCGATTACTACCCTCTGGTAATCGTTTACCAAGGCTCCTGAAATGAAAAATGCTAATTTTTAATACACCTAGCCTTCACCTAACACCTTTATGGAATGTGAAAGGTATTTTTATGACCAAATGAATATTTTTATGATGATCTTAAGGATGATTGATTATGATTATGAATCCATAATTATGAAATGAATATTAATAAAAATGGAATGATAAAGGATTTACATTCGCACGAGAAGTTGCGAATGGTGAGATAATGATATTATGATGATGATGGAATAATGACAAATGAATCAATAATGAAAGTTGGTAATGAACCATGCTTGCATACATGCATTGAGTGAGAATTGCTCTAGTTTGTGAGGATTTTCTACTAGTTACGCTGGACGGAGGAAGCATGTAAGTTGTGCGCAGGGCGGAGGAAGCCTGTAAGTTGTGAGAGGTCGAGCGGAGGAAGCTCATGAAGACCCATTTCCCTCCAAGTTGTGATGCTCTGAGCTGTGATTGAGATGAGATTCACATGCATCATGCCACTTAATTACAAGAGTATTGTATTGATAAATTGGGTGCGCAATTATGTATGCATTATTCTCTGATTATATGATTACTTATGTTTGTTATTTCTAGTACTGATAGATTATTATTTGATGATGTGCTTCGGCTATGACTTACTCCCCTGCCCTTTTTGTTTGTTAGGTCATGGCGAGGAATCTCTTCTGCATAGAGATGAGGCCACTCCGTAGTGGCCAGTGGCATTATGAGGACGATCGGGTAGTATTCGAGGGTGATGTCGAAGTGATATTTCATCATCCAAATCCACTATCCCGAACGCGTCCTAAGAGGGTAAAGCTTCCTATGATTTATATTATGCACATTCCACCTTCTCTGAGATATCGTCCAGGTTATCCTCCACCTCCAAATCATCATTTTAGACGATCTCTTCCTGTAAGTCCTTCTCCTCCTCGTGAGAGGGTTATTAGAGAGGATCCTACTCGTCCTGACCCTTCCACCCGATTGAGAGTGTTGACTCCGGAATACGTTCCTAGTGAGACAACACAACATTCGGAAGGCGAGGATGAAGAAGAGGATCCAGAGGAAGAAGAAAACCCCGAGGCCGAGGATAATCCGGTTGAGAACTCAACAGGAAGCCAGTGGGTTACTGGTGACTGAGTTGAGAACGTATGTAACGGTGGAGTTGTATAATATTAATCAGCAGGACTTCTACTCTCTTGACTTTAGTTTCATGGAGTTTGGAACCAAGGCTCTGGGTTATGTCTTTTGTCTGTGATGTATTGTATAGATGTTTAACTCAGAGTCTATCTTTTGATGTGATGATCATCACTAAAAGCTACGCTACTGCTGCTAGTGATGTGTACTATGTTTTATAACCTTTTGATAATCATAATGTACATGATGTGAATTAGTTTCGCCTCTATGCTTTTGATGTGGTGATGTGTTGATTAGAACTAGTGTGATGACTTGAGTTTATTTTCCTAAAAGGCAAAAAATTAATCCAGCTTTTTATAAAAGAATTAAGGAAAAAAAGGAAATAAATAATTGGGTCGTTGCATTTAAGGTAGTGGGTTCGGACAAGTTTTTATGGTAATCTTGTAAATTCTTTTCAATTGATGGTAATGGGTAAGGTAATAATGAAAAGGAATGTAAATGACTTGAAAAATAAATTGGATGAAAGTAAACATTTGAAAAAAAAAATTAAAAGGCTGGAATTATATATGAAGTTCTAATGTTTATAGGCAAATTAAACTACTTAAATAATTATCTATTGGACACTTGATTTATTTAAAAAATAAATAATTAACTACACGTTAACTTCCTTGCTTCATGCAGTTTTATTAATTTTTCGACACTAATCTAATTTCTAACGGGTCTTCATGAGGAGAGTTGCATTTGCGTGCCATACTTCTTTTTTCTGTCTGTTGAAGTGCTTTTTGATGTAATATAGCCAAATACTCAAAGGTTGTGGAAGACTTTAGCAAGTCTTTTGCACATCACATGTATAGCATCAAACACTATTCTTCTTGATGTATATGGCCAAGTATTCAAGGCTTTATCGAAGACTTTGGTAAGTCTATATGTTACACATGGGCTGATGATCGAAGTGTTAGCATGACCAGTGGGTTTAAAAAGACAAACGAACGTTCTTTGTTGTTCGTCAGTCGTCACCGTTAGGGCGTTCTTTCCTTCGCCCCTTTTTCAGAACTGTTACCTAAGGTCCCGTTCGGGGTGGTTGCCAGTTTCTGGTTTTTGGTTTTGAAAGTGTATTTTCAAAACAAAACCTGTTCGGCAAAATTTGAGCTGAAATGGTTTTTTACTCATTTTCAGAACAATTTAACCTCTATTTTCAAAACAACAAATAATGGTTTCATAATTTCAGTTTTAAGTTGCAAACTTATATTGTCTTATCATCTTTTACATCATTCAATCACCACCACCACCATCATCACTCATCCATTCAACCACCACCACAACCACCGTCATTATCATTCCTCCCACTACCATAACCATTATGGTCACTGCTACCACCATGAATGTCATCCAACTAATACCATTGTAACCGTTTAAACCCCAACCACCACCTTGACCCTTATAGCCATCCCAACCATAACTACATTCTCACATGCTACCATTGCCCCTCCTTGTACCACCATCATCACTATTCAGACAACCACCACCCAACAACCATCTTCACCAGTCGGACCACCACCATAGTGACCACCCCAATCACCATTGCCCTCGCATGACCACCACCACCATCGCAACATCACCACCACCACCTCTATGTCCATCACAACTATCACCTTTTAACACCATCACCACATCCTCACCCACCTCCCCCACCATCTATCCTTCAACCAACACCACAAAAGTTATTACTCGAAACTGCAATCACTATAACAACGACCACATTCAACTAGTAATAACAACAACCACTTGGAAGTTGTTATTAAATTATTGTGGTAGTTTACAAGATGATGGTGTATAACATTGTAGTAGCGCTATAAAAATTATAAATTTGAAATTAATTTTGAAAACTGAAAACCAAAAAATTTGAAACCAACATTATAAAACTGAAAACTAGTTTTAGTTTTTTAAAATTTTAAAACTCAAAACTTAAAACCACCCCGAACGGGGCCTAAATTGGTAATGGTGATAAGAAAGGGGAAAAAAGAGAAACACCAATAAAAAACATAATCCTCTTTTTTTATTTTCATTTCAAATATAGTCAATTAAAAAATATTAATATTTAAAAAAATAAAAAATATCCCATGTATTTTTCTTTTCACAAATATATATTTTTTGTTATTTGGATTTAATTTTTTTTTATTTTGTGCTCTTTGACAGTGGTAAAAATTTTGTTTTTTTTGTTTTGAAATATAGTCAATTCAAAAATATTCTATGTGTATTCTTTTTCACTGATATGCATTAGTTTTTATGATTTAGATTAATTTTTTTTTACTCTCTGCTTTGGAAAAACTATATTGAGTAAAACTACATTTAAAATTGACATATTCTTATAAATCTGTATAAAAATATGCGTAAAAAAAACATTTTGAGTAAATATTTGTTAAAAAATTTTAAAATGTAGTTAGTTTTTTTTAAGGTAAAAAAATATGGTTAGTTGATGGTGGTTATATTTATTATAAAATATTAGGAGTGTAGGGTATAGGTAGTGTGATTCATTTATGAAAGAAAAGTAGGTTCATAGGTGAAGTGAAAATGTTATTGAAATTCTTAAAGGTTCTTAAAATATGGAAAGATGTAAAAAATAATAAAATAATATATAGGATCCATTTAAGAACCAAAAATTTGTTAACCGGTGGAGAGGTGTTCTAACACATGTTTTTGGTGGAAGCTCACTAGATGCTTAACACATGAAACTAAATTCTTATTAGACAATATTTGCTCTATATGTTTCAAACTTCAGTACATGCAACCAATTGATAATTATATTATCAATTTATTTTTGAATATTAACGCAACATAAAAGCTTTCCTACTGAAAGTGAAAGCTCAAATCCGTAATTTGCTGCAGTTACAATTGAAATCGCCAGGAAAAAGAAAGTAGTTGAAAATTACATTTTAGCCTTTTAAAAGAAATTAAAAAATTCGGAACCCTTCTTACTTTGAAAAAAATCCAAAATTTGTGACAAAGCAAATAACATTGTTGCGGGAAAGGCTCCGGTGCATGTAAATATATAACATGCACCGGTGCATGTCTTTATTTTTGGGTTATTTATTTATTTTTTTAAAATTTAATCAATTAAAAAATATTCTATGTGTTTTCTTTTTTACGGGTATGAAGTGATTTTTATAATTTGGATTTATTTTTTTTTTATTCTGTGTTCTTAAAAAACTGTATTGAATAAAACTGTATTCAAAATTTACATATTCTAATAAATCTGTATACGAACTTGTGTTAAAAAATATTCTGAATAAATCTGTATTAAAAAAATTTATAAAAAAAAAAATAAACCATGCATCCCCCATTGTTGCCCTTCAAGTCAAACACTTGAAAAGTATGTAGAGGTTGGTGCATGCTCGTACGTAGTTGAACAAGGAGTGAAGTGGTGTGAATGTGACAACTAACAACAGGCACACGAATCTTGAAAACAAACAGAAAATACCAAAAATTTCATGCTAAAACTAAGGATGCGATGGGCAAAATACTCGTATTTGCGGGTACCCGAAAAATACCCGCAACGGTACCCGCACCATTTCTTTGCGGGTGGGAATGGATATTATGATATTCGTCTCGCGGGTACCCACATATATAAAATAATTATTTAATAATAAATATGATATGTATATTAATATATTTTTTATTACTTTAAGAACATATAAAAAAAATTTATTTATATTTCATATTGAATTTTAAAAATGAAATTATAATGATAAACATTTATCATATGTATATGATTATTCATCTTATAATTATTTTTATGTATAATTATTAGGCTTATTTATGGTTTTGGTCCTTATAAGTTGACATCGTTTTGAATTTAGTCCTTAAATCTTTTTTTGATCTTGAATGGTCCTTAAATCTTTTTAAATTTTGTTTTTAGTCCTTAAATCTTTTTTTGACCTTGAATGGTTCTTAAATTTTTTTAAATTTTGTTTTTAGTCATTTTGTTTGTCTTCTTCCGTCATCTGCTGACATGGCAAACGGTGTGCCATGTCAGCCCTTATATTGACTGCCAACGATGCATCTGATGTGGACCTCCCACTCATGTGAGCAGGAACCGAGCATGAGCCGAGCATGAACCGTGCATGAGATATCGACCAAGTACAAAGCAATTGGTAACGACATAGCTTGGTTCGTGCTCAGTTCATCGTGCTCGGTTCGTGCTCAGTTCATCGTGCTCGGTTCGTGCTCGGTCGATATCTCCCCTCGGTTTGGCAAGTCATGCTCGGTTCATGATCGGTTAATGCTTGGTTCCTGCTCGGTTCCTGCTCGGTTCCTGCTCACATGAGTAGGAGGTCCACATCAGATGCATCGTTGGCGGTCAATGTAAGGGCTGACATGACACACCTTTTGCCATGTCAGCAGATGACGGAAGAAGACAAACAGAAGGACTAAAAACAAAATTTAAAAAGATTTAAGGACCATTCAAGGTCAAAAATAAATTTAAGGACTAAAAACAAAATTTAAAAAGATTTAAAGATCGTTCACGGTCAAAAAAAGATTTAAGGACTAAATTCAAAACGAGATCAATTTATAGGGATCAAAACCATAATTAAGCCTAATTATTATTACAAAATATGTAATTATATAATAAAAGTTAGTAACTCATGAATACCCGCGAATACTCGTTACCTGCATAAATACCCGCAAATACCCACGTGTATGGGCATAGATATGCACTGCCCGCGTGAAGGTAAGATGCTCATCCCTGAGTAAAACCCTATATGTAGAAAGAGGTACCAACCTAATCAACCATGAAAAGAAGTGATATTTAGAATTTTAGATACTCCTGGAGTTCTGGTTACTTGCTGACGCATGAGTGATGATGCAATGGGGTGACTTTCATTAGCTTTTGATATTGGTTACTTTTTTTTTTGTTTACATGGGAGGTCTGGGACTAGAACCCAGGACCTGGGGGAGGGGGAAATCCTAAGTGTCTCTGCAGCCACCAACTGGGCTGTCTTACGCGGACGATATTGGTTACTTTTCACTATACACACAAAAAAGAAAAATATATATGATAAAATAACTTATATTTATTATATTATTTTTTTAATTAATATTTTCTCATAGAACTAATAGATTCGGAATAATAATTAAATAAAATTTTCCAAAATTTTCAACTTCATACACATAATTTAAGTGTCGGTATCATTTATCAGTACTAGAACAAAGAAAATGAATTGCGCACTAATGGTGTAATGCATTATCCATTATATTTTTAATTAAAGTTATATATAAATGTTGAATGACATGTCCTAGAAAGTCTAATAAAATTACACTGCGAATGTATACCAATAAAATTCAAAAACATCATAGAAAAAAATAAATGTGGGTATACCTTGAATATTAGTATCTTAGTATATTGTCTACTATAAAATGCATTTTTAAATAAATATTTTTTTTAAATGGTTATACTAGTTGAAGTATATATATATAGCCCCTCTTTCAATTATATATTGAGCACATTCAAAAGTCCAAAATGTTGATCAGAAGAAATATGATGGCATCCTCCCTCTTCAAACTTTTTATATCATCATTCATTCTCTGCACTCTCTTACAGGAATCCACCCATGCACTAAAAAAGGCTAGCTTATTTCCACTCTCTTATTAATTTGTTTACGTGTTTTCATTCTCTTCCTACTTTTACAACTTTCACTTTTATTTACATTTAGTTGAGATGTTAGTTCCACCATATAACATTCCACCACCAATTGTTTGTTTCCTTTTTATTCTATGTTGCAGCCTTACATTGTGTATTTGGGAGGGCATTCTCATGGTCCAGACCCTTCACCTGATGATCTAAAATCAGCCACAGATTCCCATTATGATTTGCTTGGTTCAGTCTTGGGAAGGTATATACATGCATAGCAACTATTTCCACTTCTCTAATTTATAAGCCGCCTTTTAAAAAAATTCTTGAATCCTATTTATAAATTATTTATACTTTTTAGGAGGTATTTATTGTTTTTTCCCTTTTATTTGCCCTTATTCATTGATGTAATATAAAATAATACGTTTGTGAAATTTCTAACACAATTTAACATATTAAAATTGTAATGTTAAACTAACTTTTAAAATTTGAAGCAATGTAATAATTATTTTTCTTATCTGTGTGATATAATTAAGTATGACATATAAATAGAAGTTACCTTGTGTTAAATATATAGTAGTTAAAAATTGATTACTTGGAAATCATGTGTTATGTAACAGTAATGAGAAAGCCAAGGAAGCAATTATGTACTCGTACAATAAGCACATAAATGGCTTTGCTGCCTTACTTGAAGAGGAAGAAGCATCTGAGATAGCAAGTGAGTAGATGGTTACTATGGGTTTTTACTTTTTAGTCACATACACAAATTGGTTCAACCCAACATATATGTTTCTATTACGGTGCAGAAAACCCGGATGTAGTTTCAGTCTTCTTGAGCAAAGAGCATAAATTGCACACTACCAGGTCATGGGACTTTCTTGGACTTGAAAAAGATGGAAAAATTCATGCAAGCTCTGCATGGAGAAAAGCAAGATTTGGTGAAAATACAATCATAGCTAATATTGATACAGGTATGCTTCTTGTATAATCTTGTTCGTAATTTCCCAATATTATGCATAAAATAAGTTACACATTAAATAATACTCTCGTTCCGTTAATGACTATATAAGTCTTTTAATTGATTTTTCTTTTCAAAATATAAGTCTTTTTAAAAAATATATGCAATATTGATTACGATTTTTACAATTTTATCTCCAAATATTACTCAGAGATGATGAATTAAGAATTAATTATAAAAAGATATTAAAGGGTAAAATAGTAAAAGAAATACACAAATTTAACATATATAAATACACTAATTACAATTTTTAATCTATGTAATACTTCATCCGATTCTATTTATAGATCACATTTTAAAAAAAAAATTGATTTTATTTATAAGTTACTTTATAGTTTTTTTGAGGTATTTATTGTTATTTTCTCTTATTTGTTATTTGTTCATTAATGTAAAGTAATATATTTGTAAAAATTAAGAGGATAAAATCATAATATTAATATATATTTTTAATGTTTCAAGAGAAGCAAATACGGGTACCTTTGTTTATCCATGTAAAATAATTAAGTGATCGAGTCTTGTCATAAGAAGAGATAAAGTACAACAATATAAAACTAATATTAAAAAATGGATAGACTAATAAATAAATTGAAGTGGCATACTTTTAACATTTTCAATGAGATGTGACTTAAAATATATTCTTTTGTTCCTATACGGAAACATCTATAATATCCTTTGTATATTTCATGTCTAATAAGAAAATTGGTTAATTTAATTAATGATATTGAAAATATGAATATTTTATATGTATTTTCAAAACTACCTTTATTTTTGGTATTGTGAATGTATATCATTTATGTTTTAATTAAGTTCATTATTCCCCCGATCTTATTTATAAGATTTTTTTGGAATTTTTTATTTTTATTAATGAAATTAGTTAACTCATTAGTGGTACAGTGGTACTGAACATGTGAAAATTTGATATAGTTTCTCAAAATTATCCCTATAATTATTATTGAAACTCTAAAAATTGTAAAGTTAATATAAATGTTTGTGGAAAAAAGTTATTAAATACTATTAAAAATTAAAACAAAATTTTATAAATATGATGAAAATAAAAACTAAAAAAATCTTGTATATAACACTAGAGGGAGTATTTTAATTTAGTTGTTCTGGTGGGCTTCGGCATTTATACAACAGATCTCAATCAGATGGTACTACTGAACTCGTACAAGAATCATTTCGTTTTCTAAGTTTGAGCAGCAAGAAGAATAATTGTTGAGGTACAAGAATTATTTATAGTGACCAACAAAGTCCATCACAGTGGATAGATAGTTGGGTTTCTTATGATGTCAGGTTCGATCCCTGCCGTGGGCATAGAAAAGGCTTTGTTGGTAGAGGCAAAACACACTTCGGTGATCTCTACGTCTCGGAGAAGATTAGTCTTCGGCTATTAGTTGGGGATACCCTTGGTGTAAAAAAAAAAAAAAGAATTATTTATAGTCCTACACTGATTAGCGATTATTTATTTCTTGTGCAGGAGTTTGGCCCGAACACAGGAGTTTTAATGACAAAGGGTATGGCCCTATCCCATCAAAGTGGCGCGGGAAAGGAGTCTGTGACATTGGCCTTTACAATGCTTCAACGAAAAATTTATGTAACAGGTTATTTCCTCTACATCTGAACGTAGGGTGACGCTGATTTGCTCCGGGTTTCAATAAACATGTTTCTGTTATTTAGATTTATTTTTTTTTAAGAATATTTTTAATATGTAACTTAATTTTGGATTGTTAATATGTTATCTTATATTGTATCAATGATACTTTGTCATCTAATATGCAATTTTGACTTTTTAAACATTGACTTGGCAATTGCATGTTAGTTGAAAAAATATTATTAGTCCATCTCAAGATTGCATACTAACAAACCAAAATTAGGTTACATAAAAGTAATTCCCATTTTTTTATTATATGTTTTTTCATACAGGTTAAAAAATTATATTGATTGTATTAAAAATTGACATATATATTTTAAAAAGTCTACATTAGAAATTTGTGTACAAAAATATTTTAAGTAAATTTGCATTAGAAAAAAAAATTAGAAAAAAAAAGCTGTCCGGTGCATTGGAAGCCCAAAACAGCACAGACATAACCCTGAATGTAAGCACTAATTAATATCTTATTTTTTTATAATTTTTAATTTATTTTTTAATAATATTAATTACTTTTTTCGTAAATATTCATATCTACTTAACAATTTTTAAAGTTCCAATGCCTTAATCCTTATAAAAGATTAATTCATACGCTTATATTTAGAAACGGATGAAGTATTTTTTATTTTAACTTAGAATTCATTAAATCCTAATAACCGCCTTATTATCTTTCTTTTTTTTTTGTCTTTTTGTGGTTTTTTTATTTGTTCTTCTCGTGATTTTAAAAGTGTAATGAATATTTATTTTCATATTACTCTTATATTACTTCCTCAGTCTCATAAGGATGGTAAAAAAGGGTTAAATTTTTTATCTCAAAATATAGTTAAAATAATAATTAATGAAAAGTTTAGAAATTGTAAACTTTGAATTATGATTGGTTGATCAATGTAAAATGTATTAAATTAGTTGTTTGATAATTGGTTGATGTGTTATACAAACCATTAAAAACATGTCTCCTTAATTTTTTTACTTTTGAATTTTTTAATCATCCTTATGGTACGTAGGGAGTAAATAAGTTTTGATTGACCTTAATGATTATAAATCGAGAAAGGGCATAGTAGATAAAAAAAACATAAATAATATATCGAAAATTTAAACAATGATTACATGTTTTGGGTTGAGGATAAGCACGTTTAGGCAATGATTATAAAATTTATCTCTTCTAAATACATCATTTCCTATGAAACTTGATATTTTTGGATTATTATCCTCAACCCTTAAGGTTAAGGTTAAGCAAATCCTTTTTTAAATACTCCTATGTGTTTCCTTTAAAATAAGGATAGATAAATAGGAGGAAGTATTTTATTAGATTTGTCAAAAGAAAATAATATACTATGATGTCACAATACTAAAATATGATGGCACAGGAAGTTGATTGGAGCAAGAATTTTCTGCAAAAATTTTGAAGCACGAGCTGGCAAACTAGACCCATTGTATCGCTCGGCACGTGATTTTGAAGGCCATGGCACCCACACTCTTTCAACTGCTGGTGGTAATTTTGCCAAAAATGCAAATGTCTTTGGTAATGGCAAAGGCACTGCCAAGGGTGGTTCACCAAGAGCTCGTGTTGTAGCCTACAAAGTTTGCTTCTCTATTGTAGAAGAGCGGAGTTGCCATGATGCTGATATCGTACAAGCATTTGATCATGCCATACATGATGGTGTTGATGTCATCTCAGCCTCATTGGGTGGTTCTATTCCTGTTGCTGAAGATTTATTAACAGATGGAATTTCTATAGGGGCTTTTCATGCAGTTGCTAGAAACATAGTGGTTGTTTCCTCTGCTGGGAATGATGGGCCAGCACCTAGTAGTGTAACAAATGTTGCACCTTGGTTGTTCACTGTTGCTGCTAGTACAATGGATAGAGATTTTCTTACCAACATTTCTCTTGGTAACAAACAATACCTAAAGGTATCATGTCATCTTAATTATTACTCCATGTGTTTCGGAAAGTTTGATCTTTTAGGGCATTTTATTTTTTTCTTGTTTCATAAAGTTTGGCCTTTTACATTTTTAATTCACAAACATTTTTTTTTTCAATTTTAACCTTTCATTCAATCATTTCTCTTACTCCTCGTTAATTTTACCTTTATCATCTCTCTCATCTCTAAACTACTATACATTAATTAATGGACATACTTACTAATTAAAATTAAATATTACTACAATTTTCAATAAAAATTAAATAGGGATATTTTCGACATATTATACATAATACCTACCATAATTAACATTTTCTTAATTTGTGTGTCCAATCCTAAAAGACCAAACTTTATGAAACCGATGGAGTAATTTGAGATGAGGATCGTAACACTTGTCGCACCTGTTTTTCGGCCAAAATCAATCAAAATCTCAAGACAGCTTGTTACTTTACTTATTACTAGTTCTAATTTATCTGTTTTATCTAACGGACATAATGGCAATAAAAAATTTGTTTTTTTGGCGATACCAGTTTAAAAATTTTATATTTACTCCGTCAAACTATTTATAATTTTATATGTGTATACATCTGTAGGGTGCCAGTCTTAATAGAGGCTTGCCATCAGGGAAGGCATCTTATCCTTTGATTAATTCAGTCAATGCTAGACTTCCTAATGCTACAATTGAAGATGCGTAAGAGCAAATTTCCTAAGATTATATATTTAAAATATTTACAATATCAGTTAAATGATTGCTTCTTGTCTCGTATGTGTTCTTGCAGCCGTCTTTGCAAGCCAGGAACACTTGATCCTAGGAAAGTAAGAGGAAAAATACTGATTTGTGTTCGAAGTGATAAGATACAATCGGTTGGTGAGGGCCAGCAAGCTGCTCTTGCTGGTGCAGTGGCAGTGTTTGTGAACAATGATAAACTAAGTGGAAATACACTTCTAGCTGAGCCTCATATTTTACCTGGCGCAAGCATCAATGAGAATGATCCGGAATTTGAAAAATCAACCGAAAACCATAACAAAAGCAGGTTCTTAATCAGATACACCATTAGTCCGTTTATGTGTGTCCTAAAATAGTTGCAACAAACAAAGCACTTCATTAATAAATATTGTGCAGGAACCTAGTTGCTTATATGACTGCAGCAAAAACATATATAGGAATAAAACCAGCACCAATTATGGCAGGATTCTCGTCTGTTGGTCCTAGTGCCGTGCAACCATTGATACTCAAGGTCTATTCCTTTTTTTTGCTTCTTCGTATTATTGAGAGATGGTTTATCTATCTTGCATTCAGTGACTTTTCATTCATATAAGATGATTACTATTATCTATGAACCACTTTTCTCAATGACATTATTATCAATTTAACTTGGTGATTTTGTGGTTATACTAATTTGTTCACTGTTTCATTCAGCCTGACATAACTGCTCCTGGTGTGAACATAATGGCCGCTTTTACACTAGCCACAGGTCCATCTAATCTAGCATCAGATAGACGCCGGATTCTTTTCAATGTAAAACAGGGGACTTCCATGTCCTGCCCTCATGTTGCTGGCATCGCCGGTCTTCTCAAAACACTTCATCCAAATTGGAGTCCAGCTGCAATTAAATCTGCCATGATGACTACGGGTACGTTTTTGGGAAAAGTATCTTTCACATATTTACTTAATAATCTTATTTTTGAAGTTATTAACATATAAACAAAAGTCTGTTGTAGGTGTATAATACCATCCTAAGTAAATGTTCTTATGTTACATATATTTTGGACAACAATGATGACTTATTAAAAATTGCACACTTTCAGCTACCACACTAGATAACACGAACCAACCAATTCGGAATGCATTTGATCGGATAGCAACTCCATTTGAATATGGTTCTGGACTTGTTCAGCCTGACCTTGCAATAGACCCTGGTCTTGTTTATGATTTAGCCACAACTGATTACTTAAATTTCTTATGTGCTTCTGGTTATAATCAAGCTTTGCTCAAGTTGTTTTCTAAATCGAAATTATCCTACACTTGTCCAAAGTCATACAACATCGAAGATTTCAATTATCCTTCAATCACAGTGACCCATCGCGGGACAGACCCTATAAATGTTACTCGAACAGTTACAAACGTTGGTCCTCCAGGCACATATGTTGCAAAAACTCACATACTTGAAGGATTTAAAGTTCTTGTTCAACCAAGTTCATTGGCTTTTAAGAAAACCTTAGAAAAGAAGACCTTTCATCTTATTTTGCAACCAAGGGGTGTGCCACGTCACGGCTTGCCAATATTTGGAAACTTGTCTTGGTCAGGTGGCAAGCACAGAGTAACCAGTCCTATCATAGTCCTGCAACCTCAGAAACCAGAGTGAGGAGCCTTATGTTATCAATTTATCGTTATCATCTAATTATGTGTGTGCCTTTTAGGCTATCATGCCGATCTGTCTTTTGTACTCTATCTATGTAGACACTTCGTCACATCTAGAATAATCGATATATTTTGTGCTAATATATATGAGTGTGTTGTTGCAGTCACTTTTAGAATCATCTTAAAGGGTGAATAATATTAAGCTTCCATATTTTTACCATCTTCTAATTGATGAGAATGCCAACTTCTTCCTTGATATATACATGATATCTTATTATGCATAAAAAATGTGGTAAAATAAATAATATAAAAACTAAACTAATTCCAACCTGCAAAAATTTAGACAGTTTTCCAAAATTTTCCACGTCGAAAATTGATGGTCGACACAATTCATGTTTAAGATAATTACGATGGATAATGTGTTTAATGGTGTAAAAACTTTTTCACCTTAAATCTTTAATTCATTTATATATATGCTTAAGAGTAATCAAAGATAAATTTGTTAAGGTGAGCTTGGGCAATTAAAGTTTGGAGTAATAAGAGATGTAAATAAGCAAAATAAAATGTCATTAGTTCAACAACAACAATTGTCATTAACCATGTTCTTGTCTCTGAGTTTGTTAGCTCACAACTGATATAAAGATGACATAAACAAAAAAGCTTACAACACCACTGTAGTAGAAAAAAGAAGAAAAAGCTAACAACACAGAATACAAGTTCAATTATAGGAGTTGTCCAAGTGTAATACTGGGAAATGAATCAACTATAGATTTTGATGAACTTGGCATCACAAACTCCTTATGCACTTGTTCCATGGTTGGGCGAGATAGTGGACCCTGACTCAAGCAACCAAATGCTATTTTTGCAACCAATATCACCTCCTTAACAATTGGCATCACTGGATGAGGAATTCTTTGGTCCAACACATCCTTCAATAGCAAATTAGATGCTTCGGATGTTGCAGAAGATGATGAAAACAAAGAAGAAATGAGATCTCCTGGATGCTTTCCCATTATTATTTCCAAACAAAGCACTCCGAAACTAAAGACATCACATTTTTCATTCACTTCCATAGTATAAGCAAGCTCTACATTAAATTAAAATATGAAAATGTTATCAGTCATAAAGTAGCTGAATTTACTATTGAAACAAGTGTAGCATTTCTTAAGAACAAAAGGAAAGGCCTAACCTGGTGCGGCATATCCAAAGGTGCCTGCAAACGAGGTGAAATTTTGTGAATCAGGATTTAGAATCTTGGCAGTTCCAAAGTCAGACACATGAGCTTCATATTCCAAATCTAATAGAACATTCTTGCTTGATATATCGCGATGAACTATTGGAGGAGAACAACCATGATGCAAATGGTAAAGTGCATTTGCTACACCTTTAACAACATTCACCCTTCTATCCCAATCAAACATTATTGCATGTGTGTCATTGTTTAGCACCTGATCCAAGCTACCACCTTCAAGAAACTCATAAACCAGAAACGAGGAGTGTGGATGCGAACAAAATCCGAATAACTTCACGATGTTACGATGTTTGATTGTTGTCAAGGCTTGAACCTCACTTTTAAAAGCTTTCAAATTGAGCATTTCCCCATCGAATGTAGCATGAAGTTTCTTCACGGCAACAACTTGACCGGTGTGTAACTTAGCCTTGTAAACAACTCCAGAACCTCCTTCTCCAATGAGATATTTGTCATCAAAGTCATCAGTGGCTTCAATGATATTTCCATACACTACTTTTCCATCATAACTCCATATTGAAAAGAGATTTTTAATTTTTTCTTCTTTAGCCTGCTTTTCGGTTTTTCTCACTGCTCGTTGACAACAGATACGTAATGAAACTCCAACCACGATTACTATTAACAATAGACCACTCAAAGTAAGGGATAATGCCAATCTCAAGACATGTTTTTTCTTTAGACCACGAGGGTTGTGACTCATCATCTCTGGGCAAACTGCCAAGCCAGAGACATTACCACACAAGCCTTTATTATTTTTCAATGCATCAAATGGAGCCTTGAGAAAGGCTTCATTGTTAGGAAGTGGACCCTCTAATTGGTTGTCAGATATGCCAACATGCGTCAAGCTGATCATATCCTTAAAACCAGAAGGGGTGATACCAGAGAGATTATTATGTGAGAGGTTCAACCTTTCCAACATTTGTAACTTTCCAAGTGTTGCTGGTATTTGTCCATTCAACAAATTCCTACTGAGATCAAGATCTAGAAGATGTTGCAATTGCCCAAGTTCAAAGGGAATATTTCCCTTGAATTCATTCTTACTCAAATTCAAATGAAACAAATTGAGCAAGGCTCCAACCTGTTTTGGGATTGGGCCTGTTAAATTATTTGCTGCTAACTCCAAACGACGAAGGCTTAGCAAAGATCCTATTTCTGTGGGAATGTTGCCTGAAAGTTCATTGTTACTTATGGAGAGTTCAAACAATGAGGTTAAGTTACCAAGTTCTCTTGGAATTTTCCCTCTCAGATGATTTGAAAAGAGATGAAGTACTTTTAACTTAGGTGCTTGGCCTAGCTCTGGAGGTATACCACCAGATAATTTATTGTTGGCAATCCTAAGGCTTGTGAGACTAGAGCACTTTGCCCAATTTGGTGAAAGGTGGCCATAAAAATTGTTTCTACTTAGATCAATGTAGTCCAAATTTGGATATACACCAAAATAATCTGATATATTTCCACTCAATAAGTTATGTTCAAGTTTTAGTCTAAAAAGGCTGGAGCAATTCTTCAAACTTCTTGGAACTGGACCAGTGAAATAATTATTCTCAGCAGTAAATTTTCTAAGTGAGCCACCAAGGCAAACCTGTTGTGGCAAAGGGCCAGTGAAACCATTATTAGATAGCTGCAAGTTTTGGAAGTTGGTGAGGTTATTCATTTCTTCTGGTAAACTACCATTAAGATTATTCATATACAATAAAAGGAAGTTGAGTTTTGTTAAATTTCCAAAGGTTGAAGGAATAGGCCCAAAAATATTGTTTTGTGAAATGCTGAGTCTCTCTAGATTGACCAAGTTTCCTATAGAGATAGGAATTGATCCTGAAAGTCTGTTTTGGGCCATGGACAAATTAACCAGCTTTGTCAAGTTTCCCAGGGTTGGAGGAATTGATCCAGAAAGCGAATTATTAGAGAGTTGAAGATTAGTCAAATTAACCAAGTCTCCTATGGATGATGGAATTGGCCCAAACAAGTTATTGTTTAACAATCTGATTGTTGTCAAAGCATAGAGTTTTCCTAATTCCTCAGGAATGTTGCCAGAGAGACTGTTGTTAAAGAGCCAAAGTTTTTCTAAATTTCTTAAGTTTGTAATTGAAGGGATTGTACCAGATAAAGAGTTTAATGACAAATCAAGCTCAACAAGATTTGTTAACTCTCCAATTGTTGAAGGAATGGAACCATAAAATCTGTTTGAACTTAACAACAGATACTTCAAGTTCCTCAGCTCTCCAATTTCCTTAGGAATGTTGCCTGAAAATTGATTGCATGTTAGAAAGTTAGAAATGACAAGTTGCCTAACTAACCTCACTAATGAAAAGGGGATCAAATAGAACCACTAAAAGCTTACCATGCATTTTAAATTAGGAAAAAAAAAAAAAAAGTTTATCAGTTTGGTGAGGGATAGATATTTCCATTAATAAACAAGCTTTTACTTACAAGAAAGAAAAAAAGTACCTTTTAATCCTAGATTAGAAACATTTATGGAAGAGACAGAGTTGGATTCATCACAAACAATTCCTTGCCACATGCAAAAACTGGAATTAGAGGTCCATGAAGATAAAGAAGCTTGGCTTTGATTATCAAGGCTGGTTTTCCACTTTAATAGAGCATGTGCTTCACTGTTTTGATATTCTGCTGCTGCATACCCAACTGAAATAAAAGTAGTGGCAGCAAATGTGAAAATGGCAGCAACTTGGTAGCATGTCAGAGTGGATACCATGTTTGAGGTTTGTGATGATTGTGGTAAGATGTCAGGGTTAGTTATTTATACTGAGGAAAAGCAGAAAAACTATAAATCAAGAATGGTGTACAATAATCCTTAGCAGGGTCCCCATTGAAGTCATGTTAACTGCCACATGCACCTACTCATATATTGTCATTTACTAAGATGATCATATCCAATGAATTATGATTTTCTTTTTTTATATAATCAAAGAATCATGAATTGATACTGTGTCACAAACTTACACTTAAATGGCCAAATGTTTCTCATTTTAGAACATCTTACTTCTACTTAGTGGCGGATCTAAGCGAGGGCCTCCCCTCCTCTCTATTTTTGTTTAATCCACCATTAGATAGGTTATATATTTTTATCAGAACATTCAAATATGTAATCTATGAACCAATTATACATAATTTTATGCATAACATTTAAATAATCATCATGACATTTAAACATTCTTAATAAATATTTTCCACACTAATAATATTAATATATTATAATTAAATTTATATTTTATTTTAATATTGGATCTCTCCCTAAGATGTCTTGTGAATCCATTCCATACGCCTATTATACTCCTCACACATCACTGAAATATTGTAAAAAAATTGCAAAAATTATTTTTCTAATTGAAGTCACAATAATAAATAAAGATGTTTGAAAATTGTATATTACCTTCGTTTTTAAATATAAGACATTTTTTATATTTTTTTTCATATTTATAAGACTTTATATCAATTTTTAGTATTAATTACTTACTTGTTTCCACAAAACACTCCTATTTATTTAATATTTTTAGATTCACAATAATATTAATAGTGCTAATTTTGAAATACATATCAAATATTCACATTTTCAATACTATTAACTAAACTAGTAATTAACTTTCTCTGATGAATGTGAAATTTACTAAAAGAGACTTATGTACAGGAACAAAGAGAGTATTATGATGTGTAATTGATTAATGAAAGAATAATGCTTTAAATTAGTGGAGTGATGATTAGTTAGTTTTTTAGAAAAGCATTTCAAACATTTTTTTTTTTGGAACTTTTAACCATTTTCCCGTTAAATCTTTTGCGTATTTGAGAGTACCATGACTTTTATTGCAATTTGTGGGAATCTTTCCTCCTCCGTGCCAACAGAACATTCATTGACACTTTGGCAGCTATTAATCTCTGAACATTTTCTATTAACAAACAGTCGGTACAAGGGCCTACAGCTACCATACAAGCTGCTCAAACGTACCGATCACCTTAAATGAGTGACAAGGGTCCGATGCATACAGTGTTTCTGATCTTCAAAACTACAAGAGCAATAATTGTTCAATGAACCTTCGCTTCTTAATTGTATGGTACATAAAATGTAGCATTTGCTAGCTAGCCAACAAACATAAATGTAAAGGGCATTTAAGGCTATTCACATGGTCTTAACATCATATTTATCATATCTTCATACGTTAGTATTATATCATCATTTTATTATAAGACTCAATATTAAACTTTTCATATCCTTTGTATACCACACCAATTAAGACTCATCTGATTTATGTATCATTAGTATTACATCATCGTGTAACTTTTACACTCAATTTCACTTTATTTATTATTAAGATGATGAAAAGTAAAATGAGATAAATGACAAAAAAATAGGGTTACCACAACCTTGAGAGGGTTTGGTAGAAAATTTGATGTTAAGACTTTCCACCAGATTTTCTCATCAAGACTCTGTTCTGGTTGTCATAAGCTAAATAATCCTTATTTATAGAATAAAAATGCTTACCAACGTGTCTACGGGAAAAATTGATAAATTATGAAGAAACTGTCTTTTGAATAATGTGTTTAAGGTAATGGATTCGGACAAGTTTTTATGATAATCTTGTAAATTCTTTTCAATTGATGGTAATTGGTAAGGTAATAATGCAAGGAATGTCAATGGCTTGAAAAATAAATTGCATGAAAGTAAACATTTGAAAAAAAAAATTAAAAGGCTAAATTACATATGAAGTTCTAATATTTATAGACATGGTATCACAGGCAATGTGGGGCGTGTTGCGAAGCCTGCCGGACCACTTTTAATCCAAGTCCTTTATTATAATTAGGGAGTATGAATTAAATCAATTAATCATGTTTTTATTAATGAGGCTAATTGAACAACAATATAAATGATTTAACACCATGTCTTAACCTAAAACCTTAAGGCATTAGGTTCATGGGTCTTTCTACTTATATATATTGTTCAACTTACCATATTTTAGTTGATGTGGGACTTGTTTGGTTTATATATCTCAATACTCCCATATTTTAACCTAAAACTTTAAGGCATTAGGTTCATGGGTCTTTCTACTTATATATATGGTTCAACTTACCATATTTTAATTGATGTGGGACTTGTTTGGTTTATATATCTCAATACTCGCCCTCAAGTCCAACTAGGGAACTGAGCCTAGTTGTGACTTGTCATTAATTTTTGCCATGGGCTTGTACTTCAAGTGAGCCTGCCTTTCTAGGTCGCATTTATTCTTGAGCGCTTGAGCAAGTGTTACTTTTTTTTACTTGAGTTGACCCAGGTCTTTTTGTTTATTTTTATATATGGTCCTTAGATCATTAGGCTCTGATATCATATTACAATTTTGTATATTTAGTATTAGGCCTTTAGTCCAAGTCCTTTATTAATTGTGGAGTATGAATTAAATCAATTAATCATGTTTTTATTAATGAGGTTAATTGAACAACAATATAAATGATTTGACACCATGTCTTAACCTAAAACCTTAAGGCATTAGGTTCATGGGTCTTTCTACTTATATTTATAGTTCAACTTACCATATTTTAGTTGATGTGGGACTTATTAGGTTTATATATCTCAATATAGGCAAACTACTAAAATAATTACCTATTTGACACTTGATTTATTTAAAAAATAAATAATTAACTACACGTAACTTCCGTGCTTCATGCAGTTTTATTATATTTTTCGACACTAATCCTAATTTCTAACGGCTCTTCATGACAAGAGTTGTAGTTGCGTGCCATACTTCTTCTTTGTCTTTCGAAGTGCTTTTTGTTGTAATATGGTCAAATACTCAGGCTGTGGAAGACTTTAGCAAGTCTTTTGCACATCACATGTATAGGCATGAAACACTATCCTTCTTGATGTAATATGGCCAAGTATTCAAGGCTTTATCGAAGACTTTGGTAACTCCGATCCATGTTACACATGGGCTGATGATCGCAGTGCTTAACACATGTTTTTGGTGGAAGCTCACTAGTTGCTTAACGCATGAAACTGAATTCTTATTAGACAATATTTGCTCTATATGTTTCAAACTTCAGTACATGCAACCAATTGATAATTGTATATCAATTTATTTTTGAATATTAACGCAACATAAAAGCTTTCCTGAAAGTAAAAGTTCAAATCCGTAATTTGCTGCAGTTACAATTGAAATCGCTAGAAAAAAAGTAGTTGAAAATTAAATTTTAGCCTTTTAAAAGAAATTAAAAAATTCGGAACCCTTCTTATTTTTAAAAAAAAAAATCCAAAATGTGTGACAATGCAAGTAACATTGTTGTCCTTCAAGTCAAACACGTGAAAAGTATGTAGAGGTTGGTGCATGCTCGTACGTAGTAACAAGGAGTGAGTTGGTGTGAGTGTGACAACTAACACCAGGCACAAGAGTCTCGAAAACAAACAGAAAATACTAAAAGTTTCATAGTAAAACCCTAGAGAATTTTAGATACTCCTGGAGTTCTGGTTACTTGCTGATGATGCAATGGGGTGACTTTCATTAGCTTTTGATTTTGGTTTTTTTTCACTATAGGCACAAAATAAAATTCGGAATAATAATTAAATAAAAATTTCCAAAATTTTCAACTCCATACATATAATTTAAGTGTCGGTATCATTTATCAGTACTAAAATAAAGAAAATGAATTGGGCACTAACGGTGTAATGCATTATCCATTATATATATAATTAAAATTATATATAAATGTTGAATGACATGTCCGAAAAAGTCTAAAAAAATTACACTGTGAATGTATACCAATAAAATTCAAAAACATCACAGAAAAAAAAAAATAAATGTGGGTAAACCTTGAATATTATCTAAGTATATTGTCTCCTATAAAGTGCTTTTTTACATAAATAAACTTTTTTTTTTAAAAAAAAAGGTTATATTAGTTGAAGTATATATATAGCCCCTCTTTCAATTATATATTGAGCACATTCAAAAGTCCAAAATGTTGATCAGAAGAAATATGATGGCATCCTCCCTCTTCAAACTTTTTATATCATCATTCATTCTCTGCACTCTCTTACAGGAATCCACCCATGCACTAAAAAAGGCTAGCTTATTTCCACTCTCTTATTAATTTGTTTACGTGTTTTCATTCTCTTCCTACTTTTAAAACTTTCACTTTTATTTACATTTAGTTGAGATGTTAGTTCCACCATATAACAATCCACCACCAATTGTTTGTTTCCTTTTTATTCTATGTTGCAGCCTTACATTGTGTATTTGGGAGGGCATTCTCATGGTCCAGACCCTTCACCTGATGATCTAAAATCAGCCACAGATTCCCATTATGATTTGCTTGGTTCAGTCTTGGGAAGGTATTTAAGGAAATTTCTATCATGCAACCTAATTTTGGGTTGTTGCTAAACAATCCTTTGTATGAACCAATGATGCATTGCCACCTCATGTATTGTTGTCATGTCATTTTTTAAAAAGTCAAAACTCATAAATGTCAACCCAAAAATATGTGAGATGACAAAGTATTATTGGTTAAACAAAAGATTGTATGACAACAACCCAAAATTAGGTTGCATGGAAGTAATGCCCATATACATGCAAAGCAACTATTCCTTCTTCAATCTCGCCTTTTAAAAAAAATTCAATTCCTATTTATAAGTTATTTATATTTTTTAGGAGGTATTTATTGTTTTTTTTTTTTATTTACCCTTATTCAATAATGTGAAATATCACTTTTGTGAAATTTCTAACACAATTTAACAGGTTAAAATTGTAATGTTAAACTAACTTTTAAAATTTGAAGCAATATAATAACTATTTTTTTATGTGTGATACGATTAAGTATGTCATATAAATAGGAACAGAGAGAATATAATATAAATGACCTTGTGTTAAATATACAGAAGTAGTTAAAAATTGATTACTTGGAAATCATGTGTTATGTAACAGTAATGAGAAAGCCAAGGAAGCAATTGTGTACTCGTACAATAAGCACATAAATGGCTTTGCTGCCTTACTTGAAGAGGAAGAAGCATCTGAGATAGCAAGTGAGTAGATGGTTATTACTATGGGTTTTTACTTTTTAGTCACATGCACAAATTGATTCAACTTCAACATATATGTTTCTATACTATTACGGTGCAGAAAACCCGGATGTAGTTTCAGTCTTCTTGAGCAAAGAGCATAAATTGCACACTACCAGGTCATGGGACTTTCTTGGACTTGAAAAGGATGGAAAAATTCCTGCAAGCTCTGCATGGAGAAAAGCAAGATTTGGTGAAAATATAATCATAGCTAATATTGATACAGGTATGCTTCTAATTGTATAATCTTGTTAGTAATTTCCAAATATAATATTATGCCTAAAATAAGCTACACATTAATAAATACTTACTATTTCCGTTTATGACTATAAGCCTTTTAAGAGATTTTCTTTTCATGATGCAAGTCTTTTTATAAAATATATGCAATATTGATTAAGATTTTTACAATTTCATCTCTAATCATTATTGAGAGATAATGAATTAAGAATTAATTATAGAAAGATATTCAAGGGCAAAATAGTAAAAGAAATACACAAATTTAACATATATAAATCACTAATTACAATTTTTAATCTATGTAATACTTCATTCGGTTTTATTTATAGATCACATTTTACAAGAATTCTCTGATTTTATTTATAAGTCACTTTGTAGTTTTTAGGAGGTATCTATTATTATTTTATCTTATTTGTCATTTGTTCATTAATATAAAACAATATATTTATAAAATTTTCAATAAAAATTAAAAGGATAAAATCGTAATCTCAATATATATTTTTAAAGTTCCAAGAGAAGTAACTACCTTTCTTGATTTATGTAAAATAATTAAGTGAGACTTATAAGAAAGAAGAGATGAAGTACAATAATAAAAAACTTATACTCCCTCCGTCTCTAAATATAAAGCTCTCTTGACATTTTTATTTTGTCCCTATTTATAAAGCCCTATACCAATTTTCAATGATCATTAATTACCTTTTTCCACAAAGACCCATATTTATTTAACACTTTTTAGATTCCCAATAATATTAATATGGGTAATTTTGAAATTACATATCAAAAGTTCACATTTCCAATACAATTAACTAAATTATTCCACTTTCTTAATGAACGTGAAATTCCCCAAAGAGGCTTTATATTTAGGCACGGAAAGAGTATTAAAAAATGGATAGAGTAATAAATAAATTGAAGTGATATGATTTAACATTTTCGATAAGATGTGACGTAAAATATATTCGTTCCATTCTTATATATAAGATTTTTTTTTTGTCTGTATTCCTTGCAGAACCATCGGTATGCCCAAGAGCACCCTTAATACCAGGGAGCCCTTGAGACTAATCCGGAGCGAGCTGCGTGGCTGGCTCTCCCAGCGAGATGTTTTTTTTATGTCCATTAAGATTAAAAGTTGATTAATTTAATTAATGATATTGAAAATGTGAATATTTTATACTATCTATTTTCAAAACTATCTCTATTCATAGTACTAGGAAAATTGCTCGTGCGATGCACGGGTCTTAAATTTTGCTATCTCTCCCATTTTTTTAAGGGCTTTCCATTTGTTCAAACATTAAACATTAATTTTATTTACATGTAATTGAATAAATTGAAATGATAAATTGAAAGGAAGGCTTTCATGATCAACATATTATATAAAAAAAAAAGAAATATTGAGAAGAAATATTGTGTTAAAGATCAACACAATATTGAAAAGAAATATTATTATAAACACATGTTTACAGTTATTTTGGCATTAAAGGAATAATTTAAAGCAAGAAAGAGGATTCGTGTTAGCATCCAGAATTGGGTAAAAATGCCAACAGCTTGCATGTTACAACTTACAACAACTTTTGTGAGGCAACTTGAAGCATTTTGATACCAAAAAAAAATAATAGTAATAATAATAATTCAAATCATCAAGGTAATATGTTTAATCAAAAATTTAAATGATAAATTGGAAGGAAGGCTTTCATGATCAACGTATTATAAAAAAATACATATTGAGAAGAAATATTGTGTTAAAGATCAATGCAATATTGAAAAGAATTTAATTTACTTCTTCACATTCTTTGATCTTCTTTTGTGCATCATCAAGTCTTAAGTCCCTGTATTAAGAAATGTTTGAGCAAAATTCAAACATTTAAAAATACCAAAAAAAAATGAAAAAGCTTTCTAGCTAGCAATTAAAAAAAAATAATACTACTGTTCATATGCTTAATGTTTATGACAAATAAGGAAATAAAATATACTTAATAAGGAAATAATTTCAGTTAAAATGAAGGCTTTCCACCAATTTAAAAAAATAAAAAATAAAAAAAATACTAACTGTTCATATGCTCAAAC
This sequence comes from Crotalaria pallida, assembly GCA_037953625.1. Taxonomy (NCBI): domain Eukaryota; kingdom Viridiplantae; phylum Streptophyta; class Magnoliopsida; order Fabales; family Fabaceae; genus Crotalaria; species Crotalaria pallida. Next base: position 155,834,459 of record CM075651.1, on the reverse strand, counting down.
AACCAAGGTTTCCTTCTTTATATGTTTTTTTTTTGCAAGTGGCATTTTGATACCAAAAAAAAAAAATTCTCATTGAAAGACGAAAGGCCGGTAACAAATAAGCTTTAAATAGAAAACAAAATGACCAAGCATTTACATATATATATGCAGATTGTAGAGGCCTAGAGGGGCATGAAATGTACGATGGTGCACATAGTAGCTTTGATAAAATAAAAAATTTGCATAATAATCTGATGGACTACCTTATAAGTTTGGTCACCAAAGAAGTGAATTTCATTGAAATCATCGAGGTAATATGTTTAAACAAAAATTTAAATGATAAATTGAAAGGAAGGCTTTCATGATCAACATATTATAAAAAAAGAAATATTGTGTTAAAGATCAATGCTATATTGAAAAGAATTTCACTTACTTCTTCGCATTCTTTGATCTTCTTTTGTGCACCATCAAGTCTCAAGTCTCTGTATTAAGAAATGTTTGAGCAAATTAAAACACTTAAAAATACAAAAAAAAAATGGAAAAAATACCAATTGAAAGGAAGACTTTCTACCAATTAAAAAAAAATTACTAACTGTTCATATGCTTAATGTAACCTTGTCACTTTTCAAGCTTTCCATGACTATCAATTGTAAGCGGTCAGAATAGCATTTGTTGCATCGCACATTGAAAGGAAATAATGAAAAATACTAACTGTTTCAATTGTAAGCAGTCATAAAATGAAAGGAAAATGAAAAGATTAAAAATATATGGACGGATGTGATTTACTTGCAATGAATGACTAGGATTAGAATGAACTTTAGGAGGGATATGAACGGATGTGATTTATTTGCAATGGATGACTAGGATTAGAAACAAATTTGGAGGGAAAAACTATCATGAAGGGAAAGTAAAAAATACCCCTCAACTTCACCTATTTTAATATATGTTTATTAGGGATGTATATCATTTATGTTTTAGCTTCATTACTCCATATGATCCTATTTATAAACCTTTTGAAAATTTTTCTCTTCTATCAAGAAAATAGTTAAACTTATTAGTGGCATTGAAAAGCGAAAATTTGATATACTTTTTTAAAATTATTCATATAATTATTATTGAAATTCTAAAAAGTGTAAAGTTAAGAAGAGTGTTTGTGAAAAAAAAAATTAGTAAATGCTATTGAAAATTAAAATAAGTCTTATAAATAGAAAAAAATAAAAAAACGAAAAAAATTTTATATATAGGACAAGGGAATATTTTAATTTAGTTGTTCTGGACTTCTGGTGGGCTTCGGCATTTATGCAACAGATCTCAACCAGACGGTACTACTGAACTCGTACAAGAATCATTTCGTTTTTTAAGTTTGAGCAGGCAGAAGAATAATTGTTGAGGTACAAGAATTATTTATGGTCCTACACTGATTAGTGATTATTTATTTCTTGTGCAGGAGTTTGGCCCGAACACAGGAGTTTTAATGACAAAGGGTATGGCCCTATCCCATCAAAGTGGCGCGGGAAAGGAGTCTGTGACATTGGCCTTTACAATGCTTCAACGAAAAATTTCTGTAACAGGTTATTTCCTCTGTCTCTGTATATAAACACTAATTAATATCTTATCTGCCTATAAAAAAAATTAATATCTTATCTCTTTTTATAAATTTTGATTCTAATTTTCAGTGATATTAATTATTTATTTTTCAATAAATATCTCTACTTACTCGACACATTTTAGAGTTTCTATGATAGTTACATATATAATTTTGAAAAAATATAAAAAAATTATCAAGTCCTATTTTACTAATAATATTAACTAACATTCTTAATCTCTATGAAAACCTAGTTTAAATGCTTATATTTAGAAATAGATGGATTATTTTATATTTTGACTTTGGATTAATTAAATCCTAATAAGTTCCTTATTATCTATTTTTTTTAGTTTTTTTTCTTTTTATTTGTTCTTCTCGTGATTTTAAAAATGCAATCGATACTACCTTTCATATTATTCTTATTAAATATGTTTTGATTGACGTAAGTAAGTAGTAGAGAATATTTAATAATTTCAGAGGGAGAAAGAGTATAGTGGAAAATCTAAGCAATGATTACATTTTTTTTAATACTCCTATGTGTTTTGTTTAAAATAGGATAGATAAATATATGATGTATTTAATAATTTCAGATGAAGTATTTTATTAGATTTGTGAAAAGAAAATAATATATGATGGCACAATACTAAAATATGATGTCACAGGAAGTTGATTGGAGCAAGAATTTTCAGCAAAAATTTTGAAGCACAAGTTGGCAAACTAGACCCATTGTATCGCACGGCACGTGATTTTGAAGGCCATGGAACCCACACTCTTTCAACTGCTGGTGGTAATTTTGCCAATGATGCAAATGTCTTTGGTAATGGCAAAGGCACTGCCAAGGGTGGTTCACCAAGAGCTCGCGTTGTAGCCTACAAAGTTTGCTTCTCTATCATAGATGAGAGTAGTTGCCATGATGCTGATATCGTACAAGCATTTGATCATGCCATACATGATGGTGTTGATGTCATCTCAGCCTCATTGGGTGGTTCTATTCCTGTTGCTGAAGATTTATTAACAGATGGAATTTCTATAGGGGCTTTTCATGCAGTTGCTAGAAACATAGTGGTTGTTTCCTCTGCTGGGAATGATGGGCCAGCACCTAGTAGTGTAACAAATGTTGCACCTTGGTTGTTCACTGTTGCTGCTAGTACAATGGATAGAGATTTTCTCACCAACATTTCTCTTGGTAACAAACAATACCTAAAGGTATCTTGTCATCTTAATAATTAATTTGAGATGAGAAACACTTGTTCGACCGACACGTGTTTATCGGGCCCAAAATCTCAAGACAGCTTGTTACTTCACTTATTACTAGTTCTATTTTATCGGTAGTATCTAATAGACACAATGCCAATACAAAATTTGTTTAATTTGGGCTACTATTTATAGACTCTATTGAATTATTTATATATATCAGGGTGCCAGTCTTAATAGAGGCTTGCCATCAGGGGAGGAATCTTATCCTTTGATTCATTCAGTCAATGCTAGACTTCCTAATGCTACAATTGAAGATGCGTAAGAACAAATTTCCTAAGATTATATACTTCAAATATTTACAATATCAGTTAAATGATAGCTTCTTGTCTCCTATGTTTGTTCTTGCAGCCGTCTTTGCAAGCCAGGAACACTTGATCCTAGGAAAGTAAGAGGAAAAATACTGATTTGTGTTCGAAGTGATAAGATACAATCGGTTGGTGAGGGACAGCAAGCTGCTCTTGCTGGTGCAGTGGCAGTGTTTGTGAACAATGATAAACTAAGTGGAAATACACTTCTAGCTGAGGCTCATATTTTACCTGGCGCAAGCGTCAATGAGAATGATCCTGAATGGGAACACGGAACCGATGACCATAACAAAAGCAGGTTCTTAATCATATATGTCATTAGTCGGTGTAAGTGTGTCGGTGTGTCCTAAAATAGTTGCAACAAATAAAGCACTTCATTAATAAATATTGTGCAGGAACCTAGTTGCTTATATGACTGCAGCAAAAACTTATATAGGAATAAAACCAGCACCAATTATGGCAGGATTCTCGTCTAGGGGTCCTAGTGCCGTGCAACCATTGATACTCAAGGTCAATTCTTTTTTTCTTTTTTTTTTTTTGCTTCTTCATATTATTGAGAGATGGTTTGTCTATCTTACTTGCATTCAATGACTTTTCATTCATATAAGATGATTATTATCTGTGAACCACTTTTCTCAATCACATTATTATCAATTTAACTTGGTGATTTTGTGGTTATACTAATTTGTTTCCTGTTTCATTCAGCCTGACATAACTGCTCCTGGTGTGAACGTAATTGCTGCTTATACACTAGCCGCAGGTCCATCTAATCTAGCATCAGATGAACGACGGATTCTTTTCAACGTAAAACAGGGAACTTCTATGTCTGGTCCTCATGTTGCTGGCATTGCCGGTCTTCTCAAAACACTTCATCCAAATTGGAGTCCAGCTGCAATTAAATCTGCCATGATGACTACTGGTAACTTGGCAAAAGAATACTACCTCACATGTAAATCCATATATGAAAAAGAAATTAAAAAATTTGATTTCATTTTTCTACTTTAGAGATATTCGATTAAAAAAAGTGCTTTGGAAAATCAAGAAAATATGCATGATACTATAGAGATATTCCATAAATAGTGCTACATGTATTCTGGAAACATTTTCTTACTTGCTAAAAAGTTATGCTTTTCATGCAGCAAGCACACTAGATAACACCAACCAACCCATTCGAGATGCATTTAATCAGCCAGCAACTCCATTTGAATATGGTTCTGGACATATTCAGCCTAACCTTGCAATGGACCCTGGACTTGTATATGATCTGAGGAGCAAAGATTACTTTAAATTCTTATGTGCTTCTGGTTATAACAAGGCTCTACTTAAGTTGTTTAATCACCACTCTCACACTTGTCCAAAGTCTTACAACTTAGAAGATTTCAATTATCCTTCGATCACCGTAAGTTATCGTGGGACACACCCAATAAATGTTACTCGTACAGTTACAAATGTTGGGTCTCCAAGTACATATATTGTGAAAACTCACATATCGGAAGGATTTAATGTTGTTGTTCGACCAAGTTCTTTGACTTTCAATAAAATTGGAGAAAAGAAAACCTTTCAGGTTATTCTACTGGCAAGGGATGTGCCTCTTAATGGTTTTCCAATATTCGGGAATTTGTCTTGGACAGATGGCGAGCACAGAGTAACCAGTCCTATTGTAGTGCTGCCATCTTAGGAATTACTCTTAGGATTGCTATCACTGCCATAACAGGGGAAGATAATTGCTGTCCCAGAAAATGTTTGAAGTTTTTAAACTATAATAAGAGTGTGTTATTAGGTAAAAAAAAATAGGTATTTATGCTTTTAAGACTTGGGAATGTTGTTGTATTGAACAGATATTTGGACTGTGGATGTTAGTGGACTTTCTTAGTTTGGGGCATAGATACATGTTATGAGTTCAAGTACGTAATACAGTACATAGTTATATCGTATTTGGTAGGAAAGTATTTTGGTGTTAAGTAGTAGTCGTGTGATGCTCGTGCAGTGCACAGATTATTCACCGTCTACCTCACTGTCCCTAAAAGATAAAAACAAGGTGTGAATTTGACTGCGAAATGATGATCGTTAAAAAGCAGATGGTTAAAAATAATATTCATGATGATCGTGCCTAAATCTTTTTCTAAAATATTTTCGTGTCAAACAGTGTTTCAATCTACCTGAGAGACGGGTAACTCACCTCCTATACTCCAATGAAGTTTGGATCAACTTGGATACCACTTTTTTTAAACCTTTTCCTGAACATTAATAAGTAATTCTTATATTCGAGCAAGACAACAATATGGCATAGTAAATAAATGGATCAACCTTTAAAAATTTAAAATAAAATTAAAAACCATGGATCAAAACATTATCTGAAGATTCCAGATTCCATACTGAGTTCAAATAACCACAACAACTGAAGTGCATGCCAGATTTTCAAATAAGGACTACAATTACGACATCTACTACAGTTTCCATAATGCAAATCCATAGGTCACAGCCACCAAAGAAACTAAGCTATACTATGTAACAAATTCTTCACAAGAACCAACAAAGAGATCAGGCTAACATGGCTCCACCGGTCTGGTGCAACATCGCATCAATCTCATCCCCATCCTCCATTTCTAGCTGAAATTACACAAAACAAGTAGGGATTCAGTTAAACTGTCACATATATTTCCCAGCATCAAGAAGCAGTCAGGGTGAGAGAGAGAGAGAGAGAGAGAGAGAGAGAGAAACCTCATCAGGAGTCTGTTCTGCCCGAAGACGACGGCCATCAAATAAGAAGGCAATGGAATTTAAGTCAACAGACTGACGATCACAGTATGCATTCATCAGCTTCTTAAGCTGAGTGTTTCTTTTGATCCTGAAAAATACTTCATTTCCATCCTAAAACCAAATAAAACTTAGTCTTTAGATCAAGTGATAATCATGATATTTAAAAATACAAATGTCCATAACAAAATATAACCTTGAATGAATGGGTTATGTGTCTTATGTAATTCATTAACTTATGGTACTGTACAAATGTCATTAGAACAAAAACTCATCTACAATTCACAGCATAGAAATTCTGAAGTAGAGGGACATGTGAGGGTGCTAAAAGGAATTCCGCTTTGTGAGAATCTTCCAAAATGTTCCATTATGACTTCATGCATGCATATGCTGATATGCATATTAACATGGATGTGGCTTTAAGGATGTGGCTTTAAGGATGTGAAAATAAGAGGCAATAAGTGGTGCATCACTAAAATTTAATAAAAACAAACACCTTTTTGTGTATGTGGATAGGGGCTGTTTATTGTTAAACGCTGAAGCAGTGACAGTGCACCAAATAAGAAAAGGAAAAAAGATTTACTCCTCCTCAATGAAATAAAATTCTTCTATCAAAACAGTCAGTCAAACATATGTCTCTTAGATCACTCGCCAAGGTATGAGAACATTGAAAAAAAAAGACAAACCACACATTTTTTAAGCAGAATCGTCATACAATATAGTATGTTAGTACATTCTCTAGTATAGGCAAAGCATATTGAGTCAGGAAGAAGTATACTAGTAAAAACCCAGAGCTACCAAGTACACTATCCAAAGACTCCAACACAGAAGTAATACCAATAACTGGTTCCACGGAAACGTCTTGAATTAAAATCTACCTATTGCTTATTGCTCCTTTATACTACTAAATTTTGAAATTACCATTCCAAGGCATCTCAAATTAAAAAACTTTTAGGAGAAGAAAAAAGAAACAAAATGATGAAGTAAAAAGTCAGAATACTTACCAGCACCTGGTATATGAATACGGCACAAATATATCAACCACACGCATTTTATAAAAATAAAATGAGAAATGAGTTAAATTAAAATTGGGAATCAAGGAAGCACAGACTCAGGACACACAGATACAATATGGGATTCATGGACACAACCAAAAAAAATATAAAATGTTAAAAGAAGATAGTTACAAGTGTATAAAACGGTTCCATGTACAACACCAGATACAAAACGCATCCAAACACAACACGACACAAGGGCAAATATGAAGTGTCCGTGCTTCTTTCGTGGTAATCTAGCATACCAGTGAGACATGTATTCCATAACAGCAACAGAAGGGTCATGAATTCAACATTACAACAAAAGTACAAAAGCCATGGCACCTTAGCAATGCGGTAATTTCACATAATTCTCTATTTAATTTAGATTAGAAACTACTAATATATGAACCAATGTTAATGGAAACTATATTTTCAATGACGAAAAAAAAAAACAGTATAGTATCAATAACACACATACATACATAAAGTGATAAAATAAATAAAATAAAAATAAAACATACTATAGAAAAGTGATTAATCATCGATTGTCATTTTAGAGCATGCATTCTGAACATCAAAAAGCTAAATTTCACTGCTATAAAAAACAACTTATGGTGTGGCCATAAATATATAAATAAAAAAATTATATACACAACAAATTAATAAAAGCGGAAAAATCAAGGGGTAAAGCAGTGGAGCAAACTTAATCAGATAAATTAATGAAAGAATAAAAAGAAACCCTAAAATTAACAGAAGAATGTAAAATCATTTTCAAAAGTCTGATATATCGAATAAGAGATTGAATGAGAAAATAGGAAGAAAAAAAGAAAAACAAACCTGGCCTTTGACCTTCAGATTGATGTGCGCGGAAGTATCGTTGGGTTTCTTGTCTTCCTCGGTCTGAGTATTGGGAGTAGCACCCGACATCGTCTCTTCTTCTTCTCTTCTTCTCTCTGTTTTAGGGTTTTATTTTTGATTTGAAGATGATGATAACGATTCTGATTCTGTTTTTACTTTTTTTCTCTCTCTTATATTTTGATTCTACCTAAACTAATGGGCCTGGACCTTTGATATTGGGCTGGACATTGGCCCAGATTATAGTAATGGGGGCTATTCATTAGGCTCGCATTACTAAGTTGACCCCTTAACATGTTGAAATCCCGAAAATGCCCTCGCCCACCGCAAACTAGTCAAACCCATTCCTCTTCCTTACTTACTACTAGGATTATAAGTAGTTCCGGATTAGATCATAAGACAGGTGAGATTGTACAAGATTGGATCAAAAGAATAGATTCGATTAGATCTCATGGTCTAGCCTGATCCTAATTATACTTGAATTGATTAGAGATGATCTGGTTCACGATCTCATGATTTTTTAGACTGTGTAGACCAAACCGGACCGATTTCTTTTTTTATATATATATTTATAAGCTCCAAATCCCTTTTTTCAAAAAATTCAGAACAGAGAGTAAAAGGATTGTTTTATTAGGTTATCTTTCTTTGTTTTCTCGTATTGAAGCAACGAAACAAAGGTGGGAAAAAAAGAAGAAGGTATAGATGGGGGAGAGAGGAGAAAACAGAGATTGCACCAAAGAGATGCGACACCTAGATCTGCTTCAGCATTGTCTAACTCATTACCTTCTTCTTCAACTTCTCTTTCTCTCTCTCTCCTTCGACTTCCTCTTCTTCTTCTATGTCTTTGTCGCTCTCTCTCTCTCTCTTCTTCTTCTTCTCTGTCTTTCTCTCACTCTTTCTCTCTATACCGCTCTCCCTCATACACTCTTACTTCACTATGTTCTTTCAATTTGAAGCTAATTATGATAGTTTCTCTAGTTTCCAGTATATCTTTCTCACTTGTTTTCTCAAACTAAAGCAAAGAAATATTAATATCTTAACAAGATAATCAATTCTATCATATTCGATATTTGTGTGGATGATGTATGGATCGAACCAGACCAGATTGTTTTATTTTGATTGATCTGGTATGTAATATTCGTCAAAGATCAGACCAGATCGAACCGTTACACCCCTATCACTTACTTTGTCCTCTACCCTCTCCCTCGTTCACTCACTGAAAATTGCCCCTCACCCTCTTAACTCTCTTTTTCGGGGAATCCACCAGGAAAATAAAGGCATTGATTCAAGTTCAAAACATTAAATAGTTCACATGGTTGAAGTCTAATCTTAAAGTGATTGGGTTCTCCTTAAAAAAAATTACTTCAACCGTCCTTATATATAAGACATTTTTGGTAAATTTTACGTCGATTAAGAAAGTTAATTAATTTAGTTAACGGTATTGGAAATGTAAATATTTTATATGTATTTTCAAAACTACATATATTAATAGTATTGAAAATCTAAAAAGTGTTAAATAAATAAGAGTGTTTGTGAAAATAAGTGATTAATTGACATTGAAAATTAATATAGGATCTTATAAATAGGTACAAAATAAAAATATCAAAAAGGTTTTATATATAAGAATGAATGTAGTATATTTTTAGTTTTTCGAGTAAAATAAATATTTTAAGTTTATTATCCTAAGTTTTGAAGGTTAAAATTAATAATTTCTTTTTCCATGTAATGCTTTTGAACCAAGGAAGTAAGGATAGGGCACAGCATGAATACCACATGCCATTCAGAAACATGGTTAAAAAAAATACTAAATATTAAAAAAGATGATGACAAATCTCTGAAAACAAATACGTATCCAACAACAACCAATACAGTATGTATCATAAATAGTGTTGGCAATTCGGGTGACTGGGCGAGCATTGCTCATGCCCATCAGAAGTCCTTTTTTTTTTTTGCATGCCCGCCCGCCCTTTATAATATTTTGGGCTGAAAATTCATGTTTTGCCCGGTGGCCCATTTAAATAATTTTTTTTTAAAAAATCATATATATTTTTTTAACATAAAAAAAATCATATATTCTATCTTCAAAATTCATAAAATGTATACTAAAATTGCACAGCATATAAATGTTTACACTCAAAATTCATAAAAATATAATAATAAAGTTTGATACCCGACAAAAGATATAGGGCGACTCCTAATTATGCAAATCCTAATTTTTATTTTTTTAAAAGAACTAAATAATGAACGGCTCGTGGGTGGCCCACCGTCCGCCCAATGTTGCCCCACAAAAGAAATGAACATGGCGGACGGGGCCTATTCGAAAATTGGACTAAAAAATGTTGTCCTGCCCACAAAAAATGTAGGACTGGCGGGCGGAGTCCATGGGCATCCGCCCTAATTGCCAGCACTAATCATAAATGATAAACACATAATAAAAAATGTCGATGCTTCTTTTATTTTTAAATTTATTTATATTTTTTTATGGGAAATGTCAACACATATTTTTAGAGCACTAGTTAAATATTCAAATATAGTTAAATGTTGTTAAAAAATATATTTTTTAAATTCTAAAAAATAAAATACATTATGATGATTAAATTTTTTTCTCTTAAAACATTTGTTAAAACTCACCGAAGAGGATGCTGTTAAGAAAAATCCAAAAGCCGTACAGAAAAAGAGCTGGCATGACAAAGATGTAAAATTGGATATTATTACGCGGTCAAAAATTTAAATCCAGCTCATATGACTTTGGTTTTATATTTTGATTTGATGATAGCACATCTGGAACGTTACCATATGAGGTTCTGAAGTCTGAACTTTAATACAGAAACGAACAAATATGTCCTATTAAACATGCTTTATTTTGATTTCATAATTCCTGGCTGGGCTCTTTCCACGCTAAAGAGACGTTTCTTGAAAGGAGCTAAAGAGACGTTACACGAAGGTTTATTTATTTTTATTTATATAAACGAATAGAATTTTATGACAAGAGTAATTTTTTTTTTCAAGCTTTTTAGTTGTGACAAGTGGATATAGCCCATATGATCATGTAGGGAGTATTAAGGTTGGGTTCGATCCAATGCATCACCATTTGGTTGATTTAATTTTCTTTCCCATATCCCGTAAAAAAAAAGTACTTTGCCTATAAAAAAAAGTTATCTAGTTGAGTATCTGAATGATTAATTTTTTCGACATTATCGAATCTTTATAGGGATAATATCTTAACCAGACCTCTTATATTTAAAAAGTTGGAAATCAAACTCTCAACAACTTGATTAAATAACAATAATTCCTTTATTATCTATACTAACAAGACTATTGTGATCGCATTATATAAACATCATTTCATCAACAAGTATGCCTCACCAGTCGATAACCTCAAAAAAAAAAAAAAAAAAAAAGTAGTCCTGGCTTAGTTCATAAAAGCTTTACAATTGAAAAGAAAGATAGACGAGAGAATGGAAAAGAGGTTGAACATAATGAATAGATTTGAATTAGAAATAGAGTTTTGCTATTTATTTACTGGCCAATAATGCATAAGTAAATTAAAAGTGTAAAGTTAATTTTGAGGAAAAAATAATTCTTAAAATAATTTTATACTTAAGATTGCTTATGTATTATCTTTAATACAATTAATAACAAAACCTTTAAAAAAATACGATTCTACTCAATTTTTTTGAGTAAGAAATAAGAAGTGTACAAAAGAGAAAAAGAGAGATATAAAAACAAAAGCGATTGGTTATTTGATGTGAATTATTTTTTGAATTGACGTGGATATAAAAGAAAAACATGAAAAAAAATATAAAGGTTCTTTGAATTAATTGGTTTAAAATTCATGTTTTACAACTTACTCTAATTAAGTAGTAAAAGATATTGTAACTAGTGCTTTAAAGTTATTGGTTAAAAAATATACGGAGTATTAACAAGGGAAAAGTATATATTGAAAATTGAAGTTATTAATTTTCAATGTCTTGAATTTAACGATTTTCGAGATATATATTGAAAAGTATATTTTTTTTTTCCTTAACTAAAATTATACGTACTAGCTTAGGTTACCGTTTTTCGTAAGTTAAACTCAAGTGCACGAAGATGATTTAATTTTAGAAACTAGTAATACTAGTACTTCCTTTCGCCTTATTTATAATATTTTTTGGGGTTTTATTTTGGTCTTACTTAAAAGATCATATTTCAATTTTCAATAGTATCTAATTACTCTTTTTCACAAACACTCTTATTAAGTCAACACTTTTTAGAGTTTTAATAATAATTACAGGGGTAATTTTGAAAAAGTATATCAAATTTTCACAATTTCAAAACCACTAACAAATTTAATCACTTTCCTTGGTTAAAGTGAAAAACTCAAAAAGTATCTTATAAATAGAACCAGAGAGAGTATTGTGTAATAATGAGAATTAATGTACACTTCAAAATATGAGTACTCCAAAATTGGTAATGTATCCATACTTAGTACGTATTAGGTATCATTACATGGATCTTAACTATTGAATACCCGTAATGAGTATGTCTATCTACTCCCTCCGGCTCGAATTATAAGCAACAAAAAATATACTACTCTTGATTTAAAATATAAGCAAAACTAACTAAACTTATTCAATTTTGTTTCATTCTCAATGCCACTTTCCTAAAACATCTCTAGAAAATTGTAATCTTAATTAATTTTTGTTTCATTCCCAATACTACTTTCCAAAAATACCTCTATTTTTTATAAATTTGAGAAAATTAAATACAATCAACTAACTTCCTTAATAAACTTAAAAATGGTTAGAATTGCTTATAATTCGAGCCGGATGGAGTATGTTTTAAGTGTGAATCATAAAAAACTATGCCATTTATGTTTTAGAAATTGTATTTTTAAGTTTCAATCTCTCATCTTGAAACACTCATTATTTTAAATAAATGATGCAATGGTCGGTAATAATTTTGTTCGACCATCATTTAAGTTTCTATCGATTTTTTTTATTTATAAACTCTTCTTTCATATGAGTAATATAATGTTATCAATTACAATTTTTTATAAAATACATTAAATACAAGCACTTAGAGTGCCTTTGCATACAATACAAGTAAGTTAGTTAACGTTGATAATGATATTGAAATTAATAATAATTGGTACTACCTCCGTCCCTGATTATAAGGTCTTCTTGGGAGATTTCACGTCCATTAAGAAAATGGAATAATTTAGTTAATTGTATTGAAAACGTGAACTTTTGATATGTATTTTCAAAATTACCTCTATTAATATTATTGGGAATCTAAAAAGTGTTAAATAAATAGGAGTGTTTGTGGAAAAAAATAATTAATGCTCTTTGAAAATTGATAAAGAGCCTTATAAATAGAGACAAAATAAAAGTGTTGAGAAAGCCTTATAATTAGGGACGGAGGGAGTATAATTTTTCAAAATTATCATAATGAGTATTATTCTGATTATAATTTTTTTAGTAAATAAAAATATTTGAGAAAAAAATACTAATATTATTTTTTAAAAAAAAAAACCAAAATCTAAGACTAATGTCTATAATAGTACAATATTTTAAGGACTGAGGGAGTATTAACTATTAAGCTCTCAAGCATGGGTACACCGTTTTAGGAGCCGTACACGTATCAGGTACTTTTTGGGTACGGGTACGGCTTGGGTACTCCTGGGTACATATTTGGGTACGCCGGAGTACGCAGTGGGTACGGTACCCACCAATTGGGTACGGTACCCACCAATTGGGTACGGCACAACACAACTAAAATTGAAAAATTTTATTTTTTTTTCCTTTTTTTTTATTTCCAGCCTCGGACATCTTAATCTTATCCTAGGGTTGAGTTTTGAAGCAAACTCTCTTTGCCTCCTCTCTATCTCTCGAAGCACCCTCTCTGCCTCCTCTCTCTATCTCTACTGTCAGTTGTCGTTCGCTCGCCGTGCTGCTCGCTGCTCGCTCGCTATCGTTGTCGTGTTGCTCGAACCTGTCGCTACAGAGATAAAATACTTCTACTCTGTTACTTATTTTTCTAATGAGATTTGCTACATCTTGGAAAGTTAGAATTTCATTTGCTGCATCTAATGAGATTTGCTGCATCTTATAATTTTTCAGTTTTTTTTTCATAGTATCATACTGATTTCGTAAGTTTGTTTTTTTTCATGGTATCATACAGTTTTTTAAGTGTTTATTATTAATTTGAACTTAATGTTTTCTTTTTTACATCAAAATAATTTTTAAGTGTTTATTATTAATTTTAACTTGATTTTTACCTTACTGATTTTTTTTCCATTTTTTTTAAATTTAAATATAATTATATTAATAAAATAAATTATTATATATATATAAACGTACCCGTACCATAGTTTTTTAAAAATTGCCGTACCTCGTACCCGTACCCGTACCGGATATCGGTACCGTACTCGTACTCATGGAACCCATCTATTAAGGAAAGGAGGGAGAAGTACCACTTATTGGTGCAATCCACTCCTTTTGCTCTTATACTCCTAATTTGTTCTTGATTTGCTTAACAAAAGTTAAAAAATTAATTAGAAGTAATTATTATTGTAAATTATGATAAAAATGGTCAAAATTTCAAAAGTATTACAATTTGAAATTTGGAAAATGCTAAAGAGTGTCCTTAGGGCATTGGTTAAGGAAGCAAAATAGGTGGTTTTATCTTGAGAAATGAGGAATTTAAAACTTCAAGAACTTGTAAACATAGATTTTCAATGCAAATTTTCTTTTAATGTATTCCTTAACCAATGTTCTTAGGGCACTGGTTAGCAATACTCATATTAATTACTCCCTCCGGTTCATATTATAAGCACCCTTTTTGTGAGAGAGAAAGGGTGCAACTCTTCTCATAGTTAATAAAATTGGGCCATATTGATTGGTTCAATCGAAAAACCAGTGAACTGCATTAATAGTCAATATGGTTGTCTAATAAACTAAACATATACTTTCTCCGGTTTGAAATATAAGCAACAAAAAACATATATCTCTTGGTTTAAAATATAAGTAAAATTAACTAATTTTCTTAAATTTTATTTCATTCCCAATGTCACTTTCCTAAAACATCCATAGAAAAATGTTATCTTATTTAATTTTTGTTTTATTCTCAATGCAACTTTTCTAAAATACTACTGTTTTTTTTTATAAATTTGAGAAAACTAAATATAATCAATTAACCTCCTTAATAAGCGTAAAATTAGTTGGTTTTGCTTATAATTTACTTCATCCGTTTCAGAACATTAGGCCTTTTAACTTTTTTTCTTGTTTCATAATATTAGGCCTTTTACAATTCCAATACATAAACATATTTTTCTTTCCAATTCTAACCTTTATTCAATCATTTCGTTCTCTCCTCATTAATTCTACTTTTATCATCTCTCTCATCTCTAAACCACTATACATTAATTAATGGACACACTTACTAATAAACATTAAATACTACTGCAATTTTCAATAAGGATTGATAGAGACATTTTGGACAAATTATACATAACACTTACAATAATTAACACTTTCTTAATCTGTGTGTCCAGGCCTAAAAGGCCCAATGATTTGAAACGGAGGGAGTAAGTTGGAGCGAGTACTTGAATCATTGAAATTGGTCAAGAATTGGACTAAATCGATGCAAATCGGACTATTTTGTATTGAATCAAATCGGAGTCAACTGGGTTCATTTGTAATCAACGTTTGTGTGTAGGGGTGGAAACAGACCAGGCCGGCCTATGACAGGCCGAATGTCAGGCCAGGCTCAGGCCAGACTTTTTTTGCAAACAGGTCAGGCACATGCTATTTAAAAAGCTTATATAACCTAAACAAGACATGCCTAGGCTTTTCTAAAAGCCTATTTAGCTTAACAGGCCGGCCTAGGCCTATATATTATTATTATTATTATTATATTTAAAAATTATTATATTTATATTTATTTTAAAACCTAACCCAATATAAAAAAAACTAAAAACTAAAAACCTAATCCTAAATCCTAACCCTAAAAATCCCTCACCTCCCAATCCCAAGTTAGAAACCCTCCATCCCCGTTCACTCACTCACTCACAGCCTCTCACTCTCTCACTCTCACTCTCAGCCTCTCACTCTCTCACTCTCTCGGCTCTCACTCCTCCCTCTCTCCCTCTCACTTCGTCACTCACTCACTCTCTCTCTCTCTCCCTCTCGCTCCGTCACTCTCGCTCCCTCACACGCGGTCTCCGACCAGCAGTAATAGCACGCGCCACGCGGTCTCTCGATCCCTCACCACCATCGGTCTTCCGTCGCCGTCTCCGTCTTCGTCTCCGTCTTCATCCAGGTAAGCATTTTTGGTTTGAGATCTTGTTAGTAGATCTTGTTAGTAGATCTTAGATCTTGTTAGTAGATCTTAGATTTTATTATTTATGCTAATATGCACACTGAAGAATAAAGGTCGTAAACGGCAATTTCAGTAAGAGCTTCTAACTCCAACCATATGATTATGGGAAACAGTTAAAAATTTCTTCCTTTATAATTTATTTTTTGCTAAGATTCTTAGTAGTTTCTTATTAGTTGCATTTTTTTTTGTTGTTGAATGTTGATGCCGGGGTATTGAGTATTATAATCAGTATTAGTATTCTGAATTAATTATGATGTAAAGAATTGAGTATTGTTGATGCTGGGGTATTGCGTTTTTTGTTGTTGATGCTGGGGTTTGGTCTTATAATCAATTTTTTCTCACCTAAAAAAAAGTAGATCTTAGTATTTTGAATTTGGTTAGTATATCTTAGTATTCTGAATTTGGTTAGTAGATCTTGTTAATTTGGTTAGTATTCCATTTTGTATTATGAATTTTCCATTTTGGTTAATTTGGGTATACTGATATAGACTTTTCCTTTAATGTTTTTTGGTTCAGGTCAACATAATGTCCACTCCTATTGCTCCTAATGATGTTAGTGAAATGGAAGTTGCAGCAGAAAATATTCAATGAAGAGAAAAGAAAAGGTACAAACACTAGTGTTATTAAGTTTGTTAATTTTGTTATTATATGCTATAGATTTGATGATCTAAACATGTTAATTTTGTTTTTGTTTTGAAGGAACATGGAATTGAGGAAGATGAGAAGGAGATTCTCTTGAAGATTTGATCTCCTTTGTTACTTTAATCAGTACTGTTGTTTCTATTTGGCAACATGTTGTTTGTTGTAGTCTTATTTTAATTGCTCCAATTTATTTTTATTGCTCCAATTTATTTGGCAGCATGTTGTTTGTTGACTGTTGTAGACTTATTTTTATTGCTCCTGTTTAATTTTATTGCTCTAATTTGTTCGGCAACATGTTGTTTATAATATTATTGTTAGACAGGCCAAAGTTTTAGAATTATGTAGGCTTTTAAGTAGACATGCCAAAGTTTTAGAATTATGTAGGCTTTGAAGTAGTCAGGCCGACCTATTTAATACTAGGCCTTCTGGACTATTTAAGAATTTCAGATTATGCAGGCCTATTAACCAGGCTTATAGGTCAGGCCAGACCTTGTAACAGGCTAGGCCTAGGCTCGAAAAAAATGATTTACATAGGCAAATAGGCCAGGCCAGGCTTGGCCTGTTTCCACCCCTATTTGTGTGTTATTTGTTGTTTCAATAAAAAAAATGGGTCTTATTACAAAACAACCTTGGGTGAGTATTGAAATAGGGTTTCAAAGTTACTTGACGACTTTATTACCACTATGACACAAAAATTATTGCTTTCTCTTTTGTCAATAATTGTTCTTATTGCTAATTACTAATATGCTTTGATATTTTATGCTATATTTATCATACAGTAATATTTATGGGATTTAATAATACTTATGGGAGTAATATTGACAGATAATATAGTAAATATGGGATTTAATAAGTGTCTCGCTCATTAAACCATTAAATTAGTATCTTAGTATCTTGACCGGTTTGATCATCGGTACAATTTTAATAAGCTGGTTCTCTTTGATCTCGTTATGTATTCCCTCTAATCTCAAATATAAGAAAAAAATAAATTTCATACTTGTTAAAGACGTTAGTTGCATACATTTTATTTTATTTTTTCAAATTCATATAAAATAAACTATTTTAGGAAACTTGCGTTCGAAATAAACGAAAATGAAATAAACAAAAATTAAATGATACTGCAATTACTTTATAGAAATATTTTAAGATTGATTGTATTAAAAATAGAAAGTTACAGTAATTAATTTTTGCATTTTTTAGATCATTAATATATTTTTTAAGCATATGTTAAGAAGACAAATATAGTAGATAACAATTGAAAAATGCATTTTTTTAGATTCCGATATATGAAATAATGCACATCATGATCAAACACTATATTATATTTTCGAAGCCAAATATTTAAACTATAGAGCTCCTCACGAAATGGAGCTCTCTCAGGAAAAGTTGATAAAATAAAAGGTCAATCAAATATGCCACGTATCAAACGCTGTGTTATATCACTTGACTGTTGAAACGACATATCACTTCACTGTTGAAACGACATATCATCTTATTATTGAAACGATATATAACTTCACTGTTGAAACGACATATCACTTCATCGTTAAAACTATATATCACTTTACTGTTGAAACGACATATCACTTCACTGTTGAAACGACTTGTCACTTGTGATAACTTTATTTTAATTTAAAAAAAAATATTAATTTTAAATTACTCTGAAAAAAGTAATAATCACCGAGAGATATATTGTTTTAAATTAAATATCACCAAAAGATATATTGTTTCAAACTAATTGATGATTAGATGCAATGATTCGTTATAATAAAGTGGTACAATATTTCAAACTGGTCACGAGAAAAACAAATATCAACTTATAAACCTTATTAATACACATGTACACATAAACTAATACTCCTATTCTATTGCATTAATTTATTGCAGGAAAAAAGACTCTACTACCAGCGCACATGTACTTCCTTTAAAAAAAAGACTAAATTAAAAAATAATCCTCGCATTTCTAAATTTTTCTATTTCTTTATAATTTCAAACAATAATCCTGACTCATATAATTTTAAAAATATTTCTGACATGCAAAATGTTCAAACTTTAATCATTGGTAAATTAAAAACTTATAACCTATGCATTGCACGGGATAAATACTACTCCCTCCGTCCCTAACTATAAGATCATTTTGAGAGATTTCACGTCCATTAAGAAAGTTGCTTAATTTAGTTAATTGTATTGGAAATATGAACTTTTGATGTGTATTTTCAAAATTACCCTTATTAATATTATTGAGAATCTAAAAAGTGCTAAATAAATAGGGGCGTTTGTGAAAAAAAGTAATTAATGATCATTAAAAATTGGTATGGAGTCTTATAAATAGGGACAAAATAAAAATGTCAAAAGACTCTTATAATTAGGGACAAAGGAAGTAGTTATTTTTCTAATTTTTCTAAGTATAAAAATTTTAAGAAGTGTTACCCAACACTTGTTAAAAAATTAATATTTTCAAAGACGGAAGGAAGTATAAAGATGTTCAAAATTATTTAAAAAAAATGGGCAAAGAAATTATATATATTAAATATTTTTGAAAAATATTCTTCCATCGTCTCATAATGACAATAAAAAATCATAATTTTTTTATCCAAAACTAAAATTAAAATAACAAAGATTTAAAAAAAATATAATGAAAAAAACATAATTAAATTTTAATTAAAAAATCTATTACATTTTCTTTAAAAAGTATGTTTCGTTTGAGAGAGGATAAATAACATGTACTCCACCAAGGGAGTAAAAAACAAACATAGTTATGTATAGCTACGTCTACGACAGAATAGGGCAATTTGGTGCGCATAGCAAGGTGATGGTGGTCCCTTAATCAATTACTCTTCTTGAATGTGGGTCCCCACCACCCCTCTCCAAAGTCCTATCCTTACCTCATCACCTCGTCTCGCCTCCTCCCTCTTATTCTACTACTACATGTTCACAACAAAAACAATCAAACACACCCACCTCCTCACTCTGCCACTCTCTCCCTCTCTCTCTCCCACTTGCCTGCCCTCCAAAAAACACTCCACCAGACACCCACATTCCCCCATTAACATCGCCAACACCCACATTCCCCCACCAAATAAATACTCACTCCCTCTCTTCCACATACAGAGAAACAGAGCATGAAGCCCTTCACTCTCTCCTCTCTCTTCCTCCTCCTCCTCGCTCTTCTCACTCTCTCTCATGCTGCCTCCATCGGTATCAACTATGGCCGCATTGCCAACAACCTCCCTTCCGCCACTAAAGTAGTCCACCTCCTCAAAACCCACGGCATCACACGCGTCAAGGTCTACGACACCGACCCCGCCGTTCTCCACGCTCTCTCCGGTTCCGGTATCAAACTCACCGTCGACCTCCCCAACCAGCAACTCTTCGCCGCGGCCCGAGCACCCTCCTTCGCTCTCCAATGGGTCCAACGCAACGTCCTCGCTTACTACCCCCACACTCGAATCGAAGCCATTGCCGTCGGTAACGAAGTCTTCGTCGACCCTCACAACACCACCAACTTCCTCGTCCCCGCCATGAAAAACATCTACCTCGCTCTCCTCAAACACAATCTCCACAACGATATCAAAGTCTCTTCCCCCATTGCACTCTCCGCCCTTCAAAACTCCTACCCTTCTTCCTCCGGCTCCTTCCGACCCGAACTCGTCCAACCCGTTTTCAAACCCATGCTGGACTTCATACGCCAAACAGGGTCTTACCTCATGGTCAACGTGTACCCTTTTTTCGCTTACGAGTCAAACGCTGACGTCATCCCCTTGGAGTATGCTCTTTTTCGTGATAACCCGGGTGTGGTGGATCCGGGTAACGGGTTAAGATACTTCAACCTGTTTGACGCTCAAATCGACGCCGTTTTCGCTGCGCTCGACGCTTTGAAATATAACGACGTTAACATCGTTGTGACGGAGACAGGGTGGCCATCTAAGGGGGATAATAATGAAGTGGGTGCCAGCGTGGACAACGCTGCTGCATACAACGGAAATCTCGTCCGTAAGATCTTAACCAATGGTGGGACCCCGTTGAGGCCCAAAGCAGATCTGACCGTTTATTTATTCGCGCTTTTTAATGAAAACCAGAAACCCGGGCCCACATCGGAGAGAAATTTCGGGATGTTTTACCCTGACGAGAAGAAGGTTTATGATATTCCGTTCACGACGGAGGGGCTTAAGGATTACCATGACCACCCTTCGCCGGCCGGTGGAGCCCAACGGGAGGCGGCGCCTTCCCCAACCGTAACGGTCGGTGGTGGTGGAGGAGGTGGGGTTTCGAAGAGTACCACGGGGAACACTTGGTGTGTGGCGAATCCTGATGCTGAGAAAGAGAGATTACAGGCTGCTTTAGATTTTGCTTGTGGTGAGGGAGGGGCTGATTGCCGTCCGATCCAGAAGGGTGCCACGTGTTATGATCCTGACACGCTGGTAGCACACGCTTCGTTCGCGTTCAACAGTTATTACCAGAAGAAGGCACGCGCGGGTGGGAGTTGCTATTTCGGGGGTACATCATACGTAGTCACACAACAGCCTAGTGAGTATATACTTGCTCTAAAATGCGTAAACTAACCCCGTTTTTATTTGTTTTAGCTTGGATTCTTTGATTGCGTAGTTTAGAACAGTGTTACCCCTGGTTACTAACATGAGCTTGTGAGAGGTATGGTGCATGACGCCACGACAGTTTCGTGGGGCGGGAAAGAGGCACGTGACGGGGTTTTTAGGAGGGGAATCTTTTGTTATAGTGTCGTGGCATGACTTTATTGGGTAGAGTGTTAGGGGGCCGTTACTTTTATTTGGAGATACCATTGTCATTGTATCATACCAAGAAAAGTGAAAATATTATAAGTATATACAAAATCAACTTGTGAATAGATTTTATTATATACGGTATATAAAATAATACTCCCTAGTCCTATTTATAGGGCATACTTATTCATATCATACAGACCAAGGAAAGTTTTTAAGTTTCTTAAAATTTTAAAAAAATACATTAACATTACAATTTTACCTTCTTATCTTGTATTATTTCACATTAATGGACAAAGGGCAAATAAGAGAAAATTTCAATAAATCATTCCTATAAAATGCAAAATGCCCTTCTTATCTTGTATTATTTCACATTAATGGACAAAGGGCAAATAAGAGAAAATTTTAATAAATCCTTCCTAGAAAATGCAAAATGCCTTATAAATAGGACTAAAGAATTCTTATGGAACGTGTCTTGTAAATAGGACTACTATTAGTAATTAATTGGTTAACAAATATAAGTGTCATCTAAGTAAGATGCAAACATTTTTATAACCATGTATGTGAGTGAGTGAGTGAGTGTGAGTCTATGTGTTATGTACAGTACTCGTATCATTTTTCTTAGTATATTAGCACTAGTACTTGCCTTGGCAGCTGGAAATGCCTTTTATTGCTGCAGCAATGGCTAATTTAAGTACGAAGTTGAAAATTGGGGCACATAGATCTAGATAGGGTCCATTAGTCAAAGATAGAGTTGTCTGTTCACTGGTCACATTGGATTCCAACGGATGCCTTTGGGAGCTCTCAACTTTGTTTATTTTAACTTATTTATTTAATTTTAATTTCAAAATTTAGATTTGTTGAGTGAAGCAATTTATCAAGGAGACTTATTATTATTATTTTTTTATGCAGAGTATGGTACCTGTGAATTTCCAACTGGATCAGAAAGCTGAAAATGACATAGACAGGCACGAGGAAGCATTTGGTTGATTTCCCTTTTAAAGCATTTGGTGGAATAGAAGCTAGTTAAGAGTAGATGAGTTTATTTATGGAAGTTGTTGATGATCTGTTTCAATATTTATATTTTTTGGGTTGTGGATTGTATTAGTTGAATATGGACTATGGACTTGTCTTCCATTTGGAGGAGGGGTGGTTAGCTAAATTAAATTTGGAGACTAAATAACTTAATTGTATGTAAGTTCACTTTGCACTAGACTTTATTTTGTGACTAGAAGTGGATAGTGGTCTTTCTTCAGGTCTCGTTGTAAAGTTGTAACCGAAGCCAGGAGTAGCTTTTCCACTTGTTGCTGGTATCATTTAGTACGTAATTAATGCAAATCGGTTTTTAGAATAATGCTTCGTGCAGCACTTTACCTCACCTTTGATCGAGTGGTGAGTTACAATGACCGAAGAAAAATGGTGAGGGGTAGCTAAATTAATGGCATGTGTACGTAAAGAAAAATACCTTAAGTAAACATCATTTTTAAGTTCATGTAAAACTTGCGGATGCTTTTCCCCTTCCTTATCAAATGTAGCTTAGCCACACTTATGATGGGACTTTTCTCAGCATCCTCTAGTTTTACTTGAGCTTAAATATGATGCTACTCTTGCTCATTTAACCGTATGGCTCACTAAGGTTATGCTTGGATTGCTGTTAGACAGATTGGAACATGTGTTTGCAATGCTTGAATATGATTTTCCAAGAAAAATATCCGTTGATTTTGTCTCTAAAAGCACGTTAGACCACTAAAAGTGATAAAACATAGACACATGGCTTTTGCTAGAAACTTACTTTTAGAATAAGATTTTGCAAATTTGAAATTCATTTTCAACTAAAATCAATTGTAAAATCAATTTTATCCAAAATTACGTTTAAGGAATGCTCATCCAATGTCTAAACACAGTAAATTGAGGTCTTTGTGTTGTGTAGAGTGTAGACTAGATTTATAATGCACCTTATTTGTGGTTTAACCGTACAGTGAACACTAAGTGGTGATCAAATCCATTCAAGCTGCATAAAAAAAAAAAAAAATCCATTCAAGCTAGTTGAAAATGTACTAGTACAAATAAAAGATGATACCCAAGTTGAATGGAATACTGGCAAACAAAGTAAAGTTAAGTGCTTTTCTATCAAAAAGGGACTCAGCGGGCTCTATAAGAAGAGCCAAAAATTAGATCAGACTATTCCTTCGATGTGGAATAAAATAAGTATCTTCTAATAATAGCTGAATTGTATGCGTGGCTACGTTGGTAAATTAATGGGGATGATGTGTATGTGCATAAATTTCCTAATCAAAACTAGGGACGTTGGCTAAATTTCTATAGCAAAGGTTAGGTGCTTTTCTAGCTAAACTGACACTGTCTGAAACTAGGGACGTTAGAGCATCTCCAACCCTAAGAACCAATTTTGGATCTTAAGTGGTCCCCACAACATTTTTTATATTATCTCACACTTCTCCGTATCCCAAGCAACTCTATCACAAATTTTTTACCTAAGTGGGGTAGTTTTACAAACAATTTACGAAAAAAGGGTAGTTTGTCTAAGAAGTCATGTGGGATGACTTAACCCAGGTGACACGTGTCACTCTTTGATTCGTCAAAAAAATTTTGAAAAAAAAAAAAAAATCTGACGCAGTGCCACGTGTCGTGTGCATTGACGCAACCTCCACGTTGTGACACGTGGCAGCGTCCGTTGACTCCCCACTCATTTAGTGGGATTCGACCCCCTGACCAGGGGGAGGAAACAACTATGACACATGGGGCAACCACTAAGCCAACAGCTTATTTGTGTTATCAAAAGAAACGACTTATATTTATTATACATATATTTCGGTTTTTAATAATTTTCTACATATTCTAATTTCATAATATCATATCCGGTACTGAATATAAAAGTATTAGTTTTAAACTTTATTTTTTTTATTTCATAAGTTTCATTTCTATTTTTAATGACATTATTTTATTTTTTAGCAATCATCCATGATAGTTTTTAATATTCATTATTCGAATAATTTAGCAATGTAAAATAATTAATAATTTATCGAATAATTAGCAATATAAAATAATTAATAATTAATAATGAATATTCGAATAAATTTTTCATTATTAATTATTAATTATTAATTATTAATTATTTTACATTGCTAATTATTGGGATAAATTATTAATTATTTTACATTGCTAAATTATTCGAATAATGAATATTAAAAACTATCATGGATGATTGCTAAAAAATAAAATAATGTCATTAAAAATAGAAATGAAACTTATGAAATAAAAAAAAATAAAGTTTAAAACTAATACTTTTATATTCAGTACCGGATATGATATTATGAAATCAGAATATGTAGAAAATTATTAAAAACCGAAATATATGTATAATAAATATAAGTCGTTTCTTTTGATAACACAAACAAGCTATTGGCTTAGTGATTGCCCCATGTGTCATAGTTGTTTTCTCCCCCTGGTCAAGGGGTCGAATCCCACTATGGCATTTTTGCCAATATATATAACCTGTATATTGCAAATGAGTGGGGAGTCAACGGAGTCAACCGGACGCTGCCACGTGGCACTGCGTCAGATTTTTTTTTTTTTTTGCAAAATTTTTTTGACTTCTTAGACTTTTTTTTTTTGACTTTGACTGCCCCATTTGCGTAAATAGTTTTGTTGACTGCCCCATGTTACGTAAATAGTTTCAAAACTACCCTTTTTTCGTAAATTGTTTGTAAAACTACCCAACTTAGGTAAAAAAGCCCAAATTCACTCCAACCCCAAGATCCACTCCATGGATCTTGAATGGATCCCACACCCTACCCCACATTACTTTTTATATATTATTTCACTATTACATATTATAATAAAAATTAAATTGTAATTTAATTAACACCAATAATTCAATAACATTAATTTAAAATTACTAAAATACATAAAAAAAATACATTAAAAAAACACATTAATAAAAAATACATAAATAAAAAAGACATTAATAAAAAAGACATTAATTATAAAAAAACACTGAAAACAAACTACATTAATAAAAACACATACAATAAAATTTCAATGACTGGATAAGCACATTAATAACCGGATCTTTTGAAATGTTTATCCATGCCTCAATAAGTAACTTATCTTCATCCGGAGAAAATTTTTCTCTTCTTGTCTTCTCTGTTGCTCCTCCTTCTTTTTCAAGGTTAATACTCTCCAGTCCGACTTGAGTTGAAAATTCGGGTACTTGAGGCAGAGAAATTGACCCCACCGGTGTTTCAGGTTCTTCTTCAATCAATTCAACACGACTATTTTCCATTGGGAGGTTGGTTTGTGGTGGTTGATAGGAAGGGTTTGGTAATATGGCATAGGAAATGGTTGGTTGAAAATTTTTGGATTGTAATGTGGATTAGGAAACGGGAGAGGATTTTCGTAATTTCTAGTGCTTGAATTACTACCTTGTGTGGTATGAGTAATTGGAGAAGGAGAACTATTACTTGGGGAAGAAGAATTTTGTAAAAAAATTAAAGTAAGCATCGTAAGGATTTTGATTGGGATCCATGGAGATGAATTGAAAAGTGAAGTTTTGGATGTGAATTGTAGGAACAATTGATACATATATGTATATATAGAACTCAAATTTCCAACGGCCTGAAACGGCTATAATTTTATCTGTAACGAATACTTTGCACATGTTAATTCATTAATTTGATTTGAATTCATTGTGTGTAAACGGTAGTATTTGAGTCCATTTTTTATTTCACTCTATTTTTTATTTTTTTTTTCCGCTCAAAAAACCCACTCACACGGTCACACCACTCAACTTTCACCCACACAACACATTCACTCTCATACTCTCATACCTATCTTCTTCACCATCATCTCATCTTAAGCATCACCAGGGACACTTTCCTCACTCACTCTCACGTCCCTCACTACCTTCTCCCTCACCATCATCTCATCTTCTCACTCACTCACTTTCTCAGTCTCTCAATCACCATCATCTCATCTTCTCACTTATCTCTCTCACTCACTCTCTCAATCACTATCTCACTGGCGCATGGACTCACCGATCGCGCATGGACTCACCGATCGATCAACCATCAACCATTAACCATCATGGATCAAGCATGAAGGACTGTTGCATGATCGATCAACCATCAAGCATCATCAATCAACCATCATCAACACCACCATCAAGCATCAACAACACCACCATCATCGAATTGCTATCACCGATTCAACACCACCATCAACCATCATCGATCAAGCATCAACAACACCAAATCACGATCTGAATTTTGTATTTGGTATTTTTAGGGTTTTTATTTTCCCCTTTTCTCCTTCCCTTTCTTCTTCGTTTTTTTCTGCTTCCCTGGACTCTGAAATTTTGGTTCTGTATAAACCTGGATTCTGTATAAATTTTGGTTGAAGATGGCTTGAAATCAATGTTTTGTATTGTGTTTAATGGTTTTAGTGATTTCAATTTTTTTTTTAATTTTTACCCCAATATCCGTACGGTGCTGGGCCCACCACCATCCCTCAAGCACCGATCCTTCATCAAGGATCGATCCTTGTCAAGACCCGCTAGCTCGTCCTCTCCAACGCCCTCCCAGATCTTCATTGCCGATCTTCAGAGGATCCCACGGTTAAGAACCGGGGTTGGAGGTGCTCTTATGAGTTGCAACCCATGTTCAGTGCATGTTTGGATAAGTAGTGATTTGGGACAAAATTAATTTTAAAATAGTAATGCTATTCACATTAGCTTTTATTCCAACATAAAAATAAAGACTAATTTAATTTTGTAATGTGAATCCAAATATACTCAGTTCTTTTATTTGGTGTCGTATCTCTGTATAGTGCATAAAGAGTTAAATTGTGAATTGGATAATCTGATTGCATTAACAAAAAAGAAAAAAGTTTACGGTTATTAATAACGTGATGTCTTATCACCGCTAATAAAAACAGACTGTCAATGGGAAAGGAGAGATGGCTTCTCGACCGTTGAAAGGAAAAGCCAACCCTCCTCACTCCTCAGTATATAAGGTAACAGTGAAAGGTAATGACAATATTCTCTAGTTGCAATTTTAATGATTGCACTCGGAGTTCCTTTCCACAAGAGATTCAATCGCTGCTGAGAGTTGTATTCATCATTTCTTCTCCTTTCAACAATCAATGTATTTTTTGTTCACATGGAATATCTCAAACTCAATCCAATCCTCTAAATGCAATTGATGAGTTAATAGTTCTGCAATTTTTTAAGAGGCTTATTTATGTCATGTGCCCCTTAGTTTGCATCTATTTTGTCAGATGTCCTTAACTTTATTTTTCAACAAATATATCCTTACAGTTTGCTCCGGTGATCCATATACCCTGCATGCAATTTCTGGTCACCGGTGCTGACGTGGACCGCCGGAGTCAGCAAGTGGTAAAAATATGAGCCCTTGTAGTTTGAATCTTTTTTGTCAAATACCCCTATGTATAACTTCAAAAATTCATATCTTTTAAACCTAAAGTCCAAAAATTACAAATTTTATGTCAAAACGATCGTATTGAAATATAGAATTTTAAAATGTAATTATTTTATTTTTATGGATAGTTTTGTAAAAAATTGTTTTTTGGACAATTTTCTATACGAATTTTGAATTTATGAATTATTAAAAATAATTTATGAATTGGATTGCACTAGTTTTTATTATAGTTTGAAGATCATAAAAATCATGAGTTTTGGCTTTTAAAAATAAATTGTAAAAAACTATAAAAAAAGCTATAAAAAAACTAAATTTAAAATCATCGGAGACTGACATAGTCAAAACTCATGATTTTTATGTTCCTCAAACTATAATAAAAACTAGTTCAATCCAATTCATAAATTCAAAATTCGTATAGAAAATTGCCCAAAAAACAATTTTTTACAAAACTATCCATAAAAGTAAAATAATTACATATTAAAATTCTATATTTCAATACGATCGTTTTGACATAAAATTTGTAATTTTTGGACTTACGGTTTAAAAGATATGAATTTTTGAAGTTATATATAAGGTATCTGACAAAAAAGACTCAAACTACAAGGGCTCCTATTTTTACCACTTGCTGACTCCGGCGGTCCACGTCAGCACCGGTGGCCAGAAATGGCATGCAGGGGTATATGGCTCACCGGAGCAAACTGTAGAGGTATATTTGTTGAAAAATAAAGTTAAAGGGCGTCTGATAAAATAGATACAAACTACAGGGGCACCTGACATAAATAAAGTCTTTTTAAAATGTAAAGATAGTCTACTTTCTTCCCAAAAAACAGTTTGCTCGTATTTTTTTAATAAGCCAATTGTATTAAAAATCCATGAGTTTCAGACTTTTTGGAAATTCAAACCACAACAAGAAATTACAAAAAAATAATAATAACAATAATAAAAAATCATTTTCTAATGCTTCAACCCAATAAAGATACACTATTCCTATCTAACAAGACCAACCTTAGCAATGATACATAATTCGCTTCGAGGTCACGAGGGTATCTTTTTCAACGGGATGTTTTTCCTAGAAATCGAACTCAAACCTAGAATTACTAGCACTCAGATCCCATTCATAAAATTTCAATTGGTTCCACAAGACCATACATGTGAGCAAACTCCGGGTTGAGGGGTGGTCTTTTAAATTAGATTAGAATGAATAAATCTATTCACACAATTAGACATGTTACATCACGTGTATTTTTCATGTACAATCATAATACCCTTATTTTCATTAAGTAATCATATCATTAATCACTTATTTATCTCTCTTCTATATCTAATCTCCTTATGCCTCCATGCAACTTTTATCATTAATCACTCGTTTCTCGATTTTTTCTATGTTTATTCTCCTTAGTATCAAAATAATTTTATATTTAAGGATGAAGCTGAGTATATTTTTTGAAACCAGAACCAGCATATGCAGCCTGCTGTAGTAGCCAAATAAATGGCCACTATTTTGAAAGACAACAAAGACCCCAAAAGTTGTCCACGAATTAATTAATTAGTACATGACATTCTCCGCTTAATACTGGGAATTTGACAACCTAAAAGTGCACCTTCTTTATATAATAAAAGTGTTTTCTTTATCCCCAGCCGGGACAGGGAAGTTGAACCCATGTGACCGATTGTTCACTCGGTCATCCTTTGGCATTGTGTGTCATGTATGTATTCAACTTAAGCTAGCTTCTTCTTTCTTTCTTTCTTTCTTTCTTTCTTTTTTTTTTTTTTTTTTTTTTGGAAAAGTGTTAAATTTTGGTTTAGGATGTATTCACCTTCTATTCTGCGCAAAACTTTTCATTGGGTGATTTTCGTAAGAAAAATAATATATCTTCTTAATATATTAATTTAACAATTTTCTTAATTATATTATGTTGATATTTGTTATTTATAGATCAATTATTGATGAAGTAAGTATTAACCTATAATATATCACTTATATGCATAGTTAAAAAAAAATAAGGTTGATTTATTGAGAAAATATAACATTGCTCTTTACATAAATATACAAATGTTCAACATGATGACCTAATCTCATTGACACAATAACGCCATATAATCAACCCTTTCTACTGCGATGTGGGATGCACATGTAGGTTGACTACTCTGATATCATCTTATACATTAATTTTGTGATTATGTGTAACAACCTAAAAATTAGTTTGTGTGGGATGCCCCTGCTAATTAGACAATAATAATGAGAACTTGTACCGTATTCTCCAAACTTCAGTTTTGTGTTCTTGATATTTAGTACTGTCACAGCCCCATATTTTGAGATTAATTCTTGGACAAAAGAGGTGATTAGGCAAAAACTAACACTTCCTGAAGTAAAGACGAACAAATTTGTTTGGGTACAATCTACTTACTCTAATTCAACCACTTACATTTATTTTATTGTGTTGATATATATTTTTATTTTAATTGACTTTCATCATGCATGCTCCACTTACATTTTAATTCGACAATGTTATCAATAATTTTTTTACAAGAATATTATCAATAGTATGTTTCATTTACAAAATAAAGTTTGAAGTTTATAAGGAGATTAATATTAAAAAAAAAAAAGAAAAAGAAAAGCCACGTTCCAAAGAAATGGAACAAAAGAGTGAGTGGTGTACCACCTTGTGTGTCGGGCTATATGTTGAAGCTTCAAGCACGAAAGATTCTCTCTACTGTGGCCCCTGCAACCCCAAATTGTCATTTACCCACTAAGTCACGTGCTTTGGAGTAGTACCTCACAGTAATTCCAAACATTCATTTATGGGCATTGTCTCATAACATGCTATAGTTGCTGCCACTGCCCAAATGATTCAGTAGAGTACGTATATATTATTGAACAAGATGATCACATTGGGCATTATACACACGGTCACTCATATAATACTATACAGGCTTGCATTTCCCTTACTACAGAAACATTCAGATCTTAGATCTCGTCTATCTTGTGGTTTAACTGGTTCCAGATTCTGTCAGAATAAGAGATATTATGTGGCCAATAATCAAATATGTTGCTTGCTTTTGGTTTTGGGAACATTTTATGTATTTTTCCGTAAAATACAAATTGTTGGGAAAGGGAAAGCGGTGGTAGAAGAAGTAACACATGATCGATAGTGGGGAAAAGAAGATTAATAGTGTGTTTGTTTAAGCGTTTGGCATGACAAATGTGCGTTAGTTTAATCTATTAAGCAGTTTTCACGTTTGCGACATGCTACCGCATAAACAAACACACCCTAAATTAAGGAAAAACGTACCCAAGATTAAGAAAAATCATGACATAGAATCCATAAAAATATATGTAAATGAATTAGCATGATGATAAGATATCTCTCCATTTGAATGAACTAGGTCTATATATCATACTAAATAAATGATTTTTTAAGTGTGATGTGGGATATTCAATCCAAGCAAGTTTACATCATGCAATAGGCAAAAAGGGCAATGGTCTAGGACCCTTAAATTTTTGTTCGTTCTATAGTTAACTATGTTATACCTTTTTTTTTTAAATTCCTAGCGGAACCACCAGTATTCTCAAGAGCACTTTAATACTAGGGAATACTTGAGACTAATCCGGAGCGAGCTGCGTGGCTGGCTCTCCCAGCGGGATGTTTTTAGTGGGAATCGAACACGAGGCTACTAGCACCCGTATCCCATTTCCAAGATTTCA
Organism: Crotalaria pallida; assembly: GCA_037953625.1. Lineage (NCBI taxonomy): Eukaryota > Viridiplantae > Streptophyta > Magnoliopsida > Fabales > Fabaceae > Crotalaria > Crotalaria pallida. The sequence continues at coordinate 155,802,781 of CM075651.1, read as the reverse complement.
GTTGAGGTCTTACACCAACTGAACCAAACCTGTTGGTTTAACTACGTTATACTAATTAATAAATTTTTATAAACCAATAATAATAATAATGAAGTTGGTATCGTGGTCTCATAATAGTGGTTAAGTGTCTATTGCATTATCTATTGGATCTAAGTTTGAATCTTGGTAATGGAAGTTTAGTCAAGAGATCGATGAGCTAAACAATTTATTAATTATTATATAAAAAAAAATCTTCATAAATTTAGGATCCACATTAATAATTTTTATCTAGTGAAAAAGACTTTATTAACAAAAGCAAAATTCATTTCAATAGTTTTTGTGTCTCGAAAAAGATCTCGTATCGAAGGAACCCTGATTTGCAAAAAAAAATATCTCCATAAACAATAATATCACCGTAATACTAATAATATCACCTTAATACTAAGCAATGAGAAAGTCAAAAATCAATAAGCAATCTATATGTGTTGGATTTTTTTAGTCGAAAGTTTTCCTAACAAAATATATGTTAAGCCATGGGTACTTTTATTTGAGATCCCAAATAATGTCCTTTCTTCACAGGTCTAAAGTAACCATTTGCTTATCCGAATAATCCGATAAGTGGAAGGGGCTTAGCTTGTTAAAAGTCTTGCATCGACTATCTCATCTTATCTGGTATAGTTTAAATACTTGATAGGATACCTCTCTATTATCAAAGGCACACTACGACCTCAAAGGAAAAACAAGGTTAACTAATCCTTGAAGATTACACTAGTTGGGAGACGAAATCTAACTACGCCGCCCGATGGATTAGCCTTCTGCTTTAATAATAATGTGGGTGGATATATGGTAAAAAAAAATAAAAATTAACAAATTAACAAGCAAGGTGTTCAATGATAAACGAGAAACATAAACTATGAAAAGTGTGCGAAACTAAATTAAAGTGGACTTCTAGCTTCGTTTTTATTTATTTATTCAGCTTGGAGATTTTTTTTATTTATCTTATTTAGAAATTTAAAATGTAATAATTATTTTTTTTTTCATATTCACCTATGTTGAATGTTGTTTTAATTCACGTAAGTAATAAAAAAAATAAGGAATCTGATATATACAGATATACAGTACATACTAAGCCTTTATGGCTAATGTAAAGCATTTAATATGTTTTTTTCCCCTAAATTATCAATACAATTTGATTATCATTAATTAGCTTTATTTAAATTTATTCTATTTTTAATCTTATCTCTCCCATTATTTCTTTGCTTTTGTAATGCCTTTTATGCCCTCTCATTCTTCCAAGTGTTTTTCTCAATGTATATGCCAAATGTTATTATCATCCAATCAGCAAATTTCATTCTCTTCTTATTTTCTTTTATGGTGTTCCCTTCATCCATTTCAATCAAAGCTAAAGTTTCTCTCCCATAAGATAAGACAATACTCTCTCCAGTTTAGAATATCAAGTAAAAAAACTAAAATCATATTTTTTAAGATTTTTAAGAAAATTAGTTGATTGTATTTAATTTTTTTAATTTATAAAAAATAATAAAGATATTTTAGAAAAGTAGTATTGGAAATGAAATAAAAATTAAATAAGATAATCACTTTCAATAAATATTTAAAAATATAGCATTAGAAATGGAATAAAATTTGAGAAATTTAGTTATTTTTTATATTATAAATCAAGTAAAATTTTTTTTTCTTGAAGTATATTGAAACCTAAAAATCGATGATGAATATTAAAAAGACATTTATTGTAAGTTGTACTCAATTCTTGTCATCCACATAATTTCTGAACGTTTATATAATTGATTGCAGTTGAAATCTTCAAACTTGGATTGCTAACACGGGGGCAGAGCGAAAGACCTAGATAGGTCATAATTATTATTTTTTTCTGTTTTTATTATAAGAAAAATTAATTAAATTCATATCAATTAAAAAAAAATTTGTTGAGTATATTTAATTTTTATAAATTCATAAAAAATATTTCCTTCGGTGCTTATTATAAAAAAAAGGTGAAATCATATTTGTTAAGAAAGTTAGTTTAGTGTATTTAATTTTCTTAAATTCATAAAAAAAAAATAGTTATTTGAGGAACGTAGTATTGAGAATGAAATAAAAATTAAATGAGATAACCACTTTTTATAAATATTTAAGAAAAGTAGCATTATAAATTAAACAAAATTTGAGAAGTTTAGTATATTTTTTTATATTTTTTTTTTGGTTTACAATTTTTTTATATTTTAAATCAAGAAGAATTTTTTTTTCCTTATATTTTAAACCAGATGGAATATTTCATTAGTATTTTAAATATTTTTCTATTGTAATCTATATTTCCCTTCTTTTAATCCTACCTGTTTCAGAGCTAATAGTTACTCCCTCTTGTTCGAATTATAAGCAATAAAAAACATATTTCTCTTAGTTTAAAATATAAGCAAAATTAACTAACTTTATTAAATTTTGTTTCATCCCAATACCACTTTCCTAAAACATCTCTAGAAAATTGTAATCTTAATTAATTTTTGTTTCATTCCTAATACTATTTTCCTAAAATACCTCTATTTTTTATAAATTTGAGAAAATTAAATACAATCAACTAACCTTCTTAATAAATGTAAAAGTGGTTGAAATTATTTATAATTCGTAGTATGAAATCAGCAAGAATTAATTTGGTAAATGGTGTTATTTGCCCATGGGATGTAATAAGTCATCCACGTACGTATAAATTGGTTTTGGATAAACGTGCAAGTGACAAATGCTGCAATCCCAACCAAACATGCTAGTACTCGTATCTAAGGTGCTTGACTATAAATAAACTAAGTCTTTCAGCTTTGTCTCCATGTACAGATGATCTGAGGATTGATACACCGTCCGATTTACGAGGATGATTAAAAATTTAAAAATTAAAAAAAAATTAAGGAGAGATATATTTAATGATTTGTCTAACATATCAATAAATTATTAAATAACTAATTTAATGCATTTTGCATGAATCAACCAATCATAAATCAAAGTTTACAATTTCTAAACTTTTCATTAATTACTTTAACTATAGTTTGGAATAAAAAATTACAGTAAGTTATTTTTTACAATCCTTTGAGACGGAGGGAGCAGTAGTTACCAAAGAGTCAAGGTTACTGGTACTTTCAAATTACTTCCTCCGTCCTTTTATATAAAATTCTTTGGGTAAATTTCGTCCATTAAAAAAATTAGCTAATTTAATTAATGATATTGGAAATGCGAATATTTGATATGTATTTTCATAATTATCATATTAATAGTATTGAAAAATCTAAAAAATATTAAATAAATAGGGGTGTTTATGGAAATAAATAATTAATTGTCATTGAAAATTGGTATGAGATCTTATAAATAGAGACAAAATAAAAGTGTCAAAAGAGTCTTATATTTATGAATGATGATAATATTTATTTAAATAATATAGTCTCATATCACCGGTGTCAATTTTAATTGATAAAATTATTAGCTTGAATACAAATTTCAATAATTCACCCTTTTCATGATTTATAACATAATTATTAAACTTGTATATGATAAGTATGTTTGACAAAGAATTTCAGCATCAATGAGATTGTTATCTTGGAATTAAAAGCTATTGAATCTCCTGTTAGAATCCAGTTTTGACAGTTGTTGATGATCCATGTTCACATGGAATAGTACGTTGTTGTAGTGTATTTTGTTTTTCCTTTAACTATTATTAGTATGAAATATTTTGTACTTGTAATTGTCATGTTTGTCATTACTTATACTGATCTATGAATAAAATACACTTTTCTCTTAAAAAAAAGTATGTTTCACAAAAAATCGATGTACTAAACATTGTGATGAGGTTAATCATTATCTTATGTACTTGAAACAATCAAATCGGTTGAAAACTGGTTAAAATAGATGCTAGCATATCAATATCGATTAATTAATGAATCTAAAAATAGGTTATTGAATAGTAAGTTATAAAAAATGTTAACAAGTATTTTTTGACTTTGTTTTAGAAAATAATGAATTTTAGATTTTGAGAATTAATAAATTTAGATTTTTAATATTTCCTCCGTCCCATAAAATTAATAAAAAATATAGAAATTTTTTGTTCAAAATTAAAGTTAAAATAATGAATAAAAAAATTGAAAATGCATTGTAAATTCTATGATTGATTAATTAACGAAACATACTTTAAATACTTACTTTGATACTCCCTCTGGTCCTATATATAGGTCACCTTCTAGAAGAAATCTTTGGTCCTATATATAAGTCACTTTATAATTCCTATGCATCATTAATTGTTTTTTCTCTTTTTTGCCCTTATTAAATGTTTTGACTAACTATGTTTTTTTGCTATTCGTTAATGAATGTGAACTTTCCAAAAAAGTGGAGGGGGTAAAATTGTAATGTTACAATTTATTCTCATAAAATTCACAAAATTAACTACTTTCCTTGGTCCGGGGAATACGATTAAGTATGCCCTATATATAGGTCCGGAGGGAGTAGTTGATTGATTTAGAGAACAATGCATTAAAAACATGTTCTCTTATTTTTGTTGAATTTTAAAAAATTTATTATCTTTTTGGACGGGAGGAGTAAAATAGATAAAATAGGATAATGTGTCCTATTTAATGTCTCCTATTTTATCGGTGTATTTTCTTTTTTCTTTTCTACAAAGAGATTTGAGTTACTCCCTCCATCCCTTGTTATAGGGCATATTTGAGTAGATTTCTTGTTCCTTTTTATAAGTCATTTTGGAATATCTAGGTAGTATTAAAGAATTTATTCTAAATACAACCCTCATAATTACATATATAGGGGTGATAGGGTCATAATTACAATAGAGAGAAAAATAAATAAAATTGTAAAGTTTTAAATAGAGGTAACTTTAAAATGACAATATATTTTTTTATAAATTAGAGAATAATAATTACTTTTCTTAATATGTGTGAATTAGGTAAAAGTGACTTATATTAAGAGACGGAGGGAATATGAATTAGAAAGATAAGATAGTGCAACTTTTCTTCTTATACATCCTCTCACATTAACAACAGAGAAAATAGAGAATGCACCGATACTGTAAAGATCTTTTACACCATCAGTGTATCATTCATCATTCATCGATCTGTTTATGGTTGTTGACTTTTAGATTAAAGTAATACAAATGAATGGTGAATGATGGGGCGATGGTATAAAAAACTTTACACCGCCGATGCATATCCATTAATCTTTTAACAGTATGTCACAATCTCATTAATACCATCATTATCTAATACTCCCTCCGTCCCTAAATATAAAACCTCTTTGGGGGATTTCACGTCCATTGAGAAAGTTGAATAATTTAGTTAATTGTATTGGAAATGTGAACTTTTGATATGTGATTTCAAAATTACCCCTATTAATATTATTGGGAATCTAAAAAGTGATAAATAAATAGGGGTGTTTGTGGGAAAAAGTAATTAATGATCATTAAAAATTGGTATGAGGCTTTATAAATAAGGACAAAATAAAATTATCAAGAAGACTTTATATTTAAGGATAGAGGTAATAATAAACACCAAATATCATATTCTCCGTTTCTCACAATCAGGTCATTATACTCAGCAAGGACCAAGTAAATGAGTAATAACCAAGACTACTGAGCAGTTACATGAGCACGTTTGTTTTGATGTTTGGGACAGTCAAACGTGCGTTTAGCACAAAGTTCACTAAGAACAGTTTGTGCATTTGCGGTGAGGTACCGCAAATTCAAACAGACGCTATTATTAGGGTAGTTTTGATTCATAGTATATAACAACCAACAAATGTTAATGTGTGAAATTAGGGTAGTTTTGATTCATGGCCATTGTTTATAGGGGTGTAAGTGATCCAGTCCCGGACCGCGAGACCGCTCGGATCGGATCGGATCAGACCGAAAAATGTAGTCTGGTCTGGTCTCACGGTCCGGTCCGGTCTCAAAATTTTTAGACCATTACTATATGATCCGGTCCATGGTCTCATGATTTTTCAGACCATAAAGACCGGACCGACCGATTACTTAAAAAAAAAAAAGCCCAACACGGTTCCTGACTTAGCCCAACACGGTTTCATTTGTTTCTCTCTCCCTCATTAGTCACTGTTTCCACTTCAAGACCTAGCCGCCAGCCACCTCTTGTATTCACCTTGTATTCGTCATTTGTATTCACCTTAGACAGGCACAACTTATTCTAATGTCCCACTGTTATTGTTTGTAATTTTCGCTCTTCTATTATTCATCCCTCATATGCTTTTCTTCTCACTCTCATTTTTACAAATTTGTAAACATTACGTTACAACTTGTAGGGAGGATGTGGGTGTCCAGTCTTCTCCTTATTTCCCTGTATATGCTCAAGGTTTTCTATCAATTTTATTTTTATTGTCAAGTAATTATGGTCCAAATAGACCGGACCGGATCGAACCGAAACGGTCTGGACCGAAATGATCCGGTCCGGTCTTTATACACAAACAATGTTCGGACAGGACCGGACCGGACCATGTAAATTTAATTGGTCCGGTCCCAAATGTTCCTAAAAGACTGGATCAGACCGGACCGTTGCACCCCTACTCACTGATTTAATAGGAAAAAAAAAAGTACTTATTATACGACCCATTCACTTGCACAATTCCAACAAGAGTACGAATATTTATAGGCTTAATTATGTTACATGTCCATGAAGTTTGGGGTACTTTTGTCAGATATCCTTATTTTTTTCAATGTCTGACTCCCCGAAGTTACTTTTGGATTTGTCATATATCCCTATTATCAATTCTGGCCAATTTTGCTGACATGTAACATCGGAATCTTGACCAGACACATGAGGTTAAATACCCAGTGCCCCGTGAGTGAAGATTTTTTTTTTTTTTAAATTTAAAAAACTAAAAACTTAATATTTTTAAATTTTTAGTTAAATAAAAAAAGAGAAAAAAAAATTGAAGAGAGAAGTTGTCTTCGCTCATGTGACATCACGCGACACCACATGACCAACCAACCTTTCGCGTCTCTGACTAGGATTCTGATATTACATGTCATCAAAATTTGCAAGAATTGGTAGTAGGGGTATATAACAAAAAAAATTTTTATAAGAGTATCTGACAAAAATACCCTGAACTTTAGGAACTTGTGACATAATTAAGGTATATTTATATTATATCAACATATTTATAAATAAGTACAACATACAATTTCCATTAGTTTTTGCATAGTAAAACAGCAAGAAACTTCTTCAGTAGCCAATATATAAGGCGGCAAGAAAGTATCAAACCAATCAAAACAACTAACCCAACCCAATACAGTATATAACACCCGATGAAGGGAACACGAACTTTGCTGTCAAGTTGATGCATTACCATTGAAATAGAGAATACATAGGCCCCTGCAGTGCAAGTTACTGATATAATCATGGCTATTACTAGCAACCACATGACCAATCTGTTGCTAAGAGGAAATCCACAAATTAATAAAAGGATTATGGTCAGAGACGCTGAGAAAGATATGGTACACAGCAATATGAAAATCTCATAATCTAAAACTAGGTTGCTATTAGCAAAGGCTAACACCGAAGTACCAGCTTTGCAAGTTTTATTATAAGCACAACCTTGCTGGCTATTGGTGTCAGATTGCCAAACACCCCCTGGGGGGTTTACTGCAATTTGGAAATTCACGGTTGCAATAACAGTAGCTACCAACATCAGATTACCTCGCATCTGTTCCATCCAATTGCTTTGATAATTTTGGTACCTTGTGAATTGGCTAGGTGCTTCATGTTGAGTGGCTACACTACTTGTTGGTAATGAGCTCCCCTCCATTTTCTGTATCTAAGTTTGCTGCAATGTATTTCTTTTCATGTTATCCGTTCAATTAAATAGAACTTATCTAAGCCAATTTCAGTGTCACATCAAATTTGGGCAACTCAACGTGATAATAATTCAGTGGCCAAGTGTTTCTTGCCTCGGGATGTGCATATGATGCTTTACGAAACATTGATCTTGTGTCATGTGTAATCAACGGTGAAGATTTTGGCTGGATACATGTAATTGCCAAAGATTTCTTTTTATCAAGGGTGAAGTTCGAGTGACGGTAGAATACTAATTTCTTCCAAAGCATAAATTATTGAGATGAATTTTGCGTTTATCAACAAATTTTTTTTCATATCCACTATTTAATATCATGTTTAAAAAACTCAATCATCCACCAACTATACTAAACTTTGTTACTGTTGTTGTTTTTTTTTTTTTCATTTTTGATTTTTAAAAAAAAGGAAAAATTGTACATTGTCAGAGTTTGCAAAAGGTGTTTATATTTTATGTCTTACGGCTTTATTGACTAAACTGCATTTTAAAAATGTCTAAGATACTATTCCTTTAGTTCTTACATATAAGATTCTTTTGAGAAAATTTACGTTTATCAAGGAATTGATGTTGATTAATGTTATCAGTGATATTTTAAATATAAGTATTTAATACTTCCTCAGTTCCAATTTATGTGTTGTTTTAACATTTTTAATCTGTTCCAAATTATTTGTCATTTTAGGAATTCGAGGGTGCATTAATTAATTTTTTTTTCCAACTTTAACTTTGCTTTTAAACATTTTAAAATGTGTGATAATTAAAGTAGTATGAGAATAATATAGTAAAGTTGTCTTATTCTTCTCTTGAAAATTGAAGTATTAAATGATTTTCCTAATGCGCCAGATAAATTGAAACGGAGAAAGTATGTCTTTTCAAAATTATCCTTATAATTGTTATTGGAATTCTAAAAAATGTTGATTTAATATGAATATTTAAAAAAAAACTAATTAAATATTGATCAAAATTGAAATAAAATATTATAAAAAATCTAATTATTTTGTCTAAAAATTAATTTCTTCATGTCCTTATTATATATCACCTTCTAGAAGATTTTCTTGGTTTTAATTATAAGTCATTTCATATTAACTATGCATCATTTATTAATTTTTCTCTTTTTTGCCTTTTGTTAAATGTTTTGACTATATATGTGTTTTTTGTTCTTCATTAATGAGTATATATGAATTTTTCAAGAAAAGTTGAGAGGTTAAAATTGTAATGTTACAAAATATTCTCATAAAATCAACAGTTTTATTTTATATGTGTTGTGTAATTCAGTTAAGTATGCCCATGTACTAAAGATCAGATTACATATAAAACCCCGAAAAAGTATTTAAAACATGAGATGATTCTTTGATTTAATTATTATTTTTAATAAATATAAAAGAATTACTCATACGACTCCAACCAGAGTAGGTGGATCTTTATATTATACCTATTTATTATAAATAAGTACAAATATAACTACACAAATATTCAGTTCAAAAGAACCAATATAAAAGGCGGACAGAGAGTACCAAACCCAACAAAAGAACCAGGCCAGCCCAATAATATGTGATGATGCCACGAACTATATTGTCAAGTTGATTCGTTACCATCATAATAGAGACTTCATAGGCTCCTGCAGTGCAATATACTGAGAGGACTGAGAAAGATATGGTACACAACAATAGGAAAACCTCATAACTAGAAACTTGGTTGGTATCACCAAAGGCTAACACTGATGTACCAGCTTTGCAAATTTTATTAGGAGCACAACCTTGCTGGCTACCTGTGTTAGATTGCCAAACACCCCCTGGGGGGTTTATTGCAATTTGGAAATTCATGGTTGCAATAACAGTTGCTACCAACATCAGGTTACCTCGCATCTGTTCCATCCAATTGCTTTGATCATTTTGGTACCTTGTGAATTGGCTAAGTGCTCCATGTTGAACGGCTACACTTGTTGGTAACGAGCTCCCCTCCATTTTCTGTTTTGCTTTTCTATCTTAGGATGCTACAATGTGCTAGTATTGTTTTTCCTGTTATCCCTTCCATTAAATAGAACTTCACTAAGAGCATGTTTGGTTACTACTGCCAAAATCAATTCTCACCCTAAAATTATGTTGGAGAAGAAGTAAGTGTTAATAGTGGCATTCAAAAATTGATTTTAGCCTAACTCACTGTAAAATCAAACATGTACTAAGGCATGCTTGGTTTTTAATTACAAAATCAATTATGACCTCAAAATCACGTTGGAGCATAAGTAATTATTAGTAGCGTTGGCATTTCAGAATTGATTATGGGCTATTAACTCACCGCAGAACCAAACATGCACTAAGTTATTGTCAGCGTCACATCAAATGGAAGTGATAATTTAATCAAATGGGAGTAACAAAGGTTGTTGACAACTTTTGCCAAAATATCACATTCAGAACCAATATTTTAAAAATGGGTCAAGTTCAAGAAATTTGAGGGAAATGGCTCACATGTTAACCGGCTAAGTGAGTATTTAATAATAATAAAAAAAACAAACATAATAAAACTACGGATTCTACTCTGTTAAAAAAAGAAAAAAACTTATGTTTTGATCCTTATTTCGTTTTTCAGTTTCACCTTTTAATATTTTTTTTTAAATTTATTCCTAAAAACTTTTTTTTCTTCCATAATTTTCAATTCTTAACTAAAATTCATAATCATGATATCGTTAATTTCAAAATGAAAAGATTTACAAAGTGCATTCATTACTTTTTAAAAACTTTATCATGAAAAAATGGATTTTAGAACTCATTTAAAACAAAAAAAATTATTTTTACGACCAGATTGTAAAAAAAAATAAAATAAAAGACGAAACTATGAAACGAAAACTAACTTAAAAATCAAAAGATGGGTTTTGAAGGAAAAAAAATTGTATGGGACTGCCAAACCCATGGCCCATGGATTATGGGCAGTGCTAGCAAATTGCCAAATGTTACACGTGTACCCAACCAACATCTATAAATTAATCCTTTTTAAGCCTAGAAATTATCACAGGAAAGTTTTGCATCTACTCGTATTAATATCTTTTCCAAATGTTTGACTGGAATCGAATCACACACATCATTCAAAAGATAACTTAATTTTATAACTTGATACATTGATTTCAAGGTCTTAAACTTAACCATCAACAGTTTTACAAAAATACGAAGTACCTGAGCAGGGCAACTATCTAATCCCATAATAGTAGTATAATTGCTTATTAACAAACTCATGATAAAAGTTCTTTAAGGTTGCTTTCAAGCTCAAATCTTATCAATTTTTATCCGATTACAAATAGTCCAACATCACAAATCTTACTTTATCACCATTATTGCATATTCAATTATATCTAGGTTAACCTAAGACAATCATTTCATCAACGTACAACATTATCGACTTAATAATCTTCCAAAAAATATAGTAGATGTTATTATTTCATACTTATCTTCAAGTTAAAATTACAATTTATCATTATTTCAACTTTTAATCTCGATTATTAAATTTTTTTTATTATAAATCGATAATATTATAAAAAGAAATCATTGAAACAAAACTAAAAAAAAACATGAAAAAATCACCCATATACCATATCTATTTATGAATAAGTACAAATATAACTGCACATTATTCACACAGCACACATGTGACATACAGTTTCCATTAGTTTTTGCATAGTAAAGCAGCTAGAAACTTCTTCAGTAGCCAATATAAAAGGCGGACAGAGAGTACCAAACCCAACAAAAGAACCAAGCCAGCCCAATACAGTGCATAATAATTGATGATGCGAGGAAGTATATTGTCAAGTTGATGCATTACCATTGCAATTGAGACTACATAGGCCCCTGCAGTGCAATATACTGAGATAATCATGGCTATTATTAGCAACCACATGACCAATCTGTTACTAAGAGGAAATCCACAAATTAATAAAAGGATTATGGTCAGAGATGCTGAGAAAGATATGGTACACAACAATATGAAAATCTCATAATGAAAAATTTGGTTGGTATCACCAAAGGCTAACACTGATGTACCAGCTTTGCAAGTTTTATTAGGAGCACAACCTTGCTGGCTATTGGTGTCAGATTGCCAAACACCCCCTGGGGGGTTTATTGCAATTTGGAAATTCATGGTTGCAATAACAGTTGCTACCAACATCAGGTTACCTCGCATCTGTTCCATCCAATTGCTTTGATAATTTTGGTACTTTGTGAATTGGCTAAGTGTTCCATGTTGAACGGCTACACTTGTTGGTAATGAGTTCCCCTCCATTTTCTGTTTTGCTTTTCTATCTTAGGATGCTACAATGTGCTAGTATTTTTTTCCCTGTTCTCCCTTCCATTAAATAGAACTTCACTAAGTCAATGTTAATGTCACATCAAATGGACGTGATAATTTAATCAAATGGGAGTAACCAGGGGCCGGCCCTGGTCAAGGGAAATAGCTCGCCTGTCTTGGACCCTAAACCAAAAATTTTAGGGGTCCAAAATTTTTTTACGAAGCATAATATATATATATATATATATATATATATATATATATATATATTAATAGTTATGAATAACATAATTTGTTATGTAATTTAATGATTTTCACGTAACATGTCAAACATATTTTGAGTATAAGATTAGGGGATCAATTCTCTCCTCCTTTAATTTTGGGCTATTTAACAAATTAGAACTTCGCTTCTCTGATGTTTTTTGTTTGGTTATTATTTTGTAGCATAAGTATAATTCATTTCTTTTTTAAAGGATTTTCTTTGAAAATTTTCAGTAAAATAAGAAATTTTATTAATATTGTTAGTGTAATTGTAAATGAATATTTAATTTTTTTTTTCAAAATTCATGATTGGTATAAACCTTATAAATAAGACCTAAAAAAAGTTCATAAATTGTTTTTAATCGCTGACTTGGGCTTTCTTTTTTATTTTTTTCCAAGTTTTAAATTTTTTTGTTTACCACCATTAAATAGTACTCCTTCCGGTCTTTTATATATATAAGACCCTTTTAAATTTATTTTTCTTATTTATAATATTCTATTTAAATTTTCAATGCTAATTATTTTCTGTTTTTCGTCAACATTCCTATTTATTCAACACTTTTCAGAATCTCAAAAATAGTTATAGAAATAGTTTTGTATAAGCATATCAAATGTTGACATTTTCAATAAACTAATGAATTTTCTTGATATCTTTAATTTCTTTTTAATGACTCATCGATTAAACTAATGATTAATGATTAATAATTATAATCTTTTCAAAAATACATTGGATGTGATTATTGTTGTTTTGGAATTAAACATAAATACATTATTTTTTTTTATTAATATGAGAAAAATTTGTGCCACTTCATTGTTAATTTGTGTCACCCACCAATAGGTTATGATCCTACTTATAATTTAGAGGTTATGACCGTACAAATAATTTTTTTAAAAAAAAATAAAAATAAATCATGATTTAGGTGACGATCATGGGATAACAAAAATTTCTCATTAATATCTCTTAAATTAAGAGTTCCATATTTACTTTTCGTTCTAGAGCCTAAAAAAGGCAGGACCGGGCTTAGGAGCAACAAAAGTTGTGTAATTGCTACATGATCATTCATCGAATAAAACTGCGTTTGGGTCAACTGACTTAGACACAAATTTTGCCAAAATATCACATTCAAAACCAATATTTTAAAAATGGGTCAAGTTCAAGAAATTTGAGGGAAATGGTTCACATCTTAATTGGCTAAGTAAGCACTTCCTCCTTCGTTTTATAAGTTATATTTATTTAGATATTTTATTTTGTTCTATAAGTTATGTTTTTTTAGAAATTCAATACTTATTTATATTTTTATTTTCAAGTACTATTTTTATTTATTGTATATTCTTTTTCACCACCTATTTCTCAATCACTCTTCAATATAATCTTCATACATTTATTATTATTCTCTCTAATTTTAATTGAGGATAATTTAATCAAAATATCCAAATTCTTACAACATTTATTAATTTATGTGTAAAAACCTAAAAAAATACTAGTCAAACTTCAAGAATTCAAAGATATGGACAAATTAAAAAAAAAAAAGAAAGAGGAAAGTGGTTCATATACATTGATCGGTTAAAGAAGTAATTAAATGGAACAATGTGCTATTTAAAATTTGTAAAATTAGAAGCAACGTGAAGTACTCCTTCCTTCCGTTTCTAAATAATTATCACTTTATTAAAATGAATTTATTTTTGAATAATTGTTATTTTCTTTGATTTTATTTATAAGTAATACTTAAATAATCGGAAAGGATAGTTAGGTTTTTTGAAACTTAAAAAAAAATACTATAACATTACAATTGTATCATCTTGATATGTATTGGAATTTCACATTAATGGACAAAGAACAAATAAGATAAAATAACAATAAATGTTTCCTAAAAAATATAAAGTGATTTATAAATAGGATCAGAGGGAGTACTTTAGAAATCCAATACAATATTAATCATTACTTTTATAAATCTGCCTCATCTAATTAGTAGGAGATATAATAAGTTGAGGAAATTGACCAATCAACATAGAGAAACAAACCAACAAAACCTAACACAATTTGATAGATAATTGAGTTCTTTAAGCATAATGTCATGGATTCAACTTCTGCCATAGATATGGAAAAAACTTTGTCGGGAGATGCTATATCCACTTTAGTGATCTCTAAGCCTCAAAACAGATTAGTCTCTGATTGTCGACTGAAAAACACCCATGATTCACACACAAAAAAAGAGAAATAAAAGGAAAAAATAATAAAACAAACATTTATTTACTAAAAAACACATTAAATATGCTTCCCAACTTATTTTGTGAATTTCAATTATTTAGCAACAAAGGTAGCATACGGTAAATGACAACGCTTCTACTCAAGATTACAGTATTAACTACAACCTCCCATCCTGGTTATAAGATCTTCTTGGGAGATTTCATGTTCATTAAGAAAATGGAATAATTTAGTTAATTGTATTGGAAATGTGAACTTTTGATATGTATTTTCAAAATTACTCCTATTAATATTATTGGGAATCTAAAAAGTGTTAAATAAATAGGGGTGTTTGTGAAAAAATAATAATTAATGTTCATTGAAAATTGGTAAAGGGCCTTATAAATAGGGACAAAATAAAAGTGTTAAGAGTGCCTCATAATTAGGGACAGAGGGAGTATTAATCAATGGTGAAAAAAATTGAGTCTAGTTTTTCACTCAATATATTAAATCCATTTTTTAATAAGAAAAATGATATATCGGCCAGTAAATACTTACACCGTATATTACTATAAAGGAACATATGTTATTTATTAACAAATTATTAGCAAGAAAAATATACCACTTAATAACATATGTCAATTCTCTTGTGAAGTAGATTAAATTATAGATTGATTATGTAAATTAAAATATTATCAATTATTTTTAAATGTCATATAACCGGTACAATAAAAGTTAATCAAGTCAATTGTAATTGCATTAAAACTTAGTAGGAAAAATTATACTTAGCATAGTAATTTTGTACAACTCGAATAAAATTGACCATGCTGATTTTGTTCAACTTGAATAAAATTGCTTTCGATGAATGAAGAATACTTATGGTTTAAATTAGGGGAATAATGGTCGATTTGAATTTATCTTTGACGAATATTATAAACCGAATCAATTAAATTAACATGATTCTATCTAATTCGATTTTGATGTATTTTATATAGTAAATTATATGGTTCGATCTGTTTCAGTCTACTTAACACATTTACCATTTATTTTTCTATGCCTTTCGAAAGCACATAATAATTTGGCCATGACTTATTTTTATTTTGGTAAATAAAATTTTTTATTAACCAACGAATAAAAATACGAAAAACAAAACTCTACCCCTTATGTGTCATGCCACCTTCTAGGAAGGGTTCATTAAACATAAAAGGCTCAAAAGTCATAAATGGCCATGACCTATTAAACCTTCTAACTTGATAGTCTTTGACATAGTCCAAGAATATCACCATCGAGTCAGAGGTTTTATTCTTGGTACCAATAAAAAAAATAATTTGGCCATGGATGGAACTCATAAAGCTGATGCAAATTGATGAACTTATTTATTATATATATATTTTTTAAATTTATTTGTTTTGTTTCTAGTTTGAAATTATAGTTGTGGGTTTATGTGCAGTCAGGATGTTGCAAACCACCAACAACATGCAGTTATTACAACATGGAAAAAATGGTGAGTGGTGACACAAGACCTTGATTGCTCCCTTGGAATTAGTGCTTAGGGATAGCAATGGGTCCGGATATTCGGGTATTCCATTATCCTACCCCATCCTGTTTATGTATATATTTTTTGACTCAAACTATAAACAAAAGTAATTAATTTTATGCTTAGGTTGGTTAATTGTTATTTAATTTTCTCAAATTTATAAAAGAATATAGATATTTTAGGAAACATTGGGAATGAAACAAAAATTAGATAAAATAACAATTTTCTAGGAATATTTAGTAATATAGCATTGAGAATGAAATAAAATTTAAGAAAATTAATTATTTTTGCTTATATTTTAAACTAAATGAAATATGTTTTTTGTTACTTATATATTTCAAGCGGAAGAGAGTATTTGGACTCAGATCCGTTTCGGAACCGCACGGCTACCCACTGTCAAGTTGGTCAGCGGGTCGTCGGGTACCTAAACGGGTTCACGAGTATCCATTATATTTAAAAAAAATTATTAAAATTCTAAGCTTTTTTTTTCCTGAACAAACATAAAAATTCTCTATTTTTACTTGCCAAGAACTTGATACTCCATCCGTTTAATTATGTTTGACCTTTTAGGTCTGAACACACAAATTAAGAAAGTATTAATTATTGTAAGTATTATGTATAGTTTATCCAAAATGTCCCTATTTAATCCTTATTAAAAATTGTAGTAGTATTTAATTTTTATCAGTGTGTCCATTAATTAATGTATAGTGGTTTAAAGATGAAAGAGATGATAAAAGTATAATTAATGAGGAGTAAGAGAAATGTTTGTGGAAAAAATTAATTAATGAACATTGAAAATTGGTATAAGATCTTATAAATAGGGACAAAATAAAAGTGACAAAAAAGTCTTATATTTAGGGATGGATAATTATTTTTAAATGTCTTTTAACCAGTATATTAGTAAAAGTTAATCAAGTCAACCCTAACTGCATTAAAACTTACTAGAAAAAATTATGCCGCCCGTAATAATTTTACCCAACTCAAATAAGATTGCTTACTGTGAATGAAGAATGTTTTAAACCTAAAAACGCCAATGAAGTCAAGTTTCAAAATCAAATTTTCAAATTCCAACTGATGCTTCCATTCAATGTACAAGATGGGGAAACAAACGATATAAAAAAAAAAGCAACAATCAGAAAACTACAGATTCCGTTTACCAAAAAAAAAAAAAAAAGAAGAAGACTACAGATTCCATTCCATTAAAAAAAAATTTTTTGTCCTCTAAATCATTTAATTTTTTAGTTTTGTCTTTTATTTTTTTTAATTTGCTAATAAAAGTTTATTTTTTCTCTGTAACTCTCAATTTTCAATCAAAATTGATAATTTTAGTATCATTAAGTTCAAAATGAAAAGATCTAGAAGATGTATTAATCATTTTTTTAAAAAAATTATTATAAAAAATAAATTTAGGATCCATTTGAAATGAAAAACTACTTTTACAACCAAATTGAAAGAGAAAAAAACAGTTAAACAAAAATAACTTAAAAAATCAACTTATAGATTTTGCAAATAAATAAATAAATAATTTATGAGACCGGCAAACCCATGACCCATGGATTATGGGTAGTGCTAGCAAATTGCCAAATGATTAAACGTTAAACACGTATCCCCAACTAACATCTATAAATTAATCCTTTTTGAAGTATAGAAATTATCACAAGAAAGTTTTGCATCTATTAATATCTTTTCCAAATGTTTGACAGGAATCGAATAACAAACATCATTCAAAAGATAACTTAATTTTATAACTTGATATATTGATTTCAAGGTCTTGAACCATCAACAGTTTTACAAAAATACGAAGTACACCTGAGCAGGGTAACTATCTAATCCCATAATAGTAGTATAATTGCTTATTAACAAACTCAAGATAAAAGTAGCAGTAGCACAAAAGAAAAAGGGAATTGACGTCATCAGAAAAACAAGCTACCCCAAGCTGCAATAAACGCGAAGCCGCCAAATGGAGCCAAGGTTGAATATTTTCTGTCTTCAAGAAATGCAACAGTGTAACACCTAAAAAATTCATCAGTATCATCAAGGTGAACATGGTTTGAAGATCATTCTTATTTTTTTACCATCATTTTTAAGTAAAAAATAAAGCATGCAGTTTCGGAATATTGTTAGCATATGCTATTCTTATATATTTGGACAAAGGAGTCACGCTACAAGCTGCTATGAATGCCAAACAGCAGAGGCAATGGGCAAAAGCCACAAAAGTGCTCATGTGGAATTATAGTTAGTTATAATGAGCTCAAAGCAGAGAGAAACTAACATCAACCATCTGAGGAATCTTGTTATAGCACCATATGAGTGAGAGGGGAGTAGTATGTTATGTGAAATCTTCTCTCTGCTGTGAGTCTCCTCCCTCTGGACCGTGGTATTTGTTACTGATTAGATTAGATTAGCCTCATTAAAAGAGAGTATACTATATATCAACCAAATTGCAAATTGCAGACATGACCTAAGTAATTGTTAACATCTGGCGCAAGAAATTTTAAAATATGTTATCTGTTAACTGGTTTACATGGAATACCTCATGCTATCTCGTTTTAGTTTCCTAAAAAAATTTCAAAGCCTTTGGTTTCTGATGCTCACGAAATAAACTAGTTACAATCCATCCAATCTGCCTACTGCCACATAGTCAAAGATCGAGCAAGAACACTATTATCGGAAAGTGGAAACTATGAACGGAAACTAACTGGTTCGAACAAGGGGATGTAAATTCATAAACTTTCCACTTCTCCATAGTGCGAAGAAGGAGAAACAATTCCACTTAAGGTCATTGATTTGTGTCATCCTGTATTTCTTTGGTTGACTTGGACTAGCGATGAATCCTTCGGGTTAGAAGCCAACCCCCAAATTGTTTCAAGATTTTTTTTTCCACCTAAGATCCATGCACAAGACTTCTAATCCAGACTCACGTCACTCTTCTATGCTTCTATCTCAATAGACAATCCATATTTGCCATGTAAACAAATCATTTGGAATCTAGAATGTGCAGTCCTTAAATCTTGGCTGCTCATATGTAAACTTCAACTACACCCTGAGCGATACATCATACCTTTCTTTCGAACAACTGAAATATCCCAATTAAAATTGAGATACAGACATCCCACCGTGGAGTGAACCTTGTTCACTAGGCGTGCCCTTTAATTTTTCATAAGAAATAGGCTTAAATACCAAATTGGTCCCTATAAATGTTGACCTCTTTGTAATTAGTCCCTACATTTTATTTTTTTTGGATTTTGGTCCTTGATTTTCTATTTCGTTTTGGTTTTGGTTGTGGTCCTCGTCATCAACCATGAATAAAAAATGTTGAAATGGTGTAACGAAATAGGGACCAAACCCACACATGCTAATGCTAATAATATAAGGAACAAAAACTCCACCTATTAATAATATAAGGACCAAAATTTTCGAACATAGAAAATGCGGGAACCAAAATCAAAACTAAATTTACATTATCCTTAACCATAGTTAATGGCGGAGACCAAAACCAAAACATAACGGAAAAGCATGATTAAAACTAAAAATAGTAAAATGTAGACGCTAATTTCAATGAGGTGAACATTTTTAGGAAGCAATTTGATGTTTAAACCTAAGAAATATTACCACACACGCACCCAAAAGAATAAAAATAAAGCAACTCCAAACACAATTGCCACTCATGATAACATTTTGGTTTCAAAATAAGCAATGCAATTCGCTAGTAGAAGAATCACAAGTTACTTCCTCCAGCTCGAATTATAAGCAAATCCAACCACTTTTACGCTTATTAAGGAGGTTAGTTAATTGTATTTAATTTTCTCAAATTTATAAAAAATAGAGGTATTTTAGGAAAGTAATATTGGGAATGAAACAAAAATTAATTAAGATTACAATTTTCTAGAAATGTTATAGGAAAGTAACATTGAAAATGAAACAAAATTTAATAAAGTTAGTTCATTTTGCTTATATTTTAAACGAAGAGAAGTGAGTATGTTATTTGTTGCTTTCAATCGAGCAGTACAAATATAGACATTTGAAAGCTAGATAAATAAATCACTTACGTTCCAGAGAAAGCGACGATTCCAGCCGTTAGAAGGCCTCCAAACTGAAAAAATAAGAAGATTGATGTCTTCATTTCAGTGAAATAATATAACAAACACTTGGTAGGTACACAGTAGTAACAGCAAATTAAGAGAAATGGAGAAAGTACAAGATTGGGGCGTTTAGTGATTGGGGCAGCAACTAAGGCAGCGGTGTGAACTAAATGGTAAAGTGATGCCGTGTGCCAAACCTTCACAAACAAATTAATTAATTAATTAATTAATTAAGGGGGAAATAATTATAAGAAAGTACAGTAATTAAGAGCTTAATGATGGTGATTAGTAAAACTAAACAGAAGAGAGAGAGAGAGAGAGAGAGAGAGAGACATCTTTGTAAGAAGGGTTTTGGGGTTTGAATGCATGGGCGCCATAAGTGCCTAATCCAAGTGCTGCTACTCCTGTGATGAGTGTTGTTTCAGTGAATCACCACAGACAAGAGTTAGTATTGATAATTGAGACTACTAATTGAACTGGAAAGTGGGGATTACCTGAAATTGCAGCGACTTTGTGCCACACTAAAGCATCCATTTCACAATTTGCCTCTCTCTCTCTCTCTCTCTCTCTCTCTCTCTCTCTCTCTCTCTTCTCTCTCAACCACCACTCTTATAATCACCTCAATAGCATTAAAGCCTAACTCTCTTGATTTTTATTTTTAACGAATTCTGTTGGTTTATTTTGTCTTAAAGGAATGGTGTCGTTAATGAATGTTAAGGAATACCGTATAAAATGCATGTCGTAATTAAGTGTTGAAAATTAAGTTCAACAATTTTTCATAATCATTTTTCTCCCTTAAATAATAGTTTAACATTTTCTTTTGAAATTAACATAAGTTTTTTTTTTTAAAAATATAGAGTGAAGACGCACTTTGGTCCCTGTTTATTTTGCAAAGTACCAATTTAGTCCCTGACAATTCATAATACCACATTTAGTCCCTCAAAAAAAAAAAAAATTCATACCAATTTGGTCCCTCAACTTTTTTTCATATCAATTTAACCCTCAAGATTTTCAGATGTACCAATTTGATCCTTAAAATTGAGAAACCAAGTTGGTATGGAAGAAAAACTTAAGGGACAAAATTGGTATGGAAAAAAGGTTAGGGACCAAATTGGTATGAATTTTTTTTTTTGAGGGACTAAATGTGGTATTATGAATTGTCAGGGACTAAATTGGTACTGTGCAAAATCAACCGGGATCAAAGTGGGTCTTCACTCTAAAATATATATATATATATATATCGAACAATAACATGCACAAAAAAATTAACGTTAGAAAGCCTTATTGTACTTCCTCCGGTCCTATTTATAAGTCACTTTCTATTTTCTAGAAGGCATTTATTGCTATTTTCTCTTATTTGCCCTTTGCCCATTAATGTTAAGTAATACATTGTGAAATTCCCAATGCAAGTTAAGAGGGTAAAATTGTAATGTTGAAATATTTTTTTAACTTTTCAAGAAATCTAACTATCCTCCTTGATCTGTGTGATTTGGTTAAGTATGTCCTATAAATAGGACCAGAGGGAGTATTAATTAAGGGGCATGTATATCAAGTGTTGTTGCTTTTTTCAATCCTAAATATAACATTTTCCTTGTTCATAAACTAACAATTTTTTAGAAGAGGGAGGTGTAAATTCAATGCTATTATTAAGGAAGGAATATGAATGTCATTTTCTAAGCTTGAAAGAATGTTTGTCTCATTAATGAAAACCTCGTAGAAAGCAAATGCAATTTCCCCTTTAACTAATATCACAGGTTGCATGTAATATCATCATCATAAATTCAAAATAATACATTATACTAAATGTGGATTTTGGTAAGGGCTCATAATAAAAAAAATTTGCATTTAATATAAAAATGGATTAGACAACGCTATACTCACATACTCACATCGGAAAAAGTGGAAGGTTTTATTCAAGTTGCAGTTGAAGATGGAAAAAATTGGTGGGAAGTTCTTTAAAATGAAAAGATGAGCAATGGTAAAAAAAATTCAAATTAAAAAATTGATACCATGCCAAAATTTGGCATCATGTATCGATAAAGTTCTCAAGCGTCACAAAATTTTGCCCAGCACCATGTAAATTTTGCAATGGAGGGAAAGACAGTAGTTTGTATATTGACTAAAACACATTTATTTCTTAACAGATATAACAAAAAATTGAATAATCAATACTATTATAATTTCATCTGGGTCTGCAATTAGATTTGATTTTCCCTCCAAAATCAATTCTGATTTTGACTAATTTTGACTAATTCAAATGGGTTAGTTGATTGTAGCCGGTAACTAAATGTGCCATAATTGTGAGTCTCAATATATGTGCTATATTGGGCTGGACAGTGTTAGTCTCAATATATGTGCTCAATGAATGAATTCTTAATATATGTGACAAAACAATGTGTTAATTTTTCAACGTGGATCTGATAATAATGAAAAAACTCCCTCTTGTCTCATGTCTCTTTCTCTTCCTCCTCTCTCACCCATTTCAGTACTCGAGCACCGCTCCTCCACCTCCGTCACTTTCAGTCGTCCTCTCCCCGCCACGGTTCCAACATCAACACTGCTTATTTTGGACAAAGCCGCAGCCTGTGAAGGTCGCTGCAAAGCCACCCCCATGGAAGCACAGATTCGAACTCAGATCTGCGGTTTCGAGAGTCGCAGCAACATTGGGTCACGACGGCGGAGTCGGAGGTCGCGAATCGAGGATAGAGATGGCGGTGAGCAGCACCATCACTATCTGCTTTGTGGATGATGGTGGTTCCGAACCTCCTATGTACGGTCTTCGTCTCCGCCGCGATTCCCTCCGTTCTCAACCAAGTTCCTGCATCTCTGTAATTAAATTGAGGTAGCCACCGGACCGAGACTTGGCAAATGAGTCGTGGGGAGAACACCCATCACCGTGACAAATAGGCAGCGATAGTGGGAAGAAGGGTCAGGTTCTTTCTCTCTTCATCTTTCTTTCCATTTTTCATTGCACAAACTTTACGAAAATGATTTTTCATCTTTCTCTCTTCATAGTAATAAGTATCTTACACTTTGATCTAAATTTTAAGCCACGACTACTTGCACTATGACAATAACATTTTTTCACTTTGAAATAGATTTTTCATGCATTTTACCAAGTGGAAGAAGATAAGGGGACATAGAGAGTGTGTACAAGAGCAGCTGATATTTTCATCAGCACAAGATATGCAGATTACAGAAGTCTGTAATATTAAGAAACTTGAAGTTGTGAGCATGAGTTCACTTAAATGAACATCTGTGCTCTAAACTAGCAGCATAAGAAGGATTGAGATCCTGCACAATATCTTCAAAAATGCTTCCTCTTGAATCTCAATGAAAAAAATTATTGGCTGCAAAATTAAACAGGTGTCATTGAGCTTGCTGAGGAGATGAAACTGGTTGGTTTACTTAGGGATTATGTTTCATACAATAAGGTACTGGTGTGTTATGCCACCAGTGGGCAATTTTATGAGTGCGCTGAATTAATAAATCAGATGATATCTCAGAAGTTCTTGCCAAATGATGGAACTTTTTAAGTGATATTCACTATATTAAAGAAGGGAGGGTATGTCATTGAAGGAGTATGCAATTTCCTCCTTTTAAGCTTCATTTTGTAATTTTGTAATAAGGAGATAACATTTGGGTATGTTTTCTTTCGTATAAATTTCTTCTTTTATGCTCCATCGATGTTGCATTGACTTATTTTACACTAAAGTTGACAAATTGTGTGCACTTTTGTTGTTGTTTATTTTTGACAGATCAAGGATCTTGGTGCTGGCTTTGTTAGGCATGCTGAGGAAGGTTCTTATCATGTGATATTTTTGCTTCTTATTATTTTACTCTATCTAATGATATTTTCAATTCTCATGCGTGTGTTTAGTTTGAAGGTGCTGAGATGATTGTGGTAAGTGCTCAAAATAACCAAAATCTATTTTGCTTCTTAATACTGCTATTTCAACTATTTGTAATGATAATAATAATATCTATTTTATTTCTGCCATGTGATGCTGAATATTTGCTACATTACAAGAAGTGATCTGCTGCGCAAAGTACACTGTTTATTTTGTTTGGCATTTTAACTTAGATTATGGATTCCATTTGGATCTGTTGTCTTTAACGTTTCAGAAATTTAAGTGGCTTTCAGACTTTTGTTAAGCTTATTAGAAGTTAATTAGTTGGAGTTGGATTAAGTTTTTGTTTGTATTCTGTTACTACACAGAAAATCTGTGGTCCGGATTACAATCCGGAGCCAAGCACTTGATGATGAATTGCTTGGAGTTAGCTATACACTAAGAGTTTATTTATTATACTGTTGTGTTTTACTACTGATTTGATTAGTAAGTGTTGATTCTGTTGTTCTTATAGGTTTGAAACTAATTTCTATTTGGATTTTTAGCTTTTTTAACTTTTGAAAAAGGTGGGATTTGGATATGGAGCTTTTCCTTCAAAATTTTATGTTTCTCCTCACTGTCATTGAATGTTTTATGTTTCACCTAACGACCTTGATAGGTTAGCATAAATTAAATAGCATTTTGTTACTGCAATGATGTGAATCTGCGGAAGTTGAACTGATGTTAAGATCCTTGCGGTTGTCGCCTGAATATGCTTGGGTGCTGGCTAAGGATTTCCCATATTCAAGATTGTCACATGCTGATCGTAGTTTAAATTATGGGAATGTAGAGTTCCTGTTTGGACTTTTAATTTATAGTTACTGGTGGAAATTTTCCTCCAAGACGTTGGATATTAGTTTGTAATGGGACAACCTATATTGAGTGGTTTGGGTTTTCCATTGCAGTTTTGTTATCCTTTGACTAATGCTGACTTGCTGAGTATAGAAAATTCCTTTTTGGTCGTGTTATAATACTGTAATGTCCAAAGGCAGCTTTTGAGAGTGAATTCTGGAGTCATCTTTCTACACTCTGCTTAAGTGTTCACATGTGATATTACCGTTATTGTGGGGAATAAGAGCAAACAAGATATCCATAAGGGCAACATTGTCAGCAGTCCATTATTTTTCACTAAGCATGCTGAGATTTTACATATATGTGATGTGTTAATAAGTAACAAAGCAAATGTTCTGTGCTATCTATTCCATTTCCTATTTCCTGTTTGGCTTGCACACATTTTTATATGAAGTCATTCAATTTATCTATATTCTTTCTTCTTTCAATTGCAAGGTATTATATTATTTTTTTGAATGTAATTATTTTATTCCAAATCTGATTCAAATCTTTTTTTTTAAAAAAAAGAAATCTATTACTAATAGAAGAGAACTTAATGGGATCATGCATTGAGAAGACTGAAATTAATGACATTGAGAAGACCAAAATTAATGGGATTATTGGGAAGACAAATAGGAGAGAAATATTTACAATATTTAATACCGAAATTAATGGGATTATTGAGAAGACAAATAAGAGAGAAATATCTCCAACATTTAAGATCGAAATTAATGGCATTGAGAAGACTGAAATTAATAGGATCATTGAGAAGACAAATAGGTGAAAAATATTTACAACATTTAAGGAATATTTTCAAGTTGATTATTATTAATTAATGGTTTTGTTATGCATTGATGCATAAGTTACGAAAATTTGTATTCCATTAAAAAGTTTCAATTGCAAGGTATTATATTATTCTTTTGAATGTAATTATTTTATTTCAAATCTGATTCAAATCTTTTTCAAACAAAAAAAAAAGAAATCTATTACTAATAGAAGAGAACTTAATGGGATCATTGAGAAGACCGAAATTAATGAGATTATTGGAAAGATAAATAGGAGAGAAATATTTACAATATTTAATACCGAAATTAATGGGATTATTGAAAAGACAAATAAGAGAGAAATATCTCCAACATTTAAGATCAAAATTAATGGCATTGAGAAGACCGAAATTAATGGGATCATTGAGAAGACAAATAGGTGAGAAATATTTACAACATTTAAGGAATATTTTCAAGTTGATTATTATTAATTAATAGTTTTTGTTATGCATTGATGCATAAGTTACGAAAATTTGTATTCCATTAAAAAGTTTCAATTGCATGGTATTATATTATTCTTTTGAATGTAATTATTTTATTCCAAAATGCATAACATCTTTTTCAAACAAAAAAAAAGAAATTTATTACTAATAGAAGAGAACTTAATGGGATTATTGAGAAGACCAAAATTAATGGCATTGAGAAGAGCAAAATTAATGGGATTATTGGGAAGACAAATAGGAGAGAAATATTTACAATATTTAATATCGAAACTAATGGGATTATTGACAAGACAAATAGGAGAGAAATATCTCCAACATTTAAGATCGTAATTAATGGCACTGAGAATACCGAAATTAATGGGATCATTGAGAAGACAAATAGGTGAGAAATATTTACAAAATTTAAGGAATATTTTCACGTTGATTATTATTAATTAATGGTTTTTATTATGCATTGATGCATAAGTTACGAAAATTTGTATTCCATTAAAAAGTTTCAATTTTAGGTATTATATTATTCTTTTGAATGTAATTATTTTATTCCAAATCTGATTCAAATTTTTTTCAAACAAAA
Organism: Crotalaria pallida; assembly: GCA_037953625.1. NCBI lineage: Eukaryota > Viridiplantae > Streptophyta > Magnoliopsida > Fabales > Fabaceae > Crotalaria > Crotalaria pallida. The sequence continues at coordinate 155,776,046 of CM075651.1, read as the reverse complement.
AAAAGAAATCTATTACGAATAGAAGAGAACTTAATGAGATCATTGAGAATACCGAAATTAATGGCATTGAGAAAACCAAAATTAATGGGATTATTGGGAAGACAAATAGGAGAGAAATATTTACAATATTTATTACCGAAATTAATGGGATTATTGACAAGACAAATAGGAGAGAAATATCTCCAACATTTAAGATCGAAATTAATGGCATTGCGAAGACCGAAATTAATGGGATCATTGAGAAGACAAACAGGTGAGAAATATTTACAACATTTAAGGAATATTTTCAAGTTGATTATTATTAATTAATGGTTTTTGTTATGCATTGATGCATAAGTTACGAAAATTTGTATTCCATTATCAATTTTAGGTATTATATTATTCTTTTGAATGTAATTATTTTATTCCAAATCTGATTCAAATCTTTTTCAAACAAAAAAAAAAGAAATCTATTACTAATAGAAGAGAACTTAATGGGATCATTGAGAAGACCGAAATTAATGGCATTGAGAAGACCAAAATTAATGGGATTATTGGGAAGACAAATAGGAGAGAAATATTTACAATATTTAATACCGAAATTAATGGGATCATTGAGAAGACAAATATGAGAGAAATATCTACAACATTTAAAGAATATTTTCAAGTTGATTATTATTAATTAATGATTTTTGTTATGCATTGATGCATAAGTTACAAAAATTGTTAAAAAAAAAGTTTTTAATAATCTTGGGTTGAGAATAGGAGTCTAAAAAGGGACAAACTTTATTATCTTGAAAAAATCAAAAGATTATGGGTTTTTAGGATTGAAGTTAAGAAAACTAAAAAAAATTATTGGAAATGCTTCATTTGTCTTAAAAAAATGATAAAAAATTACAAAAATAAAAAATTACAAAAATAAAAAATCATGAAAATAATCTAACAAATCAACAAATTCTAAAACAACCAAATTAAGTTGGTTAAGGAAAGTTTTGTCACTTGACATGTTTTAATCATGTTTTAATTTGAATTTCTTTAGAATTTGGTTATTTTTAAAATATAAAATTTAAGTCATGATAATAAATTTTAATCAATTGTTTGTTAATCAAATTTTAAATTAGGGGCTTCGCGTAATGGCTCCGTGCATGTGCACGGGCTTGCTTACTAGTTACTCTTTGAAAAGATGATAGGTTTAATTAATAAATGAGGTTATGATGATATAATTTGGAAAGAAAAAGTTTGACAAAAAAGACTTCAAATAATAAAACAACAAAAGATTTGAAACAAAAATGAAATTATAAGACTCAAGAAAAGAAGGGGTACTAAACAACGAGTATCATTAGTAGAGTAATTACTAATTACTAATTAGTACAAATGCCAAAATAGATAAAAACAAAGATTAATTGAATACAAAAAGATGCATTAGATATATTTTTTAATGTTCATGTTACATCATTAAAAAAACAGAGTATATAGAAACAAACAGTAATAACCAATGTGGATGTCTAGATGAAGATGGCATGAGGGTGTGAGTTTGGTTAGGCACTTAGCGAGGGGTACGTGCATTTGAAGGAGTAAGCTCTAGCACCTCCAATTCAATATTCATCATGGATTTGCTCATTGTCTTTAGTCTTGATATGTTGAGAGGTGAGACCACTTCAGCGGTTGCGCCAATATTCAATATCTTCCTTGCACAACACACGGCATCCACACCTGTTTATTGTTGTCCTCCATGTTGTCGAAAGATTCTCCACAAAAAATATCAGTTCAAGTTGGTTTTGCTCTCCACTTAGATAATGCTCAATATATATGTGCTCCCCGGTCAAGAATATAATATGGATGTAAGGGTCACTGCATTCGTAAACTAAGTGCCCAAATTTGTAGCCTATGGAGAAATCTGGGTCAGGTTCACGGTCAGGAGATTTGCATGCCCAATAGTAAATGCACATTTCCTCACTGCCCACGGAAGCTGGCCTTATATGAGGTTCAATAGGTTCAAATGCTAGGCACACAGCAATTCCCCACCACTCACTCAATTGACAATAGTTGGGTACATCCACTATTATTGATGTAATTGAATCACAACCCAACATGTCATATGGATGTTGTGTAGGATTAATTGGAACGTTGACTTGGTTGTCAAACCATGATGGAATTTCTCTCCCTGGTACGATGAACCAAAGATCCAGCCCATCTTCCCTCTATTTATATATTAATGAAAATATTTTAGTAAATTACTAGTTGGAGAGTACAAATTAGTTCTCTTGAATTAAGGAATCACTAGATATAATACTGATTCATAAGAGTGTCTCCTAACATGATCTCAAATATATCCAAATCATTAATTTTGATTAAAATTTAAATAGTTTTAATTTTTAACTCACGAGCAACGATTTTGGATTTGTTTGAGACCATCAGTATTATACAATAGTAGTACAATTATTTCTCAGGGGCATGAAATTTAACCAACATACCTGATTCATATGTGACTCAAAGATCTTCCATAACATTTGTGCATCCAAATTTAATTGGATATGAGTACTATTAATTGTGTATAAGGATTGTACATTTGGTGGAAGCATAGGCAACGACTGAAGGCTTGGACAATTAGTTAAGGACAAACTCTCCAGTGCTGAAAGATTACTTAAGCACTGAGCAGGTACTTCAACAAAATTGTTCCAACTTAGATCTAAACCCTGCAACATCTTTAAGGAACCAAGATCACTAGGAAATGATTCAAGGTTACAGTAGCTTAAATCTAAGAACGTCAAGCCCGATAAATGGGAGAGTGGAGGCAGTATCAACCCCTTGGAAACTGGTTGCCTCTTAAATTTTGAGATCCATTGAAGTAAGTTCCATGAGTTGGGTGCTAGCACAATCTTTCCACCAAAGGAGAACTCTTTAAGATTTTGTAAACGAACTTGGGATGAAGATATCTCTCTTATATCAGTGCCTCTCAAATCAAGTTCCTCCAAAGACTCATTTTTATTCATATTGTTGGGCAACCTAGAAAAGTTTAAGCAGCCTGAAATATCCAATCTTCTGAGAGATTTCAAATTGATAATGGATTCTGGTAGACAAAGAAGATTTTTGCAATTCTCCAAGCTCAGCTCTAATAAGCATTTCATATTTGTTCCAAACTCAGGGAGCTTTTTAACTTTAGAGCATCCAGAAAAAATCAACTTCTCCAAAGATTCCATTTCCAATTTTCTTGGAAAGGTTTGAAGATTTATGCAATTTCTCATGCTCAACAGGGCAAGTTTCTTGTGCTGTCCAACAGATTGGTGAACCTTAACAAGGTTTGTACAACTGTCAAGAAGCATACTTTGAAGACACGGAGCACCGGAGACTATAGGAGTTTCAATCAGATGGTTGGAATCGCACAAATCAATGTATTTGAGATTAGCAAAAAACTGACCAAACCAATCAGGACAAACAGGAAAAAAGAAAGTAAGAAATTAATTATATATCTTGTCAATAAAGATTTTGTACTAATATTAAATTAAATGCATTATATGTTAACAGCGCTAGCGATACCTTCTATTGTCTCACTCTTATGTCACTCAATGTCAAAACATTCTACTAATAGTAGTATTAGATATTTAAATAAAATGAGAAAGAGTGACATAGAAAGTGAGACAACAATGTTAACCACTTAAGCTACTTACTTGATTTTCATCCCAAATCTTTATTATTTTACTGTAATGCATTCTCAGGTCTACAAGTTCAGCTAGCTGTACACCAAGCGGCAAGGCTTCCAAAGGATAATGCTGCCACTGTAGAATTTTCAATGAACTGCAAAGACATTTGAGGCCACGACGAAGTTGTATAGGAGAATTGCAAATTAGTAATCTAAGACCAAACATCTTTGAGAAGGCTTCTGGATCCCATGTTGCTTCGTACTCAGTGGAGGATGAATTCAAAATTATACCTTGAACCGAATCATTTACCTACCAAAGAATATTGAAGATATTGTTATAGCTAATGATAAGAAGTTAAGTGTGTGTGCATATATATTCATTAATTGAACTTTTGTTAAAATTTAAAAAAAAAAAAAAAAAAAAAACTGACCTTGCTATATTTTAGTGCTTGAGTAAGGTGCTCTCGCAACCATAACCTGCTACGTTTGCCAGCATCTATTGTACATTCTTCTATAACAATGTCCCTTCCTGTTTCTTGAAGCAAATCATGCATCCCCCAAAATATTTTATGGTGATAACTTGCCAATGATTTTTCAATTAGATATTCAATTCCTGCTGATGGATAACGGTCACACACTGTCAGCATTGGTATCACAAGATCTTTTAGCCACCCTTTGAAGAAACATGCAATATCAAGAAATAAAGTCTTATAATCTTCCCGTAACCCATTGTAGCTTATTCTAAGGGACTTCTTCACAATATCATTTGGTGGAACTTCTCTTATCATAGCCACCACTTCTTTCCAATGAGATTCACTTCTTCCACATAGAAATGAACCCAACAACTTTAGTGCCAAAGGAAGGCCTCCAGCATAGTGGACAACTTTTTTTGACAACTCCAAATAATGCTCGTGGGGTGGTTTATCTCTTTTAAAGGCTTTCTGAGACAAGAGTTGAAGGGACTCCTCCGAATTCAACAAGTCAATTTTATAACTTTCAACTTCTGAATGTGATTGTAGTACTTGGATGTCCCTTGTTGTTATTATAACCCTGCTCCCAGGGCCAAACCAACCTTGATTCTCAGCCAAACTCTTTAGTTGGCCTATGTCATCAATATCATCAAGGACAAGGAGAACTTTCTTCTTGGAGACATGGTTTCTAATTTTGTTCTTTCCATCATCCAAATTATGAACTTCAAAACCTCCTTCTATTTTCTCTAGATGAGAAAGAAATTTTCTTTGCAAGTGAACCATACCATCTTTTTCTCCGGACACCTCTCTAACATTTTCAAGGAAGCAACTTATTTCAAATTGGTCCCGGATTTTGTTAAATACGTTTGCTGCTAGAGTTGTCTTTCCGCTACCACCCATACCACATATTCCAATAAATCTAACCTCAGCATCTTTCACTATTAATAGTGAATTCATTTTCTTCACTCTTGAATCAATTCCAATTAATCCATCATCGAAAGATGGCATTTTCGGGCGTAGTTTTGTCCAAACCGATTCAACAATGTTGTCAATGAACTCTGCTTCATCCCTGTTCATGAGGGAATTAAACGTATGAGTTATGATCATGTCATGTCATACTTTAAATATCCATTAATTAAAATATGAAAATTTATTTCACCAAAACCAACATAAATTCATTTGATACTACTTCCTCCCATTATATGGGTAAGACATTTTTTTGGTAAAAAAAAATAAAAAATTCTATTTTTAATATTTCATTCCAATTTTTAATGATATTTAATTATTATTTTTTAAAAAAACATTTGTATTAAATCAACATTTTTTTAGAATCTCAATAATAATTATAAAAATATTTAAAAAAATATATTAAATATTTATATTTCCAATATTACTAACAATATAAACTCATTGTCTTGATGAGCTTAATTTTTGTTTTTTTTAAAAAATATCTTACATATAGATACACATGTTCAATTATAGAGTATAAAACAAAAACTCTAGTTTAATGAATACACATATTTAAGCAATTCATGTAAGAGTGTAAGCTCAGGTAACATTTGTCAAGTGTAGGTGAATATAAGTAATGAAAGAGTACCAAGGATTGCTCAATATGTCAAAATTATTTATATAATTAAATGGTTTAAATAATTAGTGAAGTTGTGACCCCTTGTTTTCTTAAAAGACAAAATTAGATTATTAAAAAAAAATGGGATGAATATATTTGGATTTGTCCTAAAACATGGGCTAATTTTTAGGCAAAGTTTTCACAAGTAAGTGGGAGGAAAAAAATTGGGTGCTTTCAGAGTTCAAATTCATGTGCTCATACTATATGCCTTATAGGTTTATCAACTGAGTTACATCTTGAGCTAGCTATTATTATAAAGAAAATGCTATCGAATGTTTTTAATGAGCTATTATTATTATTCGATAGCATTTGTTAAAGAATAAAAAAGGACATGTTTTATGGAGATTAAATAAAGTTATTACATGTATAAGTGTTTGTTTTATTTTTTCAATATATTCTTTTTTTTAAATTCTTTAACAAGTGATTTTTGGACATTGGTTAACTAACCCTTTATTTTAAAATTTACAGATTAGATGAAAGGGAAAAAATGACAGTGAGTAAAATTAAATAATACTCCATCCGGTCCATATTATAAGCACTCTTTCTTGGTGCTTATAATAGTCCCCTGGGCTTGGCCCAACTGGCAAAGGGAGAGCACGCACGCTAAGGCTGGGTTTACCTAATGACTACGTGTTCGAATCCTGGCCAAGACGGACATGCCTAAGATTTATGAGGGAGGCGCTCCAGGGACGGGGTAGATATCTCCCCCCAGTTTGGCTAGCCCTCCCAGGTCCAAGGGTCGACGTGGTTGGATCCAGGCTCTGGGTTATCAAAAAAAAAAATATGGACCGGAGGGAGTAATTAAAAGATGTTATTAACAAACCATAATGTTACTAAACTTAAAATAATTGTAGATGAATATTATTTCATATTTTTTTTAAAATGAAAAAACATATATTTCAATGACAATTTACTATATTTAGTTATTTATTAAGGACAGTAAGAGCATTTTGTAGCATTTTTGGCATAAATAAACTATGGGACAAGCAAAACTTACTGATTATTCTTCTTGAACTCCCAGCCATCAGGAATGGCGGCAACTTCTCGTAAGGAAACTCTCCATTTTTGCACTTTATCATCTCCATATCTTTTGGCATGTTTTCTTAAATCCTTAGCAAAACTATTATCATCATCATCAGGATCATCCTCCTGATGATGATGTTGGACGTCAGAAGGAGTGACACCATAGAAAACTGGGAAAACATGTCTCCCAAGCACTGCTTTTGATTCAAGAACGGTTTGGAGCTCATCCAAACACCAAGCGGAAGAAGCATAGTTCTCAGACAGAACCACAATGGTAGCGAGGGAATCCTTAATAGATTTAAGGAGTTCTTGCGAGATCACATCTCCTTTCTCAAGTTCTATGTTATCTATGAAGGTTATGATTCCTTTTCGAACTAATGCTGCATATAAACGGTTTGTAAAACCTTCACGGGTGTCTTGTCCTCTAAAACTCAAGAAAACATGGAACGTCCATCGTGATGATGCGTTAGAAGAAGAAACCGACGATGATTCTTTTAGCGACGACATTATTGATTATTGAATTATGACATGCACACCCTAACTAGCTATATGCAACAATATCTATGATGATCAGTTCACAGGATTATATCAAGGGAAAAGAAAATTAAATGCATGCTTCTTTAGATTAGTCCAACTTGTTTTATTTATAGATATATTTAAGCAAGTGGTTAAAAATTTCATTCTCCATTCTTGTGAAAGTCGTAAGAGGCTGCTCCCAACAAAGCAAAATATTACCTCCGTCCCTAATTATAAGGCCTTTTTGGGAGATTTCATGTCCATTAAGAAAGTGGAATAATTTAGTTAATTGTATTGGAAATGTGAATTTTTGATATGTATTTTCAAAATTACCCTATTAATATTATTGGGAATCTAAAAAGTGTTAAATAAATAGGGGTGTTTATGGAAAAAAATAATTAATGCTCATTGAAAATTTGTAAAGGGCCTTATAAATAAGGACAAATAAAAATGTCAAAAGAGTCTTATAATTAGGGACGGAGGAGGGAGTAATATCAAAAAAATTAGAGATAAACACTGAATCCTGAATATATTAAAGGCTCGTCAATGAGCACTGCACCGGGTAAACGCAGAACCCCTAATTAGGTGATGAACACTGGACAGAGACAAGCAGTTTAACAGCGGCCATTGGTAGGGGTCAAACCTTCATCGACGATCCATATTTATCTGACTTCCTTGTTGATTACGTAAAAAACAAATAAATATATTATATTATATTATATTTTACAGTATTGTTCTAACGTAAAAATTTTTGGTACTGCCTGTCTAGTTTGAGCCGGTGAGAGTTTGTCCCTTTATTTCATGAAAACTTCCTACCATAAACATCTATTACTAATTCACCTTCAAAATATATATATATATATATATATATATATATATATATATGAGATTTGCTATTGTGTTTTAAGTTTGTGTATGACTTTTAAGAAATAGTTAAATAATATAAGAATTTGAGTATTTTGACTATAATATTATTATGTAATTATTGTTAAAGAAAGATAAAGATATTTAAGATGAAAAAGAAAATGTGATAAATAAAAATATAATTGAAAAAAAAAAGTACTATCCCTGATTCTATATATAAGCCCAATTTCAAATTTTTTTTTTGGTTCTTAATATAAGCTCCATTTCCAATTTACAATGGCATTAATTATTTTTTTTTTCACAAATACCCCTATTTACTTAACACCTTTTACATTCTCAATAATAATTATAGGGATACTTTTGAAAATAACACCAAATATTTACATTTCCCATACCACTAACTAACTTTCTTAAAAAGAGAGTGAAATTGGTCAAATGGTGCTTAATTATATTAGGGACCGGAGAAAGTATTATTTATTTTTTTGTTAAAAAAAAAGTACAACAAAACAATACTTTGGTAAACATTATATATGGAATGGAAAAAGTATTAATTAAAAGTCACCTCAAATAATATACGAGTAATTATGTGACATAAAGTGTAGTGCAAACTAGATAAAATCTTGATATTGAATTTTCTGTATTTTCTTTTTCCTCCTCGTAGCTTTAAATGCTTAAAGTTTATTTATTTTTACATAAAGCAAAATGGAGTGAATATATGGGCTTTACTTCGGTACCCTCTAAAAATAGAGGGTTTATGTACCCTTTTAACGTGGCTCAAAAGAAATTAGCCACGTGTTTTTTTTGTCACGTCATCGGGCATATTTTTAATTTATAAATTTTATAATTAGGTCCCTAAAATATTTATTTAAAAATATTATTTTTATCCTTAATGTAATTTACCCAAAATACCATCATTCTAATATTATTTTTGATCTACCTAAAATATCCTTATTTTAATATTATTTTTCATCTGCCCAAATTTTAATTTTATATTTCATCTACCCAAAATACCCTCATTTTAATATTATTTGTATTTTATCCAAAAAAAACCTACCCACTCACGTTATTCTTCTCCATCAATCTATCAGACCCTTCTTCTTCTTTTTTTTTTTTGGTTTACATGGGAGGTCTGGGACTAGAACCCATGACTTAGGGGAGAGGGAAATCCTAAGTGTCCCTGCAGCCACCAACTGGGCTGTCTTACACGGACAGACCCTTCTTCTTCTATCACTGCCAATTATAAACATCATCAGCTTCTTCTTTTTTATTCATAAATTCATTGGAAAACTCAGAAGCAAACCCAGGAACATACCTTCTTCATCATCATTTTTTTTTTATTCTTCACTCTTCAACCCATTTTCATTTTCAAACTCAATCCAAATTTCGTCGCCACCACCACCATAGATAGGTTCTATTTCTTCCTCTTTTAGGGATTTCATTGCCTTAATATTTAATTAAATCAATTTCATTCATTTTGTTTTTGGTGGCTTCTAGTTATTAAGAGTTCAGGATATACGATGAGACTCACATTGTTTGATATGCTAATGTTTTCTACTTCTTCTATCTCATTATCTTGGTAAAAAAAAATGTAGTTTTTTTTGTCCCAAATTAAAATAAAAATAATTAATGAAAAATCTTGAAGATTGTATATTGTATTAAAAATCTTAAAAATAATTAATGAAAAATCTTAAAGATCGTAAAAATAATATGAAAATTTGTGTGATAGAAATTTGTAATTGATAAATGAATCATACATTATATTTTATTTTGAAAATAAAATCATGCATTGAATCAAAAATATATTCTCTCATTTTTATTTACTATTTTGACTTTTACCAAGATAATTGAACCGAGGGAGTGTCTCAAATTTTTTTCCTTATCTCCTACGTGAAGTTTCTCTTATCTTATTTTATGTTCATATCATCTCATTTAATTCTCAATTTTTTTACCTTATCTCCTACTTTATATTAGAGAGGTGAAGTATATCATATTTTATGTTCATATCATCTCATTTAATTGTCTCTCATATACTTCATTTGTCCCATTATCTTGGTAAAAAATGATTTTTTTTTGTCACAAATCAAAGTAAAAATAATTAGTGAAAAATCTTAAAGATCGTATATTATCTTAAAAATTGTATATTACATTATTTTTTTTTTAAAAATAATTAATGAAAAATCTTAAAGATTGTAATTATGATATGAAAATTTGTGTGATAGAAATTTGTAATTAATGAATGAATCATACATTATATTTTATTTTGAAAATAGAATCATTCATTATATCAAAAAGATATTTTCTTATTTTTGTTTATTACTTTGACTTTTATCAAGAAAACGGGATCGAAGGAGTATCTCAAATTTTATTTCCTTATCTTTTGCTTCATTAGAGGAGCGAAATTTCTCTTATCTTATTTTATGTTCATATTTTCTCATTTAATTCTCAATTTTTTCTTACCTTATTATCTCCTACTCTATATTAGAGAAGTGAAATTTATCTTATTTTGCGCTCATATCATCTCAATTTATTGTCTCTCATATACTCCCTCCATCCCACTATTTTGGTAAAAAATGAAGTTTTTTTTGTCCCAATTCAAAGTAAAAATAATTAATGAAAAATCAATCTTAAAGATTGTATTTTATCTTAAAAATTGTATATTACATTAAAATTCTTTAAAAATTAATGAAAAATCTTAAAAATTGTAAAAATATTATGAAAATTTGTGTGATAGAAATTTGTAATTAATAATGGAATCAAGCATTATATTTTATTTGAAAACAAAATCAAGCATTATATGAAAAAGATATTCTCTTCTTTTTTGTTGACAACTTTGATTTTTTCCAAGATAATGGGACACGTTGCTTCTCACCACCACTCAACTGTATTAAAAAAAACATTATTGCTAAAAATTGAGTTTTTTTTTAATGAAAAATTTAAGACTTTTGTCAATGAAAATGTGAAAACTTTTATTTTCTTCATTATTACATTTGGGGAATAAAAAAATAATCATGTGTTATGAGTTTACACAGAATTGTGGTTCCCTGGGTAAAGAGCAACAATCAACCAAAAAACATCAACGTATACTGCTGACAGCAACCCACAGAAATAAAATCTAAAGGATATGAACATCCCTAAAAGAGGAAGAAAGAGAACCTATCTATGGTGGTGGTGGTGCCGGAATTGGAATTGAGTTTGGAAATGAAAACGGGTTTGGAAATAAGAGGGAATAATATAAAAGAAGGTGATGATGAAGAAGATATGTTCCTGCGTTTGTTGTTCGTTTTTTTTTATGAAGAACGAAGATATAAATAAAGAAGAAGGTGATGATATTGGTACTTGACAGTGATAGAGGAAGAAATGCATGATAGATTGATGGAGAAGAATAACGTGGGAGGATAGTGAAATGAGAAATTATAAATTATTAAGAGTATTTTGGATAGATACAAATGATATTAAAATGAGGATACTTAGGGTAAAATGAAATATAAAATTAAAATTAGGGTATTTTGGGTAGATGAAAAATAATATTAAAATGATGGTATTTTGGGTAAATTACATTAAAGATAAAAAATATATATATTTTTAAATAAATATTTTAGGGATCTAATTATAAAACTTATAAATCAAAAATATACCCCGCTGACATGGCAAAGAACAACACATAGCAAATATCTATTGGTCCATGTCAAAAGGGTACCAAAACCCTCTCATCTCATAGGGTTCCAAGCAAAGCCCTGAATATATATAGTAGTACCACATTTTGCATACACTTTAATTTCTAAATTAAAAATGTATCTTTATATGCTTAAAGTTTATTTTTTCCTGATATAAAGCAAAATGGAGTGAATATAGTCCCACTTTTGCATACATTTTAATTTCTAAATTAAAAATTCTAAATCTATCAATTACATCATCAAGTTTAAATACTTACTCAACCGGTGGACATATGAAGTCATACCGCATTTCCCTCAAATTTCTTGAATTTAACCCATTTTTAAAATATCGATTCCTATTGTGACCCTTGGGCAGAAAACTGTTATTCTAACTATGTTGACCAAGCCCTAGGTTGCATAATGTATGCACCGGAGAGGAACCATAGAAACTACTCGTACTCCATATTTGTTAGTCCCATTTTATTTGATTAAATTATACTGCCTCTGGTACTATATAGGGCATCTTTTAGAAGAAATTTTTGGTCCTATATATAAGACACTTTATATTTCCTATGTATCATTAATTGTTTTTTCTCTTTTTTGCCCTTATTAAATGTTTTGACTAACTATGTTTTTTTGTTATTAATTAATGAAGGTGAACTTTCCAAGTAAAGTGGAGATGATAAAATTGTAATGTTACAATATATTCTCATAAAATTCACAAAACTAACCACTTTCATTGGTCCGGGGAATATGGTTAAGTATGCCCTATATATAGGACCGGAGGGAGTATCGCTCAGTACAAATTTGACGTGACATATATTCTAAGATCATTAAATTTAAAAATAGATTTATTTAAGTTTATTTTTACAAAACTAATTTTCACGTAATTATAAAAATTATTGAAGTGGATTTTGAATAGACTAACATAGGCTTTTTTTTTTTTTACATGAGGCAAAGATCCAACATGGATTTCCAAATTGCAATAAACACCTCCCAGGTACAATTTTTTGCAAAGATGGTACTTCAGATACCAACCAAGTGTTAAATTATGAGATTTTCATTGATGTGTACCAAATCTTTCTCAGCATCGATCTCTTACCATAATCCTTTTTTTTAATTTGTGGATTTCCTTGTAGTAACAGATTGGTCATATGTGGTTTCTTAGTTGCTTATAATAGCCATGGTCATCTCAGTCTATTGCACTGCAGGGGCCTATGTAGTCTCCATTTGGATGGTAATGCATCATCTTAACAAAGTAGTTCCTCGCATCATCTGGTATATATTGTGCACTGTATGGTATTGGGCTGGCTTGGTAGTTTTGATGGTTTGATACTCTCTCGCCACCTACTTTTGTTTTGGCTATTGAAGAATGAAGACGTTCCTAGCTGCTTTACTGTTCATAAAATGTACTGTCATACATATGTTTGTCATATGAATAATGTGTAATCATATTTAAATTTGTACTTGGTCGGTTGGTCCTATATTTAAAAAGAAATATTAAGATTCATATACTCTTGTTATAATTGCACAAGGTATACGAGTTATCCAAGTAATATAAGTGTGTTGAAAAAATTTGTTGTAATTTTATAGATAAGTATTGGACATTTGGTGGAAGAATAGGCAACGACTCAAGCCTTGGGAAATCAGTTATGGTCAAATTCTGAAGCGTGGAAAGATTATACCAATGTTATTGCAAATAATGTACTTAGCATGTGGATTAACAAAAATGTTCCTACTAAGATCTAAGCCCGCCACCACAGACAATGAACCAAGATCTTCAGGAATTGGTTCATTATTACATTAAGGTTACAGTAACTTTGACATCCGTTGAAGTAAGTTCCCAGAGTTGCTAAGTTTGGATGCTTGTATATATTATTTTTCCACCAAAGGAGAACTCTTTAAGATTTTCTAAACGAACTTGGGATGAAGATATCTCTCTTATAGCAGTCCCACTTGCATAAAGTTCCTCCAAAGATTCATTTTCTCTCATGTTAGGCAGCCTAGAAAATCTTGAGCATCCAGAAATATTTAGCCTTCTTAAAGATTTCAAGTTGCTAATGGATCTCGGTAGGCGAACAAGATTTTTGCAATTCTCCAAACTAAGCTCTAATAAGCATTTCATATTTGTTCCAAACTCAGGGAGCTTTTTAACTTTTGAGCATCCAGAAAGAATCAACTTCTCCAAAGATTCCATTTCCAATTTTCTTGGAAAGGTTTGAAGATTTATGCAATTTCTCATGCTCAACAGGACAAGTTTCTTGTGCTTTCCAACAGATTGGTGAACCTTAACAAGGTTTGTACAACTGTCAAGAAGCATACTTTGAAGACACGGAGCACCGGAGACTATAGGAGTTTCAATCAGATCTTCGGAATTGCACAGATCAATGTACTCGAGATTAGCAAAAAACTGATCAATCAATCAAAATAAAGCGGAAAAATAAAGTAAGAACTTAATTAAGACTTTGTGCTAGTAATAAATTAAACTTACAAGATCTTAATTACGCTACTTACTTGGTTTTCATCCCAAATCCTTACTATTTTGCTGTGATGCATTCTCAAGTCTACGAGTTCATCTAGCTGCTCTCCGAGTGACAAGGATTTCATAGGATACTTCGTCCAATGAATTACTTTCAATGAACTGCTAAGACATTTGAGGTCATTAGTAAGTTGCATATCATGAAAATCAATGATGAGAAATTTAAGATTACACATCTTTGAGAAGACTTCTGGATGCCAAATTGCTTCGTATGGTTCAGTGGATGACTTTAAAACTATGCCTTGAATAAACTCAGTTGCCTAGCAAAGAACAATGAATATAATGTTCTCAGTAATATGTTTTTTAATGAAATTAGAGACAGTTCCCCTATATTCAAACACAAATCCTATAATTATCATAAGTGACAAACAGAATAGGTTGAGACAACAATTACTAGCCATATAGATTGATTAATAAGGAGTTAAGATGTAAAGTCTTACCTTATTACTTCTTAGTACTTCATCAATGTGCTCGACAGACCAAAGTCTACTGCGTTTGCCTGCATCTTTGGGACATTCTTCAATAACAATGTCCTCTCCCATTTTTTGAAGCAAACCATGCATCTCCAAATGCAATCCATCATAAGTTATCAACGATTTTTCTATTAGAACTTCAATTCCAATTGGTGGATAACGACCACAATGTTTTAGTATTTGTATTACATGCTCTTTTACCCACCCTTTGAAGAAACATGCGATATCAAGAAATAAAGTCTTGTAACCTGTCGGTAACCCATCGTAGCTTACCCTCAGTGTCTTCATCATAGTATTATTATTATTATTATTCTCTTGATCATCATCTTTTTTAATATCCAAAACGTGAAAAGCCAACGGAAGGCCTCCACCATATTGGACAACATTTGACAAATGCTCCCGAGTCTGATCTCTTTTAAATAATCCTTTTTGACACATGAGTTGAAGAGATTCATCCTGATTTAATAAATCAATTTCATAAGTTTCAGCTATGCCATGTGATGTGAGTAATTGCATATCTCTTGTTGTTATTATAACTCTGCTCCCAGGGCCAAACCAATCTTTGTTCTCAGCCAAACTCTCTAGTTGCCTTATGTCATCAACATCATCAAGGACAAGGAGAACTTTCTTGTTAAACAAAAGATTTCTTATTGTGTCCTTTCCTCTGTCCAAACTTTCTATTTCCAAGCCTCTTACTCTTTGATGAGAAAGAATTTTTCTTTGTAAGCGAAGCATACCATTTGTTTCACCAGAAATCACAGAAACCTTGTCAATGAAGCAGCTAATTTCGAATTGGTCACGAAATTTCTCATAGACAACTTTTGCTAGAGTAGTCTTTCCAATGCCACTCGTGCCCCACAATCCTATAAAGCGAACAACATCCAATTCTATTCTTATAAGTGAACTCATTTTGTTAACTCTTGAATCAATTCCAATTAGTACTCCATCATGATTGTAATACATTGGCATTTTAAGATTTAGCCTTCTCCATACAGATTCAACAATGTCTTCAATGAGCTTTCCTTTTTCCCTATGCATGAGAATAGTATATTGTTATCCAAACTTGAATAACACTCATATTTACTCAACACATTTTAAAATACCAATAACAATTACATGGTAGTTTTGAAAAAATATATCAAATTTTCACATTTCCAATACCATTAACAAATTTAACTACCTTCCTTGGTAGAAATGAAAAATCCTAAAAATATCTTACATAGGACCGGAAGGAGTAATAAATCTGTTAAATTAATTAAATATAGGATATTAACAAATAAAATGAAGGGAACACAAGCTCATGGAGCTTTGGTACGATTTTGTTCCACTGTATGTATGTGATTAATTTGGATGATATTGATACATACAAAGTTGTAATGTTTGACTAGTCCTTCAGTCAGTGTGAAGAGAAAAGTTAAAAGAAAAACTGAGATGATAATTAAGTACTTATGCAATTAAATTAACAAAAGGAAAACTTACCAATTCTTGTACTCCCAGCCAGAAAAACCGGCAACTTCATTTAAAGAATCTCTCCACTTTTGCACCTTCTCTTTCTGTTGTTCAAATCTTGTTGCATGTTTTTGGAAAACCTGGCCAAATTTATTTATCTTGTATCGAACGTCAGAAGGGCTGACACCATAAAAGATTGGAAGAACCTCTCTCCCCATCACTCTTCTGGATTCAATAATATTTTGGAGCTCATCCAAACACCAATTAGAAGAAGCATAGTTCTCAGAGAGAACAACTATGGAAGCAAAGGACTCCTTAATTGCTTTAAGGAATTCTCGTGAAATCACATCTCCTCTCTCTTCAAGTTGTTGTTGGTTCTCTTGAAAGATTATGATTTCCTTTTGCTGCAAGGAAGCATATAATCTGTTCTTAAAATCTAAATCGATGTCTTCTTGTCTGAAACTCAAGAAGACATGGTGTGTCCATGGCGACGATGATGTTGTATTAAGAGAATTTGAGGATGATTCTCCGCGTAACATGTACACCCCTATGCAACAACAGTTTGATTGAGCATCTGGTCTTTCTGGAAAAGGGAAAAAATAGCAAGTTTCAGATAAATAACTTATGAGCAAAAAGAAAATTCAAATGGTTGGTTAATTAGGTGGTAGACAGAAACAAGTAGCGTAAGTTTCAGATCATTGTAGGATATGTATTTTTCAGACATCGATAACGGTCAAATGTTGATGATCAGCTGATATTCATTATGGATATCTTTTTGTTTGTATACAAGAATTATAACATTATTTCGCGTTTGATATATTAATATTTCTGTAATAGTATAATAAACTACCATTGAATGGGTCATAGATTACATTATTCATAGGAACATAAGTATACAAATGTCATCAATCTTTTTAATTTGCGGTACATCATGCACTATTTTATATGAAGGAATGAGGAATATGTGAACAATGATGATGTGAGGAAGTTGCCGACTCAAAATTATATATTAGAGTAAAAATAAAGGCACAAGATGCTATCGAACTTTCCTTGGAATTCTCCTTGTCATTGATATTAAAATTAATTCATGAATGTGTAAAGCAGTTACTATGAGAAATTTTAAATATGGGAACAGGACTATAGTAAAACATGTCTTGTTGTCACTATACAATCATAAACGTGTGTATGTACCAAAATATGTATAGTGAAGACACTTTATTGTTGTGAAGTGAGAATAACTGTCATACAGGCATCCATACATAAATGGTCAAGATTAAAAAAGACGTTATGATCATATATGATCAGTTAAGATCAGTTAAAACAGCCACATGTATTTGGCCTTTATATTTTGGTACATGATTCACTTCTTAAAAACCATTTTCAGTCTTGGACACTAAAAAAGACAAGTCCAGACATATGAAGAATCACAAGGGAACATTAATATATGATATAGATAACTAGTACTGAAAATGTTGCTGCCAAGTTTGAAATACAAAGCTAAGAATATAACTTGATACATTGATTTCAAGATCTTAATCATTGGCCGGACAAACAACAACTATTTACAAAATATGAAGTACCTCATCTGGGAAACTGTCTAATCTAATGATAGTGTAATTGCTTATTACTATCAAACTTAGGATAGATGTCGTATTAGCACAAACCAACAGGGGAGTGGAAATCATAAGAAAAGCAAGCTGCCCCAAGCTGCTATGAATGCAATGCCGCCAAATGGAGCCAAGGTTGAATATTTTCTGTTTTCTGTCTTCAAGAAATGCAACAGTATAACACCTAAAAAGTTCGACATTTCCTTCAATACCTTACAATCAAAGGGTGAACATAGTTTGAAGATCATACTTATTCACTGATATTATATCAAAGGTAAATAAAATCTTGCTGCAAAATTCACAAAACAAGCTTCCTTTATGAGCGTTTTCCATAGTTTGATTATGGATACCGAATTACCGATGGTGGAAGCTTCTAATAGCCACGAAATATAAATATCAAGTCACGCTCCTGTTTCTAGCTAGTCACCAATTCTTTTGCTTCATATCACCCCCGGGCCAATCACAGGTGTACATAGAACACGCAAAGATCACAAAATTATCAAATCCCAAGCATCCTATATTGCCAAATACAAGTGTTCAAAAAAAAAAAAAAAGGAGTACACTGTACACCCTTGTAAAGTTTGAAGGAGAAGAGAAACTAAACCAAGTTGAGAAAAAAGAAAATACAAGAGACTAAGACCAAAATACAAGTGTTTAATGCGCAGATTGGCCTGTGGACGTTTTCTTAAAGTCAATCTTGTCAACCTTAACCTCTCCATCAATAAGTTCGTACACATAGACCACAACACGCAGACCATCAATGTCCATGAGGACAAAACTTGGGTTCACATCATAAGTGATGCTGCTGTAGGCACCTGTTGCAGAACCTGGATTTATAACCACACCGCCCTCGTGTTTGTAAGCTGTAAACTGATGTGTGTGACCTGTGACAAGGATGTCTACATCAAGCTGCCTCTGTAGCATTGCCAGCGAGTCTAGGTCACCCCATGGAATAACCTTCACAGACATTAAGAACACGTAGTCATCATAGAAATTCAAAAAATATATATCATAGTTTTTGGATTCTACTGGACTGAATCAACAGCAAATTCTTACATAATCAAACTTAATGTACGCAAACTAAAGTACCACAATGGCATAAATCATTCAGCTCAGACTGAAGCTGTTGCAAGCTAAAGGTAGCCTACAGGAACGACTTTGTAATGCTAACCCAAACTGCAAACCTTTTACTATTGCTTAAGATTATAGACTTTTGATCATGAAACCCCATATATTCCCACCTTAACTGTGGGGGAAATGATAATGAAGAATCAAAACAAAATCAGACCTGATGACCATGGCATAATCCCAGCTTAAATTGGCCAATAGTTAGTGTTTTGGTCTCCGGATACTTCGTCTCTTCATCATACTCACCACGTGTTATATGCAAGTCTGGGCAAAGTGTCTTTAAGTAGTCATGAACTTCCTGAACATAAACGACATAAATTTTAGGTTACAAACTCAAACATAAAAATCTCATCCAATTCCACATCATACAACTTATGGATATAAAATATATATATATAAAAAATAGAACCATAACTAATGTGCTGAGCTACTTTCTATACTTTCAAATAGATAACTGATGCCATAAAAAAAAGTGGAAAATAATGCCCGAACATACTTAGTTCTATAATAATGTAAAAATCGCCCATGCTACAACAGACAGAACAGTAAACAACGTATATTTTATATTCATGATCGGGCCCCATTGCAACAACATTTTCATGGTTAAAAAAAAAAACAGTGTTTCGTTAATATACACGAGAAATAAGGGAGGGCAGGGTAAGGCAATGAACAGTATTTCAACTTGCTCTTTGAAAATGGAGGGTAGTGCATATTGCACAAGCCAAAGAGCACCCCACCAGGCAATAACATGGCCATGCCACTGCTCACAAGCATCAATACAAACGTTCCGTGTAAGTGCCCATGATTAACAGATTTTACTGGTTGTTCCATAGTCATAATATTCTACCTAATAAGATTGAACCATACAAAGACAATTTGAGTTGGGACAGACATAAACATGGTAAAACAACAAAATTTGATGTGTCCTACAGCTAAATGATTGAGTACATGATTAGCTTGTAATGAAAGTTTACCTCTAATCATTTTCTCCATAAGATTTTATGAGGAAAATATTCAATTTTATAGAAAACAAAGGCAAGAATGTAACATTCAGGCCTTCACACCCTTGTTCTCTCATAATATATAGGATTTGAAAAATATGAAGTAGAGGCGATTGATTATATTCTAAAATAGTACGGTCATCAGCATGCTTGGTCATCGGTCAAGGTGAATAGGTGATATTTAATTTCAATAAGATGGACATACTTTAATACATAAATTCCCAGTGCAAATGATATGTTGGATCTTGCCAGGGACAAGCATGGATTTAAACTTTGCAGGAAGATCAGGTGCCCTGTGGGGTACGTGCAAATCCCCAAGGGCCAATACTAGCACCATCCTCAACAATCAAAAACTGAAAGTTGACTTAGGGAACCTGCAAAAACAAAGTATTGATTGTAAAGAAAAGAGCAGTAGCAACCTACCTTCAAAAGAGTCTATCCGGCAGAAAATGAATATACATATTTATAAAAAAGATTACCGAGTACTATGTGTTGTAATAAGATAGAAGTTAGTTTGTCAACATATTACCCAGAAAGAAAACAAGAATTAAAATCCTATCCACAACTTCCTCAAACCTCCCGATGAATTAACAAATTCCAATTGTTTTAAGTACCATTTTATTACGGCATCCCAAACTCCTACCCAAGCTAAACCCTTGAGCTATGTCCAAAAGGCAGGGGCTAACTACCACAATTTATATAGGAAAAAAGAGAATTTATTGAAGACAATAGACTGATTAGAGTTATAAACAATTACACATACAAAAAGGTATCCTCCAAAAGGAAAACTAAAGCAAAGAAGCCTAAGACAACCCTAACAAGCTAATTAACTAATGAAGGCTTTAAATGTTAATTAATCCTTCCTATACATACACAAACAGAGAGAGACAAAAACCCTAATGTGAGTGATGTGTCTTCAGATGATGATGATGATGATGTGCTTTATTATAATTTCATGGGGATTGGGCATGCATGAAACATTGTAGCAATTGTTAATAATTGTTTGACGAAGAAACTTCATGATGATCCCAAGCTAAAACTAATACTTAAAAATAAAGAGAACTACAAAGGGGATCAGATCCATAAAAGCGACGAATTGAAAATGAGATTGAAAGAAAGAAAGAAAGACAGAGAGAGAACCTGAGAAGGAATTGGAGGGAGGGTTTGTAACAAGCAAGACGCCACCTTGGTCAACCGAACGGAACGGAACGGATCGGTGCGGTGTTGAGCGACAGAGACAGACGGCGGTGAGCGAGAAAAGATTCAGGAGTCGACGACCCAAATACTAACGAACAACATATCACTACTTCCTCCGCTACTTTATTCAAGATTCTTCATTTATAAATTCAATTCTAATTTCCAATAATATTTGCTCTACATTTTTATTAAAAATCCCAATAATAATAATAATAATAATATAAGCATAATTTTAATATATATATATATATATATATATATATATGACAAATATTGAAATTTTGAATATCATTAATAATATTTATGAACTTTTTTTTTTACAGAGGTGAGTTTTCATATTAGGATTTTGAAGTAAGTATAAATTTTAAATGCTTACATTATTCATTATGTACGTATCATTTAATTTTTTTCGCTTATATACTTTGTTTAAAATTTTGCCTATTTATGCTTTCAAAATTAAATTTAAGATGTATTATTTAAGGAAGATGTCAAAATTGTAACAATAATTTTTAGAAAATCAAGAAATTGATTATTTTTATGGTTATGTATGATTAGGATAAAGAAATAACATCCACACCTAATTAAATCATTAGGTAGCTTATTTAAATAAGCTAATTAATTGCCTTGTAAACTACATAATGATCTATATATATATATATATATATATATATATATATATATATATATATATATAGTCGGGTGACTAAGATCACGATGGTCACAAGGGTAAATAGCAAGTAGAGATAAGTTTGAGGGCATAAACATTGAAGAAAAAAATATATAGGTATCTGACCCAAACTTTAAGAACTTATGACGTGATTAAGCCAAAAATTGATAGTGTATATATATGCATGACGCTGATATATTGTTTGGCAATCAATACCATTTAGTATAATATATATCACAAAGATTTAAATTAGAAATGGTTACAAAACATGATGTATCTAAAGTCTAAGTGATTTAGCTAATAATGGATAGTTTGATGCATGCATTACCTAAACAAGAAGACATAACTTTATTTAATGAGTTGAGATAATAATGCAGGAAGGCGATGAAGGAATTTGTACAAAATTAGTTAGAGAAATTAGCTCAGGAGCTGCTAGACCTTTTGTGTGAGAATCTTGGATGAGAGAAAGGATATCTCAAGAAGGCCTTAGCTTCTATGGATAAAGGGATCCAACTTTTGTCACAAAGCTTGCTAACGACCCTCCTTGTCCAAAACCAGAACTGGTGAAGGGTCTTGATGTTGATGGGATTATCCTTCTCTTGCTAGATGACAAAGTCATTGGGTTGCAGCTTCTCAAAAATGGGCATGGGTGATGTGCCTCCAATGCGCCATTCTATTGTTGTTAACCTTGGTGACCAGCTTGAGATAAAAACTGTTACGTGTATTTTACCACAATTGCAACTAATTATGAGAACGTGCAACTAATGCAATAATGAACACTGCCAAAATAATAATATTGCAGCCCCAATTGCCGTTGTTAACAAGAAATTCTTACTTATTCTTGTTGCACTCGACCAACCTAGTTATAAATTGACATCCTTGACACGTGACACAAAAATTAAATACACACAATCACATTAAGCTAAATCAAAATGCATTATTACACAAATAGCATAGGCCTCCCTCCTCAAATACAAACTTAACAGCACAAATCCACAAAACCAAAACACATAAAAAAGCCGAAAGCTCAAAAGTTTTGCCAAAGCTCATAATATATGATAATTACACTCTCCTAGTTTAAGTTAAAACCGAAATTATTTGATGTATTAAACCGATAGAATAAGCAGAAACCTCTCCCTGAACTCAAACATAACAGCACAATCAATAGTAACACACTATAAACTGTCTCCTTTGTCACTTCCCTTTGGCACCTTAGTTAAAATACCAGTTAAAAGATCAAGGTACAGTGGGAATTGTGCTATGGCATAGAAAGTGACAGGCACGCAAGTCGCCGCGTAAATAGGGATTAGGAAAGTCCTGTATTTGTTGTTAAGCAGAAAAATATGGCCAGTGCAGAAAGAAACAAACATAGCAGCAATGGATACAAAGAGAGAGCTTAAGCCGAGGAGAACTTTCAGTGGCAAATCTCTGCGAAAATCTTTGGCTTCTTTTCGAGATGTAAGTATAGCAAGGAACATAATGAGTCCAGTGACGGAGAAGCAAAGTCCGATTAGCGAAGAAATCGCGAATACATGGAATGCAGTTTGGCCTTCTAATGTAGGTCTACCTTCCTCGTTGGTACCACCAGGGATAGAGCTGGCTGCAGCAAAGGAAACACCAGCAATAAGACCAGCCACAACAGAACAAGACTCTGATGTGTCCTTCAGCCAATCGCCGCTATCCTTTACAAGATCTTTGTGTGATTCCTTGAAGATTTCCCCAGCTGTTTTGTTCTGTTTGTTGCTTCTAAAATAGAAGTGCTGAGGCACAAGGCCTTTGATATACTGCACCAAAGTGGAATAAAAGTATATATATATATCATCAACATAATTAATGGTTTCATAAAATCGATTTGTCATAATGATACAACAATCAGTGAGGATAAATAACAACTTAACTTAACAGTGTTGAAAAACACTTTTCTAGTGCAACATTCTTACTATTATTGTTGTTATCTCTGCTATCTTATTAATTTTATTTTTTTTGTTTACATGGGAGGTATGAGACTAGAACCCATGACCTGTGGGAGGGGGAAATCCTAAGTGTCCATGCAGCCACCAACTGGGCCGTCTTACGCGGACCTGCTATCTTATTAATATGAGAGTGAGACAAAACTATGATACAAAAGAGGTTAATTAATCACAAATTGTATGTTATGTGTAGTATCATGAATTAATTAAGAAATATATTTTAAAAAGAAAAAAATTGTAGATGTGTTTGTATGTATATATGCATGCATATACCTGAAACCACTTGATATCCCACACCATTTGCAATGCAGAACCAGCAATCTGCCAAGGCTTATTTTCACCTAGTGCATGTGCTGCTAAGTGCAACATTGTGTTCTCGTCATCATCAAGTACTAGAAGTAGATTATTCCAAACTTCTTTTTTATTTCTCATTCTCATCCTTATTGTCTCAACAACAAGGGGTTGCCTATTTATCACTGCCACAAGCAATACATTTTCGTTCTTTGAGTTAGTGTTATGGATGGCACTTGGTATTTGATTTAGAATTTCATTCACCATTTCAACTATGCCATTTTTCGCTGCAACCAAAAATGGTGTCTCCTTTGGGTCAGGTTTATTTTCTTGATTTTCATTACTTGTTCCCTTCTTTGTGATTTCGATTTTATAGGCAGACCCATCTTTGTCATCGGTCACTGTCATCATTAGAAGTTTCTTCTTTTCTTCTTCCGTTGGCTCAGGTTTACTGGTTTCACCTGGAGTATCTTCTTCATCTGTTGCCATGCTTTCTTGTGTTGCCAACTCTCCGGGATAAAATGGAGGAGGGACTTGATGATAAATTCAATCATTAAAATTAGAAGATAATTAAGTAATCCCTTCCATCTATTTTATAAGAAAAATTAATTAACTTCATAATTATTTAGGAAAGTTGCAGAATAAAACAATAATTAAAAGAGTTAATTATTTTATTAGAATATTTTAAAAATAATTATATTAGAAATAAAAAATTAATTAACTTTTTATTTTATGTGAGACCAAGATAAATATTTTTTTTTCCAACTACTGTGAATTCAACACTCCTTTTATAAAAAAAAATAGTACATAAATTTATTATTTTTATAAAGTTAATAAAATTTTAAAAAGTTAATGAGAAAAATTCGTTTTTATTATATTGTTTAATATATCAACCAACTATAAAATCAATCATTTAATGCATCTTTTACTGACTAACCAATTATAAAAATATAATAAGGATATTATAAAAAAAATATAATAAAGATATACCTTTGATTTGTGAAATTTTATTAATTTTATGAGATAAAAGGAATGGAAATAAATAATCATGATTTTGATTTGTTTTAGGATTGTATAGAAAAAAAATAATAAAGTGGGATATATACGTAAAATAAGGAATCTAAAGCTTTAAAGTACAAATAACATAACTCTCACTTCTTTCCATTTTATCATCTTTATTTCTTTCATTTGATCATAATTTTTCAATCAAAATTTAATTCATTATTTTTACTTTAACATTGCTTGTAACAATGTCATCTAGTATGATAAGGATTACATTTTTCATTTCACATTTTGCATAACTCCTTGTGCTAAAACTATCGTACAAAATGTGAGGAATGGTTACAAATTTAGATTTTATTAAAGACTTAATTAAATTTTTAGTTCTTGTAAAAAAAAACAGGAGATTTCAGAATAAATAATTAATTTTTTTAATGATCTTAATCCTTGTAACTTAATTTGGTTAAAAAATAATTATTTATGTAATATTAATGGATGGTGATGTGAAATTCCATATAGCATGTTATCATAGATTCCAAAAATGGGAAAGGAAAAAAAACATCCCCAAGAAGTTATGAAATTCCTAGGTTCACACCATTAAAAAAAAAAGTAAGCACCTATTCCATTCCAATATGAAAAATGTTTAAATGACATCTGGGATGACACCTGTCTTCTTGGGTAAAAACTGGTGGATCATGTAGTATCTCTTTTTTACATGATCCACCAATTTTTGCCAAAAAATCAAAAAATGCAGGTGTCACATACAAATGTCAAATACAGATGTTTATGTAATAGTTGTTCCAATATCATCCATTTTAACATGACATGGATCATGGATCCAAAACTTTTTTTTAAAATTCATTTTCTTTATATCACAGGCGCCAATGGAAACAACGATACGTACCTTGCCTCCATTGGGTAAGTTGCCTAAGCATTTCTTGGTCAACGCTAGAATATTTAGTTTCGGGTAGACCACCTGCTCCAGTGAATGCTGAGTAAGGTCTTTCCATTAGCGCCTTCAACAGTTGTTCACTCCATCTGTGGTTTTTCTTCATCTTCTTTATGGCCTTTAACTCTAAAATGAATGTGTGTATATACATATGCATTAAACAAGAACAACCATTTTGGGGATATAGAAGATGTAAATACTTATTAAAGAAATACTCCCTCCGACTCGAATTATTAGCAAATCCAACCACTTTTATGCTTATTTAGGAGGTTAGTTGATTGTATTTAATTTTCTCAAATTCATAAAAAATAGAGATATTTTAGGAAAGTAGTATTGGAAATGAAACAAAAATTAATTAATATTACAATTTTCTAGAGATGTTTTAGGAAAGTGGTATTGGCCTATTGGGAATGAAACAAAATTTAATAAAGTTAGTTAATTTTGCTTATATTTTAAACCAAGAAAAATATGTTTTTTGTTGCTTATGATTCGAGTCGGAAGGATTAGATAGCAAGGAAAACACATACATACCCACTCCTGAAAGGCCAAGAATATGCACGTATGCGGACTTCACAAATTGGTGACTAGTGGCATAATTTGGTGGCAGAAATCCAAGCTTATTCTCTGTAATTACCAATTGACAAGTTCGAAAATTTGTGCATTTACTCTTTAGATTGCTAGGTGGGTTTTCTGTGTCAGGCTTCTTCTCATCCGAAGCCTCTTTGCCTAGCAACAAAAAAATAAAGTGTTTGCAATATTCTTCCTAAAAAATCAGAAAAATTTCCTTAACATAAGTAATAAGAGTTGAAGACAAAGAGTGAACAAAGAAAATGAATTTATTGAGAAAATGAATCACTATTTTTTTAAAATATCAAATTTTTAATTTTTCAACACAAATTATTACTCTCTCCAATCTCAAATATAAACAAATAAAAACATTTAATCAGTGACCTTAAATATAAACAAACTTAATTAATTTTCTATTTCCAGTACAATCATTCTTAAAAAAAAAAGAACAAATTAATTAAGAAAATTAGAGCACGAGAAATTGAGAATCATTTCACATAATTACATACCTATTAAAAAACTTAACGATTTCGAAACCAAGTTGCAGAGCGTGGTGTAGTTCGCTGGGAAATCCATCTTATCAGATGGATCCTTCTCCATCTTTTTCAAATGTCGTCTCATTGTTCTTTTAGGTTCTAATGGTTCTACAAGTATACCTTTACCGAGAGAAAAAGAATTGTTGAGAGAATCCCTCACGAATATACAATTTTTATTTTATAAGATGCATGAGTGTAGTTGTGTTGATTAAAAGTTGGGCATGGATCATATGAATAACGTCATGTTTGCTTTTTTTTTTAACAGACGTCATTTTTGCTTTGAATTTTGTATTTTAATATCATAATCAATTTCTTGCATGTCCTTATATTTCGACTGGTTATAAATCTTAACTTCTAATTTTAAGATAATCATATCTTATTTCAATATCAAGATTGTTTATTTGTGCATTCTTTATAAATATATATATATATATATATATATATATATATATATTTTGAATTCATGCATCTTGCCATATTCGTATCCCAATTTATTAGAAAATGTTGTATTCAGTACCATACCCCTAAAAATGTAGTGCTCGTAACCTAATTGTTGCAACATAAGTTTCCACAAACTAAATCATGTTCATTTCAAATAATATAACGTTTTGTTCTTTATTTTTCCCTTTTACCCCATTGGCATTACTTACAGTGGTACAGGATTAGCTTCCACCATGAAAGATTGCTTGAACTTTTGAAGGCAGACGGCCTAGTTGCAAGCACTTTGAGAGGAGTGAATCCCTCCTTGTTGATATGTGTACTTAGAAAATCATACTCGTGCATTATTATGACCGCTAAATCTGTTACAAAAAATTATGAAATGATGAGTTTTGTTTATAGCCTATTAGTAGGATTAATACTCGCAATATTTGATTTTAAAAATAGTATTAAAGACCAATAGGCTATAACAAAACCCAAAATTGTACAAATACTATATCATACTACTATCTCCGTTAAAAATATATCATAATATAGCAGCAATCATTGTACAAAGCCCAAAAATATTTTGAGGCTAAAAAAAATAATAATTATAATAACCTTACCAAAATATTCTCTCTCAATGGCACAATGGAGGATACTATCTCCGTCAATCTCCCTTACAAGATGTGACAAAACCACTTGGTCTCTAGAAACATCGGAGAGGTATGCAAACGCTTGCTTTTGCCAATTGATAGCAGCTTGAAACAAAGGTGTTTCCCCCTTCTTGTTTTTCTCATTCATCAATTCTATCCTCTCCTTATCCTCTCCTATAAGACACTTGCATATGTTTGCAAACCCCCTTGATGCTGCAACGTGCAACGGTGTATCCCCGTGCTCATTTTTCATGGTCAGAGCCTCATACTCCGTTCCATGCTTCATGATTGCTTCCACGAGCTCTGTAACACGTTGATATAAGTATAATTCTACTGCCACGTGTAATGCAGTGCCCTCTGAGTCGCTGACCATTACGGTGTGTGCCTCTTTTGAATCCTTGTACATCTTGATCACCTCCTCCCATCTATCTTCAAATGTGTACTCAGCTAGATAATCATTCACTACCACATTATCGTTACCCTTTATTTCGCCCAACCCATCTCCAGACATCTTTAATTTAATTTAATTCTCTCTCTCAAAGTGAAAAATGAAGTGATTAAAATATTGTTGATGTGATGTTACTAGCTATTGCTATAGTTTATTTTATAGTAGATATTCATCAGTAACATATAGACTATAGTATATAATAAGTTGCAAGCATTTTACGTCAACTTCTCATGTGATAACTTTATCTAAATGACAAGGGAAGAATATATAAAAGAGCAAAATTGGTCTCGGAAGACTACTGTTAATAGTACTAATTAGGATGTGCTTTTGGAACTGCGTGCACTAGTGATCGAATGTAGCAAGAAAAATTAATAAAACTTTAACTTGCTTGTTTCGATGATTCACTGCTGCAATGTCGTGTAAAACATTTTCCGCTGTCTCCTTCCTAGTATATATTCGTAGCTGTCATTAGCTTTTCCTAGCTTTTGAGTAATGTTATAATGGTGATGCATTCATGCTCCTTTTGAGTTTTGTTATTCTACTTTCCTCTTACTTAACATTGTTTATTACATTATTAATTAAAAAAATTGGTGATTGAAACTGAAAGAAGTTAGACAATTTTAATTCTGTTGCCTTGATTCACCTCCATAATGACTTGAACGATTAAAATAGCATAGTAAAGAGTAAATTGACACAATCCTATAACGACTATTTGCCATTGTTAGCAATGATTGCCGTTATTGTAATGGAGTGATGAATGATGAAGATTAAGGTAGAAGGTAAAGGCAAAAAAGATATTTTTTATATGAAAAAAAATACAAAATATGTATTATTTTCACTTAAAAAAGAAATATCAAAAAAAAAAATTCATGATAGATATGTACCATAAATCTGAATAACTTACCGGCGAACAACTTTAGTCTTTAATTTATATAAGTAATATATGACTCTTGCATGCTAGACATTTCCCTTCAAAAATAGGTTTAAGGTACTTATTAAGATTATTACATATAAAAAAATACAACTTTATCATTGTTAGTATTTATGAAAAATCAAGTTACAAGCTACTAAAGAGCTTGTTTGGTGAGTATGACCGGATAAAGATATAATATAATAAATAATAGGATAAGAGCATAATATAGATTCTGATCATATTTGGTATGTACCAAATACCATGACGGTGGTGATGGTGATGGTAATGTGATGATGGTGGAAGCAGTAATATTAATGTGTTAGAGTATTTGGAGAAAAATTGCACTATTTTATCCAACTTATTTCTAACTTTGCTCGTTCTTTATATAAGACAAAAAATACACTACGCATATATGATCGAATAAGCTAACATAATAACATTATTTTATCATGTTACTTATCAAATTTTGAATAATAGCATGATGCGATAAACTTTTTTTTTCATCAAACGAACTTTGAAAAAATAAGGAATAAAGGATAAAGATCGGAGTGATATTTTCCTTGTTACACATAAATATTATATTATTATAGAATGCTTAAATAAAATTTTATTTCAATCTTCAAAGTAACCAGCATTTTTAATCTTATATTAGTACATAAACATGGCTAAGAGTGGTAAAAGAAAAAGTCATAACAGAAAGGCTAAGTACAAATTTCATTCTTATAGCTCAAACATTTATGCTTTCCTGTTGAAGCTTTATATACACCATCGTGTTTCTCGTGGTATTAGTATGCCTCATCACTTTTTCGGAAGCCATGCTCTTCTTGTTTATTTTTCAAGTTACATTATAGGGTAAGAGAGATGGAAAGAAAAACTACGTACAGTCCTTAACCCTTAACCAAGGAAGGAATTATTCCTCTCAAATCAAAGCTCATGTAACAACTTTTTTTTTTCATCTTTATGATAGGTTATAATTAATCATATTACAAAAATAAAAGAGAAAAGTTATACTTCTTGAAACTTTAAAAATGTACGCTAACATGGCAATTTAACGCTTTTAACTTGCATTAAAAATTTCATAAATATATTGTTTCGCATTGATGAACAAATGACAAATTAAAAATAATGAGAATAAATATTTTATAAAAAAAAACAAAATAACTTAAAAATGAAACCAAAAAATTCTTTTAAAATGCCATTTATAATTATAAATAGA
The DNA here is from genome assembly GCA_037953625.1 of Crotalaria pallida. Classification (NCBI taxonomy): domain Eukaryota; kingdom Viridiplantae; phylum Streptophyta; class Magnoliopsida; order Fabales; family Fabaceae; genus Crotalaria; species Crotalaria pallida. The sequence continues at coordinate 155,745,251 of CM075651.1, read as the reverse complement.
ACGACCAGAGAAAATATATGATTTTCTATGTGTACTATCTCCGTTACTAAATATAATTAATACTAGTTTCAAATTTTGTCCTGTTTTTTATAAGTAAATGTTTAAATTTTTAATTATATTAATTACTTCTTTTTCACTAACACTCTTTTTTACTCAATATTTATTATAGACTCAATAATGACAGTTTTAAGAGTAAATTTGAAAATATATATCAAATATTATTAATTCTAATACTATTAACAATAAGATCTTGCTAACTTGTTAAGGATATTTTCACCAAAAAAAAAAACTTGTTAATGATACTAATAATGAAAAAACAATTATCAGTGTGCATTATTTCATGTCTCGGGAATACAAAAAATCATACTTTTCCCATGAGTTTTTACTATGTTTGGTTTCTTAACAAGTGCATCAAGGGCACTTGTTAGCATTTGTGTTAACGATATTAGTTAACTTTCTTAGTTTATATGCATAACGACTTCACACGGGATTTCTCACAACCCCGGACTCAATCCTTGCCAATTGAGTCACTCACCAAAAAAAATCATCTCATGTTTCTCCGGTTTAAAAATATAGGATTTTAATATTCTTAACTTTTTATGGATTAATTTAAGAAATTAAAAAATAAAGTTACATTAGAAATTAAAAATAACTAAACAAATCTTTATTTATTCAAATGTACCATCCATGAAAAACAGCTATTTTAAAAAATTTTAAACTCAAACCTATCAATTTTTGAAGCTATGAATATCATAATCCAAAAAATATACTTCTCTCGTCTCATAAAGTTTGCATAATATATCAAAATCTTTTGTCTTAAATTAAAATTAAAATAAAAAATAAAAAATTTAAAATTGCATTGTGTATTATATAATTGGTCAATTAAGAAAATATATTTTAAATATTTATTTTGGTAATTAATTGATTTAGACAAATAATACATTAAAACATGTTTTTTTATTTTTGTTTGGGAATTATTTTTGTTGATGTCATGTTGCTTATTTTTGGGAATGAGTTTTACTTTCCGGCCCCCATTACTGAAATTTTGATCCTCATTTCGTATTTTCATGGACAAAATTGCCCTTAGTGCGTTTTAAATTTTCGTCTGTCAAAAGACGGAAATATTTTGTGATGTATGACATAGAAATATTCCGTCTATTCGGTGATAAAATTTTTCCATCTACCGGGAGACGGAAATTTTCCATATGCAAAAAGACGGAAAACTATGTGGTTGATTCGGTTTGTTTTGCACTTCTTGCCTCAAAGCACTCACAAATACCCATTCCTAATGCAGAAAGCTCAACCTCATTGTGCTGTTGTATATACATCTGCAAATTAATAAATAAAAAACATATCAATGATCAATAATCAATAATCAATAAATTATTAAAATTGTGCAAAATCCAAACGAGTTCACTTAAACATGACCCAAAATGTCATACACCATAAAGTTTCAAATTTTAACATCAAATCCAAAAAAGACAAGTGCCCATAAATCAAGTGAGGCCAAAAATTGAAAAAATGTTAAAAAAAAAAGAAGAAGAAGAAGAAAGAAAAATGACCTTGACGAGATTAACGTAGAAGAAAAGGGTTTTTTGGTGTTGGAGACTTGAATGCGATTCTTCTTGTAATGATCAGATATATTGATGTTGTTCACTCCCTCTTTGATTGCTTCCATTGGTGTTTGTGTGAGTGCTCCGAGGCAACAAGTGCAAAACAACCAGAATTAACCAAACATATACTTTTCCGTCTCTTTTCAAACGGAAAATTTCTGTCTTTTTGCAGATGGAAAAATTTCATTAGGCAGAATATTTTCGTGTCATACATCATAGAATATTTCCATATCTTAGAAGACGAAAATTTAAAACGAACTGAGAATAATTTTATCCATGAAAATACAAAATGGAAGACAAAATTTCAATAATGGGCCTAAAAGTAAAACTCTTTGGGAATTATCCCACTTCATTTTCGGTCTTTTGTTTCGGATTAGATTTGGGCTTATTTCTCTTCTTAGACTTTTGTGGATTTGGGCTACTATGTTTGGGATGAATGTTTATGTTCTTAAATTTTTTTGAGTTCTCAGATATTAACTCCGTTTTTTATCTACAAATTATATTTATTTTTTGAAATTCAAAAATTATCTTCTTAATTTTTTATTAGGTATCTTTTGGAATACTTTTTGATATCTCCGAGTCGAAAAATCAATCATATTACATCAATGAAATTTTTTTTTGATCCCCAAAGTCGAAAAAAAAATTATATAAATTACGGGCATTTTAGAATTTTCACCATTAAAATGAGATTGTGGATAAAAAACGGGGTTTATATTTCAAAACTCGTTTTTTTTAACTTTGCACTTTTTTTTTTAATATTGTGGAACTACTTCCACATGATAATACTTTCCGATTCTATTTAAAAGTCACATTCTAAAAAAATTATATAATTTTACTTAAAGTCCTTTTGTATTTTTTAAGGATGCATTTATTTTCCCCTCTTATTTGTCATTTGTTCATTAATGTGAAACAGTACATTTGTGAAATTTTCAATATCAGTTAAGAGGATAAAATTATAATATTAAAGTATTTTTTAAGTTTCAAAAATGTGTATATATATCTGTCATCTGAAATCTTTGTAAATATAGTTAAATATGACTTGATAAAGATCAAAGGGACTAATAAGACGGGAAATACTTCATTGTTCTAGAAAAAAAGGCTTAAGGAAGTCTTAATACATAGGAAAAAATAAGTTCTTGCAAAAGTTTGCGGCCTATTTTAGATTTTGTAAAGTTATTTTGAAATGAGTGTTACTACCATGCAATCAAAAATTGAATGGTTGTTATGCAACCCATTGTTAAACCAATAAAATCTTGTCACCTAAGACATATATGTCACATTATTACTTAAATTAGTCAAAATTAAGTTTTGCAATTTAGTCCAACATAAAAATTAAATTAAGTTGTGCTCATTAGAACCACCAGCAGCATACTTTGATTTTTTTTTAATAATGTTTTTTAAAATTAAAACTTATAATTTATCTATAGGTACAAAGGACTAAAATTTTAATTTAATATTTAAGTTGGACCAAATTGCAAAAATTTAAATTTGACTACTTCAAATGATGATATAGCACAGGTAAATTAAATGATAATTTTCTATTGGTTTAAAAGAAGATTGCATGACAACACTCCAATTTTGAATTGCATATTAGAAATCTCTAGTTGAAATTCATCTCCTTCACCTAGTTCTATCCATTATACGATGATGTTACCGACAATAATACACATCAGCGTTGCCACGTTGTAGTTAATACACATCATATGTTGACACATGTCAACTTTGTGTATTATTATTTATTTTATTTTTCCAGTTAATTATATTATATACTTAAAAATTAAAATTAAAGAAATTATACACGTATGATTAACACTCAACAAATGACAAGATTGTGTTGATGTTTTTATGATTAATTCCACTGGGTATAGTATTTCTGTAGCCCACCTTGTCTTTTGTTTGATCAAGCCATCAATTAAGGTGATAGGAATGTTCTCAAGTTTTTCTTTTTCATTTTATCTTAATTTAATATTTTTTTTTTTTATAAAATAGAAATTGTCCTACATACTTGCATTTTGCTAGGGAAAAAAAAAACACCGACGCTGGTAATAGAGCGTGAAATTAAATGACAAACGGAAACATGATAATGGAAGAAATGGCAACCATTCATGAATCGGTCCTTCTCCTTTCACGTGGACAAAAAGAAATAAAATGAAGTCATTTCTTATATGCATTTCCTTTCTTATCCATGTGTTTCACAAACTAAAACTATTGATGGTAAAGTGGCTTCTGGTCCTGGATATGATATTTCTTATAAAGGCAATTTGCTTTTTGTTTCCTTTTTTTTTAATGGTTCTGAATAGGCAATTTGGTCGGGAATGAAATTGGTGAACAAAAGCCATCCAATTGGACGTAGCAACTGATTACACGTGATATAGCCAACAACTAATTAATAGTTAATATTTGCTTTCATGTTTGCTGAATAAACCGAAAACGTCCAAATTAAATTAAATTTATATGTTGATGATTGATGTACACAGTACTACATACAGTAGCATCCTGTTTGGGTCAGCGGACACTTCAAACAAGTCATGCAAATAATAAACTATTCACAATTTTATTCATGTCGATTAACTGATCATTTGAAAAAGGTCGAAAAGTTTATGCGACATATATATTTCATTATTATTTATGCTACTGCATGTGTATGTACTATATACCTTTTATTTTAGCATCCATAATAATTTGTAAAAGGAAGTTGATCGATTCCAATTTTTGGAAAACAAATGGAAACAATTTGCGTCAAAAATATTACTTCTAAGTTTTGTAAGCCATCGCACATGGTACATGCGTAAATACAGTTTCATGTTTTGAATATTGTTAATATTTGAATGGACTTTTCACTACTATTTCTATAATGATGTTTTAGAATCATTGTAATTTTATAACCCACTTGAGGGGAACATGTTAATTTCTTGTACGTTATGCTTCTCGTCATCCACATAAATTCTGAATATAGTATAAAATATATATAATTGATTGATTGAAGTTGAAATCTTCAAACTTGGATCATATCGCTGACACTAGGCCAGGGCAGAGGGAAAGACCAAGCTAAGATTGGTCATAAATTGATAAATATATAGGTAATGATTTCAAATCAAAACACACAATTTTAATTTGCAGTAGTTCCTTCCCGATTTGAACCACACGGATGATTCAAGAACTGCACGGCACAAATTAGAGGGAATATGATCAGCTTCAATACCAACTTAGGAAGGATTGAATATGCATGCATGTGCCGTGGCAATTCCAAAGTGAATATTCCCTGCTGTGTTTTGACGATAAGTCTTGAAAATCCAAGGTTTCTTAAATATAATTACTAATAACCTAACTGCCTGTAGCATCTCTGACGATCCCAACACAACCAGCATAACAACGATCATGTGTGTGGTCCAAGGATAAGACCAATGAAGCTTTTCTTTTTTTTTTTCCCCGCACTAAGAGTATCCTCCGGCCGATAGCCGATGACTAATCCCCTATAAGTCGTAGAGATTATCGAAGTGGGTTTTGCCTCTACCAACAAAGTCTTTTTCATACTCACGACAGGAATCGAACCCTTGACATTATGGTTAAGGAACTCAGTTATATACCAAATGTGTTGAGCGTTGCAGGTGAAACTTTTATTTTAGACCCTAGAAAATACTCCCTCATTCTTTATTATAAATCACCATTTTAATAAATCTCTTATCTTTTTTATAAATCGTTTTAGAATATTTAGGTAGCATTAAAGAGTTCATTCCAAAAATATTATCTCTCATAATTTCATAGGAGTGATAGGGTAATAATTACAATAGAGAGAAAAATAAATAAAATAAATAAAGTTATAAAGTTCTAAATATGGATAATTTTGGAATGACAACATATGTTTTGAAAATTTTGAGAGTAATAATTATTTTTCTTAATTTTAGTAAATTATATAAAAATAACTTATAATAAGAGAAAGAGGGAATAGCATTTTTTATATTCTCTCCTCACAAAAATACTTTAAGGCCCAATACCAAAAAAAAAATTATTGTTATTGACCAATTGTCTCCTCACACAAAATGCATTGTCTCATTATTTTTAGCCCCAAAAATAATGAACAAATCATCATTGTTTCCTATTTTTAAGGCAAATTTTGGCATGGTACCCAATCAATAGGGTTTCAAATCTAGTACCCTGAAATATCCTTGTTGATTTTGTGTTGATAGTGATCAATGGTGACAAATGGTTATACAGTAAAGGTAAAATCAATTAGACTGTGTAGCTAAATGCACGGCTACACCGAAAACCCCTTTTTTGCCGATCCAATAAACCTCGGAATTTTTTTTTTATTGCATAGATATTGAATAAGTCTGAAAATGAGATTAACGACATGTTTGTTTCAGCGTTTGTGGCCTCCAAATACACGTTTCACAAAAGCTTCCAATTTGAAGCTTCTGCAGTTGCGGTGGGAAAACGCCCATCCAAACACACGCTAACAATGATGATGCCTTACCCCAAAACTGAAGATCAAGTTTTATTGAGAATTACATATTTATTTACAATTAAGGGCTTTGTATTATTTATGTTGAGTCACCTCATTGCTTTATATCGTGCATCGCTGGCGAAAGCACACCACCATTAAGATCGAGGTGGAACAACGTAGCCAAGTTGATTAGTAACTTCAATCGATCCTGGCATCGAAGGGGTGAAAGAGATGGAACTTTGGTTTGTTGTTTTATTGTTCATGCCACCACGAGGTTCAGATCTAGCAATAATCCTTATTTTCCAGCAACATATTAGATATTCAATTTTAAAATTATAAAGATCAAGGATTAGTATTACTTCGTTCAAAAAAAAAAAGTATTACTTCATCCGTTTCACTTTATTTGTTGGGAAAAATGTTTGCATTTAGTTGTTTTTTTTTTAAAAAAAATAATTCAATAACTATATATTAATAAATGTTTTTTCATTTGTACTCATATGAGAAATTGAAAAATAGTTAGTATGTAATGTTTTTTTTTTTATAAAAAAAAAAATTCATTACCAAAGTACAAAATAACTTTTAAAATAAAAGTTAGAGGGATAATGTTTATAGGAGAAAGAATAGTTAGTGGATATATGAATAATAATGGTTGATGAAGAGATAAATGTTATATATATATATATGTATGTATGTATGAAAAACTAAATAAATAATTAAGAAAAATGGTTGTACTAATTAATTTTATTATTTTGTGGGTTATATCTGAAAACACTTATAAATTGATGAAATAGAGATGCGATTAAAAAAAATGTATAAAAAAAACAGCGTAAAAAATTTAAAATTTCAATTAGGATCATCAAAGATAAGCTTTTTTTACTTGAAAACCCAAGATTACCTAAAATTTAAAAACAGCGGTAATGTTTTTTTCTTTATATATATATATATATATATATATATATATATATATATATATATAATTCCTAAAGTACATAAGTACAAGTACTATTTCTGAAATAACAGTTAGTTGAATAATGTTAACGATGAAAAAAATAAATAATGATAATATTAATGATAGTTGATAAAGAAATAATTATTATGAAAAGTAAAATAAATATTTGCGAAAAATAGTTGCATTAATTAGTTTTATTGATTTGTGGATTTACATCCGAAAATACTGATAAATTGAAAAGGATGGAATAAAAAAAAATAGCTGTAAAAATTTAAAATTTCCATTAGGATCATCAAATACAAGCTTTTTTTTTTACTTGAAAACCCAAGATTACCAGCAACTAACATCAGGTGAAGTCAATTGACCAGTCACGGTCGTTTAGCTAAGGAGACCATACTACAACTATCCTATTTTTAACCCTGAATTTTTTAATGCTTGGACTCCTCCACGTGCTTCCACCTGATAAGTGATAACTGGTGAACAAAAACAAAAGATCCCGTTGGTAACAAAGTTGTGCACGTTTCTGACTTGTCATAAACGGAGTAATACAATCTAATAATAATCAAGAAGTTGAACCATAATATATACTCCTATGTATATTCGTTCAAACACGTACGTACATTTGTAGTAAGAAATGGCACAATTGTTAGCCATCATTACCAACTTTTGGAATTGGCATTACTCTAATTCTAATAGTAGCCGGTTTAATAATTTTTCAAGCCATCAAAACTTAATTTAAAAACTTTGATTATTTATTTTTTCTTCAAAACTTGAACGTCAACGTATCACTGCAGAATGGTCTTTCGTGGTGATGGCATCATCACTATCATCATCCTTCTGAGAGGACGTACACAATAGATGTATTACTGTGTGTCTGAAAAGTAATTGATGTTTTGCTTTGGTTGTAAAAAGTTTGGTAATGAGAAATTTAGACATTTGAATGTCAATAATGTGCACCACAAACGTTGTAAAGAACTTGTCGCAGCATCTAAAAATGTCCAAGGAATTATACTTCATTTATCGATTTGTCACTTTTCACAAATTACAGTGCGAAAATGAATGTATTCCATTATTCTATAGATGTGAGAGATTGAAAGAGGAGTTTGAGTGGGATAGGGGAGAGAGCGTGAGTACTGTTATGTTTGAGATGAAGAGTTGTGAGGTGTGAGAATATTGGATACATGAGAAATTATTAGGTGATTCGGAATTTTAAGGTCCAGGATAATTACTACCATTTATTATTTATTTTTAAATTTTTTAACATGGTGGACTAAGACCAACTAATAATTTGTCGAGAATGTTTATAAAAAAATAAAATAAAAAAAAATTGTCGAGAATGTGGGTGGAAGTAATGGCAATTTGGTAAATAAGAAGGTGATAAGTTTTTGTATTTTTTTAAAAACCTATTTATTTTTTTCGTAGGGAACTTTTGGAATTTTAACTAGGGAGTTACTAACATGTAACCTAAAATTGGATGGTTGCTATGCAACTTTTTAGTAAACTAATAAAAAGTTGACACCTAAGACATGTGTAACATGTCATTCCTTGAAGTAGTGATTTATAATTTTTACAATTTAGTCCAATATAAAAAGTAAATTAATTTAATTTAGTCCTTTGAACCTATTAGCAAATTATAACATAGATTAAAACAACAGGTGATTATAACAACAGGTGTTAAATTAATTTGCTAATAGATACAAAGGACTAAATTAAATTAATTTTTTTTTATGTTGGACTAAATTGTAAAAGTTATAAATCATTACTTTAAGGAATGACATGACACACATGTCTTAAGTGTCACCTTCTTATTAGTTTACTAAAAGATTGCATAGCAACCATCCAATTTTAGGTTGCATATTAGAAATTTCCTTTTAACTATATTTGGGTAATAAGAATTCTTTGTGGGATTGCAAAAATATACTCCCGCCATCCCACGAGATACGAGATGGTAACAAATTTGAAAAGTTAAAAAATTAAGAAAACACGTATTTAATAGTTTGTCTAATAAATTAATTAATCAATTAATTATTAAATACATAATTTAGCGTATTTTGCAATAATCAACCATTCACATTCAAAGTTTTCAATTTTTAAGTTTTTTATCAATTACTTTAAATTTAGTTTAGGAAAAAAATTTACCATTTTTCATCATCCTTATGAGACAGAGAAACTATCTCGTAACTTTTTTATTTATAAGAAAAAGAATTTATGAAAGCACTCAAGATTATTCTGTCCTTTTCCCTTTATTATTGTCCCACCCCCACACAAAGCTAATAGTGGAATACGGGTTCATACATGCATGTCGACTGTTCCTTTCAAGCTCCCACTATATGGGACCAATTATATGATCATATCCTTTATATTTATATATATATATATATATATATATATATATATATATATATATATATATGAGCGATTTTTATATGAAAATTTTTACAAAAAATTAAATCACGTTAAAATTGAAAGGTTGTAAAATATATTTTATTTTTTATTCAGTTATTATTGTTTATTAAAAATTTGAAATTGTGAAAAGAAATAATCATTTTTTTTTTATTTTTGGACTTCTTTTAACAATGGGTTACATACAGACGATCTTCTCTCAAATTTACCCCTAAGAACCAACCTTACTTCATATGTAAATAATTGTCTTTGTGATATAATATTAAATTTATGTAGTACTATGCATTTATTACTTGTTATTTCCTTATAATATATTTTCTTTGTCTTATAAGGATGGTAAAAAAATTTTAAAATAAAAAAATTACGGAGAAATGCATGTTAATTAATTATCAAATAAATAATTTAATACACTTTGTATTAATTAATCAATCACATTTCAAAATTTACAATTTATAATTTTTTCATTAATTAAGTTAATTTTAATTTGAGACAAAATAATTTATATTTTTTTTTATTAATTAATCAATCACAGTTCAAAATTTACAATTTATAAATTTTTTCATTAATTAAGTTAATTTTAATTTGAGACAAAATAATTTATATTTTTTTTACCATTTTTATAAAATAATGGAGAAAGTAATTACTATTGCTTTTTCACTCATTAACTTTCTTAGTACGTAACTAGCTAAATGGGATTTTTTTTAGTTAATTTAAGCAAGCTAAATGTGAAATTGTAAAAGTAATCCATAGTTTATCTTTATTTAAAAAAAACAAATATGAATAAATCTTTAAAAACTTGTTCTATGTTGGTATGATGAATCGATGATTGCTCTTCAATTCTTAAGAAATTGAAGTGTCGGGTCAAAAATTTTAGACTCGATTCTTAAAAAATGCATTCAATAGAAAGAGTTTATTAGTGACTCGATCGAAAAGATAAATATATCACCTATTGTAGAAGAGATATCCCCTAAAAGAAAAATCTTTAAAAAAAAAAAAAAACACTTCTTAAGCTGAAAAATATGTCCTCTTGCGATTTTCTTTCAATTTCTATACTCCATATGTTTTATACTTACAATTTCTATACTCCATATGTTTTATTATACTTATTATTCATATAACTTTTTTATCTTGTTTTATATGTATTGTTCTTTTTCAAAATTCAATATATAATTAATGTCTTTTTCCTTAACATACTCCTATTTATTATATTCTATTTTTTACTTCCAATTTTTTTTTAATCTCTCTTTAATAATGATTGTATAAAAATATTATAATCCAAATACAAAAAATTCTCATATTTTTAAAAACTATGTATAACCTTAAAATACATCACGAAATGGAGGAATTATCTTTTAGCTCAAACATTGCACGAAAACATACAAGTAATTAAATAAGTGCAGGAGAAACACAAATTCATGATCTGTCCATAGTCCAAACTTCAACTAAATTTGAGAAGTATTGCGATTGCTAAGCTCCTTCGCAGAAACCACCTTCACAAAGAAAGACAAGAAAAGAAGAAAAAAAATTAAGAATAATAGAAGGTGGAGCGAGGCAGCTTTGTGGTCTTGGTCAAATTTTCCAGAGGAGAAGTCAGCCTCCACTAAGTGGGCCCAACCCACACCAAAGTGGAATGACTATTCAACCACGGAACCGAAAGAAACGTTATATGTGATTTGGACTAAAGCTTAGTAGAGATAAACGAGCTGGGTGGCGTGGCGAGATTACTTTGTGATCGGGAACAAATATTATCACATCCAACTTTTGATTTTAATAAATAAATACTTCCTATACTCAGTTCTAATATCTTGATAAAAAAATTGAAAAGTCAAATAAAATAGCAATTAATACAATTTATTAATTACAAGTTGAAATTATACATATTTATATCACTATTTTTTTTCATTATTAATGAATCACCTATTTTTTTTCTAATAATTTAGTATGTTTTTTTATCTGGTTTACACAGAATCTAACTCATCCGGTCCGACCCAACTGTGCTCGCACTAAGCAGTGGGGGTCTTCCAGCGAGGATTGCTCCATACCCAAAGTTCGAACTCGATATCAATTGGTTAAGTGATCAAGTGAACTACCACTCGACCAACCCCACGTTGGTGTTTAGTATGTTTTTTTTATTACTCAATCATAAACATAATATATTATTTTTATGATATTTGATTTATTATTTTTACTTTAATTTAGGAGAAAAATATTTGTGTTTTTTTTTTTTTGGTTGCCCACCCGGTTCCCTAAGTACTACCTAGGTACATCCGGATCCGACCCGGGTCGCGTGCCTGGCTATGGCAGGTGAGTCTCCCAACATGAATTTTTTGCCAAACTAATGGGAGGGAGGAAGAATATTTAATTATAATAAACGTATTGTTATTGATGTGGACGTGAGAAGAAGAATGGATTCCATGCTATCCAACAATTTTTGAGGTTGCATATGCATATAACATGTGACTAAAATATGGAAAATGATTAATTTATATCACTTTTTACTAACACAATTTATCTTAGCTAGAGTCAGGATCAAAGTAAACCTCCGGATTCGGCGCAGTTAAGTCGACACATGTCAAATTTGTCCATCAAGGTTTTCAACCATACCAAATTAAGTATATGAATAACTGAAATTTTCAAATTGGTTCCGTAAATTTCAAGTTAAGGAAAATTAGAAACTTTTAGGGAAAATTTAATCCAAGAAGAGCCAATTTGAGATTTTTAAAATCAATTTGAAATTTTTAATTCTTTAGGAACCAAATAGAGTGTTTACTAATTTTTTAATATTTATATTATTGATTCCTCTCAAAAAAATATTTATATTATTGATTACTTTTTCCGTAAATAAATGATAAAACTTTAAAAAGTAAAAAAAAAGGAAATTTTTTTAATTAGAAACACATGAAATAGCATATGCATCGGAGTGACACATTTAATAAATAAATATTTTTTCAACTAATCACAAGGAAGCAAGTGGCACGTAAAATAACATATTCGTTGTGTTTGATAAGACAAGTTTATAGCTGATAACTTTTAACTTATTTATTGACTTAGTCAATAAGCTACTTCTAATAATGATGTTTTGTTTTAAAAAAAATAATAAAATAAAATTATAACTTTTAAATCAGAAATTTATAGATTTTGAAAGCCTCTTTTCATAAATCCGTGTGAGTAACTTTTCCAAAAATAAAAGAGTTTTCAATAAATTATATCACAGTTTTGCCCTTTATTTTTTCTAATTAATTATAATTTTGTATCTTGAATTATTTAACAAATTTCAATTAGTTGCACAGCTAATTCTGCTTAAGCTTAACAGTTATAAGCTTTCGACTTCGATCTCACAATTTTCAGCTAGGTTCACAACTATAAGCTATAAACTCATAATTATCGGTTATAATCTCACATGTATCAACTAGTTTTGTCAGATATATTTATTTTTTAGGACAACATATGTTAACTGCGTTTTGAGTCAAAGGAAATATCTAATTATAATTGCAGAAATAGAAAAAAAAATGGTAAAAAATTATCAATAAGATTTTTGACCATCTTCTCTACATCAATAATTATGAAATCGGTGTAAAAATTAGAAGAAAAAAAAATGAAAATATTATTATTCCTAAATTATACTATTCATGAAATTTTCAAAGGCGATTTTTATTCAATTTGTATTTTTCACTGTGCTCGTTCCTAATCCAATTTGCCTATAAATACCACCCTGCCAAACTTTAACAAGCATAAAGCAACTTACACTAGTAAGCTATAAAGAAAGAAGCTAAGGATATAGTAAGTGAGTTTGAGTTTGAAAAAGATGGAGTTCCCATTGATCAACTTGGAGAAACTCAATGGCGAGGCTAGAAAAGATACCTTGGAGCAAATCAAGGATGCTTGTGAGAACTGGGGATTCTTTGAGGTACCAATAAATAATACTAACTTTCTTCTTACCTTAAACATTTTTTTCCACATTATTGTTTTCCATATGTCTATTCTTTTTAGTTCCACATTCTTATTGTTTTGCCTTCAATTAAAATTGTAGCTAATCAATCATGGGATACCCCACGACCTAATGGACACATTGGAGAGTTTGACCAAAGAGCACTACAGGAAATGCATGGAACATAGGTTCAAGGATTTAGTTGCAAGCAGAGGCTTAGATGCTGTCCAAACTGAGGTCAAGGATATGGATTGGGAGAGCACATACCATGTTCGCCATCTCCCTGAATCAAACATTTCAGAGATCCCTGATCTCACTGATGAACACAGGTTCTTACACAAAAACCAAAATCTTAAAACATTCTATTGCATGATATATATTATTATAATACATGATTTTTATTTCATTATTTCATTTAGACTTTCATTTATAATAAACATGGCCAAAAAGATGAGTACAAAATTACAATTTTTTTTTTTGTTATATATTACTTTCTCTTGTCTATGGAATCTAATTATTACTTGATTTAATGGTACAGGAAGGTGATGAAGGAATTTGCTTTGAGATTAGAGAAACTAGCAGAGGAATTGTTGGACTTGTTATGTGAGAATCTTGGATTAGAGAAGGGGTACCTAAAGAAGGCCTTTTATGGATCAAGGGGACCAACTTTTGGCACCAAGGTTGCAAACTATCCTCCTTGTCCAAAACCAGAGCTGGTGAAGGGTCTTCGTGCTCATACTGATGCTGGTGGTATTATCCTTCTCTTCCAAGATGACAAGGTCAGTGGCCTTCAGCTTCTTAAAGATGGTCAATGGGTAGATGTGCCTCCAATGCGCCATTCCATTGTTGTTAACCTTGGTGATCAGCTTGAGGTAAATAAATTTCCCAATAAATATATATATATATATATATATATATATATATATATATATATATATTATGCCATATGGGTATTGACATTTACACCTTACTATGTACTATGCATGTGATGTATGTTGCATAAAGTATGTTACGATTAGGTTTGATCCATTAATTGATTTAAATATTCAATAATTTATTTCTATACATAGTGAGAAAGACATGGTTCTCAACCAATTAAAATCCATTAGGACATAGTACTTTAATTTGTGGGACAACTTATGTTATATGCATTTTCACATAAACTTGTTATGTTGGATGCATGATCATGATCATGATCCTAATTAATCAAACATTTAATTTTGGTGGAAACAGGTAATTACTAATGGGTTGTACAAGAGTGTGGAGCACCGTGTGATTGCTCAAGCTGATGGGACCAGAATGTCAATAGCCTCATTCTACAACCCTGGCAGTGATGCTGTTATCTACCCTGCACCAGCATTATTAGAGAGAGAGGCAGAGGATAAAAGCCATGTGTACCCAAAATTTGTGTTTGAAGACTACATGAAGCTCTATGCTGGACTGAAGTTCCATGCCAAGGAGCCAAGATTTGAAGCTCTGAAAGCATCAAGTGTCAATCTGGGTCCAATTGCAACCGTTTAATAAATTTGTTTCACTGTTCCAATAATGATGTTTTGTTTTGGGGGAAGTGAACAAAGTATACAGCTCATATAAAGATGCATGTGTTTCTCATATATGAATACTATTATTATTATTATTATTACGTTTCTTATAATGGTTGTAATGTAGACTTGTAGTTATCCCTTGTAGTGTGCTAAAGTGCCTACAAAAATATCAGATTTCAGTAATAAAATTAGTTATTTTGGCATAAAAAAAGTTGTTTGATTGCCTCTTTGGCTCTATCTGCTCCTTTTCCTTTTATGGCTTGACATTGATCCAAATTGGCCACTTGAGTTTTGGACCACCAAGTATAATGATGTTAAATAGACAAGTATGTTTAATGCTATAAGGATGTTTGAAGACTATGCATCTCAAAATGCTTACTGCAGAATTATAAGCACAACATACATGTCAGTCTAGAAAGAACTCTAGATTGAGATCCAATCAAATGAAGATATTTAATACTCTATAGATGCATGATATTTAGTGGTAACTTAAAAAATAAATACAAACAACATAAAAACAAAAGGGAACAGAGATTGTGAATGTTTGCATACTTTTATTTTTATGCACGAATTAATCTTCTGATGAATATTCTACAAAATAATCTACTTTCCTTTCAAGTGCATTGCATTCAATTATATAAGTCTGGATCTAAGAATTTGATTTTAAAGTTTTATAAACAGCATATTATGTGAATAAAACAAGAATTTTCTAAACAAATCATGTTCTCTATTAAGAGGAGAATAATATTTTAAAGTTTGTAGAGAATATCATGTAAAGAAGCACATGAACACCTCCTGATGGATCAAGTTTTTTAAGGGGTGGGTTTATATGATTAAACTATGAGAAATGTGTGAATTATGTAAATTCAATTTTATTATTATTATTTTTTGAGTTTGTAGTTTTTGAAAAAAGAATTTGTAGTTTTTGAAGGTTAGCTTATATATATAAGAGTTTTTTTTTTTTTTTTTTTTTTTGCCCACCCGGTTCCCTAAGTACTATCTAGGTACATCCGGATCCGACCCGGGTCGCGTGCCTGGCTATGGCAGGTGAGTCTCCCAACATGAATTTTCTGCATTCACAAGGACTCGAACTCGAGACCTTGCTTAAGCGAGACGGAGCCGCTTACCACTCGTCCCAACCCATGTTGATTATATATAAGAGTTTTTATTAAATTATTTTTCATTTAATAAAGAAATATTTTTTTTTTAAGTCACTTAACAAATTTCAGCTACTTCCACTACTAATTTTATCAAACAAATATGTCTAACTCAACAAGATAGTTTCATATATAACCATAACCTTTCAATTAAATTCATAGCTATAATATGCAATCTCATAATTAACAGGTATAAGCTCACAACTATTAAATCTATTTCATGGAATAGAGTCGAATATTTTTTAAATGGATTGATTAACTTTTTGTAGTCACGTTAACAGAGGGGATAATATTTCAGATTGAAGTGTGTCTATTTATTCTATACTATAATATAGGAAGCTTATAAAATTTTATTTTGAAATAAACAATTATCCATTACCCATGCATCTCCTGTTATGCATTGAAAAAGTTAAAGAAGATTATCTTTTAACTGTCAATGCCAAGCAAAAGTATGTTTTAACATGCTCTTGGGATAGCCGTATAGACATATAACTACTTGAACTTAAATTTAACGAAAATAGGGGTAAATGAAGGAACATAAACGAGAGGATGGATCTATAAAGGTAATGCCATAAGATTTTTGGGATTAAGATATTATATACTTCATCTATATTTCTATTTATAAACCATCTTATTGAAGAATTTTCTGGTTTTATTTATAAGTTATTTTGCATTTTTAATAGGCATTTATTATTATTTTTTAATTTATCTTTTCTTCATTAATGTGAAGCAATGCATTATTTTTTGAAATTTTTAATGCAAGTTAAGAAGATAAAATTGTAATATTAAAAGTATTTTTTTTAAAATTTCAAAAAATATAAATATCCTCCTTAATTTATGTGATATGATTAAATATAATATAAACATATTTGCTCTTGTTTTAAACTTTGATGAATTGGTTGAAGATCTTTCCCGTTAGTTACTATTCTCCTTGGTGATAACAATTAATATTCCACCAGCAAATTTCAACATCTGAAAGCAACCTTTTTATCTTTTTTGGTAAATTAGGAGTAAACTTTTCAAGTGTATACTTTTTTTTAATGTCAAGTAGTAGTAATTGTGTTTTTATTTATTTTTCCTATTATAAATAAATTACACTTTTAAGAAATGTAATAGTTGTTTAAATTTTTAATGTACTTATAATTGTGTTTTTTCAATTATATTATTTTTCTCTATAATTTTTTTTATTATTTACATAAATCAAGACTAATTGATGAATATGGGCAAACATTAAAAATAATATTTATTATACTATTTAAATTCCTGAAAGGATAAATAAAATTGAACAAAAAAATTCTCTAAAAAAAATGGATAATACTGTAAGAAACAGAGGCGCTACGTACTCTTTAATTTTAAAGTTGTATAAGGTACTCCATCCGATTTGAAATATAAAAAATATATATATATATAATTTCACATTTTTTTTAAGGATGTTAGTTGATTGCATTTAATTTTATTTATTATAAAAAAAATGGAGGTATTTTAGATAAGTAACATTAGAAATGAAACAAATATTAAATGAAATAACTATTTTTTAAGGATATTTTTAAAAAATAACATTGAGAATAAAACAAAATTTTAAAAAATTGATTAAACATTTTTTATATTTCAAATCAAGAAAAGAATATTTTTCTTCTTCTTATATTTCAAACGGAAACGAGTAGCAATTTATGGAGAATGGAGATAGAATGAAAACCGGTTACTTGCTTCCAATAATAGAAAAATACTAAAAAATATTTTTAGGGCATTGTTTAAAGAAACAAAAGAGATAATTTTATCTTAAAAATATTAAATTTAAAATATTAAAAATTAATGGACTTAAGTTTTCAGTGGATCCTTAATATAATGGTTGTCAAGACCCATGATAATATATCAGGCAGGAAATGTTTGACTGTTGGAGAAGCTTAAACGCATATAAAAATGATTATGACGTAGTACTATACGATTAAGGGGAGCACTTATTACGCTTTTTAGTTTCAAAAATGTTTTTGGGATATCTGTATTTGACATCAGATGTAGATACCTGCCTTTTTTGGTAAAAAATGATGGGTCCTGTAAGAAAAAGAAACTGCAGGATCCACCAGTTTTAACCTGAAAAGGGCAGGTGTCTTGTATAGATGTTAAATACATATGTTTTAACAACAGAGTTGTTTTAGTTTTTATGGTTTGCTTCTTCTTAAGTGGTTAAGCATCTACTTGTGCGAAAGCAACCTTTCCGCCATTCGAAAAGATGCTGCTGGCGGGGGTGGCTAGAGCAAACAAAAAATATTCAATTTCTTAATTATTGCTCTTAATTCAGTTGTCATTTCAACAGTTAACATAAGGGATTTTAATTGAGGTCGGTAGAAATGGTACAAAGCTGTGTTACTTAAGTAAATAGAATAGTTAAGGTTTGATACTATTTTTGTAAATGTAAAAATCATCCCAAACAGTCGAATCATAAAAATTAATTACAGTAATTACGTTAATGGATATCTATGAAAAAAATGGTTAAGATCAACAAAAAAACCAATAAATTTTTAGACAAAAGAATAGGTGATACTATGTGAGAATAAGTGAATAACACATGCTTAAGAAATAAAAAAGACTTATTTATATCTTTAGTCCTTGAAAGTTTGGTGTGTTTTGATGTTGATCCTTGAAAGTTTTTTTGACCTTAATTCATCATTAATTCTTTTGAAAATTTGGTTTTAATCTCTGTCGTTAAAAAAATTCGTTAACTGATGATGTTACTAATGGAACGTCATATTGACATATGTATACAAGTAATGCGTGTCACAGGTAGGATGATGTGAATGTTACAGGTCCGGAGGAGCAAAAGGCCAAAGCCCAACCCCAAATGTGTTTGTGAATTGGGTTTTAGCCTTTTTATTCCTGCAGGTCCGGATTATCCACGTCATCATACCGATAGAATGCAATACTTGAACATGTGTATGTTGATGTGACATTCCGTTAACCACATCAGTAATTAACGGATTTTTCCTAACCTTATGAACTAAAACCAAATTTTCAAAACAATTAAGAATTAGTCAATGTCAAAATAACTTTTAGGGACTAAAATCAAAACACCTCCAACTTTCAGGAACTAAAGACATAAATAAGCCAATAAAAAATTAAAATAAAAAAGGGCAAAACTTGTATTTTGATCTCTTAAGTTATTTTCGCTTTTTAGTTTCGTCATTTAATTTTTATTTTTTTCAATTTGTTCTAAAAGTTTTTTTTCTCCATAATTCTCTTGATTTTCAACCAAAGTTTAAGCTTAGTATCATTAAATTCAGAATGAAAAGATCTAGAAAAAAATGTTTATCACTTTTTTAAAATATGAGAATAAAAATGGATTTAGGATCTATTTGAAAAAAAAAATACTTCTAGGATAAGATTCAAAAAAATGTAAAATGACGGAATTGAAAAACGAAAATAACTTAAATGCCCAAAATATAAATTTTGTAAAAAGAAAATACTCATTATTGTATATATCAAACTAGTTTTGGATTTTTCAATTTCTAATGACATTAATTATTTTTCTTTTAAATACTTTTATTTACTAAACACTTTTCAAAATTTCAATAATAACCACAAAGATAATTTTATTTAGAAAAAAGTATTAAATATTATCAATTTTACTATCAATATCAATATTAACTAATGTATGAGTCTAATTACTTATATATTTAGAAATCGAGGGGTATGGGGACAATGGACACTGCAAAAACTTTGAATGAATCTTTTTGAGTCTTAATTTGTGGCTTTTAAAATTGAATTTTTTTATCCTTATTTTTTAAAAAAATTAAACTATTCTTAATGTTAAATAGTTTTTGACTTTGAAAGGTGGAAAATAATAAAATTACATTTTCATTGCACCCATATTAAAAATATGTTCAAATTCACTCATGTTGATGTGAAAAGTGCAGCAAGAACTCGTCACCTCTTGGCGTCTTGATCCAATGTTATTAAAACTGTACTGGTGATCGAATCAGTCAGGACAGTGATTCATTGGTTTAGTGGTTTAACCAGTGAAACAATAATTAAACCGCATAGATATATACTGGTTAAACCAATAACCTCAAGCACATATATATTTGTATATAAATATAAGAATACTGAATATCTATATAAAAAAAAATTAAAAAAAAAATACTCATTTAAAATCCATAATTAGTAGTGTACTTTTAGTTTCCAAAAACAAAAATCCATAACAATCCCACTTCAACTGTTTAACAAGTTCATAGTTTAAACTTCAATTGTTTTTCTTTTGCAGCAAAGTTTTGTTTCTAATTCTTCTTCTGTGTTTGAATTTTTTTTGGCCTTTTGAGTTCCCTTCATATAGAAGTTTTTATCTTTCTGAACCATAATTTAAAAAATAAAATAAAATTGAAAAACGACATCATTTTGCTTTTTGCATTTTTTTTAAAAAAAAATTTGCAAACCGCCCGATTCACATTATACCGCCCGATTTGACGATTTTCCGATATACCAGCCGATTTAAATTAGTTATTTCCGATTTATTGCATGCCTGGTATTTTAGCGGCGGTACGGTTTTGATAAAACTGCTTGCATCTATTTAAAAATGCATGATATTAAGCAGTAGATCAGTTACTCATTATCAAGTGTGATTAAAGGAACCAAAAGGACACCCAAGGAGATAAGGTGTGGCACAGCAAGTACTCTGTACTCATTACCTCTCGGCGTCTTGGAGGCCCCTTGCTGCTTCAAGCCAGGCAAGGAAAGCCTTTAGCTCCTTATCGATAATCAATAATCAATAAAAGTAAAATAATAACTCTGAAGTTCGACAAGTTCCAGCCTTTTAACAGATTCACATGCAAAAGAGAGATAAAATAGCCAAAATGCTAAAAACTACTACTCCCTCCTATCCTTATTATATGATATATTTAACCGAATTACACATACCAAAGAAAGTGGTTGGTTTTATGAATTCTATGAGAATATTTTGTAACATTACAATTTTACCCCCTTAACTTTTCTTGGAAAATTCGCACTTATTAATGAACAACAAAAAAGACATAGATAGTCAAAGCATTTAATAAGGGCAAAAAATAGAAAAATCAATAAATGATGCATAGAAAATATAAAGTGACTTATAATTAGGATCAAGAAAACTTTCTAGAATGTGACCTATGTATAAGATCGGAGGGAGTACTTTTTATTAGCCTTCGGTTGTCCCTTAACATGATATGTTTCTTTCCCATTTTAAATATAAGAAAATAAAAACAATTCATTAGTGATATCAAGTATAAATAAAACTTAACTAATTTTTCATTTTCAATTATTTCTAACATATATCAATAAAATATTAGTTATATTATTTCATTTTTGTTTTATTCTCAATGCATATTTTCTAAAATAATCTATTTTTTTTATGAATTTGAGAAAATTAAATACACTTAACTATCTGCTTTAATTAGTGTGAATTTTTTTTTCTTATATTTGAGATCGAGAAGTAACTTTAAATTTTACTGTGCACTTCTGACTAATCCATGTCGGAAATGTAAAAATTACATCTTCGATATTGATGAGTCGGAACATATTCCAACATAGATATGTTGGAAGTTTTTTTTTTTTAATTTCTGACACCCCAAAATTTTAAAGAATTTAACATTAAAAATATTATTGTCTTTTTCACGAAAAAAATAGGGACAAAAATTCGATTACAGTACTAAAAAAGCAAAACATTGTCCGCGTAAGACAGCCCAGTTGGTGGCTGCATGGACATTTAGGATTTCCCCCTCCCACAGGTCATGGGTTCTAGTCTCAGATCTCCCATGTAAACCAAAAAAAAGCAAAACATTTTTTAATCTTGTTGTTTGGACCTATGGCAATAATGTTATATGGGCCATAGCCTACCTACCGCTTGCTCATACAGCCTGGAACAAATAATGATCGTCTTTGGTCTTAACTTGTTTTTCCCTCACTCACTCCTCAGTTTGTGGAAATCAATCTGGACCTCTTCTTTACGATAGATAGTACAGTAGCAGCCGCTAGTTGACTCAATCAATCTGGGCGTTATTACTGTTTACTTATGTAGTTCTGTTGCCGGTCTTCCCCAAATTTGCGGAAGAAATTCTTAGCTACACCCATTTTTTATTCCATATATTGCTTATTATAAGTTATTTTACTGTATTTAATTCATGCAGATTAAAAATTTCGTTATTATTCTCAAATTTATCAAAAAAGATGTTAACATTTTAAAGTTATCCATATTTAAAACTTTACAACTTTATTCGTTTTTATTTCTATTATAATTATTATCTTATCATCATTATAAAATTATGAGAGATGTATTTGGTATAAACTCTTTAATATTACCTGTATATGTTCTAAAAGGTTTTTTTTATGAAATTGATCCCTGTAAATATTGGCCGTTCTGAAATGAGTCCCTAAACGTTATTTTTTTTCGTTTTGGTCCCCAAACACTTTTTACGTTATCGATTTGGGGACCAAAACGAAAAAAACAAAAAATGTTTAGGGACTCATTTAGGAATGAACAATATTTACAGGGACCAACTTCGAAACGTAAATAGTGTTTGGGGACCAAAACGAAAAAAAATAAAATTTAGGGACTCATTTCAGAACAACCAATATTTATAGGGACTAATTTCATAAAAAAACCGTTCTAAAATAACTTATAGTAATAAGGGAAAAACAGACTTTTTAAAATGTGACTTATAATAAGGGAAGGAATGAGTATATAGATTGTCTAACTTTAAATTTCCCAACTTCATTGACTTTGTTCTATATTAGAAAATACTATTTTCTTGGGTTTGTCTAATCAATGCACCAATCCATAAAATAAACAATTATAAAAGGTAAACTTATATTGAAAAGCTAAAACATCATTCTTTGATTTATTAAATGCATCATCTTGCTATAAAAACTTATTTTTAAAGTTTGATTAATCTATGCACGTGGTGCATATAATAGAAAAACCATATAATCTTTCTACATTTTTCACATTTTGTTTAATTAATTAAATAAAATAAAATATTTTCAAGTATGAAATGAAGTCATCGAAGTTATGAAAATTTGAAGTTAGAGAATATGAATTTTTTAGAGTTTAAAATTTCACATCCTAAATTTACTAATTTCTAATTTCAATGGTTTTAGATGGAATAATATATCATATTGATTCTTGACTTTATGGACACCGATCAAATTAGTCTTTGATATTTTTGAAATTTCAAATTAGTCCCTGAGATAGAAAAACGTGAGTCCCATTAATCCACAATGTTAATGGTCGTCATGGTCTTTAACGGGACTAACAAAAAAGCCAAAACAATCGTTTTGGCAAAAAAAAAAAAAAAAACCAAAGACCGTTGATTATTGGTCAAATTAATCTGAGATTGTGATCAATGGTCAAATTAATCCTTGACTTTATAGATCACCAACGACAGGAATGAACTTAACCCACGTTTTGCTAAATCATGAACTAATTTTAAATTTCGATAATCTCATACTAATTTGACCAATGTCAACTGAACTAATTTTTCTATCTATTCCTTTCAGTTTCAGACGGAAGCAACTCAAGCAAGTAAGCAACACATAGATGATGGCCGTGTCCCAAATGATGTGAAAACCAGCGCATATGGCTACTCTAATATTCCAGCACAACGATCGCCATATAATATGTCAAGATTATCCGTCGAATTTGAGTCTAAATTGGATGTTCGTCCGAATGTAATCTTCTGTCTTAAGAAATTAAAACACAAGCTTTTGAGGAGAAAACCCAAAGTCGATCTGATATAACAATGATTTTTATTTTTCTTCTTAAAGCGATGAAGTTAAGAAGTTGGAAGCCGAAGTTAGACATTTCTTATTCACTAATTTCTTCTTATTTTTGCTTTCCTCGTGTTATTTTAATATTTGTTCAAACCCTTTTAATATATACCAAAACAAGGAAAACCCTTTTAATATTATAGTAGTCGTATGGCTCGTGATATCACAAGGCATGGCATGATATAATCAAGATATGCTTGCCTGTTCAAATGTGAATAATGTCTTTAGAGAAAAAAAAAATCATAGCCATGGCATTCTATATATGTCTCAGTCATGATTTTGTTTGTGACTTTCTAATTTTAAATTAGGTTATGACTATTAAAAGAAAAAAAGAAATTATAAGGCTGAGTAAAGTCATGATTGTAAAAAAGGGACCTAGCTTATAACTTAATACGCTCAGCTGTGGAACCTTATTAGTGCTAGCAGGTATGATCATTCCAAACACCATTTTAGATGAGTTTTGCACCCTCTAGGTCAGAAGCCGGCTCAAAAACCTGTTGGCAAAGAGGGGCAACACGCATGCATAAAGACGATGTTGGCATGTTGCTTGTAAAATTTGGAGAAATTGTTTAGCAATTTGACGTGTTGATACTTATTGATGGATAATTACAGACTGTTATTCTCCTTTTGCATAGAATAAAAAAATGAGAGAAGAAGAGAGGTGACGATGGAAACTAGCATACTAGTCTCGAAGATATGGAAAAACGAGGTTCCGGATAGGTGGGAGTTTCTGACCACCAAGGCAATGGAAGAGGATAAAGAGAAGTTGCTGAAGCAGGGCAAGGTGATGTTGGCATGCATTGAACATTACAAAATAAGAATGCTCCAGAAACACCTAAGAATTTCTTTAAACACTAGACTCACAAGTCAGCAGATTGAGCAGAATACCACTAACTCACAGAATCTTTAGAAGCACATCAGCATATTATACTCCAAGTATCTTAAGATTATCAGTGGGAGATGCAAACACAATGAGTTTCCCATAAGCATTAAGCAATGGTAAATGTTCTCTAATACTCTGTCATCTTATTAAATCTTGTTGCGTAATCAGACACATTAAATATGTCCATCCAAAACACTCCCATGTTATCCACAGGCACACATTGCAACCACCGTCAGAGAATAATCACCATACTGAACCATGCTTTTATATATCAACTCACAATCATTTAAAAAGAAAGAAAGAGGGATATCGTTAATCTAGTAAATATAAAATTTATATAAGTTTCTCTGCTTGACTACCACCAAGAATTTTATTTGGGTAGACAAACAAGGCTCTAGTACCTTTCTTGAATTTCTCCTAGCCTCGAGAAAAAAATCAAGAGATATATGAATTGAATGAGAGTAGCCGTAGCAGCAAAGAAACAAAAATATAACAACAAAAGGTGATGAGATGAGGCACACTATATGGGGCCTACCAGTAGGGGAGCTAGGGGAATATGACATAATCATATATAACACCATACAAATACAAACAATGCTCTATAATAATAGTACTCTTTCTGATATTTTCTCATCTTTTATTCTAAAAATGGGAGAAGAAGCTGCAATGCATTGAAGGAGATCATCACCTTTTCCTATTTATTATTCGCTAGGCCACATACAGAACCTGGGATTCACTTTCACAAGCTATAGAAAGGGAAACCCAATTATATAACTTAATTGGTTTGTATGTCAACAATTACCTCTTGAGAAAGAAAATGATATGGGAAAATACTTCATGCTGGATATATCAAACAACTCTACAAACCTCTGATCTGAAACTCTTGCTTTGGCAGCTGCAAAGTGCTGGTACTCATCAAACACAAATGACAAGCACCATTTCTGCAATTTTCTATAGCATCCTACTCAACAATCTGTTCGGTGCTGCACAACATAGAAGAAAATTAAGGAAAAAATTGTTACATACTTTAACAAATAAAAAAATATATTATAAGATACATATTAGAAAATGACATATGAAAGAAGCTTACCTTTCCTCGCTTACAGTGAATAATAACAGGGTGGTTCCTGACATCTGCAATATTAATCACCAAAAGTTAATTCTAACCAAAAAAAAAAAAAAAAAGGAGTGGTTCAAACTGAAGTTGAGATAAAGGAAAGAGTTTTAGCATACCAAGAACAACTTTTAGTGCTTCACCGATTGTGTCCTCTGGGATGTTAACAAAAGGCTCCTGTATGCACAAGTTTCATAAGGTTAAATAGTTGATATTATCACAAACTTGCCATGACAATAACATAAAATTAAAGTTCCATTTATTAAGGAATTTATAAGGTGAACTAGATATCATAATCAAGGGTGGCTGCACTTCCTATCCTAGTTTTCATCAACATACAGAAGAAAAATTGGTCCACAATGAACAATCCAGAACAAAGTTCATGAAATAGAGACTCAGTAATTTCAATAGGATCATAATGGAAGCAGTAATCACTATATGAATTCAACATGCTACAACAAAAGTTCCATTTGAGTGAGAGATGCAAACACAATGAGTTTCCCATAAGCAATACTCTGTCATCTTATTAAATCTTGTTGCGCAATCAGACACGTTATATTCTAGTTAGTAGAAAGACAACAAAAAAGATACAAAGAACTTGTCGAGAGTTACCTATCAAAATTAGATCCGGAATTGCTCAGCAACTTTCAATAGACTATAAGTTTCAGCATCTGGCCTAGCTCCTCCTAGAATCATCCTCCTCAAAAGATTTGGATCATAAATCTTGGCTTTTACATAAGCCTTAATCAAGACATTATATACAAAGGTATACCTACAATACTTAGCTCTATGTAATTCTTCGAATAATCTCTCAACATTTCCCACATCACCTTTCTCAGAAAAAATCTCAACAATTGAAAGAGTGGTCTCCAACCATGGGGTTGAATTTCTAACTTTCTTGCTAATTGCCAAACGCATGCCCAAGTCTAATGTCTTCAAAGCTTGCTCTGCCATGCCTGCTTTCAAGCAGCCCAGAGCAAGTTGACGATAAGTTATGGCATTTGGTTTGCATCCATTTGTCTTCATATTTTTGTACAATCTAACTGCTTTATCAATGAGTCCATGTTTACAATATACAGTCATCATTGAATTGAATTTCTCTACAGATTTCAATCCTTTTCTTGATTCCATTTCAAACCAAAGTTCTTCAGCTCGGTTTAGCTGTCCCATTCTACCAAATGCTTCAATGGCTAACATGTAACTTTTAGATCTAACAAAGGGGAGTCCTTGAATGATGCCCCAAACTCTTTCTAGCTCCTTTTGGTTCCCCAGATGCCCATACAATATAAGCAAGACATCCAACGTTGACCAGTTATTCCCTGTAATGGACTTCTCCACAGCTTCAACATATGCTTCAGTTGCAGTATATAACCGGGCTACTGCATGTGCAGTAGCTAAAATGCAGTAAGATATTTCGTTTGGTTCAACCTGTGCTTGCTTCATATGGCCAAACACCTTCACCAAATTTTCAAGATTATGCTCGTTAGCTTCTATCTTCATCAGAATATTGTATGTGGACACATGTGGAGTGACCTTATCAGCCTTCATTTGAGTAAGTAACTTGGGTATCATCTTCTTGCGGTTTGGTGAGGAATGTAGAATTATGAGGCGGTTAAAGACCAAGTGTGAGATGGGATGACCCAATTCCCTCATTTTCTTCATGTACTCAAGTGAGAGCCTTATGACACCTTTATCCAAGCATGCAATCACTAGATTGTTGTAGAGCAACTCATTCTGAAACTCACAAGGAATGCGAGATAAGAGCTTCTCACCATGTAAAATACCATGAAGCTTAGTAGTAAATTCCAGAAGATAAGAGTAATCCAGTTCCCTAGGTCTGTATGGCCTCTCTCTGATCACCCATTCCATCACCTGCCAATAGCCAAACGTGTTCAAATTAGCTTATTTCATATTGAAAATAAGTAACTTAAAATTAAAATCTTACTGAGAGAACTTTTGAAGGAATAAAAAAAAGTGATTTTTCCGAAAATTTAAACTTAAAAGCACATGCAACTTGGAGCATAGAGCCGCAGACAAAATGGCAAATTCTTCAATTATTCCAGTATCCCTTTTCATTCTTCACCATGTTCATTTCTATTTTACAACAATACAACAAGAATACATTTGAGTAAATGACTTAACTAAGCGCTTTTTCAATAAGATCCATTTTTCTTTTGGTCCAAGACACTCGGTAACCTAACGTCACATTGGATCTCTCGACTAGAGCGAGTCAAGCCGGGGATCTCCTAAAATTTATTTTTCCCAATCTCATGCCTCTAACGGAGACCTTGCTAAAGAGGAAACCAAGCTCCTCCGCACGTGTACTTACGGACATTGGTTTATTCAATAAACCGTATCGAAATAAGCTAAAACAAGCTTGTGTAGTAAGATCATTAACTATTTTCATAAGCTATTCTCTCACATATCTAAATAAGCTCTTCCAAATGTTCCCTAGTCCAAAGGTGCCTTCAATTCAAAGAGAATGATTTTGAAGTGTAACCATGCTTCAATCAAATAAGAAAAAAGATTATGAAAAAAAAAACGACCTCAAGTGCGCGTTTGTTAAAGTTAAGCTTGCGAAGACGGTTGATGGCATGAAAGATATGACCTGGGTGAACAGGGAAGCCATCTCCCATCCAACTACGGAAAGCGGAACCAACTGATTCTCCTTTCGGAAGCTTCTCGATTCTCAAAGACAAGCTCTCCGAGTTTTCTGCAGTATCGGGGTCCTTAAAGGGAAACTCTTGTGGTGATTGGGTGCACAAGAATCTTGAGTTAAGATGATGGATTTGAATGCCACAAGGTGTTCGACGTATTGCTTGAATGAAGGTGCTGCGGAGTTGCAAAATGGCAACTATAGCTCGCATGCTTTCGCTTCTCGCGCCAATGCTCAACAAAACTCAAAAATGATACGCCTCTCTCGGCATGTAATTCCAACGTGTGTGGTGGGTCTCAGCCCAATTCACTTTGGGCTAACAAGGGATACGTGCCATAAACAGAAACAACAAAAATATTTTTAAAAAAAAAGTTACTTTATTTTTTGAATTCTTTTTTCGATTTTCAATTTTTATTATTGTTCGGATTATCTCTTTTTCAAGTTTCTGCATGTTTAGTTACTGTTCCTCTTTGTTGAGTTGCTGCATTTTAACTTAGTAACTAATTTTTTGGTTTATTTATTTATAGGTGAAACCGTTAAAAGGTTTAAACCTTAATAATCTATCTAAACATTTTAATTTTTGAAAGAACATAATTGATACAGTAATAGGTTGTGTGATACATATATGATCACTTCGTTTGGTTTCTACAAAAGAACTAAAGGATTTTGCTAACCATATTTAAGAACTCGAAATGAAAACTCTCCATTGAAAATTTGAAACATTTAATAGATTAAGTCAACAATTTCATTTTTTTTGAATGAAAATTTTACATTTTTAGGCTTTACAAACATTGTAGCAAAACTCATCCACTAATGAAATGGATGGTTACTCTACTCTTTTACATAAAAAAAGAAAATAAAAAATAATAAACTTAGACAAAGCATGGAAACGTCCCCGAACTAAAAGTTCTACCGAAGTTTCCTTCAAGTTCACGAAGATTGTGTACATATGCATGAAACGAACATCTCATCTCTGGAATTTTAAGAGCCAAAAACGACCCATCACTTTGTTGTATTGTCTTCTATTCTATGCGAGGAGGGATTATTAAACAGTGTTCTGTCCAAAAGCATCTATCCGAACCCTGCTTCACAAGCTAAACCTTAATCCGTGTTAATTAAAAGCCTCAAAGCACAGTTAAGTGCATACACCAAGTTTATTGTAGAAGCCTTTTAATCCACCAACCATTGCCATTTCAAAGGATTTCTGAGTTTTAATCCAATCTATAAAGCAAAGTTATATAAAAAAAAAATCAATTTATTTGACAAATAAGAACGGCAGTCATAACAATTTAGAAAAAAATAGGAATGTGTAGCAATAGTAGAAGAGTAGGGGATTATTGGAAGCTCTTTTGACATACTAGTGTTTATCTCTGGAAGTCGGTCAGCTACATAAATATTATGAACTTAATTCAAGTAAGATCAACGAGACGGGCAAGGATTCTGCAATTTATGATTTGGCATGTTGGTGTTGTAATCCTTGAATATGTGTTAATAATCTCTATGCCTTTGTAAATCGGTTTTGGCTTGGACGCTTGGTCCATTCTCGTAGTATTGGGCTAAGCACCCTACTGCTTTACCAATATTTTACTCGTTTGTTTCAGCGTTGGGAGGTTCCAAACGCGTGTTCCGGCGAAAGCTCCCAGACGGAGGCTTCTGCGTTTGCGGCGTGCAAATGCCCCTCCAAACATGCACATATTGTCGTTTGCTTATAAAAAACTAGCTCTTATCCCGTGCAATGCACGGGTTTCGTGCAATGCACGGGTTTTTGATATTCAATTTTTTTATATTAAATATTTTAAATTAAATATTATTATATTTTGATTATAAAGTAAAGATTATTATTAAACAATAAAAAAAATAATTATAAAGAAAGGATTATTTAATATACTTTATTATGATAAATAAAAAATTATTATTATTATTTTGAATTTTTTTGTTTGATGGTATTATGAGAATAATTAATGATAAATCATAATATCCCTTATTTCATTGGAACTGAATTCATTGGAAGATAATGACAGTTCATTTTTTAATATTTTATTTATTTATGTATAGATCATTATTAAATTAATGTATTCCTTATTTAGTTGATCGATAAGTAGCATGTTTTATTAATTAGAGTGAAATCAAAATTAAACTTTTTAATTTTTATCCTGTGCAATGCACGAATTATTAATATTTAAATATTTTAAAGTAAAGATTATTATTAAACAATAATAAAAAATGAGCTTGTTGAAAAATTTTGTATTTCCTTATATAAATAGAAAATAACATTTTTTATCTGAGATTTTCCTTATTTATTCAACAGATAAATTAACTTTTTTTTACATGATTATTAACTTTATTATGATGAATCAAAAATAAATCAGAATTAGATATTCCTTATTTATTTAATAGATAAATTAATATTTTTATATGATTATCAACTTTATTATGATAATTAAAAAAAATTAGAATTAAATATTTTGATCTTTTTTGTTTAATGGTATTATGAGAAAATTTAAGGATAAATTGGAATATCCACTATTTCATAGAACATGAAGACGACATTGAAATTGTTATTTTTGACTATCTTGGTTAACACATTGCACTTTATTATGAATATAATTAATGTTGGCTCTTTTTCTTATATATTTAATATATTATTTGTCTATGTATAGATGAGTACTAAATTAATGTATTCCTTATTTAGTTGATCGATGAATTAACACTTTTTATCATGATATTATGATTAATTATTAGAGTGAAATGAAAATTAAGTTTTTTTATATTTTTTTATTTGATGGTATTATGAGTAGATTTAAAGATAAATCAAAATATTTTTTGTTGCATAAGACATGATAATTTAGCATATTTTAAATATAATTATCACATCTAATATGAAAAATTATATATAAATAAACCAAAATTATACATTCTGATTTTTTTATTGGATAATATTATAAAATATTTCTTATATTTATTTGACGGATAAATTAATATTTTTTTACCATTATTATTTTTTTAATATAATTATCACATTTATTATTATTATTATTATTGTTATTCATATTTAATCTTTTTCCTCGTTTATCTTATCTCATGACAAAAACGGAAAAAAATAAATAAATTAAAAAACATTGTTTCTTCAAATAGGCAAAAGACTCACCAAAATTATTTATCACCGGAATACAATCAGAGTATTTCTTCTTAATCCTAGAAGCCTTAGCTCTTCTCTTCTTTGAAAAGAGAAAAGGATCAATTATTTGCATATTCTTTCAACAAAGAATAATCAAATTAAGTATGTATAACAACTTACCAAAATTTCAAAAAAAAAAAAATTACCAAGGTCATGCTCTTGTTTGAAGTAACTCATTGATGCTATTCTTCCTGAAATTAGCATTAAGCAAAAATCAATTAAAAGTATAACAAAATATGCATCATCTAATAAGTAATTCATCAAACACTCAAAAATCAAAATTAAGAGCTCTAAGTAGAAGAATAAACAAAAGTCAATTAAAAGTATAACAAATATGCATCATCTAATAAGTAATTCATCAAACACTCAAAATCAAAATTAAGAGCTTTAAGTAGAGGAATGAGAGAAAAAATAAAAATAAAAGAAAGAATTTGGAGAAGAGAATTCTTAGAATTAGATCGAACTTTAAAAATTGAATGGGATAGCCTATTATATATATAGAGTGATTTTTTTAGTATTTTTTAAATATTTTTGTTGAGGATAATGATTTGTTCAACAAATTGAGGATAATGATTTCACATACAGATAATGATTATATAAATTTAAATAATTAATTTAATTTTAAATTGTAATTTTGGTTAGAGATAATGTTATTTACCTACAAACATATAATGATTAAATAAATTTAAATTATTTTAAATTGTAATTTTGATTAGAGATAATGATTATCTACCTACAAATTCTCTGGTGCGAGGAAAGTTTCACGGAACAAACGTGGTGCCTCGAAAATTTCTCCGTCAAACGTAGTGTCTCGAAAAGGGATCCTTTTATATATAGATAGTAGATCAAGCATAAAATCAAATCATATTTTTATATAGAATGATTTTTATCTATTACAATAGACAAAATATATTATAGAAGAAAAATAAAATCCTATTATTATAGTGCTACAATGGTCATAAATAAAGTCTTCTTAAATTAAAGCTTGAATCTCTCAAGAAGATGAAACGGTACGATAGTGGGTATATCGGTCATCGTCACACGCCATCTTCCACTGTTTGTCTGATTAAATAGGCTATTGGTGCAGATAACAATAAATAATCATCTTTCTTGGTAGTTTATGGTAGCCATCCCGAAACAATACAACATTAAATTTTGATGCACTGTATGATCACTCGCAATTGAAGACTCAATCACTAAAAAAACAAATTATTTACTTTGTCGGGATGACTCTACTTGTTTTTCTCCACTCCCTTACAACACAATTGGTTACACCTAGATCAAAATTTTGAACAAACCACATTTTGATCAATGGTACACACAAATTACCGAATTAAAGTAAGTAATTAGAGAGAAACATAAGAAAAAATTTAATGACGAAAAAAATAAAAAACAAAATTGAAGGGGAATATAATTGTGAGATTGTTGTTTACCTGAATATCCATAAGTTTGTAAGTCAATTCACATAAATGCTAAAATATTGTTGAGGAGTCATCCAATGCATATTACGTACTATATATAATGATTTGGAAAACAAATTAAGGATAATGATTTCACAGATAAGATTAAATAAATTTTAAAATTAAGGATAATGATTTCACAGATAAACCAGTGGAGGCTGGCACAAGTGGAAGGGGCTTGTGTCCCTTAAGCATGTGGTCGCGGGTTCGAGTCGTACCCGAGGCGCATGTGAATGGAGCAAGCCTTACTGGGAGCATCGCCCCCGAAATGGCCCGACCGTGGTGCGAGGGATTAGTCACCCAGTTGCGCGGGTGGATACCCTGGTTCATCCAAAAAAAATGATTTCACAGATAAGATTAAATAAATTTGAATTATTTATTTAATTTTCGATAACTAAGGATAATGATTTCAGATAAAGATAATTTATTTAATTTCAAATTTAATTTTGATTAGAGATAATGTTATTTACCTAGAAACGCTCTAGTGCGAGTATTCCTTAAGCGGACAAACGTGGTGCTTCGAAGAGGGATTTTTTATATAAGTATAGTAGATTTATTTAATTTTAAATATTAATTTTGAACAGATAATTTATTTATTTTAAATTATAATTTTGATTAAAAACCATATTATATGCCTACAAATGTTCTGGTGCAAGTATTCTTTAAAGCGAACAAACGTGGTGTCTCGAAAATTTCTCCGACAAACGTGGTAACTCGAAAAGAGATGTTTTTATATAAGTATAGTAGATTACTTGGTTTCAACTGCAAAATTAGACCGGCAAGACAATAAGTCCTTAGTAGGCAATCTCTATATAATTTTTTATTTTATTTTGAAAAATGTTTGTCATTTCCATTTGTACTTGTTTAATTTGAATATAAAAAAACATCTGGATACTCGTTAATGTGAACTGTTTGAATAGTAACGTAGGTATAGCACCACATTACTTTTACTCTCAATTTTATTAGTATATGCTGGTAACCTTTCACGCCTATATTTTTATTGTGAAAAAATATATTTTCTTTAGGCTATTTCTGACTTTAAAAATCTTAATCCATTAGTTCTAATTTTGGTTTACCATTTCTCTCATCCTGTTACCGATAAATTTTTTATTACAAAAAAATATTTGACCGTCCAATGCTCTAATGTACTTTTACGGGGCTTGCTGAATATATTAATGTCACCAATTTGAGTTTTAACTTTTAAATATCTACATTTCAAAAAAAATTTAAAATATCTAAATTAATTCATGTTAAAAAGTTACTATGTGTGAAAAAGAAAAATTATCTTAACATTCACGTTTTTTTTAAGAAGTTAAATGTTAAAGTTTCTTTAATAAAAAAAATTGTAGAGTTTCAAAATCTTAATGAAGTGAAACAGTCGCCAGCTTGAGTCAAGCCTCAATGTGATGAAATGTAACTGCAACTGTATGTGGTTAATCAATTGGAGTCACAAGCTTTAATAAACGGTGCAATATATGTTCACACTCTTATTTATGTTAAGACATGGTCTTTATAAGAGGATATAAATTATAAATAAAATATGGATTATGCTGAGAATAATGATAAAATCTGGAGTATTGAATTGGAAAACCAAGTGTTTAGAGGAATATTTTGAGAAGCGGAGGATTTATCTTCCCTAACAGATTTTTTCCCCAACTAATTATACTTAACTTTTAAGATTGAGGCTAAACAAAACCAATAAAATAGTATACATATGCATAATAATGCAGTTCAGCATGTCCATCCAAAACATTCCCATGTTATCCACCGGCACGCATTGCAACTACCGTCAGAGAATAATCACCATACTGAACCATGCTTTTAAATATCAACTCACAATCATTATTAAAAAAAAAAAAAAAAAAAAAAAAAAGAAAGAAAGAGGGATATCATTAATCTAGTAAATAAAATTTATAAAAGTTTGAATTTTATTTGGGTAGACAAACAAGGCTTTAGTACCTTTCTTGAATTTCTCCTAGCCTCGAGAAAAAAATCAAGAGATATATGAATTGAATGAGAGTAGCCGTAGCAGCAAAGAAACAAAAATAGAACAACAAAAGGTGATGAGATGAGATGAGGCACACACAATATGGGGCCTACCAGTAGGGGAGCTAGGGGCATAAGACAGAATCATACAGTATATGACACCATACAAATACAAACAATGCTCTATAATAATAGCACTCTTTATGATACTTTCTTATCTTATTCTAAAAATGGGAGAAGAAGAATTATTCCTTTGCTGCTGCAATGCATTGAAGGAGATCATCACCTTTTCCTATTTATTATTCCAAAGGCCACATACAAAACCTGGGATTCACTTTCACAAGCTATAGAAAGGGAAACCCAATTATATAACTTAATTGGTCTGTATGTCAACAATTACCTCTTGAGACATGAAAATGATATGGGCAAATGCTTCATGCTGGATATATCAAACAACTCTACAAACCTCTGATCTGAAACTCTTGCTTTGGCAGCTGCAAAGCGCTGGTACTCATCAAACACAGATGACAAGCACCATTTCTGCAATTTTCTATAGCATCCTACAAGACAACCTGTTCGGTGCTGCACAACATAGAAGAAAATCAAGGAAAAAACTGTTACACACTTTAACAAATAAAAAAATATATTATAAGATACAAATTAGAAAATGACATATAAAGGAAGCTTACCTTTCCTCGCTTACAGTGAATAATAACAGGGTGGTTCCTGACATCTGCAATATTAATCACCAAAAGTTAATTCTAACCATAAGAAGAAAAAAAAAAGTAGTTCAAAGTTCAAACTGAAATTAAGGTAAAAGAATAGAGTTTTAGCCTACCAAGGACAACTTTTAGTGCTTCACGGATTGTGTCCTCTGGGATGTTAACAAAAGGCTCCTGTATGCACAAGTTTCATAAGGTTAAATATTTGTTATTTTCACAAACTTGCCATGACAATAACATAAAATTAAAGTTCCATTTACTAAGAGATTTATTAGGTAAACTAGGTATCAAGGGTGGCTGTATTTCTTATCCTAGCTTTCCTCGACATAGAGAAGAAAAATTGGTCCACAATTAACAATCCAGAACAAAGTTCATGAAATAGAGACTCAGTAATTTAATATAGGATTATAATGGAAGCAGTAATCACTATATTAATTCAACATGCTACAACAAAAATTCCATCTCCAAAGGGACTAAAGAAATATTCCGTTTAGTGTCTACTATTACCATGTGTTTTTCTTTAACACTACCTTCTTGCATTTCCTAGGGTTGATCATGATTTCTATTCTGTCCCCTTTCTTTTACCTTATACACTTGCATTATTAAAAGGCAAATTTGTGCTTGAACAGGATCTGTTTTTTTGACATATCCACCCAATGGTCCCATATACAGACAACAGGTATAATCAATGAACTCCACGCCATTAATTATTCACAAAAACAAATGGTTCTGATCATTTTTTAGATAAAACAAGGAAAAAACTTGATATGCCAGCTTGGATTCCATCGACCATGGACGCCTTATTCTGATGTTGGTATGGTATACTTTTTGCAATGCACTACTGAAAGAAGACTCTTCAGAGACAAAAATATGCTCAAACAACAAAAATGGATCCAATCAGTAGCAATAAGCAAACCAAAAATCACAACATATACTATAATATAATGATACCCTAAAAGTGAGATAATAAATTTAGCAAGCAAAAGTTTCAAAACAAATATTTTTTTAAACACAAAGTTTGGACATTTTAAAGAGTAAGGTCAGAAGAATCAAGCAATAATAGTAGGGATTAAAATTGAAGAAGAAATAATAATGATAACAAGCATCTTAATAACCCCATTTTCCCCCTCATAAGCCCACTTGATTAAACAGTACTTGACGGAACGGCATTCATGTTATGCATGGACCCATTTCACCGGTCACTGATTATTATCCACACCTACTTGAAGAAAAAAATTATAGAGTTCAAAAAGATGAGAAAGACAGGTCAATTGGATTAGAGATATCCATTGATTTTTGTGCAAGCTACCAAGACACGGAACAAACACAAACAACAAAATGAATCAGTCCAAAAGACCACCTAAAATGGAAAGGATGAAGGCCAAGTCTATCAAAATATAGCTTTTATTATTTTCGATTTTAAAGGTTGAGATTACAGAAATTCAAATAAATTTGAACTTAAATAAATAAAAAAGTCTTTCACTTACTTTTCTATTGTAACATAACTTCTTTTAGTCTCTCAACGTGAATCATAAGGGTTAAATATAATAAAATCTTTAAAAAAATTTATATAATTCATGTGACCAACATTCAATTATGATTTTTGGCTGCTGAAAAAATAGGTTAATATTATGATCCATTTGAACATGTTTAAGTCCACTGATTTAATTATCCATTTGTAATAGGTTTAGACTCTTGAATCCTGATCGGTGTGGTCTAATAAAATTAGCACAGGTCTTAGCTATTGATGGGGTTCATTAGGTTATGTTCATGTCTTTCTAGGTCCTCTGCACTCCATGAATTATTGTAAACAATGGGACCCTCCCGCTTCCCTATTGATGCACGGGTCGTAAAAACGAGAGGGTAAGTTTCAACAGAGGGAGAGCAAGCTAGTTTTATAATCTTTCCATCTTGCATGTTCTGACAAGAATTTTGGGATTACTATGTAGCTCTTTCAACAAATGTAAACTAAAGTGCATGGATTTGGATTAAATTATGGACCTGGAGCCTCTCACCAATCTAACTATTAAAAATTTATTTATCATTTTTTTTTTCAAAATTTAATTGCAAATAAAAAATGCTTTCAAGGGTCAGGATTTCATGCATCATTTTTATGATCGCTTAGAATCCATTTCCCTAAATTATGATGTTAATTTTTTATTACTAGTGTGTAACAATTTGAGTCATTCATCATATTATATATTGTCCAAATTGATGAACTTTAATACTATCTATCTCATTTGCAAGGCACTTTAGATGATTCGGTATTCTATAATCATAGATGATACTACTCAATTACTGTAATTCTGACAAAATATATCATTTCACGATAAGAAACAATTAAAAAATGTTAGACGACATAGATAGATTGATATACCTTATGACCCTCAATACCAAAGTGATAAAGCTTGATCCCATTTGACTTAAGGAACTCCAAGTTGGCCTCTGGATATGGTTCAGGACACAGATATCTAAACAAAACCGATCAAAAGAGCAATCAGCATACATACAAGGAAACCAAAAAAAAAAGAATTGGATTTGTTGCTAGTATATAAGAGTAGAAAATATAATGATGATTAAGAATAAAGTGGTGTACTCATAATTAAATAAACAAATACTACTACTATACATACATGATGGATCGGAGGCGAAGGGTTTGGAGGAAGGAGAAGTTGGAGGGTTCAGGGAAACCGGAACGGAAAATGCCATTATCAACCATGGCGAAATTGAGTGGTGGGATTAGCAAATCCTCGCCTTCCACCGCCGCCACCGCCACCTTGTTCTCATCTTGCACTTGTTGGATCTTCTTCTTGCACATGGGTGTTGTTTCTTGAGTATGATGATGATGATGATGATGTTGGTGTTGTTGCTTTTGGTTTTGGAGCTGTACTTGTTGGGCTTCTGCTACTTGCATATCTAAATATCTCTTGTTGGACACAGCAAAGGTAAGGTACCAAGATGTTTTTTTTTTTTTTTTTTTTTTGGTGTTGTTAATTACTTTGTAGTTAGGATCATCGATCAAATATATATGCGGAGAGATAACAGTAAAGGGTATTTTAATTTATAATACTAAATGATAGTACTAATACTAATAAGCCTAATAATAATAATAATAAGGGAAATATATAAATAAGGAAAAATGAGGGGTTGGGATCCAAGAGGATATTCCTTAAGCTGTAATTGGTGTACTTGGTACTCTTTGCGTTGTACTCCTTTCTAGTACCCTTTCTACCCTCCTCGAGTTTAATGGCCTTTTCTTGACTATACTGATGAAACTGGAAGACAGAGTGATTGGAAAAAGGAAAAAAAATAAAACGGATACTACTATACTTACTACTTTGAGTTTAGTGGGTGGGAGAGAGATATGCGGAGAAGGCAAGTGGGTGAGGCAGTTAAAGTGGTGATGGTGGATACTGGATACCAACGGATGTAATGTGAGTGAAAGAGAATTATGGCTTAACCCTTATTTATACACCATTTTCAGGGGTGCCCACTAACACGCCAACTCGATGGTTACATAGAGGTCTAATGAAAATATTTTTTCAATATACTAGTAATTTTACCCGTGCATCGCACGGGATGCACGGGTTTAATTTTATTTTTTTTTTAAAAAAAATTGATTATAGATTTTGGAAATATGTATTTTTAAATAATAAGTTAATATGAACTTTTTATAAAAATGATTTACATGTATTTAGAAATGAATAGTCATAAATATTAACCTTTGAATCTATTTTCAGCTACCAACTTTTTCATTAGTAAAAATTAACTAATAATGTATCAACTATGCGATTTCTAATTTTAATTAACAACATAATTTTTTATATTAAAAAAAATTCAACTCATTTTGATTTTTGTTTTATTTAATCTATCATTCCAAATGCATTTTGTTAGTAATTCGTTTTGCAAGTCTAAATGCTGCTATTTTTTTTACCATATATATCATCATCATCATCATCATTATTATTATTATTACATTCTGTCCCAAAATATAAGACATGTTTTCACACTTTTAATTAATTCGTGTTTATAAGATTCGAATTTTCAAATTATTTGCTTGTACTAGAACTTCATAATTGTAAATAAGTATATTGTCTAAAGTATAAAATAACGCATCATCATTTTTCACAATTTAAATTGCAACATAGTGTATAAATTTTTGGATTTTTTTTAAATTTGAATTCATGACTGAGTAAATATTTGATTGTATTAAGCTAAATCATTATACCAAATTATAGCTCATCTTTAATATTTATATATCCGTTTTTTCCGTTGTACCCAAAATTTATTATTCATAATTATGCTCTGTTTAAATGTTTAATACCAATTTGACTATATTATAACTTGTTTGTATAAGAATTTATGAAATTACAACATTATATTCGTTTTTTTTGTTGGTTAATTATCATATGACGGGTCGTTTAGGCATTATATATTTTTTTTATGTCAATATTTGATTCAAATGATTTTCTTTTGAAAAGATCATTAATATTAACCCGTGCAAATTGTAATAATATTGAAATGTAAATTGTATCTTTGCGGGCAATTTTTATATTATGTGTAATCCAAATTGTACTAATAAAAATT
This sequence comes from Crotalaria pallida, assembly GCA_037953625.1. Taxonomy (NCBI): domain Eukaryota; kingdom Viridiplantae; phylum Streptophyta; class Magnoliopsida; order Fabales; family Fabaceae; genus Crotalaria; species Crotalaria pallida. The sequence goes on along the minus strand of CM075651.1, from coordinate 155,704,836 downwards.
TACTAAAAATAACTTAAGATAAATATTTATTCCCGTGCGATGCACGGACAAACAAATTTGGAGGGAAAAGCAAAGATGAAGGAGTGAAAATGAAAATGACAAAAATGCCCTCAACTTCTCCTATTTTATAATATGTTGACTACTACTATTATTAAGGCATAAGGGTAGTGGTGGAATGAGTGAGCCCTTCTTCACTAGAGAAATTTGACTCCGTTCGTTTAATAAAAAAAAAAATTAAGTTTAAGTTTTTTAAAAAAACTTATATATTTAAATAGGTTGGATTTAATCTTTATAAATGATTTTATATTATTGGTTCATTAATTTGAGGCATGAGGTGATTTAGATTTTTTTTTTATGTTTTTATTTTTGTTACTATGTAATTTAGTATGTTATAAACAAGTTTTTAAGTGGATTTTTATGTTAGTTCTGACTTTGAAACCAGTAGAGTCAAAACTTAAAATTTGACCTGTAACATACTAATAGGTTATGCTTAATTTTGGAGTTGGAAACATAAATTAGACCTACTTTTGTCAAAATCTAATTGGACGTGACTCATTCACGCCAATTATAGAATGGAAAAGAAGAATAATCTATATATAAATATATACTTATATGCCAACAAAGTCCAACATAATTAGTAGATAGCTAGCTATTTTAAGCATAATGTGAGGGGTTTGATCTCTGCTATGGGTATGGAAAAGACTTTGTTGGCAGAGGCAAAACTCACTTCGATGATTTCTACGCCTTGGAATGGATTAGTCAAGACTTTGTTGGCAGAGACAAAACTCACTTCGATGATTTCTACGCCTTGGAATGGATTAGTCTTCGACTGTCGGTTGGGAGATATTATTGATGTACAATATATATATATAGACACACACACACTTCATCAACTTTTATTTATTTATAAACTCGGCCCAAATGGTAATCTTTAGCGGCATAGGACCCCTTGTAAAAAAAAAAGTCCAAAAGAATACTGTACTTCCACAATCTTAGTAAATATATTTTGGATTTGCTTAATCTTAAGATTGAGGATGATAAATTAAAATCTCTTCGAAACCAAATGCTGGCAAAAGTAAAAAGCTTTGAAACCAAATGCTGAAATTAAAAAGTAAAAAGCTTTGAAACCAAATGCTGAAATTTCAGTCGGGTAGTACGATCGTTATAGTTGAAATTTAATTTCAGCTTGTATTTGTTTTTTGGAAAAAAATGTTGCAAAACTTTCCATTTAACTTAAGAAAAAAATTATATTTTCATTCAAATGTGCGTGTTAAAATTTTGCACAGTTAAATTTTTTTTAAGATAAATTTAGATTCTCATTTATATTTCGTGTAGTGCCCACAATAAAGGTTATTAAAACCAAGCCTATCTATTTGTATCATTATCATTAATAAAAAAAACATCTTTTAAAAAAAAATATTTTGTTGATTTGCAATAAATTAATTATGTTTGTACTTTGTACATTAATGTGCTTTCTATTAATCCATTGCGTTAGTTATTTGTATAAATTAATGTGTTTGTAAATACAACCTAATATCTTTTTTTTTCATTATTTAATGTATTTGTATATTACACTTACAAATACATAGTCTCAAAAAGCTTAATATTTTAACGAAATGTAGTTGTATATGTTAGATATTTATCTAATATGTGAGCCTACATATATCATTAATCATGTATTATGTGTGGTATCATAAATATTTAGCCCTATTAAAGTGATCTTTTAAGGCTCACTGTATTGGGATTTAGAACATCTCATTTGGTATGGATTTAATAATGTGTAGATACCCAAGCCTTATTTCTATATTGTTGATTGGCCGAAATAAAAATAAGAAAGTTCAATAGTTATAACCCTTCGCGAAAGACTATGAACTTATTATAAATAAGATATGGTTCCCAAATCATATGTATCCAATTCATTTCTCTAACATTCCATCATTATAAATGATTAAGACTAATTGTGCATAGATGATTTGGAAGACCAACCAACCTCATGTTCTTCCATGGATATGGATTTCGATACAAGATCAAGGACAAGTGATTATGTTCATCAGATTGTTCATGAATATATACAGGTACGCTTCCGCTTCATTTCTTCTCGATGATTTTACATGAATGTGTTCTGGTTAAATAATACTTCCTCCGGTCCTATATATAGGTCACATTCTAGAAAATTTTCTTGATCCTAATTATAAGTCACTTTATATTTTCTATGCATCATTTATTGATTTTTCTCTTTTTTGCCCTTATTAAATGTTTTGACTATCTATGTGTTTTTTGTTGTTCATTAATGAGTGCGAATTTTCCAAGAAAAGTTAAGGGGGTAAAATTGTAATGTTACAATATATTCTCATAGAATTCATAAAACCAACCACTTTCCTTGGTATGTGTAATTCGGTTAAGTATGCCCTATAATAAGAACTGAAGGGAGTATATTTTATCTCTTTAATGTATGTCATCAATTTTCCAACAGTATAATGTAACTAGAGCATCATCGTATAATGTTGGGGTTTTATTTTGATGTCGCTATTGTTTTAAAAGACTTGAATAACATTTTTAAATCTACTAATTATAATGTGATACATATGCCATTTATACACAGTAAATACCCAGTTTTTTTTTTTTTTTTTTTGGTTACATGTCCGATTGTGTCACGTGGTATGATTTTATTTTTTTTTTTGGCAAATTTTTTTTTTAAAAATAACTCAATCATAAATTACAATTCAATTAATTTTTTATTTTTTTAATTAAAAACAAAACCAAAAACAATCTCATCTTGTTCCCTATCTCATCGTTACAGTGTTCTTGTTCTTTTCCACTTATTTTTGTTATTTTCAATTAAAAACAAAAATAATAATAATAATAATAATAATAATAATAATAATAATAATAATAATAATAATCTTTTCCATCTGGTTCCTTGTCTCATGGTAGCTGGGCAGCTGCTTCTCTCTCACTTCTCTGACTGTTGGAATGAGGGTTGAGTTACCATACCCTTTGCCATTGAAAAACCGACTATACTGAAGGGGATAGACTTTAGATACAAATTAGGATTTTAGGAGTAGGTTTTTGTTTTGTTTTGTTTTTTTTTTTTAAATTTATTTTTTAATTTGTAATATGATTGAGTAAAAAGTTTAAAAATTTATAAAATAATCCAGAGAATATCTAAGATATGTCAAGTAGATGATTTTTTTTGTTTTCCAAATTATTCATCCGTACAACTAGGTGACTAATTCTTTCGATATTGTCGGATCCTTTCTAGGGTAGTCTCATGGCAAGGCGTCTTACATTCACAAAAACCGGAAATCGAATTCCAACCACTCACTTAAGTGGCAACATATTTGGTGCTAGCCTCCATCGGTTGATGTCAAGTAAACGATGATTGTATTAAATTAACACAATTGTTATTATAAATAATTGGTTCAAGTAAGCATTAATACCTTCCCTCACTAACATGGGTTGGGACGAGTATTAAGCGGCTCGGTCTCGCTTAAGTAAGGTTTCGAGTGCGATTCCTGATGGATACAAAAAATTCATGTTGGGAGACTCACCTGCCATTATCAGACATGAGACCTAGATCGGATCCAAATGTACATAAGTAGTACTATTGGGGAACCGGATGGGAAAGAAAAAACCTTTCCTCACAAATAAGCATGGAAGCTTTTCCCATCATGTTATTTGTTAGATACAGATCTAATTTTTAAATTGTAATGATGAATTACATTTGATTTTAGTGCTTAGAGATGTTAAACTTCTAAATGGGCCAAGGCATATCACTTTATCTGTATAGAGAAACAATTCGTTATTTTGAAGGATTTTTGTTTTCATTTCACACAACTTTTAATAAAATTTCAGTTAAATTTCTGTTCTTGAATCTATATATGTGCATGTAATTATCGCATAACTACTAATTTTTTTTAAAAAAATTCTTGTACCATATTTTAATAATTTCATTTTTATTGTAGACTTTAATTTTTAAAAGCCGTATACATTAAATAATAATTGTTTTAAAAATTTCATGTAGGGAAAATAAAAAAAAAATCCAAAAATCAGCGTGAATGAATATGGAAGCTCAACTTAAAACAAATTAATTAAGGAATCTAATTTAAACAAATAAGCAAGAAATTATTGTCCATCTCTTATACTAAGTGAATAAAGATTGATGTTAACTTTTTAAGGTGGGAGTGTAAAAAAGTTTAAGGTTAATTTTGGAAAACATATCAATTATTGATTTTACAATGCTAACCTTAGTTATTATTAATAGAGAGATAACGAGTAAAGAATTAATTATGAAAAATAGTAAAGAAAAAATACACAAACTTAACTTGAATAAACATATTAATTACACCTCTTTAATTAATGTGTCCTAATTTTTTTAAAAAAAATGAGTAATGTATCGACAGTGTAAAGTTTTTCACATCATCAGTGTATCATCCATCGTTCATCCCGTCATCTGTTTATGGTTGTTACAGTAACTTTTAAATTAAAATTAAAGTAATACAAATAAATGATAGATGATGGACTGATAGTGTAAAAAACTTTACACTGTCGATGCATAGTCATTAATCTCTTTATATAAAAAAAAAAACTTACTATGGGTAAAGAATGGGGAGTACTTGTCACTTGATAGTTCAAAATTGTGTATTTTACTGTGGTCCTAATAGTTATATTTAGTTTTTTTATATTAATTTTAGGCTTAATTATGTCACAAGTCCCTGAAGTTTGAGGTACTTTTGTCAAATACCCTTATTCTTTTTTTTTCTAATGTCTGACTCCCCGAAGTTATTTCTGAGTTTGTCATATACCTCTGCTACTAATTCTGACCAATTTTGTTGACATGTAACATCGGAATCCTTATTAGACGCAGGAGGTTAAGCACCTGGTGCCCCGTGGCTGAAGATCCTTTTTTTAAAATATTTAAAAAACTAAAAACCTTAATATTTTTATATTTTTAGTTAAATAAAAAAAGAGAAAAAAGAATTGAAGAGAGAGGTCGTCTTCACCCGTGTGACATCACGCGGCACCAAATGACCAACCTCCTTCGTCTGATCAGGACTCCGATGTTACATGTCAGCAAAATTGATCAGAATTGTTAGTAAGGGTATATGACAAACTACTCATAAGTAACTTCGGGGAGTCAGACATTGGAAAAAAAAAAGAATAAGGGTATCTGACAAAAGTACCTCAAACTTCAAGGACTTGTGACATGATTAAGCCTTAATTTTATTTATCAATTTTGTACATTTATCAATTTTATTTAGTTTGAATTATTCCTAGAGTGCTAGACATTTGAAATTTTTCTTCTATAGGGAAGCTAGCTTGACGATATATAAATAAGACTAAAGTGAGTATTATTTTTTTATATAATAGTAATCAAATCAATGATGAATTGATTAGCCTTATTATTCTCTTCAAAGGAGTAATTACCATTATTATTGAAAGGGTTTTTTTTAAATTTTTTTTTTTAAGTTTTTTGAAAGGGTTAATGATTAGTGTTTTGGAGGAAAATAGAACATTCGGGGGAATATGCTGGTACATGGATGATGGAATGAGCGATAGCTTTTGTACTCTGCTTGGTTGAAATAAAAATCCAAATAAATAAATCAAATTATTACTGTACAATAATAGGGTGAGACAGTGGCCAGGAATGCGAGGGCTCTGCGCCACATACCAACCGGCTTTTGCTTTGTTTATTTTATTTTAGTACTTCTTCTCTTTCTGTTTAGTGTTATCCCACGCCAGAAAGTGCAATAAAAGATTCCATTCACATTACCAAGACTCCAAGAATGACACAAAGCCTAATACAAGCATTGGATACTGCCTCCGGTCCACATTCTAGAAGTTTTCTTGGTCCTAATTATAAGTCATTTTATATTTTCTATGCATTATTTATTGATTTTTTTTCTTTTTTTCTCTTATTAAATGCTTTGACTATCTGTGTGTTTTTTGTTGTTCATTAATGAGTACGAATTTTTCAAGAAAAGTTAAGGGGGTAAAATTGTAATGTTACAATATATTCTCATAAAATTCATAAAACCAACAACTTTCCTTGATACGTGTAATTCGGTTAAGTATGCCTTATAATAAGGACCGGAGGGAGTAATGGTATATCGATAATGGTTGTATGAGATCTCTATGAGATTAATTTCTGACTGTTACCCCGAAGTTATCCTTCACTAAAAAAGATGAAGAAGAAGCTCTGACTGTAATTATTTTGTTGCTATTGTAGTTTTAAAACTCGATGTAAATATGACCGTACTTAAGTTGTGAATTACTGCACCCTGTTGTGTTTCCTTAAACCGAAGAAAAAAATTCAAGGATAAAATTATTCTCAAAAGGTGAATAAAATTTGAAAAAAATCAACAAAAACAAATAAAAAGACATATTATTAATATAATATTTACCAAATTAATCAATTATTAATATAATATTTTAATATATATTTTCTTGAATAACCGGTTATAAATATACTACGGAGTACTATACAATTTTAATTTATTTTTTTTGGTTTCCCAATGTATCCACCCGCGCAACTGGGTGACTAATCATTTCAACATTGTCAGACCCTTTCGGGGGCTAGTCTCTCAGCAAGGCTTCTTACATTCGCAAGAGCTAGAGATCGAACCCCCAACCACTTGCTTAAGTATCAACAGATTTCTTACAATATGTATTAGTCTTCTCTGGTTATACAATTTTAATTTATAATATTGATAATTTTAATTTAGGATTTTTATTGACTTTTTTGGGACAAATGGACTAGCAATTAGCCTGCAATGCAAGTTTGTTAAATTTTTTTATTAATTATACTTTCATATTCTTATGTACAATTCTATCGAATTGTGTTTTTCAACCTGCTAACATCTCATTATTATTCACGTACATTTTAATCTTTTTTTCTCTGTAGCTTCAAACAAGCATAAATCCAGTTTGAAGCAAATTAAACAAACATGTTAATTAGTCAAGACACAAAAAAAAAAAAAAAATCAATAAACCAAATGAAAAAGCATATATAAGTATATAACCAAGTGATGGGAAATATCTACAATCGGTTTTTCTATTGAACAAGAAATTTAAATTTAAATTATATAATTCAAATATTTAATAACTCAATTTGTTTAACCTTTATATTTTTATAACTTCTCATTATTTTTTCAAATCGTATCTTAAATATTTTTTTAAATTTTTTTCTCATCTTTATAATTTGAATAAACAAAAAAAATATGTGAGGGTGTCAATTTTTAATTTTTTTTATCAATCACAAAAAGTGTCGCATACAATAACACATTTTATGGTAAAGTGTACAACATTACATACATCCCGTCATTTCAACATAGGTTACGTCAGTTTGATGAGATGTTTTTTTTTATTTTTTATTTGATGAGATGTTTTTAAAAGATACGCCAGGGTTGAAATAAGTTTAATTCATCAAGATAATATTTTTTTGGCTTAATTGCACATTTGGTCCCTAATTTTTTCAATTTGGCCATTTTAGTCTCAACTTTTAATTTGGCGATTTTGGTCCCAATTTACGATTTGTAGGGATTTTGGTCCCTCCGTCAATTCCACCGTTGTGCTGACGTGGCGTACAAGAGGGACAGTGTCAGCAGCTTATGACCATATATTTACTTAATAATAATAATAATAATAAAATATATTTAAAAATGAAAAATAAAATAAAATCCAAACAATAGAAACTGTTCACTGCCTCTTTGTGACACAGTGCTTGACCGAACATCTATATCGACGCCGGTATCGGCACACAAACCACCACCTGCCACATCCGCCATGGCCACCCTCTTTGTGACACAATTGTGGCAAGCGAATTCACGACGGCGACCGATCCACACCAGGATTCATCGCGATCACAATAGTAGACCAACACACTCTGCTCTTCGCTGTGATCTCGATGAGACTCGTGTGTTTTATTTTTTTTTCATTTTTAACTATATTTTATTATTATTATTATTATTATTATTATTTTTAATAAATAAATATAGGGTCATAAGCTGCTAATACATGTTCCTCTGGTATGTCACGTCAGCACCATTAATAGTGGAATTGACGGAGGGACCAAAATCATTACAAATCGTAAATTGAGGGACCAAAATCGCCAAATTAAAAGTTGGGGGACAAAAATTACCAAATTGAAAAAATTGGGGGACCAAATGTGCAATTAAGCTGCTGACACATGTCCCTTTGGTACGCCACGTCAGCACCGTTAACGATGGAATTGACGGAGGGACCAAAATCGTTACAAATCGTAAATTGGGGGACCAAAATCACCAAATTAAAAGTTGGGGGACCAAAATCTTCAAATTGAAAAGATTGAGGGACCAAAAGTGCAATTAAGCCTTTTTTTTACTTATATATAAATTCAAGGATCAAATCCAAAATCTTATATTTAATTTATTCAAATTTTTTTCATTTAAGTATATGTTTGATTTTGCGATATAAAATCACGTTAAGCTTCAAAATCACGTTGAATATAAAACAATTGTGAGTAACTTTTGCTTCTCAGAATCACGGAACTCAACGTACATCCAAACAAGCATCTAGATCAATTTACTGTTTTATTAATAGCTATTTTTTATTATTTTCAACCATTGCCTGATTTTCCCCTGCTGACACAGTAACTAGTCCTTTTTTTTACTCTTTTTTTCCACATTTCTTGTGGAACCATCGGTATCCCAAAAGCACCCTTAATATCAAGGATCTTTTAAGACTAATTCAAAACGAACCGTATGACTGACTCTCCCAACAAAATGTTTTTAGTGGGAAGTCATACTCCTTTGTCGTGGATATCTTGTCACATTTTAGCTGATTTGATTCGATTTTATATAATAGTAGCCGCATAAAGACTGAACAGGGTCAAGAACCAGTGAAAAAGAACCAATTAGTGAAGAATATTAACTGATTTGGCTTTAACAAGTCGTGTCTTTTCAATTAAAGTACTACTCCCTCCATTTTACTTTAAGTGTTTTTTTAATATTAAAATTTTGTTTCAAAATAAGTGTCTTTCTATCAAATTTATGCAACATTTAATACTGTTTTTCCTTATTTACCCTTACATTTAATGTTGTTTTAGTTTTGAAATTTGTAATACTAGTAATTATGCATTGACAAAATAAAAATATTAAATAGGGGTATTTTTGACAACATACACATAAAACTTACAATAATCATCATAATCAACACTTTCTTAATCTGTGTGCAAAAGTCCAAAAAAACACTTAAAGTGAAACGGACGGAGTATTTATTTAACAAAGTGGTGTCTCCTTCAATTTACTTCCTCCGATCCTAAACAAGTACTTGTAGTATCTTTTTAGAGGAAAAATGTTATTTTTATATAATTGTTTTTAAAAATCAAAACAATACTAATTATTATTATTACTTTTATAATTTTGTCTTCACCTAATTAATATAAGAACTAATAATTAAAAAAAGAATAATTACTATAAACAAATTAGAAAAATAACACATATTTAACAATAACAAATATATTAATTACATTTTTTAATTTATGCATAATAACCTTAAAAATACTTATTCAAAAAGGGATCGAGTAGTAAGCAAGACTAGTCAATCAAATTACAATTTTAAAAGATACTAGTATCCAGTGTGTCTTAAATGTTTTCTCGAATAATTGGCTGCCTCTGAAGCATGGATACACCGTTTTAGGAGCCGTACACGTATCGGGTATTTTTTGGATACGGGTACGTCTTGAGTACAGCTGGGTACGTATCCGGTATGTAGCCGAACAAAAAAATAAAAAAAAAAACTTGGGTACATATTTGGGTACGCCGGGGTACGCGGTGGGTACAGTACCCACCGATTGGGTACGGCGCAACACCACTAAAATTGAATTTTTTTTTTTTAATTCCCATTTGAAGCAAACCCTCTCTGCCTCCTCTCTATCTCTCGAAACACCCTCTCTGCCTCCTCTCTCTATCTCTATTGTCAGTTGTCGTTCGCTCGTTGTGCTGCTCGTTGCTCGCTCGTTGCTGTTACCGTGCTGCTCGTACCCGTCGCTGTGCTGCTCGCTGTTGTCGCCGCACTGCTCGAACCCGTCATACTCATGTTACAGAGATAAAATACTTCTACTCTGTTACTTATTTTTCTAATGAGATTTGTTGCATCTTGGAAAGTTATGACTTCATTTGCTGCATCTAATGAGATTTGCTGCAGCTTGTAATTTTTCAGTTTTTTTTCATAGTATCATACTGCTTTCGTAAGCTTGTTCTTTTTTTCATAGTATCATGCAATTATTTTTTCAGTTTATTTTTTCATAGTATAATACTGATTTGCTGCATCTTTAATTGACTGATTGAGTAAGCTTGTTCTTTAAATATGGTAATGTTGTTAGTAACTAGTAAGCTAACTCTATATGGAAAATCTTTAATTTTTAAGTGTTTATTGTTAATTTGAACTTAATGTTTTCTGTTTTACTTCAAAATAATTTTTAAGTGTTTATTATTAATTTTAACTTATTTTTACCTTACTGATTTTATTTTTTAAATTTAAATATAATTATATTAATAAAATAAATTATTATATAATATATATATATATATATATATATATATATATATATATATATAAACGTATCCGTACCTTAATTTTTTAGAGATTGCCTTACGCCGTACCCATACCCGTATCGGGTACCGGTACCGTACCCGTACTCATGTAACCCAGTTGGCTGCTAATGGTCAGAAAAACATGCCTATTTGCATTTATTTATGCCCTTTCACGATTTGATACCGAAATGCACATGTGCTGAACTGCTGATGTGCAAGAGTTGAAGGGGCGAAGTTACTCTGTAACAATACATTTTAGGCTAAAATATGTCTTTAATTTTTAGATATTTTGTTAAACATTATTTTTTTTTTTTTTAATGTTTGACTGCATGAAGTTACCCCGTTTTGTTATATACCACCATGGAGGCATGGACGGACCTATGTAGGCAATAGTGAGAGCAATTGCCCTCACTAAGTTTCCAGTAAATTTTTTTTCTTTAATACACATAGGATTTTTCTTTTGCATATTCAAGAGTTTATGTTAAAAATATTTTAAAAAGTAAATTTATGCTTAAAAATAGCATATTAGTACTCTAGAAATTGATATTTTTAATTTTTTTTATGAGAATTTATTCACTTTCAGTAATTTAAACATGTTATAGGACATACATTAAAAAATCTCATACATTCATAAAATCGATAACTAAAAAATTAGGTCAGATTAAAGAATAAAAAAAAATCCATTAGCCCAAATTCAAATTTGTGCTACTTGCTTCTTCCTCTTTAAGTGAAGGCTAAGAATCTAAGCTGAGACAAGTTAATTTGAAGGGACAATACATCAAAAGTTGTATATGCCTCAAAGACAATTTCAACTTAAATCATCCAAATCCATCATTATACTAGATAATTTGAACTTGCCCCAATCTCAATACAAAAGCAATTTGAAATGAGTTTATTTTTTTTACCATTGCATAATCTCAAAGACAAGTTTTCATCATAAGGTTTTGATATATAGGATATCTTTACAACGATGATTGAGTATCCTTTAGCAATAACTAGTTTTGTTTATAAAAATATACGTTATCTTTTTTAGCGTTATTGATTGAGATTAATGGATATACACTGACGGTGTAAACTTTTTTACACAATCCGTTCATCATTCATTTGTATTACTTTAATCCAAAAGTCAACTATTGATTAGAGCCAGAAATATGATGTTTTTGAGTGATAATTTACCCTCTTTCTTAGTGATTCTGGCTTGTTTCTCAAGTAATTGTTAAGAAAAGATTGATTTTATCTACTAATGACAAGGAACGAGATCGTTGTGGATTTTGTGCCCTTTTTGGTTCTTAATTTCAGGTTGTGGAGCTTAATTTGTTGGAATTGGAAAAAGGAAAAAAGAAGCAAGTAATAAAACCTTGAAGTTGGAACTGAGAAGGCGAGTTTGTCGGTTAAGATGTTATGCCATGGGTGCACAAGACCAGGAAATGGGGTCAAAAGAGCAAAAACAAGCAGATGTTGAAGCTAGCGTGGTGCGCCCAGGCGCAGCCTTGTGCGCCCAGGCGCAGGTCGATCTCGCCCAAGCGCAGGCTTGTGCGCCCAAGCGCACGTCGTCTGTCACAGTAGATTTAATTATATCTTTTACAGATTTGATAGGAGATTAGTTTTTATCCTTTTAAATAGACATATTCTAGGTTAGATTGAGTACGTTTTGACACATATCAGAGGATTCAGAACATTTGGGAGCAGAGTTTTGCATTGATTTTGTGAAGAACGGATATTAGAGGCAAGGATTAGTGGTAATTATGTCACTCTTTATCACTTTTATTGCTTTTCTTCTTCCCATTATGAACTAAACCCTTCTTTGGGATGTAGGAGTAGATGAACATGGAACCTTGTTAATGTTTTTGCAATGAATTGATTTTGTTTTTCCATTATAAATTCTGTGTTTGATTATATTATGATTGTTTCTCGTGAATGTGCGCAGTTCATGACTTTTGGAAATCCTTTATGAATAGACATATGAATTTAGGATTTAGCCTAATAATCAAACAGTTCAATTGCATAGGCACAGACATGTTTTCTATGAATTGGATAATTTTTACAAGTTTTGATTGAACTTAATTTAAGGTTAGGTGTTTAAGGCTCTTTTGAGACATCATTGGGAGATTAATACCTAAAATACGGAAACGTGCTAAGACATTAGGCGTTTTCTACCTTTGCAAAACAAATTCAGAATTTAGGAAAACAAATCAATTCGTTGTTAAATGTTTTAGGAACCTTCATCGAAACTACGTCCCGCTTTTTCCCATTGTTCAAGAATCGTTTTATTTGTTATTTTAATTCATTTAAATCAAAAATTACTCAAACAATTTAATTTCAATTTAATTTTCATTTAGTAACTACGAATAGGTGAGAACTATTAGAATCAATTTCAGTCCTCGTTGGGAACGATACTCTATTTATCACTTTATTACTTGTACGATCTGGTACACTCGCCAGAATCCCAACAAGTTTTTGGCGTCGTTGCCGGGGACTAAAATTAGATTTTAGTAGTTTTTCGGTACTCTTAGTAGTTACTTAGTGGAAGTTTGTTCTAGCTTTTATTTTTAATTGTTCTTATTCACTCAACAGGTGCTATTAACCCTCTTTGCCGAGTCTGGTATATGCACTTGCGTTTTGCAGGTGATTACAGCAGCCTTCAATTCGATCCCGAGATCGAGTTGACAGCGAAGAAGTTGAGGAAACGAGCACAGCGAGAGAAAAAGGAACGAGCAAGAATAATGGCTGACGAGCGTGAGCGCCAGGTTGAGAATGAGACAGAACCTGACATGCGTACTTTGGCTGATTACGCCTTAGTCGACCCGATCTTAATTGGTACTAGCATAGTACCACCTGCGGTCACTGCTACACACTTTGACATCAAGGGGGCATATATAAACATGCTGCAACAAAACCAATTCAGTGGTGCCCCAGACGAGGACCCAAGTGATCATATTGCTATGTTCTTGAGTTACTTGGACTTCTTCAAGATTCAAGGTGCGAGTGATGATGTGATCAGGTTGAGGCTTTTTCCTCTCTCATTAAAGGGAAAGGCACTTCAATGGGTCCGGTCTCAACCACAGGGGAGCTTCCTTACTTGGGACAAATTGGCTACGATGTTTGTGGACCAGTACTTCCCACCCTCCAGGCAAGCTCAGCTTAGGCAAGAAATCAACGCCTTTGCTCAGCAAGATGGAGAGTCATTACATGAGGCGTGGGAAAGGTACAAGCAGATGTTGAAGAGGTGCCCCAATCACTCTATGCCTGAATGGTTGCAAATGAGGACATTCTATGATGGGTTGAGTCTAACCAATCAGCACTTGGTCGATTGTGCATCACAAGGTTCATTTGAGAGCAAAACAGCCATAGAGTCCAGGCAGTTGATTGAGAAGATGGCTCATAACAGCAGTCGGGCCACTGTTAGGAAGCGTATCATGAAGAAGAGTGATTTGGAGCCTGAGAATGTGCAAGATCTATTTGCACAAAATAAAGAGATGCAGCAGCAGATAGCTGCATTGACTCAGAAATTGGGTCAGGTCCAAATGAATGCTTCAACAGGTATACCTCCTATCCCTTCTGATACTTCTGCTTTATTACTAACATGTGATTTTTGTAAAGGCAACCACCGTAATGGTGAGTGTGCATTTGAAGTTAGTACTAGCACAGGTAATGATGAACAGGCTAATTTTGTGGGAGGAGGACAGAGGAACAATCCTTACTCAAACACCTACAACCCAGGGTATAGAAATCACACTAACTTCTCGTGACGCAGCCCAGCACTCCAGCCACCACAAGAGAAGCAGCTGGCACCTTGGGAGGCAGCAATTGAGAAGCTCGCTCTAACAACTAATAGTTTTTTTGAGGAGACGCGAGCCAACTTCAAAAACCAAGGTGCCAGCATTCGCAATCTGGAGGTTCAGATGGGTCAACTTTCCAAGCAGATGTCAGAGAGGTCACCAGGAACCTTTCCCAGTGACACCATTCCAAACCCCAGAGAGCATTGCAAGGCCATTACTCTTCGAAGTGGCAAGTCTCTTGAGGAGCCACAAACGAAGAGTGATGAGGTGGTGCTTGAGAAGGAAGAGGCCAATGAACAACCAGCTGAGGACTCAACTCCTGAAGTGCAACAAAATAAGAAATCAACTGCAACTCAGGAAGGATAAAAGAAACCTCAGATATCTCACAGGGTTCCTTTTCCTCAGCATTTGAAGAAGGAGGAAAACAAGAAGCAATTTGCCAAGTTCATGGAGGTGTTCAAGAGGCTCCAGATTAACATTCCCTTCGCAGAGGCACTCGAGCAGATGCCTACATATGCGAAGTTCATGAAAGAGCTCTTAACCAACAAAAGGAAGATGCAAGATGATGAGACTGTGCTTCTCACAGAGGAATGCAGTGCAATTCTACAAAGGAAGCTCCCTCAGAAGCTAAAAGATCCTGGGAGTTTCACAATCCCTTGTAACATTGGGGGATTTGATATTGGCAAAGCTCTGTGCGATTTAGGGGCAAGCATCAATCTGATGCCCCTCTCCATCTTTTAGAAGCTTGGTATTGGAGAAGCAAAGCCGACAATGATGTGTCTTCAGTTGGCTGATCGGTCTGTGAAGAGGCCCTATGGGAAAGTGGAGGATGTGCTTGTCAAGGTGGACAAGTTCATCTTCCCTGCTGACTTTGTTATCTTGGACATGGAGGAGGACTCAGACATTCCTCTACTCCTGGGTAGGCCGTTTCTAGCCACTGGGCGAGCCCTCATAGATGTTCAACAGGACGAGCTCAAGCTCCGGGTTCATGAAGAAGAGGTCTCATTCAATGTCTACCGGTCCATGAAGAATCCAATGGACAGCTCCCAATGCTTTTTGGTGGACGTAGTTGACACTCTAGTCACGTCTACTTTTGAGCAAATTGGGCATGGAGATGTGTTGGCAGCAGCTCTGACACATGAGAAGAGTGAAGAAAACAAGGTTGTGGAGGTGGTGGCCAGATTGGATGCACCTCCAGCTTACACAAAGACAGATCTGATGAAGGAGCTGAAGAGGCATGAAAAGGAGGAGCGGACAGTTCCAGATCTCAAAACTCTTCCACCAAACCTCAGGTATGAATTCTTAGATGACACTAAACTCTATCCAGTTATAATTAGTAATGCCTTGACTGAAACTGAAACTGAGAAATTAATGAGAATTTTGAGGCAATACAAAGCTGCTTTAGGATGGCGTGTGTCTGATTTGAAGGGGATTAACCCCAGTTTCTGCATGCATAAGATTCTCCTTGAGGAGAATTTTAAGCCAGTAATTCAGCCTCAGAGGAGGCTGAATCCGACTTTGCAGGAAGTCGTGAGAAAGGAGGTAGTCAAACTTCTAGATGCAGGCATTATCTACCCCATCTCCGACAGCACTTGGGTTAGCCCAGTGCAAGTAGTGCCTAAAAAGGGGGGGTTAACTGTGGTAAAATCTGATAAAGATGAACTAATACCAACCCGCACTGTTTCTGGGTGGCGTGTGTGCATTGATTATAGGAGATTAAACAATGCCACCCGGAAAGATCATTTCCCATTACCCTTTATGGACCAAATGTTGGAAAGATTAGCAGGACATGCATTCTATTGTTTTTTGGATGGATACTCAGGTTACAATCAAATCTGTGTCGATCCTGTAGACCAGGAAAAAACTGCTTTTACTTGTCTCTTTGGGATTTTTGCCTATCGGAGAATGCCCTTTGGGCTTTGCAATGCACCTGCGACTTTTCAAAGATGTATGTTGGCTATATTCTCCGACATGGTCGAAAATTTCATTGAGGTTTTTATGGATGACTTCTCGGTCTACGGGTCGTCCTCTGATGCATGTCTTGCCAATCTGGGCAAAGTGTTAGAAAGATGTCAAGAAACTAATCTAATCCTTAACTGGGAAAAGTGTCAGTTCATGGTCAGGGAGGGGATAGTTTTAGGACATAAAATTTCAGAAAAGGGTATTGAGGTTGATCAGGCAAAGATTGATGTCATCAAAAATCTACCTCCTCCAGTAAATGTCAAGGGGATAAGAAGTTTTTTGGGTCATGCCGGTTTCTACCGGAGATTCATTAAAGATTTTTCGAAAATTGCAAAACCCCTATGCAATTTACTGGAGAAGGATGCTGAGTTCATTTTTGATAATAATTGCATGAAATCTTTTGAACTTTTGAAAGAGAGATTGATTATAGCTCCTATAGTGGTTGCTCCCAATTGGGGTAAACCTTTTGAACTAATGTGTGATGCAAGTGACCACGCAATAGGAGCTGTACTTGGTCAAAAAATTAATAAAGTGTTTCATGCAATTTATTATGCTAGTCGTGTGTTGAACAGTGCACAAACTAATTACACGACCACTGAAAAAGAACTCTTGGCAGTGATTTTTGCAATGGACAAGTTTCGTGCCTTTTTGATAGGCTCGAAAGTGATAGTGTTCACAGATCATGCTGCTTTAAGGCACCTATTGGCTAAGCATGATGCTAAGCCAAGACTGATTAGGTGGATCTTGCTCTTGCAAGAGTTCGACTTGGAAATAAGAGATAAAAAGGGGGTAGAGAATGTTATTGCTGATCACTTATCTAGGCTCCCCCTTGAGGATAGTAATAGGGATAATCAGGTTCCAATTGAAGAAAAATTCCCTGATGAACACCTGTTTGCTGCATCTGAACTCCCATGGTATGCTGATTTAGCTAATTATTTAGCAGCGAATGTGATTCCTAAGGATATGACTTGGCAACAAAAGAAAAAGTTTTTACATGATGCCAAGTTTTATTTTTGGGATGAACCATTCCTGTTCAGGAGGAGTGCAGATGGAGTAATCAGGCGTTGTGCCTCTCAAGAGAAAGTTCCTGACATCCTTTGGCATTGTCACAATTCACCATATGCTGGTCATTATAGCAGTGAGAAGACAGCGTCTAGAGTTTTCCAATGTGGGTATTACTGGCCCACCATTTTTAAAGATGCTAAGACCCATGTGATGAACTGTGATAGATGCCAAAGGGTTGGGAATATTTCTAGAAGAGATGAGATGCCTCTTCAAGGCATTTTAGAGGTTGAAGTATTTGATGTGTGGGGCATAGACTTTGTAGGCCCCTTTCCCCTTCCTATAACAACAGGTACATTCTTGTGGGGGTTGATTATGTATCAAAGTGGGTGGAGGCGATCTCCACTCCCACCAATGACTCTGCTGTAGTTGTGAACTTTTTGAGAAAAAATATTTTTAGCAGGTTTGGAGTACCTAGAGTACTTATTAGTGATGGTGGGAGTCATTTTTGCAATAAGGTTATGGAGAAAGCCTTGTCTAAATATGGGGTGCACCACAAAGTGGCTACCCCATACCATCCACAAACTTGTGGTCAGGTAGAGGTGTCAAATAGATCTCTGAAGAGAATTTTAGAGAAAACTGTTAATAGCAGTAGGAAAGACTGGTCAAAAAAATTGGATGAAGCCTTGTGGGCGTATAGAACTGCTTATAAGACACCCATTGGCATGTCACCCTTTCAGGTTGTGTATGGTAAAAATTGTCATTTGCCAGTGGAGTTACTTCACAAGGCATATTGGGCAACTAAATTTTTGAACTTGGATATGCAACCTGCAGGTGAGAAGCGGTTATTGCAGCTCACTGAACTTGATGAGTTCAGAGAGCAAGCATATAACACTTCTCGTGATTTTAAAGAAAAAACTAAAAAGTGGCATGACAAGAAGTTGACTAATAAGAAATTTGAGCCTGGACAATTGGTTTTGTTATTTAACTCTAGACTTAAGCTTTTCCCTGGAAAGCTTAAATCTAGATGGTCTGGTCCTTTTGTGATTGTGCAGGTCTCACCTTTTGGCGCTATTGAAATTAAGGACCCCAAGACTGGGGACACTTTTAAAGTAAATGGACAGCGACTTAAGGCATATCATGGGGGAGTCATTGATCAGAGTTCATCCTCAGTTGAGCTCAAAGACCCTTAGTTCTGGAGAAAGGGTCAACCGTCAGGCTCGGAACGTTAAACAAGCGCTTACTGGGAGGCAACCCAGTGGTAAGTAGTTCCTTCCTAGTAATTTTTCTTTTATTTTTCTTTTAGTATAGGACTTTATCAAAAAAAAAATAAAAAAATAAAAAAATAATAATAAAAAAAAATAATTGTGCACAGGTTTGTACGCTGCGCTCAGGCGCGCTCATATGCGCCCAAGCGCAGTAGGGTCACAGGGTCAATTAGGGGGTTTCAAAGTTAATTCGAAAGGGGGATTTGAACTTAACGTGGTGCGCCCAAGCGCACATCACCGCGCCCAGGCGCAGGCTTCCACTGCAGCATTTGAGCTTAACGTGGTGCGCCCAAGCGCACCTCACCGCGCCCAGGCGCACGGGGCAACATCAGTTTTAAAACACGTTGCGTTCTCTTTTCCCTCATCTCCCTCATCTCACACCCTAACTCTCCTCTTTTCCTCTCCACAAAACCCCAATTCAACACCCATCTCCAGCAAAAGCAACTCATAAATCCATGCTCCATTCTTCTCCTATTGCTCCATTCCTGCATGTTGGTCTCTCTCTCTCTCTCTCCATTGATTTTTCCTCTCTTTGTGGGTAAGTTTCAATTTCGAATTCCTCTCTTTGGTTCTGTCTTAGGCATTAGAGTGAGTTGTTTTGTTGATTTTAAGTCTCGCTTGCCTAGACTAGTGATTATTAGGGGGTAGAGTTCTAGTATTTGCACCTTAGAGCATTGTCATATTTTGTGCATACTAGGTGTTTGTTGTATTGCCTGAGAGAAATTTAGCACTATGTCAACCAATAGAGATCAGGGAAAGAGACCTAGGATACATGCACCATCATCTTCCATCACTAGGAGACCGTTTGAGCATCCTGAGGTTAAGGTATTTTATGATTCACAATGTAAGGGGAAAGGGATAGTGGCTGAGACTACCCTTGAGGATCCTAACAACATTAGACACCCTTATATCACTCCACGTATAGTGAGTCTCCAGTGGACCTGTTTTACAAAGAGTATTGCCCATGTCTTTAGCAAGTCCTTGGTTTGGGAGTTTTTCGCCCACGCTCACTATCGTGAGGTGCAAACTCCTGGCTGCCGCTTAAGTTGGGTTCGGGGAAAACAAATTTCTTTTGGTGCCCATAACATTGCTAGAGTCTTAGGATTACCGGATTATCCCTTTGAGACCAACTTTGTGGAGTATTACCGAAGAACAACCCTGAATAATGATGATTATGATCAATTGAAAGGTGCTCTTTTTCTTGAGGGGAAGGATTGGAATTATCATAGGAGCACTAATGCGGTGACGCATGTCTATGCTAAGCACCTCCATCCTTGGGCGAGATTCTGGGCCCAATTCATTATGCACAACATCTATCCCCAATCCCATGAGTATGAGTGCAAGCCTCCTATCCTTCGCATAGTTTATGGGATCTTTTCTAACATGGAGGTTGATGCTGCTTGGCTCATGTCCGAGTACATTTTCCACTTAGCCCGGGTACCTTTGGGCTGCCGTGGTTGATCACCCGGTTGTGTGAGGATGTCGGCGTACCTTTTGCTGATGATTTGTGTGATCTCAAGCGCCAGGCTCAGATGGGGTCTCAGAAACTCCAGACATTTGAGGTTATAGCTCATGAGGAGCTTGGTCTTCTACCGCGAGCAGCTGTCCGTGGTTCGCGTGCCGCTGCTGCCCCGGTTGTGCCCCCAGCACCAGCTCCTGCTGCTCCTGTTGTTCCACCCATCCCAGACCCTCATCCACCCCAAGGGGGATCGACCGCTGATTTGACCCGCATGATGGAGCGGCTTTTGCGCCGTCAGAGCCGCCACACTCATTATTTTCAGATGGAGCTGCTCCGGGATGAGGCGAGGGATGCACACCAGCGTGCGATAGGTAACCACCTGGGCATTCCTTTTCCTCTTTCACCATATACGGACGAGGAGTTGCAGACGTTGGATAACTCTGGCGATGATTTGGATGATAGTGATGCCGGTTTCTGAGTTCTATGGTAGTAGCTGGTGATTTGTGTAGTTCAGCTGGTAGTATTTGCATATTTTGAGACTAGTTCTGAGTTTGAGCTTTTGTGATACTTACAGACCTGTGCACCAAAACCTTTGTTGCGTTTTCTGCATGGTTAACTTTACTTTATATTTGTGGTCGTGTTTTTTATACTTAATTACCTGTGATGTTTATGTGGTGCCTCTTGCACCTTGAGATTCATTGTGATGCAGGTGAATAAGTTTGGGGGAGTTACCTCCCTTGTGCTTTACAGGGACCACTGAATGTGAGGGAAGTTTTCCATTTTTCCCTAGCTTTTATTTTTATTTTGTAGTGTCGGTCGATTTGTTACTTGAGGACAAGCCACATTCTGAGTTTGGGGGAGGGTATCAAAATAAAAAATTTTCTGAACTTGATTTCTCCCCTGGCTTTGTGTTGGTTTGTGTCCTGGCATGAGTAAGCACTGATTCTAGGTGTTAGATTTGTCCCTTTGATAGGTGTAAATGCTTGATTGTGATTTCCAACTTGTTTTACCCAGGTACTAATTGGATTTAGCTGTGAAATTTTTTTGAAAATTAGTTGTTTGGCAAACTTGTTGTGAATGATTGATTAGTGAATTGACCTTAACCAGTGAGATTTGAGCCTATACACTTGAAGGAGTAATGTTTAATGAATATTGTGATGAAACTCCTATTTCTTTCAAGAGTGTTGTTCGCTTTGATTGTTTGTTCTAGAACTTGACTTGTGACCTTTTCAAAATTGACAATTGATTGCATGCATGAACATGATTAAGGCACTTAGGTTTGTGTTTTTGTGGCCTTCAACAAATTTTTGAGACATAATGATCCCTTAGTTGCCCACTTTGAGCTTTGAGATTTAAGGACTTTCTTTGGTACCTTACATAAATTGAATTATTCTTGTGAAGTACCTTTGAAATTGTGAATGAGCAATTAAGTGGAATGTTAGAAATTGGTGAAAGTGTAAGTGCTGAAAATTTGATGTTTCTATTTCTCTTCTTAAAAAAAAAGAAAAAAGAGCAACAAATGTGCTAAAAAAATGAAAAGAAGAAGAGAATAGAAATAGAAAAAGAAAAAGAAAGAAAAGGAAAAATCAAGTGAATTGAGTTGTGATTGTGTAATTACCTTATTGCTCATTTTATAATTTAAAAGGGAAGATTTCTGTTTTTATTAAAATAAGCCATTTGTTTATCCTTTTATTCTTTTATCCCACCTAACACTTTTAGCCATGGCCCCGTTACAACCAAATAAAGACCTTATGATTTGTGCATGTTTTCAATAAATTCAGTGGAGATGTAGGTCTATAGTCAAGCTTATGGTAACATACTTTCATTGTTTGAACTTGAGTGAATTGATAATTATTACCCATACACATGAGAGATATTGAGAGGTGGTGTGGTCACTAATCTTTTGCTCACTTTGAGTTTGTTTTTCAACTGGTTTTCATTAAGGTGATTTGCTAGTGAAGAGAGGAATCTTGGGTGGGTGAGTCGGAGTTTATGATTGAGTAGCTATGTCTTGATTGGGGAGGATTCGAGGCTCTGAATTTTTTGTTTTACTTTTGCCTGGGACATGCAAAATGTTAAGTTTGGGGGAGTGATTAGAGCCAGAAATATGATGTTTTTGAGTGATAATTTACCCTCTTTCTTAGTGATTCTGGCTTGTTTCTCAAGTAATTGTTAATAAAAGATTGATTTTATCTACTAATGACAAGGAACGAGATCGTTGTGGATTTTGTGCCCTTTTTGGTTCTTAATTTCAGGTTGTGGAGCTTAATTTGTTGGAATTGGAAAAAGGAAAAAAGAAGCAAGTAATAAAACCTTGAAGTTGGAACTGAGAAGGCGAGTTTGTCGGTTAAGATGTTATGCCATGGGTGCACAAGACCAGGAAATGGGGTCAAAAGATCAAAAACAAGCAGATGTTGAAGCTAGCGTGGTGCGCCCAGGCGCAGCCTTGTGCGCCCAGGCGCAGGTCGATCTCGCCCAAGCGCAGGCTTGTGCGCCCAAGCGCACGTCGTCTGTCACAGTAGATTTAATTATATCTTTTACAGATTTGATAGGAGATTAGTTTTTATCCTTTTAAATAGACATATTCTAGGTTAGATTGAGTACGTTTTGACACATATCAGAGGATTCAGAACACTTGGGAGTAGAGTTTTGCATTGATTTTGTGAAGAATGGATATTAGAGGCAAGGATTAGTGGTAATTATGTCACTCTTTATCACTTTTATTGCTTTTCTTCTTCCCATTATGAACTAAACCCTTCTTTGGGATGTAGGAGTAGATGAACATGGAACCTTGTTAATGTTTTTGCAATGAATTGATTTTGTTTTTCCATTATAAATTCTGTGTTTGATTATATTATGATTGTTTCTCGTGAATGTGCGCAGTTCATGACTTTTGGAAATCCTTTATGAATAGACATATGAATTTAGGATTTAGCCTAATAATCAAACAGTTCAATTGCATAGGCACAGACATGTTTTCTATGAATTGGATAATTTTTACAAGTTTTGATTGAACTTAATTTAAGGTTAGGTGTTTAAGGCTCTTTTGAGACATCATTGGGAGATTAATACCTAAAATACGGAAACGTGCTAAGACATTAGGCGTTTTCTACCTTTGCAAAACAAATTCAGAATTTAGGAAAACAAATCAATTCGTTGTTAAATGTTTTAGGAACCTTCATCGAAACTACGTCCCGCTTTTTCCCATTGTTCAAGAATCGTTTTATTTGTTATTTTAATTCATTTAAATCAAAAATTACTCAAACAATTTAATTTCAATTTAATTTTCATTTAGTAACTACGAATAGGTGAGAACTATTAGAATCAATTTCAGTCCTCGTTGGGAACGATACTCTATTTATCACTTTATTACTTGTACGATCTGGTACACTTGCCAGAATCCCAACAACTATCATAAACGGATGAAAAGGGTGAATGATGCACTGACAGTGTAAAAAACCTTTACACTGTTGGTGCATTCTCCATTTTCTCTTATTGACTTATATATGTCTCCCTCACATCCAAAAATTTATGGGACCGTCCCTGTATACCACTACTTCTAATTTCGGCCAAATTTTGTTGACGTATCTCACCAAAATCATAGTCGAACGCAAGAGGTTAGTCACAAATTAGTATAACGTGAGCAAATACAACCTCTATCTCCAATCCTTTTAAAAAAATAAATATATTAATTTTTTGAGTGAAGTACCACTTTATTTAGTCCTTTAAAATGTTGAAATTCACTTTTAGTCCTGGAAGATTTTTTAATGAGACACTTAAGTCCCTCCGTCCACTCCGCCAACTTCCTCAACTGAGGACTTAAGTGTCCCATAAAAAAATCTTCAGTGACCAAAAGTGAATTTCCACATATTGAGGCAGAGACTAAAGTGTCCAACCTAAAAAACATAAGGAACTAAAGTGGTACTTCACTCTAATTTTTTTAATTTAAAAAAAAATGATCTTCGCTGACATGACATCACGTGGTACCATTTGACTAATCTCTTACGTTTGCCTTAAATTCGGATGCAACATGTCAGCAAAATTTGGTTAGAATTGATAGTAAGGGTATATGACAAACTCAAAAGTAACTTTGAAGAGTCAAATATTGAAAAAAAAAAATACAAGAACCTACAATAAAATGACCCTAAACTTTAAAGGTTTGACACGTAATTAAACCATATATAATAAACTTGTTTGCAAAGATCCAAGATTTTTTACATGGTATTATTGTATCAATATGCATGTCAATAGTTTGATCTATGAAAAATATTTTATTGACAAATGTGCAAAACCTATTCCAACAAATTAAAATAGATTAGTCTACTCAAGCTATCAATAAGAAGATATCATTAATATTTAAAAAAACACTATCCATTATTTTTTTAAAAAATTTAGTAGTAACCTTTATTTTGATATTTGATATTTCATTCATCTGATCGTTAATAAAAGTTACTATTGAGAAAATTAATGAGAATTAAGAAAATTAGTTAATATTGTTAATGATATTGAAATTGATAATATTTTAAAAAAATTACCTTTATAATTATTAATGAGACTCTAAATAATGTTAAATAAATAAAAATATTTGTAAAAAATAAGTAATTATTATCATTAAAAATTATAAGATATACTTATAAATTAGACCAAAAAAATTCACAAAATGAGCTTATATTAAGAACCAAGGAGAATATAAGAAAAATATTACTAACAAATGTCCTTATAGCAGGTCACTCTTTAAGAAATCAAAAAATAAAATAATAATTATTAAAAAAAATGTTGTATTCGATTTAAATTAATAAGTGTTATTAACATATTTTCAATAAAAAATTACTTTTTATAATTTTTTTAAAAAATATAGTAAGTACACTTGTTAACGACAACCTCCTTTAATACACGGAATCTCGCCTTTGGCCTCCTCTCCAGCTCGATCATTTAACGAAATAGGCCCAGAATTGCACAACCACTAGAAGTGTTTTTTTTATTATTATTATTTTATTAAAGCACAACCACTAGGAGTTGGCCGGAGAACACGCAGTCACCTTAAATGTAAGATTCCCTACCCAGTGACATTTTTTGTTTAGAGGATGCGACCAAGGGTCCAAGCAAGGCTGAGATAGATTGATGGCTATAGGACATTTATCAGCAAAATAAAAAGTGATATAGGTCTATTTTGTGTGGGTGTGTGTGTGTGTTTTTTTTCCATTCCTTCCGTTCCTATATCGTTATGGACTCCTGGTATGGTTACGAATTGAAGTTATTTATTGTCACTAAGGTCTCAATTGAACGCCACATTTTTTTTCCCTTCAGTACATACCTATATCGTTCATGTATGGTATGGTTATATCGTTCTTCATTTAGGGGTATTTTGAGTAATCGTCGTATATATAATCATCGTTGGACAATAGGTAGCCACAATTGAAAAATATTTAGCAACGGTTACAGTTGTAGCTAAGCATTTACCTATGATGACTCGGACTGTGGCTAAATAGCTACGACTTGGACTATAGCTATTCGTTAGCTAGGGAAGGGGCCAAGCCACCTTAAATTCGTCCCATTTTACCATTATTTGATACTCCGTAGTAATTTAATCTTTAAGTGGTAGTAAAATATTTAGTTTTTTAATGTCTTTTTATCATTATTTGACTTCTTAAAACTATGATTAAGCAAATCCTTTGAAAAAAGTTACTTGTGTCCAGTTTTTTCTCTCTGCGCAAGACAGATCCTCTAACTTACATAATGAAGGACGTTAGGCGTATAGATTCGAATCCTAAGAATGGTTTTCTATGCGTGCACACAAAATCAAGAACCAAAACTTAAGCATATAGTATATAGTCAACCTTTCTCTGGAACGAGATTCCCATTATTGTAAGAATTCAATACTTGTGTGTAAAACCTTTGACACTTATTATCAAATATCATGTACTCCCTCCGTTTCAAAATTTAAGTGTCTTTTTAACATCAAAATTTTGTTTGTACAAAAAAAAAATATCAAAATTTTGTTTCAAAATAAGTGTTTTTCTACCAAATCTAGGCAACATTTAATACTGTTTTTCCTTATTTACCCTTACATTTAATGTTGTTTTAGTTTTGAAATTTGTAATACTAGTAATGGTGCATTGATAAAATAAAAATATTAAATAGGGGTATTTTTGACAAAATACACATAAAACTTACAATAATCATCATAATCAACACTTTCTTAATCTCTTTGCAAAAGTCTAAAAAGACACTTAAAGTGAAAGGGAGGGAGTACATATATTCAAACGACATTCATCATTATTAAACTAAATTCAGTATATCATTCTTTTCACGCTACTACTATAGGCTAATTAATGTGACAAAATGAATGAGATAAGGCAGAGCCGGAGAGGATACGACTACAGTAGTACTCCAACGTGTAAAGAACAAAATTTGCGACTGATCATGAATAACTGAATTTCAAGTTTCCATTTTTTTTGGACGTGAAAGATGCCAAGAAGTTAATGATTTTTCCCAAAAGAGACTTTGTTCCAAAAAAAATAAAAATTGATTTGTGCTAATTTTATGTCTAGTAGTATTCATACCGCCTATAAACACACAATGACTATTTTAATATTTTTCTTTTTAATTTGTCCAATATGGTTCATTGTTAGGTTATGTTGGTCCCCTTTTATGGTGCTCCCAAATTCCTTGGCTCATATATGAAGGACGGTTTCCATCTCATTCACTTTCTGGAGCCTTTAGTTAATAAATTAAATTAAACGTTGTTGGAGAGTGCTATATATTTGTATATTATTATCAACCTGCTTTAAGCTATTTGCTCAAGCAACGGTTTAGAATTAGCTTTATGGAATGTGATGACCTATAGATGCAATGGTCCCCTCCAATGGTGCACGTCAATGTGAAAAGCCGTAGTCATTGCTTATTAGGAGGACACTACTTTAAACTTGATAATTATTATTTTATTATTCATGCATTGTCCAAATAAATTAATGATATTTACATTCAAAATAAGCTGCGGCTAGTTAAATTAGGGACCTTTAATTGGCTTAAATTCTACCAACCCTCTCTATAATAAGCATCATCGATGTCCGAACAACTATACTAACTAAAGCCTGAGTGTTTCAATTACAACCATCGAAGGTGCAATTGTTATTATTGGCCTATTGCATACACAAAGTGCATTTGTTTAATTTATGCTTCTTAAAACGGTAATTTCGAAATGCTAATTTGATAAACTCTTGGGCTCTGTTCGGCAACACGAGCTAGGAGCTTTTTAGTTAATTAATTAATTATATTTATATTTATATTTAATTAATTAATTAATTAAATATCTATTTAATAAATAAAGAAAAAAATTTGAAAAATATAAAATAATAAAATGTTGTATGTCCTTTTTGGTCATTTAATAACTTTTAGCTACTTCAAAAGCTAGTTTTGCCGAACAACACTATTTTAAATAGTCAGCTAAACAACTATAAGCTCTCAGCTAAAAGCTCATAGCTCCTAGCTAGCTTAACAGCTACAAGCTAGAAGCTCATAGCTACAAGTCACAAGCTCACAGCTACAAGTTAGTTTTGCCGAACAAACCCTTGACCAACTTTCTTTCTAAACAAATTACTATCATTGTTTTTTGAAGAAAGTTATTTCCGGCAATATTGCTTATTCTTTAATTTTTTTGAATCCCATTAATTTTGTTTAAACTAAAATCTTTTTAACAATCTATGATAACTTGTTTACCAACAACAAGCTGTTGGTGCAGCGGTGTCAGGGGACTGCACTTGGTAAGGTGAACCATGGCTCGATCCTCCGCAATAACGTTGGGAGAGGAATAAAACCTTAACCCCGGGACCCCTCTCAAACTGGATTAGTTAACCCAGTGGACAAATACCAGGGTGCAAATAAAAAATCTATGATAACTTGTTTAACTCAGCTACTGACTCACCTTTGATATATCCTATGAAAAAAATTACAAATTTTGAGAAATAAAATATACTTCTTATGCTTTTATTTATAACTCGCATTTTGGAATAATTTTTTTTTTCATTTATAAGTTACTTTATATTTTAATAAGAGACATTTATTGATTTTTTTTATTTATCTTTTGTTTATTAATGTGTAATAAAACAATTATGAAATTTATAATGCATGTTAAGAAAATAAATTACAATATTATAATACATTTTTAAAATTTTAAAAAATATAACTATCTTTATTAATCTTTGTTTTATTAATCTTTATAATGTAGTTAAATTATGATCTATCATAAGCATGAGAGGGAATAATGTTAATTGATAGTACTTTGCTTAAGGTTGAGTGCAAAGATAAAAGTCGTGCTGTTAATTAGTCTGTTACTAATTAGTCACTTTTACACGTGTAGACAACGTAACAATGCAAAACCAGGCTAATATATACCCGAATTTCAACCAAGGCTAACGTAACAACGAGAAGTGTCTTGTGCTTGTGGATAATATTTTGCTTCAAAACATGAGGCAACAACTATTTTCAGATGCTGATTAGTCATTGTCTTGTTAAAAGTAGATTGCTTCATGTATACTATTGGAGTATTGGACCCAGATTTATTGGAATTATTATTCAAACAAGAAAAATGAAAAGTTAAAAAAAAAAGGTCAGCTTTTAATTACTCGAAATAATTCACATTGGTTAATCTCGAGCAACCTTAACCATCGCACTGGGAACTTTTTTATGATTGTTACAATAATTGAGTATATAACTCCACAAAAAATTTTAGATTGTGAGATAAATGATTATTTGCTCATTTATTTAATCGATGTGAACCCTTAATATTTAATACTCTATATCCGTTTTTAAATATAAGATTCGAAACGTTTTTAAATATAAGATTCGAAACTTTTATTTATTTTGATTTTATTTATAAGATATTTTACCAATTTTTATTGACAGTTAATTATTTAATTATTTTTGTGAACATTTCTATTTACTCATCACCTTTTAGAATTTTAATAATATTTACTATAATAATACTTTTAAAAAAATATATATTAAATACTCTCATTTCCAATGTTATGAACAAAATTAACCAACTTTATAAATTCTAGCAAAAATGACTTATATGCAGAGATGGGAAGTATAAATTAATATACACACACGCAACCATATTTCTTGGTTGAAGGAGGAAACGAATGCGGAAGAGGGTAGAATTCGATTGTGATGGTGTCGATAAGGGATTTTTCCAAATAGTTTCACATAAAATATACGTACAACAAATTCCATCAAGTTATCTAATACAGTGAGATAGTCAGTGATCAATCTCAACCATTTATCTCATTCTCTCTGCAACGCTATTGGTTGAAAATACAAGGTTCATTAAACTTAAAATTTTTTTTATACATTTAAAAAAATAAAAAAGAAAATTGATCAGATATCAAAAATCGAACTTGGGTGATTGAGTTTTATGCTAGCTACTCCCTCCAACTCGAATCATAAACAAGTTTAACTAGTTTTAAGCTTATTAAAGAAGTTAGTTGATTGTATTTAATTTTCTAAAATTTATAAAAAAAAATAGAGGTATTTTAAGAAAGCTGCATTGAGAATGAAACAAAAATTAAATAAGATGACAATTTCTAAGAATGTTTTAGGAAAATTGCATTGGGAATGAAATAAAATTTAAGAAAGTTGGTTAATTATACTTGCATTTTAAACCGAAACAAGTATGTTTTTTTTGCTTATATTTCAAGACGGATAGATTACTTATTGGTGACCCGCTAGACTCTAACGTAACGCACAGAGAAGGTGCACTTTAAATAAATAGAGCTAGACCAACATGAGTTGGGATCAGCAGTAAGCGGCTCAGTCTCGCTTAAGTAAGGTTTTGGATTCGATTTTTTGTGGATGCAGAAAATTCATGTTAGGAGATTCAGCTGTCATAGTCAAGCACGCGACTCGGGTCGAATCCGGATATACTTAGGTAATACTCGAGGAATCAGATAAGTAAAAAAAAATAAATAGAGCTAGATATAATCCCCTCTATTTCATATGTATTACTCATATACTCCGTACTTATAGTTTTTTTTTCATCATATTTTATATATGTATTATTTTTTTACAAAACTCAATACATAATTAATAATGTTTTTTCTAATTATACATTTATTTATCATACTTTTATTTTTATTTCTAACACCTTTCTCTCTTTTTAATGGTAGTTATTATATATGAGCATTATAATTGAAATATTCCAAATTTTTATATCATTTAACCATTTCTTAAAAGTCGTGTATATCTTTGAAAATACATTACTCCCTTTGGTCCTATATATAGGTCACCTTCTAGACAAAATCTTTGGTCCTATATATATGACACTTTATATTTTATATGTATCATTAATTGTTTTTTCTCTTTTTTGCCCTTATTAAATGCTTTAACTAACTATGTTTTTTGGTTATTCATTAATGAATGTGAACTTTCCGAATAAAGTGGAGGGGTAAAATTGTAATGTTACAATATATTCTCATAAAATTCACAAAACTAACCATTTTCCTTGATTCGAGTAATACGATTAAGTATGCCTTATATATAGGACGAGAGGGAGTATTTATAAAATGGACGGAGCAGTAGTAAATACCCTATATGTCCCTTAATATAAGTCACTTTTACCTAATTCACGCAGATTAAGAAAATTAATTATTACTTTCAAATTTATCAAAAAACATGTTGTCATTTCAAGGTTATCCTTATTTAAAACTTTACAACTCTAATCATTTCTCTCTCTATTGTAATTATTACCCTATCACCCCTATGTAATTATGAGGGGTATATTTGAAATATACTCTTTAATACTACAAAAATATTCTAAAACGACTAATAAAAAGGGACACCAATTCTACTAAAATGGTGCCATATATTAAGGAACGGAGGGAGTAATCCTGAAATATTTAATTTTCCTTGAAATTATGATCTGCATTTTTGTACGGAAATCAATACAGGGAACATGTTCAATTGACCAAATAAAATGCAAAAGCACTTCTCCATATCCAAATCACCAAATGGCTCAATAATAGAGAGCACTCAGAACAGGTTGCACTATTCAATTATTGTTACGTTTGTTGCAATGTTATGTTATGAGCACGAGGGATTGAAGGAAGCAAAATTATCCAATTTATTCCTTAGTTTTGACCTTAATACAGAAGAGCTTGCGTTTGAATTGTTCAACAGAAAACGTAGTATTCAAGGCAGCTAGCGTGAATAATTTGAAGATAGGGATACGTGTCCTCAATAATACTCCTACTATACGCACTTTATGAGTTGGAAATGTCTTCCATTATATGTCAAACTCTAACCAATGGTTGAAATTTTGACGTGCTGACTAGTATCTTCCTATTTATTGGAAAACGCTAACTATACCCGGGTAAGGACACTTAAAAGTGATTTATTGTTATAAAAATATGATTTTTGAGATTTTCGAGAGAGTGATTAATATTAATTTTATAATTGATTTATCATTGTTGATAACTTTAACAAGTGTCCTAAGGACACTAAAGACACTTGTTAGTGAAACCATTTTATTTTAATGAAACCACATTTTGAATGATTGCACAACATATTTTTCTTAATAAATCAATGATTTTTTTAAATTAATTTGATTTATTTAAAGGTGATATAATAATGATTTAGAGCTGATGTATGTGATGATGACATGAATTCATTACTCCCTCCGGTCTTATTTATACGGCACATTCTAGAAAATTTTTGGTCCTATTTATAAGTCACTTTGTATTTTCAAGGAGACATTTTTTTCTATTTTCTCTTATTTGCCCTTTGTCCATTAAAATAAAATAATACATTTTGATATTCCCAATACAAATTAAGAGGATAAAATTGTAATATTGAAGTATTTTTTTAAAGTTTCAAAAAACTTAACTACCCTCCTTGGTCATTGTGATATGGTTAAGTATGACATATAAATAGGACCAGAGAGATTAATTAACTTGTTAAACAATCATTAATTCATTAAGGGATTATTATGCAACTATCCAAAATTTGATTGTATAGCATAAATATTCTTCTATTTATTTGTTTTTTCTAGTGCATACTTTCTCTAATTCAATTATTGATAAAAGGGAAAAAAAAATCACCCTAGTGCATTTGATTTTTTCACATTCATAAAAAAGGTATTTTAAGAATATAATATCGCATGAAATAAAAAATAATTGAGATAAAAAATATTTAAATTTAGGATATTTTAGAAATGATAATCATTAAATGTTATTTCCTTAATTTTTTTTACTTTTCTTATTTTTTTTACCATCTCTCTTTCATAGAAGAAATATTTTTTTTAAAAAAAAAATTATAAACAATTGAACAAGAGAAGGGATATATATATTTTTTAATAAATTAACTTGCAAATGACCATGTGGATGTGTCATTTGTTACTTTTGCGCCAATTTTAGCGAAGAGACATAGGCACTGCCATGTTCGGATAGGAGAGCTTTTGTATTGTTGAGAATATATATATTTGGATCTTATTATTGAGCTTTTTTTTAAAAGACTTTTTTTTGAAAAGTTTAAGAAAGTACCTAAATTTTATCAAACACATAACAATTCTTATTTTATTGAATACAATATTTTTTTATGAGATTAATGGGTCGGCCGGGTATGCACTAACGGTGTAAAGTTTTTTACACTATCGGTCCATCATCCATCATTTATTTGTATTACTTTAATC
The DNA here is from genome assembly GCA_037953625.1 of Crotalaria pallida. NCBI lineage: Eukaryota > Viridiplantae > Streptophyta > Magnoliopsida > Fabales > Fabaceae > Crotalaria > Crotalaria pallida. The sequence continues at coordinate 155,672,107 of CM075651.1, read as the reverse complement.
TAAAAGTCAACGATCATAAATAACGGATGAAGGGTGAATAATGTATTGATGGTGTAAAAAACTTTTACACTATCGATGCATTCTCCATTATATATATATATATATATATATATATATATATATATATATATATCACTTACCAATTATAATTTCTTTAAAAGTGCTTTGAAGTCGACCGTTAGCCTTATAGGCTTACACTGATATAAATGTCCCCCAAAAAAAAATGTTAGTACTATCTCATAAACATGGATACATCCGTACAAATAATTTTATTCTAGTGATAAAGTTTACTTCTTTTAATTTTTATTATTGATCATACCTAATTATATATTTTGAAACTTTAAAAAATTTCTTTAACATTAGTAGTACAATTTTATTATCTTCTTGTATTAAAAATTTTACAAATGTATTATTTCACATTAATAAACAAATGACAAATAAGAGGGAAAAAACAATAAAAGCCTAAAAAATATAAAGTAACTCATAAATAGAACAATTTCTTTTTAGAATGTTGACTTATAAACAAGGACGAACCCATGAATTTTCGAATGTAAGGGCGACATATATAAATCAATGATGTTAAAAATATATAGGAACTTGCATTGCAATATTGAAATTTCAAAATAAATAAACATTCATACAAATTCTCACAATTGTTGTCTACGAGTTTTCATATTGTGAAAATTCTAAATAATTTTCTCATTTTCAATACTATCAAAAAATGAACCATCAATATTTTTCCATTGTTAGAAGCCTAGACACTAAAATTAATATTAAAAATTATCACAAGTCCAATCCATAGTGAACCATCAAAATCAAATCGGTACAGTATACAAAGCAACCAGCAATAAAAAATGAACTCAATCCTTCATTTTAAAAATAATCGCAAATTTATAAAGAGCAAAATACCTTACCTAACCTATCACTAAAGTAAAGCAATAAAATCTTAATAATGATTAAAAAATTAAAATTAATGAAAAGTGAGAGATTTATACCTAAAATAAAAATTTAGGGTTGAAAACTTGAAATCGAATAACATAAATGAAGATGGAATTTTGTTTAAAAAAAACACCTTTTGATAGGTAATTATGCATTACTTTTGCTATTATATTGTTTCGTGCCTTTGTTATTTTGCTGCACAACACAACACTGTAGCGTGAAACCTCAACTTCCTATGCTGCTATGCTTCATAGGCTCTCACCTTCAGCCTTAAGTGGTTTCACACAAAGGATCCCTCACACAACGGGTGACTGTAGAAACTAGCAAGGAGACAAAGAGGATTTTTGGGCTATATAATTCCTGATGGCCTTATATTTTTATTTAACTTAAAGCCTAAATTTTGAGCACCTATATATTATGTATATATATAAAAGAAAAAATTGCCAAAATTTAGTGAGGGCAATTGCCCTCACTAGCTAATGAATAGGTCTTATAAATATGACCGAAAGGAATATTTAGTTGATGATAAAATCTAAGGGATCTAGATTTTTTACCCCATTTTTTTTTCCTCTTAAAATACCCTCAAGTATGTTTTTTTTTCTTTTTTATTTTTCATACACTGAAAGAGTAGTGTTCAATTTTTAAAATTATACATATATTGAGCTCTTAAAGTACTAATATTTTTACTTAGTCCATTGACTCCTTTAACATATGTGCATTTTCGCATATAAGCTTTGGAAATAGCATATGTTAAATTTGCAAAATAGCATATATGCGGTTGTTACAATGTATTTAAAAACCTCCATAATACGCTTGAGGGAGAGCAAACCGCAACTATGATAAAAATGTATGAAAATAAGGGTGCTACTGCAATTTCCTTCCTGATTCAATAGCAGCTTCACATTGTTTCTCCTCCATTCTTCATTTCTTCCTATTTCCCTCTTCTTCTTCTTTTTCTTCTCCACTCTCTTGTCTTTGCAACCAACCCACCTCTTCTCTTTGCCATTCCTTCATCAAACTTCCAATCACAAAGGTGCGTCTTATTAACCCTCTTTATTTTTTCCAACTACTCTAGCATCTTCTCTTTGATCAACGATCACTGTCAAATACTAATTTTTATCTCTGCATGCCATGTTGGTGCCATCTATCGATCCGGTTGTAAAAATAAAATAATAAATTGGAGTTTAGTGTGGATATGAGTGTAATGCTTGAACTTTGAAGACTGATTATGATTCTCTATTTTGAATGTAGAGTTTGATATTGTGCATTTGTGCTCACTGGGAATGTGTGTTCAAAACATAGAGAGTGGTGACAGGTTTTAGTAAGAGGCGTTCGTACGAGGAAAAAAAAAACCGTGCATGATGGAAAAATTGCACAATACAGAACATAGTTGCAGTACGCTTCTCGTAAGCGTATGTGCAAAAATGAAATTACACATAAATCATGGGGTTAGCCGTGTTGCGTAAAAATTATTCTCTACGTCCCTGATTATAATGTCTTATTGACACTTTTATTTTGTCCCTATTTATAAAGCCTTTTACCAATTTTCAATGAGTATTAATTATTTTTTTTTCCACACAAACATCCCTATTTATTTAACACTTTTTAGATTCTCAATAATATTAATAGGGTAATTTTGAAAATACATATCAAAAGTTCACATTTCCAATACAATTAACTAAATTATTCCACTTTCTTAATGGACGTGAAATCTCTCAATAGGGCCTTATAATTAGGGACGGAAGTAGTAGTTTTTTTATTGTACGTTACTGAGATATGATATGTGATCGAAAAAGTTAGATATATGTTGATCCCTCACTGTATTGGACAAAAATGATAATTCTTCAAAGAATCAAGATATGTGTAATTTTATCAAATAAGGATCAAAAATTCTAATTTTTTTTCTCTCCCCTCCTCCTTCCTCTACTCCTCTTGTTTTCATCTGTTATTTCTTGGTAGGGTAGAGGAATCTGTCCCTCCCCTTCCTTTGGGAAAGGGTGTGAGTTTATTTTCCCCCAGTTTTTTTGGGTTTTATCTTGCCTTTGTGCAAGTTGTTTTTGTTTTGTGTGTTTCAAGTGGAGGGATGCCTCTGGATAGTTTCAACTTTCCAGATCTAATGGTTATCATCTTTGCTCCAATAATTGGAAGGCTACTCGTCGAGACAGATCTCTCTTTGCTGACCGTTGATTTGGCTACCGTCCAACGACTCTCTCGTTTTAAATCTGAGATTCCTTGTCGCCGAACTGAGGTTAGTCCCAACATCAATGAGATTGTTATCTTGGTATTAAAGGCTATTGAATCTCCTGTCAAAGTCGGGTTTTGGCAGTTGCTGATGATCCATCACATGGAAGAGTTTGTTGTTGCAGTGTATTTTGCTTTCCCTTTAATTATTATTAGTGTGAAATTTCTTGTATTGTTTTTGATCTATGAATAAAATACACATTTTTCCTTAAAAAAAAAAGATATGTGTAATTTTAAAATGGTACGCTACCCCCTCAGTGTGGAGAAAAAGAACACAGATATATGAAGATATTTAGAAAAAAATAAATAAATTGAAGGGTCATTAATCAGAGGATAAAAAACTAGATCCCAAATTTAATTCTTATCAAAGCATCAATCAATTAAATAGCACTGTGAAAGAACGCAAGTAAAGTTTGAAGGCCCATGCAATATGTCCATGAACGAGGCCCAGTATTTGGGAACTCGGATAGTAGAATCTTAAAAGTAGCTTTCTGGTTCCATTTTTTTTTAAAAGTAGTAGCTTTCTGGTTTGTGACCCTTCAATTCACTCCATTTTTTAAAAATGATAAATAGTGTTGTTAGAGTCCCACAATGAATGAAAAAATAAGCTTAATTTAATACTTAAATCAATAAATTCTTCATCTAATAGATTATTATTTTGGATTGGATTGAGCTTTCTTTGTGTATCTAAGCCTTGATAACGGATGCTTTTATTGAGAGGTTATGTCAAAGAAAAAATTATCAATAAGTTAAATTAAGGTATATTATCGAATATTTTAGCGAAGTTACTAAAAGAGAAAAAAAAATCATTAGACCAATATAATTAAGTGAAAGATGTACTTAATTAAACTATAAAGCTCTTTTACATATTGGATTAATATTTTGAGTTGATCTCTATTCATATGTTTAAATATTAATAAGAGCATGCAAATATTGAGAAAGTAAAAATGTTGGTTTAAGTTTTGAGTTTAATATGTGTGCATTGACAGTGTAAAGTTTTTTACACTATCGGTACATCATCCACCATCCAAGGATGGATGATTATTGACTTCTAAATAAAAGTAATGCAAATGATTATTTTACATTGTCAGCACATCATCCATCATCCAAGGATGTATGGTTATTGACAACCTTTACACTGTCAGTGTACAAACTATTTTCTCTTAATAAGTTTTTTAATAGTTTCCTTTGTTCCACTTTAATTATTGTTTAAAATATATCCAACATGGATTAAAATAATTATTGTTGTTATAGACTGAAATAATGCACTTATTTATAGTTAGTTCAACAATTAATTATGTTAAAGAACTTTATTTTAATCAACAATTAGCTATATAATTATAAGTTTTCAGCTATAATCTCAAAATTTTCAACTAAATTAATAACTACTAAAAATTGATAGCTAGCATATTCATATTTATAAGCTGTTCTGTCGGATAAACCTAAATAATAAAAAAATGTTACAATTATAAAATGGAACGAAAGGAGTGTTGGTACATGTTTTCCTTTTCTTTATTCTTTTATTCTTTGTTAACGGGAAAATATTTTTTATGCAATACTTAGCCTTTGCTGTTTAGGTTAAAAAATGTAAAAGTAAATATTTTGTCCGGAAAAATGTTATACGGAGTACTTATGTAAATAAAAAAATTTCTTCTTTGTTTTATAATACAACCTATTTTTTCTTTATTATTTTGGGTATATCAAAATCCAAAAAAAATTAACATGACACTTGTTAAAAAATAAATATAATAAAAGATTATTAAAAAAATGTATTTTTAAAATTTTCAAACTCAGAATAATATATACTTATGATTATTTTTTAAATTCTAAAAATCTTAATAAATATTCTCCGAATAGTACTCTCCGTCTTTATTATAGGTCACTTTTAGAAGATGTTTTTGTTCTAATTATAAATCATTTTATATTTTCTACACATAATTTATTGTTTTTACTTTTTTTTCCCTTATTAAATGTTTTAACTATTTATGTTTTTTTGTTTACTAATGAGGGTCAATTTTTCAAGAAAAATTGAGAAGGTAAAATCATAATGTTTAAATATATTTTCATAAAATTTATAAAATTAACTATTCTTCTTAGATTTCTAATTCGGTTAAATATGTTTTATAATAAATTAAAGTTAGGAGATAGTGCATCTTTATTGAAAAAAAACCGTAACAAAGGAAATAAGAATCTCGTTAATTGTGCCATTAACTCACAAAGCTTTTCAGTTTTCACTATTCCTACGTTTCTGAGTTGTGACTTGTGAGGTACAATTGGAAGCAGTTATGCTGTGAAACGCCGTATTGTTTGACATCTAATGAAGAGAATAATACAGGAGTAGCTAGCATGCATGTGCGGGTTTGTTCTTCTATAGAAAACGTTGTACCTTTTTGTTTTGTTGGTACGTTTCGTGAATCTCATTGCATCCTTATTATTGGCATCAGTGGGTTGAAATTCCTTCCGTAACTCTCATATTTTAGCGACTGAATGAACTTGCGTGATTGTATTAAATGGAAAACTGAGGAACGTAGTGACTAATTGTCTAAAATGGCATGTTTTTTTTCAAAGAGTTTTTTTTTGGTTACATTTTTTCAAAGAGGTTTACATTTAGGATGAGACGATTTAGAAAAATAAAATGACAGATATTATGAACAATTTTTTTTTTAAAGTGACGGATATTTAGAAATAAAAATAACCATTACCCACATCGTAAGGATAAAAACATATCAAAACTATGTTAAAATAGTACTATATGATTGGTTTTAGCTTTTGCTGATACCAATTTTTTTAAATGTTAATAAGTGTTTACGGTGGATTTTTTAAAGCGTTAAACGAAGTGGAACACTATTTGAAGATGTACATTTTTATATTTTTGAGAAAATAAAAAATGAGAATTTATAACAATTTTTAGATTTTTAGAAATGTTAATAACTACCTTCAGTGAAACCTAACTTTTTAATTTGCAATTTTAGTCTCAGGCGATTGTGATGCACAGTAATTTTCTTGAAAATTTCCAAACCCCGAAGGGCTTCATGTAAAAAAATACTCCTATTTCTTTTGATGAAGTAAGTGTTGGGACGTACATTCTTAAGTTAAGCAGTAGAACTTGCCAGCAAGATTTGAGATACCTTGTGTTTGGCTCCAGGCCTCTGATTTGGATAAAAATTAGAGCTTGGCATCATATTATTTTTACCCCTGCATCAAGAGTTTTGGTTAGTGTTAACTAATGTGAGTTTTACCCCCACTACTTATTCCATATACATACATCATTAGATTTTTTAAGAATAACGTTAGGGGTTCAATTATTGTTATATATATATATATATATATATAAATTTGGCAAAACTTACTTTAATAATTTCCACATCTTAAATAAGATTAGTCTCACTATTAGATAAAAAATACCTTTAATACACACAAAATTTAATACACTATAGGATGACCAAACTTTTTACTATTTGTCACACTTAAAAGATCTAATAATAACTACTGGAGTATATGATAATTAACTATGTTGGACATTGTTGAGCATTGCTTGTTAGTGGGATTATGCAATATTTGTTGTTGGTAAAAATTACTCCTAGGCTATAAAAAGGGATGAAACAAATGAGTCATGTTAATAAGATCCCAAAATACTTATTCACACTTTTTACTAATCAATCAAATTATATATATATATATATATATATATATTAATTTAATTAACAAAATTGTTATTGTTTTTCAATGAGAGGCCAATGGCATGCATGAACTGGCAACCATGAATGACAATGAACTATCCAAAACAAAGATGTTATATTGTTGTTGATCTAAGACATTTGTTTTTTTTATGAATTATCCTTAATAAATAAGATTGTTCTTTAACTAAAAATTATTTCCTTTTTGCATATTTTTTTACGTACACCTTGATATGTGTAAAAGAGAGTAAAAATGTGAAAGCAATAGATTTTTTTTTAAAAAATAAAGGATCGAATTAACTTACTTTAATTACCCATTTTAATTTGTGTATTACTATGATTAAATATGACTTATAAATAAGATCAAAAGAAATTATTAATTATTTTTGAGTTTGTATGAGATTAGAGATTTTACTGTAATCATATTTTTTGTATGCTTTACATTAGAAAAAATTTAATTTTTTCATTTACTTTATATTTTTTTAATTTAATATTCTCTTCATCATTTCAATTTATTTGTTGTTATTTTAAGAATTTTGCATGAATTAAGAAAATTATTTAATATTTTAATTATTAAATAAAATATAATATACGTTTATTAGTATAATATATCCACACTATACTAATTTAAAATGTTTAAAGATAATATTAAGGTCATTTAAAAAAAAGATAATATTAAGGTTAAAAAAAATTAATTAATACACTATCTAATTCTTAAAGAAATAAATAATTTGGAATAAATAAAAATTATAGAGTTATTTGAACATCAATTTTAAACATTTAAATATAATATCTATCATTTTGGATAACAAAACAGATGTGGTAGATATGTACCCCCTCCCGGTCCAAATATAAGCCCCATTAAATTTTTTTTCTTGATATAAATTCAATTTTCAATGGTATTAATTATTTCTTTTTCGCAAATACTATTATTTATTCAATAATTTTTAGATTTTCAATAATGACTATGATGATACTTTTGAAAAAGTATATTTCCTCTGATCCTATTTATAGGGCATATTCTATAAGAATTCTTTGGTTCTATTTATAAGTCATTTTGCATTTTCTAGAAAGCATTTATTGCTATTTTTTCTTATTTGCCCTTTATCCATTAATATGAAATAATACATTATGAAATTCCGAATACAAGATAAGAGGGTAAAATTGTAAAGTTAAAGTATTTTTTTTTTTAAAGTTTCAAGAAACTTAATTACCTTCCTTGGTCCGTGTGATGTGGATAAATATGCCCTATAAATATAACCAGAGGGAGTATCAAATATGGGACAAAATTTTTTGCATTTTTTTACCAAGATAATGGGACTGATGGAGTATTTCTAACCATACTAATTAACTAACTTTCTTAAAGTGTGTAAAAATTACTCCCTCCGGTCCTTATTATAGGACATACTTAACCGAATTACACATACCAAGGAAAGTGATTAGTTTTGTGAATTTTATGAGAATATATTATAACATTACAATTTTACCCCTCCACTTTACTTGGAAAACTCACATTCATTAATGAACAACAAAAAAACATAATTAGTCAAAACATTTAATAAGGGCAAAAAAGAGAAAAAACAATTAATGATGCATAGGAAATATAAAGTGCCTTATATATAGGACCAAAAACTTTTTCTAAAAGGTGCCTTATATATAGGATCAGAGGAAGTAACATAAAGAAGCTTTTAAAGGAAAATGATATCAAGTGCCATAAGTGCGTTGTTTAGGCAAGTAAAAAAAGTATTTTTACCTTGAAATATGTTGCATTTAATATATTGAAAAATGTTGAATTTAAGTTTTCAACTTTAACTTGCATGTTTTTGAATGCTTAAACAATACTCCCTGCGGTCCTATATATAAGACATACTTAACTATATTCCTCGGACCAAGAAAAGTAATTAGTTTTATGAATTCTATGAGAATATATTGTAACATTACAATTTTACCCTCTCAACTTTTCTTGAAAAACTCAAACTCATTAATGAACAACAAAAAACACATAAATAGTCAAAACATTTAATAAGGGCAAAAAAGAGAAAAAGCAATAAATGATGCATAAAAAATACAAAATGTCTTATATATAGGACCAAAAATTGCTTCTAGAATATGTCCTATATATAAGACCGGAGGGATTGCTACCGTTTTGGCAGGTGGGAGGAGTAAATTGGAATATACTACGGGGAGTCGGGGAGTGTGAAGATGATTATTGTGAGTTTTTTCTTTAAAGAAAAAGAAAACTCTTATTTATTACTCTGATCTAGTCTCGAAGGACAGTTTGGGGTTGACCTTGTAATAGCATGACGTTAAAATTTCATGATGACTTCACGAGGCTATGGCTATGGAATCAGACAGTAAAAAGTGGTCAGTCAATACGACTCATCAATTAAGAAGGCATTAATCGCATTCACCCACACTGTCTCACTCTCAGACACACCATTCCGGAAAATGGAAATCCAAAATTGCTCAGTGTCTCAGTCATACAGCTTACAGCCATGGCCATGCCAAATTGCCAATTGCCAATTGCCAAACCCAAACAATACTCACTTCCCTCTAGTATTTGCTATGCTGGTCCCCTAGCTACCACCAAAGCCTTCCATGATGCAGTAGAAACTATTTACTACCTTCGTTTATTTACTCAACCCATCCAAAAAATTGGCGAAAATTCATAAAATAGTACTTCCTCACCGTTTCATAAGTTATGTTTATTTAGTTATTTTTATTTGTTTCATAAGTTACATTCATTTAAATATTCAATATTTATTTATATTTTTTTTTTCTAAACATATTCTTATTTATTATGCTCTTTTTCATCACACATTTTTCTATCTCTCTTCAATATAATGTTCCAAATCAAATTTATAATACTCTTTCCATCCCATGAGTTAAGTTCTTTTAGGCCATTGCACATGAATTAAGAAATAAGTAAATGATATAAGAATTTGATATATTTTTACTAAATTACCCCCATTTAATAATACTTCCTCCGGTCCTATTTATAAGACCCTTTTGGAGTTTTTCACTCCCACCAAGGAAAGTGGATAAATTTGTTAGTGACATTGGAAATGTGAGAATTTAATACACTTTTTCAAAATTACCCCTATAATTATTATTGGAACTCTAAAAAGTGTTGACTTTATAGAGGTGTTTGTGGAAAGAAGTAATTAAATGATATTGAAAATTGAAAAAGAGTCTTATAAATATGACCAAAATAAAAACCCCAAAAGGGTCTTATAAATAGGACCGGAGGGGTAGGAAATAGAGTAATAATAAATGTATGAATATTACGTTGAAGAGAGATGAAAAAATGGATGGTGAAAAAGATAATGTACTCCGCAATAAATAAAGGTATGCTTGAAAAAAGAAGTACTCCCTCCGGTCTTATTTATAACACCCTTTTGGGGTTTTTATTTTGGTCCTATTTATAAGACCCCTTTCCAATTTTCAATAACATTTAATTACTTCTTTCCACTAACACCCCTATAAAGTCAACACTTTTTAGAGTTCCAATAATAATTATAGGGGTAATTTTGAAAAAGTATATCAAATTTTCACATTTCCAATGCCACTAACAAATTTATCCACTCTCCTTGGTGGGAGTGAAATACCCTAAAAGGGTCTTATAAATAGGACCGGAGGGAGTATAAATGAGTATTGAATTTCTAAAAGAACATAACTCACAGGACAAAATAAAATTACTAAATGAACATAACTTATGAGACGGAAGGAGTAAGAAATAAAAATTTTAAAATTTATATTATTTAATTTATAATTAAATAATTAATTTGTAAACAAAAATTCTCATTTTTGTTAACATTTCAAAATTTTATTAACTTTTTAAAACGAATGAAGTTATATAATAAATCTATTTGAAAAAATTTACATTAATTAAGAAAAAAATTGGTTAATGATATTAATATCAAAGAAATTAATAATATCAAATAAATTTTTTAAAATTATTTCTATAATTATTATTGAAATTAACTTAGACTATTCATAAAAAAATAATTATTAATGATATTAAAAATTTAAAAAATTAACTTATAAATAAGATTAAAAAAAATCAGGAAGGTAAACTTATATTAAAGAAGTAAAAGACCAGATGAAATGTTCTTTAAAAATTTATTAATGATAGCAAAAATTTTTGTATTTAAGATATTGTACATACATGATCAATTTACTTTCTAATTTTTAATGTACCTAAATACTATATACTCTCTTCTTCCGCTTTGCAATATAAGAAAAAAAATATTTTTTAATTTAAAAATAATTAAAAAATCAATTAATATTCTTAACTTTTGTGTAATTCTCAATGTTAATTTCTTAAAATGTAACATCCATCAAAAGTAGGAGTAGTTATATCATTTAAGCTTTATTTAATTCTCATTGTTACTTTTCTAAAATACATCTATATTTTTTTATAAATTTAAAAAAATTAAATATAATTAAATAACCTTCTTCATAAGCTTAATTTTTTTTTCTTATATCATTAACCTGAAAAGATAGTACTGTACTAATGTAATTAACCGAGGAATATATATATATATATATATACCCTATATATTTGTTAACTCACTTTATTTACCAATATAAACTTTAACTTTATTTTACCTTGTGTTATTTTTATTTTCATTTTGGTAATGCTTTGTTAGCTTTGTTCAAAAATACTACTCCCTTCGATATTTAATATAAGAAAAAAATAATATATTTATTTTGGTTTATGATATAATAAAAATTAAAGTTAATTATCTTTTTATTTTTGATATAATTATTTATAAAATATTTTTATAAAATGATTATCTTATTTATTTTTTTCATTTTCAATGCAACTTTTCTGAAGTAACTCTATTTTATTTTATGAATTAGAGAAAATTAAATAAAATTAACTAATTTCTTTATTAATAAATGTGAATTAAAATTTTTTTTTCTAACACTAAAGACCGGATTAGTATACCAGTAAGTTGTCAAGAGGAACATTTAATAAGGAACCCCATCTGAGATTGACCTCACAATGCTATGCAGGCCTCAATTATGAGACTGCAATGTAGAGTTATTACATAAGACATGAGAATTAGGGCTTTGGGTTTTGTTTTGTGTGAATATATGAAGGTTTCAGGCAAAGTGACAAAGGCAACATTCAGTAAAGTAGGACTGGTGGGGGTTGATCCGTTTGTAGCTAAGTTCATAGGGTTGTGTTTATGTTCTTTCTCTGTCAATCAGAGTGGTAGGGAAGGATATATATATAAACAGAATAAGTATATAAGATGTGGATTTTCCTGTGCTAGCTAGGACCTGCAATTTTTCATGACTACCTTTTTCATTTTTTAATGAAATGACCAATTACACAACCGGTTGATTGACAGTGAGAAAGAAAAAATAAAATAAAATAGCCCTGTGGTCCTGTGGTCCATCCAATTATACTTAAAGGATTTAAATTTTCCTACATAGTCCCAACACTTTCCCTCTTCCAATAGGTAAAATCTTAATGGTCCAACAAAAGAAAAGATAAAAAGTCAAGTTCTTGTAAAAAAGTCCTGGTCTTCATAATTATGATGATAATTTGTTTTGGTTCCTTTTTTATTATATTCCATAAATTTTGGTCCATCTACTATCATGGTTTTTGAATTAGTCTGGTTCTCTTATATAATGGAAATGATTTTTTACCTTTTAAATTTAATGCAAAAATATCATCCTTAATTAGTCATAGAATGGAATACATCAAGTTTTCGGTATATTCTATCCACATTTAACATGATGGACCAAAACCAAAACATTTTGTAATGCATGGATCAAAACCGGAACTTTTTTTTTTTCAGCGACCAATTTCAAAGAAATCAACCGAGAACTTTTGGTAATTAAGGTATCTTCTGTCCCTGGCTGTAACACTCATGCAGGTGTTTGCTAATGACTACTCTCAGCTCTAAGCTTGTAACAGTCATGCAATGAAGGTTTCATAGTTCAATGAGCTCAGCAGTAGTAATAAACCAACTAATTAACGAGATCCTTTTGTCAGACAACTTCGTTCAAACCTACATCTTTGAAAAATATTATGAGTTGAGTAATCCTTTCGTTGGTGGATGAAAATATTATATATCATCTTGCTAGTTGCTACTACTATATCTATATTATGTGACCATGTCCATACATATATGGAATAACTTATTTTTGGATTACTGTAGGTAAAATGGTACATCTTTGTTCTATAAAAAGTTAGTAAAACAACATGAAAAAATTTGTGAAAAATCTATATGTATGGAAATTATCACCACACCTAGTGTGACAGTACATATCATAAAGTAAAAAAAGTGGGAGAATAAACCTAAATATAAGTTCCCTACAATGGTTGGTGACCATACCATTTAAAGATTCAATGTCAATTTGGTGCATAAGCACAGAAATGGCAGAGCATAATACAATTAAAATGCATTCTATGATCAGGTTCAGTGTGATTCCACATAGGAGATATATATATAATGCATCATGTGAGCAATGCATAGCAGATATATATGCAACAACAACAGTAGCATATTGAATAATTATTGTTGCAGATTTACTATGCATGCATTAGTATCATAGAGAATTAGCTGCAACGTTCATCATTATCTGGATCTGGATCCCCCTCCTTCTATGGGTTCTTGATCCGTTTTGCTGTGAAAGTTGCTTGTCAAATAAAATTACCTATATGGTAAAAGATATACATGTGGTCCAATATGAGAAATATGCTCAAAGTTTGTAGCTAAGAAGCAAAGGGAATACTATACGGTAGTACAAGGCAGCAGTGAACCTGATAAATACTAGTTTGAACAGTACATACAATTAATTGACCCAAACAAACAATTTCACGGTTCAAAATGAAAACCAAATCTTTTGCAGTTTGGGCAGCAAGAATGTCAGCAGGAGGCCAAAGAGCCTGACATCATAATTTAAGAGGGCAAAGGGTCCAACTCCAAACAGGGTATAGTGTGTTCATTTTTTGAATCCCAAGAAAACAAACTCTCATTATCCTTCCTGTCTCTTCCTACCTAGAAAGGGACACATCAACCCTTATTTACGTGCAGGTAATCATCATTTATATTCACTGCCTCTGATTCATGTCCCTTACTTATTATTATTATTATTATTATTATTATTATTATTATTATTATTATTATTACATTTTTATTTTTATTTTCATTTCTTATTATGGTCCATGCTGGTGAGTCCCTGCAACCCTAGTTGGTTTTCATTATATATAGATAGCTTCACTCTCTCACATCTCATGGCACTATTCAAACCGAAGCTGAAATGTGAAACCCTTCTTATTCATCAGCTCATATCATCCTCATTTAGTGTTTGGTGCTGGAAATTAATGATACCAATGCTCTTTCTCATGGCTCCTCAAGATGATGGTTACAAAAATGAAGAACGAATGGAAGTGTGGTAAATGTCATGGCGATATCTCTCCTGAGCTTATTCTTCTTACATTTTTATTTTATTTTTTTGAACTTTATGAATAATGTTCAAGTTTTCTTGACCTTGCAAGTCCATAAATTCGTGGAATAAGGGTCATATTACTTGCAACATGTTTAAAAAGAGATAATGTGTAATAATTATTGTTCCTAAGTTTTCATAAAATTAAATATCATGTATTATCCCTCCTCTTGAGCTTCATAGTTAGTTTCTTTATATCGTTTTTGTATTTGTAATGTGTTTGGTACAACAAATGTATTCATTATTTCCTTAGCTTGATGAATCATCTATTGTAAGCAATGGTTTATGCCTAATAAATTTGTTTGTTTTAGCAGCCTTGCTGATCCTCTATCTTCCCCTCATTCCTTATTGAAATGTAATGTTTACCACTCTTCACTGTGGAACTAACTGAACTTTATTATCTAAAACTTTGATCCCTCTCAAGTTTCGTTGTGTTCTCGCCAAAAGTTTTTGACCTGTAAAAATACAGTTAAAGTTGCCTCGAATCCCTTCCACAGTTACTAGATTGACTCTTCAATCTTGTGAACAGCACACTAAATTTGACATTCTATCTACATATATCATCACATACTATGTGAACTTTAAAAAAATTGACGTATCCACTATATCACATTTCTAGTTAGATTTGTATATTTACTTTGTTCATCAAAGTAATTTAGATTACTTTTGTCAGTTTGGTTTAAATTTGAGGGTGCAAATAAATTGAAAAATGTATTTATTGCCTTCATAAAGTAATAAAAATAATATACTGTAATAAAATAATGTGCAAATATTAAATTAAATGATTTTCTTAATCCGTGAATTATAAATAACATGTTAACATTATATAATTATTAAGTTTTTTACATTTTGAGAAGTATAATGTGTGCTTAGCCTAAGGTTGAGGTTAAGCAAAATGTAAATTAAAATAAGCAATTTTTCGTGAAGTATTTAAAAATAAAAAATCCTTGAAGTTAATATGATGGATAGATAGAACAAGGAATGATCCCGAAAGGATAAGAGTGTAAACTGAAAATGAAAATTTTTCAGCTACAATTCATGTTTACAATCATAGCAATCCACTTAAAAAAACCTTAGCAAACAAGCACCTAATTAAGTGTGGTTAAATGACTACAGTTGGTGAAATGAGCGTAACAAAAAAGTTGATTCATATTATGGGTAGCCACGATTTTATCCATAATTTGACACGGTTTAATTGAAACTAATTGTAGGAGAGAAAAATGAAAAAGGCTGGGCGGGGTCCCTTGTTTACACTCCAAATCCGTCCCTCGTGTAGACTATTGTCTATCCCTTCAAAGTTCAAAGTACTGTATGTCTCTGGCTAAGATAGTAGGCATTTAGAATAAAATGGAGGAATGAAGTTAGACATCCTTACAAAATTCAAGCAACATTTTTCTTAATTTTCAAGACTTAAAAGTACGACCATTTTGCTACCGCATCTAATTTCTTGTAATAAAAGCATTTATGGTTAAAAAAGTACTAAAAGTGTTTATATTTTTGTACATCAAAAGGTTTTTTTTTTTTTTTGGTAAACTACATCAAAAGGTTTTTAAGTTCAATGGGAAATGATTTCAAAACTTAAATCAATCAGATTTGCGATGGAGACCGTAGACTACATATTCCTTCATGACGACAGAGATAGTGCCGCTGTATACCTATAGTCCTATGCCACCGCAAAACATTGCCGCTCATCTCACACCGCCATCGCCATCACCATGCCATGCAGCATGTCGTACTCTACGGGCGGCATTCAATGGTAAATGACAAAATAAAAACCATGGAAAAGTGCTTATTAAAAATTAAATACTTCACTCAACATTAAAATCTCAAAAACCTATCATATACACTTGAATACTATGTACAATTAAGAAATGGTACAACAACAAATGATGTCAGGGGAAAAGACGATACCAATCTAACGGTCTAGTATTCAGTTTTTCAAGCTGCAAGCACCAGTACTTGATGGTCTGATACCAATCTAATGTTCTATTCATTTTTCCTTATACAAAGTTCAAGCTGCAAGCACCAGTACTTTGATGGTGCCTTGACTATTTGCAGTTAGTATGGTGGGGCTATCACTCTTCCAGCATACAGCGCTAATGAAGTAAGATCCTGCTTCATCCTCAGCATCATCCACGTCAGGGGAACCAAATCTATGCCAAGTCAAAGGCTTGGATATTTCCTGCAAGGGGTGATTGAATATTCAGTTACGTACAGGGCGAATGTGAGGGGATTGAACAGTTGACATAATTAACAATCACAAACCTTGTGGTAGACAAATACTTCATTAGTTTCACTGCCACATGCAATGTATTCACTGTTTACTGAAAGACCAACAAAGTTTTTCTCATTTGCGTGGCCTCTGAAGGTACGAACCTGTACACGACATTCGAAATTTACATTAACTTTTTAACATATTCAATCAAATAAACTTATGCGTTTCAATTGACAACCAAAATTAGTAGCCCCAAGACCCAGAGAAAATAATTGACAGTAAAGATTAACCATTAAAATCTGTACATGACTGGAAAACATCGATGACAGGACTCTCAACAAATCAAAACTGTGGAGTAATTTTATGAAACTCGTGAATATCAATCCGCCACACCATAAGTACATTAAGATTAAGTACATCATGTCCATTGCAGGCAGGACATCAAATAGTACAGCAGAAATTATCCGCTGTTATTCACTTCAGCGCAATGGAAGGGCAGGTGGACTAGTTATTATAGATAAATTGAGCACCAAAAGCCAACAGATATTGACAAATTAAATGCAGAATGGAGGATACATTTGACAATAAACAACCAAAAGAAAGAAACCATTTAGCTTAAGATTACTCACTGGAATGTTTTCTTTCACATCCCATAACCGCAATGTACTATCTGTTGACGCAGATGCAAGTTCATCGGTTGACAAAAATTTCACATACGAAACAGCCTTTCTATGCCCACTGAAAACATGGACGGGTTGGCTAATATTCCTCAAATCATAATAATGGATGTGATGGTCTGCTGACCCAACCTGTAAAAATATGTGAATGTTGTACAAGATATATTAAGATTTAAAAGATTAAGAAAGATAAGAAGCCTTATCACTAATTCACTATTACAGAACCATCATTTTAAATTTAATAAATGTAAATATGTGATGGACTGATGGTCATGTGTATCATTTTAAATTTGGTAATTGAAGGCAATCATTATTCATAAAATTGCAGACAAGCAGCTAACAGTCTAATGTAAACTCAGAAGTGAAATCCTAAATTTACTATCTAGAATAAATATATGAGCAGACAACAGACGCAATCAACAGGATATCTAAGACCAATAATCTAAAGTACATTCAACACTAGCTATTACCAAAGAATAACAGCTATATTGATTCTGGCTTAAAAAAAAAAAAAGAACTGTTTCCTGAGTAAATTTTATAGAGGTTTTTCTAATGCTTGCCCAAGAGCACATTTTTAACAATAAACAAATAAGTTTTTATTGGAAAACTAACTGTTGCTTCTCAAAGACATAAATGCACCACTTTCCATTTAAGCTTACTTTTTTTGGGTTGCTAAAAATGTGCCCTTGGACATATTAGAAAAACCCATAGTATAATATAATGAACTTTGCTTTGAAATGCCAAGCAAAGTCATGATTTGGCAGCTGGATGATGAATTACTAGATAATATAAGAATGGGATCAAATATAAGTGCAGAAACTCAAGATATTCTTATAATGAATGAAAGGAACGTACAGCAACATAATTGCCAGATCCAGGATTATACTTGACACAACATATGTTTGCTTTCATGTCTATATTAAGGACACTGTTCTCTTGGTTTGTGCACCAGACTTTGACCTGCTCAAAGAAACAAAATTACAGTTAGTCTTATCCCTCTCAATTACAGTATATAACTTTGATAGTAATCACTAATCAAAATAAAACTATTAAATTTTACAATTTGATCACTTATATGAACCACACTATTTTAAATTTTAGGAAATGCCAAACTATCTAATTAAACATAAGTATGGATTATTAAAAGAATATATTCCATTCTGCTACCCCTAAAATTCCTTAAACTAAAATTTCCTAAATGCATAGGAGCACTACAGCCGAGATATGATCAAAATCTCCTTTTCTAAGTCACAAATGGAACATAGTTATCATCCTAACATATAAATAAAGTTATTCAAGTTTTATTTATCTCTGAATCTCTGATTCCATTTAAATGAATAACAACATAAAGTAGAGACAGAAAATAATAAATAGCCTGTCAAAAATCCTTGTAAAAAAGAGCCACAAGCATTTAATAGAACAACAGTGACAAAACACAAGCTGACCAGAAGATAATTACCATGCCAAATAAATTTGAATCTTACTAAGAAAGATGAAAAAACATTGCGAATTCTCACAAAGATAACTGCTTATGAATGCACAACAAAAGAAGGGATTTATCAAATACATAAATAGTTCAAAAGCATATGCTATGTATGATTTTCAACAAAATCATCAGAAAGTGGCATAAAATCTTGTCAATAAATGTCCAAGACTCAGGTACCTTGCAGTCATCACTACCAGATACAAGCATAGAGGGATCTGTTCTTGAAAAATCAACACTCCATGCACGCTTTTCATGCTCTTCGTACTCCATTAAACTCTGCCAAAGGAAAATGATATTCATGAGTAATAAAAACTGGTAAACATTTTTGCAAGCACATAACAATCAAAACAATATAGTTAATTAAGACTAACTAATTGAATTTAATAACTACCTTCCGAGTGTTTACATCCCAAACAGTCACAATTCCTTCATAATCACTACTAGCTATTTGATTCTTAGCATATTTATTCCAACTCAAGCAACTAAGTTTCGAACGCGTAGACATCTCCACAACAGGACAATGAGCATCTGCAGGTTCATTTACAACCTGGAAAGCAATAACACATGGAGCAGTTATGTTTGTATCCATAATCCATTGATTTGGGCAACACGACAAGAATAAAGCCCTTCACACTAATTTTAAAAGCAATTCCTCCTACAACTTTATCATATTACTAGTTTGAGGTATTACAAAAACCTCAAGCACTGTAATATATCTATTGCTTCAGATTGCTCACAACGGTTATATAGGTGCACTTACTTAAATTACAAAACAAATTTAACAAGAAATGTTGTAAATGAAATTATTCCAAGAGAGATGGTAGAAAATAAAATATTATATGCTATTACTTTTTTTAAAGTATGTGACTCCTTAACTTTTTCCAATAACATATCTATTCTTTGGTCAAATATTAAGAAAGGATACTCTCCCGTGAACCAGTTTTAGCACAATTATACAAAAATGTACCACATACCAATCAAAAGAGCAGAAAAAATGATAGTTAAAGTACAAGGCCATCCATCTTACCGCAGAAAAGTCAAAAACTTTAATGCACCGTGAAACTCCAGCAGTAGCAAACAAATCATCATCGCGGTCGAACTCTATGCTGCAGCAAACATGGTAAAGCCATGTATTCAGTAAATATAGTATTGAATGAAAATTAAAATAATTAAATAGTACAAACATAAATGTGACACAACCCCATCATTTCACTGATGCACGTTTATTCTGTCTTATTCTTTCACATTAAGATTAAGATGACAATGAGAGCAAGAAAAAGTATATCAGCTTATAAAATATAAACCTACTCGGTTGTCATTGTACCTAACATCATTATTTCCACATACTCTTTAATTCAGGGTGAAATGTGAACATATGCCTCAAAAAGCAATGCCACTTGTCAAATTAACTGGCAAAAAGCGAAAGCAGAAAGGAAAATGAGAACTGGAAGCTCAGCCTACGAGTAGCTTCTTAAGTATAAGACATCTTCTGATATACCTATCATATAATTGTTGTACTACCCTTGTTATCCTTCCACAAGCACACGTGATAGCATATGAATGCAATAATGACCACAAAAAGAGCTTACTAATCCTAACAAAAGATTGAGATTCAAGTTAAATGAATTTTGGAGTAGTGACAATGAAGAATATTTTCCACTTAATCACAACCCTACATATACTAAACCCTTTCATCCAAACCCTTAACCATATTCAACATAGAGAATGAAAAAATTTCTTCCCAGAAATTAGATGGTTGTGTCCCTGATTATAAACATTATTATACTATGGTGTGAAGAAATCACAGGTTACAACTCACTCACCTTGACACTATGTTGGCTGAATGAAATATATCCCCATGCCTCAGTTCCGAGATGACTCTCAATCGACTGTTTCAAATAAAACATAAAGGTTGAAGATGACTAGGTATTGCTGACTCAAGAAAATAGTAATTGACATTAATACCTGCATCTCTTAATGGATAAGATTACAGTAAAGACTGGTAGTAATACCTGTAGCGAGTGAAAGTTGTTAAGACTGCCTGAAAATCTTCAAGACCAGCAGCATAACCTTCTCGACTTACGAGATTTGTATCTCTTTCTTGTTGGTTATGGGGCTTATCTGCTGAATGCCGCCGCTTTTGTAGGTAGCATTCTTGCAGGTCATTGAACTACAATGAAGGAAGGCAATCAAATGGAATTCAGTGAAGGAAAAATAAAACCAGGTATTTGGATGCAAACTCGGTAATAGAAAAAGTAGAAGGAATCAGGGAACCCTATGTTTTAAGTGGTATAAAGAAGGATTTTTCAGGGAAAAAAAATCAATTTTTAAAAAAATTCAGAAGCTAAAATTCAGAAACCCTTTTTTTTTCATGAGATTAAAAAAAAAAACATGGCAACAAGCTTTCCGAACAGACATCGACTTTCAAGAACCAATTCACATAGAAACAGACTTCTAGTAATAAAAAAATGGCTTAAATACCAAAATGGTCCCTGTAAAAAAAAAGTTTTGGTTTTGGTCCCTGCATTTACAGAACATTTTGATTTTGGTCCCTGCATTTACAAAATGTTTTGGTTTTGGTCTCTCGTATTAGATATGGATGGAAAATGCCGAAAATGTAATGTATTACATTCTATGACCAATTAAGAATGGTATTCTTGCATTAATTCTCAAGGGTAAAAAAAACAACTTCTATTACATAAAAGAACCAATTCAAAAACCATGATAGTAGAGGGACCAAAACCTATGAAATCTAATAACATAGGGACCAAAACCTATCAAATCTAATAATATAGGGACCAAAATAAACTACCAACATAATTATGGGGACCAAAATTTTACAAGAGGGACCAAAACCAAAATGTTTTATAAATGTAGGGACCAAAACCAAAAGTTTTTTTTAATAGGGACCAATTTCAAAAGAGTCAACTTTTACCGGGACCATTTTGATATTTAAGCCTAAAAAAATCAAGCACAGAAAACTAAACCAAGATAACCTGTGTATGCACTCTCTTCTTTCTAACTAGAGCAAGACCCGATTGATTTATATATTGTGAATCTGATCCACTGATGGCATCTTTTCTCTGTACTCCCTGCCCATGAGAGCTGATTTGGGACCTCCCTTCATTTTTCTTTGCAAGACTCCCTGAAGACAACCCTCCTCGAAGATTTAGAGGGCTAGACATAAGGCCGCTTGCGCTTTTGTCTATTGATGAATGCCATGATTTTCTTCCACCAGAATCATTAAGCATCCGCAATTTCATAGAGTACCTATCCCTTGCACGATACAAGTCCAGTCTATGTTTTTCCACAGCATTAATGTCCTCTTTTATGAACTGGAGATCAGTTTGCACCTGTAAATGAAACAACAAATGATTGCAATAAGCAGCAATAAATGCAACCAAGAAAATTATCCATGTGAAAGAGCAACTAATGCAAACAAAGGAAAGAAAAAATGTTGGAAAAAAAACTGCTTCGTAATAATTTAGTCCCCAAAACAGAGATAGAGAGAGACAGATTGCAGCCAACCCACCTCCTTCAACTCTTCAACTTTTTGCTTCCGTAAGCAATGCAAGAAATCTAGCAATATTTGCATATTTCTCTCGGCTTCTTCTTGTTCCATTTTCCTTTTTTTCTCGGCAAGTAGTGACAAAAGGCTGTCTAGCTCCTTAATTGTCACTTCACAACCCTGTTCAAAGATTCAAAAAACCTTAACAAAAAAAAAAAGGAATAACAGACTAAATAAAGCATCAATGGTTAGAGTTAGTCCAAAACTCCTATTCCCCAAATTCATGTGAAACAGAAATATGTAAACACTCAGCCTATTAAGTTGTATGAATTCCACAAAGGGAAGTACACAAATGAGCACACGCAACTCAATTAGCAACACCCTTTTTAAAAATAAGAAGAAAATTTGAAAAAAATTGAGGTAGAATAAAATAATATTTTAGGTCCTTAATCTGGTGCCATATACAACAGGTATGCGAGAATTGTATAGCAGAATTGATGTTAAAGGCCAGGTGTAGTTGTCCTCTACCCTCTTCAATCTGCTGCTAAGTTATTTGAAGTTCCAAAAAAACATTTATAATTATGAGATGCTAAAAATTGCTCCAATAAACTGAGATAATAGACATAGGGTAGTGTTTGATAAACATATCCGATGGAACAGAACAAAACATGAGTTATATTCTATATTTGGTGCATTTTATAAATGTTATTTCTAATGTGTCCCCATGTGCAATGATTTAAGGATCCAAAAAATGCAAGTTTTCATTGGGAAGTGATTTTATTTATTATCTTGAGCGGTTATATACTTGTTTTCCCATATAGACATGCTTTTTTGGGATCCTTAAACCAGTACCCAAGGGCACACGATATACAAAATATTCATAAATAAAATAGAACAGGACATGAGATTAAAAAGTGGACATTTTAGTTTAACCAAAAAGGGTGGAACCACCGAAGAGAACAAAAAAAAAACAAATTATGCCGATCAGTTTTGTCCGCACGTCAAAGCTACGATCGATTCTTAAAGTAAAAAAAAAAAACCAATTTAACGAGAATCGATAACTCTGCTGAATACTCGTATATTCTCTTATAGGATACGGACGCTGGAAGCACTAGAGAATCCCTGTAACCCCTCCACACCTTAGAGGTGACTAATAGGGGGGCTTAGCATGAACGGCACTCTCCTTATTTGAGTTTTCTGAAACTCAAACCTTTCTTGTAGAATTATATAAATATTACTTGAAAATCAAGATGAACAACCTATAATTAATTGCAACAAAAACCTCTTATTGTTTCACAATTAGCAAGAGAGGCAACGGTGGCGGGCACCACAATAGAATATTAGCCCAGCTTTGTTTATTGCATATAGGTGTACTAAGAATGCATTCTCTTCGTTACCAAGGCATAACGACAAGACACCATTCATTTCATCCGCCGCAATTGAGCGACAAATGAAACATTCTTCCGAAGTACTAGTACAATAAGCGACAACTAATTACTAAGCTTACGTGTCGATTCACTAAACTAAACAAAACAAAATCAACTAGTATAACAAATTCTAATCAATAATGAGTTGCGAGACTTCAACCAACCTTTTGTAGCGTCTGGCGAAAATGTTCAACCGGAGATGCGGTTTTCGAAATTTGACGAGCCGACGTCTTCTTTAGTAGCTACAAATGTGGTACATAACAATAAGCTGCATTTCGAATTAGATTCAATTCAAGATAATAATTATTTTACGCTACACAAAATCACATACTCCAACACTTTCACATTTTATTAAATTACTACTACTACTACAGTACAAGCTAAACAAAACAAAACAAGCAGTCTATTATGAACAGTATCAAAAAAAGAAAGATCTAGAAACTCCTAAACAGCAAACACTTCAGAAATAGAAAGATTCGAGTTGAGTAAGCGAAAATGCGAAAGAACGAAGGCAATCGAAAAATCGTTAAGCTAACCTTATCGAGCAAGAAATTAGGGAAGAGGTGAGAGTTGGTGAGGTAGTGACCGCAGCAAGGGCAATCGCTCTTGTTACGAAGGTGAGTGATGATACACATGTAGCAGAAGCTGTGTCCGCAAGCAGTGAGGAAAGCGTCCTTTATCAGCTGCATACAAATCGGGCAGAGGAAGTCCTTGTCAAGCTCCGACATAGCCGAGGCAGAAACAGGATAAGCGTCGCCGGCGGAGAAGGAGGGAGCAGCGTCGGCGGGGAAGGGAGGTTTGGAGAGTTCGGATTTGACGGCGGGGACGAGAGGCCCCCCCGCTGAGAGCTCCTCCATGAGAGAGAGAGAGAGAGAGAGAGAGTTAGTTTAATCGGTGAAGTTTTTGCGAAGAAAAATGAAAGAGTGTGTGGGAATTTGGGTGCAGTGGTTTGTTTGTTGGTGGAGTTTATGTGTGTGGGAGATTAATCGAGACGGGGGAGGAAGTGGGGCCAGAACTGAAGTAGCATTGTGACTTTGTGAGGGTCATAAAACTCCACGTGATGGCTACCGTCTAAGCCTGATGCCACATGACACGTCCCGCAACGCACGCCACCCTCTGTTACTTACTCCAACGTGTGCAAAACGGTGGAGATTAGCACAAATGAATGAGATTTATGTCCCTCGATCATGTGTTAATGGTTTCAATTTCTTGCTCATGTGATAAAGAGTGTTTTGCAGCAACAAAATTCAGTAAAGTTGGTAGATTGACTGAATTTCTTAAGTTTGCATTATATTAGGGGATTCAATTCCTGTTATGAGTATAGAAAAGACTTTGTTGATAGAAACAAAACTCACCTCGATAGTTGAATGATACTTTTGGTATAGAGATCGAGTGTTTTGCGGTGAGACATATTTTGAAAGGGTCTGATCGATATGCGAACAAATTAATTACAGCATATGGACATTACGGGTTTATCCAAAAATTTAAGGCTCAAACTTGATTTATTAGTTTGCCATATGCCAAATTTTAAAACTTTGATACAGCCTATTTCAAAGTTTAACAAGATTCATAAACTCACTTAAAAACTTGTTTATACCATATAAAATGATATAGCAACACAAATAAAGTTAAAGTATAAAAACTTAAATGGTCTCAATTTAATGAACCGATAAAACAAAACCATTTATAAATGTCATAGGCACCATATGTCAAATTAATACAAATCAAATTAGAGCTATTATGTATTTAATCTAATGGTTTGATAATAGAAAATGACAAAAAATAGTCTAAACAACTTTAGGAATTATAAGGATTAGGATTAAGTTTTATAAAAAGTTAGAAAATTATACTTTCATTTTTAAATTTGATATTATAAATATTAAGTTTTTACTTCTAATTTAAATCATTATTAAATAAATATAATATATAAAATATTTATAATGTTAAATAGGTTTTCTATAAAACTTGAGACTGACGTATTTAAATATAGACAAATGTTAACAAGTGCTCCAAATATAGTTAAAATGTATGAAAATGTGTGATTTTTTGTATTTTCAAGATATGGAAGAATGTTCACTTTGTTTTCTAATATTAATAACCTTAAGTATGACAAAATTAAGTTCTTTTAAGTTACTCCTTAAAAAAAATTGCTCCCTCCATTTCTTAATATATGTCATTTTTTAAGAAATTTTTTGTTTTAATTCACATCTGTCTCGTTTAGGGCATCTACACTAAAGTATGGTGGAGAGTCTTAAATTCAGATTTTCTTCCAAACTCTCTCAAGACTCTATTAATCTTCAAAATATGGTGAAGATAGGTTTGACAATTGGACCCGTACCCGCGATAATACCCGTAATGGGTCCGGATCCGGATCCAAAAAATGGATCCGCGGGTATATAAAAACAGGTACCCGCTGGTAATACTCGGAATGGGTTCGAGTCTGGGTAATGGGGTCCGGGTACCCCCGCAAAAAAATACATATTGTATTCAATTTATTTGGAATTTAAGTATGTTTGCATGAGAGGATTTGTTTCTAAGTAAATTTGTTTTGCCTCTAATGAATTTGTTTGTCAATTTTCTGAATTGTTTAATGATATATCAAGTGTTTGACAAGTAAAATAAGGAATTTTTATGTTTGTTAAAAAAATAAGCATAAAATTTTATTCATTTTTTATATAAAATATAATGGATACCCGTGAACCCGTTTGGGTACCCGAAAACCCGCTTGACAGCGATTACCCGTGCGGGTCCAAGGCTGAATAATATACATGAATGAGGCGGGTCCGAGTAATGGAATACCCATTACCCAGACTCATTGTCATCCCTAAGTGGAGAGTCTTAAGTCGAGTCTGTAAAATAACATACTCAACTTAAAACTATGCGAGACCTTTTTTTGTCTTTTTCTTTCATTTTTTTACTTTAGAATACCCTAATAAATAAATAAAATAATAATAAATAAATAAATATTATTAACAATAAAATAATAATAAATAATAATAATTACAAATAATAATAATAATAATAATATTCTTTTTTATAAACACTAAAAATAATATTTTTAAATATATACTTTTCTCTTTCATTCTTAAATATATTGTCTTGTTATGGAAAAATAAATAAATAAATAAAAATATATATTTTTATATTCAAATAAATAAATAAATAATATTTAATGTGTTTTTTAAATAAATTAATGCTTGTTTATCATTTTTATTATATTTTATTTATTTATAGTAATTGGTTATTTTTCTTAACTCATTATCTATCATATTAATTAGATAAGGTTACATTTATAAAAATAAAAATTAATGTTGCCTTGATTTTATAGAATGACAATAATTATTTATGAACAATTCCATTTGGTTAAAGTGATAAATATTTAGGAACTGAGTAAAGTAATTGGTTATTACTCCTTCTGCCCTAAATATAAGTATTTATTATGATTTTTTATGTGAATTATTAATGTTTGTTAATATGATTAATAACATTAGAATTGACAAAATTTGTTATACTTTTTCAAAATTATGCTATAACTATTATGGAAACTCTAAAAAGTGTTAAATGAATATAGATGTTTAATCTGTAAAAAAGCAATAATTAATGTCATTAGAAATTATATCAAGTTATAAAAAATAACTAAACACTTCCCTTATTTAATATTTATATTTAAAGACAAAAGAATTACCAACGTATTTTTATATTTTTTTTACAAGAAAGAGATAGCTGCCATTCTCACTAAAGTTTGAATCTTGTCATGTAATGTTTTGCTGCTCTACCATATCACAGCTTGAGTTGATTCAATCAACCTATTTTAAAAATTAATTAAAAACTTTAAATTTATGGGAATTTAATCATTGATATTATTGTTGTCGCAGTTGATATGGGATTGTGTCACTTAAACAAGTGGTTGGGGTTCGATCTTCAAATTTTGTGAATGTAAAAAATTTCAGTTAAAAGGATTACCCCTCAATAAGGCCGAACCATACCCGAAAAATTAGTTATTGTACGCGCGTTGATGTATACAAGAGAAATCAAAAATTATATTAATCTTGATTTTTTTTCTTATTTTGTTTAGAGATGTAAGGGTTAAGAGAAGGATGGAAAGAAAAATACAAGAAAAGGTTCCAAGAATCAGGTGGTGGAAATTGAAGGGGGAAAAACGATTCCAACAAAGGGTCTTAGAGGAAGGACGTTGGAATGGAGAAGGAAGCGCAAATGAAATGGGGGAGGTTATGGCCAAAGGGATTAGGAAGATTGCAAAGGAGACACTCGGTGAATCAAGAGGTTATGGACCAAAGGGCAAGGAATCATGGTGGTGGGATGCAAGGGTGCAAGATAAGGTAAAGGAGAAAAAGGAATGCTTCAAAACTTGGTCCTTGAATAGAAATGCAGAGAGTTGGGATAAATATAAAGCAGCTAGGCAAGAGACCAAGAAAGCGGTGAGCGAAGCAAGAGGTAGAGCGTTTGATGGGCTATACCAATCTCTAGGCACTAAGGAAGGGGAAAGAAGTATTTATAGGATTGCTAAACTTAGGGAAAGGAGGACGAGAGACCTAGATCAAGTGAGGTGCATTAAGGATGGAGATGACAAAGTCTTGGTCGCAGATTTGGATGTAAAAGAAAGATGAAAGAGTTACTTTCTCAACCTTTTCAATGAAGGTCATGAAAGTTCACATCATGATCAGATAGTCACTAGAGAAGGGGACCAAAATCATACCTTTTACCGTAGAATTAGGGAGACTGAGGTAAAAGAGGCATTGAGAAAGATGGATAATGGTAAAGCGGTTGGTCCGGATAGTATCCCCATTGAGGTATGGAAAACCTTGGGAGAGAGGGGCATCAGTTGGCTCACCAAGTTGTTTAATGAGATCTTAAGATCCAAGAAGATGCCGGACGAGTGGAGGATGAGCACTTTAATCCCTATCTACAAGAACAAAGGTGACATACAGGATTGTGCGAATTATAGAGGGATTAAGCTTATGAGTCATACCATGAAACTTTGGGAAAGGGTGATGGAGCGAAGATTGAGACAGGAGACTCATGTTACTGAGAATCAATTTGGCTTCATGCCTGGGAGATCAACTATGGAGGCAATATACTTACTGCGCCGGTTGATGGAGGAATACCGGAGCCAACAAAAGGATCTGCATATGGTTTTTATTGATCTGGAGAAAGCTTATGATAGAGTGCCTAGAGAGGTACTATGGAGGGCTCTCGAGAAGAAAGGGGTGTGTGTTACCTATATTAGAGCCATTAAGGATATGTATGACGGGGTCAAGACGAGCGTGAGGACACAAAGTGGGATTTCAGAGGATTTTCCCATCTCGATAGGTCTACACCAAGGGTCAAGTTTGAGCCCCTATCTCTTTACATTGGTCTTGGATGTGCTTACGGAACATGTCCAAGAACCAGTGCCCAAATGCATGCTCTTTGCGGATGATATTGTGCTTATTGGGGATACTAGAGAGGAAATAAATGGGAAGATTGAAATGTGGAGACAAGCTTTAGAAGGGTCTGGATTCCGGATAAGTCGAAGCAAGACAGAGTATATGGAGTGTAATTTTAGCAAGAGGCACGTGGGCCTTACTCGGGAGGTGAAGGTTGGAGAGCATGTCTTAGCACAAGTCCCGAAGTTTAAGTATCTTGGTTCTATCTTACAGCAGGATGCAGAAATAGAAGGGGATGTAAATCATAGGATTCAAGCTGGGTGGATGAAATGGAGGAGTGCCTCGGGCGTGTTATGTGATAAGAAGGTACCACTTAAACTTAAAGGAAGGTTCTACCGCACTGCTGTAAGACCGGCGATGTTATATGGGACAGAGTGTTGGGCGGCAAAGGGCACACAAGAGAATAAACTTCATGTTGCAGAGATGAGGATGTTGCGGTGGATGAGTGGGCATACCAGACAAGATCGGATTAGAAATGAGTATATTCGAGAAAAAGTTGGGGTTGCTCCTATTGTTGAAAAAATGGTCGAATCTCGTCTTAGGTGGTTTGGGCATGTGTGGAGGAGACCGGTGGAAGCCCCGGTTAGGAGGGTAGACCAAATGGAGGGTACTACAAGGGCTAGAGGAAGAGGAAGACCTAGAAAAACTATAGGCGAAACAATTGAGAAGGATTTGGCAATCAATGCCTTATCAAAAGACATGATTTATGATAGGCCTTTATGGCGTCGTTTGATCCATGTAGCCGATCCCACCTAGTGGGACAAAGGCTTAGTTGTTGTTGTTGTACATGTTATTTTCTATATTACTTTTAGCTCTATTACCAAAATATTGAAATTCAAATATATAGATACATACGCACTTTCAAAAAAATATGTATATATATACACAATGAGTATGGTTGTATTTTTATTTTTTATTAAAGGTATCCTCCAACCGATAGCTGAAGACGACTAATCCTTTCCGAGCGAGGTGTAGAGATCACCTAAGTGAGCTTTGCCTCTACCAACAAAACATTTTTCATACTCATGGCAAAGATAAAACCCCTAATATCATGGTTGAAGCTGGGCCTTGTTGGTAATGCGGTTGTATTTATAAGAAACAGTTATCATTATCGAATATAGATACATAAAATGATGGGGTTTTGACCTAAACAAACTCCTTGCAAATTTCCAAGTTAGTAATAAGATATCGCTTCGATTCAGTTTTGAAAAGTAAATTCGAAATCCGATCCAATCGGTTTTCACTTTTCCTCATCCAAATAAATCCATTTCTGATCAATTTTTTATTTCGATTTTCTCATTGGTTTCCGGTTATACATTTAGTCAGTTTGGATTTGAACACTTTTATCTAAGACCTTGAGTTCTTTCCGCATTGAGATAACTACCATTAGGCCAATCCACGTGGGTAGGTAGAGTTGTATTTTTCTATCTTATAGAATATAGAAAAATTTATAGAAAAATACCCAATAAGAAATGTAGCAATATTTATTCATTGATATTATTCTGTCGTAATCGAATAAGAAATGCATGTAATTAAAATGGATGGAAGAAAATTAACAAATAATTTCAAATCAAGTAATTTGCCTGCTATTTCCTATTTTTTAACTTTAGAACTGAGACTGATTAAGCAAATGTTTTAATTTAGAGCTGTTAATTTAATTATGATCATATCATAACATATCTCAGCTTGTTAAAAAAAAAACAAAGTTAACAATTTCGAAGTGCTCGTATGCACATATATAAAAAAATCAACTAAATTGAAACATTAAAGATCGGTTAAATTTGGAATATGATGAAACATTAAGAGCTGTTAAAAAAATACCACATGCATGGCACGGGGCACGGGCTACTAACCACCAACTCTACTCTTTAAAATCTTCAACAACCTTGAAAACGTGAAAAAATATCAGTGCTATCTACTTGTTGTCGCAGTTCCAGATCATCACTTTACTGGTTTCTCTAGGAGAGTGACCCAAAAGAAGAAAAGGTACTTCATCATTCATTCATTTAATTTTTGAGAGCATAATGCATGCAACAGTCGATCTGTATGTTGGTAAGATCAGAAATAATGTCCATATCACGTTTACGTATGGACTAGCTAGGGATAAGGATAAACCATGGTATTATTGGTATACGTGTGATATTTATTTGGCCTTCATAATAAAGCATTGTTATATTCTTCTGCTTATAAATACTATATACTTGCATGTGCTTCCACTCTAACGTGTTAAGTTCATGTTTAACTGTTGGAACAGAATGAGCAGCAACGTAACCATGAAGTTCCTCTCTGTTATCTCTCTCTGCTTCCTTCTCTGTCTTTATGTTCGAAGGTATTATTCATTCATTCATCAATCATCATCTTGATCCATAATTCGTCTTAGCTTACCTTCAATATCTTTCAGTTTTTGCTTCTGAATTTTATGTACCGTGTGTTTTTAATGATACATTTAACGTTTAAGAGTCAATTTCTCTAACTTTTCAAAATTAATTTTATATTTTTGAATTTCTTATAAATTTTCCTAAGAACAATGAATAAAAAACTCATATAATATTATATTATATATATATATATATATATATATATATATATATTATAAACAATGTTATTTTTAATTTTATACATCGACAACTTTTCCTTACAGCAAGATTATCTAATAAATGTTTGACTTCCTAATTATCTATTTCAGAGTGTCATCTCAAAATGCTATCACACCTCCAAGAGGTTGGAATTCCTATGATTCTTTTAGCTGGGTAATTTCCGAAGAAGAATACTTACAGAATGCTCAAATAATTTCTGACCAGCTCCTAAAGGAATATGGATATGAGGTGCCGTACTGGCTCCTTGATTATATTATAAATATTCACTATATATATATGTGTAATAAAATTAAAATTAAATTTTAACTCCTTCATTTCAAACCACGTATATACATGCAGTATGCTGTGGTGGATTACCTTTGGTATAGGAAGCTAGACGGTGATAGTAATTCTCGTGGTTTTGATGTCATTGATGAATGGGGGAGGATGCACCCAGACCCTGAAAGATGGCCTTCTTCAATTGGATGGAAAGGGTTCAAAGATGTTGCTGATAAAGTGCATAATATGGGCTTAAAGTTTGGAATTCATCTTATGGCTGGAATCAGCACACAAGCATACGATGCCAACACACCTATACTAGATACAACAACTGTACGTATTCCTTCTTATTCCTGCAATAAACTTTGATCGATCTTTTCATAAGTAGAATCGAATTCCTATAAACATAAACAACTTCAATTCCTTATTTGGGAAAGAAATTAAATTGAACCCCATATAATCTCTTTGTTACTTTTTTTCTTCTCTTCTTTATAACCTTAAAAAAAAATTTTGTAATCGTAGTTATAGAAATTTAATTGTACAATGAACATTTTCCATAATTGAATAAGTACTTGTGATATTCACTGTTGGTATAAGTCTTCGTGATATTCATGTTGTGTATGCTATGAAAGAGACATGCATCACGTTTCCTTGCAATGCATAGAAGTTATTAAGGATGTCCATCTTCAAACCTAACTAAAACAGAATCGCAAATGAATATCAAAACCGATTTTTTTAGCTATTTTAATTTGAAAAGAAAAAGAAACCCAAATAGCTCGGTGTTTTTATTGAATATTTCTAATTTGGATGGTTGTTATGCAACCTTTTATTAGATTAATAAGAATTTGCCACCTAATGCATGTATGTCATGTTGTTAAAATTGATTTTTGCAATCTAGTCCAACATAAAAATTAGATTATTTTAATTTAGTCCTTTGTAACTTTACACAAATTATAACTTTAAATTTTCAAAAACATTATTTAAAAAAAATTAAAGTTGTTTCAATTTTGCTAGAACCGCTCCTTCTTTTTCACATTCTCAACATTCTGATAAACAATGACATGACATACATGTATTAGGTGACAAATTCTTATTAGTTTAACAAAGGGTTGCATAGTAACTATCCAAATTTAAATTCCATTAGTAACTCCCTTTTATTAATTTATAAAGCTTAATTAAACCAATGAACCACATCTATTACACTTTACAATTTTAATATACTCTATAATCATACATGTGTTTTAAATTATGATTAATTTTGTTGTTGTATATTATTCATTGATTTTTTTTATTTTCTCTTTTTGTGATAGATTATAGAACAATTTATCATATTATTTTTATTTTTCTAATTCAAAAAATAAATTTAATAAATCGAATCACACCATTATAAATTTATATTTTAAATAGAAAAAAAAAAGTGAACTATACTAATAATTCGCGTGTTGAATTCATTGTATCAAGGTCTGTTCGGCAAAACTAGCTTGTAGCTGTGAGCTTGTGACTTGCAGCTATGAGCTTCTAGCTTGTAGTTGTTAAGCTAGTTAGGAGCTGAGAGCTTATAGCTGTTTAGCTAACTATTTAAAATAGTGTTGTTCGGCAAAACTAGTTTTTGAAGTAGCTAAAAGTTATTAAATGACCAAAAAGGATATGTAATATTTTATTATTTTAATTTTTTCAAATTTTTTTCTTTATTTATTAAATAGATAGTTAATTAATTAATAAATAAAATATAAAAATTATTAAATTATAATTAATTAAGCCTTAATTAAATTCATTTTTTTCTTTATTTATTAATTATGTAGTTAATTAATAATTAATTAAAGGGTAGTAAAATAATTTTAAATTTTGTTTGAGGATATAATTGGTATATGAATTATTGAAAGCTGGTTTAGTTTATAGAAAGCTACTTCAAGTAGCTTTCTAAAAGCTAGCTTTTAAAAGCTACAAGCTCCTTTTTTAAAAGCTATAAGCTCCTTCTAATTTGTGTTCACCGAACGGGGCTAGTAGCTTGTTGACTAAATCTAAAAGCTCCTAACTAGCTAAAAAGCTCATAGCTCGTGTTGCCGAACAGAGCCCAAATCAAAGTATTATATCGAG
The DNA here is from genome assembly GCA_037953625.1 of Crotalaria pallida. Taxonomy (NCBI): domain Eukaryota; kingdom Viridiplantae; phylum Streptophyta; class Magnoliopsida; order Fabales; family Fabaceae; genus Crotalaria; species Crotalaria pallida. The sequence continues at coordinate 155,638,068 of CM075651.1, read as the reverse complement.
TCATATCGAGTCAAGACAACAATTATATTTTTTTTATAATATATTATAAAAAAATGGGCAATGCACCAACAGTGTAAAGTTTTTTATTCCATCAACGCATCATTCATTATTCATCCATTTATGAATGTTGACTTTTAAATTAAAGTAATATAAATGAATGGTGGATGACATCTGTCAGTGCATACACATTAATCGAACTTCTAAACATGATAAATTAAAAAAAAATCATTTTTTTAAAATAAAATGGGATAAATAAATATGAACTGACGAAATATGTGTTATACTGTTGTAAACTTCAACCTATGTTGAAATTTGATTATTCTTTCCTGCAACTTACCCAGGGACGAGCTTATGAGGAATCTGGACAAGTGTGGCACGCACGAGACATAGGATACCCAGAAAGGTCTTGTAAATGGATGTCTAATGGTTTCATGCCTATAAATACCATCTCAGGAGCTGGACAAGCCTTCTTGAGATCTATCTATGAGCTTTATACTTCTTGGGGAGTTGATTTTGGTACTTATTAGACTACTCATACTCAAATATATACATACTTATTATCACCCATACTATTATAAAATATACAATACACACATTATGTCATATATCACACAACAACAACAAAGCCTTTGTCCCACTAGGTGGGGTCGGCTACATGGATCAAACGACGCCAAAAAGGCCTATCATAAATCATATCTTTAATATCGGGAATTAAAATAGGTTGTGCCCCGATAATGTAAAAGTTTTTTTTACTTCATACAAATTAAACTTAAATTCTCTAATATCGATAAAAGAAGATGATGAAAGTATAAAACACACTTTATATACTATATCAATCTAACTCACTTATAAGTACAACTAATTGTAACTAACACAAAATATATATTATGCATAAATATAATCATGATCATTTCTAAAGTAAGCAATCATATGTGTACTTCCCTTGTACTAGCTTTGATTGATATGTATTTTCTGCTTTCCTTGCAGTCAAACTTGACTGTGTGTTTGCTCAAGACTTGGATTATAATGAAATACATTATGTATCACAGGTATATAAGGCAATTTCTTCTCAATTTCAGTACTTTTTCATTTTAGAGGAGTAACACTGAAAAATTTTACTATCTGTGTGCAGCTTCTCAATGAACTTAATCCTTCCATAGTATTTTCTGTGTCTCCTGGAGTTGATGCAACTTCAGTCCAGGCTAAGCCGGTTAGTGGACTAGTTAACACATACCGTGTAACTGGAGATGATTGGGATAAATGGAAACAAGTGGTAGCTCATTTTGATGTAGCAAGGTGATTGATTAAAATTAAATCACTATGTTTGACTTCAAAGCAAGTGCATGCTCTTACTCATCAGCCAATAATAAATTGTGTTTTATATGTGACTCATTTAATTTATGTTTCAGGGATTTTGCTGCAGCTAATTTGATAGGTGCACCAGGTTTAAATGGAAAGTCATGGCCTGATTTGGATATGCTACCATTTGGATGGCTCACTGATCCAGGTTATTAGGCTGAATTATTACTACTTGTACATTTAATTTCATGAAACAGACCTTTCTTTTCCTCTAAAACTTCAATTGAAACATAAGACATTCCATCCCATATTCCCATATCATACATAATTGTGATGAGGTGAATATGTTTAAGAATAACATATGATAAAACATTAAAACTACCATTTATATTTCCCCCTCTTTTTTCTCAATAGCTGTCAAAAAAGGTCCACACAGGTTGACTAAACTTACTCCAGAAGAACAACAAACTCAGGTATGCACAAGCACACAAGTCACTTATACTTTGACACACACACATATATATAAATCAATATTTATTAATTCTGATTGAATTCTTTTTTATTCTCGCAGATGACTTTGTGGTGTATGGCAAAGTCCCCCATTATGTATGGAGGGGATCTTCGACACCTTGAGTCGTGGAAAGATAGTGTAATCGTAAATCCTACTCTGTTGTTTATAAACTCTAACAGCACAAATAATGCTGAGGCAAGTGAACCCTTCTCTTCTGATTGTTTGTTACAATATTGCATATTCAATTTACTCGTCTAACAAAGGAAACAAAATTATGTTCTTATTTAAAAAAAAGTAATTTAGAATTATGATTGTGATATGCTAGTATTTCTTAAAGTTCTTTATATCCATGTAATTAGGGTATATAGTCTTTTTATTAGTAATTAGTAATGTGGTTTTTTTTTAAAGTCTCTGATTGGCATTATAATGTTTCTGTTGTTTACACAGTTTCCTTATATCACAAGAATAGACACTGTCAAGAGAGGTCGAAAATTGGGAAATATCAAAGGTAAAAGTCTGTAGGAGATAGAAAGTAGTTATCTTATGCAGAATGATTCAACAGTATCTGCTTCTTTTATCTTCCCTTAATAATGCAAGTTAACCATTCATGCAGCTCAAGGTTCTGCTGATGCTGGACTCAGAGCTTGGATAGCAACCGGAAATAACGGTGGTCAGTCACCACTGGGTATGATACTAAAACACAGAATTGGCACAGATAATTAACCATGATTGTTCTCTAACTCTATTTTGCTCTTGATTCTGCATTCAGGGGAAGATATCTACATTGCCTTTTTCAATCTAAATGATGAGGCTGCAACAATGTCCGCAAACTTAGATGACTTGGGTACGGTGCTTCGAGGTCGACAATTGAGAGGTCTCAGGGGAAGAGAAGCATGGACTTCTTCGACCGTAGTACTAGATGACACGCTATCGATGGAAGTGTCGGGGCATGGGTGCACATTATTCGTCTTCAATTATTGAATTGAATGATTATTGGTAGTTTCTTATTTCGAGCTCGAGCTCAACTAAGTGTGCTCGAGCTCAACTAGGTGTGCTCAAGAAAACGCAAGTTTTCTTGAGATGTGATTTGGAGAAACGATAAACAGCAAATGAAAAAGTGTGCTCAAGCTCAACTAATTTGCACAGTGTATAAAATATGCAGGGAATCAATAAATTGTTTGCATTGAGTGATTGAGTGAAGGAGCTTTCCTATGTATAACTCAATTCTTTGTGTTTTCTTGACACAATTCTTCAGAAAGTCAATAACTCAATTGGTATTTAAGCACTAGATACTTAGTCAAACAAGGAATAAAATCAAGCATACATGAGTTTTATTTTTCTAAAGGTCATGAACATTAATACTTAATTTCACCGAACTAGTTAGTCCTTCTATTAATTAAGATTGACATCTGGAGAATAAATTCCCTTAGGCAAGTTTGAAAAATATAAGCTAACAACAAATGAGAAGAGAAAAGTGAAAGAGATGAAATACCAGCCAACATCACCAGGGTTGGCTAAGTCAAAATCAACCCTGAGGCATTCAACAGAGGCAGCACTGTCACAATAATGGGAAACCCTATCCCTAACTTGGAACCTTTTGCTGTCAAATCTGGCTCTGGTGATGAATCTTTTGATTCACACTTTAACAATGAAACTAAATATGGTTTCTGAAGTTGATTGTATGGCAGAAGGGAACTAATATGAAGCAAATGAAAATGATAAAGCCATGCTTAATTCAAACTTGTTATAGTTCATACCCTTAGCTTCCTTTCTGAAACAGAATTAGGCAGCAGGGGATGATATTGGAATTTGATATTTGAGTGGTGCATATTTGCCTAGGCCACAGAAAGATATAATATTAAGATCAAAGTATATGTGTGAATTTTCCAGCGTTAAGCCATGACTCATAAGTGGAAATTAAATCTGGTATAACTTTTCAATTAAGAGGGATAATGAGATTTGATAGTCTCATTCTTTTTTATATGAAGCATTTCACAATGTTATAATTCTTTCATGCTACTTTCATGTTACTTTTATATCATATAGTACTAGATAATAATATGACCTTATTTAACAAGTTAAGAAATCAAAGAAACATACTAGTGGTCAAAAAGGTCAATCATCATCAAACAGACATCTAAGAAACGCAAGTTCCTTTACTATTAATAATTTTTTTTCATAATTATTATTTGTTTAAAATTTAAAGAGAGAAGGGACACTTTGGTCCCTTAAGTTTTTCGACAGGGACACTTTAGTCCCTCAAAAAATTTAATTCATTTTTAGTCCCCAAAGTTTTCCAAAAGTACCAATTTTAGTCCATGTCCTATTTCTGTTAGCCACTTCGTTGAGGGACTAAATTGGTACTTTTGGAAAACATGAGGGACTAAATTGGTACTTTTGAAAAACATGGGGACTAAAAATGAATTAAATTTCTTGAGGGACTAAAGTGTCCTGTCGAAAAACTTGAGGGACCAAAGTGTCCCTTCACTCAAATTTAAATCAAATTAAGATGATTATAATTTCATTTCTAAAGTAATACTACAAATTTGTTATGAGTTTATGAACATTAACTCACCATACCCTACACTTTTCATTCACACCTGATAGAGAAATGATAGAGAAATCACTACATTTTCATTTATACCTATAAAAGCATCCAACGATACTACAAGATAATAGCCCACCAATTTACTTACTTATCCAAGAAAAAAAAGACCACACCAATTTAACCGTAGTTTTGGCAATCTTTATGTGACGTCTCTTTTCCAACCCACTTTCTAAACCTTTCTCCTTTTCACCTTCTAGCACGCTGACACATTATTTATTTATTTATTTTAAAAAAAAAAACATGCTAACACATTAAAAGAAATTATAATGTAACTTTTAAATTAAAAAAAAACACAAAATGATATGATTTCACCTTATACGTGTGGGCTTATGCGAAGGCTAGTTTTGGCCCAAGCGCACAGTGATGTCTCTGTGTATAGGCTTCTCTTTTTATCCTTATGTAGGCTTTGTTTGGTTGCACGAGAGAAAATGGAAAGAGAGAAAATGAGGAAAGAGAAATAGGGAAGAGAGATTATGGTGAAGAAATGGGTAAATTTTTTGGTTGTTTGGTATGAGAGAAAATGAGAAGAAATATGAGAAAGAGAAAAATTGAGTTTTCTCTCCTTTTGTTTGGTTGGTGAAAAAGGTGGGAAAAAAGAAAATAATAAATTTATTAAAAGACAAATATATTCTTATTTATCATAACCAAAATTAATAAATAATTTTATTTTTTAATATCAAACATAACTAAATATTTATAACTTACTTCAATTTTTTTTTCATAATAAAAATTCTAATTATATATATATATATATATTGTATCAAAAAAAAAAATAAAAAAAAAAATAACACCCAAGTGAAGCAACGTAGTAGTGAAATGAAGTGCAACAACCAAGTGAAGCAACGTAGAAAACTAGCAGTGCACAACACCCAACAACCTCCATCCAATTTCTGCTCAAAATCTCGTTAGGGAATTGAAGGAGAGAAAATTTTTTTGGTGAGTCTCATCCAATTTTTTTCTCTTCCCTCATTTTTTCTTTTTTACCAAACAAAAGAAAATCATGTTTTTTTCCCATTTTCTCTTCCTCTAAAATCTCTTCTCTCCAAATTCCCATGTACCACAAAAGTGGTAGTGATTTTGAGCAAATGAAGAAGAAAGTGGCATTGTGTAAAAAAAAAAATTAAATTTCAACAACTCAAACATCACGGAATGACAATGCATCACTTAATGTTTGGCCATTATTCAGTTGAGATGAGTCATAAGTGGGGTCACTTTTTCCATCACTTAATGTTTGGCAAGTTTGTTGATTTACTAAATAAGCCTACACATTAGGATCTTGACATTTGTTATTTAAGTTTTTTTATTTTGGTAATCAAAACTGTGGAGGAGAACTTCACAGTCCCGGCACCTGGAGCAACATGGGTGGAGTGTCTCCCCAAAGGATGTTCTCCACAAGGATTCGAGCCCCTGATCTTATGGTCTTATGGGTTCTCAATATCCTTATGGTCCTACCATGCTTCCACTAGCTCTTTTATTTAATTTTTAACTTAAAAATAACAAATATCATAATCTTATGTGTAAATTTACAGGCTCGTAGATCTCTAAATCATTTCTCTTTACTAATTACCCTTTGGATGTCAAAATTCAGAAGTAGAGTTAGTGTTTTTGGGCCTAAGACTTGACCACTGGGGATGCCGCCGGCAGATTCTTCCACAACTCCAGTACAGTAGTAGTAACTATTGAGGCCTTGAAGTCAATGATTATCACTCATCATATACATGTATTCCAATTCAAAGTTTATTGCATACAAGCTACCCTTTCGTGGTGATAATAGTAGTAAGCATATTGGTATTGTAACGTTAATGTAAAAAGGGGCATGTGGCTAATATTGAAGTGAAAAAACAAGACTATTTCTTTTTGAATCCCCCGGATTATTCAATGGTCCCCGTTTCGAATTTTATGGACGAAGTTGTCCTTTATTTACCACCTGAAACAAGGCGGACTAGTTAGTGTTCCGACTACTCAGAGTCGGAACACTAGCACTGCTCATGATTCTCCATCCCCTGTTGTCTTCATTTCCCTTCTCAAGGTTTACTGGAGATGGCGTACAAGGCTCAATGACGTTTGCCACCAAACTTTCAGGATTACATGATATGTAACTGCATTTAAATTTAAAGGTGCACAATTAGATTTCATAGAGAAATAGGTATTACTTAAATAAGCATATAGAATGACGACTCATAACAAGAACTTACACAAGCCTCCTCAGGCCCGGATGAGTTCTCAAAGCCTTGATCACCTGCAATTTCAAAATTCACGTCAGAAGTTAAATTTTAGGAGAAAATAAAAAACTAATCCATCCAACACAGAGAACGAACATATATTATATTCTGCAATCAAATTGAACAAGTGCTGAATACAGAAAACATGGAACAAAAAATGGTACAGAAGGGTAGTCGGAGGTTTTTCCGACTCTAACTAGTCGGAAATATCAAATTTGTTCCCGATTTTCAAAAAGCGGAAAGTCATTTTCGCCTTGTTTCAAACGATAAATAAAGGACAACTTCGTCCATAAAATTCGAAACGGAGGTCATTGAGTAATGAGGGGGATTCAAAAAGAAAGATGGTTGCTATATATAACTATAAGTTAATGTAATCCAACTCGTTATATTTAAAAAAAAAAAGTTAGAGTTTAATTTTAATGTATGATTAATCATTAATTTAAAAAAAGTTGCATCATGCTTTCGTTTATTGTTATACTAGTGTGTCTTGGTGTCTATCCATTGGCATTCCTCTTATCATGTTTTTTTTTTGTCTTAAGGTGAATGGTATTTTTGCAAAAAAAAAAATATTAATTAAAATTCGCGAAAATTATTTAGCTAACATGTTGTAATAATGAAGGAAAAATGGAGAAAATAAGAAGAGTTAAGAAGAATTATAAACTATAAAGAGATAAAAGAATGAGAGAGAAAGTGTGTAAAATAGAAACACGTGGTTTTTAATTTTGACCTTGGAAATTTTTTTGATCCTAAGAGTTAAATTTATTTTTTTTTATAACTACCTAGAAGGTTCATTAAACCGTTCATGATGCAACGGTTATTTTATGGCACTGCTCATTAATATGAAAAAAAGTATATCATACGTGGAAATATTGGTGATACCAAAAGCCTGACTTTATAACAGGTATAGATTCGGGACTTTTATTATTATTATTATTATTATTTTTGGTAGAACAAGATTTGGGACTTTTAAATAACTAGAATGAAAGGCAAATAATTTTCATAACATGCTAACATTATATGATTAAATAATTGAGAATTGTTATTCATTATTTTTATGGCAATGTTTAAGCATAAGTTAAGATTGAAAAATTACAAATTTAACTTTTAAAACATTGATTATATTATTTTCTAGACTAATTTTTTACTTTTAATTTTTTTTTTGTGATCATAATTTTTAACTTTTAATTGCTTACAAAAATTAAATCTTCAAGTTTAACGATGCCATATTATTGTATGGCCCGGTCTATTTATTTTATTAGGCCATTAATGGAAAAGTGTAAACAAAATGTAAGAGACTCAAATGTAGAAATTTCAAAAAGCGTGGAATATACTTTTAATTCACTAGTTGACTATTTCCCGATAATAGGCTCCTCATTGGCTGCCATTGAATAATAAAATTGGCTACATACTTGCATGATATTTGTTGGATTTCAATTTAGAAAGTTATGAGCAAATTTCTTACTAACTACTGTAGTTACTGGATTTAGAAATTATTGGTTACATACTAGTTGACCACTTCTTGTTCTTGTTTGTTTCGTTTAGAGGCTCATCATTATCTTGTGTTTCTATTTCTATAATGTTATAATGATTTAAATTATTTGTTAATTGATTTATTTGTTAGACAATGTATTAATTTTTTTTTTATTTTTCAAAAAAAAATTCAAACCTTTTATATATGAAGGTAGTACTATATAAACCTTTTATTTTTTTGCCATCAATTATATTAAGATATCTAAGGTTCAGAAATTTATTATTATTTTTTTTTTTGTTTCTCTCAACAAAAGTCAATATATCACCTAGCATTTATGCATATACGATTTTTACTTAAAAACAATTTTTAAATAGATATATTTGTAAAAAAAAAAAAATTGTTCTGCCAAAATATTGCTACTCTATTAAGCGAGCTATATCTTGTGAAGAAATATTTTAGATACATTGTATCGAGTAATTAATCTTTTTATATAAAAAAAGAGAGCAATAAGAATATATTCATTCTTGTCTTTATTACAAGTCATCTTATATTTTATGTGCATCATTTATTATTTTTCTATTTTTTTGCTTTTATTAAATGCTTTGATTATCTATGTTATTTTAGAATTGGATTCTCTTACTTCAATTTTTTGTACCTTCAATAAATTCATATATACTTGAAAATAATTTGTTTAATTTAATTAAGTAAACATCATACGAAAAGAAGAGAAAAAAAATATTATTTTCAAGTATAACATGAAGTCGTTGGAGTTAGACAATTCTAATCCCTTTTCATAAAATTAAGAAAACTAACAAATTTTATTGGTACATACGATTATGTTAAGTATACTTTATATAACAAAGACAAAGCTAATTAATAAGGTTGTATGCAGTTAGTCTAGCTTAGGTTGTGATATCCTTCCGATCTTTAATATAAAAAAAATATTTATTTTGATTTTAAATATAAAAAAATTAATTAACTTTATCTTTTTAATGCACTCATTTCTAAAATATTTTATAAAATAATTAGCTTATTTAATTTTGTTTTATTCTTAATGCAACTTTCTAAAATTATTGCAATAAATTTTTTTTCTTAAATAGAACTATTTTTTATGAATTTAAAAAAAAATCTAGTAAACTAATTTTCTTAATAAGTACTATGAAACTTTTTTTTTTAAGAAAAATGATTTAGAAATCTACAAGCCTACAAACCTACACATAAGATTATAACACTTGTTATTTTCAAGTTAAAAAAAATAAATAAAAAAACTTAAATGACAAATGTCAAGATCTTAATATGCAGAATTATGAGTAAGTCTCTTTATATATATCTCTTTATGTAGATCTCTCGATCATTGTTTTTTTAAATACTCCTACCATAATAGAAACGGAGATAGTGCGGTACTAGCAGCATCAGCCAATACAACTACTCCTATAGTAATATGTACTGCCATTGAAGCATATTTACGCTTAAGAATGTGTGGCATTTAACGTCCTGCTTGAAAAAGCTGCTCACTTACTTGACCTTCATGGTTCAATAAATTAATTGCATCAACTTAAAAGCTGCTTGACCTATTGCCAACCGCTTTCTTAAAAACAATTAAATAAATACAAGCACCTAACTCTTAGTTATCATTTTTGTCGCATATGGACCACGCTAGGTTTCTGCTTCTTTGCTATTTTAAGTTTCTCATTGCTAATACATGCTCCCTCCGGCTCGAATAATAAGCAACAAAAAACATACTTTTTTTGGTTTAAAATATAAAAAAAATTAACTAACTTTATTAAATTTTGTTTCATTCCCAATGTCACTTTCCTAAAACATATCTAGAAAATTGTAATCTTAATTAATTTTTGTTTCATTCTCAATACTACTTTCCTAAAATACTTCTATTTTTTATAAATTTGAGAAAATTAAATACAATCAACTAACCTCCTTAATAAGCATAAAAGTGGTTGGATTTGCTTATAATTCGAGCCGGAAGAAGTATTATGCTAGCGATATGTGTGAAACTGAAAAAGTGACTATTGTTTTGTGATAGTATATGTGTTTATTATTTGTGAATTTACTTTGGTGAAGGATGCAAAGTAATGGTGTGTACTATTTGACAATACATAAAAAGTGGATTTATGTCGATTGATGAATTTATTTGATAAAAAAATTTAAATAAGCTCATAATTTTGTTTAGTTAAATCAAGAAATGTAAACGGGTTTGTTAAAGAGAGAAACTAGATTTGATTCCTTCAACTCAACATTTGTGTAATAAATTTTAATCATGTGATATTTTTAGTGGTTTAAAAATAAAAAGATTTAAATCGATGGAATCAAAAATTGAGTTAAACACAAAAATTAAGCTAAAATATATAAATAAAAAAAAGATACAGAGAAAATATGAAATATGATAAATAATATTTATGGTGAGAAAGAAAAAAAGGAAAAATGTGGAGACCCACTTTACAAGCTTTCTCTCTAAAACTAAAAATTGACGTATTTTATACATTCTCATTCAATCATATTTGTTACTGTATCTTCTTTTATCCAACAATATGATTTTTAATTCCAGTGAGGTATTTTTTGACATTTGGTAAATATATAATTTTATCTCATTTCCTTTACTATTCAATTAAACAAACACAAAGAGAAATCGACATTTCTTTTTTCTTTTTCTTTTTTTTTTTACTGTTTCCACTTGTACAGTAGACTGTAGGGTTTGAAAGACAGTGAAAAGTCGGGTCAAGATCTTATAAAAAATTGATAATTATATAATAAAATAACATAGAAAATAAAACAAATTGTTTGTTCATACTAGTTTAAACAAAAAAAATGGTGTAGAATTAAAATGATGTAATAAAAGGGGCTTCGCCAATAAATATACATGTTGCCGAAACTCCCGTAAATTGGAGTGAAATTATTATTATTTTTAATGCAACCTCTTTGATTTGATTGTATACAAGTTAAGTAAGTATACCAAAAACAAATGTATTTGAGAAATAAAATTATGGTGTATTTAATTTTTGAGAAATTATATTTGTAACAAATATTGTTAAGATACTAAATTATACTCCCTCCGTCCCTTAATATAGAGTACCATTTTGGTAGAATTTGTGTCCCTTTTTATAAATCGTTATAGAATATCTAGGTAGTACTCCCTCCGACTCGAATTATAAGTAAAACCAACTAATTTTACGCTTATTAAGGAGGTTAGTTGATTGTATTTCATTTTCTCAAATTTATAAAAGAATAGAGGTATTTTAGGAAAGTTGCATTGGGAATGAAACAAAAAATAAATAAGATAACAATTTTCTATGGATGTTTTTGGAAAGTGGCATCGGGAATGAAATAAAATTTAAGAAAGTTTGTTAGTTTTGCTTATATTTTAAGCCAAGAGAGGTATGTTTTTCCAAATACACCTCTCATAATTGTATAGAGGTGATAGGATAATAATTACAACAGAGAGAGAAATGAATAGAGTTTTAAAGTTTTAAATAGGGGTAACCTTGGAATAACAACATATTTTTTGATAAATTTGAGAGTAATAATTATTTTTCTTAATCTGCGTGAATTAGGTAAAAGTGATTTATATTAAGGGACAGAAGGAGTAACTGATTTTCGAAAAATTATATTGATAAAACATATTTTTGAATAACTACATTGATGATAGTGGAATTTAAAAAAAATGACTATTTTCTCTTTAATCTATCTTTGTTTTTAGAAGAGGTTTGATGAGACACGTGGCAGTCATCTATCAACTTGTTCACTGTTCAGACGTAGTATAGCAGGACAACCAAATCTTGCGTTGTCTGTTCAAGTGAGGGAGACTTGCATAGATGCATTCTACACTCCCTCAGCCGTCGTGCAAAGCATCATTCATTTCGGACCCACTTCGAATCACAAGAAAAATCAAAGTGGAGCTCTGAAGTGATAGCTCACTTAGTTTTTTATCTAATTAATTTTGATTTCGAGCCTGGGTATAGAATAACTTTCGATGGGAAACCTTACCGCCTAGTGCAAACTCGGTTGGGTTGGATCGGAGAAGTTTGATTATGAGTAAACTAAATCCGGTTAACGATTAGTGTACACCCAAAAAAAAATCACAAGAACCAATATTTTTTAAAACAAAAATGTTTGAGCACTTGTTAAAAAACAAATAGTAGATAAAAATAGTTAGAAAATGTGATTTTTTATGTTTTTTATTATATCAAGCAACATTAACAAGTGTTTTCAGTACACTCGTTAGCAAAATCTTTTTTTAAAAATATACTTATACAAATTATTTTAACTTGTAAGATGTGTAATGAAAAGAGAGAAAAATAATTGATGATGTAATATAAAAGAAATAAATAGCAAAAAAAATGAAACGTAAAACAAAAATGTAAAAAAATAAAATGTGAGAATATTATTACTCATTTTTTTATTTGTTTAATCTCTTCATCTAGGGTTGATAATTTAATGTTTCTAAAAGAAAAATATAATCACAAATTCACAATAATTTTTTTCAACAACTTTAAAAGATACATTTTTCAATGATTTTATAGTACTTTAAAAGATACATTTCTTAATAGTAATTTTCTAAGTTGGACCTTTTTTTTTTTCAATACAAAACTCCTTTATTAAAATATTTATTTTCACTTGAGGTTAAATCAGTTATTATAATTTATACACTAGGTGCATAAAATAACCAATCTTAAAATGTAAGTTTATAAAAAAATATGTTTCGTGAATCAAGAAACAATTTTTTTAATTTTTCAACATAAATACACTTCTTTTATTTACTTATCTTGTATATCAAGTGTATAGGTTAAAAATGTTTATTAATTTTATACTCATTTTCTTTAATATTGGCAATTAGGATCAATGAACGGACATGGGTCGTGCCTGCAATTTTTACAGGCCAGTCGCTTTGATTATTAGGACCATAAATTCATATCATGCTCGCCCACGTTTTTTAGGGTGAGCATGGGAGCAACCCATTTTTTTTATTTAAAAATATTAAAAATGACGTAAAAAATCAGCATAAAAAAAATGAACATTGGAGTCCTCCATAATTAAACTTTTTCAATTAAAAACAATATAAACAACGTAAAGTCATGAAACTAATGTCAATTTACTCCTTTTCTTTTTAATATTAACTCCTGCAAGTGTCTAAAAAGTTCATTAAAATATCTTTTTGGGTTAGTTGGGGACTTGAGTCTGTGTGGGCTACCTCACACTTTCACACAAGTGGTTTTATTAAGAGTTTTACTTTTTGAACCCCTTTGTTTACTCACCGGCTCTCATTTTTTTCGCCTTATACAAGGCGGTAGTGTAAATTATCAGTTTTTTCCGCCTCTTTCTAGGCGGAAAAATGATAATTTTGCACGTCCGCTTTGTATAAGGCGGAAAAAATATGATAATTTTACACTACCGCCTTGTATAAGACGGAAAAATGTACTTCCGCCTTGTATAAGGCGGAAAAAATGGGGGCCAGTGAGTAAACAAAGAGGTACAAAAAGTAAAACTCTTTATTAATGGCCGAGGGTCGTCCGTAGCTCGCCCAAAAATGCCCGCAATTTTTACGGGCAGGCCGACCCAACCTTAATTGAAAACTAGGATAAAAAATCAAGTTTTGCTCGCATTTTTTTTGTGAACGGGCTCAGGTCTAATTGTCAATGCTAATTTTCTTACCTTATTACGGAATAAACGTTTATTCTTACACAACACAAATAAGATAATTAATATGTCGCAATTCCCGATAGTTAAAACAAGATAATTTTAAAACAACGTGAGAAATATTTATAATTTTAATCTAATTAACAAAATTAATCATTTTTGACAGGAATTTCTTCAAAAATATCTTACATTACTTATTGGAAAGAGTGAAAAAACATATATGCTTAAATATATCTCTCGTCTTTAAATTTTAGGGTCATTTTGTTACCAGCCCTCGATTTTTTTCAATGTTTGCCTCCCATAAGTTATTTCTAGTTTGTCATAAATCTCTGCTTTTAATTTTGGCAAAATTTCACTTACGTGTCTCACTGAATGTCTGAATTCCTAGTCAGCCACCAAACGTGCTGCCATGTGGATTTTTTAAAATATTTAATCCATACAGGGCTATACGGCCAAATGACCCCAAACTACATACAATGACGAAAAACTTGTTGAAGCCTTTACTAACTACTACATATGCATTTCATAGTACAAAACAATCCAAAATCAACAATCATTCTCGTTGACATGAAAAAGCACTTGATTGTAAGACCAAATACATACCCTTCATTAAGACTTCTTGCGCAACCTTCAGTGTAGCAACAAATTAAAATAACAACTAACATTTCACTATTTTGGCCCTTGATTCACTTCCTTGTTTTGTTAGTGTGTCTACCTCCTCATTAGCTTTCATGCACTACTTATGAATAAATTCTATACCTTTCATGATCCTCAAAAGGTTTTTCATTTTGTTCCTAAAAAACCATAGCTCTCATTGGCATTTCCTTTCGTTCATCACCCATGCCAAAGAATTTTTTGACTCAGACGCTTTGATTGATTCTCTTTCTGTTGGTCATTTCCCATGGTCGCATTATTAACAATACGACCTTTGATTAATAATATTTATTCGTCTCAGTGACAAAAAGTTTTAAGTTATTGATATGTAAATGAGATATTTTAAATTAAAAATTCAACAATTATATATTTTTTTACGTCAATAGGGATGGTTGTTTGTGTTGAATTGTTTTGATTATATCTGATTTTTTAGTTCAATTTGGTTTGATTTTATCAATCTTATGATCTAATCAAAGACCATTTACACCTTTAACATTAAGTGATCTTGGTCTAACCTGTTTTTCTGCTTAAACCGTTTTTTAATACTTAGATTTTACTTAATTTTTTAAAAGTTGATTTACCTTTCTATTTAAGAAAATAGGTTTTGATTTGCATAATATTTTATTAAAAAAATATAAGTATTGATTAAAATTATCTTAGTCAATCTATTAGTAGATTTTATAACTCTTTAGATGATCTAAAACATGATTCATCAAAATAAATATTTTTTTTTTTCAAAAAACATTGATCTGATTTGTTTATTAAAAAAAATTTGACCTAACCTATACCACACTTATAATACGTCATGTAATAGGCCCTTGAGAGCATCGTGACATGTTCATGCTAGAATTCAGGCCCCATAATACAAGTTGAAATTGCCGACAAATAATGATGGGTCCACCAACGATATTTTAATCCAACGGCACATTCTTCTTCACGTGTCGCATGTCCAAGCTCCAAAAGCCCACTTTAACGGCGACGATTTTTCACAGCATTTTCAAAGCTGCTTGTGATACGGAAAAGAAAGATTATGCTAACAACTCCTCTTATAATAGGGCATTGTATAAAAATTTCAATTTTTTTTTCTGTTTTATAGTACTTTCCCGACTTGAATTATAAGCAAAATCAACTAATTTTACGCTTATTAAGGAGGTTAGTTGATTGTATTTAATTTTCTCAAATTTATAAAAGAATAGAGGTATTTTAGGAAAGTTGCATTGAGAATGAAACAAAAATTAAATAAGGTACTCCCTCCGGCTCGAATTATAAGCAACAAAAAACATGTTACTCTTGGTTTAAAATATAAGCAAAACTAACTAACTTTATTAAATTTTGTTTCATTCCCAATGCCACTTTCCTAAAACATCTTTAGAAAATTGTAATCTTAATTAATTTTTGTTTCATTCCCAATACTACTTTCCAAAAATACCTATATTTTTTTATAAATTTGAGAAAATTAAATACAATCAACTAACCTTCTTAATAAGCGTAAAAGTGGTTAAAATTGTTTATAATTCGAGCCGGAGGGAGTAACAATTTTCTCGGGATGTTTTTGGAAAGTGGCATTGGGAATGAAATAAAATTTAAGAAAATTGGTTAGTTTTGCTTATATTTTAAGCCAAAAAATGTATGTTTTTTGTTGCTTATATTTCACTTATATTTCAAGTCGGAGGGAGTATATAATATGTTTTAAAGTTATGTCTAGATTTTTAAAAATAGTTAAATAATGTAAATATTTATGATATTTTAACTATAATAATCCTATATAATCGTTATTGAAAAAGGAGAAAAATATTGGAAATGAAAAAAAATTTGTGATAAATAAATGTAAAATTGGAAAAAACACTACTAATTATTCATTGAGTTTAGAATAAAACAATGGGTCTTGCTAACAAGTGCCCTTGGTTACTGGGGATGGTAAATCAATCATAAGTTAGCATTAATTACTCTCTCGAAAACCCCAAAAATCACACATTTCTATAACAATAAACCATTTTTAGTATCTTAACAAATGTCCTAAAGGCGCTTGTTAGCATTTTCCTAAAACAATATATGTGAAACAAGAGAGAAAAATTCTATAAACACTATATATGAAATGGAAATAATAAGTTAATGTTGAAGAATCAAATTCAACATTTCTTGATACATTAAAATATCTTTTTTTAACAATATGGGGCTGGTCAAGTGGTAGCTCACTTGATCTCTTAACCAACTGGTCTCAAGTTCGAGCATTGGGTATGAAGCAATCCCCGCTATGAGACCCTTACCGCTTAGTCCGAGCTCAGTTGGGTCGGACCGGATGAGTCGGATTCTGGATAAACCAGATCCAGGTACCGGTGGTGTCGGATTGTTTAAATAATATTCTTAAAATGTTTATTTGCATTTTCCTATGAAACTTGGAAAGAATAATAATCATATTTTAAGAGTATTATTAAGAAACTACAAATGATCATTTTATATTTAAAATTGTTGTATTTATTATATCCAAAAATACAAACTTACTTTTTCATTTCAAATATGCTTTTTTTTTAATACTATTTTTTAACTAATACATTTAATAAACTTGTTAGCGTAATCCGATGGTATTTATGGAAGAGAAATTCAGGCACTTTCGGAAAATGGCATTATTACGCTTGTACTGACAACTAACCAAACTTTAACTTGAATGTGCCCACTGACAAAAAAAATTGATTTTTTTATATTTTTTTTGTAAAAAATTGATTTTTTTATATAATCTTTTCAAGTGTGTGTGAGCACGGTATTATTTTACTCGATCATTCGTTCTAATTAATAAGTTTTTGAAAATTCAATAAAAATAAAAGAAATATATTTTTAATGCACTATTTTTTTTAAATTAATCAATTATCAAATCAAATATTTAATACATTTTTTAAATTAACAATTTCAATTTATTTTATTTAATATTTTAACTTTTATTCGAGACAAATTTTTTATGTTTTTTATTTACTAACTTTGTAAGACAAAAGGAATAAAAAGTAAGTTTTTTTTTTTTTTTTTGAGATGAGAGACATTTTTTTATATTATGAAATACATTATTATTATCTCTGAAAGATGATATTTAGGGTGGAACCATTCCTGTAATTATTATTAGTTTAAAACTTTTTTTTTTCTTCTAATTTTCAATGCAAATACGTACATACTTATGGAATAATAATGGCCTTCGGTTCTGATAAAAAAAATCATGGCTTTCGGATTAATCAATTAATAATTGACAGTAGCGATATTTTCTTCTTATAAAGTGAAATCTCCTAAATAAGGATTTTTAAAAAGTTGCACTATTATTTTCATCGTCAACCACTCACTTATGCACTCTTATTATACGAAAGTGTATCTTGAATTAGATTGATCCAAACTAAATTCCTAATGACAAAACAAGGTCTTACGTGTTTGTTTATTTCTACCCCCTCTTTTACCTCCACGTTAAAATATATTTGCCAAAGGTAATGGGTTAGTGTAATAACCTCTATCAACTTAAAATAATTTTAAATACGAAATATAATCACGTTTTTTGTACCTAATAAATAAATTCACATATAAATCTAAGTTTACATGCATTAAATGTCATGGCCTGAGAATAAAATCAAACGGTTGAAATGCTACCTACCGTTATTCCCCTCTACTTTTCAGGCCAATAAATTTATTTGCTTAAACAATCCAAACACATGGAAACATATTATTTATTGAGTTTAACGGCCGTGCACTGTGCACTTACCGTGTAATATGTTTTAGATTGTCATTTATCATTCATTTGTATGATTTTTGTTTAAAAGATTATGACAACTAATACACCAAAATGGGTAAATGATGTATTGATAGTATAAAATATCTTCATACTATCAATAATGTGCTAACTATTTTCTTTTATTTATTTTGGGTTATGCTATCTAGTTAGTATTTTAAAAGTATTGGTTAAAAAATATAAAAATATTTATGTATTGAAAAATAAAGTCTACCATTCTTTGAAGTAATGTTTCTAACGTAAATAATGATTATTTTTAACTTTTTAACCAATTTTTTTAGAATACTGGTCAGTAATTTTTTCTAAAGAAAAATATTCTTGTAGTAATAGTAGTACGCGCTCAAACTCTATTGTCTCACTGCTTCTAATAAGTTAAAAAATATTCAGTTATTAAATATTTAAATCAAATAATCAATGTTAGATTTTTAACCTACTAGAAAAGAGTAATAATTAAACGTACTGCAGAACATACCTATGCTATAACTTACTATTATTAGGAGTTAGAGTAACAGTGTTTGCAAGATGGGTCATTTTCACAATTCTTTTAATTCATATCATGCATGATGTGTATATTATTTTCATCTTGTTTGATAAAATATTATTATTTTCAATTCCGTAACTTTAGCAATTTTGTAAGTTGGGGGGTGATTATTTATTTTTTTTGTCCGTATTACCTGCGGAACCACCAGTATCCCCAAGAGCATACTTAATACCAGGGAGTTTTTGAGACTAATTCGGAGCGAACTGCACGGCCGACTCTCCTAGCGAAATGTTTTTAGTGGAAATCGAACACGAGTTTACTAGCACCCGTATCCCATTCCCAAAATTTCAGTTGAGGCCTTCCACTAACTGAACCAAACTCCGTTAATTGCGGTGATTATTTAGTCATTAGACCATAATACTAATGTTTTAAAGTGAGATGAAGAGCAAGTATCTAAGGGGATCCATGCACCTTAAGTTATAGAAATAAAATAAAATAAAATATATAAAATAAAATAAATAAATCATTGTTCACGCAAACGTGTTATGGAGCTGCCACGTGGAGGGTAATATGGTACAAAGAATTTATTATTATTCGTACACGCGCGCAAGAACTTTAATACTTTAATTATTTACTCCTTTCATCATATTTATTATAAGATTTTTTTGGTATTTTTCCCTACCATCAGGCAAGTAAAGTGGATAAATTTGTTAATGTTTTTGAAAATGTCAAAATTTGATATTTATTCAAAAGTATCTCTATAATTATTATTGAAATTTTAAAAAGTATTGATTTTATAAGAATGTTAGTAGAAAAAGTAAATAAATGCTATTAAAAATTAAAAAGAAATCTTATAAATAATATCAAAATAAAAATTTGAAAGAGTCTTATAAATAGCATCGTACACAATGTATTTATATATATTCATATTTCCTTGTCGGGTTTCACATTCAAAGATCCGAAATGTTCTTAAAGGTTGCAGAGTCATCACACAGCCATGAAACTCTAATTTGACGAGAATTTTCCATCCAATGGGAATATCTTAATTTTTTTATCATCAATATTATACTATCTCTTTTAAGATTTCACCTTTGATTCTTCTCAGTTTTATCTTTGATTCTTTCCTTTTTCCAAATCTTTTTTCTTCTTACCTGCAAAAAAAAAAAAAAAAAAAAAAATTAATCTTTTTTTTGTCTCTTTTGGTCAATTTCCACTGATAATTTTACCATATGTCTGGGTGAGTGAATTTGTGAGTTCTGTGTGCTGATTTCTTCTTAAAGGCTCAAAGGGGTGTTTTTTTATTTATTTATTATTATTATTGAGAACAAAGCAAAGAAATCAAAAGGATCATCCTTTGTCATTTTAAGATGCCAGAAACCAGGCACTCTCTCAGGAATGCTGCTTCTAATGATAATATTGAAGGTGGTGTTGATTTCTATGGTCATTGATTTTCTTTTATTTTGTGATCATGATTCATTGTTTAACCGCTTCTGATCATCTTTTTTTCTTTTTTCTTTTTTTTTAATGATGCTTAGCTTTTATTATACTGTTTTTGGTTTTGTAATGTTGGATTGTTTTTGTTCAAGGATTTTGTTTCATTTATGGTGGTTTTTCTATTTATGGTATGATGATTTTGATGTGAAGAATTTTGATTATATTCACACATTGTATTGTTGATACCTTTGAAGAATTTTGGGACCATAGCTTAACTTGTTTTAGTGAAAAGCTTTAGAGAATATAATATTCTCTTTTGATTCTTATTTCTAGCCTAAAATTATGTTCCATTTGTGCTTGATCGCATATATGGCTTTACATAGTTGATGTACTTTGCTTGATGATGCAACAAAGGGTTGCCTTCATGTTTTGATCTAAGGTCTTTTAGCTGGCAATAGTGTGCTTATGAGGTGAAAATTTTACGTTTCTGATTTCTATTGCGCTCTGATTGTGGTAATTTGAGTTGTAATTTCCTTAGTGTTTGATCAAATACATGTTGAGACTTTGGGGTAAGAATTGAGTGTAATTGTCTGATTGCTATCTGATTTGCATCGCAGAAGCCATTCGGCGTTTGAAAATCAATGATAATCGGGATAGAGATGTTGCAGCTCAATCTACCCCATATCCTGAACGACCTGGTGAAGCTGACTGCCTATATTATCTGAGGACTGGAATGTGTGGTTATGGAAATAACTGCCGCTATAATCACCCTGCTAATGTTTCCCTGGTAATGGAGCTCTTTCTTTTGTTTCGTTTTCGTTCATATTCTACTGCATATATAGGTGAAGCATCTCTTTTTTGATATGATATTTGACAAAAGTGTAGTTTGTGCATTTTTAATCTTTTTATTTCCATGGTAACTAACATTATAATCTGCTCTCTAGTTCCATAATGTGTAAGTAAATTGTGGTTTCTCACACTTTATTAGATGTTCAGGGTACTCATTATGGTGAAAACCTCCCTGAGAGAGTTGGGCAACCTGATTGCGAGGTATGAATCTTTTTTGAGAATGAAATTGCTTTTGTTTCCCAATGCCTTTCTCGTGTTGAATGCTGTTTCCCATTCTTCCTTTTAATAGTAGGTCTGGTCTATTTATAATGTTTAACCGTAGTGATAGTGATTACTTGTTTTCTATTCTCAAATCAATACATAAAGTTGAAGAAAGAGGACTAGGATACCTCATGAGCTAAACAAAAAATCTAATTGATATCCTGTACTCAGCAGAACATCTATCAGTTTTTTTGTGTTCTATTGGTTCTTTGTTAGGTTTTTATTTTAATGGACAAGTTATTACTTTGTATCCTTTATAACTTATTTACTAGATTTCAATTTGGTTTGGTGCCAGCTATGGCATCATGTATTAGAAGATCAAACAAATATATGAACTTGGAGTTTGATGTCTGTTATTCTGCAAATATCAAGTTCAGGAGTTGCAGCATAATCTCAAGAGTTTCATGTTTTGTTTATGGAAGATATTACCATCATTTTTGAGAGAGATTTCATTGCAATTCCAGTGCATAAATACTTTGGGCAATGTGAAATTAGTGACTTAAGATCTTGTTTGAAATATGCAATGCAGTATTTTCTTAAGACAGGGACATGCAAGTATGGATCAACATGTAAATATCATCATCCAAGGGACAGGCGAGGTGCTGCTCCTGTATCATTCAATTCTTTAGGTCTTCCCATGCGCCAGGTTTGTCTGTCTCTTTGCACCTGCAGCTATTTTTTTTTAACCTAACCGATTACATGACTGTGCTTGAGGAAGATATGATCACCACTGCATTTTTTCAACTTTCTTTGATTATTGCTTTTAGGAAGAAAAATCATGTCCATATTATATGAGAACTGGGTCTTGTAAGTTTGGAGTTGCATGCAAGTTTCATCACCCACCGTTTGGAGCTTCCCCTGTGGCTGGATCTCCTACCTCAACATTTGTTGCTGCATCCGGTTTGCCATATGGTGGTGGGATTTCTGCATGGAATTTACCAAGAATGTCATCATTTTTATCAGGGCAGGCTGCCATTCAATCTTATGTGCCACCTTTTCTGTCTTCTCCACAAGGCATTGTACCTGCACAGAACTGGAACACCTACATGGTTAGTTAAGGCTGTTGAATGTCCCTTTTAGTAATTTGCATTTGCTATATGCTCATGATTGACTATGATGCTGACTCGTATGATTTCTCAGCTTGAATGAATGCAGGGGCTATATAGATGGGCTAATTGTTAGTGTTAAGAAAAATAGGACTTCATTGTGTTGTATAGCCTTCCTACTGAAATGTTATTTCGTATGTGCAAGTTTTGGATAACTATATGCAGCATTAGCCAGTATCTATTTACTTGGAAGAACAGTGAATTTTGTTGCCTGATATATCTAGATAAGTAATGCATAAAGATTAGGAAATCTCGTTACCATCTTTAACTATCAGATGTCATAGACATGGCAAGATACTTCAAAGAACATGACTTGTGCATGACAATCCTGTTATTCCTTACACTCCGTATTAATTGTTTTTATTAATTGCCATGCACACTTGACATTCTTACACTTGTTAATATCTGAAGCAGAATTTGCTGCTTTGTTCTTTAGGAAAGCTCTTCATAGCATCTTCTTGCATCTTTGGTGATAATGATAATTAATTATCACCACTTTTGGTTGTTACATACTGTTAGCAGCGCTTTATGCAAATTTGATTAAGATTTTCTGTTGAGTTTTGACTGTGATTTTGTTTCTCATATTAGGGAAGTATGAGCGCTGCTGCAATGTCTAATGGTTTTCCTGGATCTAGTTTTGTTTACGATACCATGAACCTGGGTGAATCACTTCGTGGCGGTCAGGTAATAAGCTCAGCTCTCCCGGATAGACCTGATCAACCAGAATGCAGATACTTTATGAGCACTGGTACTTGCAAATATGGATCTGATTGCAAGTTCCACCATCCAAAAGAAAGAATTGCTCAATCACTGATGAATCCACTTGGCCTTCCTGTGAGACCTGTAAGTTCATTTTCTACTTGATGCTTAGTTACTTCATATGATTTTATTCAAATTAACCTCACGATTATTTTATAAAGATAATACTAGTATTTTCCATATTGGCTATAGTAAGGTGTCTATTCATTTTGATTCTTGATTCTTGTTTTGGTTATTTGCAGGGGCATGCTATCTGTTCTTACTATAGACTCTATGGTATATGCAAGTTTGGTCCAACATGCAAATTTGATCATCCAGTTTTGGCAGTCCCTCAGACCTATGGCTTGACCTCACCTGCTTTCTCTGTACTTGATACATCCCTGATTAGTGGTGCTAGAGGTTTGTCAACTGTCCTACCACCCGAGACATCTCCTTCTAAATTATCGAATGACAAGGTTCAACACGCTGACCCGAAAGCTACCAAAGATTCATCCAAACAAGCTGATACTGCCACACAAGATTCATTCCCTGCCTCCTCAGAGTCTTAATTCACATGACTAAACTAAACTGCTTCAAGTTTGATTTTTTTTTTTTTTTGGGGACATTTTTCCATATTTTAAGGACAAAAAAACATGTCATACATACCTTCTGTTCCCCCCTTTCACCTGCAATTCTGTGGAGTTGGATAGTTTGTTGAGAGGTTGTTGTGACAACAACTTGTGGGGGTGGGGGGATGAGAGGCATTTTTTGTGGTGAATAAATGCATGTTGAAAGTTTGTGACCTTTTTTATTTTTCTTTTTTGTGGGGTCAATTTGGTACACACATAAAATGGGATTACACAATTCAGGGATTTATGGAATACTCATGACTGAATCTTTTTACCCCATTTTTAAGGGGATGCCAAATTGACTATTGATCTGTTTCTTTTTTTTTTTCCTCCACTCCTTTTGTAGAGATCCATATGCTTTCATTTTGGGATGATGACATTTCTTTGAAATGATAATAATTGTCAGGATTCTTATATCTTGATTTCTTTTGTTTGAGAAATTGTGCCCCATTGAACTTATAATACTTTTTTTTTAAAAAAAAAAGATGCTAACAAGTAAGTGGGACACTTGTTAATGAGCTACATGTAGTTGGAAAATATTAGAAAATGTGGTTTTTGATATTTTCAAAAAAAGAGAAACTAGAAATTTGTGTTTTTTTTCCCTATTTATAGAAAATTTAACAAGTGCCTTTAGTAAAACACCCTTTTTTTTTTTCAATTGTAACTATGCGGAGTTTATAAATGCAAGATTGCCAAGTAAAATTGGATGCATGGTTCACAATCTAAGAAACTCGGTTTTGGATGAGAGAAAAAATAGGAAAAAGTAAAATAAAATAAGGAAAAAGACATGAGCATTATTACCTAATAATGGTTTTGTATTTCAGTTACTTTTTTTATTAAGCTCTTGGCAGAATTTATCTAAAACTTAGTACGTTGTTTGTTTACGGAGTTGTTTTGAACGAAAATATCAGTGTTGATGTGTTAAACTTGTCTCTTACATGTAGCAAAAAACCAAAAAACGCTAGCCTCTTATAATTTTTTTAAAATTTGTTAATGGAAAAAGGGTTTTGGGATATAAGTATATGGTAGAGAAAAAAGTATAAAAGATGGGAACATGTTCCTAACTCTTTATCCATAAATCAAACAAGAGTGGAGGGAAAATGACAAGCAATACAGTATCATACATATATTCGATCTCTATTAATGATGGATACAAGATTCTGTTTTATCCATTCCAGCTCTTGGAAAACTTTATAATTCCTATTGTTTAGTTTCATATATACCACCTCGAGGGAAATAATGCAATAAGGCTTTTTATGTATGGAATACATAAGTGGACCATGGTGCTGAGGGGAATAAAACTAGGTAGCATCTCTTGGACACAACTAGAAAAGGTTTAGGTCTGATTCCTGGCTCATGTTCTCAACCTATAATCATTTCAAGCTGATAGTGTCTCCACGCATTGTTATTGTTCCAGTAATCCATCAAATCGGGGTACTAGCAAAAATGCTATCAGTAATAATTCTTCTTGTAACAAATTAAAAACACTGATTATTATGATATGAGTATATATTATGAGAGATTGCTTGTTCAAGAATGATATATAGGCTGCATCCTGAACACTGAAATCTAAAACTGTGGAGATTACTTATTTTATTCAACATGTTGAGATAAATTTCCAAGGAAAATTCTCTTGGAACAAGACCATTAATTGTCTGATTCAAGCTAGAAAGCAATTAAGAATTAACCATCCTGTCCTGAGACTAATTTGAACTGTTGAGTGTAACTAACTTGTTGGATAGAACACTAATCAGTGGGCCCAAAGAAATATATATATAATGGTTACTTGGTTAGTGATTAGTGTTCTACCCATTAAATATCACGGTACTACTCTTTCTAATTAATCCATTAGCAAATAGTATCATGGTATGATTTAACTCTGATTCTAGCTAGGCTTTACCTAGACATAATGCTAGCTCCTCAACCAACAACAACTTCTAACTTACACAGAGCAAGTCTTCTCCATGAGCTGAAAAAGGACCAAGTGAAACTGTTACTACATTTCTCAAACCGTTGCATTTGATTTTCATTTATCAACTTAAGCACCTAATTAATCTAAACTTTTATTTTTGTTTCGATCTTAACCTTGTTCATGACTTTTGTGTTGTTGTTGTCTGTTGCTGCTAGATACCAGGATTCGAGCCTGTGATATGGATGACAAAGGACCTTCTAAAGGCCACTAAGAGCATCTCCACGGGTGAACCAATTTTCCGTTCTTAAATGGACCCCACACATTATTTTATTATTCTTCACATCTTTTTATACTTTAAGAACCTCTAAGAACGTGAACCACTTTTTCACTCCACCCATGAACCTACTTTTCGTTCATAAATGGGTCCCACTACCTACCCCACACTCCTAATACTTTATAATAAATATAACCATCATCAACTAACCATATTTTTTTACCGCAAAAAAAACTAACAACATTTAGAATAATTTATTTTTCAACGGCTAAATTTTTTTTTTAACTTATTTTTTCAGCCAATTTTTTTAAACTATTTATTTCAACTAATTTTTTTTCAACTATTTATTTTTTTGCAAACTAATTTTTGCAACGGCTATTTTTTCCCACAAATTCAAAAACACAAAAGCATGAAATATCATAAATTCAGAGTGTTGAAAAAACTAATTCAATAATAAAATTGATGAATAAAAGTAGACAAAGAAAAATGAAGAATGAGAATTTGGGATGTGAATTCACTCAAATTGAAGAATGAAGATTGAAGAAAAAGAGTTGTAGTGTGAATTGGATGAAAATAAAACTAGTATTTATAGATTCAAAAAATTATAAGCTAGAATAAAATTTTTCCGTTGCTCAGCAACGGATATATGCAACGTATATATTTTTTCAGTCACAACGTTGTAGTATATGTGCATATACTACTTCACTTCAACGGATATATACTAATTTTTTTTATAGTTAAAAAAACTAACTTCATTTTAAATTTTTTTAACACATATTTACTCAAAATATTTATTTACACATGTTAGTATACAAATTTATTAGAATGTCATTTTTTAATACGATTTTTACTCGATATAGTTTATTCAGAGCAGAGAGTAAAAACAAAAATTAATCCAAATCATAAAAACTATTGCATATCAGCGAAAAAGAATACACATAGAATATTTTTCAATTGAGTACATTTGAAAACAAGGAAAAAAATTTTAACCTCTGTCAAAGAGCACAGGTTAAAAAAAAAATAAGTCCAAATGACAAAAAAAATATATATATGTGAAAATAAAAATACATAGGATATATTTTTTAATTTAATAAATTTGAAATGCAAAAAAAAAAAGGGAGAGTTATGTGTTTTTTATTGTTATTTCTGTCTCCTCCATGAGTATGAACCGGTTTCCAAATAGTTCATTGTTGTGAAATGGCAACGAACGGATATTTTCTCCACCAGCAATGAACCAATTTACACGTTCGCCACTCCTTTGGCAACTCCTTTGGCAACTCAGTGGAGATGCTCTAAGCTACCAAGCTCAAGTGGTTGACTTTTGGATCGTGAGTTAGGTCACAACTCACGATTACTAAAAAATTATACAGTTGTGAGTAAAATTGTAATAGAAAAGGGATTGTGAAATATAATCACTACTACAAAATTGAAAATTAAAAGCAGTATTTTAAGGGCGGTTCTTTAACGGAATTGCCCTCTTTAGTTTAAATTGATTTAAAAGAAAGGTTGTTTTCTTTAACCAACTTTAAAAATCTAATTTTTAACGGAACTGTCCTCTTTAATTTAAATTGATTTAAGAGAAAAATTATTTTCTTTAACCAGCCTTAAAAATCTAACTTTTAATGACAGTTACCAACCGGGACCACCTTCATTTATTCTATTTAAAAAATATTAAAATCAAATAAAAGAGGAGTATAGAAGATGGTTGTTGAACCGCCTACTTAAATCTTAAATTTAAAAAAAAAGGAACATAATGTATGTAGGTAGGTCACATTTTTGGACAATATCGAAACTTCAGTGAATGAAAGAGGGAATGGATGATTTTCGAGCCATCTCCGTAACAGTAAGCCGGCAAGACCACGATCTGAAGTGGAAAGGAAAGCTCTGACTACCGGCCATACCTCTTCCTTCTTCCGATTCTGGATCTGTCGTGTAGTAGATGGATCTACTGGAGATCCTGTTATTCGAACCGTGGTTTCGATCTGGACTGTGTTTCACGTTTCTCTCTTCCTATTTCTGTCATTGAGCCGCTGCTACTGCTAGGATTGGCTAGCCAAGGGTGCCGCCGCCGCTGGCCAAGACTTGCTGCTGCCGTGCTTCTGCTCTCGGTTTCCGGCTCTGTTTCGCTGCTGCTCGCTCCCGGTCCGGCTGGTTCGCTGCTGCTTTCGGTTCGCTGCTTCAATGAGGAGCGGCGGCGATGGTGCATCTGCTGCAGTGATAGGAGTAACTCTGCTCTTTTGATTCTCCCCTTCTTTTGATTATGGTAATAGAGTAGAGGTTTAGGGTTTTTGATTTCCCCACTTTTTGATTCTGGGTTTAGGGTTTTTGATTTTCCCTCTTTTTGATTCTGGGTTTAGAGGAAACTAGTTCATGCACAGCTCAACAACGAGGTCAACAAACAGAATGTCTCTGAACCTCGCAAATCTGTTTCAATTGCTACTGGAGCAACAATATTCGAAATTTGCATGAAGCTTCCTCAATGGGCTTTGAGGGTCTAAATAATTTTTTTTTTACTTTTTCTCCCTTATTCTGATATTTTATGCGTTGGTGTGGTTTAAAAGTTAAAAGTATCCCTTTTTTTTTAACAAGTACGATAACTTCTTCCTAGTTTCCTACTAGGTCATTCATCAAGATTTCAAATTCTATATTTTGCCATTAAAAACTGTATTTTTTTAAAACCATTTGTATCAAGTAGTGTTTGGTACAAGGAAAAGTCTTGAGAGTTGAACTTGTATTTGGATGATAAATCATATGATAAACATGATGAGGACGTGACATGTTGGAGCAGGGTTACCTTTGGTGAAAGATAATGTAATGGGAGCTATATAATTTGGCTGAGTATGTGACATGTTGGAGCTATAATTTTGCCAGGTCTCGTGCGGGAAGAAGAGACTTAGAAGTTAGGAATTTTTGCTGCTTTGTTGCTTATAATGCTATTGATGTCTAGGAATGATTATATAGTATTATTATCATTGGATGCCTACCTTTGTTATCAACTACCCTGAACAATTCTTTTTACTATTACTGTATCACCTATCTTCTGCCTTTCAAGTGGTGCAGACCCATAATATTTAAACATGCTGTTAATTAGCTTTATTGTGTTAAGAATGGTTTTAAGATAATTGATGACTTGCACGCTGGGCTGTATCAATATGATTATCTCTGGCGTTGATAATAAATTATCCCAGCTAAACAAGCATCCAATTTGGACCTACATGCTTTATCTCTTTTCAAATCCGATGATCTACACTTGCATGGTTACAAATAAATTCAAGCAGGATGGTAGAGGATTTTTGCCTATAAATAGATGGTGCTTATAGTAGTATCTAAAGGTTATGCCCTATTAGGATTGGAGTTCATAAACTTTTAAGTTTTAAGCACATTTGGCTATTTTTTTCTTGATAGGAGTTTCAATGCACTGAAACTGGGCCCTTCTATCTTTTTATGGATGCTCTATTGTATTTACTTATATGTCTTGTTACTCCAGATTTTGAGGCAGCTAGCACCTGATGTTTCTTGTTATTCCTCCTTTCAAAATGATGCAAATGGTTTTTTTTAATCTTATGGGTTTGGGTTTTGAGAGAGGGCCTGGGTTTGCTTTAGCTCTGTGTTAGATTCTTGATTCTTCAAAGCATTATGTGGTTTATAAGCAGCATTGTCTTGATAGATCTAGAAAAGTTAAAATCACACCAGAAACAAGTTCACTAACTACTTGATATTTGTATTGCATGCATTAATTGGCAGCTAATAAGGTTTTTTTTCCATAATGTTCATTCTTTTCGAGGGTGTTGGAAATACTCTCAAAAGACATTATGAAACCTACCTTTTAGAATATGAATTAGCAGACGATGATGTGGATGGAGAGTGCTGCTTGTTGTGTCACAGGTTTGTACCTTTTTTTCCGGTCAAGATATGCATTAGTTACATTAGTTAAGTATAACTTACCTGCAGATTGTGCACATATGCACCCTTTGTGTAGAACTGTAAGGAATGTAAAATTTATTATTCATTTCTTGGTAAGGAATGTAAAATTTATCATTCATTTTTTGGTAACCATGGCATGTAGATATATGCATTGTGGTGCATGCAAGCAGAAGTAGCAGCAGCTAATCTCTCTCTTTTTAATTTGTAAACGTTTTCTTTACAATATTTCACTGTTCAACAGTAGTGCAGCTGGGGATTGGGTGAATTGTGGCATATGTGGTGAGTGGGCGCACTTTGGTTGCGATAGAAGCCAGGGTCTTGGCGCTTTTAAGGTACTACATCTCATTATTGTTAAATCTCGAAAAGTCTTTGATGTTATTTAGAGCAAAGCATGGTATCTCTTCGCCCTAAGATATACTAATGATTCCATTTTTCATTCTCAATTTCTGCAGGATTATGCAAAAACAGATGGATTAGACTATATATGTCCTCATTGTAGACTGTAGTGTTAACAATATAGATTATATGGTGGTGGGGGAGCACTGTACCAGAGTATAACAATATAGATTATATGGTGGCAATCCATATTTACATATAAAATAAATGAACGTGAAAGAATTTGGGAAAAAAATAAATGAACGTGGAGCTTTGCTGATTTGAGGTGCTTTTTTAAAACATGAACTTGTAGAATCATGATGCTATATTGCTCTCTTAAAGGATTTGATAGTCTAAACCCAATTTAGTGAAGCATACTTCAGCAGAGTTAAATGTACTGCAAATATAGGCATCATTATTTATCAACACAGCAGATTATGACAGGAATGACAAATCATTAGGTTGGGAGACATAATTTTGCAAGCAATCATGTCATGCTGATGACATGAACTAGTATATATGTTGAAGGTATTAGATAGAAGTCCTTTTTATTTAATCTCTCTGAATGTGAAGTTCTGAACACTATCATTTATATTTGATTTGATTACTTTTTTTTCTATAAATTTTACCTGTTGTCTGTGTAGTTGTAATAAGTTTTCTATGCCCTATTGTGTATCAGATAATAAGATCTCATTTCTTGTTTCATTTTCTTTCATTATGGCTAATCACAATATATAATTTTTATAATTGATACATTTCGAGTTTTTTTTTTTATGAATGTTGTAGTTCATGAGCGATTGTGTAATGTTTTTAACTGCGTGTAAAGTTTGTGTGCATGTGTGTCTCACTCTACCTTGTTACGTGTCTCTCACTCAACTTTTTATTTAGACGTAAGATTATTGCCTTGACATGCATCTCTATCTTATTCTTTACAATGATTAGAAACTTAGAATTTTGATAGATTCATTAACACCCTTTTTTGGGATGGAACAATTGCAGGATACTCAGCATTGCTACCGTGGTAAACAAGAATGAAAAAAGTTGCTGGGGACTACAAGGGTCCAGCGTTTTTAGAGGGCCCAACATTGCATTTTTAGCATGTTTTTATAACAAACTATTGTATTATATCTATATGTTAAAATTGTGTATACTCAACAATATCCATAGTATTTTTTATTCGCTTCATGTGATTGGATTTTTAGTATATCACTCGGCTTAACAGTCCAACATTGGCTATGGCATGTTATAAAATTTGGGTTTGAGGAGGAAAATATAGCCACAGCTCAAGCTGTGGATATTTTTTTAAAAAAAAATTAATTTCTAATTTGGCCACGGTTAAAAGTGTAGCAAAATTTCTTAAAAAAGTTATTTTCTTATTTAGTCACGGTTATAGCTGTGGCTAAATAATAAAACCAAATCAAATAAAGTGGATCTGAACTGTCCTCTTCACAGACAAAAGAGGGCGGTTCCGAACCCCCCTCTTTAGTAACTACGGAACTGGCCTTGTTGAAAAAAAAGAGGGCGGTTCCGAACCCCCTTCTTTGGTAACTATATTTTTAAGGGCGATTGATTTAAGTGCAGTTCGGAACTGCCTTCATAATATGAAAATAACCGCCTTCAAAATGTTTTTTTTGTAGTAGTGAATACTCCTTCCATTTCTATATATAAGTCTCTGAAATTGATTTAAATGTGGCTTACGAAAATTAGTTAATATTGTTAGTGACATTGAAATTGATAACATTTCGTATACTTTTTCAAAATTATCCCTATAATTATTATTAGGACTCTAAAAAGTGTTGGTAAATAGAAGTGTTTGTGGAAAAGAAGGAATTAATGTTATTGAAAATCTGACAAAATATTTATGAAATGATCGATACACTTCCATTATAATACTGTAAAATATTTTTTTTATGGCAATATCAAACCGTGGTATGCAAAATTATTTCTAATTTTGATGTACTGCGTTGGCCCAATGTAAACCAACTAAAGCAAATTTAGGCCCATGGTAAAGCTACTTATTTTGAGTTTTTCCCAATGAGCAGTGGATTTTGGATCTCATAAAATTGAATCAAAAATTTATTTTAATGTGAAAAATTTAAAATATCTCCTTTTTTTATATATATATTTGAGAGTGTTGGACAAATTTTTCCGATATCCTTTATTCAGAAAAACTGGTGTTTTAAATTGGTCCATTTTTTTTACTATCCTATCGGGGGAAAAAATTTCGACCTATGAAAAAATGCATTTCATTGTGTAATAGTAATTGCTGGCAGTCTCATTTCCTTTATCATCAATTTCATTGAAAAAAGTAGTTAGAACCGCAAAATAGCAGCTTTTGTTTCGTGAATTTTGCCTAAGGTAATTAGTCTACAAACCCCATTATTATCTCTCAAACCCCATTTTAATGGAGAAATGTCCATTATGCCTTTCAGCATTTAAAAAAAAAAAAAAAAGGGAAAGAAACCCCAAACCCCACCACCTTTCCGCCTTCTACCTTAAGAAAACCCCAAATCCCACCACTTTCTACCTTTCCACCTTTCCACTTTCTATATATTGTTCCACGTAACAAACCCCTCTCTCCCTGATATTCTCTAAAGCAAAAAGTCATTGAAATTCAAAAGTTTTACCCATCTTCATCCGCAAAGGAGTTCTAGTGACCTTTCTCTGCTCCTTGTTGAAGGTAACTTCTGTTTAATGTGCATTTTTTTTTACGTTACTTGAAAAATTCCGACACACCAGCGTCGGAATTTTATTAAAATTTCGACATGGGTATGTCGGAAAAATTTGTTAAAATTTTTTTAAAAAAATTACGGGAACCATGTGTGGGAATTTTTAATTTCCGACACTGGTTCGTCGGAATTATCCAGAGAGCCATTTTTTTTACATTACTGGAAAAAATTCTGACACGTGTATGTCGAAAATATTTGTTAAATTTTTTCTATATTTGATAATGAGCTAAGTGATGGTTTAGTGACACCAGGAAAAAAAAATGATTTAATGACTTACGGTAAGTGATTTTTCGTAATTTTATCAATTTTACATTGATATATAGATTAAGATCTAAAAAGTTAGATTTTGAATTATACTTTAATACTAATTTATATTTATGTGGAGACTAACAAAATCATAAGGACTTAAAGTTGTTAAATCGAAGTCCGATAACATGAATTAAAAAATGATTAATTGATTGGATTGGTTCCTGATTTTGTAGACATCGGTCAAGGTAGTTTTTGACTTTATCGAAATACCAATCTAGTTCCTGAGGTAGGAGAACATCAATCAAGTTAGTCCATGTCATTACTATTGTAGGAATGTATTTGTTTTAAAATGAGATAAAGATATGGACGTATGTGAATTAAAATGTTATATCAGAGACTAAATTGCTATTTCGATAAAATCATGGATTACTCTATGGGATATATGAATTTGGAGATTGAATTGGATTCATCCGTTGTGGTCAGTATGGTGAAGGGATTTTGCAGGCCTAATCATCATTGTTTGACGCTGGTTTAGGAGATTAGAGGACTTCTCAAGAAGGTTCCTAACTACAGCATTCGACACATGTGTAACGAGAAGCTAACCATTGCGCTAATTTCTTAGCTAATCTTGGTCATTTAGGCACTCATAGTGTCACTGTTATTACTGTTGCCTCCCCTCCCCTATTTTCTCTTATTTGTGAGGATATGACTATGGGACTCCATTCCCACGTATGATTATGTGATTTTCTTCCTGAGCGTTTTGCCCCGTTGATTAAAAAAAAAAAGTCACGGATTAACTTGATCGACGCTTACAAAGAGCACGTTTGTTTTCGCGTTTGCTCTTAGAAAACGGGCGTTTCTGCCGAAGCCGATAGACTCAAGCTTCTGCGGTTGCTGTGTGGTACCGCAAAACCAAACACGCTGAAAGTCAGAAACAAATCTGACCAATTACTCATTAAAATACAGTAAAACAGAAAAATTACCCATATGAGTCGAGTGAGTAAGACAATCAGTACACTTATTTGCTTGTGATACATGAAAGAGAAATAGAATACAAACCCACGTATTTGTTAATTAACGTCATAAATAATTTTAGTTATTTAATAAATGCATGTACTTTGTATGATCACGTATCAAAATTTTAAGATTTGAAAATTAAAAATTTCAAATTCAATCTCTAAAATATTAGTAATCGGTGAATTAGTTATTTTTGATAAGTGAAAAATATATTTTAGAATCATAAGATAAATGAAAAACATATTTTTTTTATTTTTTAGAGTTTAGCATCAAATTTTTGAACTGCACTGTTAATTTATAACCATAAATTAATAAATATTAGTTTCTTATATTATAATTATAGTCATAATTACATTTCCCAAGGTTGAATTGTTTCTAAACCATATAATAATGTTTTTTTTATTAAATTTTCTATTTTTGAAAATTTATAGATGCATAAGGGAAAGAAATGCTAAAAGCATAATAAACATGATGCTTAATATGAACCATGTGGACAAAAGAAACTCAAACATCATAAAAACAAGTGGACAATCCTTTTTTGAACAATTTGTTTTTATGTACTTTTGAACCATTATCCTCTTTTGCTTAATATGTTTATTAATCACTTTTTCTTTTAAAATGTTAGATAATGATAATTTTTACTATTGTTTAATGATTTCTAATAGTAGTGAGTAAATTTTAACTTATTAACCCGCTTTTTATAATTATACTTTAACTTTTATATTACGATTCTTTTAGTTTATATGTACTTCATTCAACTTAGATCTTTCTATACTTTACGGTAAAGTATATTTACACCACATTCCTAGTTATCGATTAGATTCACATCTGGGAGGAAAGGAATGGTAGAACTTTCATGAATCGCACGAGGAGTTTGCAATTTGTTTTTAGTACAATTAGAAGAGAGGTTGCTCATAGAATTAGTTTTTGTTTTCCAAATTATGTAAATTGGACTAATTATTCTTTGGTAGATAGGATTAGAGAGGAACTTTAGCATTTTTCCTTGGGCTTTGTTTGAACCCTTCATAGAAAGTGGCAAACTTCCCTAAAGATTGACTTAGTCTTTGACTTTGAACCCTTCATAGAAGGTGGCAAGGTTAAAGATGAAAGCCGTTTATTTGTTGTTGAATTTTGCAAGTTGATAATGAATTTATTCTTTTACCGAAAAAATTACCAATTAGATAATAAATTAAAACTATTCAAAAATATATTAAAACTAATATTATTTATAACTTAATGAAAACAATTTATCGGTTTCGTATTTCCCGTGCATCTCATTTGCTTTTGACCTAGTTTAATAAATTTATCAATAGCAATGATATTGGTTTAAAATGGACGGCGTTAACTTTTTCTCACAACTTTATCCGGGAAGAGGGGATTTATTTCTGTCTGTAGCGGGAACGGCTTCAAGTATCTTCCTCGCCCTCTGATCCGTTCTCAATTTTTAAATGGGTTTTAACTTTTAAACATAGCCTTGATTCTTAACTCCTTTTTCTTTGTCAGAATACCCCCTAAAAAAAAGGTCCTTAATTCTTACAGTAATTCTTAATCTTCTAAATTGGTAACAGATGATGCGGTTCACCTAAATAAATATTTTTAACACCCAAGATGTTTCACAGATGATAGTCACGCATAAATCCTTTTTAGGCTAAGTGGCTAAGTTAAATAAATTGTGTAACATGCGGATTTCAAGTTTTATTTTAATGCATATGCATGCAAGCAAGCAAGTTCCAGTACAAAATATTTTCTGTCCTTCATGTACAGGTGAAATTATTAGTTTGGTCATTTCAAAAAAAAAAAAATTTATTAGTTTGGTCAATGATCAATGATCATGAATCCATATTTATAACTAAATGCTTGATTTTTTAATAAAAATAAAATAAAGGTTTATTTAAGTTTTTAGTCATTGAACTTATGTGCTCTTTTGGAATTGGTCCTTAAACTTTTTTTTATATGCTTTGGATCCTCGAATTTTGTTCAAATTTTGAAGATGGTTTTTCGTTACTCTAGTGATAATATGACCAACGATATGTAATGTCACATTTACCACGTCGATAAGTAACACGCTACGTGAATTTTTTAAATTAAAAAATCCAAATTTATTTAAAAATATTTAAAATCATATATATTTTTTTTAAAGAGAATCAAACTTTTTAATAATTTTCAAAAAATTGATATTTTTTAATAAAAAAAATTATGTGATGTCACGTGACACCACATAACACATCATCATTTGTTGATGTGACGAAAGTAACGTGACATATCATAGACTATATCATCAATTAAGTGACGAAATGACCACTTTCAAAAATTTAACAAAATTCAGAGATCCAAAACATCGAAAAAAAAGTGCAAGGACCAATTCCAAAAGATATATTATGCGTTTTAAAGTTTTCATGCTTAATATAATAGTAACCACAATAAGGATACTCCTTCCGGTCCTATTTATATGACATATTATAGAAAAAAAATTTGGTCCTATTTATAAGTTACTTTGCATTTTCTAGGAAACATTTATTGCTATTTTCTCTTATTTGTCATTTATCCATTAATGTGAAATAATACATTATGAAATTCTCAATACAAGATAAGAGGGTAAAACTGTAATGTTAAAATATATTTTTAAAGTTTCAAGAAACTTAATTACCTTCCTTGATCCATGTAATATGGATAAGTATGCTCTATAAATAGGATCAGGGGAGTAATAATTACGGCAAGCATATGCCCCTGTGCATAATAGAGTAAGTAACACCCAATGTTTTGAAAATCGGACCGGTTATTGAACCGGTCAAGGTACTGGTTCAAGGTTCAATGGTTGAACCGTGATCGAACCGTGGTCCAACCGATCTTAATGTACGCATGTGTATATAATCATATAATTTAGTACTTTTACCTTTTCTGCCTTTTGCCTTTTTCTCTATTGATTATTGATGCTGCCTTCTTGTGCGTCACTCCGTGTTCTTTCTTCTTTCACTTCACTTTTTCACCTTTTTGGCTTTTTGATTTTTGATTTTTCTTAGCTCTAAAATCTAAAGTTTTAATATTTTATTTTGTTGAGATGAGAGCAAACGCGTAATCAACTACTGAGATTCATATTGGTGTCGTTTGAATTTCCAGCATATAAGATTTCGTTATTTAAAAAAT
Organism: Crotalaria pallida; assembly: GCA_037953625.1. Lineage (NCBI taxonomy): Eukaryota > Viridiplantae > Streptophyta > Magnoliopsida > Fabales > Fabaceae > Crotalaria > Crotalaria pallida. Next base: position 155,600,772 of record CM075651.1, on the reverse strand, counting down.
ATTTAAAAAAACCCATTTTTTTTACTTAATTTGGGCTTCCAAATTCAAATCGGGTCAAATCGGTTTTCCACCGGTTTTGACGTTGGTGGTTTAATATCGGTTCAACCGGTTCAATCCCGATTTTTTCGCATGGCGGTTTTTGGCTTTTTTTCGGATCGGCACCTCCACCGATTTTCCGGTTGAACCGACCTATCCGATCCAATTTTCAAAACCATGGTAACACCCCCATGTAAACCAAACCCCATCCCATCCCCATGTAGCTCCTCCAATAATCTCATTTAGGCGCACATCCAAAACAACCATATACTCACACATAAAGTAATAATATCACCAAATACCATCCTTACCCCTCTCATTCCTTCTTCCTAATGCAAATCCAAATGGCATACATGTCATTCCATCTCAATTAGGCAAAACCATATGGGACCCCAACCAAAAAAACAACCTTCTTTGGAGAGAGATAGAGAGAGAAATAAAACAAAACAAATTTTTGTTTTTCAAAACAAAATATAGTGAGAGAGAGAGAGAGAGAGAGAAAGAAAGAAACAGATGGAGAAGAAGCAAGATTAAGAATTGCCCTTAAAGAAGGTGGTGGCTGGTTTTTGTGGGTATCTTCTTTTCCACAATAACAAAAAAGTTCCTACCTTTACCATCATCACCTTCTTCTTCTTCTTCTTCTCTTTCTCCTTCTCCTTCTTCATCTTCTTGTTCTTCTTCTTTATCTACCCATGCGCCGAGTCAGAAACGTAGATCCAACACCAAAGGCCGAGCCAGTAGCACCACCACCACCACCAACCGATCCCTCCGCCACCAAAGAAACCCGATTCCGCGGCGTCAGGAAGCGTCCATGGGGCAGATTCGCCGCCGAGATAAGAGATCCATGGAAGAAGGCGCGTGTGTGGCTCGGAACATTTGATTCAGCCGAAGACGCAGCGCGTGCATACGACGCGGCCGCCAGATCCTTCCGCGGCCCCAAAGCAAAGACCAATTTCCCTTTCTCCTCCTCTAACCCCGCCGATGTCGCTATCTACGGCCGCGATTTCGAGACCCGCCGCGGTCACCGGTTCACCGAACCGGTGAATCGGCCAACCAGCAGCGGCATGAGCAGCACCGTCGAGTCCTTCAGCGGACCTAGGGTTCAGTCCTCATCGATCCATCACCGGAGACCGGTTAATCCGGTTCCCGTCGACGATTGCCATAGCGATTGCGATTCTTCGTCTTCGGTGATCGACGATGAGGATTGCGTGCTCACCTCTTCCTTCCGGCGACCCCTTCCTTTCGATCTTAACCTCCCTGCCCCCGAGGACTGCAACTCCGGCGCCGATTTCACCGCCGATGAGCTTCTCGCCACCGCCTTGTGTCTCTGACATGAAATAAAGAAAGAAAGAATCTTGATTGGCTGATTCGCGCTTATGGTATAATCCGTTGAAATTTCCTATCTTAATTTCTCTTGGAATTTGGGGCTGGATGGTTGAAGAGTTTTTTTTTTTTTTTTTTTTAAATTAATTTTTCAATTTCGCTATGTTAAAGCACAAAAATTGAAAAAAAAAATCTATTTTCTTATTAGATTATGATTATGATTATGATGAGTACGATTATGATGATGTTGTAGAATAGCCATAGCCATCTATGGTTATGTGTATGTGAGACCAAATGAAGGTTCACCAGACTCTGTTGTTGTAAGTTATTTGGAAATGGATGGATCCTACTATATCTCTAGCATTAGATCTTATCTCTCACTTCAATGGATCTACACCTTAGTATTATTATTTAGTTAGAATCATTTTGTTTTCTTTTTCCTTTTTTTTTTGTACAGATATTATGGCAATCAATCAGATCATGATAGAATAAATTACATTCTGCCTTATACTTTAGTAGGAGTACTTGTTAATCTTGATTTTAGTCTGCATTGTTGTAGTATTTCTTTGTGTTGTTTTCATTGCATTTGCATTGGGGTTGTGCTTAGTGTTGATCTTATTTTTGAGATGTGAACCAAGTGTTTAACTTTGCTTATGAGTTTGGTTTTGAAGGAATAACATCTCGAATTCCCATATATTTAGAATTTTAGTTGGTAAATTATTTAGTTTAATATATTTGATCAACTACAATTCTTAGACAGATTTGTATACGTTACTTCGCTTCACCGATCTGGGTTGTTAGATGAAGATCTGTCGACTTACTACGAACAAAATCAAAAACTTAAGCTATCAAATGGTAATCCAATGATCCAGATTGGTGAAGTAATTCACCATATCCAAATCCGTCTTAAGACACAAGACATAACCACACTGTGTGAAGGACAATTTTGCTTCCTTCATCTTTCCCAACAAATAGTTTATATGTATTCATGGGGATCATCCTGGAAACCTCTGGATACTAGTCTGCATTGTAGTATTTCATTGTTTAGTTTGCATTGGGTTTTGCATATGATTGATCTTATTTTTGAGATGTGAACCATTTTAACTTTGCTTATGAGCTTGGTTTTGAAGGAACATCTCATGTACCCAAAATTGTGCCCGGCTCTCTATTTGAGACTAGTAGTTGGTAAATTTTTTTATTAAGTAATTTAATTTGTTTTACCAACTACAAGTCTCACGCAGAGAGGGTTAGAGACATTAACTGTGGTATATGGGATGTTATGGTGTGGTTGAAATTATCCAAGTGTAATTGTGTAAACCACACTAGCAAGTGGCAAGGACAATTTTGTTTCCTTCAGCTTTCCAAACAAACAAATACTCGTTGATGTATAAATTTGAAGATCAATCACTTCGTGGGGGACAATCCTGGAAACCTCTAGATGCACCATGGGTTTGACTTACACTATAAAGTGAGCATGTTTTTGAAGTGAGTTTATTATTTGAGACTTGTATGCATTTGTTTAAAGTAAGGATTGATCGCTCTCATATGCTTTCTCACTTAAAGATAAGATCTTATGTTTGGTATGTCATAACCAGCATGGACCTTGAATTTTTCATAGCCATGTACCACAATTTTCATTTGTGATAAAATCTTTCTAACTCAACGTCCTTTCTTCGCAATTGAGACCTACATTTTTGTAGAGATATGATAAAGAAACCTATACTAAAGGCTTATAAACATGCTTACGCATCAAAATTAGGATAGGGGTCATTCATTTTCTCTTTCGACTTTTTCTATTTTTTTCTTACTTTTCAAATATATCCCTCCTTTTCAATTAAGTCCTTCATCTACTGACAAAATTTGTTTGTTTGATTTTTTTTTTTACGACAATTTTTAACATTTTTTTAAAAAATTTTCTTTGATTTCTTTTGTTACTCAAAATTTTAACCATAGTTCTTTGTGATTAAAAATTTTCATAATTTTTGAACCAAGAAAAATTAATAAAAATTTAACAAGAATGAAGTTTAGGGATGGTGGGGTTCAGCCTCGATTCAAGAATGGTCGGGTTGAGCAAACGGAGGACTTAGGTTCAGGGGCAAAGGGGCGAGGACTTAGGGCGGAGGGGTGAGGGTTCAAATACTTTGTTCCATGAAGCAAATGGGTCGTGGAAGTGGTCAAGGCGCTAGAGGTGAAGAAGATGGGGTTCGAGCGCGAGAGACGGAAAAGATGGACTTGGATATCTTTGTAGGGTGTTTTTACTATGCTTCGGCTTTTGATGCTCTGGGCAGTTTTTTATTTTTTATTTTTTATTTTAAAATCGAGTAAATTTAAAAATATGTTGAGTTTTTTGTTTTATTAATATGTACATTTTTTTATTATTTGAATTTTAATTTTTTTTATTATCTGCTTTCTGATTCAGGTCAAAAAATTATATTAAGCAAATCTGCATTAAAAATTGATATATTTTAATAACTCTACATTAAAAATTGATATATTTTAATAAATCTGTATTAAAAATATGTATGAAAAAATATTTCAAGTAAATCTGCATTAGAAATTTAATATTTAAAAAAAAAAACTGCCCGGTGCAATATAAGCCCGGAGCAGCATAGAATTTCCCTTGAATGGGTTGTCTAGTAGTTTAGGTCTTCCTGAAGCTATCATCGCACTCTAACATGATTAATGTCATCAAGTCTTTGGATAAGTTTAAGACATGTTTACTTGAGACTATAAAACTCCATCACATGATTTGTGCCTTCAACTTCTTTCTGCCATAATACAACTAGTTTTTTGGGATATAGTAGAGGCGATGTTATTGGTATCTTTTAAGGAAAATTCTACCCTGCTCCGGTTTATCATGCACTAGGCAGTTTTTTTTTTTTAAATTTTTTTAATATAGACTCACTCAGAATATTTTTAATATAGATTTTTAATGCAGATTTATTAAAATATGTCAATTTTTAATATAGATTTACTCGATATAATTTATCTACCTATATCAGAAAGCATATAACAAAAAAAATTCAAACCCAAATAATAAAAACATGTACATATCAGTATAAAAGGAAACCCAAAATATATTTTTAATTTACCAAATACATTAAAAAAAAAAACGGGCGGAGCATTTTAACAAAACTCCGCCCGCAGCATGGAAACATCGCCCATCTTTTAATTGTTTATGCAAATTTTTCCTTTTTGAGCATTAAAGTTAGCTTTTGATGTGAGATTAACTTAAAGTATTGTAAAAAGAAATTAATGGGTATTCACTGGCGATGTAAAATTTTTTACACTATCGGTTCATCATTTACTATTTATCTGGATTACTTTTATTTAAAAGTCAATGACCATAAACACAAGGATGATGGATGATGCATTGATAATGTAAAAAACTTTTACACTGTTGGTGTATTGTCTATTTTCTCTTGTAAAAATTATTTCATAACACACCCCGACAGTTTCAAGGCTACACATTTATGGTCTAAAAATATATAAGCTTAAATTGGTAAATGGTTTTATCCTCGACTCTTTTTTTTTTTTAAAAAAAAAAAATCAATTTTAATCATTAAAAGTTTAATTATTATTATTTTTTTATATCTTTGGCGTTAAGGAAATCTATGATAAGCATGGATGTGGCAAACGAAAAATATTAAATCAGTTTGAACACATGTATGGGTGTGGCTTGAGATGGCTTCAAGTAGGTCCTCCCATCACACTACATCCTACATGTGATAAGGCAAATTTGACATTCTGTTAGTCAAATTAACACTTAACATATTCTTTAACGATATAGGCCAAAATAAAGAGTTTTGAACATATATAGAGATCGAAAGCAAAACACCATAATGGTTCGGGATTTTTTTTTTTAAAGCCAAGTATATGGGATAGACATTTGCAAATATGGCTCTAAGCATTTTGTTACACTTCAATGCCAATATGCCATAGCTAAATAAGGAAAGTATATATCACCTTTAAAGCTTATTCAATGAGAAGTATTGGGCAATCGTGGTCTTTGCCAAATCTATAGGACAAACATTTGCAAATGACTCCCAACAATATAAAAGACTTTAATAACCTATGTTGCACCAATACGGGTACGGTACCGGATACGGGTACAGTACCGGGTACGGGGTACGACATTTTCTAAAAAAACTAGGGTACGGGTACGACAATATAATTCTAATTTTATAAATAAATATATATAAGCAAGGTGAAAATAAACGGTTTTGGCACTGAAATAGCATATGAGTATCGTAAAATTATAGGTTGATGCTCAAAATAAGTCAAGATATAAGTCCGAAAGATTGATTATAACATTAAAAAATATATTATAAGGCAAAAATTACATTATTGGTAAGATCCACACCTAAAATATACCTTAACATACTAGTTACAAGTACCTAGGAGTGCGGTACGTGTACCCGGTACACAAGGTGTACCGGGTATGGGTACGTTGTAACACCCTAATAGAATTAAAATTTTTCCTTAACTCAAAATTGGACTTGAAATTTTCTTTTTAAATAAGACGTAATAATTTAAATTATATCTTCTCAAATCAAACATACGACGTTGTGAGGAAAAACATCAGTGGGAGAAGTTTTACAAAAGCATCGAGGCACCAAAACCAATTAAGTACAAATTCTTGGTTCCATAAAACAAGTCCAAAACATCAGTATTTAGGCTCGGCCAAATGACCGAGAGTTACATTAATGTCCGACACTATAGACCTACTCTCCTTGTGATGGAGAGTGAACCTGCTCGGCCGAGGACTGCGTCTGCTCGAGCTCAGTTCCTGAAAAATGGTAAGGAGGTGAGCATTACACAGAACTTAAGTAAGCAGTTTCTATCATGTCATACTAAGACACCAAGTCAAACACAATTAAACAATTAAACATGTAATAATATCATTCATACTGAAACATGCAACATTCATATTAATAGTTCCTGTATTCCTTATCTCTCTACTCCCTTTACTCTTCCCTTATATTTTACCTCGGTATTATATGCCTGCACATGAGCTCGGCCTACCCTCGGCACCCTTATATATAAACAGTGGAAACAACTCTCTCGGTTTTACCCTCTTACTCCTCTTTCTTTTCTCGGACCTTTCTACCTTATTTCTTTTCGGAGGTGTACATTCACCTGCACAGCTCCCTTCCATATTATCTTATTACTTTTATGAAGCGTACATTCACCTGCACGACTTACACCATTACCATTGGAGTTATGAATATGTCCATCTCGGCGTACGACATTCACCTGCTGTACGACTTACAGCTGCGCATGACCACGTCAACTGCGTATTCAGCGATCATTGCATACGGCACTCCGCATGGCTTCCATGACCTGGAGCATATTCTAACCGATTCTCTTAGGAATCTTGTGTGAGTCATTACTGCGTACAACATTCACCTGCTGCACGACTTACAGCCACGCATGACCACGTCAACTGCGCTCTCGGCAATCATTGCACTCGGCTCGCTTGCGACTTACTGCACCCAACCTATGTGACTGACTTGACCTGGCTCACACAACCATTTCCCATTACTTATTTTTCTTTCAGTTATTCATTCTTAATCTCCTTTTCCTCAATCAACTCCTATGCTCGGCTTACACTCTGCACTTGTAAAACTCATACAGCAAACAGTTATAACAAACACTTAACACATATATCACAGTTTCAACATAACATTCATGCTCATTTACATACATATATTCACGTTGAATTAACTGGCTTCTTTTTAATCACCTTTCTCCCTAATAGTATCTCTATTCTATCTAACCTACGTTTTAACACCCATTTCCTTAGTACTCGCTATGAGCATACTAGGAACCCAAACCTAAGCTAAGGTAACACTCACTCCTTACCTTAAACCGTGAGAGATAAGAATAAAGGACAAGCTTTGCCTTGATCTTGCGTTTGAACCCTTAACCGTATTTTCCTTGCTTCCTTGCTAGCTGCCTACGAAAAACCCGCGAGAAAAGAGGAAGAGTTTTAAAATGCCGAAGAAAAGAGAAGAAGAAGATGATCTTCAACTTGTAGCTGTAGGTTGGATCTTGACAGAGGATGAAACGGGTGGGTTTAATGTCTTAGGGAGTATTGGTTTCTCAAGCCTTAATAGAGAGATGAGAGAAAACGAAGATGATGATGAAAGAAGAGAGAGAGAGAGAGTAGTGTTGTATTATGTGAATAACTTTGGGTCTTAGTTGTACTTTATTACACATGTGTCAATAAATGTGTGGTCTTAAATAAAAGATTCTTAAGGAAGATTAGTAATATGTGGACAGAAATTAGTGGCTTCTTGAGGAAGCCTCCAATGGATAAGTAAGAAAAGTCAAAGTCTGACACACACACGCACATGAGGGAAGATAGACATCCACACGCCATAGCGGTAGACACTCGGCTTCAGCTTGGCGCATAGCCTACCGAGTCGACTGTTGACAGGAGAGACTAAGTCGGGACTCTACTGGGTTTCGCTTGGACTGGGTGAGCACCCTAACTGCCATGTACTTACTGATCGGATTCTCAATGGCTACGAAAGACTAGGTCGGAATGAGGTTAGCCTGACTATAACTGTACTCCTTTGTCCGAGATTACGCCATTTCTAACTCGGGTCCGATCGGCCTAGCCAACACTCAACTTATTACCACGATATCCACTAGCACAATCTCGGATTATTTCTAATTAAGATTTGATATAAATTCTAGGATGTTACATACGTCACCAGTTTAGGAGTACCCATGCTTCAGAGTTAATAACACATCTAAATAACAAAAGTATACATCAGCCTAAAAGCTAATACAAAGGGGAAATATAGTGCAATTGGTGTCTTTGGAATTGAATATAAGCATAAATAAGATGTCATGTGAATTTAGAATAAAAAACAAGGTAAAGTTACTAAATTGTTTCTTTGTTTAATTTATTTGTTTCAAATTAGTTCCTGATATTTATTTTATTTTATTTTGATTCCATAACTTTATTTGTCTCAATTTAGTCCCTAGCATATGTTTTTAGCCTATTTCATTATAACTGTATTAAGATAACTGTGTAAGCCACATACTTCAAATTAATATTTTTTATTAGATGAGAGTGAAATGTCAGATGGTGATTGGTCCCGACATTGCAAATATTTTATCTCGTTCTATTATGAAAAAAAAACATATCTTTATGTGCCATGGGACTTAGTTTGCTTTCGTTCGTGAAAACAATACTCCCTCTGATCCTTATTATAAGTTCTCTTTTTGTGACTTATAATAAGGACCGGAGGGAGTATGATTTTTTTCCCATATGGAACCGGTTGTACCATATGTCTTGTATGTGATTTTTTTCCCATGTAACTCGGTGGATCAGAAAAGCAAATTTCTCAATAAGTAGATGACTTCTTTTCGTACTTCCGCTATGGCTTGATCATCTTTCTCTCATCTCTCGTAAACTCATTATCTTTAAGTTATATTCGCTAATATGGGTATGATAGATATTGGTACTTATTGAAGAATGACCTCAAACCATCATAAATAGCAAAGAGAAATTTTCTTCAATACGAAACTAGCTTTCGTGTAAACACACGAACGGTGTTTTCTTTTTATTTGACTTTTTCAACTCTTACCTTTATTATTATGTAAGTTTTTTATTGGCCCATAATCAATTTGTCACATTCTGTGCGCAGTTTCTTCGTACTATATAGCACTGCTGAATAGCAAAAGCAATGCATGATAACCGGTTAATGATTGTTAGTTAACCGATTATGTAGTTAGTTAAGACTCTTTCTTTTTGAACCGCCCTCATTGCTTATTGGCTCACGTTTTAATTTTTATGGATAAAGTTGTCCTTTATTTACCGTCTGAAACAAGGCGGAAATAACTTTCCGCTTTGTAAAAGTCGGGAACAAATTTAATATTTCCGACTAGTTAGAATCAGAATTTAATTCCGACTGGTTGAAGTCGGGAAAATGCCGACTAGTTGGAGTCGGGAAAAGCTCATTGCAACATTAAAGAATTAGCACATACTAGACAAGACATTAAACTAAAACTACTCTATGTTGTTAATTTTTAAAGCCCTTCCGTCCCTAAACTTAGTCAAATGGGTTAATAAATATATCATGGAAAAAAATATATTATAAAGCCCCATATCAATTTTCAGTGATCATTAATTACTTTTTTCCACAAACATTCCTATTTATTTAACACTTTTTAGACTCCCAATAATATTAATAGGGGTAATTTTAAAATTACATATCAAATGTTCACATTTCCAATACAATTAACTAAATTATTCCACTTTCTTAATGGACGTGGAATAATTTAACACTTTTAACACTTTTTATTCCACTTTTTAGTTAAAGTTATAATTAGTTATACTCCCTCCGGTCCAAAATATAAGCACTTTTTGACCAAAAGCTCTCCCTTTAAGAAAGTTAGTTAGTATAGTTGGTGACATTGGAAATGTAAATATTTGATATGCATTTTCAAAAGTACCCCTATAATTATTATTGGGAATGTAAAAAGTGTTAAGTAAATAAGGATATTTGTGGAAAAAAAGTAATTAATGTCATTGGAAAGTGGAAATGTGGCTTATATTATGGACAAAAAAAATCTTGAAATGATGCTTATATTTTGGACCGGAGGGAGTATTATATAAGAAAATTCGTGCAACTCTGAGTAAAATAATTATATTATATAAGTTAAAGTTATAGAATCACTGCCCCATGTTTATGGTGCCATGGATGATCAGGTATTGGGACTTGGGGAGTTCAGTCATGCGGTTCCTTTTTTATTTTTTTCCCTTCTAGAATGGGTTGCCCATGCTAGCAGATATATATTAAAGAAATGGTTACCCGCACTGCCTTCGCAAATCACGAAAATAGTTTATTCCGCCATTAAGTGAGCGGAAAAAATCCGCCTTTAAGTAAGCGGAAAAAATTTGTTTCTTTGCAAGCGGAAATATATTAATATTTGTTTCCGCCTTACTTAAGTCGGGAATGATTTTCCGCCTTGTTAAAGTCGGTAAAATAAGAGCAACTTTGTCCGTTAAAACTCAAATGGGGGCCAACAAGTAATAAGAGGGATTAAAAAAAAAAAGCTCGTTAGTTAATTGTTAATTAGTTCCGGTTAGTATGATAACTAATTAACCTTGTTAGATAAAGGTTAAGTAGTTAGTTAACTGTTAGTTAGTATTAGTTAGCATGATAACCAGTTATGTAGTAAGTAATTGTTAGTTAGATAGTTTGTTGATTAATTACTTTGGCACCAAACAATTGGATGTTAGCTGATAGTTCCAGCTATGTGTAAATATTCCTATTTTTGCCATGTAGCTAATAATGTTTCCATTGGAAATCTACAAAACATGTTTGTTTTAGCGTTTTGGTGTGTTGGGACGCGCGTTTGTAGAAGCTTCAAAGACATAGCTTATGCGTTTGTGGATGTTGAAACGCGTAACCAAACACACACTACATCTTCTTCTCTTCTTGCATTTTTTCCCCTTATTACCAATTTTGTTATTATCTGAACCTAATAGTCATATGTTCCAATCTAAAAAATTTATTTTTCGGCAAGTGCTAGCAAATGTTTATTTGTTAAAAAGGTAATATAATAAAAAAATATAGTTTTTGATATTATCCAAAAACGAAATAATATATATTTATTATTATTTTCCTAATTAAGATATTTTTATGACAACTGTAAGCAATATTCATGTTTGAATTTGTAATAGTTACACGTTCCAATCCAAAAAAATTGTTTCAAAGCAAATGTTAGCAAGTATTTATATATTAAGGAGATAAATATAGTAACAAATTATTAAAAATATAATTTTTGATATTAATGAAAGACAAAATAATATGTATTTATGACGATTATTTTTCTAATTATGTTATCTTCATGAGAATTGTGAGCAAAATCCATGTTTGAATTTGTAATAACTTCTTGATTGAGGAGCATTGCTTTTCACAAGCGCATAGTGAGAGAAAGGAAGCAGGATTAAGTAAACCAGAATACCTGATGCGATGTTTCTTTTGGCCACCATCTTTTACTCTTGGCCCTATTCATGTTTCTTATGGACGAAACTGTCCTTATTTTACCGACTTTAACAAGGTGGAAAATCATTTCTGATTTAAATAAGGCGGAAACAAATATTAATATATTTTCGCTTACAAATAGGCGGAAACAAATATTATCTTCAGTTCCTTCATCAAAACGTTCACTGAAGGGACTGCATGGGGAACAACTTATGGTCCTGTATCTTCTAAAGAAGAATTTTACAAAAGAGGAAAAGAAGAAAATTTTAAAGAAGAAGAGTTTTACGGTGAATGGGGAAGAAGAAAAAAAAGAGAAAGAGAAGGAGGAAGAGAAGGAGAAAGAGAAGTGGGAAGAGGAAGAAGAAGAAGAATAGGAGGAAAAGAGGAAAAAGAAGCAATAGAAAATGATGAAGAAAAGGAAGAAAAAAGAAAAGGGGTAAAAATGTAAAAAAAATTAAAAGGGGGGTCAAAAGTCCAAAATGGATGGTTAGAAAATCAATACCCTTTTTATATTGAGTCAGTCATTACATTAGCCCGATCCATCCCATTAGTTTTTCGGGCTGAATTGGACTGGTCTATGTGTCAATACTTTTTTATATTTTCATAAAAAAAAATCATAACCAAATTAAAATTTCATAACATCTTCTTTTGATTAGAATGTTATTATTAATCATGAAAATGATAAATAAAGAAAAATTTTATTAACACCTGTAACATTACTGCATGCAGCCATTTTCTAAAATATTTTGGACCTACTTACTAATTTTACCTTTCTTTACCAACTTTCCTGCTTCACGTAACTTTATGAAAGCTAGCTTTCAAAAGATATAAGTCTTTTTTTTGAAAGCTATAAACTTCTGTTATTTTTTGTTCACGAAACAACTTTAATAGCTTGTTAACTCAATCAATAAGCTAAAACTTACGAGATACTATATATGTTTGTCTAACCAAATAAAGCCAAAATGTATTAAGACCCAAAGTGAGTTGTTGTGAAATGAGAATTACTTAAAGTTGAAATGTGAATTATTCTAAATCTGCCAATTTTTTAAAAACTTTATAAGAAGTAAATAAAATAATATATTTAATATCTACTTTTTTTTAAACAAAATTATTGTAAAATATATTAATTGCATTTAAATTTTTCTTAAATGTTTGATTATTAACTTTTTAAACAATATTTGTTTCTTAAATTATTATAAAATTATTTATTATTAATATTTTTTCTTAAAATATTTGTTTATTAATAATTATTAATATCTACTATTAATATTTTTTCTTAAAATATTTGTTTATTAATTTTAACAATGGAGAAAGTGTATCAAGACACAATATGCGTTAGCCATAAATAAACTTTCATATTAAAAATAAATAAATATTAAATACTGATAATGTATATTTTTTAAAATGTTAAAAAAGATATTTAATGTATTTAATTTTTTCCTTCAACTATTTGTTTTTTTATTAATACTAGGACTAGGATGATTGTTAGATTAATCTTAACAACGAAGAAACTGTATCGAGACACAAAATGTGACTGATTCTCCTTCAATAATATTTTCCAAGGTTTAATTGGTGATCATTATTACATTTACCTTTCCTTAAATTATTAATAACTAAATATAATTTATATTTTTCCATTTTATCAAAAAAATCTATTTTAATGATCTTTCTTTTTAGTAAATAAATAAAACATTGAATACTTAGTAAATTTAAGGCTTAATTGCACTTTTGGTCCCAATTTTAATAATTTGACAATTTTGGTCCCTCTATTTTCAATTTGGCTAATTTAATCCCTCAATTTTCAATTTGTGGTGAATTTGGTCCCTTCATTTATACTGACGTTAAGGGTGTTGACTTATCTCATAAAGAACACGCATTAGCACCTTATTTTCGACGTGGATTATTTTTTAATTAATAACTTAAAAAAAATAAAATAAAATAAAAGAACATTAAACAACAGATGTTCTTTTACTGTTCTTAACAAGAAAAGATGTAAAACTAGGGTGCTGTTATTTACTGCTACTTTATTTTATTTTTTATTTTATAAATTATTAATTAAAAAATAATTCATGTCGAAAAAGAGGGTGCTGACACGTGTCTTTCCATGAGACAAGTCAACACCGTTAATATCAGTATAAACAAAGGGACCAAAATCGTCACAAATTGAAAATTGAGCGATTAAATTGGCCAAATTGAAAGTATGGCGACCAAAATCGTCAATTGTTAAAATTTGGGGACCAAAAGTGCAATTAAGCCTAAATTTAAAAAACATTAAATACTTATTAAATGCATTCGATTTTTTCCTTCAAATATTTATTCTTTAAATATTAGGATTATTATTAAAATTAGTTTTACCAAGGGATAAATATAAATTACATTAAATGCCATTTAAAAATTAGCTATAAGTTTGTCTTACCAGACACAACCAAATTGTATCAATACCCAAAGTGGGTTGGTGTAAAATGAGAATTACTTAAAGTTGAAATGAGGATTATTCTAAATTTGCCAATTTTTTAAAAACTTTATAAGAAGTAAATAAAATAATATATTTAATATCTACTATTTTTTAAACAAAATTATTATAAAATATATTAATTGCATTTAATTTTTTCTTAAAGTATTTGTTTATTAATTTTTTAAACAATATTTGTTTCTTAAATTATTATAAAATATTTGTTTATTAATATTTTTTCTTAAAATAGTTTTTATTAATATTTATTAATATCTACCATTAATATTAAAATATTTTTCTTAAAATATTTGTTTGCTAATTTTAACAATGGAGAGAATGTATCAAGGCACAATATGCGTTAGCCATAAATAAAATTTCTTATTAAAAAATAAATAAAATATTAAATACTGATTATATATATATTTTAAAATGTTAAAAAAAATATTTAATGCATTTAATTTTTTCCTTCAACTATTTGTTTTTTTATTAATACTAGGATGATTGTTATATTAATCTTAACAACGAAGAAAATGTATCGAGACACAAAATGTGACTGATTCTCCTTCAATAATATTTTCCAAGGTTTAATTGGTGATCATTATAACATTTCTCTTTCCTTGAATTATTAATAATTAAATATAATTTATATTTTTCTAATTTATCAAAAAAATCTTTTTTAATGATCTTTCTTTTTAGTAAATAAATAAAACATAGAATACTTAGTAAATATATAAAACATTAAATACTTATTAAATGCATTCAATTTTTTCCTTCAAATATTTATTCATTAAATATTGGGATTATTATTAAAATTAGTTTTACCCAGGGTGATATATAAGTAAATTACATTTTTTTGGATGAACCAGGATATTCACCCGCACAACTGGGTGACTAATCCCTCGCACCACGGTCGGGCCCTTTCGGGGACGATGCTCCCAGCAAGGCTTGCTCCATTTACATGCGCCTTGGAAACGACTATAATTCTATTTACATTAAATGTCATTTTATAATTCTATTTTATTTGAAATGAGAAAATATTTTATTAATTACCATTATTAGCACACAAGATAAATGTTTTTTTAGTAAACACACAAGATAAATTTTACTTTCACGGATCACACAAAAACTGATCTAGTAGTTACTACCGCAAGGATAGTTAACATACTCCATATTTATTTATATTTTTTTACTTAAAATATTGACTATATCTACTTTGAGATAAGAAAAAAAAAAAGAAAAAGCGAGTCGGGTTATTTTTTTCTCTTCATTTTACACCCTTCTTTTAAAAGATACTCTAATTCATTGACAAAAAATAAATAAAAAATAATCTAATTCATTTTCAAGAGAAAATGGGTAGAAAGAAAATGGGAGGAGAGATTTTGGAGAGAAAACTTCATTTTCCCTTATTTGATTTAGGAGAGAAAATGGAGAGAAGAGAAAAAAACACATGGGACCCACAAAAAAAGTTTTCTCTCCCCAAATGAAGAGATTTTGGAGAGAAAACTGTGATTGACATGTAAAATTACTCATCTGTTCTTCACTTGTCCATTTTACTTCATCTTTTTTCTTTAATTTTTTAATTCTTTAATTGAAAAAAAATAAAATATTTTTATTTTAATAAAAAAAATATTTTTATAATATTTTGGATTCGAAAATTTTATTATGTAATAAAGAATTGAAGTAAAAAAACATCTTTGACCATATGAAATATAAATATATATGAAAAATAAAAAAAATTATTTATATTTTTGAAAATAATGATGTAATTGTCTTTTGACAAATTTATTATTTTCTCTCTTCCCACTTTTCTCTCCAACCAAATAAAAGGAAAGAAAACTCAACTTTTTTCTCTTTCCAATTTCTTCACATTTTCTCTCGTACCAAAAAACCATAAAATCTACTCATTTTCTCTCCGTTAACCAAACAAAGCCTTAACTAATCCAAATCGAGATAGAAATATTCATTTAAAAAAGGATAAAGTTTCTTAACATTAATTTGTTTATTTTGCATAACTCAAACTTTTGAGACTATGCTTAAAAAAGATCACATTTTACCTTCGGTTCATAATAAATATATTTGGTTTTTTTTTTTTTAAAAAAAAAAACTTAGGAAGCCACTAAGAATCATATCCAACAAAAAAAACTCCAAAATAAAAATGCAAACTTATTCCAAAATATTGCAAAACACTAAAAATCGATTTTTACTTGGATTGTTTTGAATTTGATTTTTAAAAAATCTTCTGAACCAATCATTTATAAAATCAAATTGATCTAAATTGCATTATACACTATGCATTTTACGTATTTTTGTTACACATTTATTTTTAAACTTTCAATTTTATTGATTATCATTGATAGTTCAGTTTTTTCCCCCTAATTTCATCGATTTCTATAAGGAATCCTAATAATTTATGAATCAAGTTGTAATGAATCTAACCGAACCATGAGTAAATTTCATGTTCATATTGAATGATTTTTTCCCCTCAAAACTGATTCAAATTAGACCACAAACAATTATCGAGTTTAGTCTATACATTTTTTTAGGCTTAAATATCAAATTGGTCATTGTAAATGTTGACTTTTTGAAATTATTTTTTACATCTTATTTTTTTGGGATTTTGGTTCAAGCTTTTTCGATCTGTTTTGGTTATGATTCCCGTCATTAATTATGGATGAAAAATGCTGACGTGACTTAACGAGACAACAACCAAAATAGAGATGAAATCGAAAAACATGATCAAAATTTTCAAATAGTGAAAATAAGGGACTACAATCAAAACCGTTTTGTATTATCTTAAACCATAGTTGATAGAGTTAACCAAAACCAAAACAAAACAAAAAAAGCAAGAAAAAAAATGTACTAACGACTAATTTCAAATATATCATTATTGACAAGGATCAATTTGATATTTATGTTTTTTTTTTAACACGGACTTTAGGAAGTTTTTTTTTAAATTCTTTTTTTCCAATTTCTAACAATATAAATATAATTTTCAAAAAAAAAAAAAGAAAACAATATAAATATAAATTTCACAGCTGAGAAGTGTGATGATGATCCGCTAGAAGTTAAAATGGAGTAAAACAGTAGAGTGCACTCCTTTGTCGTGAGTTCTCTCTCTGTTATGTTCTTTCTCTCCTTTTCTCTCTTCTTCTCCACTTCCGAAAATGAAAGAATACTGATTTTTGTTTTCTCATGAATACTAACCGTTCCTTACACCGTGTTTGGTTTTGTTGAAATTTGCAGAATCGTTATGGAAAATTCAAATGACAACGAACCCGAGCCGAAGAGGCCTCACCTCTCCTCCACCGTTTCTTCCCCCACTGCCAGAAACTCCACCGTAACCCCTTTCTCTCTCTCTCTCTCTCTCTCTCTCTCTCTCTCTCTCTCTTTATATATATATATATATGTGTGTGTGTGTGTGTTGCGTTTATGTCTCTCATTGATGTTTTTTGTTTTGCTGTGAATTCTATTGTTTGCATTGAATTGGGTGTAAAATTGGGTTCTTTTATATGTTTGGTGTTGTGGGCACTCAATGAATTTTGCTCTTTTAATTTAACTATGACAATTTGATTATGTTTGGCGGTGATCACTTGCTAGTTGCTGCTTGCTTAACCAGGGCTTGGCTTGTCAAGAGCAGCAAGAATTAGTTTTGATGTCTTGTGATTTGTTACATTTATTATGTTATAATGTCTGATTGGAATGGATGGTGGAGTTATTGCAATTCAACTTCCTTCTTGTTGAGCTTATCTTCTTTTTTTAATGAAAGGGGTGTGTTTTTCGGGTATTAACTAAGGGTGTGTTTGGATAAGGGATTTAATATTCCCAGAAATTTCAAGCATTTCAAGTTTTTTCAAGGTAGGGAGCATGAAGATGAGGTAAGAAAAGAGGTTTTGGAGAGTGTTGAGATTAGAGGTTGAAAGAGGATTTCAAAATTCCTCCTCCTAGTCTCAACACTCTCCAAATCCTCTCTTCTTACTCCACCTTCATGCTCCCTACTTTAAACTAGCTTGAAATTCCAAACGCACCCTAAGGGTATCCTCACCCTATGGGCATGGAACTAATCTCTTTCAGGGTGTGTGACTGCCTCTCCTAGCAACTGTCGCTCCCAGGAATCAAACTTTGTCTTTGTACGATACCTGGGGATCCAGTGGGGCCTTAAGCCAATGGATCAACTCCTTGTTGGTTGAAAAGGGCGTCTCATGTCATTGAGAGTCCTTCAAATTTTTATTTTTTAAATTTAAAAAAATTGAAATATACGCGTGAGTTAGGGTTTTATGGGTATTGAGGTGCTCAGCTAGAGTTTTAGATGTAAGAACTGTTTTGTTTCTTGTTTATCACTATAGCAACTCTATCTGTTGTGAATTTTAGTGTTTGCACTGAATTGGATGTGAAATTAGGTTCTTTTACATGTTTGGTGTTGAGGGCACAAAATGAATTTTGCTCTTTTAACTAAAACAACTTGATTTGCTTGATGATCACTTGGAAGTTGCTGCCGCTAACTAATGCTTCTTAAGAGTAGCAATAATGGATTTTGATGTTTTGTGATTTCTTACATTATGTTATAATATCTGATTGGATAGTGGGGTTATTGCCATTCAACTTTCTTCTTGTTGTGCTTGATCTTTTCTATGAAAGGGGTGTTTCATGCCATGGAGTGTCCTTCATATTTTTTTTAATTTTAATTTTTTTAAACTGAAAAATATGTTTGAGTAAGAAGGTTTTATGGGTTTTGAGGTGCTCAGCTAGAGTTTTAAATGTAATAGAGAAGCACTGTTTTGTTTCTTGTTTATCACTATAACAACTCTATCTGTGTGGCAATGAGATTTCTTTTGGGCATGAATTATTTATATGTTTTATTTCCGAGACGGGGAGTGATTATGCTCTCTTCAGGCTGATGCAGGAGTCTTACAGGCCCAGAACCAGCATCTTGTTCAACTGATTGACATTCAAAAACAAAATTTGCATGATCTTCAAGAGAAAATTAAACAATTAAAAGAAAGTCAAAAGGCTTATGATGACTTGTTAATTGCAGTGAACCAATCCTGGATTCAGGTTATTCTTTATCGCTGTGCTCTTTTTTTTTTTGCCCCTTGATCTCCATTTGGTTAATTTAATTTTTTTCCCTTCTCAAAGTATCGCTACCATAAAAAGTAGTGCATGTTCGTTCTGGCAGCCCTGTGAGGGGTGGGGGGAAGGCAAGGCACTTTTTGTTTTATTTCTGTTGGATAAGTACTTTGGTTTAACTTTCTTATTTGTTTTTCTAGTTAGTTGATGATCTAGTTCTTCTTGGTGTACAAGCTGGGAGAAGCCTGGGTGCATTGGCAACTTTGGATAACCCTAATAATCCTCAAGGTATTTTTGTTGTTAATTATATCCAATATATTGTCACCCCCCTCCCACTCCCCAATTTCATTCATGCAGTATTATGAAAGTCCAAGAGACTGACTTGACGACATACCCTGTAGGTTCACTTCCCTCGTGTCTGGCGGAGGATATATTTCTATGCAAATTAATCCAGAAAGATTCTCTTGAAGGAACTAGTAATTATGAGATCATCAATTTTGTTGAGGCAGCCCTAGCTTTGCGTCACTCATCTACGACGGAGTTGTTAAAACAAATTAAAGATGCCGCCGATGCTCGGGGAGAACGTATTGACAGTTTATCCCAGGATTTGCGTGAAGATTTACCTGCAGAAGGTAAAAAACATTTAATATGTGATCCAATTGTTGAATTATATTTTTTTTTTGTTTTTAATCATTGAATTGACATTTTTCTTGCAGATGTCATTTATATTGCATTATTTAAGGTAATTTGTTTAAATGATTTGTTTTTATTGCAGATCTTATCATTCGAATGTCTAAGATTGATGATATGCTAAAAGAGGATGCAGATAAGTTACGGGAAGTGATTGATTTTCTTAAGGTGAAGCATGAAGAGTTTGCTGTTGCTATTCAAAATTATGGTAGCGAGAACTTAAAAGATCAAGCTGACATTAAACACCTTACAGGTCTTTGAAACACTTCTTTTTCTTCTTTGTTTTAACTACTTCAGTATTGTGAAGCTTAGATAACAATGAGTTTTTTAATGAGACTGTCATATGCCATGATTTCTAAAGGGTTAGTGTCGCCTAGTTGAATAAGAGAACTTTTTCTTTTGTTTGATGATATATATTTTTTATAATTATAAGTGGTAATTTTTTATGGTATAAGAATGATTCCCCAATTTGGCCTTTGAAAAAGGTTTTCGAAACACCGATTTGGTCCTTGGATGATCAGTAACATCAAAGTAGCCCTCAAATAACGAGTTTTAGTCAGCTTGTGGCATTAATTAAGTCCTAGTAATCAATAACTTTTATACTATTATGATGTCAACAAGTATCAGTCAAGGTTCAGATTGATGTAGTAATCTATTGAGGAATAATTTGATGTTTTGAAAATCGTCCGAGGACCAAATAGAGGTTTTACTATAAAATTCTTTCTAGTATGTATTACTGCTATGATTTTTTGCATGAATATCTGTCTTGGGCACCTTGTCGTTCGTTTCTTGTTGCTTTGATGATTGGTTAGTTTGTTTATTCAGAATAACGTTCATTTGACACATCCTATTAGTAGATGATTTTACTATTTAGATAAATCAAAGGTTTTCCAAAGTGAAATTGGGAAACCTATTATGTAGTGAATCTGATGTTAACTGTTAAGTAGAAGCAAAAGTCAATATTTTGAGCATTTCTTGGGTAATGATCACCACTCTGCAGTGGGGATGATAATTTAATATTGATGAAAACAAGACATGCAATTTTGAATGAGTTGGTTGTGTTTAAAAACCATTGAAGATGGAAGAAAATTTCTTTGAGTATGTTTGTAATGAAATATTTTGTGATTTGATTTGATTTATAAATGAATTTTTTATTTGGAAATCTATAAAATAGGAAACGTTTTGATTTTGAAATGCTTCTGATTTTAGCTGTATATAAATAGAAATACACTTTAATTTGGTTTAATTTGAGTGGATTTGATTTAATTATAATACTATGTTTTAATTGTTGGAATTGACATTTTTACCTTATTACTTGAGCCATTTAATCTATTCTAAGTTGGGGTAAAATAAATTACTAATAAAATTCAGTGGATTTGGTTTGATTTAGTTTTAGTTGTTGGCTTGTCATATTTACCTTATTAGTTAAGTCATTTAATCTATTCTAAGTCAGGTAATAAACTAAATGACCAGTATAAAATCAGTTTCAATCATACCTCAAAAAAAAAAAAAAAAAAATCAGTTCATCTTTAATGTGTTCAAACATGGAATTTGATTTGTAAATGAATTAAAATCCATTATTTTGTGTAATGAGTTCAAAACACGAGAATTAATTTAGAAATGAAATAATATTTTTAATTATTCCAAATTCCAAATGAAACCATATGGTAATATCAAAAACAGGCATATGCTTAGACACCAAAACTCTTTTTTATGATTTTTATGTGATAGAAAGCTTAGGCCTATTTTTTCCAGAGGAAATACATAAGCTAATAACAAACTAAATTCTTTTTATGTGATGGAAACTGTAGTTTTTCAAGGGGAAGAAAGGGCAGTTATGAAAAAGGATAAAGCAATGGTATATACCTTAAAGCTGGTGAACTGAAATATAATGAAAGCTATTGTAAAATCGGAATATAATTCAAATTTAATAATAGTCTCATTTGAGGATGAGGGTTGTTCAGCCATGTGCTGAGTAGGGAGAGAATTGTAATCATGCCACTGAAAATTTGAGTAATTTAAGTAAAACTAGCAAAGAAGTTATAGGAATTTAATAATTTCCTGAATTGTCTTAGATTTATGTATTAGAGATGAGAATGTTGCGTGGGATGAATGGGCAAACTTAATAAGATAGGGTTAAGGATGAATATGCTAGATAGAATGCTGGGGTAGCACCTATTATTGTAAAGATATGAGAATCTCATCTATTAGCCCGAGGAAGGAGAGTAGATAAGAGTAGCCCAATTACTAGAGGCAGGAGGGAGACCAAAAAAAACTATCGGCGAAAAAATTAAGGATTTAGATATCAATGTTTGTCAATAGACATGATACATGATAGAGCATTCCTACCCAGTGGGAATAACTGCAAGGGTAGAGCTTCTTAGGAGCAGGTTGGTGCTTGTGCTCCCCCCGGAAATTTTAAAAATATATACTTAGTAATGGCAACCTATGCCATTCTAAGTCAATTGACTTAGTGGCTAGCAGTTTTGAAATTAAATGAAATTCCCATTTCAAGCAGTACTGAATTTTTAATTTTGGTTTTTTTATTAGTAAAAGTTAAAATTTGGCAAAAAATTGGCTCATTTAGAATCGAACCTTTGACTTGAAGAATTATTGAGCAATACAAAACCAACGGGCTAGAGTGTTTCACTTGTCATTACATGCAAATTGTTTAATATAAACAATAAAACATTTGACTCCACCATAATTTTTGTTCAAGCCCCTGGATCCGTTGGCTGACGTTATTTACTACACCCCCTAAACTTTTGGTCAAGATCCGCCACTAGAAATAAGGCTTGGTTTTTGTTGCCGTCGTTGTCATAAATGTGTAAAAGTAAGTTTATATCTTATACTCCCTTCGTCCCACAAGGATGGTAAAAAATGACAATTTTTTTGTCCCAAACTAAAGTTAAAATAATAAATGAAAAATTTAAAAATTGTAAACTTTGAATTGTGATTGGTTGTTCAATGCAAAATGCATTAAATTAGGTGTATGATAATTGGTTGATGCGTTAGACAAACCATTAAATGTATGTCTCCTTAATTTTTTGACCTTTTCATTTTGTTACAATCCTTGTGGGACGGAGGGAGTATAATTACGGAGATCATATTGGCTCTTATAGATTGATATATGTAATTACTTTCTCTCGGTTCATGGCTTTATATATATATATATATATATGTCACTTGAGCGTTTCTTGTCTGCATATTGACAGGTGAGCTTGATGAGAACTTGGCTGAACTTGAAGAGACTAGAAGAAAACTAGTCAATCTGAAAATGCAAAAGGATGCAACAGCAGGGCATTCCCCCAGTTCAGATGCAATGAATGGGAACTTGCCTTCTGAAAAGCCTGCAGGCAGGACTATGAGTTTGCGTGAGTTGAAGGATTCAATTGATGAAGCGAAGGTCTGTTCTGTGATTTTCTTTCCTTCCGCCGTTCCTTGTCGTTTTTCCTTATTTAATGAAGATAAATGCTTGCATAATGTCATAGATAGTGGTTGCTGATCGTCTTTCTGAGCTTCAAGATGCACAGGAAGACAATGAAATTTTGACAAAGCAATTACAAGATCTTCAGGTTTGTTGGTTTAGATTAGGTTTTGCCATGTTTTCTTGAATTGTTAAGAAATTCACTCCAAAATTTCATGTATAATTCATTTTTCATGTATGTTAATTCACAGAATGAACTGAATGATGACAAGTATGTACGCGCTTCCCGAATATACTCTTTGACAAATGATCAACTTCAACATTGGAATGCTGAATTTGATCGGTATAAAATGCTGACAGAGTCTTTGAAGGTTAACAGTGATTTCCTTTTGTCCTTAGATATGTAGTAGTTTGGTTGTAATTGTATATTTTTCCCTTTCTCATTTTTTTTCGTTTTCAAATGCAACTTCAGGCTGGAAATATTCATGTTACAAAATGGGAGAAGGAACTGAATTTTAAATTGGAGTCTGCTGATAATGCAAGGCATACCATGGACAATTCTGACTATAGGACTGAAGAGCTAGAGCTTCAGTTGCAGAAATGTATTATTGAAAAGAATGATCTTGAAATTAAGATGGAAGAGGCTATACAGGATACAGGTCAGCCTATCACGTGTTCTGTGTTTAGAATTTTGGTGAATATGATGGGATCTCTTAGTTTCTTACTGTACTGTATGTTTCAGGGAGAAAAGATATCAAATCTGAGTTTCGTGTGATGGCTTCTGCATTATCTAATGAAATGGGGATGATGGATGCTCAATTGAAGCGATGGAAGGATGCAGCTCAGGAGTCTGAATCACTTCGTGAAAAAGCGAATTATCTTAGAGCCTATTTGAATGCGAAGGTTCTCCTCACCATCTGATTCAATATTGTGTGCCCCTTCCTTTTCTTTCTCACCTGCCTTGTTATAGATCTTTTACATAAATGTATCTAGTTAGCGACTCTGATGTTCTCAACATAGTTATTTACCTTTGTATGGAATTGGGGTTTCATGAAAGCAGAACGCTTTAACCATCTTAATTTTTTTTTCCGGGTCAAATGTGAAGAAACGATGGTAAGGTTGCTTTCCTTGTTACTTGGAGGTTATGGGTTTAAATCCCAGAAACAGCCTCTCCGTTGACGGGGTTAAGGCTGCATACATCTACCCTATTGGGAAAAAGGCACAAGAATTATTTTGAAATATATCTCTGGCATGCCCTCTCAAATCATAGCCTTTTGAATTAAAGTACAGACAAAGTAAAATGATTTCTTATTAAATCCAACAAATCGATATTGCAAAGCTGTTGACACACGCCCATGTATTGTTATATTACTTTCACCAAAATGGAATTTTTCAGAATATTATATATATGTGTGTGTGTATTGACTTACTCCTTAATGCCTGATTGAATTTGTTGACTCAAGAAATCATGTTGGTTGGAGCATACTGCAAGAGCTTATAGGCAGAAGTCATTGCCCTCATATACACACAACACACTTTTTTTTTTGTTTTTGCCATTGAGGATTATTAATTCCTTTATTTTGATGCAGACAAATGAACTTATGAGCCTTGCAAACAAATCTGCTGAACAGGTTTTGGAAATCAAGTCTTTAAATGCATTGGTAAGTCTACACTAGTCTTTACCTTTATGTGTTTTCCTTTATCATTGTATTTTTTCTTCTTTGCCTTTGTAGTATAGTAATACTTCTTGATTTGAGATTGATTTTACTGTGTACCACTTATCTATTACTTTATGAATATGGAGTATGTGTATGACTCTGAGATTTGACTGCAAATGTTTTGCCTCTGCGTTTGTTGTGAGTTGTGCATGTGTATGCATACCGGTGCTTCTAAAATTCTCTAACACCTTTCTAATTGTGATTTTCAAAGTCTTATAGATTTATATAACTTGTAACTGATTAAGATGCTTTGTTACAGATTGAAAAGTTAGAGAAGGCTAACATGGAGTTAGGAATCATTGCGGATATGCATGGTAACGAGAATTATGAAAAAAGGTATGCTAATCTGTAGTTGTTAAGATGGTGGCAAGAGTCTCCAGCAATTAAATTTATGGGGTAAAATTTCTTCTAAGTAAATGCTGATATGCTTATGGTGCCTTATCCACTATTTATCATATGCTGTGTGTTTTGATTGATAACCATGAATTTGGTGGATGAAGAAATGAACAG
The DNA here is from genome assembly GCA_037953625.1 of Crotalaria pallida. Classification (NCBI taxonomy): domain Eukaryota; kingdom Viridiplantae; phylum Streptophyta; class Magnoliopsida; order Fabales; family Fabaceae; genus Crotalaria; species Crotalaria pallida. The sequence goes on along the minus strand of CM075651.1, from coordinate 155,575,542 downwards.
TAGTGGCTGCTGTGCATGCCATACCATAGCTAGTTGGAAAACCCTCTTAGGTAGAAGATGATTAAATTATAGCTTCTTAATACAAGAAAGGGTATGATGGTGATGGTTGCTTACCTGCAATCCTCAAGTTGGGGAGGATTCTGGGTGGGCAAGTCCCTTTATTTGTGGTTTCTTTTCCTCGTATTACCCCTTTAGTTTCTCTTGCTTCAATGTTTTACAGGGTTCCATTTTTATTTTAAATTCATTTCTTTCTTCAGGAACTTTAATTGTAGGAAGCCTCTAATTTTGTCCTCCAACGATTCTGGCCCTTTCTTCCTTAAATCTTACTTTCATGTCCTAATTCATTCTCCCCTGGTGGATAGCAACGGTTTATATCAATTAAGTCAATGCTTTATGTTTAATATATAATATTGTTCGCACTCTTGTAATGCTTTTGGCAAGGAAAAGTGTATGGAACAATTGTTTCTCTAGCATGTTTCCATTCATGATGCCCAATGTGTTAAGGTTTTTACTATGAAATTGAACCTACTGCAAACATTTATTGTGGGCTATTTGTGTAGGATTCTAAACAAGTGATTCTCCAAAAACTTTTTGGCAGTAATGTTTTTGTTTTCAGTTTTTTCAGTTTTTTTTTTTTTTTCCCTCCAGATAAACGTTTTTAACATAGCCCAAGTGTTCTTCTTAAGTGAAAAGCATAAACTTCCGGGCCCTTACTTCTAGTCTTATGGATGGTAACCAACTAGGGATTTTTCATTTTTGTTCTTAATATGCTATAAAACTTGGATTTCAGCACAATAGCGGAAATTAGAGAATCTGAAAGTAGAGCTCGGGCTCAAGCTGAAAGACTGAAAAATGCTTTAGATGAACATAGTCTAGAATTGAGAGTAAAAGCTGCTAATGAAGCTGAAGCTGCTTGTGAACAAAGGCTTTCTGCTGCGGAAGCTGAACTAGAGGACTTGAAGGCTCAGCTGGATACATCTGAGAGGTTTGTGTTTTTACATGCTTTTACGTTGATTTTGAAATTGACAAACTGGTGGAGAGTGTTGTTTTTCTCTCCTTCACTATGCCTGGTTGTAGGAAATTTTATCCACATCCGTGAGTCCGTGACCCTATTACTCACCTGTTGGATGAGCCATCTGACAATTTAAAATTTTGTAAAAAATTTTGGATTGCTTATCTGACAGTGTTAATTTCACAGTCGGATGGCTCATTTGATGGCTAAATAACATGGTCACGGGCGTGGATAAGATTTCCTTTATTATTATTTTTTCACATATTTCTTATGCTTATTATCTGTATATATATATATAGCAGGTTATAGCTGTTATATTTTCCTGCCATAAATATTTTCCTGCAGGTTATATGCCGTGATTTTAGTGTTCTGGGTAATTTTGTTTTGCGAGATTGAAGCAAAATGTTTTTATTTCCTGTATCAGTTTTCTTCCATGAGTGAATCAATGATTGTACAAACTGGCATTGTTTATTAATCAGTGGATACATGCCTCTCTGTGCTTTATCTGTCCATTTTCAGAGATGTTTTGGAGCTGAGTGAGGCTATTAAAGTCAAAGATACTGAGGCAGAGACATATATGTCTGAAATTGAGGTTTCCTATGATCCTATCTATCTTGACTTTCTTCCTCACTATGGTTGAACTGCAAAAATAAGTGATGGGTAATGCTGTAATTCTCATTTGTTGTAATATAATTTTTAAATGATTGCTTTCCTTTAGACTATTGGTCAAGCATATGAAGATATGCAGACACAGAACCAACATCTGTTGCAGATGGTGGCTGAGAGGGATGACTATAACATTAAGGTATGTCTTATTGTTATCTCTAGTAAATGCTACCTTGCTAAGATGTCCATCATTTTCCAGGGCACTACTCAAGTAATGCTTTTATCGTCAGGCTTTTTGCTAATCAGTTTGATGAAAAGAATTAATGTTTTGGCTTTGTCACTAACATATTAAGTTTTGTATTGTTTGTTTAGATAAGAAATTATATTTAAATTTTTCAGTCTTATTTAAGTTTTTAGTCCCTGAAAGTTCAGCATGTTTTGTTTTAGTCCCTAGAAGTTATTTTATCCATTTAGAAATTTGTGATAATCGATTTTGGCAAAATACCTAGACAATATCCATGACAGGAACTTAATTTGCATTGACAAATGTGCTATTTGCTAAAAACTTTATATTTACTCTTTAATGAAATAACAAATTTTTGTTATCATATTGGAAACTTAATGCAGCTTGTATCAGAAAGCGTCAAGACAAAACAGTCCCATAGCACTTTACTGTCTGAGAAGCAAGCCTTGGCAAAGCAACTTCAACAGATTAATGCTTCGATGGAAAATTCAAAGACCAGGATTGCACACAGTGAAGAGCAGGTCCAACTTCCCCTGTTGCTTGGACGCCTACTTTTTTTTTTTTAATTTTTATTTTGATATTGCATTGAACAACTTTGGAGCTGCTTACTGTTGTAAACAATAATTTGAATTATGCAGATGAAAGCTCTTATATCGGAAGCCATCAAATCTACTCAAGAGGAAAAACACCTTGCTCTCACCCTGGAATTTGCAAAGTGGGAATTGGCTGATGCTGAGAAGGAGTTGAAGTGTCTCAAGTCTAATGTATCCTCTTCAGAGAAAGAATATGATCAAATTCAGAAAGATGTGCAAGTTATGGAAGTGGAATTGGAAAGTGAAAGGTATTTTTAATTTCTAAGGAGTTTATTAACTCTGGATCAGGCACATGTTTTGATAAAAAGTTTCTAACTATCCCAGGGTGGCTTAGTTTTCATGAAATAAAGCCATAATTCATAGAGCACATCGAAAACCCAGTTTGGCTAACATGTAGATTTTGAGATGGTTTATTTTGGCAAACACAAAATATTAAACTGCACCATTTTTTTGAGTATTTATTCACTCAACAAGGTGAAAAGCAAATGCTATAGTCTCATTAGTCTGTGTGTGTTCTTTTTGTGTCTGGATTCTTTAAACTTCCGCACTTCATAAGATCAGCTTTAATTATATGGATTTGATAGACAGTCAAGTTTGTGGAAATGATCATCTTCTATGCATTGCACTGTCAAGTGGCTCAATTCAAATTGATCCCATTATGTGATGCAGGGATTCACGGAAGAAGCTTGAGGAAGAACTCAGGGAAGTGAACAGCCAAATTGCTGAGCTGAGCTCTGAAACCGGAGAAGAGGCAGTACGAAAACTTGAAGATGAATTAAAGGTTTGCAAGAACATGATCAAGTGTACCGTCTGTTATGATCGTCTGAAGGAGGTAAACCTCGGCCACCTACACCAACTACAGTCTTTGCTTTCATTCGAGTTAAATCGACTTGTGTCAAGCATTATAATGGTTTTTAAATGGAGAAAATACAAAGCTCACATGGCAATTTTTTTCTTGGACTTGCATTTATCCAAGTCTGTTTGATGATATCTAAAATAAATTATTTAGATAAAGTAGTAATGGGCACACTTTAGAAAGTGAAGTCCATGATATCTTGTACATGTCTTTGTATTTTATAAATGCTGCACTTGACTCTGTCTAATGCATCCATCTTCACTTTAGAGAAACTAAATTCATATGGAAACATCAAGAATTCAGAGTTTGATCTATATTTTTGGCAGGTTGTTATTGTCAAGTGCTGTCATATGTTCTGCAGTCAATGCATTCAAAGAAATCTGGAGCTTCGCCACCGCAAGTGTCCAGCCTGTGGAACGGCATTTGGTCAGAGCGATGTTCGCTTTGTTAAAATATGAGACTAATGTTAAGATACCTTGCAGTTGGTCACTGCTGTTTGTGCTTGTAATCTATGCCATAAGTTCAGAAGGAATGAGACATTATTCTGCATTTTAAGATTTTGGTGAAGACATGATTCCTTATTTAATAAATGGCAAACTTGAGGATTTGAATAATGGGTATTTGTTTCATTTATGTTACATGCTATTGGTAAATAGCATACTCCCTCCCCCGTGGTGTTTGGGTTTCATTACAAAGGTGAATTATTTTGGTTATTTTCCAAAACAGCTTTTCTTTCAAAGGTTTGATAGTTTCTTAGTCCTTTGTTTTGGATTTTAGTTCCTACGGTATCTTCTTTCGGTACTTTGCATATTTTTATATTTTCGATTTTTTTGGTTGAAATTAGGTGGTATTTTGGTTTCACTTATTTTTGAGGCCTAACTAATTCACCTCAACTTGAACTGTGCGAGTCTTTGACTCAATGATACAAGAACTCCCCAAAAATTATTGCCTTAGTGATAATTGAATCACGCATCTCGTACTCTGTAAGCATGTAGCAAGTTAGCCATTGGGACTACCTAGCTTGGGTTATATTTACAATTTTCTACTATACATTTATTATGTTTACATTTTTAAGTAATAGATCAAAGTTTTTATTATTATTTTTTTTTGGAAAAGTAGAAAATTTCATGATTCAAAATTTGATAATTATATTATAGATATCCTGGTGAAATTTTGACAAGTTAATATAAAATTTTTAATTTTTTGGATTTTCTTAATCTCAACTCTTAAGACTAAGAACTAAGAGACTAAAAAAATAATTTTTCATTGGAAACTTAAATGTTTAATATTTTGAGGCAATTAACTAATATTTCAAAGTATTTTTAATCATTTTTTAACTTCATATCTTCAATTTTTTTTTAATCACTAGTCACTAAAACATCACTTTTTTTTAAAAAAAAATTGCTTGTAATATTTAGGCAAAACTATTAGATCGATTTCTTAAGTTGTTTTTAGGTTATAAATCAATTCTTTAAGTTATTTTTCTTTTAAATAAGACCTACAAATTATTGCTGTCCAACAAATAAGTAATTTTCATTAATTTTTTCATCAGGTGGCATATGGCACCATAAGAATTTTTATAAAAAAAGAAAATTATTAGACTATTTTTTTAATATGTGACACTATTAGTCAAATGATGCGTGAAAATTAATGAAGAATTAACAAAAAGGACATTTGTTAGATGATAATAATTTACCGGACTTATTTTAAAAAACAAAGTTAAAAAACTTATAACTTGCAGAACAAATCTAATAATTTTGGCTAATTCTATTTAGATCCAGTTTTTATCCAAGGGTGGGTTTAGTACGTACTGGAAGAACCTGCGAGAGAACAAGAGAATACTCCCTCCGATCCTGTAGGTCACATTTTAGAGAGTTTTTTTGTTCTAATTATAAGTCACTTTATATTTTCTATGCATCATTTATTGATTTTTCTTTTTTTTGTCCTTATTAAATGTTTTGACTATCTATGTGTTTTTTTTTTGTTAATTAATGAGTGCGAATTTTTCAAGAAAAGTTAAGGAGGTAAAATTGTAATGTTACAATATATTCTCATAGAATTCATAAAACCAACAACTTTCCTTGGTATGTATAATTCGGTTAAGTATGCCCTATAACAAGGACCGGAGGGAGTAATAAAATACTACCTCCGTTTCATGACTAATGTTGTTTTAACAATATTTTATTATATTTCATAAGTTTTGTTGTTTTGCAAACAATACGTAATTAATGCTATTTTTCTAAATAAATTCCTATTTATTACATTCTCTTTTTCATTTCTAATACATTTTTCTCTCTCTTTAATAATGATTATATAGAGACATTAGGATCAAAATACAACAAATCCACAAATCCTTAATTCCTTACATCATTTAACCGGTTTAAAATGGTGCATAGCCTTAAAACATATAGCATAAATCTACATATTAAACCGGAGGGAGTAAAAAAAAACAAGGAGGAGGAGGAGGAGGAGGAAGCAGCGAGAGGAGGCTATTGTATTTTGGTGCATTCCGTCCACTCTTTCACCCCATCCATCAAATGAAACGAAATGTGCAGTGTGAGTGAATAAGAGAGAGTGTGATTGATGATATGATGGAGAGGCTTCGAAGTTCAATATTAAGATCGGCGGCAGCCCCCAACGTCAAAAGAAAACTTCGCAATTCTTTTGCTGCCGTCAAGGACACTTATTTCTTGACCAAAGATACTTTCGAGAGGCATCGTGTGGTCTTCACTGTTGCCACTTCCATCGCTTCCGTTGCCACTGCTTGCTTCGGTCTCTCTCTCTCTCTCTCTCTCTCTCTCTCTCTGTTTCTAATTCTATACAGAGAGAGAGACTCACTTATTTATTTATATTATATTGAATATTGAATATTGAATATTGAATATTGAATATTGATTTGGTCGTCTTTCAGGGTACACTCTGCGTCATGTCCATGATACCAAAATTGATCAAAGGCTCAAATCCATTGAAGATGTTGTAAGTACTACTACTAGTAATATTTCATTGTTACCATGGCTACAACTTCTTTTCCCATTTTTGGGTTATTCTGCTTTCGTAATTGATGCAATTTTATCAAATTCATATACTTTCCAATGCATACTTAAACCAATATTTGTTTCTTAACATATGCCCTACATACATTAAAAAAAAAAAAAAAAAACAACTTTACCTGATTGAATTGAGTGTTTATGCTGTACTCTGTTTCTGCTAGATGAAAAACAATTCTAATCTTGAGCACTCCGAAATCAAAGACATCGTTGGCCGTGGAGGAGGAGGAGGATGCACTATTCCTGCTTGTGTTGCCACTGCTGGAACCACCTTAATTATCGGGTTTGTTCCCTTGTTTCTCTCGCTTTTCTTTACCAACTGCAACACTAAATTTGCTTCTTAAAGGTCATGGGATTTTATACACTGTAATGGTCACATTTTTCTTTTTAATATAAATGTTTGAATTTGAAATCCTGTCAAACACAAAACAGTTCTTCTGACCAAAAACCTTTATAATGTTTGGTTTCTTCATTATACCTTCAATCGGATCTATGCCACTGAAGAGGTCTACTGCATATTTGCCTTTTGTTCAATTTTTGAAGTTCTATGAAACTCTTTAACATCTTCCAGCAAGTTTGCATAGCTTGCTACTCTGCTCTTGACTAAATCCCTCGAAGCAGTTTATGTATTTCTTTTCTAGTGCTTCTTTTCTCTGTCTCTTTGACATAGATCATCCCTCAATAGTGTTGCTTCTGAATTTGAAATATAGTACTAGTGAGGTGCCAAACTTATTTTGATATTAACAACAGAACAAGGCTCCTCCTTAAATGTGTTAGTGCTTCATTAACAGGTGGAAAGAAATATTTCCATGATATATATGGCATATCGTTAAAACATGTCAGGCAGATATTAGAGTTAGAGATAGGAGTATTGCATTGATGTGGAGTGCGAGTAGTGTTGGCATACATGTTTAGCGTGACCAAAGATCCCCTCTTAGTATGTCATTGTTTCATAAGTCATGCATGCTGACTTTTATTTTATTTTGATATTTTGCAATCAATGGATTTGAATGGTTTAATTCCCTTTTAATTCTGAGTTTTAGCTGTCGCTGGTATACAGGTATGGCTTGGGTTGGCGAGGTGGAATCTGGTATGCAACTAAAAAGTTCAAAAGGGAGCAGATGAAAATGCTAGGACAGGTTAAACCTGGAAGATGGCAATTACTTGGGAAGATAAAACCTAGAGGGTGGCAGTTCCTTAGAAGACCCCTAACCAGATCCAAAGTGCCAGATGCTACAGTGAAAACATCTGAAACTATTATGAAGGATGCACCCATCACTCATACAGTCGGAAAAACCCATTAGTATTGCTAGTGCTATTAAAACGATTCTTTTAAGCACCACTGCTGATAGAGATGGGTGCAGATGATATATGTCTTTTCAATGAGATAAACAGAGCAGCACTGTAGTTATGACCAATTATAGCCAGAATTTGCACTGATATGTATACTATTTTGACCTGCTGTTACTCCGCCGTTGCTTCATATTTATCATCCTCCACGTGATGAGTGTTTAAGATACCCCAATTTTATTTTGAACACTCATACTCTCTTTAATTTTGGGGTTTGGCAGATGTATTTCTCAATTTTCTCTTTCAGTTAAGTAACTTTGATTGGTTTTAATTCTCAAGATAAGAATTCAATGGATGGATAGCAGTTGGAAAATTCAAGTTTGAGATGTTTGTCAAAATAGCATTTTATTTGGTTGAAGCAAAATGCTAAAATCATTACATTGCACTGGTTGTCTCTCGAATTCATTTGGGGTATAGAGTTTTTCTAGCTTCTCCGTGGTGTTATGATCATGATTGCAATGCTTTGATATACTTTCTTGTTCTTTTTTTTTTCACCTCCTTGTATTTTCGGTTGTTTTTATTTAGTTCTAGAGAATTTCCTATCCTTTTGCATTTGTACAGTTCTCTTCAGACTTAATGAACTCTTCATTTAAAAAAAAAAAATTTAAAAATTGTTTGTTAATTTATTCTGGGTGTGATGTGAAAGAAATTAGTGATCTTTGCGTGAGCACGTACAATTATAAAATCCATGAGTCTATGGTAAGAAATTCTTCTGGCCTGAGTTTGCGATGGCTTATTTGGAGGCATGCAGTTGTTTGCTTTGTGCTGTGAAAAGAGAGCAGCTATTTACAAAATGTTTTCTGCAATGCACATGTTTTGGCTTTTTATATGTGCCACATTGGCCTGGTCAGTATTCACCTCTTAAATGAAATACCATCCACACATTTCTTGTCAATTTAAGGAATGATGGCAACAAAATCCAAAACTTCCCTATATTTAATAATTGGTCCATGTAGACCCCACAGATGCTTTGTTTAAACCACTAGTATAATCTGTTGACAAAAGAGTGGTTTAAAAGCTCTCATGTGAGCAAGTTTTTGTCCTTTATTATTCTGTTTTCTGAGTGTGTATAAATAATGTCTGAATTGGGAAGATTAAATGAACCGGGAAACAGAAAATGGCCAAGAGTTCACTCTCAATAATACTTGTGATTCTCTTATGGGGTTTAACTCTTTCAAGTGGAAAAAAATTGTTATCACACAAAAGTAGAAAAAGTGCTATCACTGCATTGGCACCAGCCTCCACTGATGGTATTTGCTCATCAATGGTGAAGACTCAAGGCTATACTTGTGAAGAACACTTGGTACTTTCACTACTTTGCCTGCTTCTATTTTATGTTCTGATCAGAAATCAGCAAGATTTAGAGAAGCTACTAACTGGTTTATATGAATGTAATGGTTTTCAGGTGACCACAAAAGATGGTTATATTCTCAACATGCCAAGAATCCCAGTAGGCCGATCGAGGGGGCCACCAAGCAATAGGCCACCGGTTCTGCTGCAGCATGGGCTTTTCATGGTTACTATTTGTTCCAAAAGCAGCTATAGGCCTATATTCATATGGCTTGTGTAGTTGATCTTGGAAATGATTAAATTAATGTAATGTACTGATGTTGTGGCTTCAGGATGGTATAACATGGTTATTACTACCTCCAGAACAATCTCTTGCATTCCTTTTGGCAGATAATGGGTTTGATGTTTGGATTGCTAACACAAGAGGAACCAAATACAGCCGTCAGCATACATCATTGCCTATTAATAGCTCGGTTAGTTTTGTCAAGTAAATGTTGCTGCACTTCTCTGGTCAGCAATTTGATTCTATTGCTTATATCAGTTTTGCCCTTTAGGATTATTGGAATTGGTCATGGGATGAATTAGTTGCGTATGATCTTCCAGCAACATTTCAGTATGTGCAAGACCAAACTGGACAAAAACTGCATTATGTTGGTCACTCACAGGTCAATTTCACATGCTCTACACTTTTCCTTGTTGTCTTTGGCCTTCTTTTACAATACAGCAATGTTGATGTGGAGTGTTGCAATCTTTCGTAGGGAACTTTGGTTGCACTTGCTGCTTTTTCCAAAGATCAGTTACTGAACATGTTGAGGTCAGCTGCCTTACTTAGTCCAATTGCCTATGTTGGTCAGATGACCTCACCATTAGCAACAAAAGCTGCTGAAAACTTTGTTGCAGAGGTAGTTATTAACAAATATTTTGTGCCCTTTTCACCCAAAAAAACAAAAGAACTATAAAATTGTTGCTTAAATATTTAAAAAAAAAAATTGACACTGAAAATCTGTGTTTTCTGCCTAACAGACATTGTACAAATTAGGAATCTTTGAATTTGATCTGAAAGGGTAAGTAACTCTTGCTACCTTTTTTTTATGCAAGTAATCGATTGCTGTTAGTGTCATTTGTTACTTCCTTATAGTTCAAAATTTTGAGTTGTAAGAAAACATGGCATTTCTCAAAATTCATGGTGGGTGGAATAAAATCAGATTTAAAATCCATGCTGAATTAGTGAATTCCTGTGCAAAGCTGTACTTTCCATTTTTTTGTTAATATTTCCATGCCACAGAGGAAGGAAGTATATGAGTTATGACTCTAATCTTGTGATTCCAATTAATTATGAGACCAGGATTGGTTTCACTTCATATATTCTCATGCTTGAATAGGAACTCTGTTGCAAAGTTTCTTAAGGATGCGTGCAATCGCACAGGCATTGACTGCACCAACTTGTTGACCTCTTTCACAGGTTGTATACAGGTTCCTAATTAGATACCCTCGCTTTCAATCTCAATATTTAACAGTTGTTATCTGTATTGTCTCTAACACTATTATGCTTCCAGGTCCAAACTGCTGCCTAAGCCCTTCGATAGTTAATATTTTTTTGGATCACGAGCCTCAGTCAACAGCAACAAAGAACATGATCCATCTATCTCAGAGTAAGTGCTCCGATTTTCCTGTTTTAAATACTATGCATGACAACGATATATCCTATACCATCTTTTATAACAAAGGGATTTCATGAGGGGAATTGAATTTTAATCCTAATCTATGGGTATCATAGTGATCAGACAAGGTACCATAGCAATGTTTGATTACGAGAACAGCGACGAGAATACAAGACACTATGGACAGCCCACTCCTCCAGTATATGACATGACAAGAATTCCAAATGACCTTCCTCTCTTCATGAGTTATGGAGGTGCTGATGCTCTTTCTGATGTTAAAGATGTGCAACTTCTTTTAAGAAGTCTTCAAGATCATGAAGGAGATAGGCTTGTTGTACAGTATAGAAATGATTATGCACATGCAGATTATGTTATGGGTGAAAATGCTAAGCAAGATGTATATGAACCTCTTATATCTTTCTTTAAGCTTCAATGATACTAAAGCAGAATACTCCTTATAGAATTTTAAAAATTACAGGTTTCTTAGTCACATAATTGAATAGCACAGAAATTTCATGTGTACTTTTATACAAGATGATGTTATTAAAGGAAATTTTCATATATTAGCACTGCAAGTCTGCAACTAGTATTTTACCATCCGTATTTCTTATCTAGCAACTCCCAAATTAGTGCATGTGTGAACAATGTATGTTAAATAGCTGCTGAAAATAGTTCATCACCCACCCAACTAAGTCCTACTCCTATCTAGTTAGGCCTATGCTATAATCATATTTACTTTCTTAACTCTCTGTCCTCTGATTTATTCAAGTATAGAAATGCTGCCCAAAGCTGCAATTAGGCCATGTTGCATGCTTCAAGTGGTCCCCATGTAGAATGCTTTATATAAGGTTATTGATACTGTTGAATGCAAGGGAATATCAGACTAAATGGTTAACAGACCGTCCAGTAAAATTTGTTTTTGTGTTTTTGAAAGGATCTCAAAATATAAGCCAGCACCAAAATCCAATTGCAGATTTTTCTATCAGTGTCTCCCGATGGATAGTACCATAACTATTTTATCACGGAAAAACATTAACCAGGAAAAAAATGGCTAAGAGAATGTGTCAGCATACTGACAAGACTTGAAAAACACCTACCAGAAAGATTCTACCTCAGACAAAATTATTTTGAAAAGCTAAAACATTCATTCATTAATCCATTAAGTTCATCATTTCGCCGTAAAAACTTGTTTTTTCAGATTTGTTTATTCCATCTATGCAGTGCATTGGTTAAAAAAAACTGATTTTAGACACATTATTCGTGCAAAAGTTGTACGCTTAACCAATTATGCATCGTCATGTAATTGAAAATTTTTAACTTTTTATAACAAGGGTTCTATTATCTTTGGCTCTTAGGGCTGAAATTAAGCAATCAACAAAGAATTAAAAAAATATTGGAAAGATAAACTACTACTTTTTAAAGTACTAAAATTTTAATTTTAAAAGATATAGATGTTTTTTTGAGTTTTTATTTTTTATTTTTTTTTTTATCTCCAGTCTTAAAGATTAAGGTTAAAAAATTTCTTATAATAATTATTATGAAAGTACATCTCATACAATATCGAATAAAAAGAAACAAACTCTTGATTGCGGGTTTAAACTTCAAGAAGGTAAATCACTAAATAAATAAAAAAATTTAAGCAACAGTTTACAAAATCCTTAAAATTAAAGCAAATAATTTAAATTTTGATAATTTTTCATCACACATGTCACATTATTAAAATAGTCATTTTTCTTAAATTTTTAGCCTTACATTCATCAATGGCAAATCACCAAATTGTGAGACTAACCCTTGGATCAAAGTGATAATTAAGGTAAAAATCTCTCTAAGAAAATCATATTTTAACCAACGACGGGTGCTAGTAGCCCGTGTTCGATTCCCACAAAAAACATCATGTTGATAGAGCCAGCCACACATCTTGCTCCGGATGAGTCTCAAGGGCTCCCCGATATTAAGGGTGCTCTTGGGGATATCGGTGGTTCCGCAAGGAATACGGAAAAAAAAAAAGAAAATCATATTTTAAATATAAAAAAAGGTGATGACTTTTTTTTTTTTTTTGTTATTGATGATGTAATGTAGTAATACTTTTCACTCGAGTGAATGATTAAAAAAAAATCATCTTGATATATTACCAACATAATTTTTATTTGTATTTAATTGATAGGTTGTCTATAAATAATAGTAACTTATTGCGATTTCTTCTGGAATTTTCTTTGACTCTTGTGAGGCAACACAACACATTTAAACTTTTGATAAAAAAAAAATAAAAAATTATTCTACTCCATTTGTCTTTTAATATAAGCTTATCCTTAAAATATATATATATATATATATATAATATATATATAAGCTTAATTCAGAAAAATTCACATTCAAGTTAGTTAATTTTGTTAATAACATTGAAAATGTGAATATTTGATATGTTTTTTTTAAAATTATCTTTATAATTCTTAATGAAACTCTAATTTTTCTTAAAAAATAATAATTAATTGCTATTAAAAATTAAAATAAAATTTTACAATAGAAATAAATAAAATTTTCAAAAAAAAAATCTTATAATCAATGAATGAACGAGGGAGTAATATAATAAAAAAATATATTAATGGGTATGCACTTACGGTGTAAAGTTTTTTACATCATCAGTCCATCATCCACCATTCGTTTATATTACTTTAATGTAAAAGTCAACAACCATAAACCGATAAATAATGGATGATGCTTGTAAAAAACTTTGCACTGTCGTTAGCATTACCCATTTTCTCATAAAGAAACTATAAATGACAATATATTTCAAATTGAAGTTTAATGAGGCCCAAGAGCCAATCAAAATCTTACAAACAAATAATTCAGACGTGGCAAACAGTGATTGGTGGACACACGTAGATCCCTCCACAACACAATCAGCTACGAAGGTGTTTTTTTTCTTCTTAATTTGTGTCCTTCTCAGTTCTCATCGCTGATCCATTTGATTGAGAGAGATACTGCAAATCGATCGTGAGAGAAGAGAGAAAAGAGAAAAGAGAATGTCAAAGTTTCAATCTTTGGTTGTTCTATCAATTTTGTTTCTCAATTTCGCTCCTTCATTCTCACTCTACGGATCTTCTTCACCTGTGCTTCAGCTCACTCCATCAAACTTCAAGTCCAAGGTCATTCATTCATTCTATCAACTTCTTATTTTTTTTATTTCACTTTTTTTTTTTTTTCAAATGGGTATTGCTTAAAAACTTCAAATTCATCATCTTTTTACTTTAAAACTATGTGGGCATTATGTGTTTTCTTAGAATTATTATTATATATTGGTCACATTTATATTTATTATTGCTAATTGTGTGGTATTGGGATTTTAGTTTTGATGGAAGTTATTAATGTACTAGGACAGGAATTCAAGGAAATACAATTATGATTCAATGCAATGCATAAATAAATCTGATAAATTTCATTTTTTTTTTCTACTTGTGCAATTATGTTATAGGGTTAGTGTTTTATCTCTTTGAAAAGTACTTTATCAGTATATTGATTCCTTGCTAACCCTACAATATATATATATATATATATATATATATCTTGTAGGATTTAGTTTTGAGGCACTGTGAAATTGCCAAATCATTAAAGTAGTTAAATTATTACAACCACTAAATAAGAAAGTCTAACTTGTTTAAAGACATGCCATTGGTTGATTGTACGAGAAACTTTACAAAGAGTGTAAATCATTGTTGCTTGTTCATGGAGTTTAACTCAGCATTAATTTTGTCTTAAGCAAGATATAATATTCTACTGCTTCTCTGCCTGCTAGAATCATTTCTTTTATAATCATATTGTAATGCTTTATGTGTACACTCTTTGTATCATGAATATTGGTTTTTCTACCGCATGAATCCTTTTTACGAGTCTGGTTTTTTTTTTTTTTTTAATGCATCAGGTTTTATATGTGCTGTCTGATAATTGCAGGTTCTGAATTCAAATGGAGTTGTCCTTGTTGAATTCTTCGCTCCATGGTGTGGTCACTGCAAGGCTCTAACTCCTATATGGGAGAAGGCAGCTACTGTCTTAAAAGGTGTTGCTACTGTGGCAGCACTTGATGCCGATGCTCACCAGGCTTTGGCTCAGGTTTTTTATTGTTCACTTCATTGCTAGTATTTTATGTTTAACGGAATCTGTTAAGGGAAAAATATGAAGATGCAATACTAGTATACGCTTAACTTTTCTGTATGTTCACTAGAAGTACCGTTTGTACCAAGCGTGATGCAAAACATGAGTTTGTTAAACATCATCAATGACCTCACTTAAACAATTGTAATATGATTAATTGGACCTCAGTACTTGAGCCATTTTAGACACAAAGCTAGAGTTCCTGTATTGCATTAGTTGCATTTGGACCAAAGGACCTACAGAGTATTGCATGTGTTAAGTTTTTCCTTCATTTTGTTTCTAGCCCCACTCATTGTATGTAAAGCAACAGAAGAATAATTTGTTACATTTTTTTTCCTTCGTCGTATTACTGTGATTAGATAAAAGAATATCTGTGAAGATTCTTTCTTTTATTTTCCCTCGCATAACATCCATCATTTTTTGCAATTACATGATGAATATGAAATATAATAGTATCCATTTACTCATAGAATTCTTCTAATATGATATGCATGTTTATCTATTTTTTTCCATTTCTCATAACAACTTTATATTGAAAGTTCAAGAAATAAAGATGTGTGCTATTTATATGCCCTGTAGGAATATGGGATTAGAGGATTTCCAACCATAAAGGTGTTTTCACCTGGGAAGCCTCCAGTCGATTACCAAGGAGCGAGAGATGTCAAACCAATTGCAGAATTTGCACTTAAACAGGTTTGTTGGAATCTCTTCTGAGGTGTTTCAACTTTCAACATTTTTACCAAAAAGTCTTAACATGTAATATTTCTGTCATTGTATCACTATGAGAAGTGTTTATTGCTTAATTTTGCTGGAGTGGATAGGTTGTCTTGTTTTGTGGGAAAAAAAAAATCAATTTCTTACACTTCTATGTAAATTTGGAGGGACAAGAAAATAATAATAAGAATCTGATTAAAAATTTGAAAGGGAAATTCTTTTGGACTCCACTTGCTGGTATACAAAATCTCAAAATCAGTAAGGATTTGATTGTACTGGGTTTTTTGTTTGAATGTTTAGTGGCTACTCCTCATAATCTTTGTCACAGTGAATTTTCTATACCTGTGGGCTGTGGATAATCATATAGAATATAGACCACTATAGTTCGAACCACGTCGAATTCCTTGTCCACTTTTCTTGTCCCTGTTTTCTTTTTGCATAACTGATTTCAATATTAATGTTGCCATACAGGCAGGTATAGAAATGTTGTGCATGAAATCGTTTGCAAATATCATACATCAACCTTAAAAGCTGTTATTGAGTGGTAGTTCAGGCAGCCTCCTTGCTAGTTAAACTGCTCATAAATCGAATGCATTGTAATTTTATGGTAGGAGGCCATATGAGTTTTTATTATGCCAAATAAAATGATGCATTGAAATATGTGGGTGGATCGTCTAGGATTTATGTCTGCTAAATAATTTTGCCATAGCATCGACGTAATAGGTATAATTAATTTGTAGGAATGTTCTTTACAGTTAATGAAATTGTTGATACTATGTAATTTTATCTGCATGTACAGGTAAAGGCTCTTTTGAAAGATCGTCTAAATGGAAAAGCAACAGGGGGATCATCAAATGAAAAGAAAGAAGAAACCAATGCTTCAGTAGAATTAAACTCCAGTAACTTCGATGAGTTGGTTCTCAAAAGCAAAGAACTATGGATTGTGGAATTTTTTGCACCATGGTATGCGCTGCCTATGCTTCAATATTTTTTTTTGGATACTACTATATATTACCTGGCTGAGCCCAAGGTATTTCTACTTCTGGGTTTGTAGCTCTAATAACATATACCGTCCTCTTTTATTTCTTGAAGGTGTGGCCATTGCAAAAAGTTAGCTCCTGAGTGGAAGAGAGCTGCCAATAGTTTGAGGGGGAAGGTTAAACTTGGTCACGTTGACTGTGATGCTGAGAAGGTAAGCTTGTGCTACATCATTAATAAGAAGTAGTGACTCTTAAATTCTTTTTTGAATGTATGAATATGTTTAAGTTTATTCTCTTTAATTTTTATTATTCTGATTCTGATGAGATTCTGACGGGATGGTTGCTGCCAGTCTCTAATGAGCAGGTTCAGTGTTCAAGGATTCCCAACTATCTTGGTATTTGGTGCCGATAAAGATAGTCCAGTTCCTTATGAGGGTGCAAGAACTGCCTCAGCTATCGAATCATTTGCGCTAGAACAGCTGGAAACAAATGTTGCTCCTCCTGAAGTGACAGAGCTCTATAGTCCAGTAAGTGTGCCAACTTTACTTGTTTATAGTTTAGTTTGATAGAGTATATCATTTAGATTAATATAAGCCTTTTCCATAGGATGTATTGGAAGAGAAATGTGGTTCTGCCGCTATCTGTTTTGTGGCCTTCCTTCCTGATATTCTGGATTCCAAGGCCGAGGGGAGAAACAGATACCTTCAGCAGTTATTATCAGTTGCAGAGAAGTTTAAAAGGAGCCCTTACAGGCAAGTAAAAAAAGTGCTTAGCTTCTGTACTGTAATTTCACTATGACTAATATTTTCAGGTCTAAATTTTTTAAAAAAATTCAATCCATGCCGTTAATGCATTATATGGCATGTGTTTTAAGTAAATGTTTTTAGATAAATTGTTATTTTTCTTACGATTGAAGATTTGCATCTCGGACAGTTATGTCTGGGCAGCTGCAGGTAAGCAGCCAGAACTAGAGAAGCATGTCGGCGTTGGTGGGTATGGTTATCCAGCTTTGGTGGCACTTAACATCAAGAAAGGAGTTTATGCTCCTCTCAAGAGTGCTTTTGAACTTGACCACATTATGTAAGTCTCTCCTTCTAGTTTTGTGCTAAATAGTAAAAACTAACTATTTCCTAATGAACAAAAATACTGATTAGAATATTATTGTTTTGTTTTCTTCAGAGAGTTTGTGAAAGAAGCTGGACGTGGAGGCAAAGGCAATTTGCCCCTGGAAGGCACTCCTACCATTGTCAAGACTGAACCATGGGATGGAAAAGATGGAGAAATAATTGAGGAGGACGAATTTTCTCTTGAAGAACTCATGGGGGAAGATACCTCAAGCAAGGAGGAATTATGATAAATCAAGAAAGAAATCATACAAAGTTGAAGTTTAACTCACTACCAATTTTGAGGTTATTGGCAATGTTAGTATCTATGGTAATTGTTTCCATGATCACCGTTCTGTTTTCCATGTTCAAGTTAAAGACTAGTCTAGTGATCTTTTGAGGAGAGCGTCGTATTTGTCGTTGAGTGGTACATATTAACAAGACTTATTTAGGTAATACAAGGATGCGTGTGTTAACATGTTTTGTTATTTTCTTTACTTATATATCAACCAACATTCTGCTGATAAAAAAAAAAATAATACCAACATTCCGTTAACAGGTACATCAGAACTAAGGAAAGTTGATCTTTCTAAGAGCACCCGCGTCAGTGGACAGATTTTTTGTCCTTAAATGAATCTCACTCATTATTTTATTATTTTACAAATTTTTTTAAGGACAAATCTCATATTTTTTCTTCCTCTATAAACCAACTTTTTATCATTAAAATGCTTTTCTCTATAAACTAAAAATTGTTCTTAAATAAGACATCTCTAAACATGGACAAAAGTTTTGTCCTCTACACCTATACAATTATGGGTGACAAGGTCTTGTTTCCTGAGAAAGCAGATATGCAAGTGTCCAAAAAAGATATTGTTGAACTGAGATGTGCCGAGTTGGAATCCTTATATCATATATCTTGCACTTCAAGATTTATATATTATTAAACCGAATTATAATATAGACCGATAGATGCTGATATCATAACACTACACCATTGCCCGAATGCAACTCAGTCTAAGAGATACTCCCTCCGGCTTTAAATATAAACAACAAAAAACACATTTTATTTGGTTTAAAATATAAGTAAAAGTAACCAACATTAAATTTTTCATTCTCAATGCTACTTTCTTAAAAAATACCTAAAAAATTGTGTTCTCATTTAATTTTTATTTGATTTTTGTTTCATTCACAATACTACTTTCCTAAAATACCTCTAATTTTTTTTTTTTTATAAATTTGAGAAAATTAAATACAATCAATAACCTTCTTAATAAGTGTGAAAGCGATTAGATTTGTTTATATTATAAGCCACAAGGTGTACGCTGTTTCCAAAATCTGAGCCCCAACTGTTTCCTTTATATATGGGCTTGATTATGTCACAAGTCCTTGAAGTTTAGGGTAATTTTGTCACATTCCCTTATTCTTTGTTTTTCAATGTCTGACTCCCGAAATTACTTTTGGGTTTGTCATATACCCCTACTACCAATTCTGACCAATTTTGCTGACATATAACATCGGAATCCTAATCAGACGCAAGAGGTTAAGCACCTGGTGTCCCGTGGAAAAAGACCCTTTTTTAAAAAAATTTAAAAAACTAAAAAACTTAATATTTTTATATTTTTAGTTAAATAAAAAAAAGAATTAAAGAGAGAGGTTGTCTTCGTCCCTATGACATCACGCGGCACCACATGACCAATCTCCAACATCTGGCTAGGGTTCTGATGTATCAAAATTGGTCAAAATTGGTAGTAGGGTATATGACAAACCCAAAAGTAACTTCGAGGAGTCAGACATTAAAAAAAAAAGTATAGTTCAGGGACTTCTGAAGTAATTTAGCCTTATATATGTATCAACATTCGCATTAAAAATGGCTTCTGGAAGTAGCGTTGTGCATATAAAACTATAGTCAATTCACATCTTGTGCCTTTTATTAATGCAAGGTAAACTAGGATTCTCTATCATGTAAACTAGGCTTACGTCTGCGGTAACCCTCATTCCCCCTGTTCGCATTAAATGGAAAAAAAAACAAACTAAAACTTATAAGCAGAGATTTACACGAACAAAATCTTCATGGGGAAGCCTTGCCATCAGAAAATTTATCGACAGGGACCAACTTCAAAGCTGCACTTATCAACCTGAAATATTTGGAACGGCAGCTCAAAACTCACATGCTTTGCCTTTGGCTTTGAGGGATCATCTCCGAATATTGTATTTTCTTTTAGATTTTTCAATTTGTTTCTGAATTTTGTAAGTTAGATGGATTCTAAAAACTCGCATTTTGTATCCTCCATAAACAATCTTTTCTTAAAGGCGAGTCTGTAAATATGGCCTTGATGAAATCTTGCACCTGCAATGGGATTACGAATAGACATGTAAGAAATATGGCAATTGGTGAAAATGAATGTGAAAAGCAGGTCATCAAAGTTCAAGCACGGTTCCAATATTTAGTTTTGCATAACACGAATCAGAAGGCAGTAAAAGCAGAGATAGCAGATCAGGACATGTAAATTTATCTTTTTATAGAAAATAAAATACTGGCTAAGAAGAAATAAACTGAATGATCCTACCCTACTAATAATCTGCACAATCAGTGCTTTTTCAGTTTGATCCATAAAAGCAAATTTTGTTTGTTGAGTATGTGATTCGGGTAAAAAAAAAGAATAAAATAAAAATAATCTAAAGCAAAAGTAATAAACGAATGGCGAATAGCACAATAGAAGAGATATATTAGTATAAGAAAGATTATTGGCTGGTTGATGAAGAAGCATTAATGAAAAATCAAAATCTAAAGGCAAATGTTTCAAAACAATTAGCAATGTAAATGGTGGGAATAAAATATATTGTCCTATGTACCAAAAGAAATTTAAACTGTCCAAACTTCCAAGAACTAAAGTCAACAATATCAAATAATACCTCAGTTGCCGTAAAACCGCAAGAGAGCAATTCTTTATTCTCCCAAGATGCTGTAATGGATCTTAAAGGCATGTCTAATATTTCTGAGGCAAATAAAGATGAAGAGGTTAATTTTCAAAAGATGAGCAAATGATCATACAACACTAGCTTCTAACGAAGCAGTTAAGTATATGACACACAACATGCCTGATAGTTTGCGGATTTTACGTAAAGATGGAATACGATCATCAAGAGATCCTTCAGAGAACTCATGTGAATTCTGATCTCCAGTGGCCAGGGACTCGAATAACGATGATAGGTTTTCCAGCATTATGTGAATAAGTCTTTGTAGCTGAAATATGAGTGGAGTGTATTGGAGCAATTTCTAAAACACAAGAATAACAAATTTACAAGCATTAAGTTGACACGAGGAATAGACTACCTGTAAAGTCTCCTCTGCTGCTATGTCATCTAAGAGAAGTATATCTCTTGCCATTCTTGAGAAAACTGATTCCAAGACAGTAAACATGCTTTTCCTGTAAGTTGAAGGCAGCAACAGCGGCTCCCATATGATATGTACTTTTTCCAGAATGAAGACAACCTGATCAAATACACTCAGCTTTGTATCATTTGTGAAACCAAAGGTACTAATAGTCTAATACTGATGACCTATGTTAACCAAACCCCTACGGCCCTACCCTGTAGCTTGCATGCAAAGAAAAAGAACTGGTTTAACACGGGATGAAAAGACTATGGGATAACAAATGATAATGTACACACATCATGCTAACAAGAAAATTACCTGGTCTATGCTGAACTTAGCCGACTCAAACTGTTGCATCTGATGGGTATTCTGAAATCCATCAGCACCATCTAGAGCCTACAAAAAATGTGCAAATATGGGAAAGTATCAAGTGAATAAGGAGTGAAAAACCATAAATAGATGTTACATCCTACAGATGATGCATGTATTTTAACAACAGCTGTACCTCCTTCAAGTTATGAATAACAAGGTGAACTTGTCTCTGAAGAATTTCTTCGGCCAAAAGCTGATATCTTGGAGCCAAATCAACAAACACAGCATGCTCCCTGATGGAACTTGGAAAGTCTGTTCGGTACTGAAACAAAAAACAACAAAATGCATGAGCCGGAAACAATGTTTGCCTTGACCTTTTCATTTAATAAACTAACAGATCAAATAAAGCCCAGGACTGTAACTTAAGCAAATGCTACATCCCAAAATTAAAATAATCCATGACAAAGATGACACCGGAAAATTATTTAATATGGTGAATTTACTGAATCCCTCACTATTCAAGTATGTATGTATATACCTCAAATGCAAACCCAAGTATCTCTTGGGAGAGATAAAGACAATCGTTATGCATCAGAACAGCTACTTGATTGATGCCATCAAGCTGCCTCTCTAGCTTCACAAGTCAAAAACAAAATTTATTACCGTAAGCCAAATGAATAACAGTAAAAATGAACACTCCAATAAAGGGCTTGACAGTACAATGATTTAGACTTAGTATAACATATTTATAATTTTATTTTGGATATAAAGCAAACCATTTTTTAAGGCTGAGATTTTTTTGCAGTCATTCTGGTGACTGCATGCAATACAATTCCCAGATAAAGTGGTAATCTTGATGGGGACAACTTCACAAAAAAGACATATTCTCCACATACTTAAAGTTTTGAACATCATGCATACAACATTTCCACGACTCTGTGAAATATCAGACAGGTATAATAGACAGGATTCATAAGAAAGCAAATTTTCATGGAAAACTAAATATATCACCTCCCAAAATATTAAATACACCACTTCCCCACGAAAACAATTTTTTAAATTAAATCCTAAACATGTGCCTATGGGCACACAACAGAAAGCCCCATAAGTAATTGGGCAAGATACATCATTCTGGAACATATAACAATATAACATTGATGTTGTCTCTGAAGTCTAAACTTGTGTCACTTCATCAAATTCAACCAATGAAACCAAT
The DNA here is from genome assembly GCA_037953625.1 of Crotalaria pallida. Lineage (NCBI taxonomy): Eukaryota > Viridiplantae > Streptophyta > Magnoliopsida > Fabales > Fabaceae > Crotalaria > Crotalaria pallida. The sequence goes on along the minus strand of CM075651.1, from coordinate 155,553,033 downwards.
CAAGAATTAAAGAAATACTAACAAAATAGCATGGAGGCTTTTCCAGTATGCCACTGCCTCACATGGACTAACCTTGACAGGTACAACAACTTCATAAAGAAGTGTAGCATCTCTAGCTGCATGATAAAATTCCAAAGCAACTCTTGTAGATGACAGGCAAATATCCTGCATAAATTGCTCATTTATTTATAAAGGATAATTTAATTATTTGATAACTCCTGAGCTAGTATTTCAAATAAAACAAGCCCAAGGAGTCATTTGCAACTTATTCATTACTCATATTCTGGACTATAAATTTATACCTGCAACGTCTGATGAACTAGCTCCATCAATTGTTTGGCTGCTTTAGATACTAAACACCTTTCTGATAAGAAAAGCAAATCAACTACATGACTCAATGACTGTATAGAAGTTCCATCATTCTTCCAAACAGAACCATCCCTCGTATACTCCTGCAACAACATTGCTCATCAATAACTCCAAGATATAATAGCAAAAGAAGGATTTTTCCAGTCTGGAAACTCACTTGAGGAATGGAAAAGTCACATTCTAGAAGCAGACTTCTAGCCTTTGACAATATCTCAGTCTTTTTCTTATATGCAAAGTGAACCTCAACATTTTCAGCAAAATTGCTCAGCCTGTTATCCTTGTCATCCGATGCTGAAATGAACATAAGCTCTTTTAGAGCTGTCTCAAATTCAGATGTACATTTGATGATCTTCTGAAAATCGGGAAGCTTTGATGCATCTGTTGGAACAACCTGATACCAGACATCTTGTCAATAATCTTTTAAAAAACAATTTCTCTCTGGCTTTTTAGACACTGCAACTAACAACCAAATAATTGTCCCAGATCATAATATAGTCCAAGATTTGAATAATCTATTAAGATTTAAATTTGGTTGGTTGTGATGCAGACATTATATGAGCTAGTATATGGACCAAAGTCTTGGTTCAATCAAGATTCTTATAGCGTAGAGATTTAATGCAAACCTTTGACAGAAAGCTAGAAATTATCAGCTCTGATATTCTTGGCCATGTCAACCGTCCAAAACATCGGATCCAAGAACTATTCTGGAAGCAAATGCTTCTACAAATAAATTTTACAAACAGCACAATCCCTGAATAGAGAAACTCCCCATCCAAGTATTCAGGCTGCAAAATGAAAATCAGATATTCAGGAACAAACAGCAGTTAGATGAGAAGGCTTCCTAGTTTTTTCAATAAAATGTTAATAAAAAAATGAAAATAGTATCTAAGAATAAAACCAATAACACGGACAAGCAAGGCCCCCTCTCCCCGTGCGTCTCTACTATGAAAAAGCAAAGCATGGGCTGCATAAATTGATTCTAACCTAACACATAAGTATAACACTCACCTTACTATTTGGTGATGGAACTATCTTCAGTACAGATGATTCTTGATTGAATTCCTCTAGAAATGAAACAGGACGTTCACAATTTACAAATGGAGTGATAACATACTTGATCGTCAAATCAGCAAATTTAGCAAGCCCGTATTCCAGAATGCCAACCTCCTAAAAAATGCCTTAAATTAGAGGAAGCATAAATACATAGTGTACAACTGATTGAGCTCATCAATTACTAAATTTACAACATCAGAACAGGAATAGATTTGAATGTCTCAAAGAGAAGTAAAACTGAGATGAATTAACTTACATCCATTGCCTCCAGAACCGTTTGTAGCTTAATCCCATCCGTATTATCCGCTTCTAAATGATATTTGACTTCAAGTTGATTCAAGCTCAAATCAAATCTCACAGCCTTTTCCATAAACTTCACAAGGACCTCTTGAATCTACAAACCCAAATCGAATTCCTCTAAAAACAATCACAAACTCAACAAAAATCACAAAATATCCAACCATCGTTGCTGTGTCACAAATATTTTGATTTGATTATGTTGTTAAACACATGAATGAAAATATAATACAAGCATAGCCAGTAAAGCACGTAAATATGAGTTGATTATCTACAAAAAAAAAAGGATTAAGAGTTCCCTAAAGAGATTATTATCATAATATTAAAATATATCCATAAAACTTGCCTCATACAGGATTTCACTTGAACCCTCAGACCAATGGTAAAGAGAAAGTTTCTTTGTTTGGGGCCTTGGGGGAAAGGTAGAATGAAAAATAACATAAAATGCCACGAATATTGTCTTTGTTTATTGAACATTTTCATGCACCAACAACACATAAGTTCCTTCTATCTCTCAAAACAACTCAGAAATCCTCAGCATCTCTTCTATCCATCCAAATTCAATACATATAGCAATAGCAAGTAACAAAAAAAAAAAATCTTTTTAAGCACGTTCTCTGTCAGAAGCCCTAGGATTCAACTTGTCATTTTTTTAAATTAAATGTGGGGTTTTATTTTCTTTTATTTTTCAATTGTCAAATTCTACGAGGCACCGATACTTCAATTTGCTTCCCGTATCTGTATCCGATACTCTCCGATACTTCACTAACACGTACCCACGAAGTATCATAATAAATTATTTTAGAGATAAATAAATTATAAATCGGATACTCTCCTATACTCTTAAAATATCTTTCTGATACCTCTCTAGCAATATACAGAACAGAGAGAGAGAGAGAGAGAGAAAGTATGATGCACAAATAACAAAGTAGAAATGCGGAGAGAGAAACAAAGACCCATATCTTCTAAGTGGAAACATAGAGAGGAAAAAGTAGAGTATGTGTATCATATAGAAAAAGGAGAAGAAACGCGCTTGCATAAGAGACTCATTTTTGCTTTTTTCCACTGACTAAAAATCATGAGCGATCCAAATGATAGTGAAGGAGGAAAAAATATTGACACTCTTCTTATTTTTAGACAATAACAATTTTGTATTTAGCCATCCCTAAGAAGTATGTTCTTAATTTGGAATCATGGAAGATAAATCTATGTTTATTATGTTATATGATTTTGTTGTGCATATTTTATATATGTAATCCTAAAAGTATTGCATCCTATATTTTTCAAAAATCATCCTATAACATAGTATTGGATACATATCGTATCCGATACTCATATCAATATCGATGCTTCATAACTTGTCAATTTATCGTAATTGATTCCACAAGATGACAACAGAAATCTAAAAAGTCCAATATTAAAAATCAGGATTTTGCTAATGGTGTCAAACTAGAGGGTGGGCCTCGGCGCAACAGTAGCGTTGTTGCCTTGTGACCTGAAAAGTCACAGGTTCAAATCCTAGAAACAGTCCTTTTGCTTGAAGGATTAAGACCGTACATGCTACATATGGGTGCCATGAATGGGCCACCCTAATGATCTCAAAATTGTCTATTATTCCATGCAGCCAACCCAACCTAGTAGGATAAGAGGCTTGAATGTCATTGCATGTCAAATTATCACCAAAATCTATTTCGTTTCCCACATTCTAAAGGCTCCAATTCCTACTTGCAATTACTACATTCAAACCACCGAACCCATGCATTGCCATGAAACCATAAACCTAATTCAAAAAACTGCAAGTAAATGAACTCCATTCCCTACTAATATACCAAATCCAAAACTTTAAACAAAATTGAGAAAAGCAAAAAAAAAAAAAAAAAGGTATAGTACCTACCTCTTCAAAGCACAGAGACCACTCCTTCCTCAATAATCCATACACCAATGGCTCTGCCACGTCACCAACACCGCCACCGCCACCATTGTCATCATCCCTAACCCTAAGCGCCACCTTCAACTCCTTCAACCCTTGCGCTGCGAATCGAAGCCTCCCATTCCTCAACCCATCCCTCACACTCTCCAACCTCTCATTCACTCCAACGATGCTCTTCACCAAACCTAACAGCTCCTTCTTCACCCTCAGCTCCTCCCTCTTCGCCTTCATCTCCTCCGCCACCTCGCGCACCTCGACATCGATCGGATTATCGGAGAGGAGACGGAGGATGGCGGCGACGTCGTCGGAGAGACGGTTGGATTGGGAAACGGCGTCGGTGCAGAGGGAGAAGAGGTTATGGAAGTCGTTGCGGTGGGAGAGGAGGTAGGATTGGACCTGGGAGCGGATCTGGAGGGAGTGGGACTCGAGGCGGTGGATGAGGAGGCGGAGATCGGGAGCGGAGAGAGGGGAGTTAGGATCGGAGAGGTCCTGGGCGGAGAGGAGATCTCGGACGTTGATGGTGCCGAAGAGAGACTCCATGAGGTTGTTGTGAGACGGTGGTGTGAGGTGGAGGTTGGCTAACGTGCGCTTTCAGTGTTGGGTGGAACTGGAAGGAGAGTTGCGTTTGGACTCTATGGCCATTTTGGTCATTTTTGTCTTTTCCTCTTAGTATATTACCCAAATACCCGATTCCGTCTCCAATTTGGGATAGTCATTTTTGTGGAATATTGGAGATTATTAGTATCAACATGGTTGGATTAATTTTCGATTATTATTGGTTGTAGATATTTTTGATGTACACTAAAAAAAATTGAGATTATTAGTTTTAACAAGATCAATAGTGTCAAATTCATTTTATTTATTAAATATTTGATTTTTGAATTAAAATAAAGTTTAAAATTAATAACGAATGATGGTGGTATATTTAAGATTAATGGTCTCATATCACTTAATGATTTCTTTTTGGCTTAATGGCATAATTGGTCATTTATCTTATTTATTAGATTCACTTTGGTCTTTTATCTTTTTTTTGCAATTTACTGGTCCTTTATTTTTTTTTTTAAGATTCAGTTTGGTCCTTCCGTTAAAATAAAGTTAAATGAGAAGGAATATTCCCTCTTCTATGCTTTAAGCCAAATTGGTCATTTATCTTATTTATTAGATTCACTTTGGTCCTTTATCTTAATATTCCAAGAATATTCCCTCTTATTCTTCCTCTTCCTCTGCTCTCTCCTTACAGTTGTCGCCGCCGCCCATGCCACCGTCGCCGCCATTTTTAGAAATTAATTGGAGTTGTTGAAGCGTTTTGCACGTGTTTTCACACGTTTTCCAGCAGGTTAAGAGAAGGAGACCATTGTTGATAACCAAGGTTTTAGAAAAGGGACCCTAGAATTAACCAAAAAAAAAAGAAAAGGGACCCTAGAATTCGGATTTTGAGAAAAAAAGAACGAAAAACACGAATTTGTTTGAGGAATAATGAAAATAAAGCTTAAAAACCATGAAAATTGAAGAATGTTGAAGAAATTTGATGATTTTCGAGGGAAGAGGGTGTGAGCCCATGATGGTTGTCACCGTTATAAGGAGAGAGCAGAAGAAGAGGAAGAAGAAGAGGGAATATTCTTGGAATATTAAGATAAAGGACCAAAGTGAATCTAATAAATAAGATAAATGACCAATTATGCAATTAAGCCTAGAAGGGGGAATATTCTTGGAATATTCCTTCTCATTTAACTTTATTTTAACGGAAGGACCAAACTGAATCTTTTAAAAAAAATAAAGGACCAGTAAATTGCAAAAAAAATATAAAGGACCAAAGTGAATCTAATAAATAAGATAAAGGACCAATTATGCAATTAAACCTTTTTTTTAAATGAGGTTGAAATTGATAAAAGTAAATATAGTGAGTGAGTCTTTAGTGAGGAATAAGGTGGATAGACCGTCAAAAACTAAATTTAATTTTTTTTTAAAATAAAATTCAAGGATGGTTATAGTTTCAATAAAGTCAAAGAATTATGTGTTATATATGTGAAGTAATGTAGAAAGTGAAGAAACAAAATCGAGGATGAAAACATAATGTGTTATATATTTTTTTCTCCCATTTGATCATGGGTGAGAGCATAAACTCGACTTGATTCAAAGATTTATCCTTATCTTTGCAGACCCATCCATAACACTCTGAAAGAAGGGTTTGAGTCCTATAAATGAATTAATCGAGGATTTGATGATGAATAAGTCATGCTTATACTAACTTGTTTCACGCACACCTCCATCAAGTCTTGAAACTCAATGTGTTATAGTTAGCTTTCATGCTTAGTGTCTTGGTCGAAGCTAAAAAAAATTCCTTTATTTTTGAATATTAGACATTGATAATCTTGAAAGAAAAAGTACAAGACATCATCAATTTTAAGTTTGACATTCTTATTTCGGGTCAACCCAATTCCGTCATTTTATTATCCCATCCTAATTAGTCTTGAATATTTTCGATTTCATTACGTTTGGGTATGTGTTTGAATTCAAAACTAAACCTAATGGAAAATTAGGATCAAATGAGGGACAAATCTTACACATTGCAACATTAGGAAAAAAAATATTTTTTATATACTTCCTCCGATTTTATTTATAAAGTTTTTTTTTTTTGGATTTTTCATTTCTATCAAAGAATGTAGTAAATTTATCCATATAATTATTATTGAAACTTAAAAAAATATTAAGTAAATAAGAATATTTATAAAATAAATAATAAATAATATTAAAAATTAAAATAAGTTATTATAAATAAAATCAAAATAAAAAACCAAAAATATCATGGCGTAGTGCATAATGGAGCAGAGCATTTTGGTTTCACAAAAAGCCCCAAAAAAATTAGCCTCATATTACCATTTGATCCTCTTGGCACTTCCCTCTTATAACGAGTTCCCCAACTTTTTCAACTCAAAATTTTGTTCACACTCTATTATTTGCTTCAGACAAGAAAAAATTGGCCTTTTTCTGTTGTTGTTTTTGTTCATTGGCAAATTGCAATCCTTCGAAAAATGATCTCCCAGTTCAATCAAAATCTCACCTTTCCTTTCCACTTTCTTCCTCCACACAACAACAACAACAAAGTAACAGTCAAACCCCAAAACCCAGTCTCAGTTTCTCTCAAAGTTTCCATCTTTCGCTGTTACAACACCACCCATCAAGTTCATTTCCCTGCTGCTCTGAATTCCATTCGCCCACGCCGCCGCACTCCGAAACGCGTCTCTCCTGTCCTCAGAACCCAAGCCCAGCGTGTGTTATTGGATTACCTTCATTTTACAAGGAGCTACAACTTCCTTGATGCTGAGTTCATTGCTCAAAACTCACCCTTTTTCATCCAAGGCTTACTCTCCAATATCACTGCCCTTGATGCTGATGCTGATGCTGATGTTGATGCAGTGTTAAGAAAGTTCTTGAGGTACAACCCTATCAATGAGTATGAACCATTTTTTGAGAGTTTGGGTATTAACCCTTCTGAATTGCATTTGATTCTCCCTCATGGGACTATTTTCTTGGAGGATGATCATGCATTGCTTCATAGTTTTCATGCTTTGAGTAATTACGGGATTCCGAGGAATTCCATGGGGAAGATTTATAAGGAAGCTAAAGAGGTTTTTGGTTATGATAGTGGATCGTTGTTGTCGAAATTTCGAGCTTACGAGGATTTGGGTTTGAGTAGATCAATAGTTATCAAGCTTGTTGTTTGTTGCCCTTCGCTTTTGGTTGGTGATGTCGATAGTGAATTTCTTGTTGTTCTTGACTGGTTGAAGAGAATCGGGATTGAAATTGATTGGATTTTGAATTACATGTCTTGTTCTAGAACATATAGTTGGAAAAGGATGATTGATGCTATGCAACGCCTGCGTGAAGTGGGCTTTTCCGAGAAACAGATGCACGATTTGTTTAAGGAAAATCCTAAGTTTTTGTTGGAAGGTTTCGGGAAGAAGGTGTATGCATTTTTGGATCGGTCGCTCAAGCTAGGTCTCGAGATGAATGTGCTCCATTCTTATTTCGTAGCGTATCCTCGTATCTTGTCAAATAAGTGCGCGAAAAATCTGTTGAGAGCGGTTGATTTTTTGTGTCTTGTAAAGATGGAAACGGATGTGATTGTTCACATTTTGTCTAACTACATGCATCTCCTGAGCACACATTGCTTGAAAGGTCCTAAAACAGTTTGCAGGGAGTTAAAGGTTAAAAAGGCTGATTTATGCCAACTCATAAGAGATGATCCGCTGAAACTAACAAGTGTTGCTTCAAAATTGGAAAAGAAGAGCTCTGGAAAGATATCTGGTCATGACCCGCGAATACATTTGGAAAAAACAAATTTCTTGCGGAAACTGGGGTATGCTGAGAACTCCGAGGAGATGGCAAAAGCATTAAAAATGTTCAGAGGGAGAGGCGATCAATTACAGGAGAGATTCGATTGCCTGGTGGAAGCTGGTTTGGACTATAACAGTGTGGTGGAAATGGTAAAACGAATTCCTAGGATACTAAACCTCAAGAAAGTTGTAATTCAAAAGAAGATTGATTTCTTGAGAAACATTTTAGGTTACCCAGTAGAATATCTCGTGCTATTCCCATCATACTTCTGCCATAGTTTGGAGCAAATTAGTGAAAGATATTCAATGTATGCGTGGCTAAAGGAGAGGAATGCTGTAAACCCAGCATTAACCTTGAGCAACATAGTTATAGGTCCTGATAAAAGGTTTGAAAAATACTTTGTGAATGTTCATCCTGAAGGTCCAACCATCTGGAAAGGTATAAAGAGTTTATCAAATAAAGATAAAATACTTTGTAAGATGCCTTGATTTTTTTTTTTAAGGTAGGAAATGCCTTCAAATGAATATGTTGTCTGTTTACTGCACATTAAATTTCAATTATATATATATTTCTCTACACTGTTAGTTGTTTTGATGAGTGTGTCTGGTTATACTGAGGTCAATTACCTTTGCTTTGGCCATAAATTATATATTTTCTGCAATAATTTTTTTAATAAACTTTTTTCTTACTTTTGAATTAGCAGTATCCATTAAATAGCTGCAAACACTGAGGGAAACATTTTACTTACATTAGAAGATGTCTGATAAATCTAGCAAGGAAAAGACAAATTTCTTTTAGTTAATTTTTTTTTCATGTTGGTTTCGCTGAACTCCTTCAAGGAAGGATTCTTCTTTCCCGGTCTTTTCTGTGAGTATCAACCAAGTACCTTACCACACTTAGAGTTTCTGAGTCAGAAGTAGTTTTCATCCCCAATCAATTATGAAAAAACAACGTGTATAAATGGTGAAATTAACGATCAAAAAGGAAAATACCAAATTACATGAAATCGTCAAAGAGGGTAGGCTTTAATATCTTTTGTGGGACAATAGTTTGGCACAGAGATGTAAATAGAAAGTTTCTTCTCAAGATAGCACAACTCTTCTTACTTATGTTAGGATAGTTGGTTATTTCTACTTCCTAGGTAGTTTATCGTTGGATATTACTACTTGAGATAATTTCTTCCAGTAAATTTTTTTACCTTGGTCTAGAATGTGATGAAGTCATTTGTTCTTTAGTTTGCTTGGTTTTTATGGTATAATTTTATGGAAAATAGAAATTCATATTGCAATTATTTTATGTTTTATATATTATTATCAAAGGCATGCTTGGGGGTCTTGTCCTCTGTACAGGCACATGCAGGTGCCACCCTTTTGCCTCACCTCAGCTGAGGTGAATTGATTGCCTTTGAAAGAAGGAAAACACTGTGAAAGCTTTGGCCAAAACTTGTGCTGAAGAACATAATTCTTTCAAGCAACTAACTCACCTGGACCTGGGGCATACCTACTCATAAGAGCCTGGATAACCTGGTTTCTTCAATGACAGTTTTACTTGATTGGCCTCTATGCAGTTTGGTTGATTTGGAGAGCTATTAAAGTTCAAGGTCTTAAACAATGAGAATCATGACAATGAGTTGGTGATTATAATTTATAACTTATAAGCTTCATCCACCAGATAGCAGAAACTTGTTTGAGAGCCTTCTCTGCATACTCGGCATAGGAACATGGTCCTTTCCTAGTTCACTCAGGTGTCTCAAACTAGATAGGCGTGAAGGGTTCAGAAAAGTGGAATTAGAGTGTTACTCTGCTTTCATCACTTGGAAATGTGATTTTAGAATTTCATTGTTTTGCTGTGAACTTGGGAGGTCTTTGTAGCTCACTTTCTGTGTGAAGCTATGTCAACAAAGAAAAATAAAGTCTCATATCTGCTCATGGAGCCGGAGGTTCAATTGCAGAAGATAATTGGGAGCATAAGATTGTGTAGCATGAGGTCGGATTGTTCAAAAGAAAGTGAACCTCCGGCTAGAGTCATAACTTTTTTTTCTTTTACTTGGATCCGTTTTACTCCAATATCTATATATTAGTATTACTGTACTTACTGTAATAAAGGAAACATGGTTTTGTTGGGTGTTACTACCATGCAATAAAAAATTGAATGGTTGCTATGCAACCCATTGTTAAACCAATAAAATCTTGCCACCTAAGACATGTATGCCACATCATTACTTAAATTAGTCAAAATTAAGTTTTGCAATTTAGTCCAACATAAAAATTAAATTAAGTTGTGCTCATTAGAACCACAACAGCATACTTTGATTTTTTTTAATAATGTTTTTTAAAATTAAAACTTATAATTTATCTATAGGTACAAAGGACTAAAATTTTAATTTACTATTTAAGTTGGACCAAATTGCAAAAAATTAAATTTGACTATTTCAAATGATGACATGGCACAGGTAAATTAAATGGCAACTTTCTATTGGTTTAAGAGAAGGTTGCATGACAATACTTCAATTTTGGATTGCATATTAGAAATCTCATTTTAACTAATACTCCTTCCGTCCTTATATACAGTGCCCTTTAAGAGATTTCATGTCTATTAAAAAATTAATTAATTTAGTTAATTGTATTGAAAATGTGAACTTTTGATATGTATTTTCAAAATTACTTTTATTAATATTATCGGAAATTTAAAAATGTTAAATAAAAGGGGTGTTTGTGGAAAAAAAAAAGTAATTAATGATCACTGAAAATTGATATAAGGTCTTATAATTAAGGACAAATAAAAGTGTCAAAAATATCTTATATTTAGGATAGAAAGTAATAACTAAATGGTAGTTGGCTAAATTTGCCTCCATCTAATATGCCCCCCATAACTACTCCAATTAACATCATGTTAAGTAATTTTTTAAGAAAAAAATTGTGAAGTTTTTAAGTTTTTCATTATTCTAACAGTTGCTTTACTCTCTTTCATAAACATTTTTAATTTAGCAAAATAATTTGATATTGAATGCATTCCTATTGTTATATTTTTATTGTAGAAAAATTGCATATCATGCAAAAAAAACCGCTAAAAACTGCTCAGTTTTTTTATTTTTTATTTTTGTTAATTTCTTGTTACATGGTTAATTTTTGTTTTTAGTTGGAGTATAAGTTAAAGAGGTTAATTTATCACAACCATCATTTAGGTAAAAGACACTTTAAAAAAAAAAAATTATAGTAATAGATGATAAATAAATGGCTTATTTATGACTTTAGTCCCTAATAGTTCAGCGTGTTTTGATTTTAGTCTTAGAAGTTATTTTGACCAGGACTAGTCCTTAAATTTTCAAACATTTTGGTTTTGGTCCCTTCCATTAGTAAAAATTTGTTATTTGTTTGTGTGGCTAGCGGAACGTTACATCAGTAGTCCATGTGGTCTGAGGTGACACTAAATAGGTGATATGACGTGGATGATACAAATCCACAAAAAATGGTCTGTTACGCAAAATGGTCACGTTCGCAAAATTTTGAGTTCATGTGCCTGAATCATCCATGTTACGTCACATATTTGGCGTTACCTCACACCACGCGGCTGCTAGTGTGAATTTTCGTTAACCATGTAAGCAAATAATATATTTTTACTAATGGAATGGACCAAAACCAAAATATTTGAAAATTTAAGGATTTGTCCCGATCAAAATAACTTCTATAAGCTTGACTAAAACCATTAACAAGCCTAACTAAATTACATAACTTTTCGATTTTTCTGATCTTTAAACAATACTGTACTCCCTTTTCGATATTGCCTTTTTGTGATGGAGCATAATGAACCGAACCGACCCGGTTTGGGGAATGAAGCTGAGCACTTGTGTTTTTACGAAAGCCCAAAAAAATTTAGCCACGATTTTTTCATCCTCGTCTTCTCCCTCCACGGCTCCACCTATCCGAAATTTTCATCTCTAACTTTTTCTAAGCTTCTTCCTACGTTCTAACTGCTGCTTCAGACAACAAGAGCTGGGTGTTGATTTCTGCTCATGCTTCGAAATGATTTCCCACCTCAACCTCTACCACAATCTCATCTTTCTTTTCAACCTTCCTACACATAAAAAAACCGCTTCACCACGAAACCCGTTCCCAGTTTCTCTCAAAGTTTCCACCTTTCGCTGTTTTAAAACTACCCATCTTCATTTCCCTGCTTTTTCTTCTCTGAATTATGTTCCCTCACGTCGCTGTCACAAGCGCATGCCTCTGGTTGTAAGAACCCAAGCTCAGCGTGTGTTAATGGATTACCTCCATTCAACTAGAGGATATAATTTCAAAGATGCTGAATACATTAGCAAAAACTCACCACGTTTCATTGAAGGTTTAGTTTCAAAAGTTGATTTTGATGTTAATGTAGTTGATGTTGATAATGGTGTTGTTGATGTTGCTAGAGAGATAAGGAAGTTGTTGAGGTATAACCCTATTAATGAGTTTGAACCTTTTTTTGAGAGCTTAGGGATTAGTCATTCTGAATTGCAATTAGTTCTACCTCATGGGATGATTTACTTGGATGATGATCATGTTTTGCTTGATATTTTTCATGCTTTGAGTAGTTACGGAATCCCGCGAAATAGGATTGGGAAAATTTATAAGGAAGCTAAAGAGGTTTTTCGGTTTGATAGTGGATTGTTGTTGTCGAAATTTCGAGCTTACGAAGATTTGGGTTTGAGTAGATCGTTAGTTACCAAGCTTGTTGTTTGTTGCCCTTCGCTTTTGGTTGGTGACGTCGATTGTGAATTTTTTGTTATCGTTCTTGATCAATTGAAGGAAATTGGGATTGAAAAGGATTGGATCGCGAGTTACATGTCTTGTTCTAGAACATATAGTTGGAAAGGGATGATTGATACTATGCAGCGTCTTCGTGACATGGGCTATTCCGATAAAAAGATGCGTGATTTGTTTAAGGAAAATCCTAAATTATTACTGGAAGGTCTGGGGAAGAAGCTGTGTGTTTTTTTGGATCGGTCGGTTGAGCTCGGTATCAAGATGAATGTGATTTATTCGTATTTCGTAGAGTATCCCCATATGTTGTCAAATAAGTTTGCGAAAAATATGTTGAGAGTGGTTGAATTTTTGTGTTTTATCGAAATGGGAGTGGATGACATTGTACACATTTTGTCCAATTACATGCATCTCCTAAGTAAACCTTCCTTGAAAGGTCCTAAAACTGTTTGTAGGGAGTTAAAAATTGAAAAGGCTGATTTATGCCAAATCATAAAGGATGAACCGCTGAAGCTAATTAGTATGGCCTCAAAACCGGAAAAGAAGAACTCTGGAAAGATATCTGGTCATGACCCGCTTATACATTTGGAAAAAACAGCTTTCTTGCGGAAACTGGGGTATGCCGAGAACTCTGAGGAGATGGCAAATGCATTGAAAATGTTCAGAGGAAGAGGCGATCAATTACAGGAGAGGTTTGATTGCCTGGTAGAAGCTGGTTTGGACCATAACAGCGTGGTCAAAATTGTCAGACGAGCTCCTATGATACTAAACCTGAAGAAAGCTGTAATAAAAAAGAAGATTGATTTCTTAAGAAATATTTTAGGTTGCCCAGTGGAATGTCTCGTGGGATTCCCATCATACTTTTGCCATAATTTGGATAAAATGATGGAAAGATTTTCAATGTATGCGTGGCTAAAGGAGAGGAATGCGGTAAAGCCTACATTAACCTTGAGCAACATCGTTTCATCCAATGATAAACGGTTTGTAAAATACTTTGTGAATGTTCATCCCGAAGGTCCAATCATCTGGAAAGGTATAAAGAGCTTACCAAATAAAGATAAATTACTTCATAAGTTGCCTTGATTTTTGTTATAAGGTAGGAAATGGCTTCAAATGTATATGCTGTCTGTTATGTTGATGCCTATGTCTGGTTATACTGACGTATCGAAGGATTGTAAGCAATTACCTATGTGCATAAATTATATGTTTTCAGCTATGTTTTTTTGTTTTTTACTTTTTTTCTTTATTTTGTAATATTAATTTCCATTAAACAGTTCTAAATACAGAGGGAAATATTACATTAGATGTCTGATAAATATAGCTAGGAAAAGAGAGTTCATTTTTAATTAAATTGTTTTCATGTTGATTTCACTGTACTCCTTCAAGGAACATGCTTCTTGCCTAGTTTGTTCCGTTATACCTCAGGTAGTAGTATGGCAGCTTAGGGGGGAACCCAGGCCGATCTGGTTTTGGCAGTTCGCTCTGGCATGATGATGGTTCTGATAACCTTATGCTCAAATTAGTACCCTATCATGACAATGTGTCAGAGTAGCTTGGCATGAAGGTTTCTGAGGCTGATCAATGGGCAAAGACAACTACTCTCAGCACTTTGGAAATGTGGTTTCTAGAACATAATTATTCTTTGGCTATGAACTAGGAGGTCTCTCTAGCTCACGTTTTGTGGGATGTTAATGTGCTGATTGCAATTAATCATGCATGCCTATGCCAAAATTGGAATGTTCAAGATTAATATGTGCTAGTTGAGTTCTTTATATTAGCAACTGGATCATTCAATCATCATTCAATCATTTAGGTATGCATATGAATATGAAAGACTTTGATAATCATCTCCCCGATTATCCTATTTTATTTATTACTTTATGTACTTCTTAGAAGTTGTTTCCCTACCAAAATGAACATGGTAATGATAAGTGTTTGTTAATTATTGGGGGAGATCGATATAAGTGATTGTGCATTTGTGCTTGTGATTTTAATAAAATGTTGTGTACTTTATTTTTTGGTTTTAAACCAAAAGAATCCTCCACTCACAGGAGACATTGTTGCTTGAGCCTAATAAGACCATTTAGCGATAAAACTCTCCCACAAAGAACAATGTTGATTTTAATATAAATTTATTGGTAAAAAACCAATAAAAAAATATTAATATCAGAAATTGACATTTTCTATTTCAAACAGTCAATGATTCAATAATTTGGGTGGAGATCTTCATCATTTCCTTATATATATATATTTTTTTGATGATCCATTTCCTTATATATTTGCTTATACGGAAATTATTCAATTATATATATATATATATATATATATATATATATATATATATATATATATATATATATATACCTTACAAAAACAAGAACCATTACATTAAGTGTCCCAATAGTGTCTAACTAATTTAAGATGTTGTAAAATTATCGGAAGTGTTGAAATAATGAAATTGATGAAAAACACTACTTCCTCCGGTCTTATATATAGGGCATATTTAACCGTATTCCCCGGATCAAGGAAAGTGATTAGTTTTGTGAATTTTATGATAATATATTACTATATTTCAATTTTACTCCTCCACTTTATTTGGAAAGTTCACACTCATTAATGAATAATAAACAAACATAGTTAGTTAAAACATTTAATAAAGGCAAAAAAGAGAAAAAAAACAATTAATGATGCATATGAAATATAAAGTGTCCTATATATAGGACCAAAGATTTTTTCTAAAATGTGCCCTATATATAAGACCAGATGGAGTAATAAATTAGAAATAAGAAATGGGTTGTCCTCATGTGTTGGAGGGACGATCTCGAAAAAGAATCGATATCAAATACGTGTCGACCTATCGAGCATGAGGAGTAAACTAGGGATGACCATGGGTACACATGGATGAGGATGTTGTTTACCTATGTTAATATCCACACATTTTGAGAGTAATTATGAATATTATACGAATTTAAAAGTTTTATTATATAATTATATATTTGGTAATAATCATCATGCATAAAAATAACAGTAAGATGAATAATAACATATATGAGATGAATTTTTTTGTCACTTTAGTTCCATCTTTAAAACACTTTAGGAAATATTTAAAAAAATTATATTTGTTCTCAAAGTATTAGAAAAGTATTTATATATATATATATATATAATATTTATTAGTAAAAGAGTTGAATATATGTGCACAGTGTAAAATTTTTTACACTATCGGTGCATCATCCACCATCCATATGAATTACTTTTACTTACAAATCAACCATTGCT
The DNA here is from genome assembly GCA_037953625.1 of Crotalaria pallida. NCBI lineage: Eukaryota > Viridiplantae > Streptophyta > Magnoliopsida > Fabales > Fabaceae > Crotalaria > Crotalaria pallida. Next base: position 155,537,025 of record CM075651.1, on the reverse strand, counting down.
AATCCATCAATAGTGGATGATATCCTGACACTGTAAAAAATCTTTATACTGTTAGTACATATACTATTTACTCTTAGTAAAATGTTTTATGTATCCGTGGGTACCCGCACCACGGGTATCATATTCTCTGTCCCCACCCTCAAAGGAATATTGCATGTATTTCATGTGAGTATTTTTTTTCCGAGTATTTACGATTTACGGGTATGAGTATTTTTGCAAAAATGATTGGCTACATACCCGACCCGGTTTGGCAAAGGGACCCAAATATTTGGTTTTTCAGGAAGCCCAGAGTCACACTCATAACTCATTACCTGTTTTCTTTTTTTTTTTCTTTACTTATTTATGTTTTTAGTCCCTGAAAGTTCAGCGTGTTTTAATTTTAATTTCTAAAAGTTATTTTGATCGGAAGTAATCTTTAAATTTTTAAACATTTTGGTTTTGGTCCCCTCATTAGTAAAAATCTGTTATATTGGCAGTCCATGTGGTCTGAACTGATGCCAAATAGGTGATATAACGTGGATGATACAGATCCACGAATACGCGTGTATGATACAGATCCACGAACACAAAATGGTCCAATACGCAAAATGGTCATGTATGCAAAATATTTTGAGTTCATACGTCTGAATCATGCATATCACAACACCTATTTGGCGCTACTTTACACCCCGTGACATCTAGTGCGGATTTTCGCTAACCATATAAACAAATAACTGATTTTTTGTAACGAAGGAAACCAAAACCAAAATCATTGAAAAATTAAGGACTGATCCGATGAAAATAACTTCTGGCACTAAAACCATAAATAAACGCCCCCCCCCCCCCCCCCCCAACAAAATCTACAGTACCTTGTTCACCACCACCACCTTCTCCATTCTCGTGATTCTGTTTTCTATATGCAAAATTAAAAGGGTATTCTTCAAATGCTCTGATAAAATATGATTTCCCATTTCATTCAAAACCACCTCTTTCTTTTATCCCCTTTTCTATTTCATCAAAAACCACCACCCCTTGCTGTTGCACCACAAAACCCATCTTCTCTTTCTCTCAAAGTTTCAACCTTTCTCACTTTTAAAGCTACCCATGTTGTTAAAGTCTCTTCCTTGGTTTCATTTCATTCACCCACTTCCAATTCTTCAAAACGTGTATCTCGGGTTGCAATGGCTGAAGCTCAGAATGTGCTTCTAGATTACCTACATTCAACACGTGGCTACACCTTCATGGATGCTGAGTACATTAGTAAGAATTCACCACATTTTGTTCAACTTTTGTTGTCTCAGTTGGAAAACCATTATGATGATGAATTTGATGATGATGTTGCTGGTTGCTTAAGAAAGTTCTTATGGTACAATCCAATTAATGAGTTTGAACCATTTCTTGAGAGCTTAGGGATTTTACCATTTGAATTGCCTTTGTTTCTCCCTCATGATATGATGTACTTGTCTGATGATTATTTGTTGCTTGAAAATTTTCATGCTTTGAGTAATTATGGGATTCCCAGGAATAGGATAGGGAACATTTACAAGGATGCAAAAGAGGTTTTTGGATATCCTAGTGATCTTTTGTTATGGAGATTTCGAGCTTACGAAAGTTTGGGGATGAGTAGGTCCATGGTTATCAAGCTTGTTGTTTGTTGCCCCTCGCTTTTGGTTGGTGATATGAGCAGTGAATTGGTCATTGTTCTCGATTGGTTGAAGAAAATTGGGATTGGAAATTATTGGATCGAGAATCACTTGTGTGGGAATTACTTGTCTTGTTCAACAACATATAATGCGAAAGGAATGCTTGATTCTATGCAATTCCTTCATAAAATAGGCTATTCTGAGAAACAGATGCATGATTTGTTTAAGGCAAATCCTGTATTATTATTGGAAGGTTTTGGGAATTTGTACTTATTTTTTGGTCTATCACTTAAGCTAGGTCTCGAGATAAATATGATTTATTCTTCTTTTATTGAATATCCCCATATCTTGTCGAATAAGTGTGCAAGAAATCTCTTGAGAGCGATTAATTTTTTACGTTTTATTGGACTAGGAATAGATGACATTGCACACATTTTATCTAACCACATGCATATCCTGAGCTCTCATCCCTTGAAAGGTCCAAAAACTGTTTGTGGGCAGTTAAAACTTGCAAAAGCTGATTTATACAAAATCATAAAGGATGATCCACTAAAGCTGATTAGTTTGGCTTCAAAATTGAAACAGGATAGTGCTGAATACCTATCTCCTTATGACCCTAGTATACATTTGGAGAAAACAACATTCTTGATGAAGTTAGGATACGCTGAGAACTCTGAGGAGATGGCGAAGGCATTAAAAAGGTTCCGAGGGAGAGGTGATCAATTACAGGAGAGGTTTGATTGCCTGGTAGAAGCTGGTTTGGAGTATAACACTGCAATCGAAATGATAAAACGTGCTCCTATGATTCTAAACCAGAGCAAAGTTGTGATTGAAAAGAAGATTGATTTCTTAAGAAATACTTTAGGTTACCCATTAGAATGTGTGGTGGGATTCCCAGTGTACTTATGTTATGATTTGGAGAGAATTTTTCTCAGATTTTCAATGTATGTGTGGGTGAGGGAGAGGAATGCGGCAAATCCTATGTTGGCCTTGAGCACCATCCTTGCATCCTCTGATGAACGGTTTGAAAAATACTTTGTTAATCCGCATCCTGAAGGTCCAACCATCTGGGAAGCTCTAAAGAGGTTGTCACATAAAGATAAGTGCTAAGTCATTATGCTTCCTTCGCATTTTTTTAAATTTTGGTTATGATGTCTATTTAACTCATTTTTGCCTTGACAATTCTCTTTTACTCAAACTGTCATGAAGTTTTTTTAAGATAGGAAATACTTTGCAGATGAATAAGTTAGACTTCAAATCATGTACCTAGGTGCTTATAACTACTTCTATTTTCGTATATTCTTTTTAGTTTTTCTTCCTTTTATGAGGGGAAAAAACCATTAAACAAATCCCAATACAGAGGGCAACTGCTTGTATTAGATGTCCATGCTCACCAGGACAATAGAAACTGCTTTCTTAATTGTACTGTTTCATGGTTTTTGTGGTGATCTCTTTCAAGGAAGGCTTCTTTGCCCATTTCTTTTCTGTGTATTAACTATTAACTGAAAGCACGTATCAAATTCCACAGTCAGATTCTCACTCCGAGATAATTCTTAGCATGAATTGATGTGGAAAAAAAACTGCATAAATGATGAAATCACCTATCGAAAAGAGGAAATAAATTATATAGAACCATGAAAGAGGATAAGCTTTAATATCTTTGATGTGAAAATCTTTTGCACAGAGATGTAGGTAGAAAATCTTTTGTAAGTAAAATTCGTAGAGGGTCGCTATTCACTTCTACTATTCTGATTGTGATTTTAAGGAAATGGTTATGTGCTTTTTGTTCCATTCTTTACAGTTTTCTTCTTCTGCTATTGATTTTAAGGAAATGTTTGTGTTTTTTGGTGTCAGATTTAAAACTTATCAACTTACTTAGCTTTCTAGAAAGTTGGTCTTCTCATAGCATGAGATGTTGCCCTCCCCCACTTGTTCTGATTGTGATAAGGAAATGTGTATGCTTAAAACAAATTCTGAACTTGCTTAGCCTTTCAAGAGAGTTGGTCCTCACATAGTATCAGAACTTTTATAACTAAGTGTTTCAAAGTTTGATTCTTGTTATTCCAATTTCTATAAATAGATGTCAATTTTTTTCACATAATTATCTTTCAATAAGGCTGATATAGGGAAAGAAATACCTACATAAATAGGCGAAAACTAATTCTCATAGTAACATGGCTTTGAACTAAAAGCAGCTAGAAATACTGTATGGTACCACTCAACAAAATGATATATTTTTAACTATCAGCACATTTTAGGTGAATATGCTGCATTGACACTTCATATATACACGCTCCAAACCCTCATTCACTACAAGCCCAAAGAGCATTCTCTTAGATCCCAACATTTCCAACCAGCGGAAAAAAAGGAAATAGAAAGCTGCAGTACAAGTTTACCAAAAAAAGAAAGAAAACTACCACAGTACAGGCTTGTGCATGAGTGATGCAATTGCATGACATAAGTAAATATTCCCTAAGTAGCTATTTATTTATTGCAAGTGAGATAAAACATGTTCCACAACGTAGCTTGCAACAATACTATTAGTTCTCTCAGTTGGATGGAAAGAATCCCAGAACACATATTTGGAAGCATCTGAACAACTGAACATGCTTCCCCTGCTGCATGCATATCCCATCTCGAACATTCCGGTAGCGCAACATGCCACTGAAGCTGATTCGAACCCTGTACATAAAAATGTTTCGATGTGAATGAGTGAATCTTTTTTCCTATTTTGAATAAACATGTATCTATATATAGTTGTAAGTTGTAACAACATACCATATAGTTCAGGGTTTCTTATGATATGCAACATAATGTAATATGGATTCGAGAACACCAATTTGATCCCTGGTAACTCCTGGTTGAGCTTGGTGGTCAAATTCTTGAGTTTATCGTTGAACTCGACCGATATGGTATTGTATCTAGCAACACAATCATTCTGTCCCATGATATTGGTGGTTCTTTCCAATGGCAAGCAACCCATCGGAGGTAACCCTCCAAGGGATATCTTCCTAGCACCGAGGCCATAGAGGTTTCTGATGAAGTTCTCTGCTATGCTAGCAAGGAAAGTCTCATACTGTTGGGGTGTGAAACGTGATGCCCTGCCAGGCATGGTGTAGTAGTTCTCCAAGAAGTCGTTTGTTCCAAGGCTCATGAGGTGTAGTGCTTCTGCAATGGTCTCATTTGCCTTGCTTTCACCAAGGTAGGCTCTCAGATTCTTTTGGTACCCCTTGTAGTACTCCAACTGTCTCCATAATGGTATAACAGACTGCATCATCCAAAATCATGACCAAATGGTTTAACTTGTGTGTCTTTAAGGTATATATGCATTTAATTCATTTATACTCTTGGGGAATGTTATACCAGATTAGTAGCCTACCCTTTTTTTTTTTCCAGGTCATGGTATCTAGGATAAGATATCAAGCATTTCCTTCTTGATGTGACTTATTTTACTCCTAGTTCAAAGTCATTAGGTTCATGAGTTATAACTTATAATCCATTTTTCATATTCTCATTTATGAAGTACTCAAGTATGTATTAAACGAATTAGGAGAGGATTATTAATGTGAGCATGTAGAAAATAATTTGTATACTGCATATAATTAACTACTATATGGATCATTTAAAAATTTAATAAATAATTAATATCAAGAGTTTGTACTATTCCTTTTCTTCTTTTTTGTCCATTTTCCTCGTCTAATGGTTATTATGTTTATTTAACTGTTTTAACTTATTATCAAATTTTTTAACAGTCGTGATCTTTTCATTTTCCTTAAAAAAAATGATAGGATCTTGACTCAGAGAGGATGATGTTATGTTACATGTAGAGCTAGAACGTGTCAAACCTCAATCAAGATGCATGTTAAGGTTTATATATATATATATATATATATATATATATATATATATATATATATATATATATAAATTTCTAAATGATGCCTATCTTTGGCTCATCTCTTTATTGAAGTAAGCATAACTTTTTTTTTCAGCAATATTAAGACCTAGGAAAACATAGAAATAAAAAAGATTGATGAAAAAGTAAACAACACAATTCCACAAGTTTGAAGAAGGAATGGATGATTGATTAATGATTACCAGCACATCTGAAGTTGCGTTGTCATAACCAGTAGCAGCAGAAGCAAAGGTGACACCAATGGCAAAATCTGAAATGTTATACCTGGGGTCCAAGTATGCTGGCACATATTTTTGAAGGCCAAAAGCCTCAGATATAAAGTCAGTTGGTATTTTCCCATTGCTGAACCTTCCAGTTGCTTTCCCACCATCAAAATCACGCCCATATGGCTCAAAATTGCTCCGTGCGATCGTAGGAATGAAGTTGTTGTTCCCTGCATCGACCGATGAATCACCGAAGACGATGATTGCCGGAATCTTTGCATTATTCTTGGCCACCAAGAAGAGCAATTGAAGCAAAATGATGCACAAAATATTTGGCAAGCATAGTGATATCTTGCTATGCCCTTCCATTATACTAGGAGTAACTTTGGAGTATAACTTAATTTGGAGTGAGTGAGTGAGTAAAAAGTGGTGAACTTGTGATACAATAAATATTGGTTAGGGCTATTAATGGAACGTTGATTTTTTGAGGCTTGGGTGAAGAAGTTGTTGGAATTATAATTGCTATGGCAAGATCACAGTTGTTATGGATAATGTGGGATTTGGTATTCAAGCTTTATTTTTGGTGCAATGGAAGCTAAATAATAGGTCACATTCTAGAAAATTATAGGTCCTTATTATAGGTCACATTCTAGAAAAAAAAATTTTTGTCCTAATTATAAGTCACTTTATATTTCCTATACATCATTTATTGTTTTTTCTTTTTTTTTGCCCTTATTAAATTATCTATGTGTTTTTTGTTTCATCAATGAGTGTGAATTTTCCAAGAAAAGTTGAGAGAGTAAAATTGTAATGTTAGAATATATTCTCATAGAATTCATAAAACTAATTATTTTCTTTGGTATGTGTAATTCGGTTAAGTATACCCTATAATAAGGACCGGAGGGAGTAATATAGTTTGATAATGACCCGAAATATAATTTACTAGCAGAGAGGATTGAGAATAGAAGAGACTGAAGTACTACATGACATCTTTGAATTAAATCTGCTAATAAAATTATTAGAGTAAGATCAGGCGAGCCTAATACCATAAATGGCTAATAGTATCCCCTTAGCTGAGCACTTATTGGTAAGTTCCACACTATTGATTTTGTAAACATTCAAAATCATTAATTTTGAATTAATACTTATAATTTTGATTAATTGATAAAAAAATACAGTAGTAATAATTTTGATTAATTAATGCAGGACCAAGTGTTTGAAAATGTTTAAAAACATTAGTCTAGAATCATCCCCGGTTTACAAATTAAAAGTATATAGACTTACCCAGCCATACACTTCACATGTCATTAAATCATTTTAAAACTACCTCTAAGCATGAGAAAGTATATCATTTTAAAACTACCTCTATGCTTGAGAAAGTTTCTTTCACATATTGGCTTCTTGTCCCTAAGTAACAAAATAACAAAAATACTATGGAATAAAGAAATAGGAATAAAAACAATTATTTAGAAATGTTGAAATAAAAGCTGAATAACTTGTCATATATCAAAATTTGAATTTAAATATGTATGATGACAGTCAGTAAAATTGAAGATGCCTCGTCACCGTGCAAACCCCATAAATAAGTTGGAGATCGAGTTAAGTACTAGTAAGTTTTTCCACGTCCACTGCATGAACATGAAGTATTGATAGATATGTTCAACGGCATATTCGTACACCAATAAATTGATTGACAACATATATATCTCATCTGCCAAAATCTAGTTAAAGTGGTTCTTTTAACACTGAAACTTAACATAATACTAATGAAGAAGGTCCATTATACAAAGTGTTGTTATACCTTAATACAGTAGTTTTTTATATCATCAACCTTGGAGGCATACGCTATGAAAATCCTAGTATGTTAGAAGTAATGTTTCACTGATTTCCGGCATGCACCAACTGCTACCAAGCGACAGGAAGAGGCTGTCAGAGAATTAATTAGCCAGTTATGCAGTTGCAACTGTCTAACAAACTACCAAGTTTCCCTCTCTCAGGATCTAAGCCATTAATTTAATGTTCCCAACAAGAAAGGAGGTGATGCCATTTATGTGTGCTGTGCTTCCCACTAATTAATTGACATTCTCCTGTTTCATACCACTCTTTTAATTGTTGATTTGCTTCTAATTTTCAATTGGAAGATGCTAACTAGTACTTTCAGAGCATTTTTTAACCAATCAAAATAAGTAATTTTATGTTGAGAAATGAGATGTTTAAGTATTTTAAAAAAAATTATATTCACTTGTTTTGTTTTTCTTAATTGGTATTATTAAGGTAGCAAAATTTTTTGTTCATTTATGCTGAAGTATATAATATCTATTATTTAGAAAATTTAGGGGCGTTAACTATTTTTTTTCTTCCCTTTTTTTCCTTATTGTTTTATTAAGGCAAATATTATTTAGGCTTAAATACCAAAATGGTTCATATAAATATCGATTCTTTTGAAATTGATCCCTACAGAAAATATTGGTTTTGGTCCCTGCATTTAAAAGCGTTTTGGTTTTAGTCCCGTTAAATGTGGATGGAAAACGTAAAAAAGGTAATATATTAGTGTATATATTCTTTCATTAATTCTCAAGGGTAAAAAGACAACTTTCATTACATAAGGTAACCAATTCAAAAACCATGACAGTAGAAGGACCAAAACCTATTAAATCTAATAACAGAGGGTTCAAAACAATCTGTCAACAAAATTATGGGGACCAAATTTAACATGAGGGATCAAAACCAAAACATTTTATAAATGCATGAATTAAAATCAAAAGAAAAATTTTGCAAGGACCAATTTCAAAAGAGACAATATTTATATGGATCATTTTTATATTTAAGCCTATTTTTTATTCTTTCTATATTTTTAAAGGATAGAGGAGAAAGCATATCACTCACGTTTGATGCAGTTTTAACATTTGAGTTGGTTCCTGAAGATTTGTCTCTAACATGCAACCTAAAATTGGATAGTTACTATGCAACCTTTTAGTAAACTAATAAAAAGTTGACACCTAAGACATGTGTGTCATGTCATTCCTTGAAGTAGTGATTTATAATTTTTACAATTTACTCCAACATTAAAAGTAAATTAATTTAATTTAGTCCTTTGTACCTATTAGCAATTTACAACATAGATTAAAACAACAGGTGATGATTATGACAACAAGTGATTATGACAACAGGTGTTAAATTAATTTGCTAATAGGTACAAATAACTAAATTAAATTAATTTGCTTTTTATGTTGGAGTAAATTGTAAAAATTATAAATCACTACTTCAAGGAATGACATGGCACACATATCTTAGGGGTCAACTTTGTATTAGTTTAGTAAAAGGTTGCATAGCAACCATCTAATTTTAGGTTGCATGTTAGTAACTCCCTTGTCTTTATTGTTTTTTTTCATACATTTAACGGTTAACATGAGTTGTTAGATGTACTTTGGTTAAAATATATGTTACTTTACGGTAGTAATCCACACCGTCGATGTTTACCTTAATTCATTTGTACATGAGATAGATATCTCGGATGTTAATATTGTTCAGGTGAAAACTTGGTTTTTCTCTTTATGGTAAAGTATACATTCATAACAAATTAGAAAAATCCTACGCCATCCGACTTAAAATATAAGTAATAAAAAAACACATTCCATTTAATTTAAAATATAAGCAAAAGTAACTAATATTATTAAATTTTATTTCATTGTCAATGCTAATTTCTTAAGATATATTTAGAAAATTGTTTTTTCATTTAATTTTTGTTTCATTATTCCCAATATTACTTTCCTAAAATACCTCTATTTTGTAGGAGTATATAAATTTGAGAAAATTAAATACAATCAACTAACATTCTTAATAAGTATGAAAGTAGTTGGATTTGCTTATATTGTAAGCCGGAGGGTATAAGTGTTTAATCATTTACTCCATCCGTTTCATTATGTTTGGCCTTTTAGCTTTTTTTTCTGTTTCATATTGTTTGGCCTTTTACATTTTCAATACATAAACATATTTTTTCTTTCCAATTTTAACCTTTCATTTAATCATTTCTCTTACTCCTCATTAATTCTACTTTTATCATCTTCCTCATCTCTAAATCACTATACATTAATTAATGAACACACTTACTAGTAAAAATTAAATAGTACTACAATTTCCAATAAGGATTAAATAGGGGCATTATTTTGGACAAACTATACATAATATTTACAATAATTAACATTTTCTTAATATGTGTGCCCAGACCTAAAAGACTAAACATGATGAAATGGAGGGAGTATTATTATTATTATTATTATTATTATTATTATTTTAACATGGAGGGAGTATTATTTAGTCATAGAAGAGGAGGATATATAGAAAAGGATTAGTTAGAAATTTAGAAAAATTCATTATCTATAACTACATAGTTTTCTTATGAAAAACTAAATATATAATCTTTAAAACTAATAAATATATAATTAAAGAAATATATATTTTCTTTAGATATCTAAACCAATAATATTCATATTCCAAAAATTTATGTTGTTGTTTAAATAATAATGGTCGTGCTAATTAGAGTAGTCAAAATGAGTCGGGCCAGCCGGGCCGAGCCAAAAAGCCCAAAAAATCATAGGGCTCGAGCTCCTTAGTATAACCTATCTATTCAACCCGAATTATTTAGCCCGGCCCGATCGGGTTCGGGTTCGGGCTGGCCCGGCGACCCAGAAAAATTCACATTTTTTTTACTTTATATGTGCATGTGTTTATTATAAAAGGAAAAACACTTATTATTATTGGTTACAAAAATATGTGTAAAAAAATAAAGGAAGTTTATTCATTAATTTTTTTTTTAAAAAAATATATATAAATTTTTTTGAAGTGGTTGAATTGAAAAAAAAAGAGATGATGCGGGCCGGCCCGAAACCCACTTAGGACGGGTTTGGGTTTCATACTAGGGTACTCAATTTACAACCGGGCTTTTTGGTCCGAGCCCGGCCCGCAAGCCCATTTTGACAACTCTAGTGCTAACAAGTACAATCAGAAATGCTTAGAATGATACTTATTAATTTTAAGCCCGTTTTGATGCTTAGAAGTTAGAAATGTAAAAAATAAAGGAAGTTTATTTATTAATTTTTTTTTAAAAAAATATATATAAATTTTTTTGAAGTGGTTGAAATGAAAAAAAAAAAAGAGATGATGCGGGCCAGCCCGAAGCCCGCTTAGGGCGGGTTTGGGTTTCATACTAGGGTACTCAATTTACAACCGGGCATTTTGGCCCGAGTCCGATTTGGCCCGAGCCCGAAGCGGGCCTGTCCGAACCCGGCCCACAAGCCCGTTTTGACCGCTCTAGTGCTAACAAGTGTTTTAAGATCATTTTTTAAGAATTACAAAAGAAGTAAATCAATATTGAAAAATCAAAATTTAACATTTTCTAATATGTTAAGCACATCATTTTTCAAGTAAAAAAAAATAATTTTTATTTTGTTTAAACAATATCATTAAGATATTCGTTAAATTTTCAAAATAATAATTTGATTCAAAGACTACATTGCTTTCGGAGTTTTAAATTCTAGGAAACAAGTTCTTATATATATATATATAAAAAAAAAAAAAGGAAACAAGTGGAGTACCATAGAGTATGTGTTACTAGAAAAAAAATGTTTATAACATTGGAAATAGTAGAGTATTAGAAAAAAGAACATATTTATAATATTAAAAATAGTAGAGCTGATTTTTTAATGGTTTTGTTATCTATGATTTTTAAGGTTGAGGCTAAAAAGGTTCAAAATGATTTTTTTAATAAAGTAATGCTAATTTAAATAAATAAAAGCTAGGACTACTCCTTCATATAAGATTCTTTGCAGTAACCAAGAGGGTCAGGACTCAGGATCGGAGCACATTGACCTGAACACAAGTGGTTCTATAAAGTAAATTAAAGGAGTTTTGGCTTGAAATCGGAAGCACACAATGTCACAATCCATGCATATAGAAGACAAAGATTCCATACAAAATTTAGATTCATTAATATGATTTTCTTTTAAATAACTAAAAATTATATGAAATGAAAATATCTAGCAATATGACGATTATCTTTCGTTATTAGTGTTATAAATGCTTAAAGATGAAAAACAGAATGTAAACCAACTTCTATAGATTTTGTGCTTCTGTTTGCATTGCATATGGAGAGGACCAAATTTTTTATTTTTATCAACATTGAAGAGAGTACGAAAGGTATAGTTTCGTAAACAATTTATGTCAAGTACAGAATTGATGACTTTTGAACATTATCTACCACAAACAACTGGCATTATCAATGTCTAGAGACTAAGGCAAAGAACTACTATATACTGTGTATCCAAGCCTTTTGAAAGGCAAATAGCTAGAAATAATTAATAGATAGATCAAGATCATCTATCCAAAAGTTGCTAGAAGCTTTGGGATTAAATAATTAGAGACAATGCGGTTAGTCTTCTCGGTAGGATGGAAGGCATCCCAAAACACGTATTTGTTGGCGTCTGTGCATGTTAGTGGATTCTTGTCACTGCACAAATAGCTCATCTCAAATGTTCCAGTTGAACAACATGCCTTCTCTGCAACCTCGTATCCTGAAATATAATATAATATAATAATAATAATAATAATAATAATAATAATAATAATAATAATAATAATAATAATATATTTATATAATAAAAGATCATTTTTTTTATCAGTATAATAAAAGATCAATTGAAAAGTTAATTGCATATAGGGAGGACCCAGAACATTTGAATCTACAATGTAATTGCTTAATTACAATTTTACAATTTTTTTAAGCAAAACTGAATCAACCACTATTCGAACCCATATACAAACAAAACTTATATATGAGAAAGTAGAGAGATATACAAATCCTACAACTCATATACTAATCTAAAAAAAATAACATTGCTACCTACAATTGAAACAAATCGGTGTCATATATGTTCTTACTTTAATTATGTCAAGAAAAGCAGCTAAGTCAAAAAATCCATCATTAAAAATCATGTCATTGAACAATTTTGTATATTTAGTATTAGGTCATTGATTCAGGTCCTTGTTAATTGGAGAGTGTGAATTAATCTTATTTTAATTTATTAATAGGTGAATAACAGTATTAGATGGTTTGAAACCACATCTGAACCAAAAACTTTAAAGCATTAAGTTTATGGATTTCCACTTATATGTTGTTTAATTTATCATGTTTTAGTTAATATGGAACTAGATTGTTTTTATCTATCTCCACATAAAACTCCAAAATTCACCATTCTTACGGGTAGATATACCCATTTCAAGAAAAAAAAGAATACTAGTAGATATACCACCCTCTACAGAGTCCATAACTTGATATTGATGATAAGAAGTTAAAAGTAAACCTAAAAGCTGAAAGTAGGTAAGCAAACGATCCTAGCTGGCCTCTCTATTATAGCATTATGAACTTCAACCAGGAGCAACTTTGAAGCATATATATACTACAATTTTGTCTTAGTAGTTCTAACCCATCACAGCTTATCATCATCTTGATTGGCATGGATTAAATGATATGAACACTATTGAAGTGGAGGAGCAAGATGAAAGTTGGAGATGAGCGTAAAAAAGAAATTTCACATATATAATTAAGGGTTTGCTTAACTTCAACCCTAAAAAATAGAAAAATGGGAAAAAAAGTCTTGAAAAACTAACCCACTAATTAACTCTTAAAGTATTAAACATTTATTCTTTCAATACAAAGATACTTTTTTTAGTGTCTTATCCTGTTAAAAAAAAATCCTATTAAAAAAAATCTAAAATTAAAGGGATATATCCAAATGTTACAAAAGGAGATCATTGAATAACTTCCCTAATTCTTGATCGTGAATAATGGCTCTTAATTAGCTCTTTTTTTCTTAGCTTATTCAGATTATTGATGTATAAACCACCATATAGATTATTTTAATGATATCTCTTACTCCCATGCAATTCTTGTTGATTGAGCACTTCTAATACTCCTTAACGAAATCTTTGATCATAAAAAATAGTTTTTCTTAATTCTAAAAGAATTTTTTTTACATCAATGATTTTTTTAACCGATAATCGAACACTAATAATTTTTTTAGATAAAAGAAATCACCAAAGTAAATTTATTTTGCTGCAAAGTTTTTCCCAAAAACACGACATGAATCAAATCATTGATTTAGTTTTTAAAAAATTCAGTAATCTATCAATTATACCGGACATTATTGATATAATTAATGCATTATGCATAGGAAAATAAACCTTTTGTTTCAAAAATGAACATAGATTATTATAAAAATAAATAATAAATAAATAGGGTGGATTTTAATTTGTTATGAGGGGATTTGCATGACACATACATTCTGAATGCTATTGTATTATTTGTGACTTGTTTCAGGCATACAACTATGCTATTCTATTATTTCAAAAGTATCATACTAAGCATTCATCAACAACAAAATAGAGATAAAATATTTGATAAGGTTTGAAATCCATTGGTATAGATCAAAAGTAACAACGTTCGCATGGAGGCAATACTTGACAGGGTGCCTCCAAAAGTAAATTTAATGAAGAGAGGAGTAATGCTAATAGGAAGGGACATGTGTGCAGCAAATGTCATAGGGAACTAATGCTTACAGTGGACGGTTTTGCAATCGACGCTTCAAATTCAATGCAAGAAGCAATCAAATTAATGAGATTAAGCATTTTTCATAGGAACAAGACATATATAGCAATTGGTGTGCACATGGTTTGCAGTATGCTGGACGCTATGGTTAACAAAAAATAAATTAATTTTTAAAGATGAGAACTTGACAGAGGATAAAGTTAGGGAGCAAATCAAGATTTAGACTTGGACGTGGATGAGAGCAATTAAATGCAAGAAAATACAGGTTTACATTTCCAATTTGGTGTATGGATTTTTAAAACTGCATTATGAATAATATATAACAATCTAAGGAGCAAAAATAGGGTGGATTTTAATTTGTTACAAGGGGATTTGCCCGACACATACATTCTGGATGCTATTGTATTATTTGTGACTTGTTTCAGGGATATAACTATGCTATTGTATTATTCCGAAAGTATCGTACTAAGTATTCATCAACAGCAAAATAGAGATAAAATATTTGATAAGGTTTGGAATCCATTAGTTCAACTCAAAGTAACAACGTTTGCATGGAGGGCAATACTTGACAGGGTGTCTCCAAAAAGTAAATTTAATGAAGAGAGGAGTAATGCTGGGGACATATGTGCAGCAAATGTCACAGGGAACTAATCCTTACAATGGACGGGTTTGCAATTGGCGCTTCAAATTCAATGCAAGAACCAATCAATTCATGGAATTAAGCATTTTTCATAGGAACAAGACATATATATGGCAGTCGGTGTGGTTTGCAGTATGCTGGACGCCATGCTAACAAGAAATAAATAAATTTTTAAAGATCAGAGAACTTGACAGAGGATGAAGTCATGGAGCAAATCAAGATTCAGACTTGGACGGACGTGGATGAGAGCAAACGCAAGAGAATATAGGTTTACATTTCCAAATTGGTGTATGGATTTTCAAAACAATTTAAGCATAAAAAATAGGGTGGATTTTAATTTGTTAAAGGGGATTTGCATGACACATACATTCTGAATTCTATTGTATTATTTGCGACTTGTTTCAGGGATATAAACTATGCTCTCTTTAATAAAATTTGCCTTATAAAAAAGTGCTAAAAGCTAAGATTATTGAAAAACTAAGTCAATTATTTTTTTATTAGTATTTATATTTAGTTTTTTTATATAAAAAAAACTCTTTTTCACTTTTTATCCTAACACCTAAAAAATCCAAAAATAAAGCCTAGAAGATAAGGTCATTAATATTAATGTCCTGGTCTTTATCTCTCATTTGGAAAATACATATGAATTTCACCTTGTCTAATTGCAAACGCGATTGTTCCTCTTCTAGCCAAACACTGTACTCGTATCTCCTACTTTCGCTACTTCATAGCATCACTTCCCACTTTTGAATGATAGCATTATTCCAACTAGTAATCACTAGTGAAAAAACCAAAAAATAAGCAAAGGAAAAAACCAAAAAAAAGCAAATTCGAAAACCTATATACCGTAAGGGTTTTTAGTTGTAATGAGATTTTTTTAGTTTACTCATAAGGGTTTACACACTTAAATATCTTTAATACTATATACCCCAAAGTAAATTAGAAAATACCATTCATAATAATCCTATCAGAAATTGAAGCAAATAACATAAGCAAGATAGAGCTTGAGAGCAAATTATTATAGAAAGAAAAATCATACCATATGTTGAAGGTCTTGTAATGATGTCTTTCACTTGGAGCTAGAATTACTTTGATTAACTTTGTTTTGTTGAGTCTGCCTGTTTATTTTTTGTCTTATTTTACTCTTCCTCCGCATAAAGTAAATAATATTCTGGTTAAGATTCAGAGAAATTTTCTGTGGGGTGGTTGTGGTTAGAGGAAGAAAATCTCTTGAGTAAGTTGGGATGCAGTTTGTCAAAATAAAGAGAAGGGAGGTGTAGGTGTGAAAAACTTAATCGTCTTCAACAAAGCATTATTAAGTAAATGGCACTGGAAGCTGATC
This sequence comes from Crotalaria pallida, assembly GCA_037953625.1. Lineage (NCBI taxonomy): Eukaryota > Viridiplantae > Streptophyta > Magnoliopsida > Fabales > Fabaceae > Crotalaria > Crotalaria pallida. The sequence continues at coordinate 155,520,700 of CM075651.1, read as the reverse complement.
AATAAGGAAGGGGGTTTGTGGGAAAAGATCATATACAGTGAATATGGAGACTTTAATCCTTTGAAATTGGGAATTAGTGTCGGGGCCAGGCGTGAGGGGTGTCAGTGGTGGAGGGGCATTTGTAATTTAAAAGTGGGGTTGGTATGGGAGGTGGGTGGTTTGAAAACAGTATATCAAAATTTTTAAAGTGTGGAAATTCCTTCAAATTGGGAGGATGCTTGGCTTGGGTGTCATCCTCTTAGGGATGTTTTCCCAAATCTATTTTTAATTTCTAAATAATGCTAAAGAAAAATTAGTTAAAGAAGTATTTGAAGTAGAATCTGGTGTGGGATGCTGGAGTCTTGCATGGAGAAGAAGATTGTATGATTGAGAAATTTCTCAAAAGAATGAGCTATTTATTCTGTTGAAAGATGTTACTCTGCAAGCCAATGAGCCTGATTTGGTCCTATGGGCCTTGGCAATTGTGGCACTTTTTCTGTTAAAACAGCATACAATTTCTTAATGTCTAAACTGTCACCTACTGTACTGTTGTTGTTGGTGTTGTTCTTGATCTGGCAGGTGCTTTGAAGAAGGCGTGGAAGGTTAAGGCTCCTCCAAAGGTCCAAGCTTTTATGTGGCAATTGCTTTGGGACATAATTCCAAAAAAATTGAGTTTGCGTAAACGAGGAGTAATGGTTCTTGCAAACTGTATTCTTTGTGGTCAAACAATGTTATTTGTGGTCAAACAGAGGAGGATTCTTCACATCTATTTTTATATTGTGTAGTTGTTTATCAGGTTTGGAATGCCATTGGTGCTTGGTTACAAATTAATTTCAATATGAAGGCATCGGTTCCACTGAAGACTTCCTTCGTTGTTTGGCGAATTGGTCAGGTGTAGCCTGGTTTGCAGTTATGTGGCTTGTATGGTTAAAAAGGAATAAGGTGGTGTTTAAAGAACAAGAACTCAACTTAATGGAGTTAGTTGAGTCTATAAAGTTTAGATCTTGGTGTTGGGTTAATGTGTTGGGGGTTTGTTTATTTCAACATGCAAACTAGCGATTATGCTCTGTACCTGGTTCCTAAGCTTTGTTGTACACCGTTCTGTCTTGATGTTGGGTGGTTCTTGTATTGTTTATCATCTTAAGGTGGGAGGAGTTGGTGTTTCTTGATTGGTTCTGTTATGCTCTTTTTCCCTTATTTTGAATTTTTCCTCTGGGTTTTTTTATTCAAGGTTTTTAAGGAGGTAAAAGTCCTAACAAGTGTTTTTTGATGGTTAGGGTCATTATTTGTGTATAGGTTGGTAGGTGGATTTGGGGGAATTTTTTGTATGAGATTACTAGTACTTTATTTGCTTCACAATGGTGTGAAGCTTAAATTTGTATCTGGTTGTGATTAACTTGATGCATATGATTGTGGTTCCCTCTAACAAATCCTTCATAAAATGTGGGGTCTTTGGGTGTTTTATGATGCTCGGTTAATCTTTATGTTAATAAATTTTTCTTTATTTGTTGTTAAAAAAAACTCAGAGTAACAACGTTTGCATGGAGGGCAATACTTGACGGGGTGCCTCCAAAAGTAAATTTAACGAAGAGAAGAGTAATGCTAACAAGAGGGCCGGGACATATGTGCAGCAAATGTCACATGGAACTAATCCTTACAATGGACGGGTTTGCAATCGGCGCTTCAAATTCAATGCAAGAACTAACCAATCAATTCATGGAATTAAGCATTTTTCATAGGAACAAGACACATATATGGCAATCGATCAGTGTGGTTTGCAGTATGCTGGACGCTACGGCTAACAAGAAATAAATAAATTTTTAAAGATCAGACCTTGACAGAGGATGAAGTTATGGAGCAAATCAAGATTCAGACTTGCACGGACATGGATGAGAGCAAATGCAAGAGAATACAGGTTTACGTTTCCAAATTGGTGTGGGTATGGATTTACAAGGGGATTTGCATGACACTTACATTCTAAATTCTATCGTATTATTTGGGACTTGTTTCAGGGATATAACTTTGCTTTTTTTAATAAAATTTGCCTTATAAAAAAAGTGCTAAAAGCTAATATTATTGAAAAACTAAGTCGATTATTTTTTTATTAGTATTTATATTTAGTTTATTTATATATACATACATATATATATATAAACTCTTTTTCACTTTTTATCCTAAACCTAAAAAATCCAAAAATAAAGCCTAGAAGATAAGGTCATTAATATTAATGTCCTGGTCTTTATCTCTCATTTGGAAAATACGTATGAATTTCACCTTGTCTAATTGCAAACGCGATTGTTCCTCTTCTAGCCAAATACTGTACTCGTATCTCCTACTTTCGCTACTTTATAGCATCACTTCCCACTTTTGAATGATAGCATTCCAACTAGTAATCACTAGTGAAAAACCAAAAAATAAGCAAAGGAAAAAACCAAAAAAAAGCAAATTCGAAAACCTATATACGGTAAGGGTTTTTAGTTGTAATGAGATTTTTTTAGTTTACTCATAAGGGTTTACACACTTAAATATCTTTAATACTATATACCCCAAAGTAAATTAGAAAATACCATGCATAATAATCCTATCAGAAATTGAAGCAAATAACATAAGCAAGATAGAGCTTGAGAGCAAATTATTTTAGAAAGAAAAATCATACCATATGCTGAAGGTCTTGTAATGATGTCTTTAACAATGTCATATGCATTTGCGGACACCGCATTTAATTGTGGGAGATTCCTATTCAATTTTGAGATAAGTCTATCCAACTTATTATTAAATTCCAAAGCCACGTTGTTGTATTCTTCGTTGCAAGCATGGTGACCAAGAATGTCTGTAGCTCTCTCTAATGGGAGACACCCCATGGGAATAAGACCTGTGATAGATAATTTCCGGGCCCCGAGTGCATACAATTCCTTAACAAAATTCTCAGCTATACCCAATAGAAAATCCTGATATTGTGACACGGTGTAATGGAATCTTCGAGTTGGAAAGATATAATAGTTCTCAAGAAAATCATTTGTTCCTAAGCTCATAAGGTACAATGCCTCGCTTATGATCTCATTTGCCTTCTCTACACCAACATAAGCTCTCAATTTGGCTTGATACTCCTTGAAGTACTCTAATTCCTTCCATAACGGCACCACATTCTGTGAGATATTGACTTGTGTTAATTATTATGAATTTTGATTAATAATATAATATTAATTTGAAAGGACTTTTAAAAATTTACGACCAACCTATTATACATCAAGCTGTTTGATAAGTTTTATTTTCCGTTATTATAATTTTTAAATAGTAACAAAATTATAATAAAAAGAGTGAAGTATCACTTTATTGGTTCGTTCCTCATTTTAAACGGGTCACTTTAGTCCTTAAAATGTGTAAATTCATATTTAATCTCTGAAGATTTTTTTTATAGGACATTGAAGATTTTTTTATGAAACACTTAAATCCGCAATTGAGAAAGTTGACGGAATGGACGAAGGGAATTAAGTGTCCCATAAATTTTTTTTCAGGAATTAAAAATGAATTTTCACATTTTAAGGGACTAAAATGTCATGTTTAAAAAACACGAGGGATCACTCCAATAACAAATAAAGAAAGAGAAGGGATATATACTTACAAGTACAGCAGCAGTTGCATTATCATATCCAGTTCCAGCAGAGGCAAAGCAAACACCAGTTGCAAAATCCTTGATGCTATAAGCAGGATCCAAGTATGCTGGTATGCCACTCTTAACTCCAAATGCCTCAGCAATAAAATCCGGCGGAACACGGCCATTGCAGAACCGTCCCGTTGGGTGTCCACCTTCAAAGTCACGCCCATAAGGTCTAAAGTTGCTCTTCAAAACCGTTGCTTTTTGATTGTTGTTCCCTGAGTCAACAGAGGAGTCTCCAAACACTATAACTGCTGGGACTTTCTTAGCTTCGGAAACTACGATGATGTTAAGAAGAATATGGGTTAACAATAGCCATGTGGAATATGCTATGTACATTATAATGCTATTGCAATATGAACCCATATTCTCTTAGTGATTTAGTAATATTTTGGTTTCCTTTTCCTTTTGTGGTTATGTATGTTGAGATTCAGGGGAAGATTTATATATACTCCATGTTGAATGTAATAATTAGTAGTAGTAGCTAAATGTGGATAATTAATGGTAGCGAAAGTTTGGTGGGAATTTTAATGACTGGGTTGCATGGCTGATGGCTGGTGTTGACTCTTCCAGATAGAGTGGATCTCAAGGCTTGATTTTTTTTGCCTTATTTATGTTTTTGAAATCTAAAAGTTCGACGTGTTTTGATACCTATAAGTTATTTTGATTGGGACTGGTTCTTAATTTTTCAAATATTTTGATTTTGATCCACCCCATTATGAAAAAGCTGTTATTTGCTAACGTGGCTAGCGGAACAACATAACAGCAGTCACGTAGCGTGAGTAAACACCAAATAAGTGATATGACATGGATGATACAGATTCATGGACACAAAATGGTCAAATACGCAGAATTTTGCGTTTATGGACCTGAATCATTCATTTCACAATACTTATTTGGTGTTATCTCACACCACGTAGCTGTTGGTGTGGGTTTCCGTTAACCACGTTAACAAATAATTGACACGTTAAACTTTTAGGGACCAAAACCATAAATAAACCTTATTATTTTCTAACAAAAAAGCCTCCGGCATGATCAATTTCCTACGGTACCTTATAAATAAGATTATGGCTTATTTAACTTATTTTAGAATTGGTCCTTAAACTTTTTTTCGATGCTTTGAGTTCTTAAACTTTATTCAAATTTTGGAAATGGTCCTTTCATCACTTAAATGGTGATATGATCGAAAAAATGCCATGTCACATTTGCCAAATCGATAGTTAATGTTCCAGATGATGCCACGTGAATTTTTTAAATTTAAAAAAATTCAAATTGATTAAAAATAATTAAAATTTTTTTTAAAAGAAATCGAATCTTTTAATAATTTTTGAAAGAAATGATTTTTATTAATAAAAAATAATGTAGTATTACGTGACTCTACATAACACATCACTCGTCGATATTGTGACAGTGACATGACATGTCATCGGCTACATCATCATTTAAGTAATGAAAGGACCATTTTCAATAATTGAACAAATTAAAGTTCAGGGACCCAAAGCATCGAAAAAAAAGTTTAAGGACTAATTCCAAAAGAACGCCTAAGTTCAAGGACTAAAAAGTTCAATAAGCCTAAGATTATTTATATAATGCAATCAAATTTTGGATGGTTACTAGACAAGTTAGTTAATTATTTTAAGTCATTACCATTTCGTTTCTAAATTAGTCAAATTAACTTGTCAAGCAACTATTAGTTCATTAGAGAATTGCCCATCAACCATCCAAATTAAAATTTGTTTAAATAGAAGTAATGCCCTATAAATAAAACATAAGTTATAGGCAGCCATACTTAATTGAATTAAGCATATTAATAGAAGTAATTAATTTTATGAAAATGTATTATAATATTACAATTTTACTCTCTCAACTTTTCTGGAAAAGTTTACACTCATTAGTGAAAAAAAAATTTCCCTCCAATCATATGTACAAAACCCTTTTGGGATTTCTACTTTCACCAAGGAAGGTAGTTAGATTTGTTAGTGACATTGAAAATGTGAAAATTTGATATACCTTTTCAAAAGTACCCTTATAATTATAACCAAAACTCTAAAAAGTATTGAGTTAATAAAAATATTGTGCAAAAAAATAATTAAATGCTATTAAAAATTAAAATAAGATACATCGAATAAAAATCCCAAAAGAAAAAACAAAAAAAAAAACCCAAAAGAAATATTTCAAATCAGGAAATTAAATAAGTTGGCAATTCGAATGGGCGAATAAGATCGACGAGGCAATATCACTATCATATTTATGAGTGATTATGATGATGATATCCAAATTACTATTCTGCTTTTTGTTACAAGTCATTTTATGTCATCGATTATCTATATATGTTTTCTTTTATTATTCATTAATAAATGTGAATTTTTTTAAAAAAATTGGGATTATAAAATTGTAACGTTATATTATTTTATCCGAAAATTAAGAAAATTAAATACTTTAATTAATATATGTAATTCGGTTAAATGTATTTTACAATAAGGACCGGAGAAAGTATTTTTTTGTTGTAACTAAAATATTGGAAATTTATCAATGAAGGTTAGTTGGCTCAAGTGGTGCGATTCTGCCAACTTGAGAATGGTGACTGAGACTAAGAAGTCTCAGGTTCGATTCTAGATTAACACACCCTGCTGGGAGAGGCATAGGAAAACGACCTCGTGCAAGATTAGTCTCAGGGAATCCTTGGTATTAAAGATACTCTTGGAGACACATGTGGTATTGGCAAAAAAATACATACCAAAAACTAAAATATTGCAAATTAAATTGGAATATTTAAGAACCAAAACAAGATTAAAAAAATTATATCAACTTAATTAAACCAAAATTTGGTTAACTTTCAAAAAAATAAAAAGTTAATTAAGCCATATATATACATATAAGAGAGATATTCATTTAATAAAAATATAATTAAATTTTATTTTTTAATACTAAATTACGACTAATTTCCCCTTTTTTTATAAGTCAAGAAATGCACAATAATGTATGAATAATGTTATTTGGATATTTGTATCAAATATTCAAGTTCAACATCTATCATTTTGAGTCGAGAATAATGAGCTCTTTAATTAATTTTTCACATCTTTACATAAAATAGTAGATGTTAAACTTGAAAGTTAAATTTAAATATTCAAATGATATTATCAAAAATGTATTAAACGAGAAATTATTAGTTGATCATGTATTGTGAAATCATTCATGATCCAAATTAATAAAAATTTTACACTAAACAAAATAAAATATAAAATTAAGAGATAAAAAGAGCAACTAGTTATTTTTATTACTTGTTAATTACTATTGGTTTGGATAATAAATAATATGGTGAATCAATAACAAGTACTCCCTCCGGTCCATATTATAAGCACCCTTTTTCTCTCACAAAAGGGTGCTTATAATATGGACCGGAGGGAGTAATAATTTATAGGCAACTGCTAAACTTGTTAAGTAGCCAAATGTAGTAGATAAGCATTGTAAATACATTTTTTATATTCTCGAGACACAGAGTAATGTGCATTCATAATTGTTTTTTAAAGTATGAAACCTTAACAAGTACCCTTAGGACACTGGTTAATTAGCAAGACCCTAATTTATATTTAATTGATGGTTTAAAAAAAAAAACTAAACTATGGCATTATGAAGCACTTTTTTGTTATATAAAAAGTTATGCATTATCTAGCACTTAGTAAGGCCTAACATACGCTTATTAGATGATTGGATTGATGTCTAAATTTTTATTTTAGATCGTGTTTACAAAGATTTTTTTTATTTTTTTTTCATGAAACCTTCAAAAGCTGTATGTGTACCCAAAAAAAAAAATCCCTTGTGCTGCATTCATTTTCAGCTCTCTCAAATGTCTAATAAACCTCAGCGAACTAACGATGCTTTGTCCACACCTAAATTAAGTATCACCTAAATTAAATGTTTGAAAGTATAAAAAGAGGGATTTTTTTTTTCTTCAGATTTTCATAGTATATAATTCATGCTACGAGCATAATTAGGTTGGAGAGTTAATCTCAACTTTCTCTTAATAATGGATTTAATATTTAAACATACTGTAGATACGTACTTCCATTGATGCACAATTCTTTTTTTTGACAAAATTCAACCAAATTAAAATGACTAGCTCAGTTCAACAATAATGATCACAACTTACTCAAATTAATCAAAATACAAAGTTAGTTTACTCCAAATAGACTATAATTGCGAATATATCTCTTCCCACACCAACCACATTCAAAGCACTATTAAATGCAACTAAATCATCATACGGCCTTAAAATTAAGACCCCAGCCAGCTGGGTGTGGCACCTAAATTACCTTGTGCCTACTGCAACTGGTGGGTATCCTCAAACAGCCTGTAGATATACTCCCTCCGACTCGAAATATAAGCAACAAAAAACATATCTCTTTTGGTTTAAAATATAAGCAAATCTAACCAATTTTCTTAAATTTTATTTCATTCTCAATGTCACTTTCCTAAAACATCCTTAGAAAATTGTTATCTTATTTAATTTTTGTTTCATTCCCAATGCAACTTTCCTAAAATACCTCTATTCTTTTATAAATTTGAGAAAATTAAATACAATCAACTAACGTCCTTCATAAACGTAAAATTAGTTGATTTTGCTTATAATTCGAGTCGGAAGGGAGTATGATACTCCATAGCTAGATAGTAGATACTCTTGCTTTTTCTGTTAATCTTTATTTTCTCTATGATAAATGTAAGTACGTGCAATAGCTTGCAGCCTTGCACCTCCTAGATAGGGATGACAAATGGACCCGGATCCGTGTGTACCCACGGGTAATACCTGCAACAGGTCCGGGTCTGAGTCCAAAAAAAAAAGATTCATGGGTCTAAAGAATGGATTCGTTTGGGTACCCGCTTTGAACGGTTCTGGGTCCGGGTCTAAAATATCCAGACTCGTGGGTAACCGGACCTGTCCATATTTACATATATGCATTATATATATATATATATATATATATATATATATATATATATATATATATATATAATTTTAGTATGTTCGTGTTTAACGAGAGAATTTCGTTGATGTTTGCGAGTGTTTAATGGTGGTATGAATTAATATTAAATAGAGTGTGTAATGATGTATTAAGGATCCATCGGTCTATAAAAAAATATAGAAATTAATTTAAAAAAAAAAATTTTCTTAAAAAAAAAATTCTAATGGGTACTCGCGAAACCTGTTTGGATACCCGAAGACCCGCATACCCGTTATGTTGTGGGTATCCACGCAGGTCCGGGAATGTCCGGATCCAATAATTTATGAACGAGTCGAGGTACAGAAGGGTACCCACCCGGACCCATTACCATCCCGGTGTCCCACTCCTGTCCTAGCTGGCACTGGAGTCTTCTTCCAAAGTTAGTTATAACATGTGGCAATGGTAATTTTTTCTGACAAATGAAAAAGAAATTAAAAAAATGGCCATTACAAGGAAGATTGTGACAGAGATCGTTAATACAGATAAGTGGCCAGCAATTCTGAATAAGGGTGGAAGGTGCATCTTAATGAATACTCCATCTGTCAAATAAATTAAATTTTTTAAAAAATTTCATGTAGATTAAGAAATTAGTAAATAAATGATGTAAAAATTTGATATGTTTAAATTAAAATATATTTATTTAATAATAACAGAGAGTAATAATAAATGTATGAAAATTATATTGAAGAGAGATGTAAAGATGAATGATGAAAAAGATGATATAATAAATAAGGATATACTTGAAAAAAGAATTATAAATGAATATTGGGTTTATAAAAAGAGATTAATGGGTATGCATTGACGATAAATTTTTTTTACACCATCAGTCCATCATTCATTTGTATTACTTTAATCTAAAAATCAACGACCATAAACGGATGAATGATACTTGATACACTGATAGTGTAAAAAACTTTATACTATTGGTGCATTACCTATTTTCACTTCTAAAAAAACATAACTTATGAGACAAAATAAAATAACTAACATTGGAGAATGTAATAAAGTGCATTCATAGCTAGTGTTGATTGAAAAATCTTACTGCACAAAATTTTATAAAATAGTACTAGCACATGTATAGTACTCCAACTTCACTATGAGTGAATTCGTCCTTTTTTAACTTTTGATGATGATCATCATTTCCATAATTTTACCAACCTTTCGAGAAGAAGATGAGAGTAAAGGAAAAACGTTAACAAGTTACTCATATGAAGAGGTACACATTTTAAGTAAAGAAAAATGTTACTCCCTCCATTTCACAATACAGTTCTTTTAAAGTTGTGGCACATAAATTAAAAAAGGCTTAATTGTATTTTTGGTCCTTTATCATATTTTTAAGATTCACTTTGACCTTTATTATTTTTTTAAGTAATTTTGGTCCTTTATTTTTTTAAAAAGATTCAGTTTGGTCCTTCCGTTGAAAAAATATTAGATTTCACCAGAATATTCCGGAATATTATGGGGATGAGAGGGAATATTTCGGAATATTCTGGTGAAATCTAACTTTTTTGTGACGGAAGGACCAAACTGAACATTTTAAAAAAAAAATAAAGGACCAAAATTATTCAAACAAATAATAAAGAACCAAAGTGAATCTTGAAAATAAGATAAAGGACCAAAAATGCACTTAAGCCATTAAAAAATATAATTGATATGTTATTTTGTATTAAATTTTTGAATTTTTTTCTTAATTTATTTTTATCATCTCTCTATAATTAATTTCTCATTTTTATCTCTTTAAAATAATTAGGGATAAAATTATGAAAATTATAATTAATGTTACATAAGTTTCATAAAAATACTTATATTGTGGAATAAAAAAATTTCTCTAAAAAAAACTTATATTGTGAGATGAATGAAGTAACAAGTATGTTAAGTGGTCAAAAGCATTGTTTAAGGTAATAAAAATAAAAAAGTTATTTGAAAAATAATTGATTTTGTACTTTAAGAACTAATGTAGTAGTATTCTTTGCAAAAAAAAAAAATTTATTAAATTTCTTAACCAATAGCATGACCCTCAAATAAATTAATTTTTGCAACCTTATTTAGTTCATGGAGAAGTGCTCTACCTCGTGTAAGTTGGCAAATGTGGTGGAGATTGGAATATGATTTAGTCAGTTGAGGCATATGAGATATGCGATGACAACTTGTTTGGCACATGTGTTTTTTTAGAGTGATGTGTCATTTCAAAATTTAGGTAATATTTAATGATAGTATTTTTTTTTAAAGAATATTTCTAGTATGCAACTTAATTTTGGATTATTATTATGCAATTATATACTGAACCAATGATACTTTGTAATCTAATATGCAATTTTGACTTTTAAATAATATAAGATTGCATAACAACAACCCAAAATTAGGTTGCATGGAAGTAATTCCTTTTTTTTAATCAAGTGTGTTTTTCGCTTGATGGCCGAGATTAATCTTTTTGAGGTAGAGACATCATTAAAGTGAGTTTAATCTCTCCGAACAAAGTCTTTCTTATACTCATAGCAGAAGTCAAATTTCTGATATCATACTTAAAAAAACTCAATTATCTATTAACTATGATGGACTTTGCTAATATCTCATGATAATATATTGGAAATAAAAGCCAATTATCACTTTTCCCTCCCCAGTAAAAGAACCTTATATTTGTAGTGAAAACCTTATTATTTGGCAATAACATGTTTTGAATATCATGTACACCAATCTTAAGACGAGTTCTAATTATTATAACAATTGCAATCGCATCCCTTACCATAACCAAAATTTATCTTATAATAGTAAAGAACACTTATGTTAAATTAACATTATGTCAATGTTCCAGAAAAATGACCCTAAATTCCAGAGGCATGATTGTGTTTGGCATTGGAATACTTGTTATTATCAGCTTCTTCTGCTGCATGAAATCCACTGAGGCCGATGTTGACGACAAATTCAATGCAATTAGCCATGAGGGCTCTTCTGCATTAGAATGTAACTCACATACGATGGGAACAAAGAATGCCCAAATGAAGATGATAAGATTCGATTATATGCAAATGTTGATGACACTTACAAGGTTGTGAAAAATATGTTGATGTTAGTGATGAATTCCAATATGGTTCCTTTGCTGCTGATGATGATTACGATGATTCCCATGATATTTTGCGCAACAATGTGGAGTGTTGGTGTGTTGGTTCAATTAGATTATTAAGTCTAGAGTTCTATTTTTGTTTATTTTATTATCTCTTTCTGTCATGGTACATGAGGAATTGTTCTCATTAGTTCAATTTATTATTGTTGGACATACAGTTTTTTTTATTTTGTTGAAAAGGATGTACAGTTACAAGTGAGTAATGTAGGATCCAGAAAATTTACTTTTTGTGGGCTACAAGATGAAGCAGAAATTGAATTCCAATTTAACAATTGAGTTAACTCGTCTGTCACAGACGCCAAATGACTCTCCTATGTCACAACGTAACATATATTAAACGATCCATCGTTGTAGTATTTCTATTTCATAACAAAAGTACAGATATGCTATGGAGTATTTCAACGTGCATATCTGTTACAAATCATGAAACCAATTCAATGTCTCAATGTCTGCACATGTACTTATTATTCAATGTCAATGTCTATGCATGTCTGTTACAGATTTGGTTGAATGTGCATGTTTATTTGTTACAAATCATGAAACCAATTCAATGTATGTACATATTGCTTGTCTGTTACATATTCAGCCTAAATGTGCATGTCTATTACATATCAACATGAAACCAATTCAATGTCTGTTATAGATTTGGCTAGATGTGCATGTATGTTACAAATCATCATGAAACCAATTTAATGTCTTCTCATATTCAATGTTTGTGCACGTCTATTACATATTTGACTTGTTACATATTTGGCTAAATGTATGTCTGTTACAGATCAACATGAAACCAATTCAATGTATATTACATATTTGGCTAAATGTGCATGTCTGTTGCCGATCATCATGAAACCAATTCAATGTCTGCTCATATTCAATGTTAGTGCATGTTTGTTAGAGATCATGAAATGAAACTGATCGAGGCCGTACCCGATACAAATAAAAACAGTTTAAATATAGTACTAGGAAGTGACTCCTAGGTCGTCTCCCAAGGAATATCTTATCAAGCAAAAGGTCGAACACATAGTATGCATAGAAAACAGGGGGGGGGGGTTTGTATCGAATGTTGAATAATTGAAATCAAAACAGAATTAAATCAAAACGAAGTAACAGATAAGGAAAAACGGATAAACCCCTTTGGCTCGCGTTCACAACTCTATCATCGGTCACAAAAGATCAATTTCTTTCCTCTTCACTGTCCAACTCGTGAGAATTAAATACTAAGCGAAAATTCAATTCTCACCCCAAAACCCAAACCTCTAATTAAGCATTAAAAGCCAAAGCATGGAGTTTTTACGAGTTTGCATAAAGTAAGCATTCATACACATGGATTATCTCTATAGAATGGAACTAAGCGAACCATAACATATCAATAAGTATGAAAACAGTAAATAAAAACGAAATAGCATTAAGAATAAAACCTCAAGAGTATGTGATACATTACCAAAGGGATTTAACCTAAGAGTTTAGCCTTCCATGAAGAAAAATACCAAAAACGTGTAGAAAGGGAAGAGAGAGAAACCCTAGCAGCCACCACAAGCTTGGAGAGCAAAACTAAGCCTTCTCTAAGAGAGAGAATGTAAAAACGTGGAATGATTAGTTGGCTGCTAGGGTTTACACGAATTTAGCTTTTTAAATCTCAAAACGGGCCTAAATCATGGGCCCAAATCCTAAGGAAAGCTTATCTCTAAATTAAATCTAAAAATATCCTATAGATAAAATCTAAATCTTAAAAGATATAACTAAATCTCAACTAATCCTAAAGATAGATTACAATCTTCACTTCATCATATATCTACTCTTCCAAAATTAAATCTTCACTCCCAAAATGTCCAAAAAGCCCTTGTGCCAAATATGACCTGAAAATAGAAATAGAATTAATTAGGCTAAATAATCCCAAATTAAACAATATTCAGAATATTAGTCCAATAATCACTTAATCAAGCTAAACAATGTCAAATGGGCAACAAGTATCAATAATAGGAGTAAAATAATGCAAGGAATAATGGGAAATAAAATGCTCATCAAACACCCTCACACTTATCATTTTGCACTCCTGGGCAAAACTAAGAATTAGGACTGAGAAGATCAATATGCACTGAAGTGAATCATGCAATGAGATTACTACAACTAATGAATGCAAACCTAAGAGATCACACACTTCACAATGAATTCTAGGAAATGCAAAGAAATGGGCAAAATCGAGCACACGAAGAGAATAAGGACCAAAGAATCAAGGCATCCATGAACATCATCCAATTATTTCAAATATGCAAAGAAAACCAATGACATCAAGAGGGTAGTCACAAAGATGATAGAAACTCACAAGGATCACTCAATAGTGTTTACACTCAAGTGTTTAAGGGTAATCAGTGTTTACACTCAAGGCACATCATGAAAAACAAACACAACCATAAGCTTGACAAGCCTCTAACATCAACAATCAACACACATGCACATTAAGATCAAAAGGTCTTTTCAGGGTTGTAATGGGGCCAAGGTCAAGGTAGGATAAAAATATGGGAAATGTAGCTAAAACCCAAGGGAATAGAGGAGCAATGGGGAATAAGTAAAAAAAATAAGCACAATCCACCCCAAAATGAAATGATAAACATAACAACAACCTCTAATTTCAATCCTCTATGCCTCAATCAACCTTTTATTCCATTTTTTTTCTTTTTTTCTTCTTTTCTTCTTCTTCTTCTTCTTCTTCTTCTTCTTCTTCTTTTTTGCATTGCAGAACTTCATGAACGAAAGGGAAGAAGAAACAACAAAAATGGCATAATGAGATAAAGCCATAATTACATCACCGACCATAGAGGCAAAACCCAGAACTCACAAGAGATGAAGAACAAAGCACCCTCGCTTACTTAATACCCATTCCCAAAACAATTCCAAAGCTCCAACATTCCCTAAGGTTAGGACAATCATGGTTTTTCAGTCATAGGCTTGTAATGAGCTAAAGAACAAAGAAAAGGGATATAAAGGCTCAAAGGGGCTATCAAAGGATAAATTCATTCAAGGTAGGCTCATATGGCTAGTGGCTTATTCAAGAAAAAACAATGCCTAAATCATTTCAAAATGTGCATGGGAATATCAAGTATCAACAAGAGTCAAGTCAAGTTCTAGAGTGCAAGTAATCCAGAGTGCAATCACACATGAAAGAAAATTAGGTGGCATATATAGCAATCCACCCACAATTAAGGCTCAAATCCTCACAAAAGGGACAATTCTATCACAGTGTTACCACCTCTTAATTATCAAAAACAACTTTACACACAAAAATGCATGAATTCAGACACAAGATACCAAGACTCTACTAAAATGAAGCAAAAACATGCAAGAAAATACCCAAAACTTAGCAAAACCAAAAAAATCAAAGCAAAAATATGCAACCTAAACTACTCTCCCCCCCACACTTAAATCACACATTGTCCTCAATGTAAAACAACCAGAAATTCCAGACAGATATAGACAAGTGTAATAAAAGTAGTAAAAAAGGAGAAAAGAAGACTCCCTAAATCATGGTGGGTCAAAAGTGGGGTCGACCAATGAGGCCTCCTCCACAGGTGCATCATCCAAAGAAGGGGTAGTGAGGAAGGGCTTGAGTCGGTGGCCATTGACTTTGAAGCTCTTGTCTGTGGACTCACTCTTGATCTCCACAGTGCCATAAGGAAACACCTGGGTGACTACAAACGGTCCAATCCACTTAGAGCGGAGCTTTCCACTCATGAGTCCAAGCCTAGAGTTGTAGAGCAACACTTTTTGACCAACCAAGAACTCCTTTCTGGAAATTGAGCTATCATGGAGCTTCTTGGTCTTCTCTTTGTAGAACTTGGAGTTCTCATAAGCCTCCAAACGGATCTCATCTAGCTCACTCAACTGCAGCTTCCTCTCCTCACCCGCTTGATCAAGAGCTAAGTTACATTGCTTCACAGCCCAATATGCACGGTGCTCTATTTCCACAGGCAGGTGGCATGCCTTATCAAAGACAACCCGATAAGGTGACATCCCTATGGGTGCCTTGTAAGCAGTCCGATGGGCCCATAAAGCATCCTCCAATCGTGTGCTCCAATCCTTTCTATTAGGCTTCACCATCTTCTCCAAAAT
Organism: Crotalaria pallida; assembly: GCA_037953625.1. Lineage (NCBI taxonomy): Eukaryota > Viridiplantae > Streptophyta > Magnoliopsida > Fabales > Fabaceae > Crotalaria > Crotalaria pallida. The sequence continues at coordinate 155,504,838 of CM075651.1, read as the reverse complement.
CCGCTTGATCTCTCTGTTTGAAATCTCAGCTTGCCCATTGGTTTGGGGGTGATATGGTGTAGAAACTTTGTGCACAACCCCATACTTCTTGAGCAAAGCTTGCATGGATCTATTGCAGAAGTGTGTGCCTTGATCACTGACTATGGCTCTAGGTATGCCAAACCTGCAAAGGATATTAGACCTGACAAAATCTACAACAACCTGAGCATCATTAGTCCTGGTGGCCTTAGCTTCCACCCATTTGGATACATAATCCATAGCAAGTAAGATATAATAAAAACCAAAAGAAACAGGAAAGGGGCCCATGAAATCTATACCCCAGACATCAAACACCTCACAGAACAACATAGGTTGTTGCGGCATCTGTTGCCTCCAAGATAGGGCGCCTCCTGCTCTTTGACATTGCTCACATAAGCTGCAGATATTGCTTGCATCCTTGAAGATGGTAGGCCAATAAAATCCAGAATCCAGCACCTTTCGTGCTGTCCTTTGAGTGCCAAGGTGGCCTCCAACTGGTGAAGCATGGCAAAACTGGAGAACCGATTGGATCTCATGATCTGGAATGCACCTGCGAATGACCTGATCACTGCAAAAGCGCCACAAGTAGGGGTCATCCCATACATAATACTTGGCATCGCTCTTCAATTTGTCTCTTTGAGCTTTGGATGCCAAGGGTGGAAAAACAGAAGCAACCAAATAATTAACAATGTCTGCAAACCAAGGAGTAAGGGGAGGGGGATGTGAAACATGCAAAGCTAAAAGCTGCTCATCCGGGAAGTCATCCCGGATAGGAAATGCATCCTCCTCTCTCTCTATTCTGCTCAAGTGGTCTGCGACAAGGTTATGCGCACCACTCCGATCCTGAATCTCAAGATCAAACTCCTGGAGGAGCAACATCCACCTAATCAACCTAGGTTTGGAATCTGTCTTTTTCAAAAGATACTTCAGAGCAGCATGATCAATATACACTACAACCTTAGAACCTAACAGATATGATCTAAACTTATCAAGTGCAAAGACAATGGCTAACAGCTCTTTTTCAGTTGTGGTGTAATTAACTTGTGCTGAATCTAAAGTCCTAGATGCATAATAAATCACATGAGACAGCTTACCAACCCTTTGGGAGAGAACTGCTCCCAAAGCATAATTCGATGCATCAGTCATGAGCTCAAATGGGAGGGTCCAGTCAGGTGGTTGGATGATGGGAGTGGTGGTGAGTGCTCTCTTTAGCTCATCAAATGCCTTCTTGCATTGGTCTCCAAACTCAAATGCGGTATCCTTTTGAAGCAAGTTGGATAGTGGAAGGGCTATCTTGCTAAAGTTCTGAATGAACCTGCGATAAAAACCTGCATGGCCAAGAAAAGAACGCACCTCTCGCACGCAAGAGGGGTAAGGCAAATGTGATATTACATGCAGCTTAGCAGGGTCAACCTCTATGCCCTTATGCGAAATAATGTGCCCTAAGACTATGCCTTGTTCTACCATAAAATGACATTTTTCAAAATTCAAGACAAGGTTAGTCTCAATGCACCTATTAAGCACCTTAGACAAACTATCAAGACATGCATCAAAAGAGGAACCATATACACTAAAATCATCCATGAAGACCTCTATGCAATGCTCAAGTAAGTCATTAAAAATACTCATCATACATCTTTGAAAAGTGCCAGGAGCATTGCATAGGCCAAAAGGCATCTTCCTATAAGAAAATGTACCAAAAGGACAGGTAAATGTGGTCTTATGTTGGTCCTCTGGTGCAATACAGATTTGGAAATAACCAGAGAAACCATCTAAGAAGCAATAGTGAGATTTACCTGCCAGGCGCTCCAACATCTGATCAATGAAGGGAAGAGGAAAGTGATCCTTGCGGGTCGCCTGGTTGAGCTTCCTATAGTCAATGCAGACTCTCCAACTGTTCTGCACTCTAGTGGGAATCAGCTCATCCTTCTCATTTTTGACAACTGTCACCCTAGACTTCTTGGGAACTACTTGAACCGGGCTTACCCAAGTGCTGTCTGAAATGGGGTAGATAATACCAGCTTGCAGCAGCTTGGTGACCTCTTTCTTCACCACATCAAGAATCTGGGGGTTCAACCGTCTCTGGGGTTGTCTCACTGGTTTAGCCCCATCCTCCAATAAAATCCGATGCATGCACATGGAGGGGCTAATACCAGGTATGTCTGCCAAAGTCTATCCTATTGCCCTTTTGTTTGCTCTAATCACATCCAGTAGCTGCTTCTCTTGATCAACAGAAAGGGAGGTAGAGATGATCACTGGAAGTTTCTGCTCATCCTCCAAGTAAGCATATTTGAGATGAGGAGGAAGGGGCTTCAGGTCCAATAAAGGTGCCTGCATCACAGATGGAACTAAAGGAGCAGCAGAATTGGATTCTGTCGCCTGCACCTGAACAAATGGATTACACTCATGCATAACAGAAATGGGGTTAGGGTTAGCATGATCTGAATCTATATCATATGAATCAACAGATGCAGTAGCAGAATTTAAAAACTGGTCAATTTCAATGCATGCAGTGCACATTTCGGAATCAGAACATGCATAACAAGTAAATGAGCTAGTGAAAGATGGCAAATCATAATCATGCAAAAAGTCTAGAACATGCTCATCAAGCAAGTCAACATGAAAGACAGAGTGGTCATCAGAAAAATGTTTCATAGCATCAAAAATATTGAATCGAACCACACTGTCATCAAATTCCATAGAAAGTGTACCTGCATGCACATCTATCTTGGTTCTGGCTGTTTTCAAAAATGGTCTCCCTAATATGATAGGGACAGCACTACGAGAGGTGTCCTCTTCCATATCAAAAATATAAAAATCAGCAGGAAAGATAAGTTCTTCAACTCGAACCAAGACATCCTCTATCAAACCTGTGGGGTAGGCAGTAGATCTATTTGCCAAATGAATAACCACACCCGTAGGTTGAAGAGGCCCAAGTGAAAGAGACTTGAAAACAGACATAGGCATAACATTAATAGATACTCCTAAATCTAGCAAAGCATTCTCAAATTTAGTATTACCTATGATACAAGGCACAGAGAAAGTTCCAGGATCCTTACACTTTTCAAGAATATGAGGGACGGGTTTACCTATAAGAGCAGAGACATTTCTTCCCATGTTGATCCTCTCATTGCCCTTGAGCTTCCGTTTGTGTGTGCATAGATCCTTCAAGAACTTTGCATACCTTGGAATCTGCTTGATTGCATCAAGAAGGGGTATGTTGACTTCCACCTTCCTGAATGTGTCAAGTATCTCTTTGTCAATCTCTTCCATTTTCTTGCTTTGAGTCACCCCCCTTGGTGGGAAAGGAAGAGGAATGGGGGGTGGTTGTTGGGCAGCAGCAGGTGTTGTGCTTGTGGAAGGCTGAGCTGGATGGGATTTTCTGGTACTTGTGTGCTCACTCTCCTCGACCATTTGGCTCTTCTTGTTGGGTGAAACTAGATCATCTTTGTTGAGGTCAGATTCTGGTGTGGGTGTGACAATCTGCTTCCTTGACCTTAGACTAATGGCACTCACATTCTGGTTTGGATTGATCACTGTTTGGGATGGCAACTTGTTAGAATTCTGAGATTGCATAGTGTTGATTGCTGTTGCCATTTGTCCCATCTGATTGGTCAAAGATTGAATGGAGGCCTCTTGTCTTTGAATGGATGCTCTAGTTTCCTGTTGGAATGGGAGATTTTGCATGGTCATCTGTTTCATCAGCTATTCCAATGAAGGCTGCTGCTCAGTACTAGGAGCTGGTGGTGCAGAATTAGCCTGTTGTTGTCTTTGTTGCTGGACTGGAGGAGGTACATATGGTGGTCTGGAATTGTTCTGAAATTGAACCTGTGAAGGTTGCTGCTGATCAGACCATCTCAGGTTGGGATGGTTCCTCCAACCAGGGTTGTATCTATTGGTAGAGAGATCAAAATTTTGTGGCTGCTGGTTTCTACTGTTGAAGATGTTGGCGGCATATGCCTCAGGTTGGTCAGAACCAGTCGTTGGTTGCTGCTGCACAGAAGGGCATGCATTTGTGGGGTGTTCAGCGGATGTGCATATGCCACATAATCTAGCAGGCAGGGACAACTTCTTCTGGTTGATGGCCAATTGAGTGACCAAAGTTGTAAGTGAATCTATCTTCTGTTCAAGCTTCTCAACCTTACCAGAACTTGTGCCAACATCATTCACTCCTCTCACTACGATTGCATCGTTGTTGCCCCTTGCATGGAATTGTTGACAATTGGAAGCCATCTTCTCAATCTTGGCTCTGGTTTCTAAAGGTGTCATGTCTCCTAGGGCACCACCACTTGCAGCATCAAGCATGTTTCTCTCCATGAGGTTGAGACCTTCATAGAAATATTGAATAAGCAGTTGCTCTGAGATCTGATGGTGGGGGCAGCTCGCACACAGTCTCTTGAATCTCTCCCAATACTCGTAGAGACTTTCTCCACTTTGTTGCCTGATGCCTGATATATCCTTTCGGATTGCTGTTGTTCTGCATGCAGGGAAGAATTTCTCCAAAAATGCCCTCTTCAGGTCATCCCAGCCTGTGATAGAACCAGGGGCCAGATCGTACAACCAGTCCTTGGCTAGCCCCTCTAGGGAGTGTGGGAATGCCTTAAGACAAACATGATCCTCTTGCACATCACGTGGTTTCATAGTACCACACACGATGTGGAACTGCTTGAGATGTTTATGAGGATCCTCACCTGCAAGACCATTAAACTTGGGCAACAAATGAATTAGTCCAGACCTTAGCTCATACGGGTCATCGGGATACTGGATGCACAAATCTTCAATAGTGAAATCAGGTGCAGCCAGCTCCCTCAATGTCCTCTCACGTGGTGGAGGTTGAGTCATATTTTCAGAATGATCAGAATAAGAATCAGAATAAGAATCAGAATTTATAGGAATAGAAGAAAAAGAAGCAGACTCACTATGTAAAGACTCAACAGACTCACTACCTATGGACTGGTTCCTATTTTGTCTAACTAGTCTGTGATAAGTTCTATCAATTTCAGGGTTGTATGGATGCAAGTAGCTTGGGTTGCCCCTAGTCATGTACTGAACAGAACACCATCAAGCTTAGCAAACTGTCACTAATATGCATGACCAAAATAGGCAACAAAATTTTTTATTTTTTAAAATTTTTTATTTATTTTTTTCAGCACCCTAAAATCATGAAAACATATCACAGAAAGTTTGAGGACAAAATTCAAAAAGGAACCAAGTCAAACAATTAAATCAGAGACCAAAAAACTAAGAAAATAAAACTTGTAAAATAAAAAAGAAATAGTAAAACGGCTTTTTCAGGGTCCAGACGAAGGAGTTTTCTGACGAAGTTCACGGCTTATTCAGAAAATTCTCTTCGATTTGATATAAAATTCGTCAAATTCCGAGTTACGGGTCAAAAGTTGCGACGATTTGAAGAAAGTGCTGCTAAAACTTGGAAAATTTTTCTGGAACTCACAACCAGTGATGATCTGAGTGATCGTGGTGCCTCAAAACCTTTTTATATGATAAAAGTAGTGTGGATATAAATTTTCGTGCAAAAATTCCACCCACAACTATGTGAACTAGCAACCACAGAATCAATCAAATACACTAATTGCAACAAAATAGCAAAACAGTAAACAGTGCAACTTCAACCAATTATCAGAATTGACTTCTAGACCCTAAATCAGACACGACACACTATAATAACTATACTAACTATGACACTAACTAACTACTAATGACCTTTGGCAAGAACCGATATTCCCCGGCAACGGCGCCAAATTTGATCGAGGTCGTACCCGATACAAATAAAAACAGTTTAAATATAGTACTAGGAAGTGACTCCTAGGTCGTCTCCCAAGGAATATCTTATCAAGCAAAAGGTCGAACACATAGTATGCATAGAAAACAGGGGGGGTTTGTATCGAATGTTGAATAATTGAAATCAAAACAGAATTAAATCAAAACGAAGTAACAGATAAGGAAAAGCGGATAAACCCCTTTGGCTCGCGTTCACAACTCTATCATCGGTCACAAAAGATCAATTTCTTTCCTCTTCACTGTCCAACTCGTGAGAATTAAATACTAAGCGAAAATTCAATTCTCACCCCAAAACCCAAACCTCTAATTAAGCATTAAAAGCCAAAGCATGAAGTTTTTACGAGTTTGCATAAATTAAGCATTCATACACATGGATTATCTCTATAGAATGGAACTAAGCGAACCATAACATATCAATAAGCATGAAAACAGTGAATAAAAACGAAATAGCATTAAGAATAAAACCTCAAGAGTATGTGATACATTACCAAAGGGATTTAACCTAAGAGTTTAGCCTTCCATGAAGAAAAATACCAAAAACGTGTAGAAAGGGAAGAGAGAGAAACCCTAGCAGCCACCACAAGCTTGGAGAGCAAAACTAAGCCTTCTCTAAGAGAGAGAATGTAAAAACGTGGAATGATTAGTTGGCTGCTAGGGTTTACACGAATTTAGCTTTTTAAATCTCAAAACGGGCCTAAATCATGGGCCCAAATCCTAAGGAAAGCTTATCTCTAAATTAAATCTAAAAATATCCTATAGATAAAATCTAAATCTTAAAAGATATAACTAAATCTCAACTAATCCTAAAGATAGATTACAATCTTCACTTCATCATATATCTTCTCTTCCAAAATTAAATCTTCACTCCCAAAATGTCCAAAAAGCCCTTGTGCCAAATATGACCTGAAAATAGAAATAGAATTAATTAGGCTAAATAATCCCAAATTAAACAATATTCAGAATATTAGTCCAATAAACTCTAAATCACTTAATCAAGCTAAACAATGTCAAATGGGCAACAAGTATCAATAATAGGAGTAAAATAATGCAAGGAATAATGGGAAATATAATGCTCATCAGAAACCAATTCAATTCAATGTCTATACTTATTATTCAATGTATGTGTGTTACAGATTTGACTATTTGCTTTTTGTTCTTGTTTTGTTGGAATAAGGGATTGGGTGTTGTGGTTATAATCTTGGGGTTCATTTTATTTTCGTTGTTTCATTACTTCTGTTACGGATCATCATGAAATCAATTCAATGCATACTCATATTCAATGTTTGTGCATGTCTGTTACAGATTTGGATGCTCATATTCAATGTTTGTACATGTCTATTAAAGATCATGAAATGAAACCAATTCAACTCAATGTATGTACTTATTATTCAATGTATGTGTGTTACAAATTTGACTTTTTGCTTTTTGCTCTTGTTTTGTTGGAATAAAGGATTGAGTGTTGTGGCAGTAACCTTGGGGTCATTTTTCAATGTTTGTACTTATTATTTAATGTATGTGTGTTACAGATTTGACTATTTACTTTGAGTTTTAGATTCCAAACCCTATAAAGTATCCCCAAACCCCATTTTTATTTTTGAATTCCATAATTGCCCTTTGTAATTTTTCCACCAAATTCAAACCCCACGACCTTTTTTTTCTTCTCCAAATACCTTTCTGTGTACTAAGGTGTGATTGGTCTTAGATATATATATCTTTCTATATGCTAGTCATTCACAATTCCGGTTTGTCAAATATCAAAAGAATGGAGATCAGTGGTTCCAAACGTTAATATTGTTGTGCTTTGAATATAGTACAAAGAAAACATTGGTTCTGTGCTTTGAACCCGATCGTATTGGTTGAACTAGCAATAGAATAAGAAATCCTAGCGGCTATAGAAAAGGATGCACATGCACAAACAGAAAAGAAAGTCTCAGACTCTCAAGCACCAAACTATCAGGATTATTATTTGGCGAAGAGTTGAAGGATGGAGTTTGGAGGAAGAGGAAGGTGAGATTAGGATTAGGGTTTGAAAAAGGGAAATGATAATAAGAAGGTAGATGAAAGATTTTTGGAAGATAGCTGTTGATGGATATTTTTAGGGGTTTGTAATCTAAAGTTTTTTTAATTAAGAGACAATTAGGTAATTTTCATATTAAAATTGGGGTTTGGGGATAATTTATGGGGTTCAGAATCTACAACTTTTTCCTCTTGTTATGTTAGAATAAGGATTGGGTGTTGTGACTGTAACCTTGGGGTCATTTTTCTTGGGGGTCATTTTATTTTCGCTGTTTCATTACTTTTGGATAATTGTTTTGTTGGAATAAGGAGTTGGGTGTTCTGTCTATTACATATTTGGCTAAATGTGCATGTCTGTTACATATCAACGTCTGTTATAGATTTGGCTAGATGTGCATGTATTTTACAGATCATCATGAAACCAATTCAATCTCTGCTCATATTAAATGTTTGTGCATGTCTGTTACATATTTGGCTAGATGTGCATGTCTGTTACAGATCAATATGAAACCATTTCAATGTCTATTACAGATTTGGCTAAACGTGCATGTCTATTACAAATCATCATGAAACCAATTATTTGGCTGCTCATATTCAATGTTTGTGTATGTCTGTTACAAATTATGAAATGAAATTAATTCAATTCAATGTTTGTACTTGTGTTACATATTTGACTATTTGCTTTTTGCTCTTGTTTTGTTGGAATAAGGGATTATGTGTAGTGGCTCTAACCTTGGGGGTCATTTTATTTTCGTTGTTTCATTACTTCTTATGTTACAGATTATCATAAAACCAATTCAATGTTTGTTCATATTCAATGTTTGTATATGTCTATTACAGATTTGGCTGCTCATATTCAATGTTTGTATGTTTGTTACATATCATGAAATGAAACCAATTCAATTCAATGTCTGTACTTATTCAATGTATGTGTGTTACAGATTTGACTATTTGCGTTTTGTTATTGTTTTGTTGGAATAAGGTATGGCTGAAACCTTGGGGTCATTTTATTTTCGTTGTTTCATAACTTCTGGATGGTTGTTTTGTTCGAATACGGAATTGGGTGTTGTGGCTGTAACCTTGCAAATGGGGTACATTTGGTTTTTGTGTTTGGTTGTATTGGTTTTTAGCATGAAGTAATTCTCTTACTTCTTTGCTCTTTTAATAAAAGTTTTTCTAATAAAAAAATGATTAAAATAAAAAGTATTTAATATACTAACAAAATCAACATAGTTGATAAATAACTAAATTTTATAAGAATGATTAGACATAACGTCAAAAGTTTCATTTTATTCTTGGTATCAACACGCTTGGTCATTAGCTTAATTAGTAAACTCTTTAAAATGATAAGTAGTGAAATGGAGAGAGTAACAAAATACAAACTTTCAAAAGTGGGCAATTTAATCGAAGCAAACAAAGGAAACTAATCATCATCTTGTTCCATCTTAGTAATCTTTTCAGGCACCAAACCGTACCTTAAGTTTATCAAGTTTAGAAGTGTATTTATGTTTTTTTCTTTTTTTTTTTTATTAGCATTGCCCAATAGAGTTACGTACTTACATAGCTTAACTATTCCACTCACCTCTCATTAGCTACAGTTTTGTATCTATTTTACTGTACTAGTACAGTAGTACTCTTCAAGAAGGAAGGTCTTATGGTTTGAGCTTTCATTGCAGAGTACCAAACGAACAGAAAAAAAATAAAAAATAGAGCAGGTGAATCTTGTCAAAGCATTAATTAGACGGCCGAAAGAGGGAAAGAAAACCATGGAACAATAGTGACACCATGATAACCATGGAACAATAGCGACACCATGATAAGGATGAGTCTTTTGCTATTGCAAGTGGCAAGTAAAAATTGGATTGAGCATCCCTTTGCTCAGATTTTTTCTAGAAAAAAAATCCACTTTCCAAATAAAATTTAAAGAAATATTTCTGACATTGACATATTAGTTAGATTTTTTATTGAAATTATTTGGCTGAACTTTAATAAAAGAAATTATATCTGAAACAAAATAAATTTCAAGAATCACTTTTTTAAACAGATGGTACATGGACCATAAAATGGAGTTCGAAAAGCAAGGTGAATAACATAAGAAAACTCGTTTAAAATATTACACTGAAAACTTGTCTATAAAATTTTCAACCCATTTCCTGTACCTCAAGAATGCAACCATAACAAAAGTTACACAACAGGATTGTTTAAACTTGTATACATTTTTAGAAGGTAGAAATTTTGCTTAAAGTATTAGTAATAAAAACTAGACAATGTCAAAGTGTACATCTATTTAAACAGGCACATCGGGGCCAGTAAAGTAACTAGATATCCTGAAACTCAATACTACAAGAAGATAACTATGAATATTTGAAAACACAGGATAAAAAGAACTCTGTATAGAATTTGATAAAAAGTCACTTATATGAATATGATTATTGCAACTTGACTTGAAATATGGCAGTTGGCAGCAGCCTGGTAACCTGTAAACTTTACCACCGATGAAATTATCAAGCAAGCTTAATCACAGACTATGCTATGCTGGTCAGAATCAAGAACCATCCATTTGGATATCAGTAACATTTGGATTGGGAGGACTTGCACCAAATGTGCTTTCAGTAGCGCTATTCTGTGTCTGACCAGCTCCGAATGTAAATGCTGTTGGAGCAATGTCTTGTGGTGGTCGAGCAAAAATTGAAGTGCTTCCGGCAATGCTGAAAGCAGGAAGAGGGGGCGAATCATTGATCTTTGGGAAGCCAAAGCTAATAGAATTTGCAGGTGGGAAACCAGGCAGTACAGAACCGCCACCATCATTTGAGCCAAAGATCTTGTGCTCAAGCTCCTGCAGTTGCTGGTAGACACCTACATTATCAAGAAAGAAGGGGATGCATGTCAGAAAGTTGGTAATTACTCTAACGGAAAAAAACGAAACAAACCCTGCAATTATTCTCTATCATCGTCATACCAGATACAGAAAAATGCGCATGAACTTTATCACTTGAGAATTGAGATGGGAAGCAAATATGAAAATAGAAGACAAACATACCTTCAGTTAATTCAACAGATGGTCTTCGTTCCTTTACCCACTGATAACTCTGTGCAAGTCTCCATCCTTTGGCCTTCATCAAGTATGCAATCACAATAGCGGGAGACCTACCATAGTTATTCAGAGAAAATTAATACACACATGCAAATACACATAACTGGTGCAGAATACTGTCATGCTGATAGCGCATTGTGCAAAGCCTTACCTATTCTTTCCTGACATGCAATGGACCAGCACACGAGCCTTATCCTTCTCACATTGCTCTGTACAACAAGCACACAGTAGTGAAATAATTATCAATGTCAAAGTAAACGAGTTTATTAATTACAAAATTTTAATTAGCCAAGTCAGATGTTATAACTTGATACCCACAATTGAAATAGGGAATAAAATAATAGGTGACATGCATTAAAATAAAACTAAACCAAATTGCTAAGAGAGATATCTTCAACATTGACTTTAAGCAAGTCTTTTAAGAGAGAACACTGGCAGAAACAGAAAGCTAGGTGAAAGTGGATGACAAGGGAAATTGCAATTTTGGGCTATGTTTGGAAGGCTGGAGTTGGGTGGAGTAGCTCATAGTAATAAAGTGGAGTGAAGTGGTTCATAATGAGTGAAGTAAAGTGGTTCATAAACATAATAGAGTGGAGTGGAAAGTATAAGGAGAATCCTTCTAGAGCTTTAGTTATTTCATTTCCTTTCACCGAGGAAACAAGAACAGTTATACGAGATAAGAGCAAACTTTAAGGAAGAGGAGCTTACGGAAGAAAGAAATAAGATTTTGAGGCTTGCAAAAAAGAATCCAAATCTAATGTCATTTTTCAATGGTTTTTTGCCCCTTTACTATTTACCCTGCCTATGTTGCGTTTTGTTGCAAACCTTTACCTAGCCAGTCCCAAGTTTGGATAAAAGAGGAGGGTGGTAAAAGTGCACATTCTTGTAAAAGAAGGCAAAATGAAGACACGGTTTTTCACACCTGGCAAACACTATCAAAGGAGAAGTGCACGAAGCAGATCATGTACCTCTTCATTTAAATCAAAGGCTCCCCAGTTGTAACCAAAAATGCTTAAAGTTAATGCCGTATGGTATCTAAGCTCTATTATGCCATGGGCGAACCAGAGTACGAGTATTCGTAAAAATATAACAGATAACAAATAGCAATGTTAACAGATTCATGATTCTGAGAAAACTATAGATCAATTACTTCAGAATGTACACCTGCCTGAATCTGAATGAGTGAAAACTGAAAATATGTGGTTAACCAAAAATCCAAAATAAATAAATAAAAGAAACAAAGCGTAGAGGTACTAACTGATGTTCTAATAGCATGTATAAGTATCATGTTTGACAAGTACTTACAAAAATTGTAAGCCAACTACAAGTTAAAAAAGCACAATAGCAAATAAAATGGTCAAGACATGAATTTGAAATGGTCAAGACATACCTAAAAATTGAATCCCTTCATCAAATGGCAAAGCTTTGTCATCAGGGAGGCAGTGATAGGTAAATGAGTTCTTGTAGAGATTTTGACAAGAAGGGACAGTCTGCAAATGCGGAAAATTCAAAGATGGTATAAGAAAGTAAACTATAAACACATTTGGATAAGAATATTTCCAACCTTAAAGATTTTCCCAATTCAATGATAGTCATGAAGAAAAATAATTTTTCACACAACTTAGTGGTTATAAACTCAATTATCATCATATTCATTATTGAAATGTACTCATATCTATGTTGCTAATCTGGATAGTGGTTCGCAGCGGCTGACCCCAAAAACACTAAAGTGGGATGGCTGCTACACCAAAGATTAGGGAAACAATATAAATAATTTAAACCACACACAAATGGTCAAAAATTAAAAAAAATAAAATAAAAATCCAAAAATTATAGACTTATTCATCATTAATGATCAACAGTCACGGTATAGAATATAGACACACAATCAACATCAATCTAAATAGTTAATCAAGGAAACTGATGCCAAAAAACGTGGTAAGCCGTGAAGTACACAGCATGACAGCAACCAGAAAGGGAAAGAACATGAAAGTTTAAATACAGAAGAATGAAGAAAAAAAAACAATACTGGGCTGCAAAGTACACAGCAAGACAGCAAAAAATAAAAACGAACGGAGTTGAAAAACAGCGCAGAGTATGGAGGGTTTCTGCGAACAAGGGGCTGTCAGAGCACATAGCATAATAGATTCAGCAAATACAACTGGGTTGCCAGAAGGTGACCGAGTGTGGCATGAAAAAATGGTGGGCTGCAGGAATAAGCTTGGATTTTATGGGGGACCAGGGAGCAAAAAAGTGAGGGTAGGAGGATTAGGTTTTAGGACTTTAGTGAAGGGGGATTAACTGGTCAACGACGGGTTTGTAACCCTGAATAAGTTATGACTGAAAAAAAGGTACGAAAAAACTTGTCTTCAAAAGGAGAGGTATCAAATTATGTGAAACGGCTAAAAAAGAGTATAAAATGGGATTTCACCCTCACATAAGACAGCATCCGCAACAGACACAATTTTAGCCATAGTTCACCACTCGTTCTATAGCTGTGAATCACGTGCTATTGACTACAATAAAGTGATTCATCCAAGGCTTCTCTAAAGTGAGCTTATATGCAAAGTGAGCAAGTGTAATACACCTTTAAATTATTTAGTGGGTTAAGATCAAAGTGTACTTTAAATTAAATTAAGAGTGGATACCTTGTTCACTTTACAGATAATCTCAATTTAAAAGAACTTTAGTATCTTATAGAGTGCAAAAGCACATTATAGACATGAAAACAAATTGCAACCAATTGTCCCCAAGAGTCAGCTCAATTGGTAGAGCTGCAGGACATTAAGCGTGAGCACCTGGGTTCAAACCCCAGCAATTGCGCTCTCTCCCTCCCCTTTAAAAAAATTGCCCTTCCCCCTCCCCTTTAAAAAAATTGTGCGCTCCCCCTGGCCCCTCCCCTATAAAAAAAAAACATTATAAACAATTTAAATTTTGAAAACCTGTTATCTATCAACCACAAAATTCTTAACTTGATATTGTCCCCATGCACTGGCCATTTATAACTCACAAGGATGTTTAGCAAACCTGAAAGCAAGAAACCGCACGACCTACAACTATATATTCAATTAAGAAAGAGGATTTACTCCTTTATCAACGAAATCTCAAACAACACACAACACAACAGACTCCATACTATCACTATACAAAAAATTTCAAGGAGCTCCTGGAGAATGAGAAATACATTAATCTTTATCATTGAATGTGCACCATTCCAGCTTTTAGATCATCACTAAGTTCATTATCAAAACAATAATTGATAATTGAAGTGGTGCACATTCAATAGTACAAAATCTTTTCCCTGGCCTATCAACCAAAAAAATCTATGGAGCACCTGAAAAAATCTTACTTTTCAAAGCCCTACAAACATTAGACCAATCAGTGTAACCATGCATTCACTATAAACATTAAAAACATGCATCATCATCACCGTCATCATCATCATCCAAAGGCCACAGCTAAAACAAAATCATCAAAAAAAAAAAAAAAAAAAAAGAATCAAGAAATCAAACAAGAGCCTACCCCCCTTACATTGAGTATACGGGTGATTCCCTGAGTCTTGAGGAGCTCTGAGCGAGAAGCGTTGTCGTAGCTTCCGAGGTAAAGGAACTCCGGCAAGATCACCGAGGGGAAGGCGCTAACTTGCACCGTAGTTTTCTCCGATCCCACCGTCAAACGGTGGCCGCAAATCGAACACACTTCACCTTCTTCATACTTGTGATAGTGCCCGCACACCGCGCAAGGGTTTTCCCTCTCTCTTTTCCTCATAATCACCGATTAAATATTCGATCTTTTCGAAAGCGACGAGAGACCCAGGATCGAAAAACGATTCGAAATTCGAAAATAACGAAAACCCAGATCGAGAATATGGGGTTAAAGATGGATTAACGAGAAAAGGTTGAAGCTTTGGCAAAGTGAAGAGAAGGGGTGTTTGTAGAGTCGTGAGACAGTGAGAGAGAGAAGAAAAAAGGGCAAAAAAGAAAGAAAAAAAAGTGAAAAATGAAAACAAAGAGAAAGAAATAGAGAGAAATACAGTAACAAGGAAGTTTCCTTGACTAGTTCGTTAACAAAAAAAAATATATATTTTTTTTATTTTTTAAAAAATAAAAAATAAGACAATAATAATAATGTTATTTATATCTATTCCAAAGCAGTACTTCCTCCTACTCTGATAATAAGCAAATTTAACTATTTTTATGCTTAGCTTATTAAGAAGATTAGTTAATTGTATTTAATTTTAGCAAATTTATAAAAAGCAAAGATATTTTAGAAAAATAATATTGAGAATAAAACAAAAATTAAATAAGAACACAATTTTCTAAAAATATTTTAGGAAAATGGCATTGGAAATAAAATAAAATTAATCAATTTTGCTTATATTTTTAAAAAATATATATATATATATAATTTTTTTTATAGTTCGAGCACGAGGAAGTGCTATAATCAGACCAGGAATGGTTTGAACTTTGAATGATTGATCAATTCTGAATGGAGAGGTTGTTGTGGTAAGATAGAAGGGTGAATTGATATGCTCATTGGGTTGTAACTTGGGTGCTTCGAGATTATTGGTGAAGGGCACGTGATGTATGATGATGTGGTGAATGAAGTTGAACGATCCAGGTTTCTCATTCTCTTGTACTAGATCTCGTGTATACAACGTAACGTGCCTTACACCTCATCCCGTCGAGTTCTTGTTTCGGGCAAAACGTGATTTGTCATGCGGATAACTAAAGCACCCTGCCCCCTCTCTTCTGTCTCTTTCTTTTTTATTTTACAGTACCCTATTTTGTACTTTTCCTTGGAGATACTTGAACTGAAACAGATCTATTTTTTTTTTTACTTCCTTAAATATATTTTTGGTCATTTACTCCCTCCGGTCCTATTTATAAAACTCTTTTGGGGTTTTTCACTCCCACCAAGAAGAGTGGATAAATTGGTTAGTGACATTGGAAATGTGAAAATTTGATATACTTTTTCAAAACTACCCCTATAATTATTATTGAAACTCTAAAAAGTGTTGACTTTATAGGGGTGTTAGTGGAAAGAAGTAATTAAATGATATTGAAAATTGAAAAGGGATCTTATAAATAGGACCAAAATAAAAATCCCAAAAGGGTCTTATAAATAGGACCGAAGGGAGTATTTATCTACGAATGATCAATTTGATCCTTCTTTCTCACACATTAGTTTAGATAATCTGAAATATTTTTTACTGTGTTCTTTTTCCTTTATTCTTTGAATTAGCCATTATTAAATCATGTTTAATTTTTTAAGTGACAAAAACCGATGAGTCGTTGATTGTAAAGGGTGAATTTAGAATATGAAGCCTTTGAAAAAGTTTAAACTCACATATTAATAATCCCTCGTGTCCTGTTTATAAGATTTTTTTGGGGTTTTTATTTTGGTTCTATTTGTAGGACCTTTTCAATTTTCAATATTAATTACTTCTTTCCACCAACACTCCTAAAAAGTCAACACTTTTTAGAATTCCAATAATAATTATAGGGGTAATTTTGAAAAAGTATATCAAATTTTCAGGTTTGCAATGCCACTAACAAATTTATCCACTCTCCTTGGTGGAAATGAAAAATCTCAAAAAGGTTTTATAAATAAGACCGGAGGGAGTACAAAGTAGCTGATGGAATCCCATACTATTTTAGAAGTCATAAATCTCACACTCTGATTTTGGTCATATGATCCGCACATGCATTAAACTCCCTAAATGTAAACACATGTTGAATCTTCCAAGTTCCAAAATCTCCTTGTGATGTCATGAGTTTCGACAATAATAAGAGTCAAAGCTTTAAATTTATCAATACATGATCAACTTAAAGAAAATTTGTTTCACATCGAGAATTTCCGAAGCACGTTCGAACAATAGATAGATTGTTCACGATGAATATTTACATTAGAAGTCTCACTAGCAAAATATTCTGGTGCAACCATAAGCAGAGAAACTTCTAATTGTTTGGAATTCAGAACATCAAATTGCACTTACTTAATGTCGCTTGGCCAACTAACCAGCATTTTTGTTTGGTTCTTGTTTACCTTAATTTGTTATTTATTCAAATATAAAATATAAATAAAGCGTTTTCAATTTTCATCTTCCTGCTCCTTAATAAAAAACAGTGAAACCAATCCAAAAATAAAACGTTGTCGTCTCATAGTGTTTGTACTTCTCGGCAATTTCGCTCATCTCATGTCCCATCCTTTAAGGTGCTCCTATCAATTATGGTTGTTGCTGTCATTGTTATAATCATTGTCGTCATCCTCCTTTGTGAGGTTTGTGGCTAGAAGAAGAAGAACAAGATATTTTGATGAGGAAAGGGAGGTTACAAGGTTCAATGGGGAATGATTTGGCACAATTGATTTAGTTATGAAATTTTGCAAATAAAATCAAGGACTTGATTGCAATATTTTAAAAACTTATTCAAACATACGGCACTATAAATCACTTGCCACTGTTCAATTAGGACAAACATAAAAGATTACCAAACCCTTCCAAAACCAATGGGGTTCTGAAGTAATCATCTTTCTCCTGTTATCCTTGAAAGTTGACTTGATTAAATTGCAATGCATAATATGAGAATGTCCGGGTACAAACTTCGAGAATTGGGCTCTATTCCCCCTCATCCTAAAAATTAAAAACGTAAAATAAAAATATGGCTATAAAAATATTTGCTTCTATCAACATTTTTTTTTTCTTTGCATTATCATCGATTGATGTAGCCCTCTCATTATAAACCACTGTTTTTTGGATATGAATTAATGTCGTATAGAAACACATGAAAGTAAGTTAGGCCAGATAGCATGTTTACGGGTGCACCATTGAGGTAGTGATTATACGGTCGTGGTGCTGAATTTCAAAGGATTAAACAGTAGACTAAGGGTTTTAGTTTATTAACCCCCTGTTTAATCACCTGACCTTTTTTTTTTTTGCCAAAACCCAAAATTGCCTTTTTTTTTTCTGGGAATTTTCATTCATGCTGGGTCCAGCAAGCAACAGAAAAACATAAAAAATACTGTTCGCTGGGATCAGCGAGCTGTGTAAATTTACACATTCGCTGACCCTGGAGCGAGCCAAGTGATTTTATGCATCAGAGTAGCTCGCTCAAGGGTCAGCGAGTGTGTAAATCTACACAGCTCGCTGACGCCCCAGCGAACAGTATTTTTTTGTTTTTTCGACTTCTCGCTTAGGCCCAGCGAGTGTGTTATAAACCCAGAAAAAAAAAGGGGTCCAATGATTAAATAGGGGTCAATAAACTAAAACCCAAAGAACTCCCAAAATAAATAAAAAAGGGCGGTCCATTACAACTATTACAAGAAGCTTCCACCTAATGGGATCTGAGAAAGATAAATGTACACAGCCTTATCTTTACAAACCCAAAAATAAATACACCTCTCTAATTTAAAAATTACAGGAGACTATGAAGATACAGTTGTTGACACAATTGATGTAAAGATCTAACAGACTTTGAACACTCAAGAGTATGATGATTTAAAACCTTCTGTAAGAGGAACCACTTTGGCGGTTAGCCTGGACTGCAATTTTGATGCAGCTTGACGAATATCCTGAGGATAAAAAAAATATTTCATATTTTATTCACCAACTCATTAAATAATAATAATAATAATAATAATAATAATAATAATAATAATAGCACTGAAGTTTTTTAACATTCACAGATATTGTAGGTTTGAGCACTTGGGAATTACAAGTTCATACTACAACTTCAAAGGAAAGATAAAACATTACCTCTACATTATATCTTGATGAAAAATGAGTCAGCAAAACTGCTTTGTTGCGAATCCACTTAGCATTTTCCATGATCTACATAATTAACACAAGTATGCTTAAAATCAGGACTCTCCTTAATATAGTAGTGTGCGCTAGATTCATCATTTTGAGAAGCAATCAATCACAAGAATAAGTGGTGTGAGTTTGTAATAGCAGATAGAGGTTCTGTGCTCTTATCTTGCATATGGTATGATAAGGAGGCGGCTAATCAGCTATTTATTTGGTTAATCTATTCCATAAAAAATTGTACTATTAAGCTTTAGCAGCAAAAAGCTGTTGTGTTTAGATAATAAAAGTGGATATGACATGGCTATAAATCAAATATGGACAACTGAGTCATGCAGGATAGCAACATACAAGAGGAAGGGCAAGCATGAGAGATGCCAAAGTTAATCTTTGAGCATCTTAATTTTGTCAAGATGCCTATGAAGAAGCCATAAAAGATGAGTCACATTACCTCAAATATATGTGTATGACCATGTTGCCGAGCATGATCTACGCTGATTGAATCATCTAGGAAAGTTGCCTGTTAATGAAGTCTCAACTGAACCAATCAAAAATAAAAAGAATGGATGTAGCAATCTTGAAAAGCTTTAAAAGTTCCTTTCTTCCACGTAAACAAAGTCTCGGGAGTCTAATAATACCAATTTTTACCAGTTCCTTCCTTCCAAGTTTTAAAGTCCTGACAACACAATCTTAGGAGGCTATTAATTTTGATTTAGCTTACACCAAGCAGAGGACAGGCATTCGGAGAATTGGTGTACAATAAGAATTAAGAACACTGGCACAAACAGTCAGTGGCAATTGCTTTCATTATACTGGTTATAGATTTATAAGACTATAACTTGTTATATTTAATTGAACATAACCAAAATACATAAAACAACAAAAGCCCTATAATCTCTTTTTACATCCATCAAAGAAAAAACCCTAAATTATCAAGAAAAAAACCCTTTCACTCTGTTTTCATTCCTTCCAATTCCACTCTAACCAAGCACAGATGAAAAGGATTGAGTTGTACCTCCGTTATAAGAATTTTTGCTCTCAACGCATCGGCATTAAGTGGGTCAAGATAAAAATCTGATGTCGTATCACCGGTGAAGGCCACCTCAGGAGATAATATAGGATCTGTAATCTAGAAAGGAGAGTTCATTACATGTAAAGATCAAAGACGATTTAGCTCTCAGTCAGGTTGCAGACAGTACAAACCTCAAAACCTTTCTTTTTTAATTTCTCAATTTGTTTCCCATTCAGGTGAGTGTATTGTTTCTTCAGCTTTTTCCTGATCGAGTAGATTACATAACCCTGCATGATACAACAAAGTTAGCATTGTTCTTATTCTGACTTCTGAGAGATTTAAAAAGCATTCTCGCACAGTTTCAAGTATTAACAATACTCTCACAAAATATATAGGCTTTTTTTTTTTGGAAAATACCCATCTTGAAGTCTAAACCCCCTCAATGGTTAAAGTTTTAAGTTTTTGTCTAGGCTGCTGTTTTTAATAGGATTAACACTGAAGACATGCTCCAAAAGTGCACAACTTTACAACTATGTCCCCTGATATGTGCATAATGTGGGGTTCAGACTTGGAAACCAGACCTCATCTCTCTCTCTCTCTCTCTCTCTCTCTCTCTCTCTCTCTCTCTCTCTCTCTCTTACATTGCTTGGCGGCGAAGTTTCTTTGGAATAGTTTGTTTGGAGAAGTCTTGGATCTACCTTAGGGACTTGCATGTTTTTCTCCTTACTAACGTTAGAGGTTTTGGCTCTCAAGACGAAGCTAGGATTTTGTAGCAGTGCTCTGTTAGTGCTTTGATGTAGATGGCTAGAAAGAAACAGAAGTAGATAGTTTAATGACTTCTTTTCCATCCTACACTTAGTTTGGGACATGCAAAGGGATTGGCATGCTTTGTTGCATGGTTATGTATCTTAGGTTTAAGGTTTTTCTTTTTGTTATGTTTGTGGGTACAGCTTATCCTCTTCTCTTGTACTTTACCTTCTCTTCTAATAATATTTCTTTTCTTATAAAAAGTTTTTACATAAATGCAGCTTATGCTGGAAAAAAGAATGTAGTTGGAGCTCACACATACTCTTTGTTCTTTTTTCTT
Organism: Crotalaria pallida; assembly: GCA_037953625.1. Classification (NCBI taxonomy): domain Eukaryota; kingdom Viridiplantae; phylum Streptophyta; class Magnoliopsida; order Fabales; family Fabaceae; genus Crotalaria; species Crotalaria pallida. Next base: position 155,484,008 of record CM075651.1, on the reverse strand, counting down.
CATTCATAATTAAAATGTTATCAATATGAGAATATATAATATATAAAAGAGACAAACAGAATACAGAGAAACTACACAAAAATCAAAATCTACAATAGGGAAAAAAATATGAGGTTTCACCAGACAAAACAAAAGGATGGCATTTCCAAAGAAAATTACATAGTAAAAATATTTAGCATTTGAAGACAATACTATAGATGAACACAAATTCTGTAAGCCAAAACCTAAATTTTTTTTGGCCAAGTTCTTCATTTGAAAGCTTTTGTACAAGAAGTGAGGTAATATCAAATACTGATACTCATAATATTCCCTTCAGTTAAAAGACAATGACTACAGAATGACGGATTGAAAGATACCTGGCTGGGTATTACATGTTGTGTTCTGAATGGTCGGACAACAAGGTCATTCCGTAACTCATATGTCTCCCCTGAAATCAAATTTCACTCATAATTACCTCAAAGAGAATACCTGATCACAGAAGAAAGTCAAATGACCACATACCCACATCCAAAGCAACCAAATCAAAGTCCAACTCAACTTGTCCCATTTTCCTGTGAATATCAATCAGCTGCTCAACATCCTCTTTGATGCAAGGAGGCACAAATACAGTGGGAGGCTTTAAATTGTATAAACCACGGGTAGCTACATACATCGGCAGCCCTCCCTAAATCATTCAAAAACATCACAAGTTTATGCCAAATTTACACTCAACATCCAATGTACAAGAGACAAAGAAGATCCTAAAATAAAAACAAAGTTATTGGACGCAAAGACACAAGCAATATCACAAAACAAATAAATAAGAGACCCTGGGATCAATGAAAATGAAAAAAAAAGGCTCACTATAGATTACCTAGATTATTATCAATATGGAACCAATTATAATGCTTAAAAGTTAAAACCATAAGTAGGCAAGGCACATATTCTAGTATAAATAGTTATATATTTTTCAGCTAACAGACTCCATATTTGATCAAGGATGAATTTGGCTTTCTATTAGCAAGATTCCTCAGGACTATTCGGAGTCAGTTCCTTGGCTTGCAATACAATCTATATAGATTAGAGGTCCACTTATTTACAAATTCTACAAAAGTGATTTCGACAAATTTTTTTTTTTTCAGAAGCTGGAAACTATAGCTTGTCAGTTCTCAAAAAAGCTGAATGAATTTCATTCAGCTTTTATTTGCACCTTAGTTCAAGCAAATATACAGGCAAGCATCAGAAGTGAAGTTTTAAAATCAAAATAATCACTTATTATTATTTTTTTATTTCTTTGTGAAATAGCTTATACAAAGGGGTCCTAGATAACATGGTTACATGGGCCTTTATGAATTTTCCTTTTCCCTTCTACTAACCTAACCAAAAAAGTTAAAAAAACAAAACAAAAAGAAAGTCCCTACTAGTTAAAACGAAGGAAGCACAGGCATTTCACAATAGTCGTATTTGCATCAGACATTTTTGGACACAATCTACAATCAATAACATTTTATATTTCCTCTGTCAATGTCATATCATATCTCATGTCCTATCAATGCTTCCTTGGTTAAAACCTTACACCCTCATTTAAAAAATTAAGAGTGAAGGGATATTTTGGTTCCAAGTTTTTCGACAGGGACACTTTAGTCCCTCAAGAAATTTAATTCATTTTTAGTTCTTATGTTTTCCAAAAGTACCAATTTGGTCCCTCATGTTTTCCAAAAGTACCAATTTAGTCTCTCAACGAAATGGCTAACGAAAATAGGACATGGACTAAATTGATACTTTTGGAAAACTTTGGGACTAAAAATGAATTAAATTTCTTGAGGACTAAAGTATCCCTATCGAAAAACTTGAGAGACAAAAGTGTCCTTTCACTCAAAAATTTAATAAAAAAAAAAAAGCTACTTTATTGATAAATGGGAATTAAAGAGAGCTTAGCTTACAATGTGATCAAGATGAGCATGAGTGATAAAGACAAAATTCTGATGAATAGCTCTAGTAGGGCACCTCCCAATATCAAAAGCACACTTGAACTCAGGTATAATGATACAAGTCTCTTGTCCCCCAATGGAGGCACCCTCAATGGTGAGACCTTCCAAGTCCACACCTTTACGCTTCACCTGTTGCCGTGCTAAGCGGTACTGTTCTTCGTGATCAATGGCTCTGCTTATTTCAGATAAATAGCCGGAGGAGCCTTTTAGGGCATTGTTGACATGGTGTTGGAGGGGAAGTTGGTGAGGGAGAGGTGGCTTTGGAGAGAAAAAGAAGGGTTGGTGGAATGGGAAGATTTGATGATGGGTTTTGAAGGGCGAATTGGTTAATGAAATTTGCATAGTTATCAATCTGTTGAAGAAGAGAGGGTTTAGGGAAATGGGGGGTTTAAGAAAGAAAGAAAGAAAGAAATGTTTGTGTGAAGAAGCACTCACCGCATAGAGAACCCGTTGATGGTAGCGGATAAGATTAACTTGCTTTTCCGTTTTTTTTTTTCACTTCACAAGCACTTGTAATTTTTTTTTCGCACCAAAAGTATCCCCAGCTGACAGTCGAAGACTGATCCCCTCCAACGCATAGAGATCACCGAAATGGGTTTTGCGTGAGCAGGGATCGAACCCCTGACATCATGCTTAAAGAATCCAGCTATCTACCAACTATGCTTGGCTTTGTTGGTAATCACTTGTAATTTATTTTCTAAGCCAAATTAACTACGAATAATGTTTGTACCGTAGTAATTACAGTATCTTAATGTGATTAATTTAAAAAAGCAAAACAACGTTAGTATATTTTGTCTTTCAATATTATGTGAAGAGTGTTGAAGCTATTTTTTTATTACTATCTTCATTTTTATACTATATAACATCCTTTTTATTTGAGATTTTTATTTTATCCTTATTTACAAGATTGTATATCCTAATTTTTAATGAAAATTAATTATTCTATTTCACAGATACTCTTATTTATTTAACAATTTTTAGAAACATTAAAATTTAGGTTTTATATTGACTAAGCGTACATTTTATTTTGTGTGCATCAAGAGTATCCTTTCGACCAATAACCGAAGACTAATTATTTTCGAGGTGTAAAGATCACAAAAATGGATTTTTCCTGTATCAACAATGTGTTTGGTTCAGCGGCATGCTGCCACAAACGTGAAAGCCACTAAGTATAGTTGTGGCACAAACGCTCAAACAAATACACGCAAAGTTTTTTTCCATATCATGACAAGTATCTAATCCTGACATCATACTTAAAAAAACTCAATCATTTACGAACTAGACCTTATTGATCTTTCTAAGGGTGTGTATATATATATATACACTGTCAATTTATCAAACTTCTTAGCATACATTTCATCACAACTCTAATGATAGAATCTGATTCATACCATAAAACAGTTCTCCCATACATGTTACTCCTTCCGTCCCTAATTATAAGACAATCTTAACATTTTTATTTTGTCTCTATTTATAAGGTCCTTTACCAATTTTTAATCAGCATTAATTATTTTTTTCCACAAACACCTCTATTTATTTAACACTTCTTAGATTCCCAATAATATTAATAGGGGTAATTTTGAAAATACATATCAAAAGTTCACAGTTCCAATACAATTAACTAAATTATTTCATTTTCTTAATGAACGTGAAATCTCCCAAGAGGACCTTATAATTAGGGACGAAGGTAGTATTAATTATAATATTTTATTCATTTATCATTTATACTTTTTTAATTTAGTGATGTAATTTATATTACTTTTAGATTTCAATTAAATTAAAAAAGTTATCTTTCAAATTTTTGTTTTCTTTTATAATAAAAAAATATTTTCTTTCATTATTTAAATTATAGTAGCAGTAACTTTTTATTATTCAAAATATTTGTATGGTTAAAATTAAAAGCTCAATTTAAATTTCGGTGTGACCGAATTTTTTTTTACTTCCTATCTTTTCTCATATTAATCATGTACAGTAAATAATAAATAATAAAGTAATAGCAACAAAAATAATAATGATAATAATAAAAGTAATATACATATAAATAAAATAATCATAATTTCCTTAAATGCATTTTTTGTCTATTTAAAAAATTCCTAAATAAATCTGAAAAATTATGAGAACATAACACAAATACTTTTTATTTCTTACTTTCGATACTTATATTTTTTTTATAATATTATTATATCTATTTATTTGAATGATTATATACCAGCGAGGGTTAACTCAAGTGTGTGATCCTGTCAACTTGAGAACAACTTGGGAATGAGGTTTGATATGAGGTTTGAGACTAAGAAGTCTCAGGTTCGATTCCGATTTATACATCCCGTTGGGAGAGGCAAAAGAACGTGACCTCGTGCAAGATTAGTCTCAAAGATTCATTGATATTAAAGATTGGAGACACCTGTAGTACAAAAAAAAATTGAATGACTATATATGTATGTAAAATTTTGAATTTGTTTTGTTACTATTACTATGATATTTTTTTTATTGCAAGGATGGTCATTTGTTAATAATAATATAATATTAGGAAATAAAAGTTGATGTTAGGAAATACTCCTACAATATTGTAAATATCAATTTGAAAGAATCAATGTAATAGTGTATTTGGAAATAATTTTCGGAAATAGTAGATGATTAATATTTTTTAAATGAATTTGGATTTTAAGAGCCAAAAGATAATGTAATACTTATAAGTAATGTTAGAGTTTTATTAGTCTATAGAATCTCAACTGTTATGATAAAAAAAAATATATATATAAAAGGTTTAAATTTAAAGTCGAGTATTAAGCAATACTCATTCTTTAAGATAATACTCCCTTTATTTCATATACAATACTCATACAACTTTTTCTTTATTTCATATATACAACTTTTTCTTTATTTCATATATATATATATATATATATATATATATATATATATATATATATATTCTAAATTCAGTGCATAATTAATGCTTTTGTTTTTTCAATTGTAATTTTATTTATCATAATATTTTTCTTTATTTTCAAAACGACTATATAGACATATTATTATGAAAATATCTCACATTCTTATAATACTATTCCCTCCGGTCCTATATATAGGACATACTTAACCATATTTCTCGGACCAAGAAAAGTAGTTAGTTTTATGAATTCTATGAGAATATATTGTAACATTAGAATTTTACCCTCTCAACTTTTCTTGAAAAATTCACACTCATTAATGAACAACAAAAAACACATGCATTTAATAAGGGCAAAAAAGAGAAAAAAAATAAATGATGCATAGAAAATACAAAATGTCTTATATATAGGACCAAAGATTGCTTCTAGAATATGTCCTATATATATAGGACTGGAGGGAGTATTATTTAACCCTTTTTTAGAACTCACAAGTAATTTATTTATATTTATATGAACAGAAAGAGTACATTTTAGAGTCTTAAGCATCCATTATTAAGACGGATGATTTAAAATCCAATCTTATAGCACACATATCGATCCGGTGTTCAGACTCCATAGACCGTTAACACGTTTTCTCTCTGTTCTAGTCAAATTAAACCAGTAGTATCATCACTTTTTCATGTCCTGTCAGTTTCTCTCATTTTCTCTTCGCCCAACAGTTTTTTTTTTTTGTTACCATCATTTGGTGATACTGCAGAGGAGAAAATGGCTCCCAAAAGCAATGGAGAAAGGAAAGGAAGTAGTTTGGAGAAAAGGGTAGTAGTAGGTGAACTTGAAGGAGGAGGAGGAGGAGGTTCTAAGGGTGCTGAAAGCATATTTGAAGGGGAAGTAGGTTCTTTTGTTTGCTTGGAAATTGAAGGATCTTCTGAAAAGTGTGTTACAGTTGATTTGGTTGAACAAGAAGAAGATGGATTGAATAATGAAAACTTGCATGCGAATGAAGAGATAGAAATTTCAACTAGTAAAGATGGCTTGAACTCTCGTTGTGATGATGAGGACAAGGAAAGTAGATGGCATGGAGGACTTCCACTGAAGTGTTTTTGGCACAAGACTGAAGAACCGATGGAAAAATCAGAATCTGAGAAGGAGTTGGATGTGCTGTGGGAAGAAATGGATTCTCAACTCAGACAAGGAAGAAACAATTGATTAATTGGTAAAACTCCTTTTTTTTTTTTTTTCAGTTTGAAGACTGAAGAAGAAGCAACAAATTCGATTTCAGTGTATCAGTTTAATGTTTGTTTTCATGTATGTGCAATATAATATATTTATATGTGAGGGAATGAGTAGTAGTGCTTAAGTGTTAGACTGGTGGTGTTTTTTTAGTGTTTAAGAATGTGTGTTATTAATTTTTTATTTTAATAACATTTAATTTTGTGTTCTTATATGCATTATTAAATATGGGACCAGGATTCTCTGCAGTCAATACATGTGTACAGTCATTGCAGTCACACATCCAATGGTCCAAATTTTTTTACTTTTATTTTTTATTTTAATTTCACCACAACATGTAAAGAATCTATGGCTAGGATTTCATGCGGTCAACTGCAGAGAATCCAGATAGTTTCCCTTGGCACCAAATATGTCTTGTCACCATTTGTAAGAGTTATTTGATGACAGTTTATGACTTGGACTGTTATCTATGTGGTTTAAGTGTTTCTCGAAATCCTCACATAGCTCATTAGCTTGGATGCTTGCTCTGCTTGATGCTGTGATGAAAGAAACTTGATAGTATATTTTTTTAGCATCTTTGTTTTCTTTTGGAACTCATGTCAATTTTGCCTTCAAAAGAGGGTACTATGTGCACATTTTGTTGCAGAATCTTGTGCCTAAATATCTTTCTTTGCTAATTGTGAAAAGTTATTGGGGTTTATCATAGTCTGCCAATGAGTTTGGATGATTGATTTGAATTAGGTAATAACTAATATGCATGTATTGTACTGTATTGAATGGTGATTGAGTTAGAGAGAGATCAGATTTAGTTCCAGTTGTCGTCGGTAATAAATGGAAACTGACCTATTGAGTGTCAGTGTCAGTAGCATGATATCATTTCTGAAAAAAATAAAACGGAAAAGCTCACGTGGCTGTTCTTGTTTTATTGATCACCTCATCTTTTTGTAATTGTTTTTCTCTGATAAAAGTTTTGGACTTGGGCCTTCTAATTCTTTTTATACCCTGATAAATCTTTTTTTTTCTTCTTGAAATGGGTATGATGATAAATCAAAATCAGAAAGTTGAGTTAAATTAAAAAAAGGAAATGATGATGGGAGTTGGTGACCTTCAAAGTTATTAAGTAGTATACGATAAATCCAAAAAAGTGATAGCAATGGTTTAGTCTAATTTTCACCAAATTATGGCATGTTTATTTTCATGGCAGGATGCCTCCAAACGCACTTCTAGAGAAAGAAGCTATGTATTGCTTTTGCTTTATGGTGGTTTTCTATCACGTTTCAAAACACACACATGTTTTGTTCTCAACGCAAGTTGTGAGCCACAAACGTGATTTGAGCATTTTGTATTGGGTTTGGTAAAAATTTTCTAAACCTGATTAATCCCTCAAAAGTAATTATAAGTAGAAGTTACATTTTAATGCTTTTGCGTTTAAAATTCACGTTTGCATTCACTCAGCCACTTTTTTGATATTTTTAACCTTTTGCATTTCTATTAACTTTTAATTTTAAAAAAAAAGAAGCAATTCATACTTTTTAAAAGTACTTATTCATTTAAAAGTGATTTTACTAAAATTATGCAAACAATGTTATAGCATGTTTGGTTGAGTTCTAATGGCCAAAAAGCACATTGAAATCGTAGAAGCTAGCTAGGGACGCTTCCAGAGAACACGCGTTACCTTAACAAATGAAAGAAGACTGCACAAGTTGACATATATCATCATCTTGATCTTTGATTTGAAATATTCACAAAATCTATTAGACAAAACATTTTTTCCTACTCAATGAATCTGAAAAAAAAACTTATTTGATTCTCCAAATGCTACATCACTGCAAACTGTGACTCTTGAAGTTGACAAGATTATCTCTGCATCTTGTAAGTTGAAGCCATGAATGATGGGCATAGGTAACCCTTTACTGAGACGTGCATTTGCATATGGCAAGAGGACAGTTTCAACAAGTGTCCACATAACTGGCTGCATTAGGAAAGGATAACACACCTTTAATCAATGAAAGATGTTTTGAATTTTTAATCATTGTTTGCATCAGAAACAACAGAAAAGCACCTGAATCAGGTACATCCGCAGATTGCCAATGTTGCTCCATTTCAATGACATTGCAAAGTCATCCAATCTTACAGCACCTACAAGGTTGTTTCCTTTGATTTTGACCGAACCTGAAGCTTGAATCAGCTGCGCAAACAGGATGTAACATATCAATAGTGGTCAATGAGAAGTGATTTGTTCAAAAGCTTCCCATTGCATGCTAAGCTCCATTTCGTGCCCACCCCAACCCATAGAATTCATCATAATCAAAATAATACTGATTATAGGACCCAAGTAATATTGACTTATTGAGGATGGTGATGGTAAAAACATACACATAAATAAATAAATAAATCATGATAATAAGTGAAGTTAATTTGAATATTAATGATCATACCAATGAGATGCATGCAACTGGTATTACTTCATCTTCTTCCAGAACATCAATTGTTAAGTCTGCAAATATGTGGGCGCCAACTTTCTGATTTGAAATCTCCACAACTGGAGGTGAAGATAAAGATACATTCAAGTTCATGTCATGATTTGGGTATTTCTTGTACAGCTGGGGAACAATAAATCTCCATCCTGCAGTGTTCAGTAGAGCCTGATCTGGTATTTGGTCCACAATCCAGTGCATAAATTTTGCCTGAACACAGAAAGCATTGTCTCATTTGACACCAACCCGATGATACACAATGAAGATTATTATTTAAAATCTACTCTCTAAGACAACAGCCAAACATCCGAACTTACATCATAGTACAAGTCTGATGCAGAGTTGAATACATCCTCATGTAAAGTGATTCCTAGCATCTTTGACGGGTTTGTGCATAAAACTGCAAGTTTTGAGTTCTTGTGACCTAGGTTAGGTATAGGGAGGGAAACATTTCTTTCTATAAATAACCCATTTGTTTCAATTTCAATTGACGAATCACTTAGTGAAACATCATTGATGATAGTTACATTCAAAGAAGCATGATCATCAACTGGAACCTCCTTTGGAAGACTTCCCAAATATGAGTCAAGTCTTGAAATCCCTTCATTAAGTTTCTTGGTGATAGCATTTTCTACTGCCGACCCAATTAGCCCTTCAAAAGCATCAACTACCCTGTCAGATTTGAAGCAGAAGTAAAAGTCATAAAAGCATAAGATCATTTAATTTTTTTTAGCCATTTGGAAATGAGATTCCCTCTATCCCTAGTGTTTTCTTTGGCCATTTAGAATGCTTGGTATTGCAGCAAACTAGCAGAGGGTGCAAGTACTAATAGAATAGCCTCAGATTGTTGCATACCATTTTGTTCTGGTGAACAATTAATGTTGACTACAGGATATGCATAGCATAAGTGCAGAAAATATGACATTTAGACAGTAAGAGTATACAATTAGGAAGGAAAACTGAGGCGTCTACATTTAAAATGAGGAAAGATTATTGAAAATTGACACAATTTCTATAATGCAAAGAAAAGCAACAAGGATTCAGGACATATGAACCCTAGGATCTTTAATGAGATAGAATTAAAATGCATATTGCCATACCCTTGATAAAGCCAAGATGCACCTCCATCTAATTTTATTGAAATATCTTTAACATAAGAACCACAGTCTTTAAGTTTCAGCTTCAAAGATCCTTCCTGGTTCTCCAAACCCAATGTAAGTCCGACTTCCATGCCTTCGACCTTTCCAGCAGTACAACTTATCAAACTCAATTATTATTATCGTATTAAAGAAGATAATCAGATAGATAAACAGACATAGTACAACAACAACAACCAAGTCTTATTCCCACTAGGTGGGGTTGGCTATATGGATCAAATGATGTCACACTGCTCTGTCATAAATCATGTCCATTGATAACGTGCTAATCTCTAGATCCTTCTTAATTGTTTTGCCTATGGTAGTATGGTTTTTCTTGGCCTTCCTATACCTCTAGCGATTGAAATAGCCTCCATTTGATCAACCCTCCTTACTGGGGCTTTTACTGATCTCCTCCCTACATGCCCAAACCACGTAAGGCGGGATTCTACCATCTTTTCTACAATAGAAGCTTCAGTTTCTCTTTAATGCACTAATTCCTAATCCTATCTTATCTAGTTTGTCCACTCATCCAAAGCAACATACTCATCACTCATCCTCATCCTAAACAGACATGTTAATAACAACAAATGAGTAATTAAGTATCATTTTTGAGCTCATGCACACAAGAATAATATCGCATATAGGATTAATTTACCAGCATAAGAAAATTAGCTTTCTGAAATCTGAAAAACTAGTAAAACAATAATACCACATATAACTTCCATATTAATTTATCAGTAAAAGTTAACATCGGCAGATACAAGCTGGTAAACTATCCTTCAAATCATAAAGCATATAAGTAAACTAGTTATGAATCTTTCAATCCCAACAAAACAACTACTAACCCTCCTCCATAAACAGATTATAAAGCCACTTGTTTAAGCTTTTTTTCACACACACACAAAAAAATAACTAAAAAAGTGATTATTTTGATTAAAAAACCACTTCTAAAAGTTGCATATGTTTTTGGTTTGGGCTTTTATAGAAACTGTAGAAGCTGCAAAAATCCAGTTTTTTCAGAAGCTATACTTTTCAGCTACTAAAAAAAACACTTTTTCCCAAACCACTTTTATAGAATCACTTTATTTCGGCCTAAACAAATGGCCACACACCTGATTCACTTTGTGGCCTCTAGGTTTGAAAAAAAAAAAAAAAAAATGGCAACACAAATTTGCTACACAAGAATCATCATACAATGCAGCACCTCCAATGCATCATTCTCTCTCTATACATACAAGCATCTCAGCAAACCAAAAAAAAAAAAACAAAGAATTCATTTTGATACCTGAACTTGTGCTGTACCTTTATCAGATATCTTAACAGGAACAAGCCAAGTAGTGTAAGAGTAATACCAATTCATGGTCAAATTACAAGTAACCCCTGAAGCTATTATTGAAATTCCAGTTTCCCCAGGCTTCACATAAGATGAAGGAACATCGATTTGGTTCATTGTAATATTGGAAATCACCATGTATACATTACCCACAACAGGAATTTTCGTAGCTTTTTCGATATTGTGCAATCTGAGGGAGATTATTGAGGAAAGCGCTTCCTTCACCAGCAAGTCTTTAACGAAATCAAGGCCGTTTTGGGTTATCAGTAAAGAGATGAAAGATTGGTTTTTGGGTTGAGATTGGGAGTGCCCATGATTCAGGGAAGATGATAGTAGAAGCAGAAGAAGAAGTGTTAAAGGTGTCATTTTGATTGCTGGGTTGTGAAAGATAATTGGAGTTTGTTCATCTCTCTGGTACGAGGAAGCAAGGCAGATGAAACTTTCCCAAGACTCAAAGAACACTTGCTGGGGACATGAAAAGTCAAAACTAACCCTCATTGTCTTTTGTGGTAGCTGGTAAATTAATGCTTGTTTTACCATTTTGCCTTTTATCTTTGTATATTAATTACTAATTAGTAATTTTTCTTCATTTATTATATTTCTTATTAATTAAACGAGGAAAGAGTTGTAAAAATAGTACTCCCTCCTGTCCTTATTATAGGTCACATTCTAGAAGGTTTTCTTGGTCCTAATTATAAGTCACTTTACATTTCCAATGTATCATTTATTGCTTTTTCTCTTTTTTGCCCTTATTAAATGCTTTGACTATCTATGTATTTTTGTTGTTCATTAATGAGTGTGAATTTTCCAAGAAAAGTTTAGAGGGTAAAATTGTAATATTACAATATATTCTCATAAAATTTATAAAATTAACTACTTTCCTTGGTATGTGTAATTCGGTTAAGTATGCCCTATAATAAGGACCAGAGGGAGTAACGAAAATGGTAAAAAGTGTTATTAAGATATTGATTAAGAAACCAAAAGTAGTTTTATTTTGGAAAATATTGAATTTAAAATATCTCGTAGTTTTCAATTTAAATTTTCTTTTAATATACTTCATCCGTTTCATGTGTAGTGTGTTTTAAGGTTATTCACGAGTTTTAAGAAAAGGTTAAATGATATAAGGATTTATTGTATTTTAACTATAATGTCTCTATATAATCATTATTGAAGAGACATAAAGGTATTAGAAGTGAAAAAGAGAGTGTAATAAATAGGGGTGTGTTTGGAAAAATAACATTAATTATGTATTGAGTTTATAAAACAACAGGACTTATGAAACATGGGATAAATGCTAAAACAACATTACATATGAAACGGATTTTGGGTAAACCAAATTCGGGTACCGATTAGTATACACCAAAAAAATATGAAACGGGATGAGTATTTCTTAAACAATATCCTCATAGCATTGATTAGCAAGACTCAAATAGTAATTAATGTTATCTTAGATTTTATAAAACGACAATTATTTATGAACAAATTCATTTTTTCTTCGTAACAATTATTTCCACGTAAGGAAGAAGTACATATATTTCCAGAGGCTTTAAAAAAAAAAAAATCTTATGCTTCACATATATAAATTAATCAAGGCTATTTGAAAAAATAAATTTTTATATTGAAATGATATACTTAATTTATCACAAATGATGTTTTAACTTTTTAATAGCAAGTTTATTTTTTATGGTTGTTTATTCCAAACATAGCCTAAGAAATCATCTCATTTTCATACAAGTAACTTGAGACTTTTCATTTCAATAAATTTGTCAGATAAACTTATGAAATGAGCTCTTATTAGCTTGTTGAATAAGCATTGTACTAATCTGTTTATGCAACCGATCAATATTGACATAGCTGATTTCACACATGAGGGACAATTTTTTTCCATTTACTAAGAAAAAAAATTAAAAACTTTTGGCAGTAACTTGCTAGTGTATTCCTGTGGACTGTGGTTCGTCCCTTCATTCCCTTGTTTATCATCTGCTAAGTTGACACTGGCTTACTCCTGCTCAGGTATTGCAAACTTCTAAACTGAGTTTTTATTTGTTCTTATTTCTTAGGTAGTTCATAATAACCACCACTATTATCAATAGGATGCTGCTATAGTGTTAGGGATTGATTCATCAGTAAGAAAATGTTTCTAGTAAATCAAAAAGTGCATGTTCAAAATGTTGGGTGGAAATGTCCTTTATTATGATTTTTCTTGTATTTCAGTTGTACATGGCTTAGGCCAGATATAACTTGGTAGATAAACCTTACCTAAATGATTTTCTTAAAGGATTAGTAGGATACATCCCCAAACAACTCAAGACAGAACCGCACAAAAGGAAATTACATGAGGAAGAAGAAATATTTTTGGGGGGCCAAAACCTTTAATTCATTCACGAACTTATAGTCTGAGTTCTGAGAAATTGTTTGGTACTTGGTGGTAGTGCTATTATTATATCTTCATTGATAATGTATTATATAATGCACAATACACCTAGGTGTTTTTATCCTCGGATTTGATAACTAGCACAAGAGATTAGGGAGTTGAGCTTATCCAATATCCAGGCATGAAAGTTTAACCATCTTGAATGGCAATTTTTCATTTAAGTTATACTTTTATTTCCTTCTCTCTTCCATGGTCACCCTTTTCTGCTTATTCTTTTGTCACTAGATGAAAAAGAGTTAGAAGTTTTTCTTAAGAGTCAAGTTATTTATTGCTGCAGGCCTGCCGCTCAGCAATCTTAAATGAGGAATGTATTAAGGGAGAGAGCAAACAGGACAGAGATTGGGTTTTCAGGTAATTAGTGTTGGATTTGCATGTTTTACTTTTGAATAATACAGTATGCAAAGTTGTGTTTTAATATTCAACATTCTAATTTCTTAGTAGAAATGTATTTAAATGTCTAATTGGCATGCAACTTCTTGTGATTTTATTGCATTTACCTCTTACAGAATTTATGTATGTTTTAAAAGCAAAATCATTGGAACAACCATAATGTTAGTAATTAGAGATAAGGACACAAATCACGCACAAATTTACTGTGGTTTGCCTAACAGGCTCACAGCTACATACGAGAAAAGATCAAATCCAATATGCACAACATTACAATACAACTTTTGAATGGAAAAGCTTAGCTATAAACCTTAAACACTAAAACTTTAGTGGACAAAGTTTCAAGCCCTCTACCAATGCAACTTTTAAGGACAAAGTTCAAACCCTCTTCTGCAACCTTACTCGCAATTTCTTCGCCCTCATTCTCATAAACCTACTGATTATCATATACAATTATTTATAGCCCATGAACATTTACATGGTAACAAAACCAATCCTACACTCTATCCTTATCAAAATAAGGACTATCCTATTATTAGCTTCTTACTAAAACAAATACTCCACACGTCTTGATACTCCTATTATTAAATAGAAATTTTGGTCAAATTAATCGATCTATTTCCATCTTGATCCAAATTCTATCTTCAACAAACCATCTTCAGATTAAGAACTTGGATCAAGCGCAACATACCGAAGAGAAATTGCACACATAAGATGCTGGAATCAAGAATCTACAAGAGAATTCAAACATTTATGTAGAACATAGACTGCATGTCAGTACCGGACACATGAGTTGACTTTATTTAGCATACTAATGTTATAAGTCATTCATTAGAAGGTTTGAGAGTGCTAAATTTCAATTCTGTTCTGCTGCTTGCTTTTGCTTTTGCTTAATATCCTTACTAGCAATGCTTGAACCATCTCTCTTGCTGACCTGTGGGAGCATAAAAATTATATATTTAGAAGATGGAACTGATTTACACATACAAACTACATGTTCATGCATGCTAATATAAGTAGCTTTCATGGCAATGACTATATCTACTTAAAAATCTTTGAGGAATCGAACCACGAGCAAGAATCATGAATGTGTTATGTTTGACATGGCTTGAGAACTAGTGAGAAGATTTTTTGACCTTTGGCTGCTCTTCATGGAATTGGTAGCTTGGCACTGTTTTCCGCCTTGAGACAGTTCTCCTAGCTTTAAAGTTAGTCCTTACTGTTGGTGGTTTGAAGCTAACTTTTTCTTCTCGTGAACTTACTGAATATTTATCAAAATGAAGGGGCACTTCATTTGATCCACAGCTCTCCTTTTCATCCCTAGCAGCATCTAAAAATCTTGTCTTGATTGCGAATTTTTGATTACTGTTAAGAGGATCATACTGCTTCATAGTATTGCTTTCAACATCTGAGGTATCTGGAAGGCGGGTTGCCATCCATCGTTCAAGCCAACTCCAGCTCATATTTGGTTCCATGCTATTATATTTTGGTGATTTTCTCTTTGAACAGATTCGTAGCTGCAATAATGATAATTAGTGTTTTGATTTTGCCCCTTTTTTCACTATAAGAAATAGGGGTAGTTTTTAATGGTTACCTGTTGTGAGAAAGCATAAGCTAGTGCTCTTTCCCTCCTGGTTGTTGCCTCCATTCTGTTCTGCATCCTCATTTTTGAAACATAGCTACTCACAGTACTGTCATCCCAGTCCTGAAAATGTCTATGTTATTATGCAGCTTAAGAGAATTTTTATTTAGGGTGAAATATAGCCAATTTGATGGGTATGAATTCATTCAAAGTTCAAACTCTTAGAAATGATTCAACAATGTGCTAGTTTGTTTAAAAGTAATTATAGTGCAGAATAATTTAACCCCTGAATAATGGTTAATCATGTTAACATATTGACCTTCTTTACAATCTATAACCATTGCACTAGTTTTTTCTTTAGGAAAAGATTATCAACTGTTTGTCATGTCTGAAATATGTTTTTGGAAGATGTCTTCTGAATTTATTTATGGGAAATGTTAGGCCACTGGTTAAGGAATTAAAAAAGGCAAATGTTTGATGAGCGGTAGTGATGTATTTTATGACATTGAAAAGGGATGCACTTAAATTCCCACTGAAAACATTCCTTTTTTAGTTTTATTGATTCCTCAACCAGTGCACTTGGGACTATAGTTAACATGATCCTTTATTTATTTGACCAAGTGATTCATTCATTCATTTAGTTTCGTTCAATCAAAACGGTTGCTACTTCACAAAGTAAGATTGTCTTCTGTTATACCTTTTGCTTCATCACTTGAGTTCTGGTCCTCCGTCCGTAAATGCTCATTTTTTCTCCATCAACCGAGAAAGCTTCAGTAGAATTCCCTGCTTGGACTTCAACAGACGTGCTCAATGAGTTTCTGTTTGGACTTTCTGATACTAAATTGAGCTCCTCTTTACCAGTTTTCGATCTGATTTCTTCATTTTGGCGCCTCAGCTGAAGTGTGTATCATACCAGTGATGTTAATGAGCTAGAAATATTCCTTATGCAAATGTCAAACATGCTATGCATCATGTGAACATCAAACATACTTGTGTGATGTTAATGAGCAAGAAAAGTTCCTTGTGCATATTCAAACTCATAATTCTAGAAGTGGGCATTTTTTATTGAAAAAATCTAAAAAGGTTGAGGGTTGAAAATGGGAGTAAATAAAGGGAATATTCATTGTCCTCCATTCTTCCTTCAATCTTGAAATCTTCACTCATATCATGCACACCTTTAAACTCTTCACAAGCAACCTTTAAAGGTATACAGCGATACACATGAGTATGCGCTCAAATACTTCCTTTACTTTCATGCAATTTTTTATTAGAAGGAGCTATATCTTTTGATACATTATATATGCAAATTGATGTGATCAAAAGTTTGGTGAACTAACCATGAACTCTCTAAATGCTGACTGAATAAGAATAGCCGCTTCTTCTTCATTCAATAATTTGGACTTTGAGTTTGGCCTATTCTCCACAGTTTCTTCACTTTTGGTCTCGTCTTTATCAGTCAAGTCTTCCTGTATGGGCTGTGTAACCGTGGCTTCAGAGCTCTTAACTGAAGCTGAATCTTCCTCTGCAAGGACTGAATTAAATTCATCACCACACAAGTATGTTCTAACAGATACCCATCTTCTATTTTCCCCAGAATTTCGTTTCACCTGTTAGCATAAGTTAATAATTCAAAGCTGGTTTATTCATGTACACTTACTGTGTAAGAGCAATTAATGAAAACTTCTGCATAAAGGGAAAGAATGAAAGAGAGAAGCTATAGAATAATTTAAACTTGATACACTCACATACTTTGGTTTCATGAGAACCAGCAGAACAATTTCTGGAGAAGACACTTCTTACCAACCCTCCAGTGAAACCCATCTCAGCTTAACCAAGTTCAGAATAGAAAACTTCTTCACAAATTCTAAATGAGGTTGTCTTCAACTATATATATACATACTAATATGCCAATGCAAAGATGGTGGAAGATGCTACATTATTAGCATTGATAAAGTATAAAAGGCAAGTGACATTTTTACAAGTGTTCACAACATTAGCCATTAAATAAAGTTGTTTAATACATGGTAGTAAGAAAATAGTACTAACTAGATATCTAGAGAGAAATCACATGTTCGCTAGGGATTAGTTTGATCATGATCTGTCTGCAGGAGATTTCAGTGCTGTAATTGGTACATCTTTAAATCAAGAAAATAATAGAAGCTGGAAAGTTAAATAAAGATAAAAGGGGATGGATTTGAGTGCATGTTTTTATTGCTTTTGCATATACTTTTGGCACATGGCTTGTACCGGATAGGATTTCATAAAGCTTGCTTGTTACTTGGGTTATGTCTATTCCTTTCTGGCTACTGCTTCCTCTGCCCTTAGAGATCAGAGTGGTTTTTCTTTAGATTACTTTAGGTTGATGCCAGTGGCTTTGGGGACATATTAGGAAGGTATAGAATTTTTCCAAGGATTCTTAACTAGAGAATTTTAAAATGCTTTTGCATGTGTGAGTATTTCTTTAATTAGGATGAACTCGTATAGTGGCAAAAGATACAAAATGTGAAATGTTCATAATTCACAAGTTTCTCCTTTGTTGCACTATTGTGAGGAAGTTGATGGAAAGTGATGCTAGGACCACACTTTTATGACCCGCACCGATCTGGCTTGTCAGAATGAAAAACCTACAACCTGGTTTCTGGTCCAGTTTGGTTCATATAATTGATCAAAATTTCAAGAAGCTGTGAAAATGTAACATTATAATTAAACCACAAATTCTTATTATCTTCTCAACATTTTAATTAATATTACTGTCCAATTAACCCTAGTTTGAACATAATTCTAGATTACTATTACGGTTATGTTTGATTACATTATATGATACTTTTTTTTCTACTATGACTATACTTTTTTTCAGCTTAATAGTTACAGATAGTCCTTCCTCATTATCCGTACAACTATATTCTGATTCCATAATAACTTCACGGATATATAAGATGATTTGATTTTATGTGTTGTGTAAAAGAATTATCCAATAGAAAATGCCATGACTGTCTTTAATAAGTTCAAGGAACATATATGCTCCCTGCCTTCACATCTCTCTATCTTTTCAAAAATAAAGGTTTTAGATTCTTTTCTGAAGCTTTTGGCAAAGTTTGATAAGCTAGAGTAAAGAGGGTGAAGAGGAAGTTGGTAGAAAAATAATAAAATTGCATACTCAGACTGAAGTTCAATACTGAATTTTAGTTTTGCTTGCATTAAAAAAAAATCGTAGTAGATTATTGAATGGAAAAATAAAATAGACTCTTCATGCAATCATGCCCCATCACTTTATTGATGTCTTGAAAATGAGGGATTATTGTATTATTCATGATCAATGGTTCTAATTTCATTCAAATCTCTTGATTTAAAATATTACGAAGTATAAGAGAATTTACATATAAATATTCTAAATCAATAATTTAGATGTCCTGCATCATACTCTTATAAAAAAATGTCTTACATCATACAATAATTCCTATTTGAAAATTTGCATATCGAATTTCCATATCATAGATTATGGTGAAATAATGCAATAAAAAAATATGATTATTACATCATTGAAAGTACTTGTTTCATGTTCTAATTATTAAGGCTTATTTATGCTTTTGGTTCATAAAAGTTTCGCGTGTTTTGGTTTTAGTTTTTATAAGTTATTTTGATAGGGACTGGTCCTTAATTTTTCAAACATTTTGGTTTTAATCCACTTCATTATGAAAAACTATTATTTGTTGATGTGACTAGCGAAACATCATATTAGTAGTCAGGTAGTGTGAGAAAAAACCAAATAAGTGATATGACATGGATGATACAAATCTATGGACACAAAATGGTTCCATACGCAAAAGGTCTCATACGGAGAATTTTGCGTTTACGGACCTGAATCATCCATGTTACAATACTTATTTGGCACTATCTCACATCACATAGCTGTTGGCGTGAGTTTCCGTTAACCACGTCAACAAATAATTGATTTTTTCTAATAGATAGAACCAAAACCAAAATGTTTGAAAAATTAAGAACCAATCATAATCAAAATAATTTTTAGGAACTAAAAACAAAACACGTTGAATTTTAAAGGACCAAAACCATAAATACACCAATTATTAATTAATCCTTTCTTAGTATTATATTGAACCACCGCATGTTATCTAAAATGATTATTTCTGAATACGACATGTGGGTAACACATGTGATGCAATACGTTGTGAGTCGTGACATGCCATCTTCAAATAGATGGTTGTGATTCTTTGCATTTTCAGTTCGAAGTATAATAGTCAGCATGTGCAACACACTGACTTTCTTGCTATTTTACCTTCGGCTGCCAGGCTTCTAGTAGCATCAAGAGCCTGACCAAAAAAGAATGACCCATTATTAGAAGCAACTAACTAATTAACCTGTTTGACTTATTTCTTGTTAATGCAAAGCTAACCCAATATGCATGTTATCTTTCAATTTTGGTAGTTTTTCCATAAGAGAAAATAGGCTATGCAATATGTTATTTTTTTTTTTTACTTTAATTTTTTTGAGGCATGTATTTTGTCATTATTCCAACCAAAATCTTATCTATACACATAGAATGAACATAACGGAGCTTCTCACATAGCAATTACTCCCTCATGTACTTATTACAGGGCATACTTAACCGAATTACACATACCAAGGAAAGTGGTTGATTTTATGAATTCTATGAGAATATATTGTAACATTACAATTTTACCCCCTTAACTTTTCTTGGAAAATTCGCATTCATTAATGAACAACAAAAAACACATAGATAGTCAAAGCATTTAATAAAGGCAAAAAAGAGAAAAAATCAATAAATGATGCATAGAAAATATAAAGAGACTTATAATTAGGACCAAGAAAACTTTCTAGAATGTGACCTATATATAGGATCGGAGGGAGCAGTAGAAAACTTATAACTATCTACTGTGCTGAGCATGCTAGTAAATTTCAAGCTGCATCACAACTCTGCTACAGACTCATTGATCTTGAGAAGCAACTTTTCAATGGAAACACTTATTGTTCATGGAAAAAATAAACTTTTTTGTTTTCTTTAGCCTTGACTTCGACTTTTTCTTTTTCGTTTCTACCTCATGTTCTCGTAAGTGGACTCCTTGTCCTCTCTTTGAACAAAGTCTTTTGTTTCATCAAAGAAAAAAATTAATCTAATGATGAAAAATCCACAAGTGGATCGTGTTCATTCACATCGTATGGCAGTTGGCTGCGATTTGCTTAATAATGGATGGTAAGCATATTTCAAAGATTTTATAGCAAACTTATATGATATTTGGGATCTAGCGATTCTGTATCACTAGACCAGCTCTTTATTATTATTATTATTATTATTATTATTATTATTATTATTATTATTATTATTATTATTATTAGCTTTTCGAATATGGTATTTGATAATATACTCCTATATATTAATCTCTCTTTATCTATTTTTGTCTCCCTCATTTCAAAGTAACAAAGGAATTAAAAAATTACGAGGTGTGACACACCTGACTCGGGACTTTGTCCTCGGTCCGCAAGGATACGGGTTTGAATCTCACCTCGGCGGTATGAGCCTGTAGCTCCTTCGGAAATGATTGTTCTCTTTCGGACAGTTTGCAGGCTATGACCTGAAGACGGGTTGCCCATCAAAATCGTCAATGTGCGGTAATTCTATTTTTTTTTTCCCTTACTGATGGTAAACATCTTTGCTCACCTCTAGGAGTGGGAGTAGGCTGTAGGTCAAGCTGGCTCTTGGCGTCTATTTGTCGATTCATTTAACATGTGATTTGGCTTTGCTTGTTTTACAAAGGTTAGGTTTAAGTTTTATATATATATATATATATGTATATATATATATAGATATATATATATATATATTTATTTATTTAGTGGAATTGCTTTGGTGCTATTTTTGTTTTAAAAGGCATCAATGCTATCTTCAATTCTACCCATCACAAAGTGACATGTAGAATTTTTTTTGCACAATCAATGCTTAGTTGTCTGCTTATGTGTCATCAAAATAAAGTTTAACTAAACCATTATTATAATTAAATTAACTTTTTTATTTTTAATTATTAAAAAAAATTAAATTCATCTTCATCAAAGGTTTCTGGTTTCTACGTGTATCAAAATTAAAATCCAATATCACAAGCATATTTCAATCCGAATTTAGAACCAAATTTGCCTAACTCAAGCAATAAGCACATTCCTATCCAAATTTGTTTGTAGTTCTAACGCAGTGCCAAATTTATTAATTCTAATGCAGTGCACATTTCATATCTATCTTGCCGTGTCTAATGCAGTGCCAAATTTGTTTGAGTTCTACAAACAAATTCAATGTTTATCTCTGTCACCCTCTTTCACCTGTCCATTGGAGATCAAGGTTGAGATGAATTTTGGAGTAGTTGTTAGGTGTGATTGTTGTTAATTTGATTAGGATTAGGTTAATTTTGTTTTGTTTTGATATTTTTTTTGTTTTTGTTTTAATTTTTTTTTTGGGAACCATGGTTAAGTTAAAAATTTAAAAATTAATCATTCATTATGACACATAAGTTGATATATAAAATGATGATTGTTTAAAAATAACTCAAATGTCAACATATAATTGGTCCAATTGGGTTGTCATAGATGCCTTCCATTAGTAAAAGGCATGGAAGTATTCCCCTTTATTTAAATAAATAGGTTGAACTCAACTTTTATATATTAAAAAAAAACTATTATTATGCTCATCGAATGGGTCTATTAACATTATAAATATGTCCGCGTAAGACAGTCCAGTTGGTGGCTGCAGGGACACTTAGGATTTCCCCTTCCCTCAAGTCATGGGTTCTAGTCCCAGACCTCCCATGTAAACCAAAAAAAAAAACATTATAAATATTTTATTATAGGTTTAAATTATGAGCGAGTAATATTTTAATATTTATAATATTATATTTGAAAATGGTTTTGTTTGGTTTTTAGTAATTTGAGTAGTATTGGTAATTAGGGCCGTCGCCCACGAGCCCGCCCTGCCAGCCCGCAAAATTTGAGGGCAGGGCTTGATTTTTTCGCCCACAAAAATTTTTAGGGCTGGGCAGGGCCGCCCGCAAAATTTGCGGGCATTTTAGGGCCTCCCGCGGGCATTGTTATATATATATAAAAAAAAGAAATTGGACCAAGTGGCCCAAAGCTAAAAATACATTCCCTCCAAACAAAAAATACATTCCCTTGGCCAAAATCATTATTACAATCTCAATTATGGTCCGTCCACAATGTATACAATGTTATACTCAAAGAGAGGAATAAATAGGCACTCCAGGTAAGGTAGTACTAGAATCAACAATTAAATTGTTGTCAGACACCTATTCAGAAGAATAATGAATTAAGTAACGAACTAGTGATGTTAATGCTGGATCTGAAGTACAAAATTTTCTTAAAGGTACCGTCCTCGACTCCACATTTCTCATCCAATCTTTCTACAGTGTTTTTTTTTTGAAAAAAAAGGAAAAAAAAATTGGGCGGCCCGCATGCCCGCCCGCAAAAAATATGGGCGGTAGGGCCTGGATTTTTCGCCTTAAACTCAATTAAGGCCGCTCATGCCCGCCCACAAAAATGCAAAGCCCGCAATGGCCCGCCCCATGCCCGCCCGTTGGCCCTAATTGCCAATACTAAATTTGAGTTAGACAAGTGAGTTTAGTCCACATGGTCATATATCAAGCTAAGTTTTAAAACTTGAGAGTTGGAAATCTCGGGTTGATCCTCTGAACCACCATTTAGTGAATTTAAATCCTCTTCTCCTATCCCGTAAAAAAAATATTTTGCCTATAAAAAAAAGTAATTCGAGTTATGATTTTTTTTTCATTTGTAAATGGTTCTATTTCGTTAATTTTAATTTGAGGCTACCGTTTAAGTTGAATGTTTTATTAATATCTGATTAAACCTAAGGTTCGGTCGAGTCACCCTTATTCATCCCTTTGATGATCCTCAAATATATACTTTCTAATATGTATCCAAAAATATTTTACAAATATTTATATATATATATATATATATATATATATTCATGATACTTCTCTGATAATTCTCTAATACTTTTTTTATAAGTCAATATACTTATTTTAACTTTGTTTTAAATTTTTTAATAATTATTATTATTCTTGTACTTTTAAAATACTTTCTCAAATTCTTTTTTTTATAAATAAATCAACTTATTTTCTATGTCATCTTTTAAAACCTACTCATTAAACCCTAGACCTAACCATGCGTTTACTCTCACATCCTCTCAACTTCCTTTTCCTCTACGAAGTTTCATTTCTTTCTTTCCTTTATTAAAGAAATCCTTACAAAGATAAAGATACGTCTTTCAATTCATTGAATATGATATGGCCAAAACCTATGTTTACTTTGCTATATATGATCACAAGTCTTTTTTAAAGAGTGAAGGGACACTTTGGTCCCTCAAGTTTTTCGACAGGGACACTTTAGTCCTTCAAGAAATTTAATTCATTTTTAGTCCCCAAAGTTTTCCAAAAGTACCAATTTAGTCCATGTCCTATTTCCGTTAGCCACTTCGTTGAGGGACTAAATTGGTATTTTTGGAAAACATGAGGGACTAAATTGGTACTTTTGGAAAACATGGGGGACTAAAAATGAATTAAATTTTTTGAGGGACTAAAGTGTCTCTGTCGAAAAACTTGAGGGACCAAAGTGTCCCTTCACTCCTTTTTTAAATTATCTTTCTATGATATATTTTTTTTCATATATATATATATATATGTTAATATATCTTAAACCATATTGTATCTTAAATTTAAAAAATTCTCATATCCTCTTAACTGAGTCGTATCATATCCATATTATCTATAAATATGTGGGTTTTATAGACTAAGGCACTAGTTGATTTTACAGTTGATTACTTTATTTAGACTTGTGGTGGAGAATTATTAGGTTTATTTTTATGTAAAATAATTAGGGTTGGTAAGAAATATACTTAAATTTTGAAATCCAAAACCTCACCGCAAAATAAAGATTGGGTGAAGTAATAAGTTAATTCTGATTTTTTTTATCATATTAATTTAGTCTTTGGAAATGTATAAAAACACATTTAATTTTTAAAAAATTTTCGATTGCATTAGTTTGATCCCTCAATATTTTTATGTTTTAAGGGGCCAATGCAAATTGATATATACGAAAATTTTGATGAACCAGATTGGTACATCCAAAATTTTTTAGGTATCGAATTGGTATATTCGAAAATCTTGAGGGACTAAATGTATATTTGTAATTTTTTGGAACTAACTGATACAATTAAAAAACATCAGGGACTAACTTGGTATTTCACCCAAAAACATTTAGAACTCATATAACTTTTTTAAAATGGAGCATAATATAATTAAGGTTTATTAAATAATCTTTTGGCCTTTTATCTTAGTTTTAGGGTTTCAATTTGGTTTTTTATCTTTAAAAAGATTCAACTTAATCCTCTATGTTTTCAAAAAAAGAAATTTGCCTAATTTTTCCTTCGGTTATAACATTGTTAGATATTCACTAGAATATCGGATATTCCTTCTTCCGATCAACGAAATGTGAACTTAGCTTTCTGGTCGACATCTGCATTTTCCAACTTGTTTGATACTTTGATTTAAAAAATGTTGATATTGTTCCACTTTTGGTCTTTTGAATAATTAACTTGTATTATAAATTCATAAATATATTATTTTACATTAATGAAAAATCAAATAAAAAAATAATAAATATTTCTTAAAAAATACAAAATAACATATAAATAAAACCGAAAAATTCTTTTAAAATATGATTTATAAATTAAATAAGACCAGAGTAAGTAATTTATAACCATGGTAGAATTTTAGAGGAAAAAAAACCACGGTATGATTAATTACCATCCTGTTCTCAGAATTAGTTTGTGCCAGTGCCTTAACCAATCTAATTTTTTTAGGGTAATGCATAATTTCACCCAATTCAGCGCAGCCACGCGAGTACTACTTTATTTACCGTGCAACTACTAAATTTTTCTAAAGTCAAGTTTTCGTCGACTGTATGGTGCAACTTCTAAAGTTCTTGAGTCAAGTCTTCGTCAATAAATTAGAATTTTCAAATGCAGTATTATCTGTACATTACTCGAAGGATAATATTTAAAAAATCAAAAGTGAAAAATTAGCATAACTGCATAAGAAATTAATACATTTAACGTACGTAAGTATTAAGAGTCAAACAACAAAGTTCAACACAGTTGGTAAAAAGTTGAGTTCCTTAATCATAATGCTAGGGTTCGATTTCTGTCGTGGGCATGGAAAAGACTTTGTTGATAGACGCAAAACCTACTTCAGTGATCTCTACGCCTCAGAGGGGATTAGTGTTCGATACCCTTTTGGTGCAAAAAAAAAAAAGTATTAAGAGTCAACTTTATAAGCCGTATTAATAGTCAACTTTATAAGCCCTAAATATATTTTGGCCCTTTAATTAACTATTTATGAATTTTCAATTTAGTCCTTTATTTTGATTTTTATTTTATTATGATGAATCTCTGGACCACCTTTTCTTCTCTTGTTTGTTTGCTAGAAATGTCTGTAAGGGTGTTATGTCTTGGCTTGGGACATACAAGTCCTGTGGTTCCAAATTCTGCTTTGGAATTTTTATTTTTATTTCTTTTTTGGAGCTTTGATGGGCTGCCCGATGCCAAAGGGCAAGAAATTTTGGTGGCTAGTTTGGATGATAGCAATGTGGCTGATTTGGTTAACAAAGAATGATGTAATCTTTAATGGCAAGGAGGTATCTTTTATATAACTTATCTTAGATCTTAGAGATGGATAAGTCTTAAGGTGAACCATCGTGTTTCTAATTTCTCTTCTTGGTGTAACTATTCCACTTCTTGTATGTCATCTTGTATCTCCTATAGTTAGTCTCCCTATTTAAGTCTATTTTTGTATATGGGTGAATATCCCTTGTACTCCTTATATATAAGTATTGCCATTTAAATATAAATTGGTTTTTTCTTTTTTAAAAAAATATTCAATTAGTTTGTAAAAATGAGCTGCAACTCTACACAAAATTTAATTTACAGTAAAAATCTTAATTCAGAATTTATCACTACAAAAAGGGTTTTATTTACAATTTTCTTAACCTCATCTCTAGAGAATAAGAACTTTGAAATCAAAATTTTGTATTGAAAATAATAAATTTGATATTTTGAGAAATGCTAAATTTAACTTTTCAATGTATAATTATTTTATTTAGACATTTATTCTAACATTAAAAATTAAGGTTAAACAAACCTTTTTATTTAATCATTATTATAATCCAAAATATTCATACATATGATAAAAATCCAATGGAGCAGAACCTTGGACAAATTACATAACCAACACAACTAAGATGAATCATCCAAAAAGTTCCCCAACATCTTGATATCTTGGTAGTTCCCCACCACAGTACGCGTGAATTTGCTTAGCATAAATTTTATGGCCTAATTGGGATAGATACACTTGAGCACATTATTATTTCACATGCCTCCTGATCGGAGTGAGATAATATCCAAATATTATTATTGTACGTAATATTTTTTGTTTGAATATTCTAAGCACAAATTAAAGCATTTGCTTTCATGGATAGTTTCTGTTTATCCTTAAAGCTAAGGTAAAGCCAATATCACAATGAAGGAGCAACTCAACTCAGCCTCAGAGGATGAAGCAACGGTTAGGGTAAGGATCATAAACTGAATGATATGATGAGGGATAAGGTGGAGGATAGTTCCAATAATTATTGTAATAATAAGGAACTGATGATGATGTGGTTTCTTCTTCATTGGAATGAGGTTTCACTTTTACATCTGCAACACTTATAAGAGTAGCATGGCGGCGGAGCTTCTTTCTCAACTTATTAGTCAAGCAAACTGAATCAATTCGATCTCCAGTTACAACCACTTGATCTCTGCTTTCTCCTTCCAATGACACTTTATTCACACCTGCATCAATGTTTAGCCATGACAAGTTATTAGTTAAGAAGCGACATACATTGTATTATACTCCCTCCCCTCCGGTCCTTATTGTAAGCCTCTTTAACTAATTTTCGAAATTTAATTAATATTGTTAGTGATATTGAAAATGTAAATATTTGATATATATACTTTTTCAAAAATAACCCTATGATTATTATTGGGAATCTAAAAAGTGTTCAGTAAATAAGGGTGTTAGTTTGAGGAAAAGAAATAATTAATGTCATTGGAAGTTGGAAATGAAACTTATATTAAGAATCAAAGAAAAGTCTTCAAATGACCTTATATATAGGACCGAAGAGAGTATTATATTATGCCCATTATTAATTTATTCAATAATTTTTTTAAATGAGCTAAAAATAAATTATTTACATAATTTTATCAAGATAAGCTTTAAAAAGAGCTTACGGAAGAGTAATAAGCTATATTTATAAGTTTCTTTTTTTTTTAAACCCAAATGACTTATCGCTATAGCCTATATATATAATCTCTTTCAAACTTCCCTATATAAAAAAAATGGTGAATATTTCAGAACTTCTTAGTTTATGAAGGGTTCCAACCAAATAAATTTGACCTAGCACATCATACACATTATTTATCATTATCTAAGTAGTCCATATAGAAAGGGTATCAAATCTTTCACAAACTAAAAGGTTTTGAAGTATTCACCTAAAAAAATTAGCATTCGGATAAGAATATTGGATTTAAATTTGATATTTAAAGTTATAAATAATGGAATACAAATTAAATTGAAGATACATGCACCTTGAGAGATTGCAGCAATTCTCATGGCCTTTCTTCTGCATTTCTCACACTCCATGTTCACCTGGATAACTATTTTCTGCATTGCATATATATATATATATATTATTATTGAAAACGATGCATATACGTACCTATCTAGCTACCAAGCATAATAATATAAATAATTAATCATTTCAGAACTCACCTTCATGTTTGATTATTTGAAACAAAATGCAGCAGCTCTCTATATATAGATAGCTAGCTTTATGTTGTCGGAGAAGCTTGAAGATTTCTATGTTGGTTATGCCTCAGTGGTCAGCGCTATGTGTCATTGTGGTGCATGATATTCATATATATATATATATGTAAAGGGATTTTGTTTATTACGTCTTTTTTTTAGTTGACCCAAGGGGTACAGTAAACAGTAAACAGTAAACACACGCGGGAAGGAAAACAATATTGGAACTTTTAATTCCTTTCTAGAACTCTAGTTTTGATTTTGACTTAAAATGTCTCGTCTTATTAAACTTTGGGATCATTTTGTCATAAATTTTTGTTTTTTTTTCTTTTAATGTTTGACTTTTAGAATTTATTTATGTTTTGTCATATGCCCAAAATTTTGATTCCTATCAAATTTTGTTGACGTGTCTCACTAGAATCCTAAACAAAAATAAGAGGTTAGTCACGAAGTGTCACGTGGGCAAAAACGGCCTTTAACTTCAATTTTTTTCTTATTTTTTAATGTAAAAATATAAAAATATACTTTTTTAGTTTTTTTTTTTAATTTAAAAAAAACTTTACCCACATGACATTACATGGCTAATCTTTTGCGTCTGACAAAAATTTTGATATGACATGTCAGCAAAATTTGATCGAAAAGATAGCAAGAATATATGACAAATTCAAAAATAACTTTGGGTCGTAGAGTCAAATATATAAAAAAAAACAAAAATCTATAACAAAATAACCCAAAAATTGAAGGACTTGATACACAATTATGGCTTTAATAGTTCTTGTTTTACACTAGAAAGGTAGGAAATACTCCTTTTTATAAAGATGGAAAAACGTTGCAAAAGACAAAAAGTTAATTGAAAAGAGATGTATTTAGTAGTTTATCTAACACTTTAATCGGTTATTAAATAATTAATTTAATGTATTTTGTATAAATCAGTCAATTATAATTCAGAATTTTCAATTTCTAAATTTTTTCTTTAATTACTTTAATTTTAGTTTAGAAAATTCTTTTGTCTTTTTTATTATCTTCGTGAAACGCAGGGATCGGAGTTGGTGTAATTAAGTTCAATATTATCTTTGAAAGGAACTATAGAGGTTAAATAAACTGCTAAAAATAAATAAAGCGAATAATTAGGAGGGAAAGAGGAAATGAAACCAGAATATCGTGGACTCCCTTAGACAAACTTGACACCGTGTTTGACGCTCTTATTTTGGATTTTATTTAATTCTTTTAAAGTTTACTTCATGTATGTGATTCTTATTAGTAGTCATAGAAAAGGCCAAATTCCTTTGGACGACGGTTGTGTGGTCGATACGGTTAATGAAAAATGATATGATTTTCAATAATAAGGATGTAGCTTTTATACATATTATGAACTTGATTCAATTTAGTAGTTGAAAGTGAATAGGTGCTAGGATAAACATTCATGTTTTTGATTTCTTTTTTTAGTGTAATAACCCTGTTTCTTGTATGTCTTCTTGTTATTCCTAATTTTAATGTTTAAGTTTATCTTTATATATAGATGAGTATCCTTTATAGTCATTATATATAAGTTTTGCTTTTTTTTTTTTTAAAAAAAAAGGCCAAATTCCTAGTTGCTAAGTGTAGTGCTGGTAATTATTAAAAAAAAAAAATCTGAGTAGTTAATCAATGGGATTGGTTCAACTGTTTTTAAAAATCCATAAGTAATAAGTTTTGTAAAGTGTCTTGACTTTGAAATAGTAGGTAACCTCCTTATTTAAAGTAACGTGTTATTATTTACACGAATAGTAATATTTTCACACTTTACTTTTTTGACTTAATTAAATATCAAAATATCCCTATAAATATTTACTTCTTTGAAATTGGTCTCTGTATTTTCTTTTTTTTTTTTTTGTTCTTGCATTTAAAAACGTTTTGGTTTAGGTCATTCCTATTAAATTTTGATCTCATAATTATGTTGGTAGTTTTTTCCATCCCACTGTTATTAGATTTTATAGGATTTGGTTCCTCTACTGTCATGGTTTTTAATTGATTCTCTTGTTATGGAAGTTGTCTTTTTACCTTGAGAATTAATGCAAAAATATCATTTTTAATTGGTCATAGAATGTAAATACATCACGTTTTAGATATTTTCTATCCACATTTAACTAGAAGTCAGGAACCAAAACCAAAACGTTGTATTACAGACACCAAAACCATAACACTTTTTTTTAGAGACCAATTTCAAATGACTCAATATTTACAAGGTCCATTTTTGCATTTAAGCCTTATTATTTTTTTTTATCTCTTCTTTTCATATCATATCATCAATATCCTAATTTTGTTTTTCTATTCCCTTCTTCTTTCTTCTGCTCCTGCTTGTTTTCATCTGTTGTTTCTCGGTAGGGGGAGAGAGATCTGTCCCTCCCCTTCCTTTGGAAAATGGTGTGGGTTTATTTTCCCGCAGTTTTTCTGGGTTTTGTCTTGCCTTTGTGCAAGTTGTGTTTGTTTTGTGTGTTTCGAGTGGAGGGATGCCTCTGAATAGTTTCAACTTTCCAGATCTGATGGTTATACTCTTTGCTCCAATAATTTGGAAGGCTACTCGTCGAAACAGATCTCTCTTTGCTGACTATTGATTTGGTTACCGTCCAACGACTCTCTCGTCTTAAATCATTCCTTGTCGCCAAATTGAGCTTAGGCCCAACATCAATGAGATTGTTATCTTGGTATTAAAGGCTATTGAATCTCCTGTTAGAGTTGGGTTTTGGTAGTTGCTAATGGTCCATCACATGGAAGAGTATGTTGTTGCAGTGTATTTTGCTTTCCCTTTAATTATTATTATTAGTGTGAAATTTCTTATATTATTTTTGATCTATGAATAAAATACACATTTTCCCTTTAAAAAAAATATCATATCATCAATCACTTTTCTTTCTTTTCTTCCTATTTTTCTTTTCATTACACCTCTTACACCTTAAGATAAGATATAGAAGTATAATTTCTCTCACCTATTTACACATAACATGTATGAGCAGGGATGACCCTGTAACATGGGCAATGGGTGCATCATCCTACTGCTCAGGGGTAAAGGGACCCATTTTATTTATTTATCATCAATACTATTATAATTTCATCTGGATCTGCAATTAGATCTGATTTTCCCCTCAAAATTAGTCCTAATTTTGACTAATTTTGACTAATCTAACTCTACTAATACACTGAGTAATGATTATTGTTGTGGATAATTAACGTAGCAGTCATTGGGAGCCTCATTTCTGTTGGAGATTGGGCTGGAAGTCCAAAGGTGAAAAAAAAATAAAAGGAAAAACGAAACAGATCAGAAAGGAGAGGTGGAGAACAAAATTTTGCTGGCACAAAAAAAAAAAACAAAATTAATGAAAGTTTTCAGTGATCAAGCTTCTTTGAGAAGCCAAGTTGAGAATAAAAAACGGTTTCTCTCTAAACCTCTCACTTCTCCCTCCCTCACTCACCTCACTCACGGTGTCCCTCACTCGTGGAAACACTGAAAAGGCGTAGGTGGATACCGTTGGTGCTGCTGAGAAAGTTGCTGAGTGCAGCCATTTGCACAATTGCTTTCATGGCTCTCTTCTCTGTTCATCTTCACCTTGTCCCTTCTTCTAAACCCAAGGATCACAAGTTCAATGACAAGATCTACAAGGTTTGTTTTTTCTCCCCTTCATTATTATTATTATTATTATTATTATTATTATTATTATTATTATTATTATTGCTATTTGGGGTTCTTTCCTCTGTTGTTGTTATTCATTTTCCTCAGTAAGAGTTCAAATTTTGTTTTTTAGGGTTGTAATTGTTATTCACTTATTTGGGGTTCTCCATTTTCTGGAAAACTTCGTGATCTTATCCAAAAGTTTTAATTTTTCCCTTTAATTCATTATAAGTTGTGCCCTTTAGTTTCATTCTGTTTTTGGGTTATTATTATTACTTGAATAAGCTTCAATTTTTACTGTTATTTTTTTCAGTGCTTTGCGAAACTTGCTATTTACAACTAACTTTGGTTTATTTTGGGAAACTTTTATATTCTTGGTTGATATCTTAGGGATTAAAAGTTTACCCTTTTTTTCCTTATTTTTTCAATTTTTGACAGAATCATGATCTGCAAAGCTGGACTCAAGAGTTGGCTCCTCCTCATTTGTCCCAATTACCCAAAGTTCCACTTCCCACTTCCAAGGTCTTGTGCTTGAAGTCAACACTACTAACTTAGTAACTCTGATTTTGTGATCTAATTTGTTTGGATACTGAGAAGGTTACAACTTATAAAGAAACACTGTCTATTGCATCTAATATAAATATATTAATGCCAAGACCAAACAAAGAGCTTTTTATTAGAATATAATATTTATTATTGTTAGAAAATCAGCCTAACTGTTAACATGTATTTTTTTCATTATTTTGTTTCGTTTTGTTAGAGAGTGAGTCTTGGCGCAATGATACGATTGTTGCTTAGTGACCAAGAGGTCACATGTTTTTTTTTTTTTTTGGGGGGATAAGACCAAGAGGTCACATGTTCTTTTTTTTTTTTTGAGGTCACATCCAACTTGAACCCTTTTCCTTGGTTCTGATTTGTAAACACTGAAAAGGGACCATTTTCAAATACAAATCCATTCACAGAATCAGGAAAATTTTCAAAAAGGGGATCCTTAGAGAGCATGATGATTGCAAAGACTAGATTTTTAACAAGAAATTACACTCTTTTATTATTATTGTTATTTTTTTTTTGCACACAGATCTAACTGAATATTGTTTATGAGAACTTAGCTATAACAGTCAATAATATTTGATGACTCAGGAATCAAAGAGATAAGAGGAAGAGATAAAGTAATGAAGCAAATGATATACTATGTTGATAAGAATAATAATAATAAAGAAATAGTGATAACGGATAAGAAGGAGCAAATTAGGGACAAGCATGAACTGGAATTGGACTTCAAGAGATACTGGGAAGAGTTTCGGTCATCCAGCTCTAAGAAGGTTCTTTCTTGCCATCAATTAGTGTCTTTGGTGGTCTCATACGTGTTTGACCCGAAATGGTTCATGATAATCAGGAGTTGCTAATGCTTTCTCATTTCATTGCAGGAAAAAGAAGCGGCATTGAATCTGAGTATCGCAAGATAAAGAAGTCACAAAGGATGAGGTTGTTAAGGATGCTGCTGAACCAAAAAAAAAATAAGGAAAAATGAATATAAATACCCTATGGTAATTTACTTCATAGAAATATGGACAATTAATCCCCTAATTTCTTTTTCAAACAATGGTTGAAAATCAGATATAGAGAAACCAACAACGAACAAATATTTAAGTTTCAGCAGCTTGCAAATGTGGCTGATTGGATCAAGCCAAAAATCACTTCACTCTTTGGTATATTTAGTCGATGATTAATGGAATTCATTGCGGAAGGCAGGTATCTTGATTCTTGAGATTGCAAATTGAGATACATTCATTGGAGGACAATGAATATGTTGTCAAAACAATTTTTTCCCAACAACCTATTGTTATTAGTATTATTATTGATATCTACAAGACTACAACAACACTAAACATGAGTTAAATATAAATAAATAAATTCATAAACCCAACAAAAGGACAATATTTATACTCAAAACTATTTATTTTTAAGTAGCAGTTGCAGCCATCCGATCCATTGGGCATGCACTTATAAATTTTCTTAATAATTAAAAAAAAGAGAGAACTTGATTCAGCAGCAGACGCATGTGGCCATTCTTTTCAAAAAAAAAAAAAAATAATAAAAGAATTCTGTTACTGATAGAAGAGAAATTTATTAATAGAAGAGAACTTAATAGGATAATTGAGAAGACCGAAATCAATGGGTTTATTGAGAAGACAAATAGGAGAGAAATATCTACAACATTTAAGTCCGAAATTAATGGGAATATTGAGAAGACAAATAGGAGAGAAATATCTACAATATTTAAAACCGAAATTAATGGCATTGAGAAGACCGAGATTAATGGGATCATTGAGAAGACAAATAGGTGAGAAATATCTACAACATTTAAGACCGAAATTAATAGGATTATCGAGAAGACAAATAGGAGGGAAATATCTACAACATTTAAGACCGAAATTAATGGGATTATTGAGAAAACAAATAGGAGAGAAATATCTACAATATTTAAAACCGAAATTAATGGCATTGAGAAGACCGAGATTAGTGAGATCATTGAGAAGACAAATAGGTGAGAAATATCTATAACATTTAAGACCGAAATTAATGGGATTATCGAGAAGACGAATAGGAGAGAAATATCTACAACATTTAAAATCGAAATTAATGGCATTGAGAAGACCGAAATTAATGGGATCATTGAGAAGACAAATAGGTGAAAAATATTTACAATATTTAAGGAATATTTTCAAGTTGGATATTATTAATTAATGGTTTTTGTTATGCATTGATGCATAAGTTACGAAAATTTGTATTCCATTAAAAAGTTTCAATTTTAGGTATTATATTATTCTTTTGAATGCAATTATTTTATTCCAAATCTGATTCAAATCTTTTTCAAACAAAAAAAAGAAATCTATTACTAATAGAAGAGAAATTTACTAATAGAAGAAAACTTAATGAGATCATTGAGAAGACCAAAATTAATGGGTATATTATGAAAACAAATAGGAGAGAAATACCTACAACATTTAAGACCGAAATTAATGGGATTATTGAGAAGACAAATAGGAGAGAAATATCTACCACATTTAAAACCGAAATTAATGGCATTGAGAAGACCGAAATTAATGGGATCATTGGGAAGACAAATAGGTGAGAAATATTTACAACATTTAAGGAATAAGTTGGTTATTATTAATTAATGGTTTTTGTTATGCATTGATGCATAAGTTACGGAAATTTGTATTCCATTAAAAAAATTCAATTTTAGGTATTATATTATTCTTTTGAATGTAATTATTTTATTCCAAATCTTTTTCAAACAAAAAAAAAAAAAGAAATCTATTACTAATAGAAGAGAAATTTACTAATAGAAGAGAACTTAATGGGATCATTGAGAAGACCAAAATTAATGGGTTTATTGAGAAGACATATAGGAGAGAAATATCTACAACATTTAAGACCGAAATTAATGGGATTATTGAGAAGACAAATAGGAGAGAAATATCTACAATATTTAAGACCGAAATTAATGGCATTGAGAAGACCGAAATTAATGGGATCATTGAGAAGACAAATAGGTGAGAAATATTTACAACATTTAAGGAATATTTTCAAGTTGGTTTTTATTAATTAATGGTTTTTGTTATGCATCGATGCATAAGTTACGAAAATTTGTATTCCATTAAAAAGTTTCAATTTCGGGTATTATATATTATTCTTTTGAATGTAATTATTTTATTCCAAATCTCATTCAAATCTTTTTCAAACAAAAAAAAAGAAATCTATTATTAATAGAAGACAAATTTACTAATAGAAGAGAACTTAATGGGATCATTGAGAAGACCGAAATTAATTGGATCATTGAGAAGACAAATAGGAGAAAAATATCTACAACATTTAAATAATATTTTCAAGTTGATTATTATTAATTAATGGTTTTTGTTATGCATTGATGCATAAGTTACGAAAATTGTTAAAAAAAGAGTTTTTAATAATCTTGGGTTGAGAATAGGAATCTAAAAAGGGATAAACTTTATTTTCTTGAAAAAATCAAAAGATTATGGGTTTTTAGGATTGAAGTTAAGAAAACTAAAAAAAATTATTTAAAATGCTTCATTTGTCTTAAAAAAAATGATAAAAAATTACAAAAATAAAAAATCATGAAGGGTAAGCCCAAAGGTCTTATCCATGTTGAGCTTTTCTGGGTTGAGCCCATTTTCCAGTTGGTTAAGGAAAGTTTTGTCACTTGACATGTTTTAATCATGTTTTAATTTGAATTTCTTTAGAATTTGGTTATTTTTAAAATATAAAATTTAAGTCATGATAATAAATTTTAATCAATTGTTTGTTAATCAAATTTAGGTCATGATATGAAACCTTTAATAATTTCATGTTTAAATTAGGAGTTTCGCGTAATGGTTCGATGCATGTGCACGGGCTTGCTTGCTAGTTTTTATTAGTTGTGGAATTCGAATCTCATACTTTGGACTTGAACCTTATTTTAATTTTCTTTTCAAAATTATTTCTACTTCTTCTTTTAAACCTCAAATCTCAAATCTTAACCTCTCAATTCCTCAACACATCAACAATAGTTGCAACCAATGACATTGCAACTCCTTCTTCATCCTTTGTCTCTCGTCTCTCTCTCTTCTCTTTCTCTCGTGCTTCTTTATTTTTTGTTCTTCGTACATAGAGCTACAACCATTGATGTGATAAGTTTCCAAGAAAAAGTCCACACATACACTCCACATACCCACACTCGGACTTGCTATGGATCTTGCATTTCCGAGAGTTCAATTTCAGAAAACAATTTCCAACATTCCCCAATCAGAAAAAGTTTTTGACCAAGGACAGTTGGAAAAAATCCTAAGCACTACTTCGCGAGTCATTGTTGCCTAAACCCCAATCGAAAAACATCTGCAATCCTGGACTATCGGGAAAACAATTATACTGTAGTCACAAACAAACATAGCAAACAAAGCAAAGGTCGCATAAAGTGGAGGATTCACGAGTATAGTAACTCACCAGTTACAATGGAGACTCCACGTGTCCACGGTGGTAGTTCGTAGGTCGTAGCTTGCCAAAGGCCGTGGGTGGCACAAAGTTGCAAGCTTTTCTCTAACACAAAGAGGGAGAGAGCTCGGAGGAGAGAGAGAAAGGAGGGGAGGAGAGAGTGTGGAGGTGAGAGAGAAGGCATGATACTATGATCATTTCGCAACTAAAATAGGGTTCGAGTCCAACGTGTGGGGTTTGAATCCAAAGGAGGAGAGAGAGAGCAATAAGTTGATAAAGAGTGTGGAGGTGAGAGAGAAAAGGAAAGTATTATGATCATTTCGCAATTAAAATGGTTCAAGTTCAAAGTGCGGGCTGGGATTTAAAATTTGATATTTTTTTACGAGTTTTGAATTATGACCTTCAAATCTGAGATTTTGGCCCCCATTTCATTTTTTTATGAACAAAAATGTCGTTAATTTTTCCGTCTCCAAATATTCAGAATTTTTTCATTTTCTTATTCACGGAAAACATCCGTCATTGAGAAAACGGAATTAATCCGTCTCTCATAAGACTGAAGTTTAAAGAGATGTCAGAAAGACGAAAACAAACCTTGATAACAGAAAGAGAAAACAATTAATGATCAACATAACCATCTTCTACTGCGTCCATTTGCATCCCTGTTGCTTTTCGAGCCTTGTCCTACACGATTCAAATAATTATAGAAAGGAATCAGCTTGATCTCATCCACTTAATAAAGAACAAAAACAGAACCATGCTTTAAATGTCTTAATACATAGAGGATAAACTCAATAAATTTCAATTCAAGGCGTACCCTGAAAACATTGTTGGACCAAACATCTTGTATAATTATCAAAGCATATTGAACTATTAAAGAAAGGAAACAGACAGTGTTGCATAGATTTGAAAACTTATTCACACCGGTCCATTGCATTCGCCAGCTCCTCCATTTCATTGAGTATTCTATCATCTTCATCCAACTTAGGCTCATTTTCTGTCTCAGCTTTCGTAGTAAGAGAAAGAGCAGCTCTAATGTTAGTCCGCCACCTGCATTTAAGCAACAGAAACAACGTCAATCCCTCCACTCTAAACTTCCGTCTTATGACAGATGGAAAAATTCCGTTTTTTCAATGACGGATGTTTTCCATTTTCGAATTTTTTCTGTTTCTATATGAACGGAAAAAATTACAAGCTGAAGGTATTTTTGTCTATAAAAAAGTAGAATGGGGGACGTAATTCAAAACTTTTTTTTATTACCCGTGATTTTTGTGAGCACTCCTAATGTTTGCAAGAGCAAACTTCTAGTCCTTCAATGACCCGCAGAGAGTATCACTATTACAAAAAAGGCTTTTAAAATCGGAGTTTTAAACTCGGTCAATGGAAAACTGAGTTTATAAAAAAAAAAAAAAAAAAAGGACCCAACAACACGAGGTTATGAGCTACTTAGTTTTTGAAGATGACTTAGACCAAGTTTTCTTTTGCATAAGTTGGCAGCAGAGAGCTTAATTAATTAAAATTGGAAACGACATTGCATATAGTTAGCAAGCATGTAACTAAATCATTTCAAGTGATCTCACCTTCATGTTTGATAATTTGAAACAAATTAATGGCAGCACCTTTTTAGCTTTGTGTTTCGGGAGATGATTAAAAAAACTTTCCTTATTGATGTTTCAGTGTATATTGATTTTTTTTTTTCCATAATTCTAGTTTCAATTTTCTCCATTTTACACCGGTAAGGAACCAATGCAAAGAAAATAGGTGTCACTTTTATTTTTTTTTGTCCGTATTCCTTGCGGAACCACCGGTATCCCAAGAGCACCCTTAATATCAGGGAACCCTTGAGACTAATCCGGAGCGAGCTGCATGGCTGGCTCTCCCAGCGGAATGTTTTTAGTGGAAATCGAACACGGGGCTACTAGCACCCGAGTCCCATTCCCAAGATTTCAGTTGGGGCCTTACACCAACTGAAACAAACCCCGTTGGTGGTGTCACTTCTATTTTAAATGTAATAACCAATGGGATTAATTCAGCTGTGTATGTTCAAGCTTCCAATAGTGTTCGATATCTGATATAAAAAAATTGTACATATTTATTTTGATCTCAAATAGAAAAAAAAATTAACTAATTTTTTATGTACAATACAATTATTGATAAAATATTTCTAAAAAATAGTGATTTTATTTAATTTTTATTTCATTTTCAATACAACTTTTCCAAAGTAACTATTTTTTTTTAATTTCAGAAAATTAAATATACTCAAGTATCTTTCTTAATAAATATAATTTCGATTATTTTTCTTATAATATAAACAAAAGAAATTACTAACGTATAAAAAGTGGCTTCCTTCCTTACACTTTTTTTTACTAATAAAATAATAAAATCAAAAATGGAAAAGATAGAATGAATACCCTTAATTAAAAAAAAAAAAAAACAAATCGGAGCTACTCCCTCGTTTCTTTAATTTTTGGTCTTAAAATCTTTGTTTTATTTCATAAATTTGTCCTTTTACAATTTCAATACATAATCAATTTTGTTTTTCAATTTTAATCCTTTGTTCAATCATTTTTTTATTTCTCGTTAATTATACTTTTATATTCTCTCTTATCCTAAAATATTATGCATTATTTAATAAACACATTTCCTAATAAAAATTAAATATTACTACAATTTTCAATAATAATCAAATAAAAATATTTTGGACAAAACATACACTACCTCTGGTCCTCATTATACAACATACTTAACCAAATTAAATATATCAATGAAAGTAGTTAGTTTTCTCGATTATATGAATATATATTATAACATTGCGATTTAATTTTATCCTCTTAACTTTTCTTAGAAAGTTTATACTTATTAATGAACAAAAAAACATAGATAGTCAAAGCATTTAATAAGGACAAAAATGAGAAGAAAAAAATGATGCATTGAAAATATAAAGTGATTTATAATCAAGACAAAAAACATCTTCTAAAATACGACTTATAATAAAAATTGGAAAGAATATATAACTTACAATGATCAATATTTTTTTAATATGTGTGCATCATCCTTAAAAATCAAAAATTAAGCAATAAAAGGAGTAATAATTTGATTTATTGTAACTATTATTTCGGTGACTCAAATTTTGATTTAAAAAAATGGTTATTTTTTTTGGTTGCCCACTCGATTCCCCAGGTACTATCTAGGTACATCCGGATCCGAGGTCGCAGACAGCCATGATAATTTAGTCTCCCAACATGATTTCTTTAGCATCCACGAAGAATCGAACCTGAGACCTTACCTTATTTAAATGAGATCGAATCGCATATCACTCGTCCCAACTCGGGTTGGTAAAAAATAAATAAAAAAATAAAATAAATTAAAATAAATTGGTTCGTTGCAGTACTTTCTAAACCGAATTTCTTCTAAGCCCGTTAAAACTGAAAGCAAATTTTCATTGTAAAATGAAGGTTTCATTTCAAAGTTATTGTAAATATGTTTTATACTGTGAATGTGTTTTGCATGCGCTATATTGGAGTACGTAGTCGTTACATTTTTTATTTTATTTTATTAAATATCCAAATTAATGATAGAAACGGCAAATCCTAAATCCTGCTTCTGTTTTGAACCTTACAATTTAATTTAAATGTCAAAGACTCAAAAATTGAAAAACAGAATATTTAGTGAGGATCAATTGAATTGAATTTATGGGTCTAGCTCCTCCATCCCCCTCGCTCCTATATATATAAACTTTGTGCTCTGCTTTCCTAATAACTTAATTAGCGAAAGTTTATATGCTTATTAGAGTTTAAGTTTTGGTTTACAAATAAACAAAAAAATATGGGTTCCAAAAATTTATTACTAATCATAGGCCTTTCATCCTTAATTTTTGTCTTCTCCTCATCAGCGGTGGCAGCTAGGCATCTCCATCTCCATCTCCCTAAACATGGATCTAGACCAGGCCACGTCATCAAGCCACCCCGTATCCCTTGTTTGTTACCCGGTTTGTTTGGTTGTCCCCATACACATCATCATCATCATCATCATATACCTGACGTGCCTGATATCATCCCTTGTTTGCCTGGTTTGCTTGGGTGTCCCATTACACTACCTATACCGGCTTCATCTAAACCACCTAGTATACCTCCAGCTTTGCCTGCTGCACCCAACACTCCTAAATTATCTTAAGACCACAACAACTTAGGGAAAAGACATTGAGCTTAGCTAGCAATAGCATCGATGACCCGAATTAATTATTTCAATAATAGAAGTTAAGTAAGTTGACTATTATGATATGATGTACGTAGTTATATTTATCTGATCTGAACAAATGTAGTGGATGTATATCCGGCTCAGTAATAGAATGTTTTCATTTGCCTTATTTAGTGATGAATGCTTTATATTATTTTGCATTAATTAAGGCTCTTCTTCTTCTTGTTATTATTATTAGAATATTTCTATCATCCCACACTAATTTTGAATTGTTGTTATGCAATTTTATATTGGACAAATGATATTTTGCCACTTAACATGAAATTTTGACTTTTTAAATAATAACTTGACAATAATTACATGTTAGATGACATAATATCATTAATTCAACATTAGATTGCATATAGCAATAACTCATAATCTAACATTAGATTGCATAGCAATAACCCAAAAGGCAAACTCATTTGTAACTCATTCATAAGCAACTTATTTGTAAAGGCATATATATCAAAAACAATTTTTTTATGCATATAATATAGCCAGAAAATAATAACATATAAGCTCAATTATATATATATCCCATTAAAGTAAACTTAAACCTTCTTTTTTTTTAAAAAAAAAAAAGAGAAAAAGATAATAATTTTATATCATGCAACCTAATTCTCTTTTTCTTTTTTTTTTAAATGGGTTTAAGTTTTACTTTAATGGGATATATAATTGAGCTTATATGTTATTATTTTCTTGCTATATTATATGCATAAAAAAATTGTTTTTGATATATATGCCTTTACAAATGAGTTGCCTATGAATGAGT
This sequence comes from Crotalaria pallida, assembly GCA_037953625.1. Classification (NCBI taxonomy): domain Eukaryota; kingdom Viridiplantae; phylum Streptophyta; class Magnoliopsida; order Fabales; family Fabaceae; genus Crotalaria; species Crotalaria pallida. The sequence continues at coordinate 155,441,966 of CM075651.1, read as the reverse complement.
TACAAATGAGTTTGCCTTTTCATTATCCCATAATTATCGATTTGACCATTACATGGTGTGTAAATAGTGGTTTATTTTAAAGTTTGGAAAAACTATTAGATTGATACTTTTAAGTTGTTTTTGGGTTAAAATTAAAGTTATTTGAAATTAATTTTTGTAAGTTGTTATCGTTGTTCAACAAATTCGTTATTTTCACTAATTTATACTCATTATTTATATCAATTCCAATACAAACTTATCCAACATGAATTTTTAACATGGGTTTTTTTAACCCATGCATTAGGTAGTGCATCGGTTAATCGCACCTTAAAAAGCAAATATTTGTTAAAAAATAAGACAATTAATAAATAAAAAATAATTATTTAATTAGTTCTTTAATACACTTTTATCATTTATGTTATCTTATCCAATACATCAGGTGCATAGGATAAGAAAAAAAAAACTCTTTTAACATATTTACTCTAAATTAGGATTTCCCCTCCCCTCCCCCTTCCTCTGCTCCTACTTGTTTTCATATGCTATTTCTTGGATCTCCCTCCCCTTCCTTTGGGAAAGTGTGTGAGTTTGTTTCCCTCAGTTTATCTTGGTTTTGTCTTGCCTTTGTGCAAGTTGTTTTGTTTTGTGTGTTTTCAGCGGAAGGATGCTTCTGGATAGTTTCTACTTTCCAGATCTGATGGTCATCCTCTTTGTTCCAATAATTGGAAGGCTACTCGTCGAGACAGATCTCCCTTTGCCGACTATTGATTTGGCTATGGTCCAACGACTCTCTCGTTTTAGATCTGAGATTCCTTGTCGCCGAATTGAGCTTAGTCCCAGCATCAATGAAATTATTATCTTGGTATTGAAGACTATTGAATCTCCCGTTAAAGTTCGGTTTTGACAGTTGTTGATGATTATTCCATGTCCGCATATGGAAGAGTGTGTTGTTGCAGTGTTTTTTGCTTTCCCTTTAATTATTATTATTAGTGTGAAATATCTTGTTCTTGTAATTGTCATCTTTGTCATTACTTGTATAGTTTCTAATCTATGAATGAATAAAATACATCTTTCCTTAAAGAAAAAACATATTTACTCTAAATTACATGTTAGAAAAAACCCATAAATAAAATCACATTGAGATCAATTCGAAGATGACATTACATTGTTAGCCGGATTAGTGATCTTGTTTTTTTTTTTTTTTTTTTATAAATTAAATAAAAAGATTTTGTTGTAAATTAAAATTAAGGTAATAAATTTAAAAAGTTGAAATTGCTTATGTTTTATCATAAGTTAATCAAAGAAATATGTGGTTCGATCCATGTCATGAGTAAGGAAAAGACTTTGTTGTTGAAGGCAAAATTCATTTCGGTGATCTCTTCGTCTCGCTGAGGGAATTAGTTTTCGACTATCTGCTGCAGGATATCCTTGGTGCACACCAAAAAATCAAAGAAATACGCATTAAATTATTGTTTTTGTAATTGATTGATTTGATAAATAAAACATTAAAATTATGTTATTTTATTTTGTTGACTTTTCAAAATTTTACTAAAATAATTTTACTTAATGGAAGAAAGAAGTAATAAACAAGAAAATGAAAGTAACCAAATATGATGAAAAAGAAAACAAGGTATAATAACAAGGAATTACTTTTATGCAACTTAATTTTGGGTTATTGTTATGCAATCTTATGTTAGATTATGGGTTATTGCTATGCAATCTAATGTTGAATTAATGATATTGTGTCATCTAACATGTAATTATTGTCAAGTTATTATTTAAAAATTCAAAATTTCATGTTAAGTGACAAAATATCATTTGTCCAATATAGAATTGCATAACAACAATCCAAAATTAGCGTGAGATGATAGAAATATTCTAATAATAATAACAAGAAGAAGAAGAGCCTTAATTAATGCAAAATAATATAAAGCATTCATCACTAAATAAGGCAAATGAAAACATTCTATTACTGAGCCGGATATACATCCACTACATTTGTTCAGATCAGATAAATATAACTACGTACATAATATCATAGTCAACTTACTTAACTTCTATTATTGAAATAATTAATTCGGGTCATCGATGCTATTGCTAGCTAAGCTCAATGTCTTTTTCCTAAGTTGTTGTGGTCTTAAGATAATTTAGGAGTTTTGGGTGCAGCAGGCAAAGCTGGAGCTGGAGGTTTACTAGGTGGTTTAGAGGAAGCCGGTATAGGAAGTGTAATGGGACACCCAAGCAAACCAGGCAAACAAGGGATGATATCAGGCACGTCAGGTATATGATGATGATGATGATGATGATGTATATGGGGACAACCAAACAAACCGGGTAACAAACAAGGGATACGGGGTGGCTTGATGACGTGGCCGGGTCTAGATCCATGTTTAGGGAGATGGAAATGGAGATGCCTAGCTGCCACCTTTGATGAGGAGAAGACAAAAATTAAGGATGAAAGGCCTATGATTAGTAATAAATTTTTGGAACCCATATTTTTTTGTTTATTTGTAAACCAAAACTTAAACTCTAATAAACATATAAACTTTCGCTAATTAAGTTTACAAGGAAAGCAGAGCACAAAGTTTATATATATATATAGGAGCGAGGGGGATGAAGGAGCTAGACCCATAAATTCAATTCAATTGATCCTCACTAAATATTCTGTTTTTTAATTTTTGAGTCTTTGACATTTAAATTAAATTGTAAGGTTCAAAACAGAAGCAGGATTTAGGATTTGCCGTTTCTATCATTAATTTGGATATTTAATAAAACAAAATAAAAAATGTAACGGCTACTCCAATATAGCGCATGCAAAACACATTCACCGTATAAGTTATAAAACATATTTACAATAACTATGAAATGAAACCTTCATTTTACAATGAAAATTTGCTTTCAGTTTTAACGGGCTTAGAAGAATTCCCGTTTAGAAAGTACTACAATAAACCAAATTATTAGCATTGAATTGAATATGTTTTTATTTTACTTTTTATGGAAGAATAATTTTTTTTAGAGGATATTTATACCTTGGCTTAATTATGTGTCCGGTTCATCAATTTTAAAATCATTTTGTCATATGTTCTTTTTTTTTTAATTTTTTTCAATGCTTGGCTATCCGAATTTTGAAATTATTTTTGGATATGTTATATATTTCTTTTTTCTCTTTTTTCAATTCTGAAAAAATTTTCGTGATACATCATACCAAAATCTTAATCAAATGCAGGAAGTTAGCCATATAATTTTAAATGGTGTCATATAGGTGAAAAGTGAAAACGATATCTCTCTTCATTTTTTTTGTTTACAAATATAACAATATTAATTTTTTTACTAAACATAAGAATTGCATTATGTCATAATAACCTTTCAAAAGCTCATGAGGCGATGGGAAGGTATTAACTATTTTCTTCGTTCTACTCCATATCTTATCTTGATATTGGTTTTTTATTTTTTATTTTTTGGGTCTGACTTTTGTGACCAGTTTGTTTTGTTACAATAATTATAATTTAAGAATTATTCTTGATCCTATTTAACCTGAGGTTTAAACTAACTATTGTGAAATTCATGGATATGGCAGAATTCACAATTATTAGTCAAATTTAGTATTTTAAAACAGAAAAAAGGCCAGGGTCTGCAATGATTTTTTTTTTAACAGCAAAAAAAAATATTAATATTATAATAAGACCCCCAAGCATCATAGTACACACAAAAGACCCCACCTTCTAAGAAGGGTTTGCCCAAGGGTACAAAATCATGTGCTATAAAGGCAGCCTAAAAAGATATTACAATAGTTTTTCACCCAATACAACGGGAATAATACAATAGAAGAACACAAGACATGAAGCTTACAATTATATTCCCCCATCACCCCAACCTGCTCTATACAAAAATAACTCCATTTCACCCCGAGATGCTGATAGCTATTCTACCTCCTAAAAACATTGTTATGAAAAAAAACCCATGGGAAAATTCAAAACAAGGAAAAGAGTATAGCAATAAATATCAATCATTTACATAAAAGACAGCAAAGAAACATCTATTTAAATCGGCTTCATTCTCCAGCCTTCATAAGATATTGGACATTCACCAATAATTTTAATCCAATTCCAGGCCAACAATTTGATTGTTTCTATTAATTCATTCATATCCAATACCTCTCCTTGAAACACCACATTATTTCTTTGCAACCACACTGACCACACAACTGCCGCCCAAATACTAGCACCCTTCAATTTTTCTGATTTTCCTTTCCATATCTTTTTAAAAACCAAGAAATTAGCAGCAGCATCAATCTCCTCTTCACTAACAGTCACCTGTAGCCAACTTCCAATCCTCCTCCAAATCTGTTTTGTAATAGAACATGTGAAAAATAAATGAATCTGTTTTGTAATAGAACATGTGAAAAATAAATGTGAAACATTTTCCTCCATATTTCTGCAAAACACACATTCAGTATCAACATGCACTCCCCTCTTTAACAAATTTTGCTTCGTAGGAATTCTATCCCACATTAGCTGCCAGATAAAAGCCACCTTAATCTTCCAAATATGCTTCATTGCTTGCAATACAACATTTTCCAGCAAGACATGATTTGAACTTAGTTTTTACATAAGGAACTAATACGCTGTTTTAACAGAGAAAACACCACCATTGCCAAGCCCCCAGCATAACTGATCATCTTCCTGTGGTTGAAGGAAACAGTCCCTCAAAATAGTATTTAAATCATGTTCCTGCTGTAATTCCTAGACATATAATCTCCTCCAGTTAAAGTTCCAGCTGTCATCCTGTATAGAACTCTGATAAACCTGTTTTTACAGAGAAATCTCTAGAGTTTGAAATAGAATATAGGTTTGGGAACATATCCTTAAATGAGGCATTCCCAAACCAGGTATCCTCCCAGAATTTCACCGAGTTTCCACTTCTAATCTTCCTGGAGATACATTGTTCAAACCAATCAACCCCCAAACTACTCCCTATTTTTAAACAACATAGATCCCTCCACCACTGTGACCCCCTACTACTCTGCCAGAGGATCCTAGTTTTATTGGATCAAAAGTACAATATTTACTTCTAATTACATCTTGCCATAACCCCCCTTCATTTTTAAAAAGTCTCCACCGCCACTTACTTAACAGGGTCTGCAATGATTGATATGTTATTTTGCATGTGTTACCTCATCATGTGTATACTTTAGACTGTTGCCAAATAAAAAATAATTTTGCAAGGCTCCTATATATGCTTTGTGTCTCTCATGCAGTTCTTGCCTTTCCAGCTTTCAACTTAAGTTGTATTGCCTCGCCTAAAAATGACTTAATTGGTTAAATAGGAATGGAGTTGGAAAATGATATCCTTGAGGATAGATCTTGAGTCAAAGTAATGAAGTTTGGTCCATTTTGAGCTCAATTGTGTGTCGATGTTATTTTATATGCAGTTTGCGCAAATTTTATTTGTAAAGTTGTATCTTCACTACTGTAAATCATCGAATGTTTCTTGTAATTTCATTCTTCTGTTGCCGTTTCTTGAGTACATGTGAAATGTAGGTAAACATCTCAAAGTTCATATTTCGGCTTATGTTTGTTGCCATTTCCATTTGTACTTTATTCTATATTTATGATAGTTAAATACTCCCTCCGTCCCATTATCTTGGTAAAAGTCAAAAATGTCAATGAAAATAAGAGTGTATCTGTTTAATATAATGCATGATTCATTCATTAATTACAAATTGATATCACACAAATTTTCATATCATTACAATTAATACGTATTGTAATATTGTCTCCAAAAAAATCTTTAAATGTGTTTTCCTTACTTACTTATCAATCATCGATACAATATACAATCTTTTAGATTTTTCCTTTATTTTTTTACTTTAATATGGCACAAATTCTTTTGCATTTTTTTTAACCAAAATAATGGGATGGAGAAGTACACAGATTTTTTTAAAGCTAAATACAAGGATGTTATGTTCATAAAAGATCGACAATGTGTTATATTCATGATCCTATCCTTGGAATTTGAGAATGTATGTATTTTTTTTTTGTTATCCTATATTGTTATTGATGTACTTTTTGTTGTTGTAGACTGCATGAGATGTAGCTAGCCATGCAAGTAAATATCTCCTGTTCATACTAAAAACTTTCATCTTATTCCTGCCATCTCTACTTAAAATTAAACTTTCATCTTATTCCTGCCATTTTAAACGCATGTAGTAGGAAAGTGAGACTTTTAGTTGTAAGTTCAGTGTCGGTATGCATATATTCCTTTCATAATGTCTAGAGTCAAAATTGGGAATGTACCTTCTAGTTGAAGGAAGTATTTTATTAGCTTAGTTATATGGAATTCTTACAAAATTATGGTTTTTGTTCTTTAATATGTATTTTGAAACACATAATAATTCAGGAATTAGATGAACTCAAGTGTGTACTTTGTACTGTACAAGGTCGAGGATGAATTTACTGCTCATCTGTTTTTTGAATGCGGGAAGTATACAAGGTTCAAATGTTGGAAGTCTCTATTTTTTATCTCACGTGTCTTTTGCCCCAAATAAGATGTTGGAAGCTCCATTCTCTATATCACATGTCTTTTACCCCAAATAAGAATCTATATCACATGTCTTTTGCCCAAATAAGATGTTGGAAGTCTCCATTTTCTATATCACATGTCTTTTGCCCAAACAAGAAAGCTACAATGGATATGGGTTTGATTTGTTTAACAGTAACCGTAATATGATATATTTGGAGATGGTTTTTTTGTTGGTTTATCTGGGAGGTCTGGGCCACCAACTAGGCTGTATTAGATCTATCTTGTTAATAATAATATGATTTATTTGGAGATGGATAATGAAAAAAATAAATAGAGAAGATTTGGTAAAAAAAATAAAAGTTAGAGTTTGGCTATGGTTGAAAGGAAAGCAGGCTGACTATAAACAAACCCAATACAAAGCCTGTCATCGTACTGTCTTTAGAATTGTTTTGGAATTGGGTCTTTGTATTAAATGCAAAAATATAGTGTAGTTTGGCCTATTCATCTTTAATTGTTAGTCTTGTGGAGACTAGGAGTTATAGGTAATTCCCATGTAATTTTCATATTTTTTGGTAGGTGGTGCAGGGTCATATCCTTTTTCTTGCTTTGTTTTTGTTTCTTGGGTTTGTTTGTAGTCGTACTTGGTATAGTCCGTGAGGCACTGTATTTTTGTGGAGTATTTTTTATACTTCTCATTTCTTTTTTGAATAAAATTTGTCTTATTAAAAAAAAAAGCAAAAGAAGATAGTGACTTTTTTCAAAGTCCTCCTTACCTTCTACCTCAATCTTGAGGGCAATATTCATTAGCTTAGCCAACCAAGCTCAGTGTCAATTAAAGTTAGTTCCAACCTTTTCGAGTGAAAATTGACCGAAAAAGGGACTTTACGATAAAAATTGAATATAGGTACCATGCATGAATTTTTCTCTCGGTTAACACAAATGTGTGACAGTATGTAGCATGATAATGCAATAAAAAAAAAGTAAAACAAGATTATTAGTAGGTAGGGACTTTAAAATTAAATTATTAATTAGGTTATGTTTGAATAGACGGAATATTAAGGGTTTTATTCCTGACTTTGTTAATAGAGCTAGATAATATTCGTTTCGGATATTATCTATATCTCGAAAAAGATTAAATTTATTAGCTAAAGAAACTACTTTTGCTCAATAAAGATATAGATTAGATTAAAGATAAGCATATTTTTATCATATAAAAATGATTAAATTGTTTCATAATCAATATGTTTTAGATAAATAGATTAATCAATTTCAATTAATTTGATCAATAAATCAATAAATAAAAATGATTACCATCTATTAATTATTTTATATTTTATGCAAATTTTATATTATATTCAAAACTTCATACGTGCAGTGTGCCGCACAATGTTTGATTCCTAATTTCCTATATATGGCCTAAACTATATTGCAACAGATAATAACACAATAACAAAAGGAATCCATGAATTTTCTCAAATTAATTTTCATTACTAAGAAGGGTTATCCAAATTACATAACAAGCATAAAACTGAACATGAAAAGATATTGAAGCAATCAAAAAATAAACCAATGATACAACTAAGAAAAAAACACATGTACGTATTGATGGGAATACAAAGCGCTAAAGTCCAAACAACAATATTGGAATATTACTAAAGAAATAAATTTGAGATGATATAAGATATAGTGGATAATAATGTACTATAGTATCACTTTACTTCTTTTTTTTTAAGTTAACCTAGAAGATTGATAATTGCTATATTATTAGCTAGAGATAAGTTTTAAGATAACATAAGATTTAACTTATATATATCTATCTTTGTAAAAAAAAAGATAAAATAAAGCATATACATCTATCATATAACTTAATTATATATAAAGAAGTACCCGTGATCGAAGAAGAATAAGTACTAAGAAAAAAGAATAACAAAAGTGCATGCTTCAATGGAGTTAGGCGGCAAAGTAGTGTTGTTGATTTTTCTTTTAACAACTTTCATGTGGTGTTCCTCTGGTCGATTTCATCGTCATCATGGTCATGGTCATGGTCATCATAATCATGATCATGGTCAAGGTCATGGTCATGGTCAAGATAGTCGTAATAATCATGATCAAGATGATGATCATCGTTATGATGGTCATGGTCAACTTGATCATGTGATTTCCGGTTATGATATGATGGTCTCAAAAGATGGGAGAGGAAACTACACGCGCGTGTCTGAAGCTATTGAGAATGCCCCGAATATGAGTCTCACATTTTACAACATTTACATAAAGGAAGGTACTTATGAAGAGAATCTTTACATTCATCGCACCAAGACTAACATTAGGCTATTTGGTGATGGTGCTCATCGGACAATAATATTTGGCAACCGAACAAATAATGAAACAAATGGTCCCACTATAGGTATGCTACTTTTGATTATGCACTACCTCATTTAATTATTACATGCTTCCCACTTAGTTAATGAACTTCTTTTATTTGATTATTCTTGTTCTAATTCCTCTTATCTTTCGTGTTATTTAGCTACACATAGCATGAGTGGTATATACTAATTATCGTAAATAATATGATTAATTAGTAAGTGAAACATAAATCTTGTTATCATAATAAAGACACGAACATGCAATTTAAATGTTAGTTTCACGGTACAGAATTTCTATCCTTTCTGTATGTAAAAGTAAAAATACACCCAGTTCTTATGTACTAGAATAGATGTTCTTAGCTTTTAAACAATATTTAAAGTAAATTGCGTGATTGTGAATGATGATAAGTCCTCTATATTTGTTGTCCCAATTTTATTTAATACGTGAGACATTGAATCTGAAGCTACTGTCACCGGAATCTAATCGGCTACTATCAAAGGAGCATTCTTTTTCCGTTTCCATCTTCTTCTCTGATTTCATTTATCTCTCTCTGCAACTTTGGGTTCCTAAAGTTAAAGTTGGAAGGTTTATGACTCATTGGAGAAGATGTGAACCGAAAGGGATAAGAAACCTCCAACAACAATCTTATATTCATAATTGTTTTTCGGTAAACATGTTCCTGTATGTTCAATTCTTCTCATCAAAACAAGCTTATGCCTTTTTATCACAAATGGTTGGGAATCTAAGTTACTGGTGGGTGGAAATGTTGATATTGCTGTGGTGTTGGGATATGTGGAATCCTAAGAAGGAGATCTGCTATGCTCATGCTGTTTGGTGCTTCATGTTTGAAATCCAGTGCGCATCTCATTGCTATTTTTAGAGCTTGCGGAATCAGTACAAACAGGAATTTGATTTCTGTTCTTTTTCATGCTATTGGGTCTTTTGTTAAGTTTATTTGGTTTTTCTTTTGGCAATTTCACATGTCCTGTTCTATGTACCTTGGTATGGGACTTATATCTGTACTAAAGTTGTTGTTTGTTTTGGGCAATGACTATATATTGTACTCCTCTGCTTTTTAATGAAATTCTTTTCTTAAAAAAAAAAAATAAAATTATGCTACAACACATTGGCTTGTGGAACATTAGATTAGTAGAAGTGATGTTGCTGGCATTCTTTCAATTTTTTTTATTGCTTTTGATTAAAATTGAAATGGTTTGATGATTGATCAGAGATACATGGAGAAAGATTCCAGGCTGCAAACATGAGTTTTGTGAACGACGCAGGACTAACAGCAGGGCAAGCAAATGCGGTTCGAAATGTGGCAAATAACACCATATTCTACGGATGCTCTATTGAAGGATACCAAGACACTTTATATGCTATTAGAGGGTCACAACGATATGAGAACTGTGAGATCTATGGCACTGTTGACTTTATATACGGCAATGCAGCTGCAACCTTCCTTGACTGCGAAATCTATGCACGTCACAGAGGGATTGTGACATACACTGCCCAAGGAAGAGAGCGTCCAATAGATAGATCAGGGTTCCTATTCCAAAGATGTAATTTTACTATGTCCCCAGCAGATTATGGAAGAAAGTCAGATGTGAAAGCCACATTCGGCCGTCCATGGAGGGCATACTCATTAGTGCTTATAATAGAGTCCTACATAGATTCTATGGTAGATCGTATAGGTTGGCTCGAGTTTCCCGACCAACCTACTGATAAGCTTACTTATGTGGAATATGGCAATGTTGGGCCTGGCTCTAACACTGATGGGAGAGTTAAATGGCCTGGTGTTAAAGCCTTTCATCACCTTCCAGAATTACTCCTTTTTCTCTCAGAGGATTACCCTTGGATTTCCCTCTCTCACAATATTACATGGAATTTAAACTAGGCTTCAATGTATTTTTAGTATTTGTAAAGTAGGGGGCAATTTTTCTTTTATTAAAGTGTTAATAATAAATTTTGTTTATTAGGATTTTAATCTTTGTCTTGGATATCCTTATAAGGAGTAGTAGAATTTATTGTTTCTAAATGTGTATCACTTCATGTACCATTTATTTTGAATAGTTAAAAGAAATCCTATTAAAATAAAATGATGTATAACGTGACACTCGATTGTGAGATACCATATTGGAAAATAGAGTGTTTTTTCTTTTTATCTAGTTCTCTTTCTAGTAGATTACAATTGTAGTTTAAAAATTAATATTTTTATTATAATATTTTTTAGTTTTTACATTTCTTACCCAATTTGCTTATTCGCATGAACGCCCAATAAAAAATTATCAAAAGTGAATTTACGTGAAGTAAGCATATAAAGATATATTTGCTCTTCAATTAGTTACGACTATTGTAATGTTTGGGTTTTTAAAATCTATACTACATTCGCATTATTTTGCTCTATTTTTGTCACATCATTTCCTATAAGTCTTATCTTTTCTAAGTGGCTTATCCAATTTATTTTTTTTTAAAACCAAATTGCATTAAGGGGCATTAGGGATGCACAACCTGAATACGAGAGAGACAAAAGAGGCCACTACCTTACAGAGTTTTTAGCAGTAGTTATAATACAATGTAAAGGACCTTTTTTTTTTTTTTAACAGCAAACAAAGACATATTATTAATACGAGTACCACTTAAACATATTTCTCCTCCATTGTATATTCCATTTCCATTCTCCTTCTACCCAGTCACCCATATTACTAATTACACTGTTTCCATTGTATATTCTATTTCCATTCTCCCTCTACCCAGTCACCCATATTACTAATTACACTGTTTTTATTTGAGGATATTTGAAATAATCTAGCGAACCTAATTTTTAATTTGCCCTCACCCAACCAAACATCATCCCAAAACAGAACTTCACTACCCTACCCCTAGCTCCCTTCTCACCCCATTGACAAACCATTTTCCTCTCCCACTCTCCTTTTCTACTTTTCCAAGCCCTCTCCACCACCCTGATCCCTTATAAAAACATTGCAGAGTTTCCTTCTACACAGCTCCTAAATATTTTTTCTTCGTATTTAGACACAAGAACCCTTACCCGTAGAACTTCTCTTTCTTTAATTATTCTCCATTTCCATTTCCCTATTAAAGCAAGATTAAAAAGTTCCATATCTCTTATTCTCAACCCACCCTGCAACTTTGATTTACATATTGTACTCCACCTAATCCAACACACCTTACCCCTCACGCCCTCCCCACCCCACAGAAAACGCATAATTTCAGATACAACACATTTAGATGCATAAAATACAGATAAAAAAATATAAAGGAAGGGAAGATAATACTGACTTGAGCAAAGTAACACGTCCGCCAAATGAGAGCTGTTTTCTCCTCCAGGTTGAAAGCTTGAGATTCAAAGATTCAATAATAGGTCCATGAGCTTGCTTTAAAAGGGCTCGCCCCCAATGAGAGGCCTAAATATTTTAACGAGAGGGCACCTTTTCTACAGTTTAGATAATTCGCCATTACTTCCACTTCATCACAATCACAATTTAAGCCCAACATACTGCTCTTACGATAATTCACCTTCAATCCCGACACCATTTCAAAGCATCTGAGGTTGGTCTTCATTGTCAAAATATTCTCAAAAGAGAAGTCCCCAATTAATAAGGTGTCATCGGCATATTGTAAATGAGAAATCTGCACCTTTTGTACTCCCACCTTAATTTATAGCCTTTGAATAGCCCCTTATGAACAACACTTCTCATAAGGCCACTCAGCAACTCAGCAACAATCATAAAAAGGAAAGGAGCTAGCGGGTCCCCTTGCCTAATCCCTCTCTGCAATTTAAATTCCTTGGAGGGGCTCCCATTTACCAACACTGAAACCGACGCTAAATTGAGACGACACTCAATCCATTTCATCCACTTCCAGCTAAAGCCCATCCTTCCCAATTTATTGAGTCATATGCCTTCTCAAAATCCACTTTGAGAATTTGACACTTCTTTCTTGTTCTTTTCACCTCTTCTATGATCTCTCTGATGCGATCACCACACTGTCAAGATGGATCTTCCTCCAACAAACGCATACTGTTCCTCAGCTATCACTGACCAATTACTCTTTTTAATCTTCTAGCCAGTATCTTTGCAATTATCTTATAGATACTCCCCACCAGTGAGATAGGTCTATATTCGTTCAAGCCATTAGGAGAATCTGATTTTGGAGTTAACACAATGAAAGAAGCATTACTTCCTCTAGGCAACCGAGCATGAGCATGAAGGTCCTGAACCAATTTAATTACGTCATTTTACATCACTTCCCAACATCTCTTTATAAAGTTAAAATTGTATCCATCTGGACCCGGCTTCGATCTCCATTGCACTCCCATACTGCTGATTTAATCTCATCTTCTTCTAACATTTTAGTATGCATATTGCAATCTTCTTCTGAAATTCTAGGAAAATTGACACTACTAGAAAATTCAGATTTAGAGACGGAAAAATAGAGACAGAATTTTGCAATTAGAGACGGAATTCGAATAAAATTTTGAATAATTGAATTCCAAAAATTAGAGACAGATTAATTCAAAAATAGAGACGGGTTTTTCCGTCTCTAAATTTTTCGTCTCTGAAACCGTCTCTAAAAGCGTCTCAAGAGTTTAATTTAAGCAGTTGTGATAGAGATAGAGACGGAACGGGTCCGTCTCAAAAATTAAAATAAGTTAGATTTTTCGTCTCTAAGGTTTAAAAACATAAAACAAAACGCTGTCATTTTGGTATAAAAAAACGAAACGCGAGGGAAACACAGCCAAGTTCCTTTTCCCTCTTCCTTTTTCAGCTCACTCTCATTTTCCCTCTTCCCTTTCACTTCACACTCCAAAACCATCGCAGCCACCACGCCCTACACTCGACAGAGGCAGCATCATCATCATCGACGACAGCAACAGCTTCGTGGACGGCGACAATAGGGTTCTTCTTTAATTTGAGTGGTAAGCTTCGATTTCCTTCTATTGCTAATTTTAGGGTTACATAATTTGTATTTAAGGTTTTAATAATCTGATTCTCTTTTTTTTGTTTACATGGGAGGTCTGGGACTAGAACCCATGACCCGGGGAGGGGGAAATCCTAAGTGTCCCTGCAGCCACCAACTGGACTGTCTTACGCAGACAATAATCTGATTCTTTTATGTAGTCTTTTACATATTCTGGATCCTCCACCCACTGATCATTTATCTTCAACCCCGGGATCTCTAATCTTTTCCTGTTTCTGTTAATCTTCAACCCCGGGATCTCTAATCTTTTCCTGTTTCTGTTAATCGCAGCATGAAAGAACCTTAAATTGCTATCCCCATCCTTGACCCATCTTAATCTTGATGATTTTTGCTGAAGTATATTATCCTTTAGCTTACGACTAGAATCCATCTTTATTGCGGCTGAATCATTTTGATTCCTTTTGAGGTCGAGGCATCTATTATTACATTTATATTTACTCCATACTGCATTCCACTATGATTTTAGCCTTTTCCTAATGATTCATATGCTTACCACTAATCATACATATCCTTTAATTTGAATTCCTATTTTCAGAGTATTCAATATATCTCGATTATTTTTGAACAGATCAGGGCTACAGAAGAATATGCCAGAATTTTTGCTCATACCAAACTTCTAACGCAGCTAAGATTGTTGTTTTCATATTTTACTTCCAACTTTTCTCTAGCTAGGATTACTTATACGACTTCTGTTCCGAATTCCTTCCTACCTAAATCCTTTAACCATATATATAAAAATTAATCCAATGAGCACAACTCTTTTTCATGTGTCTTTCTTATAATTCTTTAATAGTTTCTTTATCAAAGACATGTAATAATATTGTTGCTACACTTTATCAATTGAGTTCTAATATTTAAAGGTGCGTGCTGATTGATATAAAACCCAAGGATTAAGAGTTTTAATATGATTATTATTATTATTATATAATAATTCTAAATTTCTTTCTATATATACTACATCTTCTAGTCTTGTTTCCTCTCTATTACTACTAAATGTTGAGTTTCTTCTTAGGGTTTTACTTCGATATCCTTTCAACATAAAGGGTTTTGGTATCCTCTCATATTTATTCAATCAAATTATGAAAACTCCAATATACTATCATGTGAAAAAAAGTGTATAAGTTTATTAAAATTTTGTAATCAAATATGTTTGATCATTTGCAAGATTTAATAACTAAATCAATTCACAACCACTCTCAAATCATGAACTTTAATATCAAGTTTTTATTCATCTTCGGACTAGCAATATCAACATCATGCCACTGTTATCAATCTTCTTGCTAGATAACAATGAGAATAAGAACATTTCACTGTATTTTTTTATCAGCTTAAAAAATTGTATTACTGCAGTTGGGACATAATCTTAAGCACACAAGAATATATGTTCTCATCTAAATTTAGTGCAGATTTTTGAGCATCAAAAACATATACAAGAACATCTTAACATATAATCTTCGGTCTTTATTGAGTGCCAAAAATATCTCGTGTAAATTTCATTGGCTTTATTGACATGGTAATATATTGTACTTGTCATGATTTGATTGGAAAAATATGAAAGGATACCAAAACCCTTTATTTTGAAAGGGTACCGAAGTAACACCCTTCTTCTTAACATTATTCTTCCGCAAAACTAATTAATATTATCAACATAATTTCTTTATCACTTGAGGAAGATCCTAACTAGTATCTTGTAAAGCCTTTTGAATCAGCCAAGTACTTTCTACTTTCTTCTAATGCCTTTTGATATTCTTTTAATTTTTTCCAAATCTGACATTAACTAACTTAGTTCTTAACTTGGTTTATTTAGCACTAGCTTAATTTCTGGGATTTGAATTTCTAGGTTTTCTACTTGTTTAGACTGTTTCTAAAATATCTTTTGTTTCTAATTCTTTGGTAGTTGTTCTCAAGGAAAGCCTTCTTTAAATTCTTGAGATTTATCTAGAATTATTTGATTAGCCGCTTGATCCTTAGTGTCATCTAGATTTTTCTTTTTTAAAAAAAAAAAAAAAAATCTTCAGTAGTTTTTCTAATAATATTTGAAGATGTTGTTGTTCTAGCTTTCGTCCTTATGTTATTATAAAATCTGCAAGACTATTGAGTTGGCTATCTGAGGAGTGTAAAGAATGCTATTGACCTTCTTTATTTACTCCTAGATTATGGGTTCAAAAGCTTGCAAACAAGGTCTAATACTTTTTTATTTGTGAAAAGTTATTGAGTTTAATTTGAACCACCTTGTGAAGCTTTTTAATAAACAATAATGAAATATATAACAACACAACGACAATATTGATACATGATCAAGATAGCACGACAACTTAGTTTATTTCAACAACCACATGAACAAGTTCGAAAGGAAATATCAAATTCACCGACCAATTACAGATAATGTAGAACAATTCATAAAAATATAGTAATGAAGAAGCATGCTTAAATTGTCCTAGATTGCATTTCAAGCCGGGAGCTCTTATTTAGTCTCCAGTGCTGCAGCTATATGAGTTCAGGGAAAAGCCTGTGAAGATTCCTTTGCAGAGGCATCCGAGACTCTTTTCTTGAATTCCTCAAGAACTTGGTTGGCTTCTTCAAGTTTAGCTTCTGATGCACTTGCTCCATGGCCACTCTGAGCATCGATAGCTAGCTTTTGAAACTCAATGGAAACCTTATAGCTGCAATTCCATGACGCAATTTCATTAGCCAGAAGACATGACTAACTAATAATTAATTAAACTAACAGATATTCCACAAACGGCAATAACACCATATTGGAAAACAATAAATATGGAAAAACACAAACAAATGGCAGCAAACATATTGAAAGTTTTAAGCATGAGCCTCATATATTTAGGTACATCACTTAACTAATCAACAAACAACAATAGCACCATATTGGATAACAATAAAATTTCAAGATATACCCCCAGATTACCCGGATAGGATCATGTATATAACACCATATCAACTTTTATTAACATAACATACATTTATGTATTTATTATCATAAATATAGAATATCACATGCAAAAGGCAACAAAGATAAGTGAAAATTTTTAAGAATGAGCTTGAGATATTTACCTACATTTCATATGTTTCAAGAAACAACAAAAGCACAAAATTTGATGTCAACAAAATTACAAGATACATTAAAAGGCTAGGATCATGTGGATAACAACTTTACAAATATAATGTGTGCAAACTGCAAATAAAATAACGTCCATAAACTTTGATGGCAGTCTACTACATTACCCTCAAGGATATTATCTTCCAATTGAAGAAAAGAAATAGGATATTATATAAATTATAATATTAATTAATGAAACCAAAACAAATTGTCCACAAAGTCAGAACCAATATCAAGATACAGTGTAGAACCAAGAAATTAGTCCATACCTTCCCGTCTTACCAAGAGCCTTAGCAAGGTTTTCGCATGCTGCAATTCGATCTACATGATCAGGCTCCAGGGAAGCATCATAGATATCCTTTGCCAAAGTGAACTTCTCAATTGCTAACTGGGGTCTATGCAACCCCAAATATGCTTCTCCCAAACTGTTGTAAATTCCACCCACTTTAAAATGCTTGGGGCCGAAGCAATATTTGAGTTTTTCAAGAGCGCTTTCCAAATGAGGAATGGCCTGCCGCCACTTTTTTGTTAGCAATAGTAACATCCCAATACTTCTAGAGACAGATCCCTGACGCCACTGCTCTTTTGGGAGCATACCAAGAAAAGCCAGTGCCCTCTTGTGCAAAGTAATTGCAGCTTCATACTCTTTGATGACTTCGTATTGCCAACAAATCTTGGCATACGCGTCAGCAACTTCCAACGGCGAACTCCCTTCTCTCTTGCCAAGAATCATGAGAGAGTTATTCAATTGCTTTTTGCACTCCCCAAAATTTCCCTGATCAGCATACCATCTGGCCATGGATATAAACGCACGTGCTCGATCACTATCGCTGACCTTGTCCACCTTATGCTGCAGGATACTCTTCAAATTTCCAGCTGCATCATCGTACCTTTGCAGATCAATCATCATGTCAGCGGCGTGAATCTCAGCGCTCAAAAAATTAGAGTGAAAACGACGGTCCTTCTTGTAAATCCTCTGCGCCAAAAAGTCCTGCTTTAGCGCCTCAGCATACTCCCCCAACCCACCATAAATACTCGCCAGAATACACCTATCATGCGCTTGCTGGTATTCAATATCAGATTTCGGTGGAAACAATTGGGTATGCAATTCCAAAGCCTTCAAACTAAAAGGGAGTGCCTCCTTATAGTTCTCACCCATGATATAAGCCCGAGAAAGATCGGGCAGCAAGCCATGAAGCACAGCCCAAACATCAGAATCTCCGAGACCATCCTCATCTTGCATCTTACCCACCATCGTATTAGACTGAAGAAAGAACCCTATAGCAGTATGGAACCTATCCATCTCAAAATGAGTACGACCAATCAAATGCAAAGCGAACGCAACAAGCAAAGAATTTTTGCTGGTGTTGGTGTTCTCATGTTGAGTTTCAAAAGCTTTGAAAGCCCTGTTGGCATAGTATTAGGCTAGTTCATGATCCTTACCTTCTCACTCGAGCTTCATGCCAATCTTGAGAGAAGCCAAACCAAGCTCACTGTCATTCAAAGTTCCAGCCTTTGAATTGAATTCAGTGATCATTTGCTCAGAAGTTGTAGCTGGAAGATATAAGCATTGATATAAATTGAGGAATTCATCACCTAGCCTAGCCATGGCAGCAGCAGTAGTCTTGGTGAGTGAGTGAGTGGAATGAATGGAAGAGAGAGTTTTGAGTTAGAGAAAATCAGGTTTTGAGTTTTGAGTGACAAT
Organism: Crotalaria pallida; assembly: GCA_037953625.1. Classification (NCBI taxonomy): domain Eukaryota; kingdom Viridiplantae; phylum Streptophyta; class Magnoliopsida; order Fabales; family Fabaceae; genus Crotalaria; species Crotalaria pallida. Next base: position 155,423,283 of record CM075651.1, on the reverse strand, counting down.
AAAGAAAACAAAAGAAGACACTCACAGATGCAAGTGGGAAATTGTTGGAACAACGAAAAAGGGTGGAAATGAGAATGATGAGAAAATGGGAGTAATTGCTTCAAATATATAGACCCCAAAAAAAACATTGGATTGGGCCTCAAGTTTGGACTCATCCTAGAGGCCTTCTTCTATCAATTCTAGAAAAAAAATTATTAAATATGTAATTAATAAATTTATTAATTAAGTATTAAAAATTATTAAATTATAATTAATGACTAATTAAATACATATTTAATTAAATATTAAAAATTATTAAATTATCATTATAACTAATTAAATACATATTTAATTATAAATTAATTTGTTATCAATCGGGTTAGAGTAATTATTAATGTAATTTTGAAAAGTATTATAGGGTATAATTGATACATGAAATATTGAAAGTAGTTATCTGAAAACTAATTTTCATAAACGATAATCTTCTTTTTTAAAAGCTAGTACAAAATGGATGAAAGATGTGAGATTTTAGTTGGGAACTTGTAATTGTTTAGTTAATTGTTTGAAATAGAGCTATTCAGCAAAACTAGTTGTGCAAGTAGATAAAAATTATTAAATGATCGGAAAGAGTATACAACATTATTTTATTTATATTCATTATTTTATTTTTTTTATTTACTAACGGTATAAAAAAAACTTACGAGTATTAAATTATGATAATTAATTAATTAAATATTAAAAATTCATAAAATTATAATTAATAACTAATTAAATACATATTTAATTAAAATTAAATAGTCATCAATTCGAATAGAGTAATTAATATAATTTTAAAAAATATTGGAGGATATAATTGATACGCGAACTACTGAAAACTAGTTTAGTTTCTTGAAAGTGGTTCTTTGAAAACTAACTTTCACAAGTTATAAGCTATTTTTTAAAAGATAGAAAATGTTTTTAAGTCGTGTTCACCAAACAGGACTGTTAGATTATTGGTTGAACCTAAAAGATATAAACTAGCTAAAAAGATCCTAACTAAACACGTCGAACCGAACATTATGATCTATTATGCAAAACTAGCATATAGCTGTGAGTTATAAGCTTATAACTGTGAGCTTGTAGCTATGAGATGTATATTCATTATTTTATTTTTATTATTTACTGACGGTATAAAAAAACTTACGAGTATTAAATTATGATAATTAATAAAAAAAATTATTTATTAAATATGTAATTAATTAATTAAATATTAAAAAATCATAAAATTATAATTAATAACTAATTAAATACATATTTAATTAAAAATTAAATTGTCATAAATTCGAATAGAGTAATTAATATATTTTTAAAAAATATTATTGGAGGATATAATTGATATGTGAACTACTGAAAACTAGTTTAGTTTCTTGAAAGTGGTTCTTTGAAAACCAACTTTCACAAGTTATAAGCTATTTTTTTAAAAGATAGAAAATGTTTTTAAGTCGTGCTCACCAAACGGGACGGTTAGATTATTGGTTGAACCTAAAAGATATCAACTAGCTAAAAAGATCCTAGCTAAGCACCCCGAACAGAACATCATGGTCTATTATGCAAAACTAGCATATAGCTGTGAGTTATAAGCTTATAACTGTGAGTTATAAGCTTATAACTGTGAGCTTGTAGCTATGAGATGTGAAACTGGTTGTAAAGTAGAGCTGTTTGGCCAAACTAGATGTGCAAGTAACTAAAATTTATTAAATGACCAGAAGGGACATACAACATTATTTTATTTATATTAATTATTTTAATTTATTTTTTATTTTTTTACTAACGGTATAAAAAAACTTATTAAATTATAATAATTAATTAAATTTTTTATTTATTAAATATGTAATTAATTAATTAAATATTTAAAATTCATTAAATTATAATTAATAACTAATTAAATACATATTTAATTAAAAACTAAATTGCCATAATTGGGTTAGTGTAATTAATGTAATTTTAAAAAAATGTTGGAGGATATAATTGATACATGAATTATTAAAAGATAGTTTAGTTTCTTGAAAGTTGTTCTCTGAAAATTAGATTTCACAAGCTATATTCTCCTTTTTTAAAAGGCACACAAATTTTTTAAGATGTGTTCACCGAACAAGAGTGATAGATTATTGATTGAATCTAAAAAATACTAGCTAGCTAAAAAGGTCCTAATAACTAAAAACCGGAACAAAATATTAGAGTATGTTTAGCAAGACTAGCATATAGTTATAAACTTATAACTATAAGCTTCTAGCTATGAACTGCGAAACTGGATGGAAGATGTGAGATTTTAGTTGAGAGCTTGTAACTGTTTAACTAATTGTTTGAAATAAAGCTGTTCGGCAAAACTAAATGTGCAAGTAGCTAAAAATTATTAAATAACAGGAAAGAGCATACAACAAAATTTTATTTATATTTATTATTTTAATTTTTTCTTTATATTCTAACCGTGTAAAAAACTTATTAAATTATGATAATAAAATAAATTTTATTTATTAAATATGTAATTAATTAATTAAATATTAAATTATCATTAATAACTAATCAAATACATATTTAGTTAAAAATTATCTTAACTTAATTATGTTATGTTGCGGTGGAAACCGGTTACGTTGTGACAACAATATCATTGTGATGCCATTAGTCAAATACAGGTTAGCCCGTTTGGTCCAAATTTAATTTTTTTTTAATATGTTATCATATTTTTCTATTGAATAGGAATGGACAATAATAAAGTTAAGATAAGATAGAGTTTTTTGCCTTTTCATTTGTTATTTTCACTATTAATAGTGTCATCATAATCAAAAGAAAATATTATAAAATTTTAATTTGATTATGATTAATCACTATTTTTTATGAGTTTTGAATTTTGGCCCCCATAGTTGAGATTTTGACCCCCATTTCGTACTTTCATGGACAAAAATATCTTTTTGTGTGTAATTTTTTCCGTCCCTAATGAGATGGATGGAAATTTTCCATCTACCTGGAGACGGAAAATTTCCATCTATCCAAAGACGGAAAAATTCCGTCTCTATGGAGACGGAAGAAATTAAGCAAGATTTATGTTCTTTCGTATGCTTCCAATGCTCTAAGCGACTAAGCCTTAATTTCTTGTGAATATGTATATTTTCTCCGGTCTCATTTATAAGAAAAAAAAATCATATTAATGGTTTTATACATAAGTAAAAATTAACCAACTTTCTATTTTCAATACAACCATTCTTAATATATCCCAACAAAGTGGTTATAACATTTAATTTTTGTTTCCTTTCCAATGCAAGTTTTCTAAAGTAGTTAATTTTTCTATAAATTTGAAAAAATTAAATGCACCCAACTAACTTTCTTAATACATGTGACTGTAGTTATTTTTGCTAATAAACAAGACCGAATGGAGTACTAATAAAGGGATCTAAAGGTCATTGTGTTATGTGGGTTGAGTTGTATGTCCACAAATGGTAAAAGCAAGAGATGTGGCCCTGTGGTAACAAGTTGCCTTGTCCACACATAGTTAAAGTAGACGTGGCTCCTATATCAACCAGAGAAGGAGACACTCAGTAAATGAGGTTAAAATAGTTCATGAAACTCTTGCTCTTTCTCCCGTGACCCACACTGCTAACCACGGCGCATCCATTTCCGTCTCATGCCAGATGGAATTTTTCCGTCTCATGAAAGATGGAAATTTTCCATCTCCTTGTGAACGGAATTTTTCCATCTCTTGGAAGACGGAAATTTAAAATGCACTGAGAACAATTTTGTCCATGAAAATACGAAATGGGGGCCAAAATTTCAACTATGGGGTCAAAATTCAAAACTCTTTTTTATTAGAAAAGAAAAAATATTGGCCCATGAATCAGCCCAACCCAACATAAAAACTAATAGGGTGGGTTTGGCTAGTGAAATGACTAGCCCAAAATAGAATGGAATGGAGAGTTGAAATCAACAAGGTGGCTCAAAGATGAACTTAATCGCCCTGGAGTACTCTTTGATGATAATCAACTCAAGTGGAGGATGAATCTACTGCTCATTTGTTTTTTAAATGCAGGAAAATATAGGAAGTGTCCATTTTCTAGATCACATATGATTTTTGCCCCAAATAAGAACATGGGGTTTGATCTGGGTAACAGTAATATGATATATTTGGTGGAAAAAATAAAAGTTAAAGCTTGGCTATTGGAAGGAAAGCACAACAGGCTGACTATGAACAAATCCAATACAAAGCCTGTTATCGTACTGTCTTTAGAATTGTTTTGGAATTGGGTCTTTGTATTAAATGCAAAAATCTAGTGTAATTTGGCCTATTCATCTTTAATTGTCAGTCTTGTGGAGACTAGGAGTTATAGGTAATTCCCATGTAATTTTCATATTTTTTTTAGGTGGTGCAGGTCATATCCTTTTTCTTGTTTTGTTTATGTTTCTTGGGTTTGTTTGTAGTCGTACTTGGTATAGACCGTGAGGCACTGTATTTTTGTGAGGAGTATTTCTTATACTTTTAATTTCTTTCTTGAAATAAATTTTTTGTCTTATTTAAAAAAAAAAAGCAAAATAAAGAAGAAAGTGATTTTTTTCAAATTCCTCCTTACCTTCTACCTCAATCTTGAGGGCAATATTCATTAGCTTAGCCAACCAAGCTCAGTGTCAATTAAAGTTAGTTCCAACCTTTCTGAGTGAGAATTGACCGAAAAAGGGACTTTACACTATAAAAATTGGGTATAGGTACCATGCATGAATTTTTCTCTCGATTAAAAGAAATGTGTGACAGTATGTAGCATGATAATGCGATAAAAAAAAGTAAAACAAGATTATTAGTAGGTAGGGACTTTAAAATTAAATTATTAATTAGGTTATGTTTGAATAGGCGAAATATCAAGGGTTTTATTCCTGACTTTGTTAATAGAGCTAGATAATATTCGCTTCGGATATTATCTATATCTCGAAAAAGATTAAATTTATTAGCTAAAGAAACTACTTTTGCTCAATAAAGATATAGATTAGATTAAAGATAAGCATATTTTTATCATATAAAAATGATTAAATTGTTTCATAATCAATATGTTTTAGATAAATAGATTAATCAATTTCAATTAATTTGATCAATAAATCAATAAATAAAAATGATTACCATCTATTAATTATTTTATATTTTATGCAAATTTTATATTATATTCAAAACTTCATACGTGCAGTGTGCCGCACAATGTTTGATTCCTAATTTCCTATATATGGCCTAAACTATATTGCAACAGATAATAACACAATAACAGAAGGAATCCATGAATTTTCTCAAATTAATTTTCCATTACTGAGAAGGGTTATCCAAATTACATAACAAGCATAAAACTGAACATGAAAAGATATTGAAGCAATCAAAAAATAAACCAATGATACAACTAAGAAAAAAACACATGTACGTATTGATGGGAATACAAAGCACTAAAGTCCAAACAACAATATTGGAATATTACTAAAGAAATAAATTTGAGATGATATAAGATATAGTGGATAATAATGTACTATAGTATCACTTTACTTCTTTTTTTTTTTAAGTTAACCTAGAAGAATGATAATTGCTATATTATTAGCTAGAGATAAGTTTTAAGATAACATAAGATTTAACTTATATATATCTATCTTTGTAAAAAAAAGATAAAATAAAGCATATACATCTATCATATAACTTAATTATATATAAAGAAGTACCGAAGAAGAATAAGTACTAAGAAAAAAGAATAACAAAAGTGCATGCTTCAATGGAGTTAGGCGGCAAAGTAGTGTTGTTGATTTTTCTTTTAACAACTTTCATGTGGTGTTCCTCTGGTCGATTTCATCGTCATCATCATCGCCATCATGGTCATGGTCATGGTCATGGTCATCATAATCATGATCATGGTCAAGGTCATGGTCATGGTCAAGATAGTCATAATAATCATGATCAAGATGATGATCATCGTTATGATGGTCATGGTCAACTTGATCATGTGATTTCCGGTTATGATGTGATTGTCTCAAAAGATGAGAGAGGAAACTACATGCGCGTGTCTGAAGCTATTGAGAATGCCCCGAATATGAGTCTCACATTTTATAACATTTACATAAACAAATGGTCCCACTATAGGTATGCTACTTTTGATTATGCACTACCTCATTTAATTATTACATGCTTCCCACTTAGTTAATGAACTTCTTTTATTTGATTATTCTTGTTCTAATTCCTCTTATCTTTCGTGTTATTTAGCTACACATAGCATGAGTGGTATATACTAATTATCGTAAATAATATGATTAATTAGTAAGTGAAACATAAATCTTGTTATCATAATAAAGACACGAACATGCAATTTAAATGTTAGTTTCACGGTACAGAATTTCTATCCTTTCTGTATGTAAAAGTAAAAATACACCCAGTTCTTATGTACTAGAATAGATGTTCTTAGCTTTTAAACAATATTTAAAGTAAATTGCGTGATTGTGAATGATGATAAGTCCTCTATATTTGTAGTCCCAATTTTATTTAATACGTGAGACATTGAATCTGAAGCTACTGTCACCGGAATCTAATCGGCTACTATCAAAGGAGCATTCTTTTTCCGTTTCCATCTTCTTCTCTGATTTCATTTATCTCTCTCTGCAACTTTGGGTTCCTAAAGTTAAAGTTGGAAGGTTTATGACTCATTGGAGAAGATGTGAACCGAAAGGGATAAGAAACCTCCAACAACAATCTTATATTCATAATTGTTTTTCGGTAAACATGTTCCTGTATGTTCAATTCTTCTCATCAAAACAAGCTTATGCCTTTTTATCACAAATGGTTGGGAATCTAAGTTACTGGTGGGTGGAAATGTTGATATTGCTGTGGTGTTGGGATATGTGGAATCCTAAGAAGGAGATCTGCTATGCTCATGCTGTTTGGTGCTTCATGTTTGAAATCCAGTGCGCATCTCATTGCTATTTTTAGAGCTTGCGGAATCAGTACAAACAGGAATTTGATTTCTGTTCTTTTTCATGCTATTGGGTCTTTTGTTAAGTTTATTTGGTTTTTCTTTTGGCAATTTCACATGTCCTGTTCTATGTACCTTGGTATGGGACTTATATCTGTACTAAAGTTGTTGTTTGTTTTGGGCAATGACTATATATTGTACTCCTCTGCTTTTTAATGAAATTCTTTTCTTAAAAAAAAAAAAAAAAATTATGCTACAACACATTGGCTTGTGGAACATTAGATTAGTAGAAGTGATGTTGCTGGCATTCTTTCAATTTTTTTTATTGCTTTTGATTAAAATTGAAATGGTTTGATGATTGATCAGAGATACATGGAGAAAGATTCCAGGCTGCAAACATGAGTTTTGTGAACGACGCAGGACTAACAGCAGGGCAAGCAAATGCGGTTCGAAATGTGGCAAATAACACCATATTCTACGGATGCGCTATTGAAGGATACCAAGACACTTTATATGCTGTTAGAGGGTCACAACGATATGAGAACTGTGAGATCTATGACACTGTTGACTTTATATACGGCAATGCAGCTGCAACCTTCCTTGACTACGAAATCTATGCACGTCACAGAGGGATTGTGACATACACTGCCCAAGGAAGAGAGCGTCCAATAGATAGATCAGGGTTCCTATTCCAAAGATGTAATTTTACTATGTCCCCAGCAAATTATGGAAGAAAGTCAGAGGTGAAAGCCACATTCGGCCGTCCATGGAGGGCATACTCATTAGTGCTTAAAATAGAGTCCTACATAGATTCTATGGTAGATCCTATAGGTTGGCTCGAGTTTCCCGACCAACCTACTGATAAGCTTACTTATGTGGAATATGGCAATGTTGGGCCTGGCTCTAACACTGATGGGAGAGTTAAATGGCCTGGTGTTAAAGCCTTTCATCACCTTCCAGAATTACTCCTTTTTCTCTCAGAGGATTACCCTTGGATTTCCCTCTCTCACAATATTACATGGAATTTAAACTAGGCTTCAATACATTTTTAGTATTTGTAAAGTAGGGGGCAATTTTTCTTTTATTAAAGTGTTAATAATAAATTTTGTTTATTAGGATTTTAATCTTTGTCTTGGATATCCTTATAAGGAGTAGTAGAATTTATTGTTTCTAAATGTGTATCACTTCATGTACCATTTATTTTGAATAGTTAAAAGAAATCCTATTAAAATAAAATGATGTATAACGTGACACTCGATTGTGAGATAACATATTGGAAAATAGAGTGTTTTTTCTTTTTATCTAGTTCTCTTTCTAGTAGATTACAGTTGTAGTTTAAAAATTAATATTTTTATTATAATATTTTTTAGTTTTTACATTTCTTACCCAATTTGCTTATTCGCATGAACGCCAGATAAAAAATTATCAAAAGTGAATTTACGTGAAGTAAGCATATAAAGATATATTTGCTCTTCAATTAGTTACGACTATTGTAATGTTTGGATTTTTAAAATCTATACTACATTCGCATTATTTTGCTCTATTTTTGTCACATCATTTCCTATAAGTCTTATCTTTTCTAAGTGGCTTATCCAATTTATTTTTTTTAATAAACCAAATTGCATTAAGGAGTATTAGGGATGCACAACCTGAATACGAGAGAGACAAAAGAGGCCACTACCTTACAGAGTTTTTAGCAGTAGCTATAATACAATGTAAAGGACCTTTTTTTTTTAACAGCAAACAAAGACATATTATTAATACCACTTAAACCAAGGAGTAGAAGGGATATTCCCACCCCGACAGAAATTACAGTTGTTTAATACATTCTAATAGATTTAAAATTCAATTTCCAAATATAAAAACCATCTCTGTGTTATGAGCCTTCAATAATGTCCAAAAATGAACATTAATTTGCTCCACAATTTCCCACCTGTTACTCTATTTTTAAAGACAATTTTATTCCTAAAAATCCAAATATTCCACAGAATGACAAACCATAAATTTAGCCACCAAGATAATACACCAATTTGCAAAGCTAGGTGGTCATACTTACTGTAAATCATATTGGATCATTTTTCTTATCCAATCTAGGTGTTGAAAATATCTATGTTTCGTTGTACACCAGGCTCCGCAACTGTTAATATGTTTTTATATGGCTGAATCTTTTCATTCTAGATCTATTCCTAAATTTCCTGAATGGCTAAAGGGTATCTTTCCGGGATTCATGAACTCTTTTACTTAAGTCTCCTAGTAATTTGCTAAAATATAAGTTACTCCCTTGGTCCCATTATCTTGGTAAAAGTCAAATAAGCCAACGAAAATAAGAGAATATCTATTTAGTATAATGTATGATTCATTCATTAATTACAAATGGATATTAGACAAATTTTTATATCATTACAATTAATACATATTGCAATATTGCCTCAAAAAAATCTTTAAATGTGTTTTCCTTATTTACTTATCAATCATCCATACACTATACAATCTTTAAGATTTTCATTGATTATTTTACTTTAATATGGGACAAATTTTTTTGCATTTTTTTACCAAAATAATGAGACGGAGAAAGTACATTATATAAATCGTCATTGAAAGCTTGTCCTGCTTTCGTTATTAAAGTATTACTGCCGCAAAATCTATACTAAAATTTGTAGATAGCTGAAATCTCTAATGGTTAATTGTTCTAAATTTCTTAATGTCGTGTCTTGTATGAAGTGCTTTCACGGGTCGGATCTATGCTTATTAATAATGTTATAATGAAGCTTTTAAAATTATGGAGATTTTCTCATAATGCCTTTAGATTATTTATCTTCTAATGAGGGTCTTGTTTCTTTTCTCTATTGCCTAGTGTTGTTTTTAAATAATTAAACATATTCATTCCAATTTTTTTTGTTAGTCTCCCATTCTCTCACTACATTCTGTTCCCAAATTGTTATTTCTTCTTGCAATATTTGTGGGCTTGATAGTTCTATTATCAATTGTTTTCCTGAGTAGGTTTTTTCTACCTCCTCTATACCTTTCTTATATATAGATTATTTTGATATTCATAAATAGGGTTTTTCCATTCTGGTCGTCCACTATTTTTTATCCGTCTGAATTCTCATCTCTTTCTTCGTATTCCACTAGGGTTTTATACGCCCATGTCTTTATTTTGAGTTACACAGCTGCCGGTTGTAATCTTTTGATATTATAATCTTTTGCCATTGACTATATCATCAACTAATTCGATGTTATTGTAATAAGGTTTAAAGGCATTACAAACTTCTTCACAACTTAGTCCTAATTTTGATTTTGAGAGCTTCTTCAAACATATCATCTATTTTTTCTCTTAGCTAGATTAGATTTGAGATGGTAGTGTCTTTAATTTCTTTATTATATCTTCTATTGTTTTATTGTTTTATTATATCCAATTTTTTGCATGTCCTCTTGTTGTTCCTAATTTTTTGATTTAGTCCATCTTTGTTATGGGTGAGTACCCCTTGTATATCTTATATACTCCTTCCGGTCCTATTTATAAGATCCTTTTGGAATTTTCATTTTGGTCCTATTTATAAGACCCTTTTTCAATTTTCAATAGCATTTAATTACTTCTTTACACTAACACCCCTATAAAATCAACACTTTTTAGAGTTCCAATAAAAATTATAGGGGTAGTTTTGGAAAAGTATATCAAATTTTCACAATGTCAGTAACTAATTTATCCACTCTCCTTGCTGGGAGTGAAAAGTTCAAAAAAGTCTTATAAATAAAAGAGTATAAGTTTTGCTTTCTTCAAAAAAAAAATTTATTATTTTCTTTATTTATTAGCCTAGTTCTAACTCTTGAATTTCTTTTTTCTATATCCTCAAGGGATTCTTCTATCTCTTCTTCTTCCCAAAACATTCCTTGTCAATATATTAACTTATTTACATTCTCTTTCTTCGTCTACTGTTACCATAAAGGCCACATTATTTTCTTCTCCTTCTTATTTATTATGCGAATTCACTACTTGTGTCTATCTTCAGTTTTTAAGGGATGCTTTGTGTTAATGTCTAAATCTCATACTATATCCTCTGCATAGTGTTTTCATAGACTAAGCTATATATCTTTCGGGACTACTACCATATCATCTTCTTGGTTGAATTCATTTGATTTCCCCTATAAACCAGCTAGGTCACTACAATCCATAAGCACTTAAACGAAGGAGTATAAGGAGTACTCCCAACCCCGGTAAAAATTACAATTGATTAATACATTCCAATGGATTTAACATCCAGTTTCCAAACGAGAAAACCAACTCTGTGTTATGAGCCTTCAGTAATGTCCAAAAATGGACATTTATTTGCTCCACAATTTCACCAGCTCCTATTTCTCTATTCTCAAAGACAATTTTATTTCTAGAAATCCAAATATTCCACAAAATATCTAACCATAAATTTAGCCACCAAGATTTTGCTTTTTTGTTCCAACTGAAGAGACCTGCATGTTGTAACAAGTTCTTTTTTCCATCCCCGTGCAACATCATATTTAAATTGAATTGTACATATAGGTGTTGCCAAATTACGTACACATCCGGGAAGAGGAATAGCATATGATCTATATCTTCGTCTTCTAATCCACATCTTGGGCACTTGATATTGTCTTCTTGCAAAATATCACTTTTCTTCAAATTAACTCTTGATGGAACCCGGTTTTCCAAAGCTCTCCACGCAAAACATGCAATTTTTGAAGGTGCTGAATTCTTCCAAAACTCCTTGTTGAAGCTTGCATCCAAATTCTCATTTTCTTGTTGTAACAATGCATAAACGCTCTTCACATTGTACATTCCTTCCTTATCATACTTACACCTTCAATCGTCTTTGATACCTTGCTTTGGTTTCTTTGTTTCCAATAACGTTTTTTCCAATAAACAGATTTCTCCTCCATTGTATATTTCATTTCCATTCTCTCTCTACCCAGTCACCCATATTACTAATTACACTGTTTCCATTGTATATTCTATTTCCATTCTCCCTCTACCCAGTTACCCATATTACTAATTACACTGTTTTTATTTGAGGATATTTGAAATAATCTAGCGAACCTAATTTTTAATTTGCCCTCACCCAACCAAACATCATCCCAAAACAGAACTTCACTACCCTACCCCTAGCTCCCTTCTCACCCCATTGACAAACCATTTTCCTCTCCCACTCTCCTTTTCTACTTTTCCAAGCCCTCTCCACCACCCTGATCCCTTATAAAAACATTGCAGAGTTTCCTTCTACGCAGCTCCTAAATATTTTTTCTTCGTATTTAGACACAAGAACCCTTACCCGTAGAACTTCTCTTTCTTTAATTATTCTCCATTTCCATTTCCCTATTAAAGCAAGATTAAAAAGTTCCATATCTCTTATTCTCAGCCCACCCTGCAACTTTGATTTACATATTGTACTCCACCTAATCCAACACACCTTACCCCTCACGCCCTCCCCACCCCACAGAAAACACATAATTTCATATACAACACATTTAGATGCATAAAACACAGATAAAAAAATATAAAGGAAGGGAAGATAATACTGTCTTGAGCAAAGTAACACGTCCGCCAAATGAGAGTTGTTTTCTCCTCCAGGTTGAAAGCTTGAGATTCAAAGATTCAATAATAGGTCCATGAGCTTGCTTTAAAAGGGCTCGCCCCCAATGGGAGGCCTAAATATTTTAACAAGAGGGCACCTTTTCTGCAGTTTAGATAATTTGCCATTACTTCCACTTCATCACAATCACAATTTAAGCCCAACAGACTGCTCTTACGATAATTCACCTTCAATCCCGACACCATTTCAAAGCATCTGAGGTTGGTCTTCATTGTCAAAATATTCTCAAAAGAGAAGTCCCCAATTAATAAGGTGTCATCGACATATTGTAAATGAGAAATCTGCACCTTTTGTACTCCCACCTTAATTTATAGCCTTTGAATAGCCCCTTATCAACAACACTTCTCATAAGGCCACTCAGCAACTCAACAACAATCAGAAAAAAATCAGAAAAAGGAAAGGAGCTAGCGGATCCCCTTGCCTAATCCCTCTTTGCAATTTAAATTCCTTGGAGGGGCTCCCATTTGCAATTTAAATTCCTTGGAGGGGCTTCCATTTACCAACACTGAAACCGACGCTGAATTGAGACGACACTCAATCCATTTCATCCACTTCCAACTAAAGCCCATCCTTCCCAATTTATTGAGTCATATGCCTTCTCAAAATCCACTTTGAGAATTTGACACTTCTTTCTTGTTCTTTTCACCTTTTCTATGATCTCTCTGATGCGATCACCACACTGTCAAGATGGATCTTCCTCCAACAAACGCATACTGTTCCTCACCTATCACTGACCCAATTACTCTTTTTAATCTTCTAGCCAGTATCTTTGCAATTATCTTATAGATACTCCCCACTAGTGAGATAGGTCTATATTCGTTCAAGCCATTAGGAGAATCTGATTTTGGAGTTAATACAATGAAAGAAGCATTACTTCCTCTAGGCAACCGAGCATGAGCATGAAGGTCCTGAACCAATTTAATTATGTCATTTTACATCACTTCCCAACATCTCTTTATAAAGTTAAAATTGTATCCATCTGGACCCGGGCTTCGATCTCCATTGCACTCCCATACTGCTGATTTAATCTCATCTTCTTCTAACATTTTAGTATGCATATTGCAATCTTCTTCTGAAATTCTAGGAAAATTGACACTACTAGAAAATTCAGATTTAGAGACGGAAAAATAGAGACGGAATTTTGCAATTAGAGACGGAATTCGAATAAAATTTTGAATAATTGAATTCCAAAAATTAGAGACAGATTAATTCAAAAATAGAGACGGGTTTTTCCGTCTCTAAATTTTTCGTCTCTGAAACCGTCTCTAGAAGCGTCTCAAGAGTTTAATTTAAGCAGTTGTGATAGAGATAGAGACGGAACGGGTCCGTCTCAAAAATTAAAATAAGTTAGATTTTCCGTCTCTAAGGTTAAAAAAAAAAACAAAACGCTGTCATTTTGGTAAAAAAAAAACGAAACGCGAGGGAAACACAGCCAAGTTCCTTTTCCCTCTTCCTTTTTCAGCTCACTCTCATTTTCCCTCTTCCCTTTCACTTCACACTCCAAAACCATCGCAGCCACCACGCCCTACACTCGACGGAGGCAGCATCATCATCATCGACGACAGCAACAGCTTCGTGGACGGCGACAATAGGGTTCTTCTTTAATTTGAGTGGTAAGCTTCGATTTCCTTCTATTGCTAATTTTAGGGTTACATAATTTGTATTTAAGGTTTTAATAATCTGATTCTTTTTTTTTTGTTTACATGAGAGGTCTGGGACTAGAACCCATGACCTGGGAGGGGAAAATCCTAAGTGTCCCTGCAGCCACCAACTGGACTGTCTTACGCAGACAATAATCTGATTCTTTTATGTAGTCTTTTACATATTCTGGATCCTCCACCCACTGATCATTTATCTTCAACCCCGGGATCTCTAATCTTTTCCTGTTTCTGTTAATCGTCGCAGCATGAAAGAACCTTAAATTGCTATCCCCATCCTTGACCCATCTTAATCTTGATGATTTTTGCTGAAGTATATTATCCTTTAGCTTACGACTAGAATCCATCTTTATTGCGGCTGAATCATTTTGATTCCTTTTGAGGTCGAGGCATCTATTATTACATTTATATTTACTCCATACTGCACTCCACTATGATTTTAGCCTTTTCCTAATGATTCATATGCTTACCACTAATCATACATATCCTTTAATTTGAATTCCTATTTTCAGGGCTACAGAAGAATATGCCAGAATTTTTGCTCATACCAAACTTCTAACGCAGCTAAGATTGTTGTTTTCATATACGACTTCTGTTCCGAATTCCTTCCTACCTAAATCCTTTAACCATATATATAAAAATTAATCCAATGAGCACAACTCTTTTTCATGTGTCTTTCTTATAATTCTTTAATAGTTTCTTTATCAAAGACATCTAATAATATTGTTGCTACACTTTATCAATTGAGTTCTAATATTTAAAGGTGCGTGCTGATTGATATAAAACCCAAGGATTAAGAGTTTTAATATGATTATTATTATTATTATATAATAATTCTAAATTTCTTTCTATATATACTACATCTTTTAGTCTTGTTTCCTCTCTATTACTACTAAATGTTGAGTTTCTTCTTAGGGTTTTACTTCGATATCCTTTCAACATAAAGGGTTTTGGTACCCTCTCATATTTATTCAATCAAATTATGAAAACTATAATATACTATCATATGAAAAAAAGTGTATAAGTTTATTAAAATTTTGTAATCAAATATGTTTGATCATTTGCAAGATTTAATAACTAAATCAATTCATAACCACTCTCAAATCATGAACCTTAATATCAAGTTTTTATTCATCTTCGGACTAGCAATATCAACATCATGCCACTGTTATCAATCTTCTTGCTAGATAACAATGAGAATAAGAACATTTCACTGTATTTTTTTATCAGCTTAAAAAATTGTATTACTGCAGTTGAGACATAATCTTAAGCACACAAGAATATATGTTCTCATCTAAATTTAGTGCAGATTTTTGAGCACCAAAAACATATACAAGAACATCTTAACATATAATCTTCGGTCTTTATTGAGTGCCAAAAATATCTCGTGTAAATTTCATTGGCTTTATTGACATGGTAATATATTGTACTTGTCATGATTTGATTGGAAAAATATGAAAGGATACCAAAACCCTTTATTTTGAAAGGGTACCGAGGTAACACCCTTTTTCTTAACATTATTCTTCCGCAAAACTAATTAATATTATCAACATAATTTCTTTATCACTTGAGGAAGATCCTAACTAGTATCTTGTAAAGCCTTTTGAATCAGCCAAGTACTTTCTACTTTCTTCTAATGCCTTTTGATATTCTTTTAATTTTTTCCAAATCTGACATTAACTAACTTAGTTCTTAACTTGGTTTATTTAGCACTAGCTTAATTTCTTGGATTTGAATTTCTAGGTTTTCTACTTGTTTAGACCGTGTTTCTAAAATATCTTTTGTTTCTAATTCTTTGGTAGTTGTTCTCAAGGAAAGCCTTCTTTAAATTCTTGAGATTTATCTAGAATTATTTGATTAGCCGCTTGATCCTTAGTGTCATCTAGATTTTTCTTATTTATTTTTTAAAAAAAATCTTCAGTAGTTTTTCTAATAATATTTGAAGATGTTGTTGTTCTAGCTTTCGTCCTTATGTTATTATAAAATCTGCAAGACTATTGAGTTGGCTATCTGAGGAGTGTAAAGAATGCTATTGACCTTCTTTATTTACTCCTAGATTATGGGTTCAAAAGCTTGCAAACAAGGTCTAATACTTTTTCATTTGTGAAAAGTTATTGAGTTTAATTTGAACCACCTTGTGAAGCTTTTTAATAAACAATAATGAAATATATAACAACACAACGACAATATTGATACATGATCAAGATAGCACGACAACTTAGTTTATTTCAACAACCACATGAACAAGTTCGAAAGGAAATATCAAATTCACCGACCAATTACAGATAATGTAGAACAATTCATAAAAATATAGTAATGAAGAAGCATGCTTAAATTGTCCTAGATTGCATTTCAAGCCGGGAGCTCTTATTTAGTCTCCAGTGCTGCAGCTATATGAGTTCAGGGAAAAGCCTGTGAAGATTCCTTTGCAGAGGCATCCGAGACTCTTTTCTTGAATTCCTCAAGAACTTGGTTGGCTTCTTCAAGTTTAGCTTCTGATGCACTTGCTCCATGGCCACTCTGAGCATCGATAGCTAGCTTTTGAAACTCAATGGAAACCTTATAGCTGCAATTCCATGACGCAATTTCATTAGCCAGAAGACATGACTAACTAATAATTAATTAAACTAACAGATATTCCACAAACGGCAATAACACCATATTGGAAAACAATAAATATGGAAAAACACAAACAAATGGCAGCAAACATATTGAAAGTTTTAAGCATGAGCCTCATATATTTAGGTACATCACTTAACTAATCAACAAACAACAATAGCACCATATTGGATAACAATAAAATTTCAAGATATACTCCCAGATTACCCGGATAGGATCATGTATATAACACCATATCAACTTTTATTAACATAACATACATTTATGTATTTATTATCATAAATATAGAATATCACATGCAAAAGGCAACAAAGATAAGTGAAAATTTTTAAGAATGAGCTTGAGATATTTACCTACATTTCATATGTTTCAAGAAACAACAAAAGCACAAAATTTGATGTCAACAAAATTACAAGATACATTAAAAGGCTAGGATCATGTGGATAACAACTTTACAAATATAATGTGTGCAAACTGCAAATAAAATAACGTCCATAAACTTTGATGGCAGTCTACTACATTACCCTCAAGGATATTATCTTCCAATTGAAGAAAAGAAATAGGATATTATATAAATTATAATATTAATTAATGAAACCAAAACAAATTGTCCACAAAGTCAGAACCAATATCAAGATACAGTGTAGAACCAAGAAATTAGTCCATACCTTCCCATCTTACCAAGAGCCTTAGCAAGGTTTTCGCATGCTGCAATTCGATCTACATGATCAGGCTCCAGGGAAGCATCATAGATATCTTTTGCCAAAGTGAACTTCTCAATTGCTAACTGGGGTCTACGCAACCCCAAATATGCTTCTCCCAAACTGTTGTAAATTCCACCCACTTTAAAATGCTTGGGGCCGAAGCAATATTTGAGTTTTTCAAGAGCGCTTTCCAAATGAGGAATGGCCTGCCGCCACTTTTTTGTTAGCAATAGTAACATCCCAATACTTCTAGAGACAGATCCCTGACGCCACTGCTCTTTTGGGAGCATACCAAGAAAAGCCAGTGCCCTCTTGTGCAAAGTAATTGCAGCTTCATACTCTTTGATGACTTCGTATTGCCAACAAATCTTGGCATACGCGTCAGCAACTTCCAACGACGAACTCCCTTCTCTCTTGCCAAGAATCATGAGAGAGTTATTCAATTGCTTTTTGCACTCCCCAAAATTTCCCTGATCAGCATACCATCTGGCCATGGATATAAACGCACGTGCTCGATCACTATCGCTGACCTTGTCCACCTTATGCTGCAGGATACTCTTCAAATTTCCAGCTGCATCATCGTACCTTTGCAGATCAATCATCATGTCAGCGGCGTGAATCTTAGCGCTAAAAAAATTAGAGTGAAAACGACGGTCCTTCTTGTAAATCCTCTGCGCCAAAAAGTCCTGCTTTAGCGCCTCAGCATACTTCCCCAACCCACCATAAATACTCGCCAGAATACACCTATCATGCGCTTGCTGGTATTCAATATCAGATTTCGGTGGAAACAATTGGGTATGCAATTCCAAAGCCTTCAAACTAAAAGGGAGTGCCTCCTTATAGTTCTCACCCATGATATAAGCCCGAGAAAGATCGGGCAGCAAGCCATGAAGCACAGCCCAAACATCAGAATCTCCGAGACCATCCTCATCTTGCATCTTACCCACCATCGTATTAGACTGAAGAAAGAACCCTATAGCAGTATGGAACCTATCCATCTCAAAATGAGTACGACCAATCAAATGCAAAGCGAACGCAACAAGCAAAGAATTTTTGCTGGTGTTGGTGTTCTCATGTTGAGTTTCAAAAGCTTTGAAAGCCCTGTTGGCATAGTATTGGGCTAGTTCATGATCCTTACCTTCTCGCTCGAGCTTCATGCCAATCTTGAGAGAAGCCAAACCAAGCTCACTGTCATTCAAAGTTCCAGCCTTTGAATTGAATTCAGTGATCATTTGCTCAGAAGTTGTAGCTGGAAGATATAAGCATTGATATAAATTGAGGAATTCATCACCTAGCCTAGCCATGGCAGCAGCAGTAGTCTTGGTGAGTGAGTGAGTGGAATGAATGGAAGAGAGAGTTTTGAGTTAGAGAAAATCAGGTTTTGAGTTTTGAGTGACAATAAAGAAAACAAAAGAAGACACTCACAGATGCAAGTGAGAAATTGTTGGAACAATGAAAAAGGGTGGAAATGAGAATGATGAGAAAATGGGAGGAATTGCTTCAAATATATAGACCCCAAAAAAAACATTGGATTGGGCCTCAAGTTTGGGCTCATCCTAGAGGCCTTCTTCTATCAATTCTAGAAAAAAAAATTATTAAATATGTAATTAATAAATTTATTAATTAAGTATTAAAAATTATTAAATTATAATTAATGACTAATTAAATACATATTTAATTAAATATTAAAAATTATTAAATTATCATTATAACTAATTAAATTCATATTTAATTATAAATTAATTTGTTATCAATCGGGTTAGAGTAATTATTAATGTAATTTTGAAAAGTATTATAGGGTATAATTGATACATGAAATATTGAAAGTAGTTATCTGAAAACTAATTTTCATAAACTATAATCTTCTTTTTTAAAAGCTAGTACAAAATGGATGAAAGATGTGAGATTTTAGTTGGGAACTTGTAATTGTTTAGTTAATTGTTTGAAATAGAGCTATTCAGCAAAACTAGTTGTGCAAGTAGATAAAAATTATTAAATGATCGGAAAGAGTATACAACATTATTTTATTTATATTCATTATTTTATTTTTTTTATTTACTAACGGTATAAAAAAACTTACGAGTATTAAATTATGATAATTAATTAATTAAATATTAAAAATTCATAAAATTATAATTAATAACTAATTAAATACATATTTAATTAAAATTAAATAGTCATCAATTCGAATAGAGTAATTAATATAATTTTAAAAAATATTGGAGGATATAATTGATACGCGAACTACTGAAAACTAGTTTAGTTTCTTGAAAGTGGTTCTTTGAAAACTAACTTTCACAAGTTATAAGCTATTTTTTTAAAAGATAGAAAATGTTTTTAAGTCGTGTTCACCAAACAGGACTGTTAGATTATTGGTTGAACCTAAAAGATATAAACTAGCTAAAAGTTCCTAACTAAGCACGTCGAGCAGAACATCATGGTCTATTATGCAAAACTAGCATATAGCTGTGAGTTATAAGCTTATAACTGTGAGCTTGTAGCTATGAGATGTATATTCATTATTTTTTTTATTATTTATTGACGGTATAAAAAAACTTACGAGTATTAAATTATGATAATTAATAAAAAAATTATTTATTAAATATGTAATTAATTAATTAAATATTAAAAAATCATAAAATTATAATTAATAACTAATTAAATACATATTTAATTAAAAATTAAATTGTCATCAATTCGAATAGAGTAATTAATATATTTTTAAAAAATATTATTGGAGGATATAATTGATATGTGAACTACTAAAAACTAGTTTAGTTTCTTGAAAGTGGTTCTTTGAAAACCAACTTTCACAAGTTATAAGCTATTTTTTTAAAAGATAGAAAATGTTTTTAAGTCGTGTTCACCAAACGGGACGGTTAGATTATTGGTTGAACATAAAAGATATCAACTAGCTAAAAAGATCCTAGCTAAGTACCCCGAACAGAACATCATGGTCTATTATACAAAACTAGCATATAGCTGTGAGTTATAAGCTTATAACTGTGAGCTTGTAGCTATGAGATGTGAAACTGGTTGTAAAATAGAGCTGTTTGGCCAAACTAGATGTGCAAGTAGCTAAAATTTATTAAATGACCAGAAGGGACATATAACATTATTTTATTTATATTAATTATTTTAATTTATTTTTTATTTTTTTACTAACGGTATAAAAAAACTTATTAAATTATAATAATTAATTAAATTTTTTATTTATTAAATATGTAATTAATTAATTAAATATTTAAAATTCATTAAATTATAATTAATAACTAATTAAATACATATTTAATTAAAAATTAAATTTCCATTAATTGGGTTAGTGTAATTAATGTAATTTTAAAAAAAATGTTGGAGGATATAATTGGTACATGAATTATTAAAAGATAGTTTAGTTTCTTGAAAGTTGTTCTCTGAAAATTAGATTTCACAAGCTATATTCTCCTTTTTTAAAAGGCACACAAATTTTTTAAGATGTGTTCACCGAACAAGAGTGATAGATTATTGATTGAATCTAAAAAATACTAGCTAGCTAAAAAGGTCCTAATAACTAAAAACCGGAACAAAATATTAGAGTATGTTTAGCAAGACTAGCATATAGTTATAAACTTATAACTATGAGCTTTTAGCTATGAACTATGAAACTGGATGGAAGATGTGAGATTTTAGTTGGGAGCTTGTAATTGTTTAGCTAATTGTTTGAAATAAAGCTGTTCGGCAAATCTAAATGTGCAAGTAGCTAAAAATTATTAAATGACTGGAAAGAGCATACAACAAAATTTTATTTATATTTATTATTTTAATTTTTTTCTTTATATTCTAACGGTGTAAAAAACTTATTAAATTATGATAATAAAATAAATTTTATTTATTAAATATGTAATTAATTAATTAAATATTAAATTATCATTAATAACTAATCAAATACATATTTAGTTAAAAATTATCTTAACTTAATTATGTTTATGTTGCGGTGGAAACCGGTTACGTTGTGACAACAATATCATTGTGATGCCATTAGTCAAATACAGGTCAACCCGTTTGGTCCAAATTTAATTTTTTTTTTAATATGTTATCATATTTTTCTATTGAATAGGAATGGACAATAATAAAGTTAAGATAAGATAGAGTTTTTTGCCTTTTCATTTGTTATTTTCACTATTAATAGTGTCATCATAATCAAAAGAAAATATTATAAAATTTTAATTTGATTATGATTAATTACTATTTTTTATGAGTTTTGAATTTTGGCCCCCATAGTTGAGATTTTGGCCTCCATTTCGTACTTTCATGGACAAAAATATCCTTTTGCGTGTAATTTTTTCCGTCCTAATGAGACGGATGGAAATTTTCCATCTAGCTAGAGACGGAAAATTTCCATCTAGCTAGAGACGGAAAATTTCCATCTATCCAAAGACGGAAAAATTCCGTCTCTCTGGAGACGGAAGAAATTAAGCAAGATTTATGTTCTTTCATATGCTTCCAATGCTCTAAGCGACTAATAAATTTTCTTAATAATTAAAAAAAAGAGAGAACTTGATTCAGCAGCAGACGCATGTGGCCATTCTTTTAAAAAAAAAATAATAATAAAAGAATTCTGTTACTGATAGAAGAGAAATTTATTAATAGAAGAGAACTTAATGGGATAATTGAGAAGACCGAAATCAATGGGTTTATTGAGAAGACAAATAGGAGGGAAATATCTACAACATTTAAGTCCGAAATTAATGGGAATATTGAGAAGACAAATAGGAGAGAAATATCTACAATATTTAAAACCGAAATTAATGGCATTGAGAAGAGCGAGATTAATGGGATCATTGAGAAGACAAATAGGTGAGAAATATCTACAACATTTAAGACCGAAATTAATAGGATTATCGAGAAGACAAATAGGAGGGAAATATCTACAACATTTAAGACCGAAATTAATGGGATTATTGAGAAAACAAATAGGAGAGAAATATCTACAATATTTAAAACCGAAATTAATGGCATTGAGAAGACCGAGATTAATGGGATCATTGAGAAGACAAATAGGTGAGAAATATCTATAACATTTAAGACCGAAATTAATGGGATTATCGAGAAGACAAATAGGAGAGAAATATCTACAACATTTAAAATCGAAATTAATGGCATTGAGAAGACCGAAATTAATGGGATCATTGAGAAGACAAATAGGTGAAAAATATTTACAACATTTAAGGAATATTTTCAAGTTGGATATTATTAATTAATGGTTTTTGTTATGCATTGATGCATAAGTTACGAAAATTTGTATTCCATTAAAAAGTTTCAATTTTAGGTATTATATTATTCTTTTGAATGCAATTATTTTATTCCAAATCTGATTCAAATCTTTTTCAAACAAAAAAAAGAAATCTATTACTAATAGAAGAGAAATTTACTAATAGAAGAAAACTTAATGAGATCATTGAGAAGACCAAAATTAATGGGTATATTATGAAGACAAATAGGAGAGAAATACCTACAACATTTAAGACCGAAATTAATGGGATTATTGAGAAGACAAATAGGAGAGAAATATCTACCACATTTAAAACCGAAATTAATGGCATTGAGAAGACCGAAATTAATGGGATCATTGAGAAGACAAATAGGTGAGAAATATTTACAACATTTAAGGAATAAGTTGGTTATTATTAATTAATGGTTTTTGTTATGCATTGATGCATAAGTTACGGAAATTTGTATTCCATTAAAAAAATTCAATTTTAGGTATTATATTATTCTTTTGAATGTAATTATTTTATTCCAAATCTTTTTCAAACAAAAAAAAAAGAAATCTATTACTAATAGAAGAGAAATTTACTAATAGAAGAGAACTTAATGGGATCATTGAGAAGACCAAAATTAATGGGTTTATTGAGAAGACATATAGGAGAGAAATATCTACAACATTTAAGACCGAAATTAATGGGATTATTGAGAAGACAAATAGGAGAGAAATATCTACAATATTTAAGACCGAAATTAATGGCATTGAGAAGACCGAAATTAATGGGATCATTGAGAAGACAAATAGGTGAGAAATATTTACAACATTTAAGGAATATTTTCAAGTTGGTTATTATTAATTAATGGTTTTTGTTATGCATCGATGCATAAGTTACGAAAATTTGTATTCCATTAAAAAGTTTCAATTTCGGGTATTATATATTATTCTTTTGAATGTAATTATTTTATTCCAAATCTCATTCAAATCTTTTTCAAACAAAAAAAAAGAAATCTATTATTAATAGAAGACAAATTTACTAATAGAAGAGAACTTAATGGGATCATTGAGAAGACCGAAATTAATTGGATCATTGAGAAGACAAATAGGAGAAAAATATCTACAACATTTAAAGAATATTTTCAAGTTGATTATTATTAATTAATGGTTTTTGTTATGCATTGATGCATAAGTTACGAAAATTGTTAAAAAAAGAGTTTTTAATAATCTTGGGTTGAGAATAGGAATCTAAAAAGGGATAAACTTTATTTTCTTGAAAAAATCAAAAGATTATGGGTTTTTAGGATTGAAGTTAAGAAAACTAAAAAAAATTATTTAAAATGCTTCATTTGTCTTAAAAAAAATGATAAAAAATTACAAAAATAAAAAATCATGAAGGGTAAGCCCAAAGGTCTTATCCATGTTGAGCTTTTCTGGGTTGAGCCCATTTTCCAGTTGGTTAAGGAAAGTTTTGTCACTTGACATGTTTTAATCATGTTTTAATTTGAATTTCTTTAGAATTTGGTTATTTTTAAAATATAAAATTTAAGTCATGATAACAAATTTTAATCAATTGTTTGTTAATCAAATTTAGGTCATGATATGAAACCTTTAATAATTTCATGTTTAAATTAGGAGTTTCGCGTAATGATTCGATGCATGTGCACGGGCTTGCTTGCTAGTTTTTATTAGTTGTGGAATTCGAATCTCATACTTTGGACTTGAACCTTATTTTAATTTTCTTTTCAAAATTATTTCTACTTCTTCTTTTAAACCTCAAATCTCAAATCTTAACCTCTCAATTCCTCAACACATCAACAATAGTTGCAACCAATGACATTGCAACTCCTTCTTCATCCTTTGTCTCTCGTCTCTCTCTCTTCTCTTTCTCTCGTGCTTCTTTATTTTTTGTTCTTCGTACATAGAGCTACAACCATTGATGTGATAAGTTTCCAAGAAAAAGTCCACACATACACTCCACATACCCACACTCGGACTTGCTATGGATCTTGCATTTCCGAGAGTTCAATTTCAGAAAACAATTTCCAACATTCCCCAATCAGAAAAAGTTTTTGACCAAGGACAGTTGGAAAAAATCCTAAGCACTACTTCGCGAGTCATTGTTGCCTAAACCCCAATCGAAAAACATCTGCAATCCTGGACTATCGGGAAAACAATTATATTGTAGTCACAAACAAACATAGCAAACAAAGCAAAGGTCGCATAAAGTGGAGGATTCACGAGTATAGTAACTCACCAGTTACAATGGAGACTCCACGTGTCCACGGTGGTAGTTCGTAGGTCGTAGCTTGCCAAAGGCCGTGGGTGGCACAAAGTTGCAAGCTTTTCTCTAACACAAAGAGGGAGAGAGCTCGGAGGAGAGAGAGCAAGGAGGGGAGGAGAGAGTGTGGAGGTGAGAGAGAGAAGGCATGATACTATGATCATTTCGCAACTAAAATAGGGTTCGAGTCCAACGTGTGGGATTTGAATCCAAAGGAGGAGAGAGAGAGCAATAAGTTGATAAAGAGTGTGGAGGTGAGAGAGAAAAGGAAAGTATTATGATCATTTCGCAATTAAAATGGTTCAAGTTCAAAGTGCGGGCTGGGATTTAAAGTTTGATATTTTTTTACGAGTTTTGAATTATGACCTTCAAATCTGAGATTTTGGCCCCCATTTCATTTTTTTATGAACAAAAATGTCGTTAATTTTTCCGTCTCCAAATATTCAGAATTTTTTCATTTTCTTATTCACGGAAAACATCCGTCATTGAGAAAACGGAATTAATCCGTCTCTCATAAGACTGAAGTTTAAAGAGATGCCAGAAAGACGAAAACAAACCTTGATAACAGAAAGAGAAAACAATTAATGATCAACATAACCATCTTCTACTGCGTCCATTTGCATCCCTGTTGCTTTTCGAGCCTTGTCCTACACGATTCAAATAATTATAGAAAGGAATCAGCTTGATCTCATCCACTTAATAAAGAACAAAAACAGAACCATGCTTTAAATGTCTTAATACATAGAGGATAAACTCAATAAATTTCAATTCAAGGCGTACCCTGAAAACATTGTTGGACCAAACATCTTGTATAATTATCAAAGCATATTGAACTATTAAAGAAAGGAAACAGACAGTGTTGCATAGATTTGAAAACTTATTCACACCGGTCCATTGCATTCGCCAGCTCCTCCATTTCATTGAGTATTCTATCATCTTCATCCAACTTAGGCTCATTTTCTGTCTCAGCTTTCGTAGTAAGAGAAAGAGCAGCTCTAATGTTAGTCCGCCACCTGCATTTAAGCAACAGAAACAACGTCAATCCCTCCACTCTAAACTTCCGTCTTATGACAGACGGAAAAATTCCGTTTTTTCAATGACGGATGTTTTCCATTTTCGAATTTTTTCTGTTTCTATATGAACGGAAAAAATTACAAGCTGAAGGTATTTTTGTCTATAAAAAAGTAGAATGGGGGACGTAATTCAAAACTTTTTTTTATTACCCGTGATTTTTGTGAGCACTCCTAATGTTTGCAAGAGCAAACTTCTAGTCCTTCAACGACCCGCAGAGAGTATCACTATTACAAAAAAGGCTTTTAAAATCGGAGTTTTAAACTCGGTCAATGGAAAACCGAGTTTATAAAAAAAAAAAAAAAAAAAAAGGACCCAACAACACGAGGTTATGAGCTACTTAGTTTTTGAAGATGACTTAGACCAAGTTTTCTTTTGCATAAGTTGGCAGCAGAGAGCTTAATTAATTAAAATTGGAAACGACATTGCATATAGTTAGCAAGCATGTAACTAAATCATTTCAAGTGATCTCACCTTCATGTTTGATAATTTGAAACAAATTAATGGCAGCACCTTTTTAGCTTTGTGTTTCGGGAGATGATTAAAAAAACTTTCCTTATTGATGTTTCAGTATATATTGATTTTTTTTTCCATAATTCTAGTTTCAATTTTCTCCATTTTACACCGGTAAGGAACCAATGCAAAGAAAATAGGTGTCACTTTTATTTTTTTTGTCCGTATTCCTTGCGGAACCACCGGTATCCCAAGAGCACCCTTAATATCATGGAACCCTTGAGACTAATCCGGAGCGAACTGCGTGGCTGGCTCTCCCAGCGGAATGTTTTTAGTGGAAATCGAACACAGGGCTACTAGCACCCGTGTCCCATTCCCAAAATTTCAGTTGGGGCCTTACACCAACTGAAACAAACCCCGTTGGTGGTGTCACTTCTATTTTAAATGTAATAACCAATGGGATTAATTCAGCTGTGTATGTTCAAGCTTCCAATAGTGTTCGATATCTGATATAAAAAAATTGTACATATTTATTTTGATCTCAAATAGAAAAAAAAATTAACTAATTTTTTATGTACAATACAATTATTGATAAAATATTTCTAAAAAATAGTGATTTTATTTAATTTTTATTTCATTTTCAATACAACTTTTCCAAAGTAACTATTTTTTTTTTAATTTCAGAAAATTAAATATACTCAAGTATCTTTCTTAATAAATATAATTTCGATTATTTTTCTTATAATATAAACAAAAGAAATTACTAACGTATAAAAAGTGGCTTCCTTCCTTACACTTTTTTTTACTAATAAAATAATAAAATCAAAAATGGAAAAGATAGAATGAATACCCTTAATTAAAAAAAAAAAAAAACAAATCGGAGCTACTCCCTCGTTTCTTTAATTTTTGGTCTTAAAATCTTTGTTTTATTTCATAAATTTGTCCTTTTACAATTTCAATACATAATCAATTTTGTTTTTCAATTTTAATCCTTTGTTCAATCATTTTTTTATTTCTCGTTAATTATACTTTTATATTCTCTCTTATCCTAAAATATTATGCATTATTTAATAAACACATTTCCTAATAAAAATTAAATATTACTACAATTTTCAATAATAATCAAATAAAAATATTTTGGACAAAACATACACTACCTCTGGTCCTCATTATACAACATACTTAACCAAATTAAATATATCAATGAAAGTAGTTAGTTTTCTCGATTATATGAATATATATTATAACATTGCGATTTAATTTTATCCTCTTAACTTTTCTTAGAAAGTTTATACTTATTAATGAACAAAAAAACATAGATAGTCAAAGCATTTAATAAGGACAAAAATGAGAAGAAAAAAATGATGCATTGAAAATATAAAGTGATTTATAATCAAGACAAAAAACATCTTCTAAAATACGACTTATAATAAAAATTGGAAAGAATATATAACTTACAATGATCAATATTTTTTTAATATGTGTGCATCATCCTTAAAAATCAAAAATTAAGCAATAAAAGGAGTAATAATTTGATTTATTGTAACTATTATTTCGGTGACTCAAATTTTGATTTAAAAAAATGGTTATTTTTTTTGGTTGCCCACTCGATTCCCCAGGTACTATCTAGGTACATCCGGATCCGAGGTCGCAGACAGCCATGATAATTTAGTCTCCCAACATGATTTTTTTAGCATCCACGAAGAATCGAACCTGAGACCTTACCTTATTTAAATGAGATCGAATCGCATATCACTCGCCCCAACTCGGGTTGGTAAAAAATAAATAAAAAAATAAAATAAATTAAAATAAATTGGTTCGTTGCAGTACTTTCTAAACCGAATTTCTTCTAAGCCCGTTAAAACTGAAAGCAAATTTTCATTGTAAAATGAAGGTTTCATTTCAAAGTTATTGTAAATATGTTTTATACTGTGAATGTGTTTTGCATGCGCTATATTGGAGTACGTAGTCGTTACATTTTTTATTTTATTTTATTAAATATCCAAATTAATGATAGAAACGGCAAATCCTAAATCCTGCTTCTGTTTTGAACCTTACAATTTAATTTAAATGTCAAAGACTCAAAAATTGAAAAACAGAATATTTAGTGAGGATCAATTGAATTGAATTTATGGGTCTAGCTCCTCCATCCCCCTCGCTCCTATATATATAAACTTTGTGCTCTGCTTTCCTAATAACTTAATTAGCGAAAGTTTATATGCTTATTAGAGTTTAAGTTTTGGTTTACAAATAAACAAAAAAATATGGGTTCCAAAAATTTATTACTAATCATAGGCCTTTCATCCTTAATTTTTGTCTTCTCCTCATCAGCGGTGGCAGCTAGGCATCTCCATCTCCATCTCCCTAAACATGGATCTAGACCAGGCCACGTCATCAAGCCACCCCGTATCCCTTGTTTGTTACCCGGTTTGTTTGGTTGTCCCCATACACATCATCATCATCATCATCATATACCTGACGTGCCTGATATCATCCCTTGTTTGCCTGGTTTGCTTGGGTGTCCCATTACACTACCTATACCGGCTTCATCTAAACCACCTAGTATACCTCCAGCTTTGCCTGCTGCACCCAACACTCCTAAATTATCTTAAGACCACAACAACTTAGGGAAAAGACATTGAGCTTAGCTAGCAATAGCATCGATGACCCGAATTAATTATTTCAATAATAGAAGTTAAGTAAGTTGACTATTATGATATGATGTACGTAGTTATATTTATCTGATCTGAACAAATGTAGTGGATGTATATCCGGCTCAGTAATAGAATGTTTTCATTTGCCTTATTTAGTGATGAATGCTTTATATTATTTTGCATTAATTAAGGCTCTTCTTCTTGTTATTATTATTAGAATATTTCTATCATCCCACACTAATTTTGAATTGTTGTTATGCAATTTTATATTGGACAAATGATATTTTGCCACTTAACATGAAATTTTGACTTTTTAAATAATAACTTGACAATAATTACATGTTAGATGACATAATATCATTAATTCAACATTAGATTGCATATAGCAATAACTCATAATCTAACATTAGATTGCATAGCAATAACCCAAAAGGCAAACTCATTTGTAACTCATTCATAAGCAACTTATTTGTAAAGGCATATATATCAAAAACAATTTTTTTATGCATATAATATAGCCAGAAAATAATAACATATAAGCTCAATTATATATATATCCCATTAAAGTAAACTTAAACCTTCTTTTTTTTTAAAAAAAAAAGAGAAAAAGATAATAATTTTATATCATGCAACCTAATTCTCTTTTTCTTTTTTTTTTAAATGGGTTTAAGTTTTACTTTAATGGGATATATAATTGAGCTTATATGTTATTATTTTCTTGCTATATTATATGCATAAAAAAATTGTTTTTGATATATATGCCTTTACAAATGAGTTGCCTATGAATGAGTTACAAATGAGTTTGCCTTTTCATTATCCCATAATTATCGATTTGACCATTACATGGTGTGTAAATAGTGGTTTATTTTAAAGTTTGGGAAAACTATTAGATTGATACTTTTAAGTTGTTTTTGGGTTAAAATTAAAGTTATTTGAAATTAATTTTTGTAAGTTGTTATCGTTGTTCAACAAATTCGTTATTTTCACTAATTTATACTCATTATTTATATCAATTCCAATACAAACTTATCCAACATGAATTTTTAACATGGGTTTTTTTAACCCATGCATTAGGTAGTGCATCGGTTAATCGCACCTTAAAAAGCAAATATTTGTTAAAAAATAAGACAATTAATAAATAAAAAATAATTATTTAATTAGTTCTTTAATACACTTTTATCATTTATGTTATCTTATCCAATACATCAGGTGCATAGGATAAGAAAAAAAAACTCTTTTAACATATTTACTCTAAATTAGGATTTCCCCTTCCCTCCCCCTTCCTCTGCTCCTACTTGTTTTCATATGCTATTTCTTGGATCTCTCTCCCCTTCCTTTGGGAAAGTGTGTGAGTTTGTTTCCCTCAGTTTATCTTGGTTTTGTCTTGCCTTTGTGCAAGTTGTTTTGTTTTGTGTGTTTTCAGCGGAAGGATGCTTCTGGATAGTTTCTACTTTCCAGATCTGATGGTCATCCTCTTTGTTCCAATAATTGGAAGGCTACTCGTCGAGACAGATCTCCCTTTGCCGACTATTGATTTGGCTATGGTCCAACGACTCTCTCGTTTTAGATCTGAGATTCCTTGTCGCCGAATTGAACTTAGTCCCAGCATCAATGAAATTATTATCTTGGTATTGAAGACTATTGAATCTCCCGTTAAAGTTCGGTTTTGGCAGTTGTTGATGATTATTCCATGTCCGCATATGGAAGAGTGTGTTGTTGCAGTGTTTTTTGCTTTCCCTTTAATTATTATTATTAGTGTGAAATATCTTGTTCTTGTAATTGTCATCTTTGTCATTACTTGTATAGTTTCTAATCTATGAATGAATAAAATACATCTTTCCTTAAAGAAAAAACATATTTACTCTAAATTACATGTTAGAAAAAACCCATAAATAAAATCACATTGAGATCAATTCGAAGATGACATTACATTGTTAGCCGGATTAGTGATCTTGTTTTTTTTTTTTATAAATTAAATAAAAAGATTTTGTTGTAAATTAAAATTAAGGTAATAAATTTAAAAAGTTGAAATTGCTTATGTTTTATCATAAGTTAATCAAAGAAATATGTGGTTCGATCCATGTCATGAGTAAGGAAAAGACTTTGTTGTTGAAGGCAAAATTCATTTCGGTGATCTCTTCGTCTCGCTGAGGGAATTAGTTTTCGACTATCTGCTGCAGGATATCCTTGGTGCACACCAAAAAATCAAAGAAATACGCATTAAATTATTGTTTTTGTAATTGATTGATTTGATAAATAAAACATTAAAATTATGTTATTTTATTTTGTTGACTTTTCAAAATTTTACTAAAATAATTTTACTTAATGGAAGAAAGAAGTAATAAACAAGAAAATGAAAGTAACCAAATATGATGAAAAAGAAAACAAGGTATAATAACAAGGAATTACTTTTATGCAACTTAATTTTGGGTTATTGTTATGCAATCTTATGTTAGATTATGGGTTATTGCTATGCAATCTAATGTTGAATTAATGATATTGTGTCATCTAACATGTAATTATTGTCAAGTTATTATTTAAAAATTCAAAATTTCATGTTAAGTGGCAAAATATCATTTGTCCAATATAGAATTGCATAACAACAATCCAAAATTAGCGTGAGATGATAGAAATATTCTAATAATAATAACAAGAAGAAGAAGAGCCTTAATTAATGCAAAATAATATAAAGCATTCATCACTAAATAAGGCAAATGAAAACATTCTATTACTGAGCCGGATATACATCCACTACATTTGTTCAGATCAGATAAATATAACTACGTACATAATATCATAGTCAACTTACTTAACTTCTATTATTGAAATAATTAATTCGGGTCATCGATGCTATTGCTAGCTAAGCTCAATGTCTTTTTCCTAAGTTGTTGTGGTCTTAAGATAATTTAGGAGTTTTGGGTGCAGCAGGCAAAGCTGGAGCTGGAGGTTTACTAGGTGGTTTAGAGGAAGCCGGTATAGGAAGTGTAATGGGACACCCAAGCAAACCAGGCAAACAAGGGATGATATCAGGCACGTCAGGTATATGATGATGATGATGATGATGATGTATATGGGGACAACCAAACAAACCGGGTAACAAACAAGGGATACGGGGTGGCTTGATGACGTGGCCGGGTCTAGATCCATGTTTAGGGAGATGGAAATGGAGATGCCTAGCTGCCACCTTTGATGAGGAGAAGACAAAAATTAAGGATGAAAGGCCTATGATTAGTAATAAATTTTTGGAACCCATATTTTTTTGTTTATTTGTAAACCAAAACTTAAACTCTAATAAACATATAAACTTTCGCTAATTAAGTTTACAAGGAAAGCAGAGCACAAAGTTTATATATATATATATAGGAGCGAGGGGGATGAAGGAGCTAGACCCATAAATTCAATTCAATTGATCCTCACTAAATATTCTGTTTTTTAATTTTTGAGTCTTTGACATTTAAATTAAATTGTAAGGTTCAAAACAGAAGCAGGATTTAGGATTTGCCGTTTCTATCATTAATTTGGATATTTAATAAAACAAAATAAAAAATGTAACGGCTACTCCAATATAGCGCATGCAAAACACATTCACCGTATAAGTTATAAAACATATTTACAATAACTATGAAATGAAACCTTCATTTTACAATGAAAATTTGCTTTCAGTTTTAACGGGCTTAGAAGAATTCCCGTTTAGAAAGTACTACAATAAACCAAATTATTAGCATTGAATTGAATATGTTTTTATTTTACTTTTTATGGAAGAATAATTTTTTTTAGAGGATATTTATACCTTGGCTTAATTATGTGTCCGGTTCATCAATTTTAAAATCATTTTGTCATATGTTCTTTTTTTTTTTAATTTTTTTCAATGCTTGGCTATCCGAATTTTGAAATTATTTTTGGATATGTTATATATTTCTTTTTTCTCTTTTTTCAATTCTGAAAAAATTTTCGTGATACATCATACCAAAATCTTAATCAAATGCAGGAAGTTAGCCATATAATTTTAAATGGTGTCATATAGGTGAAAAGTGAAAACGATATCTCTCTTCATTTTTTTTGTTTACAAATATAACAATATTAATTTTTTTACTAAACATAAGAATTGCATTATGTCATAATAACCTTTCAAAAGCTCATGAGGCGATGGGAAGGTATTAACTATTTTCTTCGTTCTACTCCATATCTTATCTTGATATTGGTTTTTTATTTTTTATTTTTTGGGTCTGACTTTTGTGACCAGTTTGTTTTGTTACAATAATTATAATTTAAGAATTATTCTTGATCCTATTTAACCTGAGGTTTAAACTAACTATTGTGAAATTCATGGATATGGCAGAATTCACAATTATTAGTCAAATTTAGTATTTTAAAACAGAAAAAAGGCCAGGGTCTGCAATGATTTTTTTTTTAACAGCAAAAAAAAATATTAATATTATAATAAGACCCCCAAGCATCATAGTACACACAAAAGACCCCACCTTCTAAGAAGGGTTTGCCCAAGGGTACAAAATCATGTGCTATAAAGGCAGCCTAAAAAGATATTACAATAGTTTTTCACCCAATACAACGGGAAGAATACAAAAAAAGAACACAAGACATGAAGCTTACAATTATATTCCCCCATCACCCCAACCTGCTCTATACAAAAATAACTCCATTTCACCCCGAGATGCTGATAGCTATTCTACCTCCTAAAAACATTGTTATGAAAAAAAACCCATGGGAAAATTCAAAACAAGGAAAAGAGTATAGCAATAAATATCAATCATTTACATAAAAGACAGCAAAGAAACATCTATTTAAATCGGCTTCATTCTCCAACCTTCATAAGATATTGGACATTCACCAATAATTTTAATCCAATTCCAGGCCAACAATTTGATTGTTTCTATTAATTCATTCATATCCAATACCTCTCCTTGAAACACCACATTATTTCTTTGCAACCACACTGACCACACAACTGCCGCCCAAATACTAGCACCCTTCAATTTTTCTGATTTTCCTTTCCATATCTTTTTAAAAACCAAGAAATTAGCAGCAGCATCAATCTCCTCTTCACTAACAGTCACCTGTAGCCAACTTCCAATCCTCCTCCAAATCTGTTTTGTAATAGAACATGTGAAAAATAAATAAATCTGTTTTGTAATAGAACATGTGAAAAATAAATGTGAAACATTTTCCTCCATATTTCTGCAAAACACACATTCAGTATCAACATGCACTCCCCTCTTTAACAAATTTTGCTTCGTAGGAATTCTATCCCACATTAGCTGCCAGATAAAAGCCACCTTAATCTTCCAAATATGCTTCATTGCTTGCAATACAACATTTTCCAGCAAGACATGATTTGAACTTAGTTTTTACATAAGGAACTAATACGCTGTTTTAACAGAGAAAACACCACCATTGCCAAGCCCCCAGCATAACTGATCATCTTCCTGTGGTTGAAGGAAACAGTCCCTCAAAATAGTATTTAAATCATGTTCCTGCTGTAATTCCTAGACATATAATCTCCTCCAGTTAAAGTTCCAGCTGTCATCCTGTATAGAACTCTGATAAACCTGTTTTTACAGAGAAATCTCTAGAGTTTGAAATAGAATATAGGTTTGGGAACATATCCTTAAATGAGGCATTCCCAAACCAGGTATCCTCCCAGAATTTCACCGAGTTTCCACTTCTAATCTTCCTGGAGATACATTGTTCAAACCAATCACCCCCCAAACTACTCCCTATTTTTAAACAACATAGATCCCTCCACCACTGTGACCCCCTACTACTCTGCCAGAGGATCCTAGTTTTATTGGATCAAAAGTACAATATTTACTTCTAATTACATCTTGCCATAACCCCCCTTCATTTTTAAAAAGTCTCCACCGCCACTTACTTAACAGGGTCTGCAATGATTGATATGTTATTTTGCATGTGTTACCTCATCATGTGTATACTTTAGACTGTTGCCAAATAAAAAATAATTTTGCAAGGCTCCTATATATGCTTTGTGTCTCTCATGCAGTTCTTGCCTTTCCAGCTTTCAACTTAAGTTGTATTGCCTCGCCTAAAAATGACTTAATTGGTTAAATAGGAATGGAGTTGGAAAATGATATCCTTGAGGATAGATCTTGAGTCAAAGTAATGAAGTTTGGTCCATTTTGAGCTCAATTGTGTGTCGATGTTATTTTATATGCAGTTTGCGCAAATTTTATTTGTAAAGTTGTATCTTCACTACTGTTAATCATCGAATGTTTCTTGTAGTTTCATTCTTCTGTTGCCGTTTCTTGAGTACATGTGAAATGTAGGTAAACATCTCAAAGTTCATATTTCGGCTTATGTTTGTTGCCATTTCCATTTGTACTTTATTCTATATTTATGATAGTTAAATACTCCCTCCGTCTCATTATCTTGGTAAAAGTCAAAAATGTCAATGAAAATAAGAGTGTATCTTAGATTTTTCCTTTATTTTTTTACTTTAATATGACACAAATTCTTTTGCATTTTTTTTAACCAAAACAATGGGATGGAGAAGTACACAGATTTTTTTAAAGCTAAATACAAGGATGTTATGTTCATAAAAGATCGACAATGTGTTATATTCATGATCCTATCCTTGGAATTTAATTTGAGAATGTATGTATTTTTTTTTATTGTTATCCTATATTGTTATTGATGTACGTTTTGTTGTTGTAGACTGCATGAGATGTAGCTAGCCATGCAAGTAAATATCTCCTGTTCATACTAAAAACTTTCATCTTATTCCTGCCATCTATACTTAAAATTAAACTTTCATCTTATTCCTGCCATTTTAAACGCATGTAGTAGGAAAGTGAGACTTTTAGTTGTAAGTTCAGTGTCGGTATGCATATATTCCTTTCATAATGTCTAGAGTCAAAATTGGGAATGTACCTTCTAGTTGAAGGAAGTATTTTATTAGCTTAGTTATATGGAATTCTTACAAATTATGGTTTTTGTTCTTTAATATGTATTTTGAAACACATAATAATTCAGGAATTAGATGAACTCAAGTGTGTACTTTGTACTGTACAAGGTCGAGGATGAATTTACTGCTCATCTGTTTTTTGAATGCGGGAAGTATACAAGGTTCAAATGTTGGAAGTCTCTATTTTCTATCTCACGTGTCTTTTGCCCCAAATAAGATGTTGGAAGCTCCATTTTCTATATCACATGTCTTTTACCCCAAATAAGAATCTATATCACATGTCTTTTGCCCAAATAAGATGTTGGAAGTCTCCATTTTCTATATCACATGTCTTTTGCCCCAAATAAAAAAGCTACAACGGATATGGGTTTGATTTGTTTAACAGTAACCGTAATATGATATATTTGGAGATGGTTTTTTTGTTGGTTTATCTGGGAGGTCTGGGCCACCAACTAGGCTGTATTAGATCTATCTTGTTAATAATAATATGATTTATTTGGAGATGGATAATGAAAAAAATAAAAAATAAATAGAGAAGATTTGGTAAAAAAAATAAAAGTTAGAGTTTGGCTATGGTTGAAAGGAAAGCAGGCTGACTATAAACAAACCCAATACAAAGCCTGTCATCGTACTGTCTTTAGAATTGTTTTGGAATTGGGTCTTTGTATTAAATGCAAAAATCTAGTGTAGTTTGGCCTATTCATCTTTAATTGTTAGTCTTGTGGAGACTAGGAGTTATAGGTAATTCCCATGTAATTTTCATATTTTTTGGTAGGTGGTGCAGGGTCATATCCTTTTTCTTGCTTTGTTTTTGTTTCTTGGGTTTGTTTGTAGTCGTACTTGGTATAGTCCGTGAGGCACTGTATTTTTGTGGAGTATTTTTTATACTTCTCATTTCTTTTTTGAATAAAATTTGTCTTATTAAAAAAAAAAAGCAAAAGAAGATAGTGACTTTTTTCAAAGTCCTCCTTACCTTCTACCTCAATCTTGAGGGCAATATTCATTAGCTTAGCCAACCAAGCTTAGTGTCAATTAAAGTTAGTTCCAACCTTTTCGAGTGAAAATTGACCGAAAAAGGGACTTTACGATAAAAATTGAATATAGGTACCATGCATGAATTTTTCTCTCGGTTAACACAAATGTGTGACAGTATGTAGCATGATAATGCAATAAAAAAAAGTAAAACAAGATTATTAGTAGGTAGGGACTTTAAAATTAAATTATTAATTAGGTTATGTTTGAATAGACGGAATATTAAGGGTTTTATTCCTGACTTTGTTAATAGAGCTAGATAATATTCGTTTCGGATATTATCTATATCTCGAAAAAGATTAAATTTATTAGCTAAAGAAACTACTTTTGCTCAATAAAGATATAGATTAGATTAAAGATAAGCATATTTTTATCATATAAAAATGATTAAATTGTTTCATAATCAATATGTTTTAGATAAATAGATTAATCAATTTCAATTAATTTGATCAATAAATCAATAAATAAAAATGATTACCATATATTAATTATTTTATATTTTATGCAAATTTTATATTATATTCAAAACTTCATACGTGCAGTGTGCCGCACAATGTTTGATTCCTAATTTCCTATATATGGCCTAAACTATATTGCAACAGATAATAACACAATAACAAAAGGAATCCATGAATTTTCTCAAATTAATTTTCATTACTGAGAAGGGTTATCCAAATTACATAACAAGCATAAAACTGAACATGAAAAGATATTGAAGCAATCAAAAAATAAACCAATGATACAACTAAGAAAAAAACACATGTACGTATTGATGGGAATACAAAGCACTAAAGTCCAAACAACAATATTGGAATATTACTAAAGAAATAAATTTGAGATGATATAAGATATAGTGGATAATAATGTACTATAGTATCACTTTACTTCTTTTTTTTAAGTTAACCTAGAAGATTGATAATTGCTATATTATTAGCTAGAGATAAGTTTTAAGATAACATAAGATTTAACTTATATATATCTATCTTTGTAAAAAAAAAGATAAAATAAAGCATATACATCTATCATATAACTTAATTATATATAAAGAAGTACCCGTGATCGAAGAAGAATAAATACTAAGAAAAAAGAATAACAAAAGTGCATGCTTCAATGGAGTTAGGCGGCAAAGTAGTGTTGTTGATTTTTCTTTTAACAACTTTCATGTGGTGTTCCTCTGGTCGATTTCATCGTCATCATCATCGTCATCATGGTCATGGTCATGGTCATCATGATCATGGTCAAGGTCATGGTCATGGTCAAGATAGTCATAATAATCATGATCAAGATGATGATCATCGTTATGATGGTCATGGTCAACTTGATCATGTGATTTCCGGTTATGATGTGATGGTCTCAAAAAATGGGAGAGGAAACTACACGCGCGTGTCTGAAGCTATTGAGAATGCCCCGAATATGAGTCTCACATTTTACAACATTTACATAAAGGAAGGTACTTATGAAGAGAATCTTTACATTCATCGCACCAAGACTAACATTAGGCTATTTGGTGATGGTGCTCATCGGACAATAATATTTGGCAACCGAACAAATAATGAAACAAATGGTCCCACTATAGGTATGCTACTTTTGATTATGCACTACCTCATTTAATTATTACATGCTTCCCACTTAGTTAATGAACTTCTTTTATTTGATTATTCTTGTTCTAATTCCTCTTATCTTTCGTGTTATTTAGCTACACATAGCATGAGTGGTATATACTAATTATCGTAAATAATATGATTAATTAGTAAGTGAAACATAAATCTTGTTATCATAATAAAGACACGAACATGCAATTTAAATGTTAGTTTCACGGTACAGAATTTCTATCCTTTCTGTATGTAAAAGTAAAAATACACCCAGTTCTTATGTACTAGAATAGATGTTCTTAGCTTTTAAACAATATTTAAAGTAAATTGCGTGATTATGAATGATGATAAGTCCTCTATATTTGTAGTCCCAATTTTATTTAATACGTGAGACATTGAATCTGAAGCTACTGTCACCGGAATCTAATCGGCTACTATCAAAGGAGCATTCTTTTTCCGTTTCCATCTTCTTCTCTGATTTCATTTATCTCTCTCTGCAACTTTGGGTTCCTAAAGTTAAAGTTGGAAGGTTTATGACTCATTGGAGAAGATGTGAACCGAAAGGGATAAGAAACCTCCAACAACAATCTTATATTCATAATTGTTTTTCGGTAAACATGTTCCTGTATGTTCAATTCTTCTCATCAAAACAAGCTTATGCCTTTTTATCACAAATGGTTGGGAATCTAAGTTACTGGTGGGTGGAAATGTTGATATTGCTGTGGTGTTGGGATATGTGGAATCCTAAGAAGGAGATCTGCTATGCTCATGCTGTTTGGTGCTTCATGTTTGAAATCCAGTGCGCATCTCATTGCTATTTTTAGAGCTTGCGGAATCAGTACAAACAGGAATTTGATTTCTGTTCTTTTTCATGCTATTGGGTCTTTTGTTAAGTTTATTTGGTTTTTCTTTTGGCAATTTCACATGTCCTGTTCTATGTACCTTGGTATGGGACTTATATCTGTACTAAAGTTGTTGTTTGTTTTGGGCAATGACTATATATTGTACTCCTCTGCTTTTTAATGAAATTCTTTTCTTAAAAAAAAAAAATAAAATTATGCTACAACACATTGGCTTGTGGAACATTAGATTAGTAGAAGTGATGTTGCTGGCATTCTTTCAATTTTTTTTATTGCTTTTGATTAAAATTGAAATGGTTTGATGATTGATCAGAGATACATGGAGAAAGATTCCAGGCTGCAAACATGAGTTTTGTGAACGACGCAGGACTAACAGCAGGGCAAGCAAATGCGGTTCGAAATGTGGCAAATAACACCATATTCTACGGATGCTCTATTGAAGGATACCAAGACACTTTATATGCTGTTAGAGGGTCACAACGATATGAGAACTGTGAGATCTATGGCACTGTTGACTTTATATACGGCAATGCAGCTGCAACCTTCCTTGACTGCGAAATCTATGCACGTCACAGAGGGATTGTGACATACACTGCCCAAGGAAGAGAGCGTCCAATAGATAGATCAGGGTTCCTATTCCAAAGATGTAATTTTACTATGTCCCCAACAGATTATGGAAGAAAGTCAGATGTGAAAGCCACGTTCGGCCGTCCATGGAGGGCATACTCATTAGTGCTTATAATAGAGTCCTACATAGATTCTATGGTAGATCGTATAGGTTGGCTCGAGTTTCCCGACCAACCTACTGATAAGCTTACTTATGTGGAATATGGCAATGTTGGGCCTGGCTCTAACACTGATGGGAGAGTTAAATGGCCTGGTGTTAAAGCCTTTCATCACCTTCCAGAATTACTCCTTTTTCTCTCAGAGGATTACCCTTGGATTTCCCTCTCTCACAATATTACATGGAATTTAAACTAGGCTTCAATGTATTTTTAGTATTTGTAAAGTAGGGGGCAATTTTTCTTTTATTAAAGTGTTAATAATAAATTTTGTTTATTAGGATTTTAATCTTTGTCTTGGATATCCTTATAAGGAGTAGTAGAATTTATTGTTTCTAAATGTGTATCACTTCATGTACCATTTATTTTGAATAGTTAAAAGAAATCCTATTAAAATAAAATGATGTATAACGTGATACTCGATTGTGAGATACCATATTGGAAAATAGAGTGTTTTTTCTTTTTATCTAGTTCTCTTTCTAGTAGATTACAATTGTAGTTTAAAAATTAATATTTTTATTATAATATTTTTTAGTTTTTACATTTCTTACCCAATTTGCTTATTCGCATGAACGCCCAATAAAAAATTATCAAAAGTGAATTTACGTGAAGTAAGCATATAAAGATATATTTGCTCTTCAATTAGTTACGACTATTGTAATGTTTGGGTTTTTAAAATCTATACTACATTCGCATTATTTTGCTCTATTTTTGTCACATCATTTCCTATAAGTCTTATCTTTTCTAAGTGGCTTATCCAATTTATTTTTTTTTAAAACCAAATTGCATTAAGGGGCATTAGGGATGCACAACCTGAATACGAGAGAGACAAAAGAGGCCACTACCTTACAGAGTTTTTAGCAGTAGTTATAATACAATGTAAAGGACCTTTTTTTTTTTTTTTTTTTAACAGCAAACAAAGACATATTATTAATACGAGTACCACTTAAACATATTTCTCCTCCATTGTATATTCCATTTCCATTCTCCTTCTACCCAGTCACCCATATTACTAATTACACTGTTTCCATTGTATATTCTATTTCCATTCTCCCTCTACCCAGTCACCCATATTACTAATTGCACTGTTTTTATTTGAGGATATTTGAAATAATCTAGCGAACCTAATTTTTAATTTGCCCTCACCCAACCAAACATCATCCCAAAACAGAACTTCACTACCCTACCCCTAGCTCCCTTCTCACCCCATTGACAAACCATTTTCCTCTCCCACTCTCCTTTTCTACTTTTCCAAGCCCTCTCCACCACCCTGATCCCTTATAAAAACATTGCAGAGTTTCCTTCTACACCGCTCCTAAATATTTTTTCTTCGTATTTAGACACAAGAACCCTTACCCGTAGAACTTCTCTTTCTTTAATTATTCTCCATTTCCATTTCCCTATTAAAGCAAGATTAAAAAGTTCCATATCTCTTATTCTCAACCCACCCTGCAACTTTGATTTACATATTGTACTCCACCTAATCCAACACACCTTACCCCTCACGCCCTCCCCACCCCACAGAAAACGCATAATTTCAGATACAACACATTTAGATGCATAAAATACAGATAAAAAAATATAAAGGAAGGGAAGATAATACTGACTTGAGCAAAGTAACACGTCCGCCAAATGAGAGTTGTTTTCTCCTCCAGGTTGAAAGCTTGAGATTCAAAGATTCAATAATAGGTCCATGAGCTTGCTTTAAAAGGGCTCGCCCCCAATGAGAGGCCTAAATATTTTAACGAGAGGGCACCTTTTCTACAGTTTAGATAATTCGCCATTACTTCCACTTCATCACAATCACAATTTAAGCCCAACATACTGCTCTTACGATAATTCACCTTCAATCCCGACACCATTTCAAAGCATCTGAGGTTGGTCTTCATTGTCAAAATATTCTCAAAAGAGAAGTCCCCAATTAATAAGGTGTCATCGGCATATTGTAAATGAGAAATCTGCACCTTTTGTACTCCCACCTTAATTTATAGCCTTTGAATAGCCCCTTATGAACAACACTTCTCATAAGGCCACTCAGCAACTCAGCAACAATCAGAAAAAGGAAAGGAGCTAGCAGATTCCCTTGCCTAATCCCTCTCTGCAATTTAAATTCCTTGGAGGGGCTCCCATTTACCAACACTGAAACCGACGCTGAATTGAGACGACACTCAATCCATTTCATCCACTTCCAGCTAAAGCCCATCCTTCCCAATTTATTGAGTCATATGCCTTCTCA
This sequence comes from Crotalaria pallida, assembly GCA_037953625.1. Classification (NCBI taxonomy): domain Eukaryota; kingdom Viridiplantae; phylum Streptophyta; class Magnoliopsida; order Fabales; family Fabaceae; genus Crotalaria; species Crotalaria pallida. Next base: position 155,380,609 of record CM075651.1, on the reverse strand, counting down.
AAATCCACTTTGAGAATTTGACACTTCTTTCTTGTTCTTTTCACCTCTTCTATGATCTCTCTGATGCGATCACCACACTGTCAAGATGGATCTTCCTCCAACAAACGCATACTGTTCCTCAGCTATCACTGACCCAATTACTCTTTTTAATCTTCTAGCCAGTATCTTTGCAATTATCTTATAGATACTCCCCACCAGTGAGATAGGTCTATATTCGTTCAAGCCATTAGGAGAATCTGATTTTGGAGTTAACACAATGAAAGAAGCATTACTTCCTCTAGGCAACCGAGCATGAGCATGAAGGTCCTGAACCAATTTAATTACGTCATTTTACATCACTTCCCAACATCTCTTTATAAAGTTAAAATTGTATCCATCTGGACCCGGGCTTCGATCTCCATTGCACTCCCATACTGCTGATTTAATCTCATCTTCTTCTAACATTTTAGTATGCATATTGCAATCTTCTTCTGAAATTCTAGGAAAATTGACACTACTAGAAAATTCAGATTTAGAGACGGAAAAATAGAGACAGAATTTTGCAATTAGAGACGGAATTCGAATAAAATTTTGAATAATTGAATTCCAAAAATTAGAGACAGATTAATTCAAAAATAGAGACGGGTTTTTCCGTCTCTAAATTTTTCGTCTCTGAAATCGTCTCTAAAAGCGTCTCAAGAGTTTAATTTAAGCAGTTGTGATAGAGATAGAGACGGAACGGGTCCGTCTCAAAAATTAAAATAAGTTAGATTTTTCGTCTCTAAGGTTTAAAAACAAAAAACAAAACGCTGTCATTTTGGTATAAAAAAACAAAACGCGAGGGAAACACAGCCAAGTTCCTTTTCCCTCTTCCTTTTTCAGCTCACTCTCATTTTCCCTCTTCCCTTTCACTTCACACTCCAAAACCATCGCAGCCACCACGCCCTACACTCGACAGAGGCAGCATCATCATCATCGACGACAGCAACAGCTTCGTGGACGGCGACAATAGGGTTCTTCTTTAATTTGAGTGGTAAGCTTCGATTTCCTTCTATTGCTAATTTTAGGGTTACATAATTTGTATTTAAGGTTTTAATAATCTGATTCTTTTTTTTTTGTTTACATGGGAGGTCTGGGACTAGAACCCATGACCCGGGGAGGGGGAAATCCTAAGTGTCCCTGCAGCCACCAACTGGACTGTCTTACGCAGACAATAATCTGATTCTTTTATGTAGTCTTTTACATATTCTGGATCCTCCACCCACTGATCATTTATCTTCAACCCCGGGATCTCTAATCTTTTCCTGTTTCTGTTTATCGCAGCATGAAAGAACCTTAAATTGCTATCCCCATCCTTGACCCATCTTAATCTTGATGATTTTTGCTGAAGTATATTATCCTTTAGCTTACGACTAGAATCCATCTTTATTGCGGCTGAATCATTTTGATTCCTTTTGAGGTCGAGGCATCTATTATTACATTTATATTTACTCCATACTGCATTCCACTATGATTTTAGCCTTTTCCTAATGATTCATATGCTTACCACTAATCATACATATCCTTTAATTTGAATTCCTATTTTCAGAGTATTCAATATATCTCGATTATTTTTGAACAGATCAGGGCTACAGAAGAATATGCCAGAATTTTTGCTCATACCAAACTTCTAACGCAGCTAAGATTGTTGTTTTCATATTTTACTTCCAACTTTTCTCTAGCTAGGATTACTTATACGACTTCTGTTCCGAATTCCTTCCTACCTAAATCCTTTAACCATATATATAAAAATTAATCCAATGAGCACAACTCTTTTTCATGTGTCTTTCTTATAATTCTTTAATAGTTTCTTTATCAAAGACATGTAATAATATTGTTGCTACACTTTATCAATTGAGTTCTAATATTTAAAGGTGCGTGCTGATTGATATAAAACCCAAGGATTAAGAGTTTTAATATGATTATTATTATTATTATATAATAATTCTAAATTTCTTTCTATATATACTACATCTTCTAGTCTTGTTTCCTCTCTATTACTACTAAATGTTGAGTTTCTTCTTAGGGTTTTACTTCGATATCCTTTCAACATAAAGGGTTTTGGTATCCTCTCATATTTATTCAATCAAATTATGAAAACTCCAATATACTATCATGTGAAAAAAAGTGTATAAGTTTATTAAAATTTTGTAATCAAATATGTTTGATCATTTGCAAGATTTAATAACTAAATCAATTCACAACCACTCTCAAATCATGAACTTTAATATCAAGTTTTTATTCATCTTCGGACTAGCAATATCAACATCATGCCACTGTTATCAATCATCTTGCTAGATAACAATGAGAATAAGAACATTTCACTGTATTTTTTTATCAGCTTAAAAAATTGTATTACTGCAGTTGAGACATAATCTTAAGCACACAAGAATATATGTTCTCATCTAAATTTAGTGCAGATTTTTGAGCATCAAAAACATATACAAGAACATCTTAACATATAATCTTCGGTCTTTATTGAGTGCCAAAAATATCTCGTGTAAATTTCATTGGCTTTATTGACATGGTAATATATTGTACTTGTCATGATTTGATTGGAAAAATATGAAAGGATACCAAAACCCTTTATTTTGAAAGGGTACCGAAGTAACACCCTTCTTCTTAACATTATTCTTCCGCAAAACTAATTAATATTATCAACATAATTTCTTTATCACTTGAGGAAGATCCTAACTAGTATCTTGTAAAGCCTTTTGAATCAGCCAAGTACTTTCTACTTTCTTCTAATGCCTTTTGATATTCTTTTAATTTTTTCCAAATCTGACATTAACTAACTTAGTTCTTAACTTGGTTTATTTAGCACTAGCTTAATTTCTGGGATTTGAATTTCTAGGTTTTCTACTTGTTTAGACCGTTTCTAAAATATCTTTTGTTTCTAATTCTTTGGTAGTTGTTCTCAAGGAAAGCCTTCTTTAAATTCTTGAGATTTATCTAGAATTATTTGATTAGCCGCTTGATCCTTAGTGTCATCTAGATTTTTCTTTTTTTTAAAAAAAAAAAAAAGAATCTTCAGTAGTTTTTCTAATAATATTTGAAGATGTTGTTGTTCTAGCTTTCGTCCTTATGTTATTATAAAATCTGCAAGACTATTGAGTTGGCTATCTGAGGAGTGTAAAGAATGTTATTGACCTTCTTTATTTACTCCTAGATTATGGGTTCAAAAGCTTGCAAACAAGGTCTAATACTTTTTCATTTGTGAAAAGTTATTGAGTTTAATTTGAACCACCTTGTGAAGCTTTTTAATAAACAATAATGAAATATATAACAACACAACGACAATATTGATACATGATCAAGATAGCACGACAACTTAGTTTATTTCAACAACCACATGAACAAGTTCGAAAAGAAATATCAAATTCACCGACCAATTACAGATAATGTAGAACAATTCATAAAAATATAGTAATGAAGAAGCATGCTTAAATTGTCCTAGATTGCATTTCAAGCCGGGAGCTCTTATTTAGTCTCCAGTGCTGCAGCTATATGAGTTCAGGGAAAAGCCTGTGAAGATTCCTTTGCAGAGGCATCCGAGACTCTTTTCTTGAATTCCTCAAGAACTTGGTTGGCTTCTTCAAGTTTAGCTTCTGATGCACTTGCTCCATGGCCACTCTGAGCATCGATAGCTAGCTTTTGAAACTCAATGGAAACCTTATAGCTGCAATTCCATGACGCAATTTCATTAGCCAGAAGACATGACTAACTAATAATTAATTAAACTAACAGATATTCCACAAACGGCAATAACACCATATTGGAAAACAATAAATATGGAAAAACACAAACAAATGGCAGCAAACATATTGAAAGTTTTAAGCATGAGCCTCATATATTTAGGTACATCACTTAACTAATCAACAAACAACAATAGCACCATATTGGATAACAATAAAATTTCAAGATATACTCCCAGATTACCCGGATAGGATCATGTATATAACACCATATCAACTTTTATTAACATAACATACATTTATGTATTTATTATCATAAATATAGAATATCACATGCAAAAGGCAACAAAGATAAGTGAAAATTTTTAAGAATGAGCTTGAGATATTTACCTACATTTCATATGTTTCAAGAAACAACAAAAGCACAAAATTTGATGTCAACAAAATTACAAGATACATTAAAAGGCTAGGATCATGTGGATAACAACTTTACAAATATAATGTGTGCAAACTGCAAATAAAATAACGTCCATAAACTTTGATGGCAGTCTACTACATTACCCTCAAGGATATTATCTTCCAATTGAAGAAAAGAAATAGGATATTATATAAATTATAATATTAATTAATGAAACCAAAACAAATTGTCCACAAAGTCAGAACCAATATCAAGATACAGTGTAGAACCAAGAAATTAGTCCATACCTTCCCGTCTTACCAAGAGCCTTAGCAAGGTTTTCGCATGCTGCAATTCGATCTACATGATCAGGCTCCAGGGAAGCATCATAGATATCCTTTGCCAAAGTGAACTTCTCAATTGCTAACTGGGGTCTATGCAACCCCAAATATGCTTCTCCCAAACTGTTGTAAATTCCACCCACTTTAAAATGCTTGGGGCCGAAGCAATATTTGAGTTTTTCAAGAGCGCTTTCCAAATGAGGAATGGCCTGCCGCCACTTTTTTGTTAGCAATAGTAACATCCCAATACTTCTAGAGACAGATCCCTGACGCCACTGCTCTTTTGGGAGCATACCAAGAAAAGCCAGTGCCCTCTTGTGCAAAGTAATTGCAGCTTCATACTCTTTGATGACTTCGTATTGCCAACAAATCTTGGCATACGCGTCAGCAACTTCCAACGGCGAACTCCCTTCTCTCTTGCCAAGAATCATGAGAGAGTTATTCAATTGCTTTTTGCACTCCCCAAAATTTCCCTGATCAGCATACCATCTGGCCATGGATATAAACGCACGTGCTCGATCACTATCGCTGACCTTGTCCACCTTATGCTGCAGGATACTCTTCAAATTTCCAGCTGCATCATCGTACCTTTGCAGATCAATCATCATGTCAGCGGCGTGAATCTTAGCGCTCAAAAAATTAGAGTGAAAACGACGGTCCTTCTTGTAAATCCTCTGCGCCAAAAAGTCCTGCTTTAGCGCCTCAGCATACTCCCCCAACCCACCATAAATACTCGCCAGAATACACCTATCATGCGCTTGCTGGTATTCAATATCAGATTTCGGTGGAAACAATTGGGTATGCAATTCCAAAGCCTTCAAACTAAAAGGGAGTGCCTCCTTATAGTTCTCACCCATGATATAAGCCCGAGAAAGATCGGGCAGCAAGCCATGAAGCACAGCCCAAACATCAGAATCTCCGAGACCATCCTCATCTTGCATCTTACCCACCATCGTATTAGACTGAAGAAAGAACCCTATAGCAGTATGGAACCTATCCATCTCAAAATGAGTACGACCAATCAAATGCAAAGCGAACGCAACAAGCAAAGAATTTTTGCTGGTGTTGGTGTTCTCATGTTGAGTTTCAAAAGCTTTGAAAGCCCTGTTGGCATAGTATTAGGCTAGTTCATGATCCTTACCTTCTCGCTCGAGCTTCATGCCAATCTTGAGAGAAGCCAAACCAAGCTCACTGTCATTCAAAGTTCCAGCCTTTGAATTGAATTCAGTGATCATTTGCTCAGAAGTTGTAGCTGGAAGATATAAGCATTGATATAAATTGAGGAATTCATCACCTAGCCTAGCCATGGCAGCAGCAGTAGTCTTGGTGAGTGAGTGAGTGGAATGAATGGAAGAGAGAGTTTTGAGTTAGAGAAAATCAGGTTTTGAGTTTTGAGTGACAATAAAGAAAACAAAAGAAGACACTCACAGATGCAAGTGGGAAATTGTTGGAACAATGAAAAAGGGTGGAAATGAGAATGATGAGAAAATGGGAGGAATTGCTTCAAATATATAGACCCCAAAAAAAACATTGGATTGGGCCTCAAGTTTGGACTCATCCTAGAGGCCTTCTTCTATCAATTCTAGAAAAAAAATTATTAAATATGTAATTAATAAATTTATTAATTAAGTATTAAAAATTATTAAATTATAATTAATGACTAATTAAATACATATTTAATTAAATATTAAAAATTATTAAATTATCATTATAACTAATTAAATACATATTTAATTATAAATTAATTTGTTATCAATCGGGTTAGAGTAATTATTAATGTAATTTTGAAAAGTATTATAGGGTATAATTGATACATGAAATATTGAAAGTAGTTATCTGAAAACTAATTTTCATAAACTATAATCTTCTTTTTTAAAAGCTAGTACAAAATGGATGAAAGATGTGAGATTTTAGTTGGGAACTTGTAATTGTTTAGTTAATTGTTTGAAATAGAGCTATTCAGCAAAACTAGTTGTGCAAGTAGATAAAAATTATTAAATGATCGGAAAGAGTATACAACATTATTTTATTTATATTCATTATTTTATTTTTTTTATTTACTAACGGTATAAAAAAACTTACGAGTATTAAATTATGATAATTAATTAATTAAATATTAAAAATTCATAAAATTATAATTAATAACTAATTAAATACATATTTAATTAAAATTAAATAGTCATCAATTCGAATAGAGTAATTAATATAATTTTAAAAAATATTGGAGGATATAATTGATACGCGAACTACTGAAAACTAGTTTAGTTTCTTGAAAGTGGTTCTTTGAAAACTAACTTTCACAAGTTATAAGCTATTTTTTAAAAGATAGAAAATGTTTTTAAGTCGTGTTCACCAAACAGGACTGTTAGATTATTGGTTGAACCTAAAAGATATAAACTAGCTAAAAAGATCCTAACTAAGCACGTCGAACAGAACATTATGATCTATTATGCAAAACTAGCATATAGCTGTGAGTTATAAGCTTATAACTGTGAGCTTGTAGCTATGAGATGTATATTCATTATTTTATTTTTATTATTTACTGACGGTATAAAAAAACTTACGAGTATTAAATTATGATAATTAATAAAAAAATTATTTATTAAATATGTAATTAATTAATTAAATATTAAAAAATCATAAAATTATAATTAATAACTAATTAAATACATATTTAATTAAAAATTAAATTGTCATAAATTCGAATAGAGTAATTAATATATTTTTAAAAAATATTATTGGAGGATATAATTGATATGTGAACTACTGAAAACTAGTTTAGTTTCTTGAAAGTGGTTCTTTGAAAACCAACTTTCACAAGTTATAAGCTATTTTTTTAAAAGATAGAAAATGTTTTTAAGTCGTGTTCACCAAACGGGACGGTTAGATTATTGGTTGAACCTAAAAGATATCAACTAGCTAAAAAGATCCTAGCTAAGCACCCCGAACAGAACATCATGGTCTATTATGCAAAACTAGCATATAGCTGTGAGTTATAAGCTTATAACTGTGAGCTTGTAGCTATGAGATGTGAAACTGGTTGTAAAATAGAGCTGTTTGGCCAAACTAGATGTGCAAGTAGCTAAAATTTATTAAATGACCAGAAGGGACATACAACATTATGATTTTCCATCTCCTTGTGAACGGAATTTTTCCATCTCTTAAATGACCAGAAGGGACATACAAATTTATGTTGCGGTGGAAACCGGTTACGTTGTGACAACAATATCATTGTGATGCCATTAGTCAAATACAGGTTAGCCCGTTTGGTCCAAATTTAATTTTTTTTTAATATGTTATCATATTTTTCTATTGAATAGGAATGGACAATAATAAAGTTAAGATAAGATAGAGTTTTTTGCCTTTTCATTTGTTATTTTCACTATTAATAGTGTCATCATAATCAAAAGAAAATATTATAAAATTTTAATTTGATTATGATTAATCACTATTTTTTTATGAGTTTTGAATTTTGGCCCCCATAGTTGAGATTTTGGCCCCCATAGTTGAGATTTTGGCCCCCATTTCGTACTTTCATGGACAAAAATATCTTTTTGTGTGTAATTTTTTCCGTCCCTAATGAGACGGATGGAAATTTTCCATCTACCTGGAGACGGAAAATTTCCATCTATCCAAAGACGGAAAAATTCCGTCTCTATGGAGACGGAAGAAATTAAGCAAGATTTATGTTCTTTCGTATGCTTCCAATGCTCTAAGCGACTAAGCCTTAATTTCTTGTGAATATGTATATTTCCTCCGGTCTCATTTATAAGAAAAAAAAATCATATTAATGGTTTTATACATAAGTAAAAATTAACCAACTTTCTATTTTCAATACAACCATTCTTAATATATCCCAACAAAGTGGTTATAACATTTAATTTTTGTTTCCTTTCCAATGCAAGTTTTCTAAAGTAGTTAATTTTTCTATAAATTTGAAAAAATTAAATGCACCCAACTAACTTTCTTAATACATGTGCCTGTAGTTATTTTTGCTAATAAACAAGACCGAATGGAGTACTAATAAAGGGATCTAAAGGTCATTGTGTTATGTGGGTTGAGTTGTATGTCCACAAATGGTAAAAGCAAGAGATGTGGCCCTGTGGTAACAAGTTGCCTTGTCCACACATAGTTAAAGTAGACGTGGCTCCTATATCAACCAGAGAAGGAGACACTCAGTAAATGAGGTTAAAATAGTTCATGAAACTCTTGCTCTTTCTCCCGTGACCCACACTGCTAACCACGGCGCATCCATTTCCGTCTCATGCCAGATGGAATTTTTCCGTCTCATGAAAGATGGAAATTTTCCGTCTCATGAAAGATGGAAATTTTCCATCTCCTTGTGAACGGAATTTTTCCATCTCTTGGAAGACGGAAATTTAAAATGCACTGAGAACAATTTTGTCCATGAAAATACGAAATGGGGGCCAAAATCTCAACTATGGGGGTCAAAATTCAAAACTCTTTTTTATTAGAAAAGAAAAAATATTGGCCCATGAATCAGCCCAACCCAACATAAAAACTAATAGGGTGGGTTTGGCTAGTGAAATGACTAGCCCAAAATAGAATGGAATGGAGAGTTGAAATCAACAAGGTGCTCAAAGATGAACTTAATCGCCCTGGAGTACTATTTGATGATAATCAACTCAAGTGGAGGATGAATCTACTGCTCATTTGTTTTTTAAATGCAGGAAAATATACAAGGTTCAAATGTTGGAAGTGTCCATTTTCTAGATCACATATGATTTTTGCCCCAAATAAGAACATGGGGTTTGATCTGGGTAACAGTAATATGATATATTTGGTGGAAAAAATAAAAGTTAAAGCTTGGCTATTGGAAGGAAAGCACAACAGGCTGACTATGAACAAATCCAATACAAAGCCTGTTATCGTACTGTCTTTAGAATTGTTTTGGAATTGGGTCTTTGTATTAAATGCAAAAATCTAGTGTAATTTGGCCTATTCATCTTTAATTGTCAGTCTTGTGGAGACTAGGAGTTATAGGTAATTCCCATGTAATTTTCATATTTTTTTTAGGTGGTGCAGGTCATATCCTTTTTCTTGTTTTGTTTATGTTTCTTGGGTTTGTTTGTAGTCGTACTTGGTATAGACCGTGAGGCACTGTATTTTTGTGAGGAGTATTTCTTATACTTTTAATTTCTTTCTTGAAATAAATTTTTTGTCTTATTTAAAAAAAAAAAGCAAAATAAAGAAGAAAGTGACTTTTTTCAAATTCCTCCTTACCTTCTACCTCAATCTTGAGGGCAATATTCATTAGCTTAGCCAACCAAGCTCAGTGTCAATTAAAGTTAGTTCCAACCTTTCTGAGTGAGAATTGACCGAAAAAGGGACTTTACACTATAAAAATTGGGTATAGGTACCATGCATGAATTTTTCTCTCGATTAAAAGAAATGTGTGACAGTATGTAGCATGATAATGCGATAAAAAAAAGTAAAACAAGATTATTAGTAGGTAGGGACTTTAAAATTAAATTATTAATTAGGTTATGTTTGAATAGGCGAAATATCAAGGGTTTTATTCCTGACTTTGTTAATAGAGCTAGATAATATTCGTTTCGGATATTATCTATATCTCGAAAAAGATTAAATTTATTAGCTAAAGAAACTACTTTTGCTCAATAAAGATATAGATTAGATTAAAGATAAGCATATTTTTATCATATAAAAATGATTAAATTGTTTCATAATCAATATGTTTTAGATAAATAGATTAATCAATTTCAATTGATTTGATCAATAAATCAATAAATAAAAATGATTACCATCTATTAATTATTTTATATTTTATGCAAATTTTATATTATATTCAAAACTTCATACGTGCAGTGTGCCGCACAATGTTTGATTCCTAATTTCCTATATATGGCCTAAACTATATTGCAACAGATAATAACACAATAACAAAAGGAATCCATGAATTTTCTCAAATTAATTTTCCATTACTGAGAAGGGTTATCCAAATTACATAACAAGCATAAAACTGAACATGAAAAGATATTGAAGCAATCAAAAAATAAACCAATGATACAACTAAGAAAAAAACACATGTACGTATTGATGGGAATACAAAGCACTAAAGTCCAAACAACAATATTGGAATATTACTAAAGAAATAAATTTGAGATGATATAAGATATAGTGGATAATAATGTACTATAGTATCACTTTACTTCTTTTTTTTTTTAAGTTAACCTAGAAGAATGATAATTGCTATATTATTAGCTAGAGATAAGTTTTAAGATAACATAAGATTTAACTTATATATATCTATCTTTGTAAAAAAAAGATAAAATAAAGCATATACATCTATCATATAACTTAATTATATATAAAGAAGTACCGAAGAAGAATAAGTACTAAGAAAAAAGAATAACAAAAGTGCATGCTTCAATGGAGTTAGGCGGCAAAGTAGTGTTGTTGATTTTTCTTTTAACAACTTTCATGTGGTGTTCCTCTGGTCGATTTCATCGTCATCATCATCATCATCATGGTCATGGTCATGGTCATGGTCATCATAATCATGATCATGGTCAAGGTCATGGTCATGGTCAAGATAGTCATAATAATCATGATCAAGATGATGATCATCGTTATGATGGTCATGGTCAACTTGATCATGTGATTTCCGGTTATGATGTGATGGTCTCAAAAGATGAGAGAGGAAACTACACGCGCGTGTCTGAAGCTATTGAGAATGCCCCGAATATGAGTCTCACATTTTATAACATTTACATAAACAAATGGTCCCATTATAGGTATGCTACTTTTGATTATGCACTACCTCATTTAATTATTACATGCTTCCCACTTAGTTAATGAACTTCTTTTATTTGATTATTCTTGTTCTAATTCCTCTTATCTTTCGTGTTATTTAGCTACACATAGCATGAGTGGTATATACTAATTATCGTAAATAATATGATTAATTAGTAAGTGAAACATAAATCTTGTTATCATAATAAAGACACGAACATGCAATTTAAATGTTAGTTTCACGGTACAGAATTTCTATCCTTTCTGTATGTAAAAGTAAAAATACACCCAGTTCTTATGTACTAGAATAGATGTTCTTAGCTTTTAAACAATATTTAAAGTAAATTGCGTGATTGTGAATGATGATAAGTCCTCTATATTTGTAGTCCCAATTTTATTTAATACGTGAGACATTGAATCTGAAGCTACTGTCACCGGAATCTAATCGGCTACTGTCAAAGTAGCATTCTTTTTCCGTTTCCATCTTCTTCTCTGATTTCATTTATCTCTCTCTGCAACTTTGGGTTCCTAAAGTTAAAGTTGGAAGGTTTATGACTCATTGGAGAAGATGTGAACCGAAAGGGATAAGAAACCTCCAACAACAATCTTATATTCATAATTGTTTTTCGGTAAACATGTTCCTGTATGTTCAATTCTTCTCATCAAAACAAGCTTATGCCTTTTTATCACAAATGGTTGGGAATCTAAGTTACTGGTGGGTGGAAATGTTGATATTGCTGTGGTGTTGGGATATGTGGAATCCTAAGAAGGAGATCTGCTATGCTCATGCTGTTTGGTGCTTCATGTTTGAAATCCAGTGCGCATCTCATTGCTATTTTTAGAGCTTGCGGAATCAGTACAAACAGGAATTTGATTTCTGTTCTTTTTCATGCTATTGGGTCTTTTGTTAAGTTTATTTGGTTTTTCTTTTGGCAATTTCACATGTCCTGTTCTATGTACCTTGGTATGGGACTTATATCTGTACTAAAGTTGTTGTTTGTTTTGGGCAATGACTATATATTGTACTCCTCTGCTTTTTAATGAAATTCTTTTCTTAAAAAAAAAATAATAAAATTATGCTACAACACATTGGCTTGTGGAACATTAGATTAGTAGAAGTGATGTTGCTGGCATTCTTTCAATTTTTTTTATTGCTTTTGATTAAAATTGAAATGGTTTGATGATTGATCAGAGATACATGGAGAAAGATTCCAGGCTGCAAACATGAGTTTTGTGAACGACGCAGGACTAACAGCAGGGCAAGCAAATGCGGTTCGAAATGTGGCAAATAACACCATATTCTACGGATGCTCTATTGAAGGATACCAAGACACTTTATATGCTGTTAGAGGGTCACAACGATATGAGAACTGTGAGATCTATGGCACTGTTGACTTTATATACGGCAATGCAGCTGCAACCTTCCTTGACTGCGAAATCTATGCACGTCACAGAGGGATTGTGACATACACTGCCCAAGGAAGAGAGCGTCCAATAGATAGATCAGGGTTCCTATTCCAAAGATGTAATTTTACTATGTCCCCAGCAAATTATGGAAGAAAGTCAGAGGTGAAAGCCACATTCGGCCGTCCATGGAGGGCATACTCATTAGTGCTTATAATAGAGTCCTACATAGATTCTATGGTAGATCCTATAGGTTGGCTCGAGTTTCCCGACCAACCTACTGATAAGCTTACTTATGTGGAATATGGCAATGTTGGGCCTGGCTCTAACACTGATGGGAGAGTTAAATGGCCTGGTGTTAAAGCCTTTCATCACCTTCCAGAATTACTCCTTTTTCTCTCAGAGGATTACCCTTGGATTTCCCTCTCTCACAATATTACATGGAATTTAAACTAGGCTTCAATACATTTTTAGTATTTGTAAAGTAGGGGGCAATTTTTCTTTTATTAAAGTGTTAATAATAAATTTTGTTTATTAGGATTTTAATCTTTGTCTTGGATATCCTTATAAGGAGTAGTAGAATTTATTGTTTCTAAATGTGTATCACTTCATGTACCATTTATTTTGAATAGTTAAAAGAAATCCTATTAAAATAAAATGATGTATAACGTGACACTCGATTGTGAGATAACATATTGGAAAATAGAGTGTTTTTTCTTTTTATCTAGTTCTCTTTCTAGTAGATTACAGTTGTAGTTTAAAAATTAATATTTTTATTATAATATTTTTTAGTTTTTACATTTCTTACCCAATTTGCTTATTCGCATGAACGCCAGATAAAAAATTATCAAAAGTGAATTTACGTGAAGTAAGCATATAAAGATATATTTGCTCTTCAATTAGTTACGACTATTGTAATGTTTGGGTTTTTAAAATCTATACTACATTCGCATTATTTTGCTCTATTTTTGTCACATCATTTCCTATAAGTCTTATCTTTTCTAAGTGGCTTATCCAATTTATTTTTTTTAATAAACCAAATTGCATTAAGGGGCATTAAGGATGCACAACCTGAATACGAGATAGACAAAAGAGGCCACTACCTTACAGAGTTTTTAGCAGTAGCTATAATACAATGTAAAGGACCTTTTTTTTTTTAACAGCAAACAAAGACATATTATTAATACCACTTAAACCAAGGAGTAGAAGGGATATTCCCACCCCGACAGAAATTACAGTTGTTTAATACATTCTAATAGATTTAAAATTCAATTTCCAAATATAAAAACCATCTCTGTGTTATGAGCCTTCAATAATGTCCAAAAATGAACATTAATTTGCTCCACAATTTCCCACCTGTTACTCTATTTTTAAAGACAATTTTATTCCTAAAAATCCAAATATTCCACAGAATGACAAACCATAAATTTAGCCACCAAGATAATACACCAATTTGCAAAGCTAGGTGGTCATACTTACTGTAAATCATATTGGATCATTTTTCTTATCCAATCTAGGTGTTGAAAATATCTATGTTTCGTTGTACACCAGGCTCCGCAACTGTTAATATGTTTTTATATGGCTGAATCTTTTCATTCTAGATCTATTCCTAAATTTCCTGAATGGCTAAAGGGTATCTTTCCGGGATTCATGAACTCTTTTACTTAAGTCTCCTAGTAATTTGCTAAAATATCAGTTACTCCCTTCGTCCCATTATCTTGGTAAAAGTCAAATAAGCCAACGAAAATAAGAGAATATCTATTTAGTATAATGTATGATTCATTCATTAATTACAAATGGATATTAGACAAATTTTTATATCATTACAATTAATACATATTGCAATATTGCCTCAAAAAAATCTTTAAATGTGTTTTCCTTATTTACTTATCAATCATCCATACACTATACAATCTTTAAGATTTTCATTGATTATTTTACTTTAATATGGGACAAATTTTTTTGCATTTTTTTACCAAAATAATGAGACGGAGAAAGTACATTATATAAATCGTCATTGAAAGCTTGTCCTGCTTTCGTTATTAAAGTATTACTGCCGCAAAATCTATACTAAAATTTGTAGATAGCTGAAATCTCTAATGGTTAATTGTTCTAAATTTCTTAATGTCGTGTCTTGTATGAAGTGCTTTCACGGGTCGGATCTATGCTTATTAATAATGTTATAATGAAGCTTTTAAAATTATGGAGATTTTCTCATAATGCCTTTAGATTATTTATCTTCTAATGAGGGTCTTGTTTCTTTTCTCTATTGCCTAGTGTTGTTTTTAAATAATTAAACATATTCATTCCAATTTTTTTTGTTAGTCTCCCATTCTCTCACTACATTCTGTTCCCAAATTGTTATTTCTTCTTGCAATATTTGTGGGCTTGATAGTTCTATTATCAATTGTTTTCCTGAGTAGGTTTTTTCTACCTCCTCTATACCTTTCTTATATATAGATTATTTTGATATTCATAAATAGGGTTTTTCCATTCTGGTCGTCCACTATTTTTTATCCGTCTGAATTCTCATCTCTTTCTTCGTATTCCACTAGGGTTTTATACGCCCATGTCTTTATTTTGAGTTACACAGCTGCCGGTTGTAATCTTTTGATATTATAATCTTTTGCCATTGACTATATCATCAACTAATTCGATGTTATTGTAATAAGGTTTAAAGGCATTACAAACTTCTTCACAACTTAGTCCTAATTTTGATTTTGAGAGCTTCTTCAAACATATCATCTATTTTTTCTCTTAGCTAGATTAGATTTGAGATGGTAGTGTCTTTAATTTCTTTATTATATCTTCTATTGTTTTATTGTTTTATTATATCCAATTTTTTGCATGTCCTCTTGTTGTTCCTAATTTTTTGATTTAGTCCATCTTTGTTATGGGTGAGTACCCCTTGTATATCTTATATACTCCTTCCGGTCCTATTTATAAGATCCTTTTGGAATTTTCATTTTGGTCCTATTTATAAGACCCTTTTTCAATTTTCAATAGCATTTAATTACTTCTTTACACTAACACCCCTATAAAATCAACACTTTTTAGAGTTCCAATAAAAATTATAGGGGTAGTTTTGGAAAAGTATATCAAATTTTCACAATGTCAGTAACTAATTTATCCACTCTCCTTGCTGGGAGTGAAAAGTTCAAAAAAGTCTTATAAATAAAAGAGTATAAGTTTTGCTTTCTTCAAAAAAAAAATTTATTATTTTCTTTATTTATTAGCCTAGTTCTAACTCTTGAATTTCTTTTTTCTATATCCTCAAGGGATTCTTCTATC
The DNA here is from genome assembly GCA_037953625.1 of Crotalaria pallida. Taxonomy (NCBI): domain Eukaryota; kingdom Viridiplantae; phylum Streptophyta; class Magnoliopsida; order Fabales; family Fabaceae; genus Crotalaria; species Crotalaria pallida. The sequence goes on along the minus strand of CM075651.1, from coordinate 155,364,689 downwards.
TCTTCTTCTTCCCAAAACATTCCTTGTCAATATATTAACTTATTTACATTCTCTTTCTTCGTCTACTGTTACCATAAAGGCCACATTATTTTCTTCTCCTTCTTATTTATTATGCGAATTCACTACTTGTGTCTATCTTCAGTTTTTAAGGGATGCTTTGTGTTAATGTCTAAATCTCATACTATATCCTCTGCATAGTGTTTTCATAGACTAAGCTATATATCTTTCGGGACTACTACCATATCATCTTCTTGGTTGAATTCATTTGATTTCCCCTATAAACCAGCTAGGTCACTACAATCCATAAGCACTTAAACGAAGGAGTATAAGGAGTACTCCCAACCCCGGTAAAAATTACAATTGATTAATACATTCCAATGGATTTAACATCCAGTTTCCAAACGAGAAAACCAACTCTGTGTTATGAGCCTTCAGTAATGTCCAAAAATGGACATTTATTTGCTCCACAATTTCACCAGCTCCTATTTCTCTATTCTCAAAGACAATTTTATTTCTAGAAATCCAAATATTCCACAAAATATCTAACCATAAATTTAGCCACCAAGATTTTGCTTTTTTGTTCCAACTGAAGAGACCTGCATGTTGTAACAAGTTCTTTTTTCCATCCCCGTGCAACATCATATTTAAATTGAATTGTACATATAGGTGTTGCCAAATTACGTACACATCCGGGAAGAGGAATAGCATATGATCTATATCTTCGTCTTCTAATCCACATCTTGGGCACTTGATATTGTCTTCTTGCAAAATATCACTTTTCTTCAAATTAACTCTTGATGGAACCCGGTTTTCCAAAGCTCTCCACGCAAAACATGCAATTTTTGAAGGTGCTGAATTCTTCCAAAACTCCTTGTTGAAGCTTGCATCCAAATTCTCATTTTCTTGTTGTAACAATGCATAAACGCTCTTCACATTGTACATTCCTTCCTTATCATACTTACACCTTCAATCGTCTTTGATACCTTGCTTTGGTTTCTTTGTTTCCAATAACGCTTTTTCCAATAAACAGATTTCTCCTCCATTGTATATTTCATTTCCATTCTCTCTCTACCCAGTCACCCATATTACTAATTACACTGTTTCCATTGTATATTCTATTTCCATTCTCCCTCTACCCAGTTACCCATATTACTAATTACACTGTTTTTATTTGAGGATATTTGAAATAATCTAGCGAACCTAATTTTTAATTTGCCCTCACCCAACCAAACATCATCCCAAAACAGAACTTCACTACCCTACCCCTAGCTCCCTTCTCACCCCATTGACAAACCATTTTCCTCTCCCACTCTCCTTTTCTACTTTTCCAAGCCCTCTCCACCACCCTGATCCCTTATAAAAACATTGCAGAGTTTCCTTCTACGCAGCTCCTAAATATTTTTTCTTCGTATTTAGACACAAGAACCCTTACCCGTAGAACTTCTCTTTCTTTAATTATTCTCCATTTCCATTTCCCTATTAAAGCAAGATTAAAAAGTTCCATATCTCTTATTCTCAGCCCACCCTGCAACTTTGATTTACATATTGTACTCCACCTAATCCAACACACCTTACCCCTCACGCCCTCCCCACCCCACAGAAAACGCATAATTTCAGATACAACACATTTAGATGCATAAAACACAGATAAAAAAATATAAAGGAAGGGAAGATAATACTGTCTTGAGCAAAGTAACACGTCCGCCAAATGAGAGTTGTTTTCTCCTCCAGGTTGAAAGCTTGAGATTCAAAGATTCAATAATAGGTCCATGAGCTTGCTTTAAAAGGGCTCGCCCCCAATGGGAGGCCTAAATATTTTAACAAGAGGGCACCTTTTCTGCAGTTTAGATAATTTGCCATTACTTCCACTTCATCACAATCACAATTTAAGCCCAACAGACTGCTCTTACGATAATTCACCTTCAATCCCGACACCATTTCAAAGCATCTGAGGTTGGTCTTCATTGTCAAAATATTCTCAAAAGAGAAGTCCCCAATTAATAAGGTGTCATCGACATATTGTAAATGAGAAATCTGCACCTTTTGTACTCCCACCTTAATTTATAGCCTTTGAATAGCCCCTTATCAACAACACTTCTCATAAGGCCACTCAGCAACTCAGCAACAATCAGAAAAAAATCAGAAAAAGGAAAGGAGCTAGCGGATCCCCTTGCCTAATCCCTCTTTGCAATTTAAATTCCTTGGAGGGGCTCCCATTTGCAATTTAAATTCCTTGGAGGGGCTCCCATTTACCAACACTGAAACCGACGCTGAATTGAGACGACACTCAATCCATTTCATCCACTTCCAACTAAAGCCCATCCTTCCCAATTTATTGAGTCATATGCCTTCTCAAAATCCACTTTGAGAATTTGACACTTCTTTCTTGTTCTTTTCACCTTTTCTATGATCTCTCTGATGCGATCACCACACTGTCAAGATGGATCTTCCTCCAACAAACGCATACTGTTCCTCAGCTATCACTGACCCAATTACTCTTTTTAATCTTCTAGCCAGTATCTTTGCAATTATCTTATAGATACTCCCCACCAGTGAGATAGGTCTATATTCGTTCAAGCCATTAGGAGAATCTGATTTTGGAGTTAATACAATGAAAGAAGCATTACTTCCTCTAGGCAACCGAGCATGAGCATGAAGGTCCTGAACCAATTTAATTATGTCATTTTACATCACTTCCCAACATCTCTTTATAAAGTTAAAATTGTATCCATCTGGACCCGGGCTTCGATCTCCATTGCACTCCCATACTGCTGATTTAATCTCATCTTCTTCTAACATTTTAGTATGCATATTGCAATCTTCTTCTGAAATTCTAGGAAAATTGACACTACTAGAAAATTCAGATTTAGAGACGGAAAAATAGAGACGGAATTTTGCAATTAGAGACGGAATTCGAATAAAATTTTGAATAATTGAATTCCAAAAATTAGAGACAGATTAATTCAAAAATAGAGACGGGTTTTTCCGTCTCTAAATTTTTCGTCTCTGAAACCGTCTCTAGAAGCGTCTCAAGAGTTTAATTTAAGCAGTTGTGATAGAGATAGAGACGGAACGGGTCCGTCTCAAAAATTAAAATAAGTTAGATTTTCCGTCTCTAAGGTTAAAAAAAAAACAAAACGCTGTCATTTTGGTAAAAAAAAAAACGAAACGCGAGGGAAACACAGCCAAGTTCCTTTTCCCTCTTCCTTTTTCAGCTCACTCTCATTTTCCCTCTTCCCTTTCACTTCACACTCCAAAACCATCGCAGCCACCACGCCCTACACTCGACGGAGGCAGCATCATCATCATCAACGACAGCAACAGCTTCGTGGACGGCGACAATAGGGTTCTTCTTTAATTTGAGTGGTAAGCTTCGATTTCCTTCTATTGCTAATTTTAGGGTTACATAATTTGTATTTAAGGTTTTAATAATCTGATTCTTTTTTTTTTTGTTTACATGAGAGGTCTGGGACTAGAACCCATGACCTGGGGAGGGGAAAATCCTAAGTGTCCCTGTAGCCACCAACTGGACTGTCTTACGCAGACAATATTCTGATTCTTTTATGTAGTCTTTTACATATTCTGGATCCTCCACCCACTGATCATTTATCTTCAACCCCGGGATCTCTAATCTTTTCCTGTTTCTGTTAATCGTCGCAGCATGAAAGAACCTTAAATTGCTATCCCCATCCTTGACCCATCTTAATCTTGATGATTTTTGCTGAAGTATATTATCCTTTAGCTTACGACTAGAATCCATCTTTATTGCGGCTGAATCATTTTGATTCCTTTTGAGGTCAAGGCATCTATTATTACATTTATATTTACTCCATACTGCACTCCACTATGATTTTAGCCTTTTCCTAATGATTCATATGCTTACCACTAATCATACATATCCTTTAATTTGAATTCCTATTTTCAGGGCTACAGAAGAATATGCCAGAATTTTTGCTCATACCAAACTTCTAACGCAGCTAAGATTGTTGTTTTCATATACGACTTCTGTTCCGAATTCCTTCCTACCTAAATCCTTTAACCATATATATAAAAATTAATCCAATGAGCACAACTCTTTTTCATGTGTCTTTCTTATAATTCTTTAATAGTTTCTTTATCAAAGACATCTAATAATATTGTTGCTACACTTTATCAATTGAGTTCTAATATTTAAAGGTGCGTGCTGATTGATATAAAACCCAAGGATTAAGAGTTTTAATATGATTATTATTATTATTATATAATAATTCTAAATTTCTTTCTATATATACTACATCTTCTAGTCTTGTTTTCTCTCTATTACTACTAAATGTTGAGTTTCTTCTTAGGGTTTTACTTCGATATCCTTTCAACATAAAGGGTTTTGGTACCCTCTCATATTTATTCAATCAAATTATGAAAACTACAATATACTATCATATGAAAAAAAGTGTATAAGTTTATTAAAATTTTGTAATCAAATATGTTTGATCATTTGCAAGATTTAATAACTAAATCAATTCATAACCACTCTCAAATCATGAACCTTAATATCAAGTTTTTATTCATCTTCGGACTAGCAATATCAACATCATGCCACTGTTATCAATCTTCTTGCTAGATAACAATTAGAATAAGAACATTTCACTGTATTTTTTTATCAGCTTAAAAAATTGTATTATTGCAGTTGAGACATAATCTTAAGCACACAAGAATATATGTTCTCATCTAAATTTAGTGCAGATTTTTGAGCACCAAAAACATATACAAGAACATCTTAACATATAATCTTCGGTCTTTATTGAGTGCCAAAAATATCTCGTGTAAATTTCATTGGCTTTATTGACATGGTAATATATTGTACTTGTCATGATTTGATTGGAAAAATATGAAAGGATACCAAAACCCTTTATTTTGAAAGGGTACCGAAGTAACACCCTTTTTCTTAACATTATTCTTCCGCAAAACTAATTAATATTATCAACATAATTTCTTTATCACTTGAGGAAGATCCTAACTAGTATCTTGTAAAGCCTTTTGAATCAGCCAAGTACTTTCTACTTTCTTCTAATGCCTTTTGATATTCTTTTAATTTTTTCCAAATCTGACATTAACTAACTTAGTTCTTAACTTGGTTTATTTAGCACTAGCTTAATTTCTTGGATCTGAATTTCTAGGTTTTCTACTTGTTTAGACCGTGTTTCTAAAATATCTTTTGTTTCTAATTCTTTGGTAGTTGTTCTCAAGGAAAGCCTTCTTTAAATTCTTGAGATTTATCTAGAATTATTTGATTAGCCGCTTGATCCTTAGTGTCATCTAGATTTTTCTTATTTTTTTTTTAAAAAAAATCTTCAGTAGTTTTTCTAATAATATTTGAAGATGTTGTTGTTCTAGCTTTCGTCCTTATGTTATTATAAAATCTGCAAGACTATTGAGTTGGCTATCTGAGGAGTGTAAAGAATGCTATTGACCTTCTTTATTTACTCCTAGATTATGGGTTCAAAAGCTTGCAAACAAGGTCTAATACTTTTTCATTTGTGAAAAGTTATTGAGTTTAATTTGAACCACCTTGTGAAGCTTTTTAATAAACAATAATGAAATATATAACAACACAACGATAATATTGATACATGATCAAGATAGCACGACAACTTAGTTTATTTCAACAACCACATGAACAAGTTCGAAAGGAAATATCAAATTCATCGACCAATTACAGATAATGTAGAACAATTCATAAAAATATAGTAATGAAGAAGCATGCTTAAATTGTCCTAGATTGCATTTCAAGCCGGGAGCTCTTATTTAGTCTCCAGTGCTGCAGCTATATGAGTTCAGGGAAAAGCCTGTGAAGATTCCTTTGCAGAGGCATCCGAGACTCTTTTCTTGAATTCCTCAAGAACTTGGTTGGCTTCTTCAAGTTTAGCTTCTGATGCACTTGCTCCATGGCCACTCTGAGCATCGATAGCTAGCTTTTGAAACTCAATGGAAACCTTATAGCTGCAATTCCATGACGCAATTTCATTAGCCAGAAGACATGACTAACTAATAATTAATTAAACTAACAGATATTCCACAAACGGCAATAACACCATATTGGAAAACAATAAATATGGAAAAACACAAACAAATGGCAGCAAACATATTGAAAGTTTTAAGCATGAGCCTCATATATTTAGGTACATCACTTAACTAATCAACAAACAACAATAGCACCATATTGGATAACAATAAAATTTCAAGATATACTCCCAGATTACCCGGATAGGATCATGTATATAACACCATATCAACTTTTATTAACATAACATACATTTATGTATTTATTATCATAAATATAGAATATCACATGCAAAAGGCAACAAAGATAAGTGAAAATTTTTAAGAATGAGCTTGAGATATTTACCTACATTTCATATGTTTCAAGAAACAACAAAAGCACAAAATTTGATGTCAACAAAATTACAAGATACATTAAAAGGCTAGGATCATGTGGATAACAACTTTACAAATATAATGTGTGCAAACTGCAAATAAAATAACATCCATAAACTTTGATGGCAGTCTACTACATTACCCTCAAGGATATTATCTTCCAATTGAAGAAAAGAAATAGGATATTATATAAATTATAATATTAATTAATGAAACCAAAACAAATTGTCCACAAAGTCAGAACCAATATCAAGATACAGTGTAGAACCAAGAAATTAGTCCATACCTTCCCATCTTACCAAGAGCCTTAGCAAGGTTTTCGCATGCTGCAATTCGATCTACATGATCAGGCTCCAGGGAAGCATCATAGATATCCTTTGCCAAAGTGAACTTCTCAATTGCTAACTGGGGTCTACGCAACCCCAAATATGCTTCTCCCAAACTGTTGTAAATTCCACCCACTTTAAAATGCTTGGGGCCGAAGCAATATTTGAGTTTTTCAAGAGCGCTTTCCAAATGAGGAATGGCCTGCCGCCACTTTTTTGTTAGCAATAGTAACATCCCAATACTTCTAGAGACAGATCCCTGACGCCACTGCTCTTTTGGGAGCATACCAAGAAAAGCCAGTGCCCTCTTGTGCAAAGTAATTGCAGCTTCATACTCTTTGATGACTTCGTATTGCCAACAAATCTTGGCATACGCGTCAGCAACTTCCAACGACGAACTCCCTTCTCTCTTGCCAAGAATCATGAGAGAGTTATTCAATTGCTTTTTGCACTCCCCAAAATTTCCCTGATCAGCATACCATCTGGCCATGGATATAAACGCACGTGCTCGATCACTATCGCTGACCTTGTCCACCTTATGCTGCAGGATACTCTTCAAATTTCCAGCTGCATCATCGTACCTTTGCAGATCAATCATCATGTCAGCGGCGTGAATCTTAGCGCTAAAAAAATTAGAGTGAAAACGACGGTCCTTCTTGTAAATCCTCTGCGCCAAAAAGTCCTGCTTTAGCGCCTCAGCATACTTCCCCAACCCACCATAAATACTCGCCAGAATACACCTATCATGCGCTTGCTGGTATTCAATATCAGATTTCGGTGGAAACAATTGGGTATGCAATTCCAAAGCCTTCAAACTAAAAGGGAGTGCCTCCTTATAGTTCTCACCCATGATATAAGCCCGAGAAAGATCGGGCAGCAAGCCATGAAGCACAGCCCAAACATCAGAATCTCCGAGACCATCCTCATCTTGCATCTTACCCACCATCGTATTAGACTGAAGAAAGAACCCTATAGCAGTATGGAACCTATCCATCTCAAAATGAGTACGACCAATCAAATGCAAAGCGAACGCAACAAGCAAAGAATTTTTGCTGGTGTTGGTGTTCTCATGTTGAGTTTCAAAAGCTTTGAAAGCCCTGTTGGCATAGTATTGGGCTAGTTCATGATCCTTACCTTCTCGCTCGAGCTTCATGCCAATCTTGAGAGAAGCCAAACCAAGCTCACTGTCATTCAAAGTTCCAGCCTTTGAATTGAATTCAGTGATCATTTGCTCAGAAGTTGTAGCTGGAAGATATAAGCATTGATATAAATTGAGGAATTCATCACCTAGCCTAGCCATGGCAGCAGCAGTAGTCTTGGTGAGTGAGTGAGTGGAATGAATGGAAGAGAGAGTTTTGAGTTAGAGAAAATCAGGTTTTGAGTTTTGAGTGACAATAAAGAAAACAAAAGAAGACACTCTCAGATGCAAGTGAGAAATTGTTGGAACAATGAAAAAGGGTGGAAATGAGAATGATGAGAAAATGGGAGGAATTGCTTCAAATATATAGACCCCAAAAAAAACATTGGATTGGGCCTCAAGTTTGGGCTCATCCTAGAGGCCTTCTTCTATCAATTCTAGAAAAAAAAATTATTAAATATGTAATTAATAAATTTATTAATTAAGTATTAAAAATTATTAAATTATAATTAATGACTAATTAAATACATATTTAATTAAATATTAAAAATTATTAAATTATCATTATAACTAATTAAATACATATTTAATTATAAATTAATTTGTTATCAATCGGGTTAGAGTAATTATTAATGTAATTTTGAAAAGTATTATAGGGTATAATTGATACATGAAATATTGAAAGTAGTTATCTGAAAACTAATTTTCATAAACTATAATCTTCTTTTTTAAAAGCTAGTACAAAATGGATGAAAGATGTGAGATTTTAGTTGGGAACTTGTAATTGTTTAGTTAATTGTTTGAAATAGAGCTATTCAGCAAAACTAGTTGTGCAAGTTGATAAAAATTATTAAATGATCGGAAAGAGTATACAACATTATTTTATTTATATTCATTATTTTATTTTTTTTATTTACTAACGGTATAAAAAAAACTTACGAGTATTAAATTATGATAATTAATTAATTAAATATTAAAAATTCATAAAATTATAATTAATAACTAATTAAATACATATTTAATTAAAATTAAATAGTCATCAATTCGAATAGAGTAATTAATATAATTTTAAAAAATATTGGAGGATATAATTGATACGCGAACTACTGAAAACTAGTTTAGTTTCTTGAAAGTGGTTCTTTGAAAACTAACTTTCACAAGTTATAAGCTATTTTTTTTAAAAGATAGAAAATGTTTTTAAGTCGTGTTCACCAAACAGGACTGTTAGATTATTGGTTGAACCTAAAAGATATAAACTAGCTAAAAGTTCCTAACTAAGCACGTCGAGCAGAACATCATGGTCTATTATGCAAAACTAGCATATAGCTGTGAGTTATAAGCTTATAACTGTGAGCTTGTAGCTATGAGATGTATATTCATTATTTTTTTTATTATTTATTGACGGTATAAAAAAACTTACGAGTATTAAATTATGATAATTAATAAAAAAATTATTTATTAAATATGTAATTAATTAATTAAATATTAAAAAATCATAAAATTATAATTAATAACTAATTAAATACATATTTAATTAAAAATTAAATTGTCATCAATTCGAATAGAGTAATTAATATATTTTTAAAAAATATTATTGGAGGATATAATTGATATGTGAACTACTAAAAACTAGTTTAGTTTCTTGAAAGTGGTTCTTTGAAAACCAACTTTCACAAGTTATAAGCTATTTTTTTAAAAGATAGAAAATGTTTTTAAGTCGTGTTCACCAAACGGGACGGTTAGATTATTGGTTGAACATAAAAGATATCAACTAGCTAAAAAGATCCTAGCTAAGTACCCCGAACAGAACATCATGGTCTATTATACAAAACTAGCATATAGCTGTGAGTTATAAGCTTATAACTGTGAGCTTGTAGCTATGAGATGTGAAACTGGTTGTAAAATAGAGCTGTTTGGCCAAACTAGATGTGCAAGTAGCTAAAATTTATTAAATGACCAGAAGGGACATATAACATTATTTTATTTATATTAATTATTTTAATTTATTTTTTATTTTTTTACTAACGGTATAAAAAAACTTATTAAATTATAATAATTAATTAAATTTTTTATTTATTAAATATGTAATTAATTAATTAAATATTTAAAATTCATTAAATTATAATTAATAACTAATTAAATACATATTTAATTAAAAATTAAATTTCCATTAATTGGGTTAGTGTAATTAATGTAATTTTAAAAAAAATGTTGGAGGATATAATTGGTACATGAATTATTAAAAGATAGTTTAGTTTCTTGAAAGTTGTTCTCTGAAAATTAGATTTCACAAGCTATATTCTCCTTTTTTAAAAGGCGCACAAATTTTTTAAGATGTGTTCACCGAACAAGAGTGATAGATTATTGATTGAATCTAAAAAATACTAGCTAGCTAAAAAGGTCCTAATAACTAAAAACCGGAACAAAATATTAGAGTATGTTTAGCAAGACTAGCATATAGTTATAAACTTATAACTATGAGCTTTTAGCTATGAACTGTGAAACTGGATGGAAGATATGAGATTTTAGTTGGGAGCTTGTAATTGTTTAGCTAATTGTTTGAAATAAAGCTGTTCGGCAAATCTAAATGTGCAAGTAGCTAAAAATTATTAAATGACCGGAAAGAGCATACAACAAAATTTTATTTATATTTATTATTTTAATTTTTTTCTTTATATTCTAACGGTGTAAAAAACTTATTAAATTATGATAATAAAATAAATTTTATTTATTAAATATGTAATTAATTAATTAAATATTAAATTATCATTAATAACTAATCAAATACATATTTAGTTAAAAATTATCTTAACTTAATTATGTTTATGTTGCGGTGGAAACCGGTTACGTTGTGACAACAATATCATTGTGATGCCATTAGTCAAATACAGGTCAACCCGTTTGGTCCAAATTTAATTTTTTTTAATATGTTTTCATATTTTTCTATTGAATAGGAATGGACAATAATAAAGTTAAGATAAGATAGAGTTTTTTGCCTTTTCATTTGTTATTTTCACTATTAATAGTGTCATCATAATCAAAAGAAAATATTATAAAATTTTAATTTGATTATGATTAATTACTATTTTTTATGAGTTTTGAATTTTGGCCCCCATAGTTGAGATTTTGGCCTCCATTTCGTACTTTCATGGACAAAAATATCCTTTTGGGTGTAATTTTTTCCGTCCTAATGAGACGGATGGAAATTTTCCATCTAGCTAGAGACGGAAAATTTCCATCTATCCAAAGACGGAAAAATTCCGTCTCTCTGGAGACGGAAGAAATTAAGCAAGATTTATGTTCTTTCATATGCTTCCAATGCTCTAAGCGACTAAGCCTTAATTTCTGGTGAATATGTATATTTCCTCCGGTCTCATTTATAAGAAAAAAAAATCATATTAATGGTTTTATACATAAGTAAAAATTAACCAACTTTCTATTTTCAATACAACCATTCTTAATATATCCCAACAAAGTGGTTATAACATTTAATTTTTGTTTCCTTTCCAATGCAAGTTTTCTAAAGTAGTTAATTTTTCTATAAATTTGAAAAAAATAAATGCACCCAACTAACTTTCCTAATACATGTGCCTGTAGTTATTTTTGCTAATAAACAAGACCGAATGGAGTACTAATAAAGGGATCTAAAGGTCATTGTGTTATGTGGGTTGAGTTGTATGTCCACAAATGGTAAAAGCAAGAGATGTGGCCCTGTGGTAACAAGTTGCCTTGTCCACACATAGTTAAAGTAGACGTGGCTCCTATATAAACCAGAGAAGGAGACACTCACTAAATGAGGTTAAAATAGTTCATGAAACTCTTGCTCTTTCTCTCGTGACCCACACTGCTAACCACGGCGCATCCATTTCCGTCTCATGCCAGATGGAATTTTTCCGTCTCATGAAAGATGGAAATTTTCCATCTCCTTGTGAACGGAATTTTTTCATCTCTTGGAAGACGGAAATTTAAAATGCACTGAGAACAATTTTGTCCATGAAAATACGAAATGGGGACCAAAATCTCAACTATGGGGTCAAAATTCAAAACTCTTTTTTATTAGAAAAGAAAAAATATTGGCCCATGAATAAGCCCAACCCAACATAAAAACTAATAGGGTGGGTTTGGCTAGTGAAATGACTAGCCCAAAATAGAATGGAATGGAGAGTTGAAATCAACAAGGTGGCTCAAAGATGAACTTAATCGCCCTGGAGTACTCTTTGATAATAATCAACTCAAGTGTGTACAGGTGGAGGATGAATCTACTGCTCATTTGTTTTTTAAATGCAGGGAAATATACAAGGTTCAAATGTTGGAAGTGTCCATTTTCTAGATCACATATGATTTTTGCCCCAAATAAGAACATGGGGTTTGATCTGGGTAACAGTAATATGATATATTTGGTGGAAAAAATAAAAGTTAAAGCTTGGCAACTGGAAGGAAAGCACAACAGGCTGACTATGAACAAATCCAATACAAAGCCTGTTATCGTACTGTTTTTAGAATTGTTTTGGAATTGGGTCTTTGTATTAAATGCAAAAATCTAGTGTAATTTGGCCTATTCATCTTTAATTGTCAGTCTTGTGGAGACTAGGAGTTATAGGTAATTCCCATGTAATTTTCATATTTTTTTGTCGGTGGTGCAGGTCATATCCTTTTTCTTGTTTTGTTTTTGTTTCTTGGGTTTGTTTGTAGTCGTACTTGGTATAGACCGTGAGGCACTGTATTTTTGTGAGGAGTATTTCTTATACTTTTAATTCCCATGTCATTACTGAGAAGGGTTATCCAAATTACATAACAAGCATAAAACTGAACATGAAAAGATATCGAAGCAATCAAAAGATAAACCAATGATACAACTAAGAAAAAAACACATGTACGTATAGTTGGGAATACAAAGCACTAAAGTCCAAACAACAATATTGGAATATTACTAAAGAAATAAATTTGAGATGATATAAGATATAGTGGATAATAACGTACTATAGTATCACTTTACTTCTTTTTTTTAAGATAACCTAGAAGATTGATAATTACTATATTATTAGAGAAGTTTTAAGATAACATAAGATCGATTTAACTTGTATATATCTATCTTTGTAAAAAAAAGATAAAATAAAGCTTATACATCTATCATATAACTTAATTATATATAAAGAAGTACCCGTGATCGAAGAAGAATAAGTACTAAGAAAAAAGAATAACAAAAGTGCATGCTTCAATGGAGTTAAGTGGCAAAGTAGTGTTGTTGATTTTTCTTTTAACAACTTTCATGTGGTGTTCCTCTGGTCGGTTTCATCGTCATCGTCATCATCATTATGGTCATGGTCATGGTCATCATAGTCATGGTCATCATAATCATGATCATGGTCAAGGTCATGGTCATGGTCAAGATAGTCATAATAATCATGATCAAGATGATGATCATCGTTATGATGGTCATGGTCAACTTGATCATGTGATTTCCGGTTATGATGTGATGGTCTCAAAAGATGGGAGAGGAAACTACACGCGCGTGTCTGAAGCTATTGAGAATGCCCCGAATATGAGTCTCACATTTTACAACATTTACATAAAGGAAGGTACTTATGAAGATAATCTTTACATTCATCGCACCAAGACTAACATTAGGCTATTTGGTGATGGTGCTCATCGGACAATAATATTTGGCAACCGAACAAATAATGAAACAAATGGTCCCACTATAGGTATGCTACTTTTGATTATGCACTACCTCATTTAATTATTACATGCTTCCCACTTAGTTAATGAACTTCTTTTATTTGATTATTCTTGTTCTAATTCCTCTTATCTTTCGTGTTATTTAGCTACACATAGCATGAGTGGTATATACTAATTATCGTAAATAATATGATTAATTAGTAAGTGAAACATAAATCTTGTTATCATAATAAAGACACGAACATGCAATTTAAATGTTAGTTTCACGGTACAGAATTTCTATCCTTTCTGTATGTAAAAGTAAAAATACACCCAGTTCTTATCTACTAGAATAGATGTTCTTAGCTTTTAAACAATATTTAAAGTAAATTGCGTGATTATGAATGATGATAAGTCCTCTATATTTGTAGTCCCAATTTTATTTAATACGTGAGACATTGAATCTGAAGCTACTGTCACCGGAATCTAATCGGCTACTATCAAAGGAGCATTCTTTTTCCGTTTCCATCTTCTTCTCTGATTTCATTTATCTCTCTCTGCAACTTTGGGTTCCTAAAGTTAAAGTTGGAAGGTTTATGACTCATTGGAGAAGATGTGAACCGAAAGGGATAAGAAACCTCCAACAACAATCTTATATTCATAATTGTTTTTCGGTAAACATGTTCCTGTATGTTCAATTCTTCTCATCAAAACAAGCTTATGCCTTTTTATCACAAATGGTTGGGAATCTAAGTTACTGGTGGGTGGAAATGTTGATATTGCTGTGGTGTTGGGATATGTGGAATCCTAAGAAGGAGATCTGCTATGCTCATGCTGTTTGGTGCTTCATGTTTGAAATCCAGTGCGCATCTCATTGCTATTTTTAGAGCTTGCGGAATCAGTACAAACAGGAATTTGATTTCTGTTCTTTTTCATGCTATTGGGTCTTTTGTTAAGTTTATTTGGTTTTTCTTTTGGCAATTTCACATGTCCTGTTCTATGTACCTTGGTATGGGACTTATATCTGTACTAAAGTTGTTGTTTGTTTTGGGCAATGACTATATATTGTACTCCTCTGCTTTTTAATGAAATTCTTTTCTTAAAAAAAATAAATAAAATTATGCTACAACACATTGGCTTGTGGAACATTAGATTAGTAGAAGTGATGTTGCTGGCATTCTTTCAATTTTTTTTATTGCTTTTGATTAAAATTGAAATGGTTTGATGATTGATCAGAGATACATGGAGAAAGATTCCAGGCTGCAAACATGAGTTTTGTGAACGACGCAGGACTAACAGCAGGGCAAGCAAATGCGGTTCGAAATGTGGCAAATAACACCATATTCTACGGATGCTCTATTGAAGGATACCAAGACACTTTATATGCTGTTAGAGGGTCACAACGATATGAGAATTGTGAGATCTATGGCACTGTTGACTTTATATACGGCAATGCAGCTGCAACCTTCCTTGACTGCGAAATCTATGCACGTCACAGAGGGATTGTGACATACACTGCCCAAGGAAGAGAGTGTCCAATAGATAGATCAGGGTTCCTATTCCAAAGATGTAATTTTACTATGTCCCCAGCAGATTATGGAAGAAAGTCAGATGTGAAAGCCACATTCGGCCGTCCATGGAGGGCATACTCATTAGTGCTTATAATAGAGTCCTACATAGATTCTATGGTAGATCGTATAGGTTGGCTCGAGTTTCCCGACCAACCTACTGATAAGCTTACTTATGTGAAATATGGCAATGTTGGGCCTGGCTCTAACACTGATGGGAGAGTTAAATGGCCTGGTGTTAAAGCCTTTCATCACCTTCCAGAATTACTCCTTTTTCTCTCAGAGGATTACCCTTGGATTTCCCTCTCTCACAATATTACATGGAATTTAAACTAGGCTTCAATACATTTTTAGTATTTGTAAAGTAGGGGGCAATTTTTCTTTTATTAAAGTGTTAATAATAAATTTTGTTTATTAGGATTTTAATCTTTGTCTTGGATATCCTTATAAGGAGTAGTAGAATTTATTGTTTCTAAATGTGTATCACTTCATGTACCATTTATTTTGAATAGTTAAAAGAAATCCTATTAAAATAAAATGATGTATAACGTGACACTCGATTGTGAGATACCATATTGAAAAATAGAGTGTTTTTTCTTTTTATCTAGTTCTCTTTCTAGTAGATTACAATTGTAGTTTAAAAATTAATATTTTTATTATAATATTTTTTAGTTTTTACATTTCTTACCCAATTTGCTTATTCGCATGAACGCCCAATAAAAAATTATCAAAAGTGAATTTACGTGAAGTAAGCATATAAAGATATATTTGCTCTTCAATTAGTTACGACTATTGTAATGTTTGGGTTTTTAAAATCTATACTACATTCGCATTATTTTGCTCTATTTTTGTCACATCATTTCCTATAAGTCTTATCTTTTCTAAGTGGCTTATCCAATTTATTTTTTTTTTAAACCAAATTGCATTAAGGGGCATTAGGGATGCACAACCTGAATACGAGAGAGACAAAAGAGGCCACTACCTTACAGTTTTTAGCAGTAGTTATAATACAATGTAAAGGACCTTTTTTTTTTTTAACAGCAAACAAAGACATATTATTAATACGAGTACCACTTAAACATATTTCTCCTCCATTGTATATTCCATTTCCATTCTCCTTCTACCCAGTCACCCATATTACTAATTACACTGTTTCCATTGTATATTCTATTTCCATTCTCCCTCTACCCAGTCACCCATATTACTAATTACACTGTTTTTATTTGAGGATATTTGAAATAATCTAGCGAACCTAATTTTTAATTTGCCCTCACCCAACCAAACATCATCCCAAAACAGAACTTCACTACCCTACCCCTAGCTCCCTTCTCACCCCATTGACAAACCATTTTCCTCTCCCACTCTCCTTTTCTACTTTTCCAAGCCCTCTCCACCACCCTGATCCCTTATAAAAACATTGCAGAGTTTCCTTCTACACAGCTCCTAAATATTTTTTCTTCGTATTTAGACACAAGAACCCTTACCCGTAGAACTTCTCTTTCTTTAATTATTCTCCATTTCCATTTCCCTATTAAAGCAAGATTAAAAAGTTCCATATCTCTTATTCTCAGCCCACCCTGCAACTTTGATTTACATATTGTACTCCACCTAATCCAACACACCTTACCCCTCACGCCCTCCCCACCCCACAGAAAACGCATAATTTCAGATACAACACATTTAGATGCATAAAATACAGATAAAAAAAATATAAAGGAAGGGAAGATAATACTGACTTGAGCAAAGTAACACGTCCGCCAAATGAGAGCTGTTTTCTCCTCCAGGTTGAAAGCTTGAGATTCAAAGATTCAATAATAGGTCCATGAGCTTGCTTTAAAAGGGCTCGCCCCCAATGAGAGGCCTAAATATTTTAACGAGAGGGCACCTTTTCTACAGTTTAGATAATTCGCCATTACTTCCACTTCATCACAATCACAATTTAAGCCCAACATACTGCTCTTACGATAATTCACCTTCAATCCCGACACCATTTCAAAGCATCTGAGGTTGGTCTTCATTGTCAAAATATTCTCAAAAGAGAAGTCCCCAATTAATAAGGTGTCATCGGCATATTGTAAATGAGAAATCTGCACCTTTTGTACTCCCACCTTAATTTATAGCCTTTGAATAGCCCCTTATGAACAACACTTCTCATAAGGCCACTCAGCAACTCAGCAACAATCAGAAAAAGGAAAGGAGCTAGCGGATCCCCTTGCCTAATCCCTCTCTGCAATTTAAATTCCTTGGAGGGGCTCCCATTTACCAACACTGAAACCGACGCTGAATTGAGACGACACTCAATCCATTTCATCCACTTCCAGCTAAAGCCCATCCTTCCCAATTTATTGAGTCATATGCCTTCTCAAAATCCACTTTGAGAATTTGACACTTCTTTCTTGTTCTTTTCACCTCTTCTATGATCTCTCTGATGCGATCACCACACTGTCAAGATGGATCTTCCTCCAACAAACGCATACTGTTCCTCAGCTATCACTGACCCAATTACTCTTTTTAATCTTCTAGCCAGTATCTTTGCAATTATCTTATAGATACTCCCCACCAATGAGATAGGTCTATATTCGTTCAAGCCATTAGGAGAATCTGATTTTGGAGTTAACACAATGAAAGAAGCATTACTTCCTCTAGGCAACCGAGCATGAGCATGAAGGTCCTGAACCAATTTAATTACGTCATTTTACATCACTTCCCAACATCTCTTTATAAAGTTAAAATTGTATCCATCTGGACCCGGGCTTCGATCTCCATTGCACTCCCATACTGCTGATTTAATCTCATCTTCTTCTAACATTTTAGTATGCATATTGCAATCTTCTTCTGAAATTCTAGGAAAATTGACACTACTAGAAAATTCAGATTTAGAGACGGAAAAATAGAGACAGAATTTTGCAATTAGAGACGGAATTTGAATAAAATTTTGAATAATTGAATTCCAAAAATTAGAGACAGATTAATTCAAAAATAGAGACGGGTTTTTCCGTCTCTAAATTTTTCGTCTCTGAAACCGTCTCTAAAAGCGTCTCAAGAGTTTAATTTAAGCAGTTGTGATAGAGATAGAGACGGAACGGGTCCGTCTCAAAAATTAAAATAAGTTAGATTTTTCGTCTCTAAGGTTTAAAAAAAAAAACAAAACGCTGTCATTTTGGTAAAAAAAAACGAAACGCGAGGGAAACACAACCAAGTTCCTTTTCCCTCTTCCTTTTTCAGCTCACTCTCATTTTCCCTCTTCCCTTTCACTTCACACTCCAAAACCATCGCAGCCACCACGCCCTACACTCGACAGAGGCAGCATCATCATCATCGACGACAGCAACAGCTTCGTGGACAGCGACAATAGGGTTCTTCTTTAATTTGAGTGGTAAGCTTCGATTTCCTTCTATTGCTAATTTTAGGGTTACATAATTTGTATTTAAGGTTTTAATAATCTGATTCTTTTTTTTTTGTTTACATGGGAGGTCTGGGACTAGAACCCATGACCCGGGGAGGGGGAAATCCTAAGTGTCCCTGTAGCCACCAACTGGACTGTCTTACGCAGACAATAATCTGATTCTTTTATGTAGTCTTTTACATATTCTGGATCCTCCACCCACTGATCATTTATCTTCAACCCCGGGATCTCTAATCTTTTCCTGTTTCTGTTAATCGCAGCATGAAAGAACCTTAAATTGCTATCCCCATCCTTGACCCATCTTAATCTTGATGATTTTTGCTGAAGTATATTATCCTTTAGCTTACGACTAGAATCCATCTTTATTGCGGCTGAATCATTTTGATTCCTTTTGAGGTCGAGGCATCTATTATTACATTTATATTTACTCCATACTGCATTCCACTATGATTTTAGCCTTTTCCTAATGATTCATATGCTTACCACTAATCATACATATCCTTTAATTTGAATTCCTATTTTCAGAGTATTCAATATATCTCGATTATTTTTGAACAGATCAGGGCTACAGAAGAATATGCCAGAATTTTTGCTCATACCAAACTTCTAACGCAGCTAAGATTGTTGTTTTCATATTTTACTTCCAACTTTTCTCTAGCTAGGATTACTTATACGACTTCTGTTCCGAATTCCTTCCTACCTAAATCCTTTAACCATATATATAAAAATTAATCCAATGAGCACAACTCTTTTTCATGTGTCTTTCTTATAATTCTTTAATAGTTTCTTTATCAAAGACATGTAATAATATTGTTGCTACACTTTATCAATTGAGTTCTAATATTTAAAGGTGCGTGCTGATTGATATAAAACCCAAGGATTAAGAGTTTTAATATGATTATTATTATTATTATATAATAATTCTAAATTTCTTTCTATATATACTACATCTTCTAGTCTTGTTTCCTCTCTATTACTACTAAATGTTGAGTTTCTTCTTAGGGTTTTACTTCGATATCCTTTCAACATAAAGGGTTTTGGTATCCTCTCATATTTATTCAATCAAATTATGAAAACTCCAATATACTATCATGTGAAAAAAAGTGTATAAGTTTATTAAAATTTTGTAATCAAATATGTTTGATCATTTGCAAGATTTAATAACTAAATCAATTCACAACCACTCTCAAATCATGAACTTTAATATCAAGTTTTTATTCATCTTCGGACTAGCAATATCAACATCATGCCACTGTTATCAATCTTCTTGCTAGATAACAATGAGAATAAGAACATTTCACTGTATTTTTTTATCAGCTTAAAAAATTGTATTACTGCAGTTGAGACATAATCTTAAGCACACAAGAATATATGTTCTCATCTAAATTTAGTGCAGATTTTTGAGCATCAAAAACATATACAAGAACATCTTAACATATAATCTTCGGTCTTTATTGAGTGCCAAAAATATCTCGTGTAAATTTCATTGGCTTTATTGACATGGTAATATATTGTACTTGTCATGATTTGATTGGAAAAATATGAAAGGATACCAAAACCCTTTATTTTGAAAGGGTACCGAAGTAACACCCTTCTTCTTAACATTATTCTTCCGCAAAACTAATTAATATTATCAACATAATTTCTTTATCACTTGAGGAAGATCCTAACTAGTATCTTGTAAAGCCTTTTGAATCAGCCAAGTACTTTCTACTTTCTTCTAATGCCTTTTGATATTCTTTTAATTTTTTCCAAATCTGACATTAACTAACTTAGTTCTTAACTTGGTTTATTTAGCACTAGCTTAATTTCTGGGATTTGAATTTCTAGGTTTTCTACTTGTTTAGACTGTTTCTAAAATATCTTTTGTTTCTAATTCTTTGGTAGTTGTTCTCAAGGAAAGCCTTCTTTAAATTCTTGAGATTTATCTAGAATTATTTGATTAGCCGCTTGATCCTTAGTGTCATCTAGATTTTTCTTTTTTTAAAAAAAAAAAAAAATCTTCAGTAGTTTTTCTAATAATATTTGAAGATGTTGTTGTTCTAGCTTTCGTCCTTATGTTATTATAAAATCTGCAAGACTATTGAGTTGGCTATCTGAGGAGTGTAAAGAATGCTATTGACCTTCTTTATTTACTCCTAGATTATGGGTTCAAAAGCTTGCAAACAAGGTCTAATACTTTTTCATTTGTGAAAAGTTATTGAGTTTAATTTGAACCACCTTGTGAAGCTTTTTAATAAACAATAATGAAATATATAACAACACAACGACAATATTGATACATGATCAAGATAGCACGACAACTTAGTTTATTTCAACAACCACATGAACAAGTTCGAAAGGAAATATCAAATTCACCGACCAATTACAGATAATGTAGAACAATTCATAAAAATATAGTAATGAAGAAGCATGCTTAAATTGTCCTAGATTGCATTTCAAGCCGGGAGCTCTTATTTAGTCTCCAGTGCTGCAGCTATATGAGTTCAGGGAAAAGCCTGTGAAGATTCCTTTGCAGAGGCATCAGAGACTCTTTTCTTGAATTCCTCAAGAACTTGGTTGGCTTCTTCAAGTTTAGCTTCTGATGCACTTGCTCCATGGCCACTCTGAGCATCGATAGCTAGCTTTTGAAACTCAATGGAAACCTTATAGCTGCAATTCCATGACGCAATTTCATTAGCCAGAAGACATGACTAACTAATAATTAATTAAACTAACAGATATTCCACAAACGGCAATAACACCATATTGGAAAACAATAAATATGGAAAAACACAAACAAATGGCAGCAAACATATTGAAAGTTTTAAGCATGAGCCTCATATATTTAGGTACATCACTTAACTAATCAACAAACAACAATAGCACCATATTGGATAACAATAAAATTTCAAGATATACCCCCAGATTACCCGGATAGGATCATGTATATAACACCATATCAACTTTTATTAACATAACATACATTTATGTATTTATTATCATAAATATAGAATATCACATGCAAAAGGCAACAAAGATAAGTGAAAATTTTTAAGAATGAGCTTGAGATATTTACCTACATTTCATATGTTTCAAGAAACAACAAAATCACAAAATTTGATGTCAACAAAATTACAAGATACATTAAAAGGCTAGGATCATGTGGATAACAACTTTACAAATATAATGTGTGCAAACTGCAAATAAAATAACGTCCATAAACTTTGATGGCAGTCTACTACATTACCCTCAAGGATATTATCTTCCAATTGAAGAAAAGAAATAGGATATTATATAAATTATAATATTAATTAATGAAACCAAAACAAATTGTCCACAAAGTCAGAACCAATATCAAGATACAGTGTAGAACCAAAAAATTAGTCCATACCTTCCCGTCTTACCAAGAGCCTTAGCAAGGTTTTCGCATGCTGCAATTCGATCTACATGATCAGGCTCCAGGGAAGCATCATAGATATCCTTTGCCAAAGTGAACTTCTCAATTGCTAACTGGGGTCTATGCAACCCCAAATATGCTTCTCCCAAACTGTTGTAAATTCCACCCACTTTAAAATGCTTGGGGCCGAAGCAATATTTGAGTTTTTCAAGAGCGCTTTCCAAATGAGGAATGGCCTGCCGCCACTTTTTTGTTAGCAATAGTAACATCCCAATACTTCTAGAGACAGATCCCTGACGCCACTGCTCTTTTGGGAGCATACCAAGAAAAGCCAGTGCCCTCTTGTGCAAAGTAATTGCAGCTTCATACTCTTTGATGACTTCGTATTGCCAACAAATCTTGGCATACGCGTCAGCAACTTCCAACGGCGAACTCCCTTCTCTCTTGCCAAGAATCATGAGAGTTATTCAATTGCTTTTTGCACTCCCCAAAATTTCCCTGATCAGCATACCATCAGGCCATGGATATAAACGCACGTGCTCGATCACTATCGCTGACCTTGTCCACCTTATGCTGCAGGATACTCTTCAAATTTCCAGCTGCATCATCGTACCTTTGCAGATCAATCATCATGTCAGCGGCGTGAATCTTAGCGCTCAAAAAATTAGAGTGAAAACGACGGTCCTTCTTGTAAATCCTCTGCGCCAAAAAGTCCTGCTTTAGCGCCTCAGCATACTCCCCCAACCCACCATAAATACTCGCCAGAATACACCTATCATGCGCTTGCTGGTATTCAATATCAGATTTCGGTGGAAACAATTGGGTATGCAATTCCAAAGCCTTCAAACTAAAAGGGAGTGCCTCCTTATAGTTCTCACCCATGATATAAGCCCGAGAAAGATCGGGCAGCAAGCCATGAAGCACAGCCCAAACATCAGAATCTCCGAGACCATCCTCATCTTGCATCTTACCCACCATCGTATTAGACTGAAGAAAGAACCCTATAGCAGTATGGAACCTATCCATCTCAAAATGAGTACGACCAATCAAATGCAAAGCGAACGCAACAAGCAAAGAATTTTTGCATTGTGTTGGTGTTCCCATGTTGAGTTTCAAAAGCTTTGAAAGCCCTGTTGGCATAGTATTGGGCTAGTTCATGATCCTTACCTTCTCGCTCGAGCTTCATGCCAATCTTGAGAGAAGCCAAACCAAGCTCACTGTCATTCAAAGTTCCAGCCTTTGAATTGAATTCAGTGATCATTTGCTCAGAAGTTGTAGCTGGAAGATATAAGCATTGATATAAATTGAGGAATTCATCACCTAGCCTAGCCATGGCAGCAGCAGTAGTCTTGGTGAGTGAGTGAGTGGAATGAATGGAAGAGAGAGTTTTGAGTTAGAGAAAATCAGGTTTTGAGTTTTGAGTGACAATAAAGAAAACAAAAGAAGACACTCACAGATGCAAGTGGGAAATTGTTGGAACAATGAAAAAGGGTGGAAATGAGAATGATGAGAAAATGGGAGGAATTGCTTCAAATATATAGACCCCAAAAAAAACATTGGATTGGGCCTCAAGTTTGGACTCATCCTAGAGGCCTTCTTCTATCAATTCTAGAAAAAAAATTATTAAATATGTAATTAATAAATTTATTAATTAAGTATTAAAAATTATTAAATTATAATTAATGACTAATTAAATACATATTTAATTAAATATTAAAAATTATTAAATTATCATTATAACTAATTAAATACATATTTAATTATAAATTAATTTGTTATCAATCGGGTTAGAGTAATTATTAATGTAATTTTGAAAAGTATTATAGGGTATAATTGATACATGAAATATTGAAAGTAGTTATCTGAAAACTAATTTTCATAAACTATAATCTTCTTTTTTAAAAGCTAGTACAAAATGGATGAAAGATGTGAGATTTTAGTTGGGAACTTGTAATTGTTTAGTTAATTGTTTGAAATAGAGCTATTCAGCAAAACTAGTTGTGCAAGTAGATAAAAATTATTAAATGATCAGAAAGAGTATACAACATTATTTTATTTATATTCATTATTTTATTTTTTTTATTTACTAACGGTATAAAAAAAACGTACGAGTATTAAATTATGATAATTAATTAATTAAATATTAAAAATTCATAAAATTATATTTAATAACTAATTAAATACATATTTAATTAAAATTAAATAGTCATCAATTCGAATAGAGTAATTAATATAATTTTAAAAAATATTGGAGGATATAATTGATACGCGAACTACTGAAAACTAGTTTAGTTTCTTGAAAGTGGTTCTTTGAAAACTAACTTTCACAAGTTATAAGCTATTTTTTAAAAGATAGAAAATGTTTTTAAGTCGTGTTCACCAAACAGGACTGTTAGATTATTGGTTGAACCTAAAAGATATAAACTAGCTAAAAAGATCCTAACTAAGCACGTCGAACAGAACATCATGGTCTATTATGCAAAACTAGCATATAGCTGTGAGTTATAAGCTTATAACTGTGAGCTTGTAGCTATGAGATGTATATTCATTATTTTATTTTTATTATTTACTGACGGTATAAAAAAACTTACGAGTATTAAATTATGATAATTAATAAAAAAATTATTTATTAAATATGTAATTAATTAATTAAATATTAAAAAATCATAAAATTATAATTAATAACTAATTAAATACATATTTAATTAAAAATTAAATTGTCATCAATTCGAATAGAGTAATTAATATATTTTTAAAAAATATTATTGGAGGATATAATTGATATGTGAACTACTGAAAACTAGTTTAGTTTCTTGAAAGTGGTTCTTTGAAAACCAACTTTCACAAGTTATAAGCTATTTTTTTAAAAGATAGAAAATGTTTTTAAGTCGTGTTCACCAAACGGGACGGTTAGATTATTGGTTGAACATAAAAGATATCAACTAGCTAAAAAGATCCTAGCTAAGCACCCCAAACAGAACATCATGGTCTATTATACAAAACTAGCATATAGCTGTGAGTTATAAGCTTATAACTGTGAGCTTGTAGCTATGAGATGTGAAACTGGTTGTAAAATAGAGCTGTTTGGCCAAACTAGATGTGCAAGTAGCTAAAATTTATTAAATGACCAGAAGGGACATATAACATTATTTTATTTATATTAATTATTTTAATTTATTTTTTATTTTTTTACTAACGGTATAAAAAAACTTATTAAATTATAATAATTAATTAAATTTTTTATTTATTAAATATGTAATTAATTAATTAAATATTTAAAATTCATTAAATTATAATTAATAACTAATTAAATACATATTTAATTAAAAATTAAATTGCCATTAATTGGGTTAGTGTAATTTTAAAAAAATGTTGGAGGATATAATTGGTACATGAATTATTAAAAGATAGTTTAGTTTCTTGAAAGTTGTTCTCTGAAAATTAGATTTCACAAGCTATATTCTCCTTTTTTAAAAGGCACACAAATTTTTTAAGATGTGTTCACGGAACAAGAGTGATAGATTATTGATTGAATCTAAAAAATACTAGCTAGCTAAAAAGGTCCTAATAACTAAAAACCGGAACAGAATATTAGAGTATGTTTAGCAAGACTAGCATATAGTTATAAACTTATAACTATAAGCTTCTAGCTATGAACTGCGAAACTGGATGGAAGATGTGAGATTTTAGTTGGGAGCTTGTAACTGTTTAGCTAATTGTTTGAAATAAAGCTGTTCGGCAAAACTAAATGTGCAAGTAGCTAAAAATTATTAAATAACAGGAAAGAGCATACAACAAAATTTTATTTATATTTATTATTTTAATTTTTTCTTTATATTCTAACGGTGTAAAAAACTTATTAAATTATGATAATAAAATAAATTTTATTTATTAAATATGTAATTAATTAATTAAATATTAAATTATCATTAATAACTAATCAAATACATATTTAGTTAAAAATTATCTTAACTTAATTATGTTTATGTTGCGGTGGAAACCGGTTACGTTGTGACAACAATATCATTGTGATGCCATTAGTCAAATACAGGTTAGCCAGTTTGGTCCAAATTTAATTTTTTTTTTAATATGTTATCATATTTTTCTATTGAATAGGAATGGACAATAATAAAGTTAAGATAAGATAGAGTTTTTTGCCTTTTCATTTGTTATTTTCACTATTAATAGTGTCATCATAATCAAAAGAAAATATTATAAAATTTTAATTTGATTATGATTAATCACTATTTTTTATGAGTTTTGAATTTTGGCCCCCATAGTTGAGATTTTGGCCCCCATTTCGTACTTTCATGGACAAAAATATCTTTTTCTGTGTAATTTTTTCCATCCCTAATGAGACGGATGGAAATTTTCCATCTACCTGGAGACGGAAAATTTCCATCTATCCAAAGACGGAAAAATTCTGTCTCTATGGAGACGGAAGAAATTAAGCAAGATTTATGTTCTTTCGTATGCTTCCAATGCTCTAAGCGACTAAGCCTTAATTTCTTGTGAATATGTATATTTCCTCCGGTCTCATTTATAAGAAAAAAAAATCATATTAATGGTTTTATACATAAGTAAAAATTAACCAACTTTCTATTTTCAATACAACCATTCTTAATATATCCCAACAAAGTGATTATAACATTTAATTTTTGTTTCCTTTCCAATGCAAGTTTTCTAAAGTAGTTAATTTTTCTATAAATTTGAAAAAATTAAATGCACCCACACTGCTAACCACGGCGCATCCATTTCCGTCTCATGCCAGATGGAATTTTTCCGTCTCATGAAAGATGGAAATTTTCCATCTCCTTGTGAACGGAATTTTTCCATCTCTTGGAAGACGGAAATTTAAAATGCACTGAGAACAATTTTGTCCATGAAAATACGAAATGGGGGCCAAAATCTCAACTATGGGGGTCAAAATTCAAAACTCTTTTTTATTAGAAAAGAAAAAATATTGGCCCATGAATCAGCCCAACCCAACATAAAAACTAATAGGGTGGGTTTGGCTAGTGAAATGACTAGCCCAAAATAGAATGGAATGGAGAGTTGAAATCAACAAGGTGGCTCAAAGATGAACTTAATCGCCCTGGAGTACTATTTGATGATAATCAACTCAAGTGGATGATGAATCTACTGCTCATTTGTTTTTTAAATGCAGGAAAATATACAAGGTTCAAATGTTGGAAGTGTCCATTTTCTAGATCACATATGATTTTTGCCCCAAATAAGAACATGGGGTTTGATCTGGGTAACAGTAATATGATATATTTGGTGGAAAAAATAAAAGTTAAAGCTTGGCTATTGGAAGGAAAGCACAACAGGCTGACTATGAACAAATCCAATACAAAGCCTGTTATCGTACTGTCTTTAGAATTGTTTTGGAATTGGGTCTTTGTATTAAATGCAAAAATCTAGTGTAATTTGGCCTATTCATCTTTAATTGTCAGTCTTGTGGAGACTAGGAGTTATAGGTAATTCCCATGTAATTTTCATATTTTTTTTTAGGTGGTGCAGGTCATATCCTTTTTCTTGTTTTGTTTATGTTTCTTGGGTTTGTTTGTAGTCGTACTTGGTATAGACCGTGAGACACTGTATTTTTGTGAGGAGTATTTCTTATACTTTTAATTTCTTTCTTGAAATAAAATTTTTGTCTTATTTAAAAAAAAAAGCAAAATAAAGAAGAAAGTGACTTTTTTCAAATTCCTCCTTACCTTCTACCTCAATCTTGAGGGCAATATTCATTAGCTTAGCTAACCAAGCTCAGTGTCAATTAAAGTTAGTTCCAACCTTTCTGAGTGAGAATTGACCGAAAAAGGGACTTTACACTATAAAAATTGGGTATAGGTACCATGCATGAATTTTTCTCTCGGTTAAAAGAAATGTGTGACAGTATGTAGCATGATAATGCGATAAAAAAAAGTAAAACAAGATTATTAGTAGGTAGGGACTTTAAAATTAAATTATTAATTAGGTTATGTTTGAATAGGCGAAATATCAAGAGTTTTATTCCTGACTTTGTTAATAGAGCTAGATAATATTCGTTTCGGATATTATCTATATCTCGAAAAAGATTAAATTTATTAGCTAAAGAAACTACTTTTGCTCAATAAAGATATAGATTAGATTAAAGAAAAGCATATTTTTATCATATAAAAATGATTAAATTGTTTCATAATCAATATGTTTTAGATAAATAGATTAATCAATTTCAATTAATTTGATCAATAAATCAATAAATAAAAATGATTACCATCTATTAATTATTTTATATTTTATGCAAATTTTATATTATATTCAAAACATCATACGTGCAGTGTGCCGCACAATGTTTGATTCCTAATTTCCTATATATGGCCTAAACTATATTGCAACAGATAATAACACAATAACAAAAGGAATCCATGAATTTTCTCAAATTAATTTTCCATTACTGAGAAGGGTTATCCAAATTACATAACAAGCATAAAACTGAACATGAAAAGATATTGAAGCAATCAAAAAATAAACCAATGATACAACTAAGAAAAAACACATGTACGTATGGATGGGAATACAAAGCACTAAAGTCCAAACAACAATATTGGAATATTACTAAAGAAATAAATTTGAGATGATATAAGATATAGTGGATAATAATGTACTATAGTATCACTTTACTTTTTTTTTTTTTAAGTTAACCTAGAAGAATGATAATTGCTATATTATTAGCTAGAGATAAGTTTTAAGATAACATAAGATTTAACTTATATATATCTATCTTTGTAAAAAAAAGATAAAATAAAGCATATACATCTATCATATAACTTAATTATATATAAAGAAGTACCCGTGATCGAAGAAGAATAAGTACTAAGAAAAAAGAATAACAAAAGTGCATGCTTCAATGGAGTTAGGCGGCAAAGTAGTGTTGTTGATTTTTCTTTTAACAACTTTCATGTGGTGTTCCTCTGGTCGATTTCATCGTCATCATGGTCATGGTCATGGTCATCATAATCATGATCATGGTCAAGGTCATGGTCATGGTCAAGATAGTCGTAATAATCATGATCAAGATGATGATCATCGTTATGATGGTCATGGTCAACTTGATCATGTGATTTCCGGTTATGATATGATGGTCTCAAAAGATGGGAGAGGAAACTACACGCGCGTGTCTGAAGCTATTGAGAATGCCCCGAATATGAGTCTCACATTTTACAACATTTACATAAAGGAAGGTACTTATGAAGAGAATCTTTACATTCATCGCACCAAGACTAACATTAGGCTATTTGGTGATGGTGCTCATCGGACAATAATATTTGGCAACCGAACAAATAATGAAACAAATGGTCCCACTATAGGTATGCTACTTTTGATTATGCACTACCTCATTTAATTATTACATGCTTCCCACTTAGTTAATGAACTTCTTTTATTTGATTATTCTTGTTCTAATTCCTCTTATCTTTCGTGTTATTTAGCTACACATAGCATGAGTGGTATATACTAATTATCGTAAATAATATGATTAATTAGTAAGTGAAACATAAATCTTGTTATCATAATAAAGACACGAACATGCAATTTAAATGTTAGTTTCACGGTACAGAATTTCTATCCTTTCTGTATGTAAAAGTAAAAATACACCCAGTTCTTATGTACTAGAATAGATGTTCTTAGCTTTTAAACAATATTTAAAGTAAATTGCGTGATTGTGAATGATGATAAGTCCTCTATATTTGTAGTCCCAATTTTATTTAATACGTGAGACATTGAATCTGAAGCTACTGTCACCGGAATCTAATCGGCTACTATCAAAGGAGCATTCTTTTTCCGTTTCCATCTTCTTCTCTGATTTCATTTATCTCTCTCTGCAACTTTGGGTTCCTAAAGTTAAAGTTGGAAGGTTTATGACTCATTGGAGAAGATGTGAACCGAAAGGGATAAGAAACCTCCAACAACAATCTTATATTCATAATTGTTTTTCGGTAAACATGTTCCTGTATGTTCAATTCTTCTCATCAAAACAAGCTTATGCCTTTTTATCACAAATGGTTGGGAATCTAAGTTACTGGTGGGTGGAAATGTTGATATTGCTGTGGTGTTGGGATATGTGGAATCCTAAGAAGGAGATCTGCTATGCTCATGCTGTTTGGTGCTTCATGTTTGAAATCCAGTGCGCATCTCATTGCTATTTTTAGAGCTTGCGGAATCAGTACAAACAGGAATTTGATTTCTGTTCTTTTTCATGCTATTGGGTCTTTTGTTAAGTTTATTTGGTTTTTCTTTTGGCAATTTCACATGTCCTGTTCTATGTACCTTGGTATGGGACTTATATCTGTACTAAAGTTGTTGTTTGTTTTGGGCAATGACTATATATTGTACTCCTCTGCTTTTTAATGAAATTCTTTTCTTAAAAAAAATAAAATAAAATTATGCTACAACACATTGGCTTGTGGAACATTAGATTAGTAGAAGTGATGTTGCTGGCATTCTTTCAATTTTTTTTATTGCTTTTGATTAAAATTGAAATGGTTTGATGATTGGTCAGAGATACATGGAGAAAGATTCCAGGCTGCAAACATGAGTTTTGTGAACGACGCAGGATTAACAGCAGGGCAAGCAAATGCGGTTCGAAATGTGGCAAATAACACCATATTCTACGGATGCTCTATTGAAGGATACCAAGACACTTTATATGTTGTTAGAGGGTCACAACGATATGAGAACTGTGAGATCTATGGCACTGTTGACTTTATATACGGCAATGCAGCTGCAACCTTCCTTGACTGCGAAATCTATGCACGTCACAGAGGGATTGTGACATACACTGCCCAAGGAAGAGAGCGTCCAATAGATAGATCAGGGTTCCTATTCCAAAGATGTAATTTTACTATGTCCCCAGCAGATTATGGAAGAAAGTCAGATGTGAAAGCCACATTCGGCCGTCCATGGAGGGCATACTCATTAGTGCTTATAATAGAGTCCTACATAGATTCTATGGTAGATCCTATAGGTTGGCTCGAGTTTCCCGACCAACCTACTGATAAGCTTACTTATGTGGAATATGGCAATGTTGGGCCTGGCTCTAACACTGATGGGAGAGTTAAATGGCCTGGTGTTAAAGCATTTCATCACCTTCCAGAATTACTCCTTTTTCTCTCAGAGGATTACCCTTGGATTTCCCTCTCTCACAATATTACATGGAATTTAAACTAGGCTTCAATACATTTTTAGTATTTGTAAAGTAGGGGGCAATTTTTCTTTTATTAAAGTGTTAATAATAAATTTTGTTTATTAGGATTTTAATCTTTGTCTTGGATATCCTTATAAGGAGTAGTAGAATTTATTGTTTCTAAATGTGTATCACTTCATGTACCATTTATTTTGAATAGTTAAAAGAAATCCTATTAAAATAAAATGATGTATAACGTGACACTCGATTGTGAGATAACATATTGGAAAATAGAGTGTTTTTTCTTTTTATCTAGTTCACTTTCTAGTAGATTACAGTTGTAGTTTAAAAATTAATATTTTTTATAATATTTTTTAGTTTTTACATTTCTTACCCAATTTGCTTATTCGCATGAACGCCAGATAAAAAATTATCAAAAGTGAATTTACGTGAAGTAAGCATATAAAGATATATTTGCTCTTCAATTAGTTACGACAATTGTAATGTTTGGGTTTTTAAAATCTATACTACATTCGCATTATTTTGCTCTATTTTTGTCACATCATTTCCTATAAGTCTTATCTTTTCTAAGTGGCTTATCCAATTTATTTTTTTTTATAAACCAAATTGCATTAAGGGGCATTAGGGATACACAACCTGAATACGAGAGAGACAAAAGAGGCCACTACCTTACAGAGTTTTTAGCAGTAGCTATAATACAATGTAAAGGACCTTTTTTTTTTAACATCAAACAAAGATATATTATTAATACCACTTAAACCAAGGAGTAGAAGGGATATTCCCACCCCGACAGAAATTACAGTTGTTTAATACATTCTAATAGATTTAAAATTCAATTTCCAAATATAAAAACCATCTCTGTGTTATGAGCCTTCAATAATGTCCAAAAATGAACATTAATTTGCTCCACAATTTCCCACCTGTTACTCTATTTTTAAAGACAATTTTATTCCTAAAAATCCAAATATTCCACAGAATGACAAACCATAAATTTAGCCACCAAGATAATACACCAATTTGCAAAGCTAGGTGGTCATACTTACTGTAAATCATATTGGATCATTTTTCTTATCCAATCTAGGTGTTGAAAATATCTATGTTTCGTTGTACACCAGGCTCCGCAACTGTTAATATGTTTTTATATGGCTGAATCTTTTCATTCTAGATCTATTCCTAAATTTCCTGAATGGCTAAAGGGTATCTTTCCGGGATTCATGAACTCTTTTACTTAAGTCTCCTGGTAATTTGCTAAAATATCACTTACTCCCTTCGTCCCATTATCTTGGTAAAAGTCAAATAAGCCAACGAAAATAAGAGAATATCTATTTAGTATAATGTATTATTCATTCATTAATTACAAATTGATATTAGACAAATTTTTATATCATTACAATTAATACATATTGCAATATTGCCTCAAAAAAATCTTTAAATGTGTTTTCCTTATTTACTTATCAATCATCCATACACTATACAATCTTTAAGATTTTCATTGATTATTTTACTTTAATATGGGACAAATTTTTTTGCATTTTTTTACCAAAATAATGAGACGGAGAAAGTACATTATATAAATCGTCATTGAAAGCTTGTCCTGCTTTCGTTATTAAAGTATTACTGCCGCAAAATCTATACTAAAATTTGTAGATAGCTGAAATCTCTAATGGTTAATTGTTCTAAATTTCTTAATGTCGTGTCTTGTATGAAGTGCTTTCACGGGTTGGATCTATGCTTATTAATAATGTTATAATGAAGCTTTTAAAATTATGGAGATTTTCTCATAATGCCTTTAGATTATTTATCTTCTAATGAGGATCTTGTTTCTTTTCTCTATTGCCTAGTGTTGTTTTTAAATAATTAAACATATTCATTCCAATTTTTTTTGTTAGTCTCCCATTCTCTCACTACATTCTGTTCCCAAATTGTTATTTCTTCTTGCAATATTTGTGGGCTTGATAGTTCTATTATCAATTGTTTTCCTGAGTAGGTTTTTTCTACCTCCTCTATACCTTTCTTATATATAGATTATTTTGATATTCATAAATAGGGTTTTTCCATTCTGGTCGTCCACTATTTTTTATCCGTCTGAATTCTCATCTCTTTCTTCGTATTCCACTAGGGTTTTATACGCCTATGTCTTTATTTTGAGTTACAGAGCTGCATGTCCTTTTTGGTCATTCAATAACTTTTAGCTACTTCAAAAGCTAGTTTTGCCGAACAACACTATTTTAAATAGTCAGCTAAACAGCTATAAGCTGTCAGCTACAAGCTCACAGCTCCTAGCTAGCTTAACAGCTACAAGCTAGAAGCTCATAGCTACAAGTTACAAGCTCACAGCTACAAGCTAGTTTTGCCGAACAGACCCTTCTGGTTGTAATCTTTTGATATTATAATCTTTTGCCATTGACTATATCATCAACTAATTCGATGTTATTGTAATAAGGTTTAAAGGCATTACAAACTTCTTCACAACTTAGTCCTAATTTTGATTTTGAGAGCTTCTTCAAACATATCATCTATTTTTTCTCTTAGCTAGATTAGATTTGAGATGGTAGTGTCTTTAATTTCTTTATTATATCTTCTATTGTTTTATTGTTTTATTATATCCAATTTTTTGCATGTCCTCTTGTTGTTCCTAATTTTTTTATTTAGTCCATCTTTGTTATGGGTGAGTACCCCTTGTACACCTTATATACTCCTTCCGGTCCTATTTATAAGACCCTTTTGGAATTTTCATTTTGGTCCTATTTATAAGACCCTTTTTCAATTTTCAATAGAATTTAATTACTTCTTTACACTAACACCCCTATAAAATCAACACTTTTTAGAGTTCCAATAAAAATTATAGGGGTAGTTTTGGAAAAGTATATCAAATTTTCACAATGTCACTAACTAATTTATCCACTCTCCTTGCTGGGAGTGAAAAGTTCAAAAAAGTCTTATAAATAAAAGAGTATAAGTTTTGCTTTCTTCAAAAAAAAATTTATTATTTTCTTTATTTATTAGCCTAGTTCTAACTCTTGAATTTCTTTTTTCTATATCCTCAAGGGATTCTTCTATCTCTTCTTCTTCCCAAAACATTCCTTGTCAATATATTAACTTATTTACATTCTCATTCTTCGTCTACTGTTACCATAAAGGCCACATTATTTTCTTCTCCTTCTTATTTATTATGCGAATTCACTACTTGTGTCTATCTTCAGTTTTTAAGGGATGCTTTGTGTTAATGTCTAAATCTCATACTATATCCTCTGCATAGTGTTTTCATAGACTAAGCTATATATCTTTCGGGACTACTACCATATCATCTTCTTGGTTGAATTCATTTGATTTCCCCTGTAAACCAGCTAGGTCACTACAATCCATAAGCACTTAAACGAAGGAGTATAAGGAGTACTCCCAACCTCGGTAAAAATTACAATTGATTAATACATTCCAATGGATTTAACATCTAGTTTCCAAACGAGAAAACCAACTCTATGTTATGAGCTTTCAGTAATGTCCAAAAATGGACATTTATTTGCTCCACAATTTCACCAGCTCCTATTTCTCTATTCTCAAAGACAATTTTATTTCTAGAAGTCCAAATATTCCACAAAATATCTAACCATAAATTTAGCCACCAAGATTTAGCTTTTTTGTTCCAACTGAAGAGACCTGCATGTTGTAACAAGTTCTTTTTTCCATCCCTGTGCAACATCATATTTAAATTGAATTGTACATATAGGTGTTGCCAAATTACGTACACATCCGGGAAGAGGAATAGCATATGATCTATATCTTCGTCTTCTAATCCACATCTTGGGCACTTGATATTGTCTTCTTGCAAAATATCACTTTTCTTCAAATTAACTCTTGATGGAACCCTGTTTTCCAAAGCTCTCCACGCAAAACATGCAATTTTTGAAGGTGCTGAATTCTTCCAAAACTCTTTGTTGAAGCTTGCATCCAAATTCTCATTTTCTTGTTGTAACAATGCATAGACGCTCTTCACAGTATACATTCCTTCCTTATCATACTTACACCTTCAATCGTCTTTGATACCTTGCTTTGGTTTCTTTGTTTCCAATAACCTGTATAAAATTTCAGCCTCCTGCTTTTTCCAATAAACAAATTTCTCCTCCATTGTATATTCCATTTCCATTCTCCCTCTACCCAGTCACCCATATTACTAATTACACTGTTTCCGTTGTATATTCTATTTCCATTCTCCCTCTACCCAGTCACCCATATTACTAATTACACTGTTTTTATTTGAGGATATTTGAAATAATCTAGCGAACCTAATTTTTAATTTGCCCTCACCCAACCAAACATCATCCCAAAACAGAACTTCACTACCCTACCCCTAGCTCCCTTCTCACCCCATTGACAAACCATTTTCCTCTCCCACTCTCCTTTTCTACTTTTCCAAGCCCTCTCCACCACCCTGATCCTTTATAAAAACATTGCAGAGTTTCCTTCTACATAGCTCCTAAATATTTTTTCTTCGTATTTAGACACAAGAACCCTTACCCGTAGAACTTCTCTTTCTTTAATTATTCTTCATTTCCATTTCCCTATTAAAGCAAGATTAAAAAGTTCCATATCTCTTATTCTCAGCCCACCCTGCAACTTTGATTTACATATTGTACTCCACCTAATCCAACACACCTTACCCCTCACGCCCTCCTCACCCCACAGAAAACGCATAATTTCAGATACAACACATTTAGATGCATAAAACACAGATAAAAAAAAATATAAAGGAAGGGAAGATAATACTGACTTGAGCAAAGTAACACGTCCGCCAAATGAGAGCTGTTTTCTCCTCCAGGTTGAAAGCTTGAGATTCAAAGATTCAATAATAGGTCCATGAGCTTGCTTTAAAAGGGCTCGCCCCCAATGGGAGGCCTAAATATTTTAACGAGAGGGCACCTTTTCTGCAGTTTAGATAATTCGCCATTACTTCCACTTCATCACAATCACAATTTAAGCCCAACAGACTGCTCTTACGATAATTCACCTTCAATCCCGACACCATTTCAAAGCATCTGAGGTTGGTCTTCATTGTCAAAATATTCTCAAAAGAGAAGTCCCCAATTAATAAGGTGTCATCCGCATATTGTAAATGAGAAATCTGCACCTTTTGTATTCCCACCTTAATTTATAGCCTTTGAATAGCCCCTTATCAACAACACTTCTCATAAGGCCACTCAGCAACTCAGCAACAATCAGAAAAAAAATCAGAAAAAGGAAAGGAGCTAGCGGATCCCCTTGCCTAATCTCTCTCTGCAATTTAAATTCCTTGGAGGGGCTCCCATTTACCAACACTGAAACCGACGCTGAATTGAGACGACACTCAATCCATTTCATCCACTTCCAGCTAAAGCCCATCCTTCCCAATTTATTGAGTCATATGCCTTCTCAAAATCCACTTTGAGAATTTGACACTTCTTTCTTGTTCTTTTCACCTCTTCTATGATCTCTCTGATGCGATCACCACACTGTCAAGATGGATCTTCCTCCAACAAACGCATACTGTTCCTCAGCTATCACTGACCCAATTACTCTTTTTAATCTTCTAGCCAGTATCTTTGCAATTATCTTATAGATACTCCCCACCAGTGAGATAGGTCTATATTCGTTCAAGCCATTAGGAGAATCTGATTTTGGAGTTAACACAATGAAAGAAGCATTACTTCCTCTAGGCAACCGAGCATGAGCATGAAGGTCCTGAACCAATTTAATTATGTCATTTTACATCACTGCCCAACATCTCTTTATAAAGTTAAAATTGTATCCATCTGGATCCGGGCTTCGATCTCCATTGCACTCCCATACTGCTGATTTAATCTCATCTTCTTCTAACATTTTAGTATGCATATTGCAATCTTCTTCTGAAATTCTAGGAAAATTGACACTACTAGAAAATTCAGATTTAGAGACGGAAAAATAGAGACGGAATTTTGCAATTAGAGACGGAATTCGAATAAAATTTTGAATAATTGAATTCCAAAAATTAGAGACAGATTAATTCAAAAATAGAGACGGGTTTTTCCGTCTCTAAATTTTTCGTCTCTGAAACCGTCTCTAGAAGCGTCTCAAGAGTTTAATTTAAGCAGTTGTGATAGAGATAGAGACGGAACGGGTCCGTCTCAAAAATTAAAATAAGTTAGATTTTCCGTCTCTAAGGTTAAAAAAAAAAACAAAACGCTGTCATTTTGGTAAAAAAAAAAACGAAACGCAAGGGAAACACAGCCAAGTTCCTTTTCCCTCTTCCTTTTTCAGCTCACTCTCATTTTCCCTCTTCCCTTTCACTTCACACTCCAAAACCATCGCAGCCACCACGCCCTACACTCAACGGAGGCAGCATCATCATCGACGACAGCAACAGCTTCGTGGACGGTGACAATAGGGTTCTGCTTTAATTTGAGTGGTAAGCTTCGATTTCCTTCTATTGCTAATTTTAGGGTTACATAATTTGTATTTAAGGTTTTAATAATCTGATTCTTTTTTTTTGTTTACATGGGAGGTCTGGGACTAGAACCTATGACCTGGGGGAGGGGGAAATCCTAAGTGTCCCTGCAGCCACCAACTGGACTGTCTTACGCAGACAATAATCTGATTCTTTTATGTAGTCTTTTACATATTCTGGATCCTCCACCCACTGATCATTTATCTTCAACCCCGTGATCTCTAATCTTTTCCTGTTTCTGTTAATCTTCAACCCCGGGATCTCTAATCTTTTCCTGTTTCTGTTAATCGCAGCATGAAAGAACCTTAAATTGCTATGCCCATCCTTGACCCATCTTAATCTTGATGATTTTTGCTGAAGTATATTATCCTTTAGCTTACGACTAGAATCCATCTTTATTGCGGCTGAATCATTTTGATTCCTTTTGAGGTCGAGGCATCTATTATTACATTTATATTTACTCCATACTGCACTCCACTATGATTTTAGCCTTTTCCTAATGATTCATATGCTTACCACTAATCATACATATCCTTTAATTTGAATTCCTATTTTCAGAGTATTCAATATATCTCGATTATTTTTGAACAGATCAGGGCTACAGAAGAATATGCCAGAATTTTTGCTCATACCAAACTTCTAACGCAGCTAAGATTGTTGTAGGGATGGCAATTGGACCCGGACCCGCGGGTACCCGCGGGTAATACCCGCAATGGGTCCGGGTCCGGGTCCAAAAAAGAGACCCGTGGGTCCAAAGAATGGACCCGTTTGGGTACCCGCTTTGAACGGGTCTGGGTCCGGGTCTGAGATATTCAGACCCGTGGGTACCCGGACCCGTTCATATTTACATATGTGCATTATATATATATATATATATATATATATATATATATATAATTTAGTATGTTTGTGTTTAACGAGAGAATTTCTTTGATGTCTGCGAGTGTTTAATGGTGATAAAGATTAATATTAAGTAGAGTGTGTAATAATGTATTAAGGATCCCTCGGTCTATAAAAAAACATAGAAATTAATTTAAAAAATAATTTTTTCTTTAAAAAAAATTGATAATGGGTACCCGCAAAACCCGTCTGGGTACCCAAAGACCCGCCTACCCATTATGCAGCGGGTACCCGGATGGGTTCGGATCCAGTAATTGAAGAACGGATCCGGGTCCGGGTACCCCATTACCCGGACCCACCCGGACCCTTTGCCATCCCTAGATTGTTGTTTTCATATTTTACTTCCAACTTTTCTCTAGCTAGGATTACTTATACGACTTCTGTTCCGAATTCCTTCCTACCTAAATCCTTTAACCATATATATAAAAATTAATCCAATGAGGACAACTCTTTTTCACGTGTCTTTCTTATAATTCTTTAATAGTTTCTTTATCAAAGACATCTAATAATATTGTTGCTACACTTTATCAATTGAGTTCTAATATTTAAAGGTGCGTGCTGATTGATATAAAACCCAAGGATTAAGAGTTTTAATATGATTATTATTATTATTATTATATAATCTCTATATTATTAAATTTTAGGATTGAACTCAGGTGTGAAACCGCAGCCCATAAAAAACAGGTTTATGAACAGTGGCACCTTTTACTGTAGGTCTACAGTAAAAAGGCAAATGTGTTGGTGGTGTTCTCTATATTCTTAAATTTCAGAATGAAATCAGGAATTACACAACAACTTTTAAAGTTACTGTTCATCAACGGTAACTCATTTTAATAATTAAATAATGTAATTGCTGCCCCACAAACAATGCTTATAGTTACTGTTGATCTACAGTAACAAACATAGCTTCTATCAGAAGCCTCTTTTCTCTCCACACCTCTCTCATTTGCTTACAGCATCTTTCTCACTCATTTGCTATTGGCAACACATCTCTCTCTAGAAGAAAATATCTCACACATCTCTCTCTTCAAATTTCTATTGCTCACACATAATAGTCGAAGGTAATATCTCCTTACTCGAAATTTCTCTTCCGCAAATATTTGGGTACGATTGCGATTTTCTTCTTCCTCTTATTCGTTTTCCTCTTTTGCAATTTGTTCCTGATTGGTGTTGTGTTTTTTATTTTCATGATCACCTATAGATGTACTCGGTTTTTGGCTACCATTCATAGTGAGATTCGTAGTGTACATCAACTGCTCGAGAAAATGCCCACATGATTGCTGAAGGTATTGTACTCTTTCTTTTTCGTATTTAGATTTCACCCAAATATATTCAAGTCTTTTTTATGAATTTGTTTTGGGTATTAGAAATACGTATGTGGTGTTTGTGAAAATTTCTTTTTGAAAGAAATGTTGATTTTTTTATGTGTACACTTGATTTATGCCATTTACTTAAATCTGAAAATGGGTTTTGATTTCTGAAAATAGTTTGGTTGATATTTTTTGAGGATGCACAACTTCTATTGCCTCATCTATTCTGGATCAATAATGAGCACATTGAAAATATAAGCAAAAAGACTTGCTGAATCTCTTTTCCTGAATGATGTTTTGTCCCCTGGTCTACATTTTTATATTGCTGATGTGAAGGCTTTCAGTATTTTTGTGCTACTTTTCAGTAGGTTGTTTTAGTGGGAGTTGCAAAAGTCTAATTGTTTCATGTGTTGGAACATATAATTCCAAGGTAAATGTGTTGTTAGTGATTACATATTATACACATGATAATAAACAGCAAAATGTTTTTAAGTCATTGCGTCTTATGTGAATGTGAACGTTATGAAAGTTTGAGTGCAGGAACTCACTCTGATATTCAGGGGAGGTATAGAAGTCAAAAACCTATAGTCAAGCTTATCAAAAAAAAAAAAAAAAAAAAAAAAGAAACCTGTAGCCAAAGATGTCTCAAATATTACAAACCAACCTTAACCTGTTCATGTGGAAGGTAATTAGATCTCTACTTGAACATTGAAAGCAAATTGCTTTGCTAATTATAGTTATAATTATAGTATTGATTAGGAAAAGGGTTCAAAGATGTTGTTCAAACTAAAAGGGTTGCTGAATTATATTGGAATCTTCAAAGTATGGATTTATTTTTAAATTTTTGTTGGTATGTGTGTTTTGAATTTCATACATAATCATCATGGGTCCATCAGATATGCTAAAGTAAATGCCTTTTCTTTTTATGACAATTCATACTTCTTGATACCATGCAACATATTTTGTGGCATTTGTTATCAGGAAAACCATCATATTAAGTAGATATGTTTTGCCGACCACTTTCCTGTGTCATTGCAGATAAAAGTGTGAACTTCAATGATCAATTAATATTCTCAATTCTTGATAGACATCATGTAGAATATTTGAATGCTTTTGATGTGCAGATTTTTAATAAATATTGATTCATATATGTTATAAAAAAGCTTGGGCTTTTATTTGTTTATGATATGGAGAGTGCAATTGCAGTTTGTAGAAACTGAATCAGTTCAATCCTATAGTTTTAATCACAGAAAAATCATTGATAATTAGAAGTGGGTATCCATGATTGAAGAAGTAAGCATGATAATTGGTCCCGGTGTATTCTTTTTGAAATGTTCAATGATGTAATTTAATTAAATGGCTTGATATGGCCTCATTGGAAGTAAGTCTTCAATTTCTTTCAAATGCACAATCTCATCATGATTAACTGATCTTAAGGCTCTCCTTTCATTGTTAATTTTTCTAATCATGGCTGTATTCTCTGAGTAAGATGGTTCATGTGATATAGATGCAATGTTATGTTTTGAAATTATGTTATTTTCTTCTTCTAAACCAGTTATGGTACCAATTGATTCAATTTCTGTGAAAATGTTGAAAATTAAAGATTCTATTTCGTCTTGATTAGTATATTCTGCTTTAGGAATACATTCAAGAGTGAACAGTTCAAGGAGGAAAGAATAAAATTTTGCATAAATGGAAAAGGAAAATACTTGCCAAAAATCTTACTCAGTACAAATTTGAGTTCTGAGCATTACTTATTCAGCTCATAAATGTTGCTTTCACAACATTTACATTGTCAAAGAGAAACTAACTACCTGAAGGTGAACAGCTTGGTTTAGTGGTGTGAGCGGTCTTCAAAAGCAAGCTATGCTTTTCCTTTGCCTTTTCAAACATTTGCTATCACATGAAGGTAATGATCATCACTTACCTTTTTGTTTTTGTATATTGATTACTACTACTACTATGCAATGTTTAAACGGAAATGTATTTTTGGATCCATGAATTGGATTAGTTTTCCTATATTTGATCAGTATAATCAATCATATCATGTGCATATCAATCCATTTTTTTTAATTGTTTTTGGGTTGCTTAATCAACAGTTATTTTTATAATTTGCTCCCTGATCTTAGGTACTGAACACATTACTGAAGCTGTAAATAGGAAAAATATATTGCTTTCCTTAACTCATGATAGTTAGAAAGCAATGTGGGAAACTCTTTGTTAAGGTTATTCACTTGAGATCTCTGTGTATATGGAACCAGCAGTAGTGATCATTTTCTTTATTCTTCTTTGTGCCTTCTCTCCTGTGTCGGATCTTTTCTGCAAACTTTCATTTGTGCATTACAAACGTATTTCCAAACATGCTATTAATTGATCCTTCCCTTCAATGTGGGGTTTGAATCTTGGGCCTTCTTTCTTTTTATGGGACTAAGTTCCTTATTGTTTGCCACTTAATCAATCAGTATGCAATTATTAAGGCCTCCTAAGTTTATGCTATTATTGTGCCTTGGTTTTAATTCTTTGTACGAATATTGTTAATCGAGTTTGTCAAGATTTGGTGTCATTTGAGTGTTTCTCCCATACCATAGCTTGGGTCATTTGAGTGATTTTATTGCATATGCTTTTTAATTCACATATAGCTTTTAGTCCCATAAGATTGAATCTTTTTGTCCTTGCATCAAAATCTTTTTAATTCACATATGCTTATATAGCTTTTTTAATTCACATATAGCTTTTAGTCACGTATGCTTTTTAATTCACATATAGCTTTTTGTCCTTACATTTAGGAGGAATGAAGAAGCTTTTAGTCTTGAACTGGATAAGTTTGGTCCTTATAGTGAAAAATGTGGTAACAGAATGCTCCTATAGCATGGTAAATTGTCAAGCACTGCTATCTATTGAAAGCTGCAGCAGAACTAAAAGAAGATTACCAGGTGGGAAGTTCACATTCTTGAAAGGTGCAGCAGATTTATTAATGACCAAAGAAATACGAGCAACATGAATCCTTAGATATTCAATATTTGGTATATATTTGGTGTTAAGGATGATTGTCATGATCCTGTTAATTAATTCAGTTCTATTTGAAGTTGGAAAAAAATTGCTGTGGAGGAAGCAGAGATTAATCAAATGCAAACTATATCACAGGTTAGTATATCTAAGTCAACTAAAAATAGCAGGTTAGAATATCTAAGTCAACTAATAGTAGTTTCTAATTTGCAAAAACATAGGAGATATGAATGACTGTACATATGAATGCTCTATTGCTTCTCCTTTCATGCTCTCTCTCTCTCTTTTTTCAACTAAAGACAATGAAGCTATGTCTCTTATGCAATAAGAGACAATATTTATATAAATACATAGCTATGTCTCTCTTTTTTTTACAACTAAAGATAATAAAGCCGTGGATAATTTATTATATACCTCTCTTTTAGAATTTGCAGATCTCAACATATGGTAGCCAACTAACCATATTCTCTTTCATTCTCAACTCAGATACAGTATGATCATTGTGTAATCTTAATATTCTCTATTTTAGAGCTGTAGTTTATGTTTTAAGTGCAGTTATTTATTCAATTTAGTTACGAAAATGCAAGCATGCTCAAACATTTTTGTTACTTTTAGAATATCTCAGTTTTACAAAGGCATGCATTTGGTCTCTACTATTCTCAATATTCTTTGGTCTCTACTATTTTAATTAAATTGATTAAAATTTTATATGCTTCCCAAATGAGCAAACTAACACTTTTAAATTTGCTAATAATTAAGGTCATTGAGAATGATCTTGATGAACAACCACAGGGTTGCTGCATAGCATTGAGATAAAGCAATTTGGTTCAGCTGTGATTCAATTTGGTTCTCTGTGATTCAATTTGACTTTATGTATTTTGATTCAGTTGTGAGGTAAATCATTTTATCAAGTTGCTTTGCTGCCAAGAACTTTCTTCTGTGACTGATAGGTGCTTCTTGATACCTTTTACAAATCTAATTATATATGTTAGTGAAAACAAATGTTTCCTTTGCTAGAATTTGGAGAATTGAGATTATGAAACGTTATTGTAATATACTTTAAATTCTGGACAACATTGTCGAAGATCGAATAATAATGATGGAAAAGTAGTTATTATATTCAGTTTATTTTTCCTTGCCATGTTCCATCTATCTAAACAGGCTCAATAGTTATAATTTAACATTGATATGTAAGGGAG
Organism: Crotalaria pallida; assembly: GCA_037953625.1. Taxonomy (NCBI): domain Eukaryota; kingdom Viridiplantae; phylum Streptophyta; class Magnoliopsida; order Fabales; family Fabaceae; genus Crotalaria; species Crotalaria pallida. The sequence goes on along the minus strand of CM075651.1, from coordinate 155,320,741 downwards.
TGGTCTTATACTCTTATTCTTCTTATGCTATTGCACCTAATTCACTACCAGTATCTCATATTCTCATTACCTTCATAAATTTCAGCCTTGCAGGTAACAGGTGCTCATCTTGATCATCGATGACATCAGTGATTCTCCTGTAATCATTAGAAAGGTAGATCTCTCTTCTAAAAGCTACTACTTAATTGAATCCATGCATGCTCTTAATGGTTGATAACTACTCATGTCCATATTTTTAATATAGACTCAGATTTGACTTGAAACTTTTAATGTATATAGCAAATATAGCAATAAAATTTTGCTGTTGCTATTGCTGTTTGTTTGCTTACTGCTGCTGTTTTTTACATTTTCTTAGTTTATGCTAATGATTAAGGTTTATCCTCATTAGAGGCACATGATAGTTCTATTATTTCTTAAGGATTATCAAGCTTTGAATCTCACTTTCTCTTGGTTTTATATTTTCCAGGGTGCTCACTACATTTTTATGGTTTTTGTCATGGAAATGACTGAGGTGGATGAATGGCGGTAGCTTATTGATAACTAGAGAGGAACAATCATGTCAATTGAATATATTTTGGGGGCATCAAGGGGCTATTGAAGTTAGGAATCATGCTACCACATCTAAGGGAAAAAGGTGAGTAATTTTGAAAAATCATGTTGTGATTAACTATAATAGTTATATTTGTGATTGGTTCAAACTATCTACGGTGTGAACATTGGGTAGATTTTTGGTTTGTTTGTATCAGACATTATTTTTGAAGAGGGGGTCTGTTGCTATGATATTTTCTTGATCATACTAACCATTTTAATTCAAAGTATTACACTATGTTTCCTTTTCCTTTTCAGCTGCTTTATTATATGTTATCACGTTTTTCCTTGATCACTGCTTTATTATATGTCTTTCATCATATAATTAGATACTGAGAGAGAATCATGCATATCCTGAGGACTATCCAGAGCAGAAATAAAATCACTTATGAGATTGAAGGATGAATCCTGCATATGGTCTTTGTAATATTGAAGTGATGAAATTGAAGATATTGATGGTATGGTGGTTGTTGGTTTCACTTGGTCAATCTTTTTCAAGTTTCTCTCATGTCGAATGTGCATCAAAGAAGAGGTAGTTCACACTTTCCCTATGCATTTTCACATTTTAAGCCAAAGCTTATGCATCTTTAATGGGTTCTTCATTTTTTTTGTCTGATCTCAATACTTAGTGCATATCAAACTTGGTTTTTTATGAGCAAAAGGAAATAATTTATGCTATAGGAAGACAACTAACAAGACAAGGGTTTATCATAATTTACATTGGAAAGCTTGCTTATTGATGCCTGCAATTGGTTCTTCACTATGATCCTTTCTATTCATCCTCATATTATTAGGGATGAGGATGATTTTAAGTCAAAAGTATGCAATAGTTTTCTTTATAGAACATGAGACTAGATTGATGCTTTGGTTGTGTCAGTTTTCTACTTATTATATTCATGTCATTTGGCAGTTGAAATGCGAAACTCTGGTATTGAAATAATTTTATATTTGAAAACTTGACCATCTCATGTCATGATCTTTGATATTTTTTTCTCTTGCAATTCGACAGCGGATTTAAATTTTAATCTCTCGAAGTTAACTTGGGACACTTAAATTGTTAATGCAAGAGATAGGAAAGGATAAAATTATGTGTTCATCATTATATCAATGTTCAAGGAATGTCAAAGATTTTTAATGATATATAATTTATCTAATATCGTTGCTGAAGAAAGCCCGTCACGACATTGAGATAGCCTCAACTTTAAATGCAGTGAACGAGCATAAAGGAGGAAAGAGGCAAGTGAAATGCCACTATATCAGTCACTTCTATTATAAGTAGAATACTGCTTGACCATGTGCTCTCTTCTAAGTAGAAGTCAATTGCCTAATATTGTCCCAAATCAGGTATTGAACCAGAGAAACCTTTAAAACTAATGATTAGAGAACTTTATCTGAAATTAGAGAACGTGTAAATATGCAATGTGGTTACTTGCCATATGGATACTGCCCAAGCATATGTGTGGACTGTGGAGAAAGTTTTAATCTTTTTGTGCTGCTCCTACTGTTGGTGTGCTATTGTGTTAGTGCTGCCCTACAGGCTGATGCTATTGCTGGTGTGCTGCTGTGCTATAATGTTGGTGTGCTGTTATGCTTCTGGTTTGCTTCAGGTGAATAAAAGTTGAATATTTTTTCCAACATTATGTTACAATACGATCTATCTTACTTATCCATTTCCTTTATGAGTTTAGGTACTGTGTATAAGCTGAACATTGGAAATAACAAGATTTCATTTATTAGTATTGTTGTTTGCCTCCCGATTAGTTCTCTTGGATTTATGATATCTATTTGATTTTTGTAAAACATTTTTTTCTCTTTTTTAAATCTTATATTATGTTCAATTAATGCCAGAATGTAGTCTTGCACTTTGAAGCATGAAATGCTTAAATTTATTATATTCTCATTCATTTAGAACTTCTCTAATATCCTTTCTCTCTTATTCTTTTTGACCTTTTGTTGGTTGACATTGCTTACTGCTGCTGCTTTAATCCTTGGTAGTTGCTACAATTTCTTACTATTGTAATGGTTGGCATTTCAAAGAGGGTACCAAGCAATTTTAATTAATGTCGTTTGTCTTTTTCAATCTCTTCACTTTGTCCCTCATGATTTTAAGACTTTAGCACCCTTCCATTAGTATTTCACACTATTTAGGTGATCATGTGTATAAAATCTTTTGAGCCAATTGATTTATTTGAATTCATATATTTGATTACCAGCACAGTTGCGAGAAACATTTTTCATGATTTTTTTTTTGTTGTGCTTTCAGACTCAAAAAGATTGCATTGCTTTTAAAAACATTCAAAGTCATATTATTATCACTCGAGCTACTAATAATTTCCTCTTCTCTCTTTGGTTTGTTTCATTTGCATCATTTTGTGTGGTTTCTTTTCCATCTCAATGGTTAACCTATTATTCTCATCTTTATTCTTCTTTTTCCCCTGTAGGTGGCCGTAGAATTCTCAGTCTTCTAAATTTGCTGGCAAATCATCATAGGTTGCAATCTCGAAGAAGAATATTCAAATTTACTATAAATGTAAAATAGTCCCCTTAAGCGAAGAAGTGTAAAATAGTCTCTCTTTAATTTAGGAATTATCCACTTCTACTAATATATTCCTTCCATCATATTTGAATTATTATATATGTTGCATAGCATTATGCACAATTATTGGCCTGAAACAGAAGAAAATCTCTGACATGGAGTATTTATTTTCAACATCATTCTACTCAGTGTGGATGTGAATCACATCAACTTTTTTTGTTTTATTATGAGAACACCTTTGTTGTTAATACCACTTTCTCTTTAAATAAATGTACAACTTCTAATTTTTTTAAGAATTTTTCTGTCACTTCTAATGAATGTGTTGTCAATTAACATAACTATATCCTAATGACACACTTGCACTACGATTAATTACATAATGAAAGGTATCTTAATTTATAGTCGTATCATAACATCATAATTGATTAATAGGCCTTTTATAACTTTATGACTCAAATGTGTGATTGCAGAGTATTTCACAGCCTCTTCAATTATCTATTACTATATGCATTTTAGCTCTGGAATGTCTTTTCCTTTGTGTTTGTTTTGAAGTTGGTTGTTTAGTGTGGTATTTAGTTGTTATGTGTTTAAAAAAACTCAATCTAAAGAGATATGGCTGAGGTGGATTTGCCAAGATTTATATGATGTTTAATTCAGAGAATGCTGTAGTGTTTTGCTGTCAGGATGAGAAGGTGCAAAAACTTTGGTATTCTTTAGTCCAAATGTTGGTAGCTTTTGTTGTTGCGCAGAAGCAGTGAATATAAATCTGCCATCATTATCACTGATCTATTTATTTGCTTCATTTCATAGCAGTAAGGCTCAATGATTTTTATATGATTTGATACATTATTTATATCATGCAGGGTATTGTGACAACTTCATTGATTTCAAGTGAATACTTGAAAAAATTATCTGGGTAAACTTAAGTTATTAGGACCTATCATTAACTTCCTTTTATTTTTTTGCTCTTTCAAACCAATGCACCGGGTGCATAGGTTAATCAAACCTTAGAAAGTAAATTATTATTGAAAAATAATACACTTAATGACTTAAAAATTAATTGTTTAGTTCTTACTATCATGCATAGGAAAAAAAACAGTATTTTTTTACATAATTTCCATCATCAAGAACTTGGGAGTTCGACAAATGGCAAATAAATCATTGAATAAAAAAGAACTAAAAAATTTTTAATTTTGATGATAAAAATGACAGATTTAGGTACAAGACATAATTAAAATCTATCGAGTCATAACAAAATTCAACTGAAATCATGGGGTTATATATTATATATTCATAATTAATTAATGTTTGACTTGTGCATGGCACAAGTCTATAGCTAGGTTACTAACATTAGGCATATTTATTGGCCTGCAACATGAGAAAATCAATGACATGGATCATTATTTACAACAACATCATTGTCCTCAGCTTCGATGTGAATCACATCAACTTTTTTTGGTTTTGTTATGAAAACACCTTTGTTATTAACACACACTCTCTCTCTCTCTCTCTCTCTCTCTCTCTCTCTCTCTCCCTCCCTCTCTCTCTCTCTCTCTCTCTCTCTCTTGAAAATATTAACACTTTCTCTTTAAATATATGTACAAATTTACCTTTTTTTTATGAATATTTCTTTGTCACTGTAATGACTATGTGCTGTCAGTTAAAACTATATCCTAATATCACATGTACAGTACGATTAATTACTGCATGAGAGCTATGTTTATTTATAGCTGTATTATAACATAATAATTGATTAATACTTAATTCACGCATTTTCAATAATTTTTTTAGGAAAACAACTTTGCTAAATCAACAAAATATGACTAATTAGTTATATAATTTATCTCTTCACAATTGATTAACGATTTACCTAAGCATTGCAGCTCTCTTATTTTGAATTTTTTAAAAAAATTAAAAGTTTAATGTTTTACATGGATATTTTGATTTTATTTTCCGAAAGCGATTTGATTTTTAAAGGGATAGATTCACCATAATCATAATTAAGAAATCATCATACAAGTTATGGAATAATAAGATAAAAAAACTATTTAAGATTAACATTGTAATATTTATTTATAGGAATTAATTAACAATTAACCCGTGCATCGCACGAGTCTGTTAGCTAGTAATTCTAAATTTCTTTCTATATATACTACATCTTCTAGTTTTGTTTCCTCTCTGTTACTACTAAATGTTGAGTTTCTTCTTAGGGTTTTACTTCGATACCCTTTCAAAATAAAGGGTTTTAGTACCCTCTCATATTTATTCAATCAAATTATGAAAACTCCAATATATTATCATGTGAAAAAAGTGTATAAGTTTATTAAAATTTTGTAATCAAATATGTTTGATCATTTGCAAGATTTTATAACTAAATCAGTTCACAACCACTCTCAAATCATGAACCTTAATATCAAGTTTTTATTCATCTTCGGGCTAGTAATATTAACATCATGCCACTATTATCAATCTTCTTGCTAGATATAACAATGAGAATAAGAACACTTCACTGTATCAGATTAAAAAATTGTATTACTGCAGTTGAGACATAATCTTAAGCACACAAGAATATATGTTCTCGTCTAAATTTAGTACAGATTTTTGAGCACCAAAAACATATACAAGAACATCTTAACATATAATCTTCGGTCTTTATTGAGTGCAAAAAATATGTCGGTGTAAATTTCATTGACTTTATTGACATGGTAATATATTGTACTTGTCATTATTTAATTGAGAAAATATGAAAGGATACCAAAACCCTTTATTTTGAAAGGGTACCGAAGTAACACCCTTCTTCTTAACATTATTCTTCCACATAACTAATATTATCAACATAATTTCTTTATCACTTGAGGAAGATCCTAACTAGTATCTTTTAAAGCTTTTTAATCAGCCAAGTACTTTCTACTTTCTTCTAATGCCTTTTGATATTCTTTTAATTTTTTTCCAAATCTGACATAAACTAACTTAGTTCTTAACTTGGTTTATTTAGCACAAGCTTAATTTCTGGATCTGGATTTCTAGGTTTTCTACTTGTTTAGACTGTGTTTCTAAAATACCTTTTGTTTCTAATTCTTTGGTAGTTGTTCTCAAGGGAAAGCCTTCTTTAAATTCTTGAGATTTATCTAGAATTATTTGATTAGCCGCTTGATCCTTAGTGTCATCTAGATTTTTCTTTTTTTTAAAAAAAAAATAAAATTTCTTCAGTAGTTTTTCTAATATTTGAAGATGTTGTTGTTCTAGCTTTCGTCCTTATGTTATTATAAAATCTGTAAGACTATTGAGTTGGCTATCTGAGGAGTGTAAAAAATGCTATTGACCTTCTTTATTTACTCCTAGATTATGAATTCAAAAGCTTGCAAACAAGGTCTAATACTTTTTCTTTTGTGAAAAGTTAACGAGTTTAATTTGAACCACCTTGTGAAGCTTTTTAAGAAACAATGAAATATATAACAACACGTACAACGACATATTGATACATGATCAAGATAGCACGACAACTTAGTTGATTTCAACAACCACATGAACAAGTTCGAAAGGAAATATCAAATTCACCGACCAATTACAGATAATGTAGAACAATTCATAAAAATATAGTAATGAAGAAGCATGGTTAAATTGTCCTAGATTGCATTTCAAGCCGGGAGCTCTTATTTAGTCTCCAGTGCTGCAGCTATATGAGTTCAGGGAAAAGCCTGTGAAGATTCCTTTGCAGAGGCATCAGAGACTCTTTTCTTGAATTCCTCAAGAACTTGGTTGGCTTCTTCATGTTTAGCTTCTGATGCACTTGCTCATGGCCACTCTGAGCATCGATAGTTAGCTTTTGAAACTCAATGGAAACCTTATAGCTGCAATTCCATGACGCAATTTCATTAGCCGAAAGACATGACTAACTAATAATTAATTAAACTAACAGATATTCCACAAACGACAATAACACCATATTGGAAAACAATAAATATGGAAAAACACAAGCAAATGGCAGCAAACATATTGAAAGTTTTAAAGCATGAGCCTCAGATATTTAGGTACATCACTTAACTAATCAACAAACAACAATAGCACCATATTGGATAACAATAAAATTTCAAGATATACTCCCAGATTACCCGGATAGGATCATGTATATAACACCATATCAACTTTTATTAACATAACATTTATGTATTTATTATCATAAATATAGAATATCACATGCAAAAGGCAACAAAGATAAGTGAAAATTTTTAAGAATGAGCTTGAGATATTCACCTACATTTCATAAGTTTCAAGAAACAACAAAAGCACAAAATTTGATGTCGACAAAATTACAAGATACATTAAAAGGCTAGGATCATGTGGATAACAACTTTACAAATATAATGTGTGCAAACTGCAAATAAAATAACTTCCATAAACTTCGATGGCAGTCTACTACATTACCCTCAAGGATATTATCTTCCAATTGAAGAAAAGAAATAGGATATTATATAAATTATAATATTAATTAATGAAACCAAAACAAATTGTCCACAAAGTCAGAACCAAAAAGTTGACGGAACCAATATCAAGATACAATGTAGAACCAAGAAATTAGCCCATACCTTCCCATCTTACCAAGAGCCTTAGCAAGGTTCTCGCATGCTGCAATTCGATCTACATGATCAGGCTCCAGGGAAGCATCATAGATATCCTTTGCCAAAGTGAACTTCTCAATTGCTAACTGGGGTCTATGCAACCCCAAATATGCTTCTCCCAAACTGTTGTAAATTCCACCCACTTTAAAATGCTTGGGGCCGAAGCAATATTTGATCTTTTCAAGAGCGTTTTCCAAATGAGGAATGGCCTGCCGCCACTTTTTTGTTAGCAATAGTAACATCCCAATACTTCTAGAGACAGATCCCTGACGCCACTGCTCTTTTGGGAGCATACCAAGAAAAGCCAGTGCCCTCTTGTGCAAAGTAATTGCAGCTTCGTACTCTTTGATGACTTCGTATTGCCAACAAATCTTGGCATATGCGTCAGCAACTTCCAACGGCGAACTCCCTTCTCTCTTGCCAAGAATCATGAGAGAGTTATTCAATTGCTTTTTGCACTCCCCAAAATTTCCCTGATCAGCATACCATTTGGCCATGGATATAAACGCACGTGCTCGATCACTATCGCTGACCTTGTCCACCTTATGCTGCAGGATACTCTTCAAATTTCCGGCAGCATCATCGTACCTTTGCAGATCAATCATCATGTCAGTGGCGTGAATCTTAGCGCTCAAAAAATTAGAGTGAAAACGACGGTGCTTCTTGTAAATCCTCTGCGCCAAAAAGTCCTGTTTTAGCGCCTCAGCATACTCCCCCAACCCACCATAAATACTCGCCAGAATACACCTATCATGCGCTTGCTGGTATTCAATATCAGAATTCAGTGGAAACAATTGGGTATGCAATTCCAAAGCCTTCAAACTAAAAGGGAGTGCCTCCTTATAGTTCTCACCCATGATATAAGCTCGAGAAAGATCGGGCAGCAAGCCATGAAGCACAGCCCAAACATCAGAATCTCCGAGACCATCCTCATCTTGCATCTTACCCACCATCGTATTAGACTGAAGAAATAACCCTATAGAAGTATGGAACCTATCCATCTCAAAATGAGTACGACCAATCAAATGCAAAGCGAACGCAACAAGCAAAGAATTTTTGCTGGTGTTGGTGTTCTCATGTTGAGTTTCAAAAGCTTTGAAAGCCCTGTTGGCATAGTATTGGGCTAGTTCATGATCCTTACCTTCTCGCTCGAGCTTCATGCCAATCTTGAGAGAAGCCAAACCAAGCTCACTGTCATTCAAAGTTCCAGCCTTTGAATTGAATTCAGTGATCATTTGCTCAGAAGTTGTAGCTGGAAGATATAATAAGCATTGATATAAATTGAGGAATTCATCACCTAGCCTAGCCATGGCAGCAACAGTAGTCTTGGTGAGTGAGTGAGTGGAATGAATGGAAGAGAGAGTTTTGAGTTAGAGAAAATCGGGTTTTGAGTTTTGAGTGACAATAAAGAAAACAAAAGAAGACACTCACAGATGCAAGTGGGAAATTGTTGGAACAATGAAAAAGGGTGGAAATGAGAATGATGAGAAAATGGGAGGAATTGCTTCAAATATATAGACCCCAAAAAAAACATTGGATTGGGCCACAAGTTTGGGCTCATCCTAGAGGCCTTCTTCTATCAATTCTAGAAAAAAAATTTATTAAATATGTAATTAATAAATTTATTAATTAAGTATTAAAAATTATTAAATTATAATTAATGACTAATTAAATACATATTTAATTAAATATTAAAAATTATTAAATTATCAGTATAACTAATTAAATACATATTTAATTATAAATTAATTTGTTATCAATCGGGTTAGAGTAATTAATGTAATTTTGAAAAGTATTATAGGGTATAATTGATACATGAAATATTGAATGTAGTTCTCTGAAAACTAACTTTCATAAACTATAATCTTCTTTTATAAAAGCTAGTACAAAATGGATGGAAGATGTGAGATTTTAGTTGGGAACTTGTAATTGTTTAGTTAATTGTTTGAAATAGAGCTATTCAGCAAAACTAGTTGTGCAAGTAGATAAAAATTATTAAATGATCGGAAAGAGTATACAATATTATTTTATTTATATTCATTATTTTATTTTTTTATTTACTAACGGTATAAAAAAAACTTACGAGTATTAAATTATGATAATTAATAAAAAATTAATTATTAATTATGTAATTAATTAATTAAATATTAAAAACTCAAAAAATTATAATTAATAACTAATTAAATACATATTTAATTAAAATTAAATTGTCATCAATTCGAATAGAGTAATTAATATAATTTTAATAAATATTGGACTATATAATTGATACGCGAACTACTGAAAACTAGTTTAGTTTCTTGAAAGTGGTTCTTTGAAAACTAACTTTCACAAGTTATAAGCTATTTTTTTAAAGATAGAAAATGTTTTTAAGTCGTGTTCACCAAACGGGACTGTTAGATTATTGGTTGAACCTAAAAGATATCAACTACCTAAAAAGATCCTAGCTAAGCACGCCGAACAGAACATCATGGTCTATTATGCAAAACTAGCATATAGCTGTGAGTTATAAGTTTATAACTGTGAGCTTGTAACTATGAGATGTATATTCATTATTTTATTTTTTTTATTTACTAACGGTATAAAAAAAACTTACGAGTATTAAATTATGATAATTAATAAAAAATTATTTATTAAATATGTAATTAATTAATTAAATATTAAAAAATCATAAAATTATAATTAATAACTAATTAAATACATATTTAATTAAAAATTAAATTGTCATCAATTTGAATAGAGTCATTAATATAATTTTAAAAAATACTGGAGGATATAATTGATACGTGAAGTACTGAAAACTAGTTTAGTTTCTTGAAAGTGGTTCTTTGAAAACTAACTTTCGCAAGTTATAAGCTATTTTTTTAAAAGATAGAAAATGTTTTTAAGTCGTGTTGACCAAACGGGACTGTTAGATTATTGGTTGAACTTAAAAAATATCAACTAGCTAAAAAATCCTAGCTAAGCACGCCGAACAGAACATCATGGTCTATTTTGCAAAACTAGCATATAGTTGTGAGTTGTGAGTTATAAGCTTATAACTGTGAGCTTGTAGCTATGAGATGTGAAACTGGTTATAAAATAGATCTGTTCGGCAAAACTAGATGTGCAAGTAGCTAAAATTTATTAAATGGCCGGAAGGGACGTACAACATTATTTTATTTATATTAATTATTTTAATTTATTTTTTATTTATTTACTAACTGTATAAAAAAAACTTATTAAATTATAATAATTAATTAAATTTTTTATATATTAAATATATAATTAATTAATTAAATATTAAAAATTCATTAAATTATAATTAATAACTAATTAAATACATATTTAATTAAAAATTGAATTGCCATTAATTGGGTTAGTGTAATTAATGTAATTTAAAAAAATGTTGGAGGGTATAATTGGTACATGAATTATTAAAAGATAGTTTAGTTTCTTGAAAGTTGTTTTCTGAAAATTAGATTTCACAAGCTATATTCTCCTTTTCTAAAAGGCACACAAATTTTTTAAGATGTGTTCACCGAACAAGAGTGATAGATTATTGATTGAATCTAAAAAATAGTAGCTAGTTAAAAAGGTCCTAATAACTAAACACCGGAACAGAATATTAGAGTATGTTTGACAAGACTAGCTTATAGTTATAAACTTATAACTATGAGCTTCTAGCTATGAACTATGAAACTGGATGGAAGATGTGAGATTTTAGTTGGGAGCTTGTAACAGTTTAGCTAATTGTTTGAAATAAAACTGTTCGGCAAACTAAATGTGCAAGTAGCTAAAAATTATTAAATGACCGGAAAGAGCATACAACAAAATTTTATTTATATTTATTATTTTAATTTTTTTCTTTATATTCTAACCGTGTAAAAAACTTATTAAATTATGGTAATAAATTAAATTTTTTATTTATTAAATATGTAATTAATTAATTAAACATTAAATTATCATTAATAACTACTCAAATACATATTTAGTTAAAAAATTAAATTGGCATCAATTGGGTTAGAGTAACCAATGTAATTTTAAAAAATATTTGAGGGTATAATTGGTACATGAATTATTAAAAGTTAATTTGATTTATTGAAAGTGGTTTTCTGAGAACTAACTTTCACAAGCTACAAATTATTTTTTAAAAGGCCATACAAAATGTTTTTATGTTGTATTCACCGAACAAGACGGATAGATTATTGATTGAATCTAAAATACTTGCAACATCTAGTAACCCTACACGACCTGAACAATATTACCATAAATAGCAAGTGGAAAAAATTCCATATTTGTTTAAAGCAGATAGACATGAAAATTAAAATTTAAGTTTAAACTTGCATTGTCATCACTTGAATTTCTTTGATGGACATGATAAATGAGACAAAATACGATTGTTTATCATATCTTATTGAATTTCATAGTTTGGTGCATCGTCAAGAGGATAGCATAAGGTTATCTTGTTGGCATATCATAATTTCCGTATAGTGTATTTTTTATTTTATAGGAAAAGTTGTGTTAAAAATTAGCAGGATATGTCCACGTAAGTCAATTCAGTTGGTAACTGCAGGGACACCTAGGTAGCTTAGGTCCCAGGTCTTGGGTTCTAGTCTCAGGTACTTCCTTTGTAATTAAAAAAAAATTAGCAGGATATGATATTACAATGCAATCTCCTTATATTACTGTTTTGTCGTAGGATTACAGTACTTAGACAATGCGGCTAAAAATCCAGCAATTCCACTCTTGATGTCAGACTTGAAGTTAGCACCTTGAATACCAAGATACACACTTTCTTGTCGTTCTAGCTTGGGGGGTGGTGTGTGTGTTTGTGTGAGATGAGATAGTCCATACCTGCTAGCTTACCAGGCGTTTTATACGCATACCAGCATAAACCGTATTGATGGCCGCTTTCATGTGGCGGGTAAGATTCCTCCTAAACGGTTCTGGCATGATGGCAGGTATTAAGATGAAAGGAATCCTATGCTGGTGAGGATAATGGAATTCCTCAGGTCCCTTAGTGCACGTGTCCGAATTCGTACCGATATAACGGTATGAAGCCACATGCCCAGGTCTCATTGTCAATCCGGTATCCGGATTTAGATTCGATAAGCCTCTTGGTCCTAAATCGGGTATCCAGATTCGGACTTGGTGGACCTCTTGGGCCTCAATCCGGTATCCGGATTCGGACTTGGTGGGCCTCTTGGACCTCAATCTGGTATCCAGATTCGGACTTAGTGGGCCTCTTGGGCCTTCATCCGGTATCCGGATTCGGACTTGGTGAGACTCTTGGATCTTCACCCGGTATTCGGATCCGGCACATCGGTTTTGTTTACGTGGTCCATGACAGTAGCCCCCCGAGTCATGGTTTATGAATATGAGTCATGATTTCCGATTGACTTCAACAATGCTGATGTCGGTACCAGACATATCGGTCAAACCGATGATTTCGAAATGCGGGTTTTGTCTTACCAAGTCTGCTCATGCACTTTGGTTCTTTCCCATGCTTCATCTCTTCAATGGCCCAGGGTTCTAGACAAAGATTCTCTTCTACCAACCTACTTTCCTTCTGACCATTCCAGCTGGATGCAGTCCACTTTTACCCATACCTGTTCTTTGTCTTGTCTTTTCCTATACAGATGTTTGTTCCCAAGGAGCCTGGAAACATGCAGTCCGAATCTAGGAGGATCTTTAGCTTCTATGAAACAGTTCAGGATTTGAAAACATGCATTGATTGGGGTTCAGGAGATGAAGGGGTGTTGTCGATCAATATGACCTTTCACTGCCCTAAGCCATCTGTTATGACTCTTGATAGTCCAATTAATGTAACCTCTGGATAACACCTTTCTCAATGCAAGCACCTTTCCGCTTGCCAATGTTAAAAACCGAACTCCCTCTATAAATGCAGGGAAGTTCTTCAACAAAAAACCTACTTGCATATCTTCTACTTTTTAAACAAGCTTGCTTCTTCTCTCCTTGCATTCTTCCAGTATTTCCATCTCTCTCAGGTATACTACTTCTTATCCTTTACTTTTTCCTTTTACCATGGAATCACTTCCTTCCAATAAACCCCCATGTTCTTCTTCTTCCAATTCGTCGAAGCCCTTTTCTGCCCACCCATGTAATTCTGTTAGCCAACCTAGTGGCCTTCAAAACTCTTCTTTTTCTGAGCATGAAAAGGAGGCTTTAGACGAACTAGTGAAGAAATGGATCATTAGGGATATGTTTAGTGAAGTCTCCAGCATTCCTTCTAAATCTTCTTTCTACACTTCCTCTCAGGAATCCATCATGGGGAAAAAGAGGTTTGAAACCAATCCTGAGGAATTCATCCTCCCTGCTGACATCACTGGTTATGAGGATGTAGACCTTGATGCCTTAGACAGACCCTCCATTTTTGTAGATGTCCAACGTCTACAGGAATACCACAACAATGCTGACCTTGTCAGACCGGGAGTTAGTCCCAACTTTTAAGCCTTAGAAGCCCCTTCTTCCCAAAATCGAATTTGCTCTGTTGGCAGCCCTCTTGAAAATTTCTTTTTTATGTATGTGGTTTTATTCGAAACTTGTGGAGTCCGAATTCCATTTACTGACTTCGAGTGCAGGGTTCTCAGTCACTTAGAGCTTGCTCCAACACAACTCCATCCTAACGGTTGGTATTATCTGAGGGCTTTCCAACTCTTTTGTAACCACTTCAACTTAGCTTGTACTCTCCCTGTATTCTTCACCTTCTTTGGACCATTTGCCTCAAGTAAAGTTAAAGGTAAATGGTCTTGGGTTACAGTGAAATCCCGTCTCAACTGGAAAGTTTTCGAAACCTACTCAGAGACGTGGAAAGGATTTAAAATTCAAGATAGTAGGAGCCCCACATTCCTGCCTTTCTTCTTTGACCATGGGGGAAATCCATATTTCCCTCTCTTTTGGTCTTATAAAAACTCAAAAATTTCGGCCCGTTCTTTCCTTACTCCCAACAACGTTCTTACCGACGTTGAGCGGTCAACTATTAAATTTTTCTTTGCATGGTATGAGCGTTTTGGGTATATCAGTACCAGGAAGATAGTGGATGCGGAACCAGAGTCCCTGCGTTCGGTATTTGGTAGGATACCTGACGTTTATATACTTCACTTGCTTTCATTTCTCTTTTGAATTATTAATGCTTTTGTACTGACTTTATGCAGAAAAAATGGCATTGCCTGAAGACCTCGCCGCTCTTGCTGCTGCCCTCAGAAACGCCCCAAGGAAGCCTCCTAAACGCAGCAAAACCACTGCTACTCGTCCTCCCCCGGCTGCCGTAGTCCTTGACGGTCCTGAAGTTGCTGCTAGAAAGAGGAAAAACCAAGAACCCTTCCTATCCGGCTCTCCAACTGGATCCCACTTTGATGCTGGTCAGGGGTCTTCTGGCTTCACTTCTTTAGTATGGTAGGAAAATCTGAGTGAACACTTTGGGCGTATGTTGGTGACTGATACCGACTCCCATCGATTCCAAGGAATGACGCGTCGCAAATTCGTCAACCTGATGAAGTCCTTAAAGAAACACCAACTTCGCGCTGCCTCCACTCTCCAATTTTTAGAGGATAACGCGGAAAAGGTCTTGTTTGTTGGGCAAGAAGCAGTGGATTTGGCTGCTTACGTGAAGAAGGAGGCTGAGATGGCTGAACAGATAGCTTCCCAAGCGGCCGAATTGAGGAAGACCAAGCAGGCTCTCTCACAAGCTGAAGAAGAATTTGCTAAGAAGATGAATGACAAATTGAAGGAGGTTAATGACGCCAATGATGTTGCCTTGAATACGCCGAGGGGTGCCCTCAAAGAGGCGGAGGATCAGAGGGACATGTATAAAGAAAAATGGATTGGGTCAATTCAGTCTTCCTTCATGAATGCAGTGGAGCAAGCCAATTTCCTCAACAGCGACTTCTCTTCCAGGGGTATGCACTTTTTGCACAAAGTCGAAGATGGAGTACTTTACCACTACCTTCGAGATGGAAGTAGGGTGCCCGTCAACTTGGATGATGAGGACTGTCCTGATCCCTTAGCCCCTGTGGATGATGAGGAGACTGAAGATGAGGGTGCTGAAGGGCATGAGGATGATGGAAATGCTGCTGCTTAGCTTTCTAGTTTAACTTTCAAGTTTTTCTGTTGCATTGTTGTTTCTGCATTTTGTTTTTTCCCTTTCTAGGTTTCATTCCGAATTCTGTTTTCTACTTTTCCCTTGGTTGCATTTAGTTTCCGTCTTTGCTTAGTTGTAATCCGAATTGCACTTGTACTCAGATTTTCTAATCAATATATACGGTTAAGTATTGGTGTTATATTTCCTTTGTGTATCCATCTTCTTCAATGATCCATGGAAGTCCTATTCTAGCCAGCGAATGGTTTTCCATTTAACTTATTAGCTTTTTGAAACTAATAGAAAATGTTTTTAAGTCGTGTTCACCAAACGGGACGGTTAGATTATTGGTTGAACCTAAAAGATATCAACTACCTAAAAAGATCCTAGCTAAGCACCCGGAGCAGAACATCATGGTCTATTATGCAAAACTAGCATATAGCTGTGAGTTATAAGCTTATAACTGTGAGCTTGTAGCTATGAGATGTGAAACTGGTTGTAAAATAGAGCTGTTCGGCAAAACTAGATGTGCAAGTAGCTAAAATTTATTAAATGACCGGAAGAAACATAAAACATTATTTTATTTATATTAATTATTTTAATTTATTTTTTATTTATTTACTAACGGTTTAAAAAAAATTATTAAATTATAATAATTAATTAAATTTTTATTTATTAAATATGTAATTAATTAATTAAAAATTAAAAATTCATTAAATTATAATTAATAACTAATTAAATACATATTTAATTAAAAATTAAATTGCCATTAATTGGGTTAGTGTAATTAATGTAATTTTAAAAAAGTGTTGGAGGATATAATTGGTACATGAATTATTAAAAAATAGTTTAGTTTATTGAAAGTTGTTCTCTGAAAATTAGGTTTCACAAGCTATATTCTCCTTTTTTAAAAGGCACACAAATTTTTTAAGATGTGTTCACCGAACAAGAGTGATAGATTATTGATTGAATCTAAAAAATACTAGCTAGCTAAAAAGGTCCTAATAACTAAACACCGGAACAAAATATTAGGGTATGTTTGGCAAGACTAGCTTATAGTTATAAACTTATAACTATGAGCTTCTAGCTATGAACTGCGAAACTGGATAGAAGATGTGAGATTTTAGTTGGGAGCTTGTAACTGTTTAGCTAATTGTTTAAAATAAAGCTGTTCGGCAAAACTAAATGTGCAAGTAGCTAAAAATTATTAAATAACAGGAAAGAGCATACAACAAAATTTTATTTTATATTTATTATTTTAATTTTTTCTTTATATTCTAACGGTGTAAAAAACTTATTAAATTATTATAATAAATTAAATTTTTTATTTATTATATATGTAATTAATTAATTAAATATTAAATTATCATTAATAACTAATCAAATACATATTTAGTTAAAAATTAAATTGGCATCAATTGGGTTAGAGTAATCAATGTAATTTTAAAAAATATTTGAGAGTATAATTGGTACATGAATTATTAAAAGTTAATTTGATTTATTGAAAGTGGTTTTCTGAAAACTAACTTTCACAAGCTACAAACTATTTTTTAAAAGGCCATACAAAATGTTTTTAAGTTGAATTCACTTAACAATTATTGATTGAATCTAAAATACTTGCAACATCTAGTAACCCCATAAATAGCAAGTGGAAAAAATTCCATATTTGTTTAAAGCAGATAGACATGAAAATTAAATTTTAAGTTTAAACATGCATTGTCATCACTTTAATTTCTTTGATGGAGATGATAAATGAGACAAAATACGATTGTTTATTATATCCTATTGAATTTCAGAGTTTGGTGCATCGTCAAGAGGATAGCATAGGGTTATCTTGTTGGCATATCATAATTTTCGTATAGTGTATTTTTTATTTTATAGGAAAAGTTGTGTTAAAAATTAGCAGGATATGTCGTGTAAATTAGTCCAGTTGGTAGCTGCAGGGACATCTAGGTAGCTTAGGCCTCAGGTCTTGGGTTCTAGTCTCAGGTACTTCTTTTGTAATTTAAAAAAAAAATAGCAGGATATGATATTACAATGCAATCTCCTTATATTACTCTAACACATTAATATCAATATCATTGTTGTCGTTGGTACCACTGTCACTGTCACCACCACATCAATATCATTGTTTATGGTGCACACTAAATATTAAATATGATACTCCCTCCGGCTCGAATTATAAGCAATTTTAACCAATTTTACGTTTATTAAGGAGGTTAGTTGATTGTATTTAATTTTCTCAAATTTATAAAAAAGTAGAGGTATTTTAGGAAAGTAGTATTGGAAATGAAACAAAAATTAATTAAGATTACAATTTTCTAGAGATGTTTTAGGAAAGTGGCATTGGGAATGGAACAAAATTTAATAAAGTTAGTTAATTTTGCTTATATTTTAAACCAAAAGAAGTACTCCCTCTGTCCCATTATCTAGGTAAAAGTCAACCAAGTCAATGAAAATAAGAGAGTATCTGTTTAATATAATGCATGATTCATTAATTACAAATTGATATTATACAAAATTTCATATCATTACAATTAATACATATTGCAATATTGTCTCAAAAAAATCTTTAAATCTGTTTTCCTTATTTACTTATCAATCATCGATACAATATATAATGTTTAAGATTTTTCATTTATTTTTTTACTACTTTAATATGGGACAAAAATTTTAGCATTTTTTTACCAAAATAATGGGACGGAAGGAGTATGTTTTTTGTTGCTTATAATTCGAGCCGGATGGAGTAAGAATTATCATGCTCGTCGTATCATATAGTACTTTTATCTTATTCTTTATCGTAATATCTTTTCCTTATCATATCTTGATCTTCAAACAAATTAAACTTTTAATCTATTCTTACGTAGTTCACAAATTATTGAAGATGGTTATTACGAAATTGCAAACCGGAGCAAAATAAGAATAGTCATTAAACAAAGATCGAGCCTTCTTATCCAAAAAAAAAAAAAAAGAAAAAAGAAAAAAGAAAGAAAGACCGAGCCTTGTTGAAGATGGTTATCAGGAAATTGCAAACAGAAGCAAAATAAGGATAGTCGTTAAATAAGGGTGGCGTCTTGTCTAAGGGATTGTCCTTAGTCATCAAATATTGTACTCCTCCGTTTTTACATCTATGTAAGATTTTTAAGATCACGACATTCATACTAAGAACCGTAATTATTATGTATATTTGAGTTAATTTTGTGTATATTTTTTCTATTTCTCTCATGTATGATTTCTCTCCATGATGCATATTTTTAAGGGCTTTATTTCGATACCCTCAGAAAATAGAGGGTTTATGTACCTTTTAACGTGGTTCAATAGAAATTAGCCACGTTTTTTTTTTGCCACGTCATCGGGACATATTTTTAATTTATAAATTTTATAATTAGGTCCCTAAAATATTTATTTAAAAATATTATTTTTATCCTTAATGTAATTTACCCAAAATACCATCATTCTAATATTATTTTTGATCTACCTAAAATATCCTTATTTTAATATTATTTTTCATCTACCCAAATTTTAATTTTATATTTCATCTACCAAAATACCCTCATTTTAATATTATTTGTATTTACCCAAAAAGAAAACCCTTAAAAATTTATAATTTCTCATTTCACTACTCACTCACGTTATTCTTCTCCATCAATCTATCAGGCTCTTCTTCTATCGCTGCCAAGTACCAACATCATTACCTTCTTCTTTTTTATTCATAAATTCTTCATTGAAAAACTCAGAAGTAAACCCAGGAACATACCTTCTTCATCATCACTTTTTTTATTCTTCACTTTCCAACCCGTTTTCATTTTCAAACCCAATCCAAATTTCGTCGCCGCCACCATACATAGGTTCTCTTTCTTCCTCTTTTAGGAATTTCATTGCCTTAATATTTAATTAAATCAATTTCATTCATTCTGTTTTTGGTGGCTTCTAGTTATTAAGAGTTCAGGATATACGATGAGACTCACATTGTTTGATATGCTAATGTTTTCTACTTCTTCTATCCCATTATCTTGGTAAAATAAATGTAGTTTTTTTTGTCCCAAATTAAAATAAAAATAATTAATGAAAAATCTTGAAGATTGTATATTATATTAAAAATCTTAAAAATAATTAATGAAAAATCTTAAAGATCGTAAAAATAATATGAAAATTTGTGTGATAGAAATTTGTAATTGATGAACGAATCATACATTATATTTAATTTTGAAAATAAAATCATGCATTGAATCAAAAATATATTCTCTCATTTTTATTTACTATTTTGACTTTTACTAAGATAATTGGACCGAGGAAGTGTCTCAAATTTTTTTTCCTTATCTCCTACTCTATTAGAGGAGCGAAGTTTCTCTTATCTTATTTTATGTTCATATCGTCTCATTTAATTCTCAATTTTTTTACCTTATCTCCTACTTTATATTAGAGAGGTGAAGTTTATCATATTTTATGCTCATATCATCTCATTTAATTGTCTCTTATATACTCCATTTGTCTCATTATCTTGGTAAAAAAATGAATTTTTTTTTGTCAAATCAAAGTAAAAATAATTAATGAAAAATCTTAAAGATTGTATATTATCTTAAAAATTGTATATTACATTAATTTTTTTAAAATAATTAATGAAAAATCTTAAAGATTGTAAAAATGCTATGAAAATTTGTGTGATAGAAATTTGTAATTAATAAATGAATCATACATTATATTCTATTTTGAAAATAGAATCATGCATTATATCAAAAAGATATTTTCTTATTTTTGTTTACTACTTTGACTTTTATCAAGATAACGGGATCGAAGGTGAGTATCTCAAATTTTCTTTCCTTACCTTTTGCTTCATTAGAGGAGCAAAATTTTTCTTATCTTATTTTATGTTCATATCATCTGATCTCATTTGATTCTCAATTTTTTCTTACCTTATCTTCTACTCTATATTAGAGAAGTGAAGTTTATCTTATTATGCGCTCATATCATCTCAATTTATTGTCTCTCATATACTCCCTCCGTCCCACTATTTTGGTAAAAATGATGTTTTTTTTTGTCTCATTCAAAGTAAAAATAATTAATGAAAAATCAATTAAAAATTGTATATTACATTAAAATTCTTTAAAACAATTAAAGAAAAATCTTAAAAATTGTAAAAATAATATGAAAATTTGTGTGATAGAAATTTGTAATTAATGACCAACGGGGTTTGGTTCAGTTGGTGTAAGGCCCCAACTGAAATCTTGGGAATGAGACGCGGGTGCTAGTAGCCCCGTGTTCGATTCCCACTAATAACATCCCGCTGGGAAAGCCAGCCACGCAGCTCGCTCCGGATTAGCCTCAAGGGCTCCCTGGTATTAAGGGTGCTCTTGGGGATATCGGTGGTTCCGCAAGGAATACGGACCAAAAAAAAATTTGTAATTGATGAAGGAATCAAGCATTATATTTTATTTGAAAACAAAATCAAGCATTATATCAAAAAGATATTCTCTTCTTTTTTGTTGACTACTTTGACTTTTTCCAAGATAATGAGACACGTTGCTTCTCACCACCACTCAACTATATTAAAAAATATTATTGCTAAAAATTGAGTTTTTTTTAATGAACAATTTAAGACTTTTGTTAATGAAAATGTGAAAACTTTTATTTTTTTCGTTATTACATTTGGGGAATAAAAAAAATAATCACGTGTTATGAGTTTACACAGAATTGTGGTTCCCTGGGTAGAGAGCAACAATCAACCAAAAAACATCAAGGTATAATGCTGACAGCAACCCACAGAAATAAAATCTAAAGGATATGAACATCCCTAAAAGAGGAAGAAAGGGAACCTATCTATGGTGGTGGTGCGTGCGTGCTAGAATTGAGATTGAGTTTGGAAATGAAAACGGGTTTGGAAATCAGAGGGAATAATATAAAAGAAGGTGATGATAAAGAAGGTATGCTCCTGCGTTTTGTTGTTGGGTTTTTTTTTATATGAAGAACGAAGGGATGAATAAAGAAGAAGAAGGTGATGATGTTGGTACTTGACAATGATAGAAGAAGAAAGGTATGATAGATTGATGGGGAAGAATAACGTGAGAGGATAGTGAAATGAGAAATTATAAATTATTAAGAGTATTTTGTATAGATACAAATGATATTAAAATGAGGGTACTTAGGGTAAATGAAATATAAAATTAAACTTATGGTATTTTGGGTAGATGAAAATAATATTAAAATGATGGTATTTTGGGTAAATTACATTAAGGATAAAAAAAATATTTTTAAATAAATATTTTAGGGATCTAATTATAAAACTTATAAATCAAAAATATACCCCGCTGACATGGCAAAGAACAACACATGGCAAATATCTATTGGTCCATGTCAAAAGGGTACCAAAACCCTCTCATCTCATAGGGTTCCCAAGCAAAGCCCTATTTTTAAACATGGTATAATGATAAAACTAGTAATTAATTGTGCATTGATTTCATAAAGAGAAACTTATATTACGGAATACTTTTTTTTTCTTATGTAGGTGATGCAACCAGTTCGCATATTCTCAAACTCATACTTACTTAGCTTGCCAGTTGCCATCGTTTGATAAACTTGCTTACCTCAGTTTCACACACGCGTCCTATGTTTAACACTTCAATGGCTAAATTGGTGTTGATAAGGATCATTGACCACTACTCGTCTACTACTATTATTCCTTGCAATCTTCAGTAGCATATATATCTAATCTAAACAATAAACAATTTGGAATAAATTCGAGGAAGCGAATTAAATGAACATTGTCATTTACTTAAACTCTCCTTTTGCTTCTTTGATTTCTCTTCTTCCATGATCACTATAAATACTCCTAGTGAAATAATAGAGTCTTCATATGTACTACTACTTCATAACAACCCTTAATTAACTTCAGTAGCAAAGATGACGAATACCAAGCCCTTTTTCTTTTTGTGCTTCCTCTTCGTTCTGTTGATCATTTCTGCTGTGGCAGCCGAGCCGTCCAAAGATGGTACACAAGGTATGAATAACTAGCTAGCTATATTAGGGCCGAGCTTTTCAAGAGTAGGTGGGAACTAACATATATTAACACTCGATGCTTAGAACTTTCATGTTGTGGTCTTGGGTTCGAAAGGCACATCGCACATGTTAAACTTTCGTAAAAAATGAGAGAGATATTCGAACCTAGGATTTTTTTTTGTCCGTATTCCTTGCGGAACCACCGGTATCCCCAAGAGCACCCTTAATACCAGGGAGCCTTTGAGACTAATCCGGAGCAAGCTGCGTGGCTGGCTCTCCCAGCGAGATGTTTTTAGTGGGAATCGAACGCGGGGCTACTAGCACCCTTGTCCCATTCCCAAGATTTCAGTTGGGGCTTTACACCAACTGAACCAAACCCCGTTGGTATCCGAACCTAGGATTTGATGAAGCATAGGATATGCCATCATGCTAATTGCTAAAGCCTTTTTATGCCATATATTTGCTAAGTTTTAAATATGTAAAATGGTAAAAAGGTGTTGAATTTAAAATATAAATCGAAAATTTGTGGATTTATATTTTCAATACATATTTTTTTTAATGAACTTCTTCATCAATATTCCTAAAACACTGGTTAATATTTTTTTCGGTCCTTATTATAAGTCTTATTTCTCTCTCAAAAAAAGATGCTTATAATAAAGAGCGAAGTGAGTAATACTTTTTGAATATGTTTTTTTTTTTTTTCAATATTCTATCAACTCCAGTACATGAGTAGTAATTACTAGGATCACCCTCTAAATTTTTAGTCATTATATGCCATATTGAGTAGAGTAATAATTAGTTAAGCACGGAATTTTAAAAATAGAGATTAATATATATATATATATATATATATATATATATTATGGCTTATTTATGTATTTAGTTTCTAAAAATTGAGCGTATTTTTGTTTTAGTTCTTAAAAGTTATTTTGATAATGACTAATCTTTAATTTTTCAAATATTTTTGTTTTGATCCGCACCATTTGAGAAAATTTATTATTTTCCAACGTGTCAATCGAAACACCACATCAATAATTACGTAGTATGAGGTTATACACTATTTTCTTTTAAAAATAATCTATATTTTTTTATTTTAAATGAAAATAATCCATATTTGTTAAACAACAAGTAGTTAAGAATTTCCATCGCGTATTTTGACATTAAATAATAGTATAAAAGGAGCAACGTAACTAACTGCACAAACCACCTTGTAAATAAAGAGTGTATGTATACAAACTTATAAAAAATAAATACACCATATTCTATCCAATTTTCTGATGCACACACAACTTTATTTTCATGTGTCCAAAAATTAACATATAATAGAATTTTATATTCTTTTTTTACACATAAAAGTTGTTGTGCATTCCACTATTATTTCTGCCGAGTGTTTTGGTTCAGTCTATATACTTTTGTTTATACATGCAAAGATATACAATGGTAGAATACATGACATCATTTCTACGACATTACTTTTATAATTGAGTTGCCATGAATAACGGTTTTAAAAAAAATCAACCATATGGTTAATAAAAAAAAAACAATCATATAATATGTTGATAACCGATAAATTTCAGCATAGATGACTTGGTTTTTGGGTGAAAAAAATATTGGGACTTAAGGTACTTACTAACAATATTTAAAAAATCGTAAAAAAATTTAACACCAAAATTTTAATAACATTTCTCCTAAAATAGAAACTTTCTCAAATATTATAATAAAAAAAAACTTTCTCAAAATATTATAATACATATTTAAAAAAATAAAAAAGAAACTACTAATACATATAAATTCACATGAGCTACAACAATGATTATAAAAGTTTAAAAATAAATAAACTTTAATTTTGAGATGGAGTTTGAACATAATACTAGAATAGAGTCGAAATAAAAATAAAATATTATATAATAGTAGTATAATCATATAAGGATTGTATATAATTATCATGTATATAATTATCATCAGCTTTTTTAACCTATCCACTAGGTTCATAGGATAAACAAATGTTAAAAAGTAAATATTCATGAGAAAATGATATGTTTAGTGAATAAAAAAATAATTACTTAAATTTCTAACACATGTTTATTATTATTGTTTGTTTATTCTATGCACTTGGGGCATATGTTAGAAAAACTCAATTATAACTACTTTGTCCGTATCATTTTAATTGTTCTTTGGCAGAGTGTTTTGGTTCAGTCTATATACTTTTGTTTATGCATGCAAAGATATACAATGGTAGAATACATGACATCATTTCTACGACATTACTTTTATAATTGAGTTGCCATGAACAACGGTTTTAAAAAAAATCAACCATATGGTTAATAAAAAAAAAACAATCATATAATATGTTGATAACCGATAAATTTCAGCATAGATGACTTGGTTTTTGGGTGAAAAAAATATTGGGACCCTTAATTTAAGGTACTTACTAACAATATTTAAAAAAATCGTAAAAAAATTTAACACCAAAATTTTAATAACATTTCTCCTAAAATAGAAACTTTCTCAAATATTATAATAAAAAAAACTTTCTCAAAATATTATAATACATATTTAAAAAAAATAAAAAAGAAACTACTAATACATATAAATTCACATGAGCTACAACAATGATTATAAAAGTTTAAAAATAAATAAACTTTAATTTTGAGATGGAGTTTGAACGTAATACTAGAATAGAGTCGAAATAAAAATAAAATATTATATAATAGTAGTATAATCATATAAGGATTGTATATAATTATCATGTATATAATTATCATCAGCTTTTTTAACCTATCCACTAGGTTCATAGGATAAACAAATGTTAAAAAGTAAATATTCGTGAGAAAATGATATGTTTAGTGAATAAAAAAATAATTACTTAAATTTCTTACACATGTTTATTATTATTGTTTGTTTATTCTATGCACTTGGGGCGTATGTTAGAAAAATCCAATTATAACTACTTTGTCCGTATCATTTTAATTGTTCTTTTAGGATATAACGCTCGAATTAAGAAATGGAATTAATGTGTGTGTCTTTTTGATTAAATTAATATGGTGTTTACCTAATTTACCCTTTATATCTCTTATAATTATTTTTACTTTATTTTTATACTTATTATCTCTCTTCTTAATTATGTGAGGATAAAATTGTCGAAAGAGATTAATATTATGTTTTCTAAAAAAACACTTATATATAAACAATTTTTATGCTAAAAAGACACTTAAAATGAAATGGAGGAAATATATATATATGTTGTAGAAATATTATTACTTAATGTTCAAATGAGTTTACTTTTAAAAATAAAAATAAAAGCG
The DNA here is from genome assembly GCA_037953625.1 of Crotalaria pallida. NCBI lineage: Eukaryota > Viridiplantae > Streptophyta > Magnoliopsida > Fabales > Fabaceae > Crotalaria > Crotalaria pallida. Next base: position 155,294,620 of record CM075651.1, on the reverse strand, counting down.
ACCTTTATGTTATTAGTAAGTTCACTTTTATTTATTTATTTTTTGTTTACATGGGAAGATTTGGGACTAGAACCCATGACCTGTGGAGGGGATATCCTAAGTGTCCATGCAGCCACCAACTGAGTGTCTTATGCGGATTAAGTTCACTTTTAATATCTTGCCCCAAAAAATTTAAAAAATCAGCAATGAGATTCGAATCTCAAGTCTTAATAATTAAATTAAGGTGTAATAACCAATTGAGATGTAATATAGTATTATAAAATATTTATTAAAAAAATATTAATATATACATACTAAAGGGTAATTAATTTTTATTTTGAACCCTTAAAATTCATGGATATAGGGCTATCGGCCCTATCGCCTTGTCCTTATGGTTGGCTTGTCTATGTCTCGGAAAGAATATAATTAATATTCAGCCGTCGACCGGAAGATACTTGACGTAAAAAAATCTTATAATATGAGGAGTAGTATATATATTATACTTGACGTAAAAAAGATCTTATAATATGAGGAGTAGTATATATATTCAAGTGCTTTGTGCTTATAAAAAAATATAAAAAATATTCAAGAAGTGCTTTGTCTGTATATGCAGCTGATGAAAGAAAACTAGACCCTGAATTATATAGGCGGGGAGGAGGACATGACTGGAGCGGAGGACACGGAGGTGGCTGGAGTGGAGGACGTGGCGGACACGGAGGTGGCTGGAGTGGAGGAGGCGGCGGACATGGAGGTGGCTGGAGTGGAGGAGGCGGCGGACACCAAGGCGGCTGGAGTGGAGGAGGCGGCGGACACCAAGGCGGCTGGAGTGGAGGTGGAGGCAGACACGGAGGTGGCTGGAGTGGATCAGGAGGAGGTGGATATGGTGGTGGTTGGAGTGGTGGACATGGAGGAGGAGGAGGACACGACGGTGGACACCGTGGTGATCATGACTGACTGGACTAGACACACATACGTGTATTATCCATGTAATAATAGTGTTATAATATTACTAGCTAGTATGCAAGAAATTAAATAAAGCATGCATGCATGGAGTCCATGTTCCTATAAGAGTATGGTTGAAGTAGTATGAACTATGAACATTGTTCCATCAACCATGCACGCATATGTAGCTCACACATACAATTATCAGAGTTACATGAATAACAATAATAAGATCCATATGGTTTCGTAATTTCTAGCTAGTACTACTAACTTTTGTTATTACAATTAATTTCAAGATTTCTATCTCCTGGTAACATACTTACCCACCAAGAAACAGTGAAAATATAAAGATCAGAGTTTGATTTTTTTAAAAAAAAGTAAAGTTTCGGATTCCAGTATATTGTAAAGGTATGGAAAAAGAAAATTGTGAATCTATACAAGAATTTTACGTTTAACTCTCTGCAAATCTTATTCAAAAAGAAAAAGAAAGTAAGTCGGACATGTTATATCGATTTTCTAGCATGAACAACAATAATGTAGTATATTGCCAATATGATGCAATTGTTTGTTTTTTAATTTTTTTAGAAACTTGTGATTAAAAATATCAAAATGGATCATTTTAAAAAAATTAAATACATAAAATTTTGATTTCTTCCATCATTTCTTAATAAAAATTTATGATTTTTTTAATCACAATTAAAAAAGTCTAGAAAAATTATAAAAAAATATTGCATTGAAAGAATAAAAAAATTATCTATTTTTTCAATTAAAGATATTCAGTTTTAGATTCACACTTAAAAAAAAAACCCAAAATTTATCTATTTTTGAATGATTATGTTGTTGTTGAAGATTTGTCAATTCACATTAAGATTTGTCAATATCAATGAAATTCGACAAACAAGGAAGTAACAATTGATTTCCTTTTTTGTTTTAGTCGAATAATTGATTTCATTATTGGTACTCCCTCTTGCTTTTTATATACTGTAATATTTTTTTAGCAAGTGATTATATTGTGTAATTTTTTTTCATTCATATTTTTTTAAATAGCTATTTTTTTTAATTCGAAAAAATTAAATACAATCAATTAATTATTTTTGATAAATATAAATTAATTTTTTTTATAATAAATATTAAAAAATAAGAGAAAAACATGATGGAGACAATTCAAGTTACGATTTATGGTCAGTTTTTAGCCGACCGGTGAGTCCAAAAAACTAGTATAAAGTTTTTTTTCAATGGAAGGAAAATTTTCTTAGAAAGTATATTTTGCTCCCACATTGACCAATTTTAGCTACCCATATTTTCTTCCGTACAAAATTTTATAATTGACCGCATATAGTTATTTTTTGTGTACCAGTGGTATCCTTGAGTCGATAACCGAACCCTAATTTCTTTGAAGGCATAAATATTACTTAAATGAGTTTTGTCTTTACTAACAAAACTTTATAGTCATGGCAAGAATCAAACCTCTTACATCACATCATGATCAAGAAACCCAGCTATCTACAATTATTTTTTTTATTTGAACTTTTTAATTGTTTTATCTTATCATTATTTCTTCTAATTTCATTTATACATCATTATTAAAAAGAATTTCTCGGCCTTATTTATAAATTATTTGTATTTTTTATGAAATATTTTTTCTCTTTAGCTTATTTATCGTTTGTTTATTGATGTGAAATAATACATTCAATAAAAGTAGTTTACTTTTGTGAGGAATATTAGAAATGCAAGTATATGATATTTTGAAAAAATTATTTTTATAATTATTATTAGAATTTTAGAAAATGTTGATTTAATAAATATGATTTTGGAAGAAAAAATAATTAAATATTATTAAAAATTAGAATAAAATATTAAAAATAATAAGAAGAAAAGTTTCCTCATAGATGGGTGGAACTCACCGAGATCAATCATCAAGCCAGCTACCCATGGTCAAGGTCAAAAAAGTCTTACATTTATACTTTGTTTGGTAGAGGAGAAAATGAGTGGAAAGAGAATGAAAAGAGAGATTTTAGAGAGAAAACTCCATTTTTTCTTGTTTGGTTCAAGAGAGAAAACGAAGAGAAGAGAAAAGTAAATAGGGGCCGACCAAAAAAGTTTTTTCTTCAAAAGTAGAGAGATTTTGGAGAGAAAAGGGAAATATTAAATATTTAGACATAGAAATAAGGAAAACTTATAAGAAAAAAAATTTCTCATTTTCTCTCAAACCAAACAAGAGTAAGGAAAACTCAACTTTTCTCTCTTCCCAATTTCTTCTCATTTTTTCTCATACCAAACAGTTATACAATCTACTCATTTTCTCACCATAATCTCTCTTCCCCATTTTTCTCTTCTCTCTTCCCATTTTCTTTCGTGCAACCAAACAAAGTTGGGAATGATAAGAGTTATAAGGAAGGAGACCAGCAGATCTCTCTAACAAATTGGGCGAGAGAAAAATCTAAAAAAACCAGAAAAGCAAAGTGGTCCAACCGAAACATATTGGCCATGGATTCTCTGTACAGCAGGCTGTAGCAGTGAGAATATTTCAGCACGAAAGAAAGTAGCCAAAATAAGGAATAGAATTGATGAATCGTGGATGATTAAAATATGCATTGTGATTTTAGGAATATGCAAATCGACCTAATTTTATCTCAAGATGCTCTTAACCCTTTAATATAAGAATTTTTTAATATTTTATATTCATTAATAAATTAATATTTTATGTTTATTAATAAAAATAGTTATTAATAAGAGTATTCTTAGGAGCATTAAAAATATAATATTTGATATTTGATATATTTTTTAAAATACTTTTATAATTACTATTAAAATTTTAAAAATGTTGAATAAATAAAAATATATAATCAAATCATGTTATAAGATGAAGTAGGAACCTATTATAAAAAGGAAAAAGAATTATAAAATAGTAATTTTACATTAAAACACTGAGCGAGTGGTAATAAGATATGAGTCTTGCTAACAATTGTTTTTAGGATATTTGTTAAGGTTATTACATATAGAAAAAATTTCAAGTCCATATTCATCACTCTTTCAAAAACATAAAAAATCACATTTTTCAATAATTCTTAGTATTTGTTTTTTTAACAAGAGCACTTATTAGCATTTTCCCTCATATCCTAAACTAAACTACTTTTGGAGAAAGAAATTAGTTCATAATATAAGTTGTTTTAGTATTATTTTTCATCTGTGTTGCATGTGTACGGGTACGGTACCGGTACCCGGTACGGGTACGGTACCGGTACCCGGTACGGGTACGGGGTACGACATTTTTTAAAAATGTAGGGTACGGGTACGTTCTTATATATATTTATTTTATTATTATAATTATATATAAATTTAAAAAATTGTGAAAATAAAAATATAATCAATTAGTTGTAGCTCAGAGCAGTTAATAATTTCCCACAATTATGATCACACAGTCTTTAATATTTGCACTTTGTAACAACTAATAATAAATCAAAAACATCCAAAAGTAGAACAAAATTAAAAAAAAACGGTGCATAATAAGAAAAAAAAGAGATGTTGAATTCCTAAACTAATTTAAACACTATGTGCATAAATAAAAATAAAATATGAGCACCAAACTACTTTCATTCGTGTGAAGTAAGATAGTATTTACTAATCCATCATAACAAAGAAAAAGGAAATAGAGAAATTTTTATAGAATATGAGAAATAGAAGTAACAATAGTTAGTGAAATAACAAAACAACATAGAGATGAGAGGTAGTTTATAAGGAGGCATCGAACTGATGAAGGAGTGGAAACATAGCAAGAGGCAAGCACAGTGAGCGGTGGAGAGGTTCAAGCACAGTGAGGGACGGAGGGGATCAAGCTAGGGAGAGGAGAAAAAGATTTGAAACTTGAGTGTTTTTTAAGGTTAAAATGAGAGAAGATCGGAAGATAATTGAAAAAAATGGTTTTCCCTTACTCATGTGAACAAAACACATCATTTGGAAAAAAAATTATGTTCAATCATAATCACAATCATATACAAACGGTGGGTACGTATGGTGGGTACGTACCCATTCAAGTACCCAGATGTACCCATCCAAGTACCCAATTCTTTTTTAATTATTTTTACTCTCTCTCTCTCTTTCTCTCTCTCTCTCTCACTTTCTAATATGGTATCTAGAGCTTCTGCGCGCCAACCTCTCTCTCTCTTCAGTGCGATTCTGAAATCCATCTTCTCACTTGCGATTGTTCATCACAATTGAGGTTCTGAGCTTGCGATTTGTTCTCAGCACCTTCTCTTCTCAATCGCCCGATCCTGGAGCTTCTTCTCACATGTGCGATTCTCCAATACCTACTTCTCACTTGCGATTGTTCATCACCATTGAGGTTCTGAGCTTGCGATTTCTTCCCAGCACCTTCTCTTCTCAATCGCGCGATCCTGGAGCTTCTTTTCACATGTGCGATTCTCCAATTCCTACTTCTCACTTGCGATTGTGATTCTTCTGGATTCAGAGTTCTACTGTGCGATTCAGACTCTTCTTCTCACATGTTCGTTTCTGACTTCATCTCATCTTCACAAGCTGAATTTTCTGTTCAATCTCTTTGGTTTAGCGCGCATTTATGATTCCTCTTCGATCCTTCAATTTCTCAATGGCTTCCGCTCCAACACCTTTGAATTCGGTATTCACTCCTGTTACCTTCTCTCATTCAATTTCTGCAAAACTCACAGATAAGAACTATCTTGTATGGAAACAGCAAGTTGAAGCTGTGATTGCTTCTCACAGACTTCAACGGTTTGTTGTGAGTCCTCAAATTCCAGCAAAATATCTTACTGATGATGATATTGAGTTTGATAGAGTAAACCCTAACTACTTGAATTGGGAAGAACAAGATCAACATATTGTATCTTGGTTATTACAATCTCTATCTGAACCTGTTCAAGCTAGAGTACTTGGCTGTGTTCATGCTTATCAAGTGTGGGATGAACTTCACAACTATTTCAGTTCTCTCACAAAAGCACGCAGTCAGATGCTTGAATCCGATTTGCGTTCTTCTAAGAAAGGATCTCAGACTATTTCTGAATTCGTAGCTAGGATAAAGGCATTGGCATTTTCCTTGGCTGCTGTTGGAGAACCTATCTCTCAAAAAGAACAAGTTAGAATTGTTCTGAATGGCCTACCTTCAGAATATGAAGCATTTGTCACTTCTCTGTTGATTAGGGACACTCTAGTAACTATTGGTGCATTGGAGGCCCTATTGGTGGCACAAGAAGCTTACTTAGAAAAGCTACATCTAGTTGTCAATGATGCCTTTTCAGTGCATCTTGCTCAGGGCCAGATTCAACAGAATCAAACTCAGCCCTCCACTCAACCTACTCAGGCTGCACCTACTCAATTTCAGCAAGCCTCTCAGGGTGTGATGTATTATCAACCTTCTCCACAATTTCCTCTGCAATCCTTTCCTTCTCAATTTCCTGCACAGCAGTATGTGGCACCTACCCAGTCAGCAACAAGTATAGGTTTTGTTCCTAATGCTCCTAATCAGCCTCAAACTACTGCTACAAAACCACAAAAGTCAACCAATCCATTTGCATCTGATTCAGATAGCACTGATTCAACTGATCTTTCTGCTACACCAAAGCAGAATTCCAAGACTTCCTACAAAGGAAAATCTGGGAAAAACAAAGTGAGGTGTCAACTCTGTGATAAACCAGGCCATGAGGCCTTGAAATGATGGAATCGTGTTGATATTGTCATGGGTTCTAACAATGATAATCAGTCTTCAAACAAGTCTGCATCCAGATTTCAGAAATCCAACAAGGGACAATCAATAACTGCCCCTATGGTTCCTTTTCCTCAGTTCCCTCAGTATTCAACTGCTTACTTTCCATATCAGCACCCCATGCAATTTCAGCAAATGGTTGCTCCACCATTCATTGCCCCTAGACCTTCTATTCTAGGGCCTGGACCCTCCTCTTGGGCTCCTCAACCCTCATTTCCAGCCATTAGAGCTCCTCAAGCTCTACTCATGGAACCACAGTCCTACAACTCTCAAGTTTGGTATCCAGATTCTGGTGCTACCCATCATTTGACTGCAGATCCAGCAAATTTTACTCAATTGAGAGCTCCCCTTTCAGGTCAAGACCAGATTTTCATGGGTAATGGTTCTGGAATTCCAATCACAGGAATTGGTACCAGCATTTTTCCTTCTCCTATTTGTCCTAAAACTAATCTGTCTTTTAATAATCTACTGTTGGTTCCTTCAATTACTAAGAATTTAGTAAGTGTCAGTAGGTTTGCCAGAGACAATTTAGTTTATTTTGAATTTCGTCCTGATTCTTGTTGTGTGAAATCACATGACAACAATTCTATTCTTCTTGATGGATATGTTGGAGCTGATGGTCTCTATAGGTTTCATGATGCTATTCAGCCTCAACCAATCCTGTCTTCTACAGCCACATTGTCTTCTCCAGCCCAGCAGTTTTCTGATTCTAGTGTTTCTAAGTCGTTAAATAAAGGTGTAACTAGTGGTTCTTGTACTAGTGCACCTAGTAGTAGTGTTTCTAATTCTTGTAGTGTAAATATTGTTCATGCCTCTTCTAATAATTACTCTTTGTGGCATAATAGACTTGGACATCCTAGTGAAAGCATTGTAAATTCTGTTTTGAAGCATTGTAAATTCTCATCTACTATCAATAAAAATTCTGATTTTTGTAATGCCTGTGCTTTAGCAAAGTCTCATAAACTACCTTCAACCCCTTCCCCTACTGTATATAAATCTCCTTTTGATTTAGTTTACATTGATTTGTGGGGCCCTGCTCCTATTCTTTCTTCTACAGGGTTTAAATACTATTTGTCTATTGTTGACTCTTGTACTAGATTCACATGGCTGTTTTTGTTAAAACAAAAATCTGAGGCTATTCAGACATTCAATCATTTTCTACAGTATGTGAGAACACAATTCTCACTTACTATTAAGTCAGTTCAAACAGATTGGGGGGTGAATTCAGACCTTTTACAAAATTTCTTGAGTCTCAAGGCATTTTACATAGGGTTATTTGCCCACACACACATCATCAAAATGGTGTCATTGAGCGAAAACATAGGCACATAGTAGAAATGGGACTAACAATGCTTGCTCATGCTTCCTTACCCACATCCTATTGGGATCATGCATTCATAAGTGCTGTTTACCTTATTAACAGGCTGCCTAGTTCCTCTATTGAAGGGAAAGTTCCTTATACTTCTCTCTTTAATACTGAACCTGATTATGGTTTCCTTAGAGTGTTTGGCTGTACCTGTTTTCCTTGCCTTAGGCCTTATAATCTCAATAAACTACAACCTAGATATACTAAGTGTACATTCTTAGGTTACTCACCTAGTCATAGAGGTTATAAGTGTCTTGCTTCAAATGGTAGAATGTATATTTCAAAGGATGTTGTGTTTGATGAAAGTTCTTTTCCAGCTGCTACTTCAGCAACCACTTCTTCTATTTCATCTACTCCTATTCCTACTCATCTTACTGTTCTTAGTCAATCTTCTAGTCCTATTCAGCCTCCTACCTCTGTCTCACATGATAATTCTCCTCCTATTTTACAAAGTCCACATATTTCTCCCATCTCTAACTCTTCTTCTTCTTTACCTTCTACACCTTCACCTACTCTTTCTCTTAGTTCTGACCCTTCTTCTTCAAATAGTTCAGGGTCTGTTCCTATAAATACTCATCCTATGGTCACAAGGTCAAAGTCTGGTACTAATTCTGGAATTCCAAGAGTCTATACTGCTCACTCTAAATCTGTAGCAACAAAGGATATATATGCTGAACCTGTTTCAGCAAAGGTAGCACTCACTATTCCTCACTGGAAACGTGCTATGGAGGAGGAGTATCAGGCCTTAATTAAAAATAATACCTGGACTTTGGTTCCTCTGCCCAAGGGAAAGAAGGCTATAGGATATAAGTGGATTTATAAGGTCAAGCAAAATCCTGATGGCACACTCAACAAATTCAAGGCTCGTGTGGTAGCAAAAGGGTTTCATCAGAAATATGGTCGTGATTACAGTGAAACGTTCTCACCAGTGGTTAAACCTGTCACAGTCAGAGTTGTTCTTACTCTTGCACTTACTCATGGGTGGGATATTCAGCAGATTGATGTGAATAATGCATTTCTTAATGGTGATCTTGAAGAAGAGGTGTACATGCAACAACCAGAGGGGTTTCATTCTGGAGATAATTCTCAGGTCTGCAAACTTAATAAAGCACTGTATGGTCTAAAACAGGCGCCTAGGGCTTGGTTTGAGAAGCTAGCTGGCACACTCTTGTCTCTTGGGTTTCGGAAGTGTAGATGTGATCATTCTCTCTTTATTCACAACACTCCCTCTCATAGACTCTATGTTTTGTGTTATGTGGATGATATTATCATCACGGGTACTTCTCCTACCATGATTAAAGATCTGATTGGCAGACTGAACTTGGCTTTTGCTCTTAAAGATCTGGGTGCACTTGATTATTTTCTGGGGATTGAAATAAAAAGACTCTCTACTGGTGATCTTCTACTTACTCAATCCAAGTACATCAAGGATCTTCTTGAGAAAGCACACTTCACAGATATGAAGAGTCAACCTACACCTATGGTGGGTGGACAAAAATTGACTAAACAAGGCTGTAACTACATGGCTGATCCATCTGAATACAGATCCTTAGCTGGTGCACTTCAGTATGTGACTACTACTAGACCTGAAATATCTTACAGTGTCAATAGATTGTGTCAATTTCTCTCTCAGCCTTTAGAGGAGCATTGGAAGGCTTTAAAAAGGATACTTAGGTATCTCAGTGGTACTGTGGATCAGGGATTGTTGCTGAAACCTACTTCTAGACATGGACCCTTGCCTTTATTTGCATACTGTGATGCAGATTGGGCATCTGACCCAGATGATAGAAAGTCTACTTCTGGCTCATGCATTTATTTGGGCTCTAATCTAGTGTCTTGGTGGTCTAAGAAGCAAGAGTGAGTTGCTCGTTCTACAACTGAAGCTGAATACAGGAGCCTAGCCAACACTGCTACTGAACTAATGTGGATTCAAAGTCTATTAAGTGAGCTTAATTTCAACACTAACACACCTGTCATATATTGTGACAATCTTAGTACAGTTATGCTCACCAAAAACCCTGTACTTCACTCTAGAACTAAGCATATTGAGCTGGACTTGTTTTGGGTTAGAGAAAAGGTACTTAGCAAGAAGTTTATTGTTGCACATATTCCTGGAGAGCAGCAGGTTGCAGACATACTTACAAAAGCCCTCTCTAATACTAGATTCAGTCTTCTTAAGGGAAAATTGAATGTTACAGACATGTCTCAAGCTCTTGCTAAAGTTCATCACAACAAGTCTGTTCTTGGTTCTTTTCCTCTATTTTCACTAAGTTCATATTCGGCCCATGATGTTGCAAAGGCAGATGACAACAGCCCAGCCTATACAGATTCTCCTGGCTAAGTTTTCAAGAGGGACTATTAGAGAATATCTAATAGGATAGCTTAGTTTATAAGGGGGAATGTTAGATACTGTATAGTTTATGTACTTTCAGTATTAGTGTACTTTCATATTGTATAGTTTAGAATTCACAGCTGTAACACTATGTGTTGACAGCTGTACTTTGTAACTTAAGTTAGTTGAGACTCCTACTATAAATAGATAGGAGTACTCACCTTTTCTAACTAACAATAACAGAATTCATTTTACTCTCTCTCTCTTTCTCTCTCTCTCTCACTTTCTAATAGGCGTACCCAAGGAGTATCGGTACCGGGTACGTACCCGGTACGTGTACGGCAGCCAAATAGGAGTATCCATGCAACACAGTTTTTCATCGATATTAATTATTTACGTTTTTATAAACATTTCTCCCTCCGTCCTTAAATATAGGATTTCTTTGGGAGATTTCTCCTCCATTAAGAAAATGGAATAATTTAGTTAATTGTATTGAAAATGTGAACTTTTGATATGTATTTTCAAAATTATCCCTATTGATATAATTGAGAATTTAAAAGGTGTTAAATAAATAAGGGTGTTTCTGAAGAAAAAAAAGCAGTGATCATTGAAAATTGGTAAAATGTCTTATAAATAGGGACAAAATAAAAATGTCAAAAGGGTCTTATATTTAGGACGGAGGGAGTATTATTTATTGACTTGTTATATTTTCAATATTACTGAGTACTCCCTTCAGTCCTATTTATGAGACCCTTTTGAGGGTTTTTTCAAAATTACTCTTATAATTATTATTGAAACTCTAAAATATATTTATTTAATAAGGAGGTTTGTGAAAAAACATAATTAAATACCATTAAAAATTGAAATAAAATTTTATAAAGAAAATCAAACTAAAAATCTCAAAAAGTTCTTACAAAAGGTCATAAAACCAGAAAGAAGAGAATACATGAAGGGACATGTGGAAAGGCTTAGAACAAATCTTGAAAACAGGAAAATGGGCCTGCCCACCAATTGCACCAGCAAGGTAATAACTTTTCCAATTATATGACCCCACTTTGGTCCGATTTATCACAAAACCACACCTTACGAGTCACAGCTTCTTCCTTGAATTCCTCATCTTCACGCGTTCTAAGTCTAATGTCGGTAGAACGTGGCACTCATCTATTGGACGACACCATCTTGAATCTCATCCATGAATTTGTTCTCACCATTACTATTCACTAGGATAATAATCTCGATGAATCGTCCATGATAGAAAAAAAGTAGTACTACTAGAATCTCAATTTTCTCTGTAAAGCTAAAGAGGCCATGCCAAAATTTGACAGATGGGAAGTTCTTCGATGATACTCCATAATCACTTTGCATCTTTCATTTTTACTTTTATTTTATTTTCCTTTTTGGTTTAATTTTGCTTTCTATTTAACGACTCGCAGAGTTACACCAAGGTAGTAAATCAGGAGCAGCTGTCCTCACAAATGATTAATCCCTAAGTAACGTACTGCTCCCTCCGGTCCTATATATAAGACATATTCTAGAAGCAATCTTTGATCCTATATATAAGACATTTTGTATTTTCTATGCATCATTTATTGCTTTTTCTCTTTTTTGCCCTTATTAAATGCATGTGTTTTTTGTTGTTCATTAATGAGTGTGAATTTTTCAAGAAAAGTTGAGAGGGTAAAATTGTAATGTTACAATATATTCTCATAGAATTCATAAAACTAACTACTTTTCTTGGTCTGAGGAATATGGTTAAGTATGTCCTATATATAGGACCGGAGGGAGTAACGTATAAGCTCTTGAAAATGACTTCCACATTAATTAAGAAAATTAATCAATATTACTATTAGGCATTGGAATTAATAACATTTAATACTAGTATATTTTTTTTAAAATTATCCTTATATTCCCTCCGGTCCTATTTATAAGATCCTTTTGGGGTTTTTATTTTGGTCCTATTTATAAAACCCCTTTCCAATTTTCAATAACATTTAATTATTTCTTTCTACTAACACCCCTATAAAGTCAACACTTTTTAGAGTTCCAATAATAATTATAGGGGTAGTTTTCAAAAAGTATATCAAATTTTCACATTTCCAATGCCACTAACAAATTTATCCACTCTCCTTGATGGAAGTGAAAAACCCCAAAAGAGTCTTATAAATAAGACCGGAGGGAGTAATTATTACTCTTAAGATTCTAAAAAATATTGAGTGAATAAAAATGTTTATAAAAAAAAGTAATTAATATCCTTCAAAATTAGATAAAATGCTTATAAAAAATCAAAACAGTCATATAAAGAAACGGAAGGAAGGTAGAAATACATTCGTTTTCTTTTGACTTTTTTTTACCCCATGCATTACTCTTTAGTCCCCATTTGTTATTTACCGCTCGAAACAAGTCGGAAGATTCTTTCAGCATGAAACAAGGCGGAAACAAAATAAAACAATTTCCGTCTTGTGTAAATCGTATTATCTTCCGTCTTTCCAAAGTCGTAAACAAAATAGAGTATTCCGCCCGGTGGCGGAAACATTAAAAATTTGTTATAATACCTGTCGCGGCCGGGGTCCCGGGTCGCCCTCGGGGTCTCGCCTACGAGTGGGGGTCGATCGATTGACCCAATTTGGAGTCGCCACCGCATTTTGTTGCAAAAACGCGGAAAAAATATTTATTAATTAAAATGGATAAAGATCGGTCTCAAACTAGATAGATTCCGAGTTCGGGAGTCGGTTACGAGCCGGGGAAGGTATTAACACCCACCCCGTTCGCCCATTCGAAAATGGTACCATTGATTAATTTTAATTAAAATACCTAAATAATTAGTTTGCCAAAAATTATTTGTTTTTTTATTGTTGTGTCTGACAATGTTGCCCTTGATCCTACGTACCCTCATAAAATGAGGAATCAAGGCTACGTAGTTCTAAATTAATTTTTAATGTTTTATATATTTTTTTAAAATATATTTTATGCGAAGAGGAAATATGCAAGACCTTAACATTTAATCAAGGAAAGGTGAATTTCCAAAACGCATGAGTTATTTAATTAATGCAATTTATTAAAATATGATATATTTTATTTTAAAACCAAATCAAAAAATATTGTTTACTATATACATGTTTTGAATACAAAGAGTAAAACTCGAGAGATCCCTCCACTAAATGGGTGAAAAAAATCGGTTTGCCAAAACAAAACATATCCAATAATTTAAAAAAAAATAAGATTTAATTATTAAAATTTATGATCCCAAATCATTTAATTTGAATTTAACAATTAAACTCATAACATATCCTAACATACAAATACATTGATTTAAGGATAAAATTAAAATTTAAATGTCAAATTTGTATTTTGATGCCAAAATATTTATTATTCAGCAATTAAAAGGATTCATAAAATTAATAATTAATATCTTAATAATTGAAATATTAAAGACTACATTTTTATTTTATCTATATTTATTTTTTATTATTAATATTATTAAAAAGAAAAAGAATAAAAGAAAAAAAGAAAAAAAAAAAAAAACAAACCTGTGCAGCACGGAGAATATGAGAAGCACTAGTAGATTGTGGACCAGGAGGGAGTATTGCTTGATTGTATTACTGGGAAGAGGGAGGCGTCATCTTCACTGCACAGCACGGAAACCGAGAAAGGAGAAAACCTCCAATTTTTTATACGGATTTCTATGCCTCCAATATTTTTTGTCTACAAAACTGTGTCTTTAAAATTGTTTGTGAAAATTGTCTTTTCAAATTGTGAGGAGGAGAGCTCTATTTATAGGAAAAATTAGGTTAAAAAAATTAGGGTTTTTTCAACAGGCTTTGAAAGCTCAGTGAAATATTCCCTGGTTTATTCCTCAATCAAATCTTTATAACTTTGTTAAAGATCAATTATCAATCTTTTAAAATAAAAACAAATATGATGATAATCCTTTTATAAATAAAACAAATCCTTTTAATAATAAAAAAATTATCTTTATCCTCACAAAAACTTGTCAAATCTTTTACCAAAAACAAAATTTTATCTTATCTTTTTTTTAATTTCGTTTTTTTTATTTTTTACAGAAAAACTTTTTTTTTCAAAATCTTTTCTCATTTTCTTTATTCTTATTTTTTTATATATATATTTTTTTTAAAAAACAAAACATTTTTTTATTATTTTTTATTTTATTTTGTTTGGGGGGACAAAATTGGGTATCTACAATACCAAAATTGTCCCTCCGTTCATTCACATACAAAAGGGAGGTGGAGGGTTCACCTAGGGGAATTTCTGGGATTTCAACATTTTAATTGTTTTGCTTCTTAAAAAGCGGAAGTATTTTCGCTTTTAAATAGTCGATAATTGTTCCGCCTTATGCAAATCGGTAGTAAATTAAAATTGTTTCCGCCTTTTGAAACCGGAAATCATCTTCCGCCTTCGTAAAGTTGGTAAATGGGGCCAAATTGTTTTATTTTTTTTCCGCCTTGTTTCGAATGAAAAAAATCGTCTAACTTGTTTCAAGCGGTGAGGGACAAAGAGTAATTGGTGGGGGTCAAAAAGAAAAAGTCTTAATGCATGTGTACGTTCCTTAGCCCCTCCCATGTACAAAAATGAAGTTACTTTTCATACTATTATTTTAAAAGTACTAGTACATATATTTAAAAAAAAAAAATACTAGTACATATTAAAATTATTTGAAATGGAAAATAGGTAATAAATTAACAATTTTTTATGGGGAATCTCAAAACAAGTGTCTAAAGGCATATTGTTCAATTTACTTAGGTGAAAAAACTATCCTTATTTAATATTTACTGGGTTTTATTAGGGCACTTGTCAAGTTACTAGATTTGGAAGAAAAAAAAAATATAAGTCTACAATTTTTATTCTCTTGAGAACATTAAAAAAAAATCACATTTTCTAACATTTTCTTAATGCATTTGGTTCTTTAGCAACTAGTTAGCATTTGTAATATTTATTATTCTCTTGAAAATCTCAAAAGATACGTTTTTTTATATACTTCCTCCGGTCATATTTATAAGACTTTTTTGGGGTTTTTATTTTAGTTCTATTTATAAGATTTTTTTTCAATTTTCAATCGCATTTAATTACTTCTTTTAACAAATACTTCTATTAAATCAACACTTTTTAGAGTTCCAATAATAATTACAGGGTAGTTTTGAAAAAGTATATTAAATTTTCACATTTCCAATGTCACTAACAAATTTATCTACTTTTCTTGGTGAAAATAAAAACCCCAAAAGGGTCTTATAAATAGAATCGGAGGGAGTATATTTATTACAATTTTTTTGGTTACATATATTTATTACATTTTGTTCCTTATCAAGTTTTTTTTTGACACGTTTTAGCATTTGTCTTCCATAATAATTATATCAATATAATTTATATTTAATTTTTCAATTTGAATAATTTTATACTAATATTAACATTTTTAATAAATTTGAAAATAATAAATACTTTTAACTACTACTATAATATTTTTAATCTTATGTATATTCCTTAAAAGTATTTTATTGAGAGGGGTGAACGGTTTACAATTATTCAACTACATCTATTATCTATATATAAAAGGATCCCTTTTCGAGGCACCACGTTTGTCGGAGAAATTTTCGAGGCACCACGTTTGTCCCGTGAAGCATTCCTCGCACCAGAGAATTTGTAGGTAGATAATCATTATCTCTAATCAAAATTACAATTTAAAATTAAATAAACTATTTAAATTTATTTAATCATTATATGTTTGTAGGTAAATAACATTATTTCTAACCAAAATTAAAATTTGAAATTAAATTAATTATTTAAAATTATATAATCATTATCTGTATGTGAAATCATTATCCTCAATTTGTTGAACAAAACATTATCCTCAACAAAAATATTTAAAAAATCACTATATATATATATATATATATAATAGGCTCTCCCATTCAATTTTTAAAATTCTATCTAATTTTAAGAATTCTCTTATCCAAATTACTTCTTTAATTTTTATTTTTTCCCTCATTCCTCTACTTAAAGCTCTTAATTTTGATTTTTGAGTGTTTGATGAATTACTTATTAGGTGATGCATATTTTGTTATACTTTTAATTGACTTTTGTTTATTCCTCTACTTAGAGCTCTTAATTTTGATTTTTTAGTGTTTGACGAATTACTTATTAGGAGTTACTTTAAACAAGAGCATGACCTTGGTAATTTGTGTTTTTTTTAAATTTTAGTAAGTTGTTATACATACTTACTTTGATTATTCTTTGTTGAAAGAATATGCAAATAATTAATCCTTTTCTCTTTTCAAAGAAGAGAAGGGCTAAGGCTTCTAGGATTAAGAATAAATACCCTGATCGTATTCCGGTGAGAAATAGTTTTTGTGAGTCTTTTGCCTATTTGAAGAAACAATGTTTTTCGATTTATTTATGATTTTTTTTTCCGTTTTTGTCATGATATAAGATAAACGATAAAAAAGATCAAAATATTTAAATATAAATAATAATAATAATAAATGTGATAATTATATTAAAAAAATATTAATTTATCCATCAAATAAATATAAGAAATATCTTATAATATTATCCAATAAAAAATCAGAATGTATAATTTTGGTTTAATTATATATAATTTTTCATATTAGATGTGATAATTATATTTAAAATATGCTAAATTATCATGTCTTATGCAATAGAAAATATTTTGATTTATCTTTAAATCTACTCATAATACCATCAAACAAAAAAATATAAAAAAGTTTAATTTTCATTTCACTCTAATAATTAATCATAATATCATGATAAAACGTGTTAATTCATCGATCAACTAAATAAGGAATACATTAATTTAATACTCATCTATACATAGACAAATATAATATTAAATATATAAAAAAAACCAATATTATATTCATAATAAAGTGAAATATGATAACCAAGATAGTCAAAAATAACAATTTCAATGTCGCCTTCATGTTCTATGAAATAGTGGATATTCCAATTTATCCTTAAATTTCCTCATAATACCATTAAACAAAAAAGATCAAAAGATTTAATTCTGATTTGTTTTTAATTATCATAATAAAGTTGATAATCATATAAAAATAATACGGAATATTTTAATTTATCCTTAAATTTACTTATAATACCACCAAACAAAAAAGATGAAAATATTTAAATATGATTTACTTTTGATTATTTAAAATAAAGTTGATAATCATATAAAAATGTTAATTTATCTATTAAATAAATAAGGAAGATATCAGATAAAAAGTGTTACTTTTTATTTATACAAAAAAGTACAATATTTCTCAACAAACTCATTTAAATTAATTTTTTTAAGTGTAGTGTTTGATTTAAGTATCTGTCTTTTTGTATAATTTTTTTATTGTTGTGTAATAATAATCTTTACTTTAAAATAAAAACAATTTTTACTTTAAAATATTTAATATAAAAAATTAAATTATCAATAACTCGTGCATTGCACGGGGTGAGAGCTAGTACGGTATAAGATTATAAACATCCTCCATTAATTTTCAAGTATTTTTTTAAGATTATAACGTATTGTATAAAAAAATTATTTAATATGTATATTTATCTCATTTGCTATTTACTACTATCTCACAGTAATGTTTTTATTAATCATTTCCCTTAATTTAGTCCAACTAATAAAGTAAGGGTTTAATAGTGACGATAATTATAAATGTCCTAATTTTATAAGGATTTATCTAATATATGCACCTACAGTATACGATAAATAAATATAAAAAATAAACTTATATTAGAAAAATAAAAATCATTTTTTATTTATCAAACATATATTTTTTCACATTAACTTATTTTTTAAGGTTAATTTATTCTATACACCATATGCATAAATTAGATTAACCGATTTTTTAAAAATACATTTAAATTAGACCAAATTCAATTTTATTTTATTTTTTCTTTAAAAGAAAACACTTTAAAGGAAAGCAGTGAATAATTTACTTTCAAAAGAAAATTAAAAATCATGAACTTGAAGAAGGTTTTGAAGGAGAGAGGCTCTTGGTTGGTCCAACTCCCTATATAAATCATGAAGCTTTTTGACCAAACGAGCGATTAGTAGCTTAGCTTCGATCTACTGTGAAGTTCAAATCATAGAGCACCTAGAAAGCTCTACACAATATTCTTCATTCTTGGTACAAATCATATAACACTGAGAGAACTTTTCAAGCCTCTTCTCCACTTTGTTCACTAACATCAACATGGCCAGATACAATAATAACCAATACTACAACTTTTGGGAGAACTTTTCATTCCCACTTCACCTCTGCTTCTTCATGTTCATCCTTTTCTTCGTGTTGGGGTTTTCTTGGTACATAAACTACGAGTCAGTGTACGAGGATTTGATGATACACGTGAAGATCTTCTTGGCTCTTGTTCCTCTGTTTCTGTTGCTTGTTGTTCACTGCCTCTCGAGTGGGGGATCGTTTCCAATTCCTTTGCCAGAGGAGAGAAACTCGCTTCATAGGGCCGGTGGTTCTCCTTGGGGAGTGGCACTCTTGCTTGTGTTCCTCTTGTTCATGATGGCTTACCAGTCTTCTTTCCACCAACGTTGGTTTCCCTTGGCTACTAAGTGATGATGTTGAAAAATCATTAGAGTGAGTGTCAACTTTTGTAATATTTGTAGAAGAAAATGTTTTAATAATGTCTAGTATCTAGTGATATAGTATAACTAGTAGGTTAGTTTTACACTAGGGATTAGACGAATGGTATAGTTATTTATTAGCTTAGTTTTTACAAAAATTAGTCTATCTTCTTCAAGTCATTGTATCTTGTTTTATTTCGTATGAGAATGTTAACTGGTATCTTAATTAAAGAATAAGAAGCGATAAGTTTGTTTTGAATTTTGATAAATGATATATTTAAAATATTAATAATAATTTGTGTGGTTTTAAAAAAAATTAATTTGTTTATTTAGTAGCTTAATCGGTGTGTGTGGTAGTAGTAACTTAGGATTGTATTAATTCAGGATTATTGAATAATTTTGCTATCCAAGTATTCAGTCCTTTTCCTTCAATTGTTTGCTTTGTTGTCCACGAATATAGGAGAGGAACACGAGTCTTGGATTGAAAGGGATCACGGAAGAAATATAGAAAATGAAGGATAAGAATAGTGACTTGGTGTAGTGGAAAAAGGGAAGGGCTTCTAGCAAAGGAGAGACTCATCACTCACTTTTGACTTTTGTACATTGTGGTCTTTAATTTCTCTGTTTTTCTTTCTTTCATGTGTAACACTTTTCTCAATTAGCTTGTTTTGTTTTCTCTCATTCAATTCACTCTCTGATAGCATGGAGCTGCGAGATTAGATTCTACTATCAACAGATCCACAAGTAAGGTGGGGAATAAAAGAAGTTGGGTCGAATTTTCCAAATTAATGTTTATTGATAATGGGTAATAATTGAATTGCCTATTGGCGATTAAGCCTTTTGAGATAGAATTTCATCCATCAAAGTGTTTAGAGTGGACAAAGGTGAATTTGCTTTCACTCCATCAGCATACCACTTCATCCTCTTTCCATTAAATCAATCAAATTAAGAAAGTGATTAGAATTATTATTGGAATAATAAATAGGATTTTTTTAATGTTTTTTTGGTGAACAATTTTTTTAATGTTGATGCTAAGATGATATGCAGAGGTAGAAAGAACACGGGTTTGTGGTGCGCTGTGGCGTGGTTTGTGGGTGGTAGAAAATTAAGAAAGAATGGGTGCCAATTTTGACACCCCGTGGAGTAATTTATACACCCCACTAATATTCAAAAATCCCAAAATACCCTTTAAAAAAAATTCCATCAAAAATACTTATCTTTCACCACACCACTTCACACCCCATACCACACCCCACACTCCACAACACCTCTCATTCCATTTCTCCACACAAACCCCATTTCATTTCATCCCCATTAATCCCATGAACATTATCACTATTGAGGACATTAAGGCAAATCATAAAATCAAGTCGTGAATAACGTGTAGAAGAAGGTAAGTTGCAGACAGTCTTTCGAACATTTTTTTTTCTGATCAGTGATCGGTCGTGAGGATCCTCACGACCAAAAAAAACCTTGGGTCGTGAGGACGTTCACGACCTCCGCTTTTTTTTTCACACCAAATTACTTTGAAGGAAACAACCTCATAAATCCTTTATTCCATTTAAATGTCGTTTTTTGGATGCATGGTAGCTGTCTTATGCGAAGAAAATATGAAAATATGGAGCTCATCATCATGAACTGGGAAAATACCTCACGACCCCGACGTATTTTTTTTTTAAAAAAAAGTGCATTAAATATGCTTCTTCTTTTTTTGTTGAATATATGCTTCATGGTTAGTTTGAGAATATATAATCATACATACATCCACTTTTCCCTTCTTTTATGTTGTCTTTGTGGCATGGCAAGTTTGCAAAAGCTGAAAAGCTTGGGTCGTGAGGTACCTCACGACCCCGACGTTTTTTTTTATTTAAAAAAAAGCCTTCATTATATATGCTTCATGGTGTGTTTGAGAATATATAATCATACATCCACTTTTCCTTTATGTATGCTTTGTTTGGGGCATGACAAGTTTGCAAAAGCTGAAAGGTTAATGGTATAGCAAAAGCTTGGGTCGGGAACAAGCTCACTACTGTAGTCGTGAGGGCGTTCACGACTGAAGTCGTGAAGGAGTTCACGACTATGGTCGTGAGGACCATCACGACCTTGAAAAACAGCCAAACTTTTTTTTGTTTTATTTATTTGATTTAAAGTTTTTTTTTTTTAAATGACAGATATGGATATGGAAGTAAATGTTGGTGTTGCAGATAGAGTAGAAAACATGCTTATTGATGAAGATGCGGTTGAGGTCCCAAAGACAACAGAAAGTGAATTTGCAGATTATAGTAATGATTTTGCACGCAATGAGCCATTTGGTAATCGTGAAGATGTGGTTGAGTGAGTTAAAGCGGTTGGAATTTCCAAAAAACTTGTTATTGTAACCTACAAGTCAGACAAAGGAGGAGGCAAACAGAAAAGACGAGAGCGGGTTACATTTGCTTGTGAAAGAAGTGGTGTTTATAGGAAGAAGAACGAAAATGATCCCAAGTATATCTTTGGATCAAGGAAGTGTAATTGTCCGTTTAGGCTCTATGCGAAGGATAAGGGTAATGGTGAAGGATGGATGCTTCATGTAAAATGTGGATCTCATAATCACAATCCATGTGATAGCTTGCAAGGTCATCCATATCCAGGCCGACCAACAAAGGATGAAAATGACACAATTGTGAAACTTACAAAAAGTGGTGTGAAGCCGAGGAAAATCTTGATTACTCTAAAAGAAGATAACCCGAATAACTACACCTCCTTGACACAAATCATGAATATTCGACAACAATACAAGAGAACTGTCAGGCATCCGAGGACACAAATGCAACATCTATTGAAGTTGTTGTTAGAGGAAGGTTTTCAGTTTGATTATTTAAAAGATGAACAAAGTAATGAGTTGAAGGCGATTTTTTGGGTTCACCCAAGTAGTATAGTATTGCTTCATTCCTTCAGCATTGTTCTCATTATGGATAGTACCTACAAGACAAACAGATACAGACTTCCTTTATTAGAGATTGTTGGCCAAACTTCCACAGAGAGAACTTTTAGTGTTGCATTTTGTTACATGGATGCCGAGAGGGAATCAAACTTTACATGGGCCTTACATAAGCTTAGATCACTCATTCAAAATGATGAGGCCATACCTCAGGTCATTGTAACCGATAAAGACAATGCGATTGTAAATGAAGTTGAAAGTGTTTTTCCTACAGCAGCTCACATCCTTTGTAAGTTTCACATTTTCAACAATGTGAAGGACAAGGTTAGAAAGTCATTAGCAAAGTATAACATGAAGAAGCTCAACCCAATCATGACACTATGGACGACACTAGTTGAGTCTCAAGATGAGGATGAATATGAAAGATGCCTTGATGATTTTCAAAATCAATGTGGTCCGGTAATTTATGAATATGTTAACCGGGTTTACTTGGAGCATAATAAGCATAAGTTTGTGCATGCATGGGTTGATCAATATATGCACCTTGGTAATACCACTACAAATAGGTAACCTATTTTAAGTTTTACCAAATTTGGATACTTTTGCTAATTTGTCATATCTTGGTTATTTTATGTTTTAACCTGTCATGTGTTAATTAATAGGGCAGAGAGCGCACATGCTCAGTTCAAGAGAATGCTAAAGGATAGATCTGGGGATATATGCACATGTTTTGAGAGCATGATGAAGATGTTGCGATGTCAACATAGTGCCATAAAGGAGTCTTTTGAATAAGGTTAACACTAAAGGAGTCAAGAAAGGAAGCCGAAGACAAATGGCACATGAGAAATCAACTCGGCGTAACCCATGTCATTGGGAATACATCTCCCAAGCAAAAGCTTCTTCACAACCTAGATGTTCGAAGAGGAAACATACTCAACCAAACCCCTCACAAGTGAGTGCTTCTCAATCTTGGAAAACATATTTGGAAGCTTTCCCAGTTGAATTTCATTCTTATATTGATATGATTGTGAATGTACAAGATGATGGTCATTGTGGATTTCGGTCCTTGTCATTGTATAAGTATGGGATTGAAGAGAATTATTATCTAGTTCGGCAGGAACTTATTATGGAGATGGGTGCTAACAGAGAGCTATATCTTAGTATATTGGGACAAAGTTCTTATGATGTCACGAGGCTTGCACTACACGCTCCTATCGGTCCTGTCCCAAAAGAGAAATGGTTAGTCTTACCTGACATGGGGCATGTCATTGCTAACAAGTATGATGTTGCGTTGGTGACCATAGGCGGAACAAGTGGGGAATGTTGTACTTATTTACCATACAAGACATCTACTTTGGCGAGCTACAAGAAACTATGGGTGATAGGAAATATGCATGATAGTCATTGGGTGAAGGTAAATACTACCATATACCTCACTATTTAACGTACATATCATCTTGTTTTCGTTGTTTAACTTTATCAATTTGCCGCGTGTAAATTCATTGGAAGGACGGTGCACCATTGCCTGCATTGTTTCCAGGATGGATGGACAATGCAAATGATGTATCGCTTTCATGGTGTGATCACTTCTCAGATCAATTTCTTAGATTTTTGCCGTTACTACCTGCAATACAATTACAAGAGGAAGTAGTAAATTTATCCTCCGATGAAGAGGAAACACATACTATGAAAAACTAGATAATTTGTCATAGGATCCGATTTTGTAGATGACATAGGGGTGCATATTATCAGGAGGAAACACATGATGGGTGTATTTTTTGATGTGTATGGATCCGATTTTGTACATGACATTACTGAAATTTAAATATATTTCATAGATATTTTAATATGTATTACAAAGACAGGTATTATGTACATTTTTCAGCTGCAATGTATGTGTGAAAAGTCAAGGTTGTGACCTACTTCACGACCACAAGTCGTTACCCACTTCACGACCTGAAGTCGTTACCCACTTCACGACCTGAAGTCGTGAGTTATCTGTCAACATTAGGTCGTGAGTTGTTTTTCGACCTGTGTTTTAGCCCTGTGTTGGCTGAAAATTAAACCACAATTGATAATAACATAACTGAAATCGCTATTTTAAACATAAGATCCCAAGATTTAAACATGGAAAACTAAACTTGATCAGGAATGAAATATAAACATAACATCCAAAGTTTGAAACATGGAAACCTAAATATTAATCTGTTAAACCTAACATCAATTGTTCTCAACATAGATTCATAAACGTAATTTCTAAACATAGATTCATAAACATAAGCTAAGTTAACATAGACTTCAGCTCCGCCTTTTCAATTACTCCTCCCAGAATCGAAGATGCTGTGAGCACCTGTCCTTCCCCCTCTCCCACTAGTTCTAGTCGTCCTTCGTACAGGCCTTTCGAAGACAGGAGTTGCCGCCAGGGATCTCATGTCTATAATAGCATCCATATTCATTATCCCATCCTCAATCATTGGATCAGCTAGGTTCACAATAGCCCTCATCCTGCGTGTCAGAATCCTCTGGAAAATAAAGTACAAAAACTTTATTAATTTTCATTTAAATAAACATAAGTAAACACTAAAATTGATTGAGTGCATCATACATTCACGACCACGACATCATGGTCGACCCTGGGTGATGATGGAAGCAGGTAAGGGTGAGAATACTTGTGCAACCAATCCATATAATCCATTGTGCATTCTCCAGGTGTGGAAACAGGACGCAATATGGTATCAACGGAGACAACATAATGTTCCCAATTATTCCAAGCCAAATCAATATGTGAGGGAAGTATCAAATCCGGTGGGGGTGGAGGAATGCCTTGAACATACCCAAATTGGCGCAGTACTCTCTCCGGAAGATAGAGTCGCCTAACAGAACCGCATCTGAGCCAAGAAGATATAGCAAATACGCCCTAGCAGCATGGACATATCTCCCTTCTTCAATAAACTTTGGAACCCACTTTTCTAAAGTTTCAAACTTAATGGCTCCACCTTTTTTATTTTTCACCTCTCGCTGGCCTCTCTAATATCCACCCCCAGTAGTTCATGCAACAGTGTTATTGCCTCCGTTTTGGTCGGTTTGTCCCAAGGGATAAGGGTTCCTGTAACTGGAATGTGCAGAAGCGAGGACACATCATCCAATGTGACAGTCATTTCACCGCACGGGAGATGAAATGTGCACGTGTCCTCATACCATCTCTCACAGAAAGCAGTTAAAAGCCTCTTATCTACCCTCTCATATGCACTGTCAATCAAAGGCATCAAACCAGACCCATTAACGAGATTGGAAACCTCCAAGGGAAGGTCAGTCCATGGAAGACAGTTGAATGCTCTATTACAACAACGACCCAATGGTCCACGTTCCTACAAAGTCAACACGAATTAATGCGGCTAATTAAATTCATAGTAACAAATTAATGAGGCTAATTAAATTCAACACAAAGTCAACACAAAGACAATTGAATGCTCTATTAATGAGACTAATTAAATTCATAGTAATAAATTTGTTAAATAAAATAAAATATAAATAATACTCACATTCCCTTTCCAAATTTGACGAGCCACGTGATCAGAATATGTGGTTAACAACGACATCTCTTGCGGATCATCATCATGCCCATCAGCATCAGAGATATGCTCAACCTCCTCATGTAAGTTTTCAGCTTCAGCAACGGTTTCGGGGGCTTGGGAGGAACCCGCATCAACATCCATATTAGCAACATCCCTTTGTCCCATACGTTCCTCAAGGGCTTTTTTTCTATTAGATCTTGTCGGCCGCAACCTAGCGTTAGCTTTTCGCGCATCCATCTATACAATACAGAATAACGGATTAGTGATAGGGAAATCGCATCAATATAGCATGACTATACGTAATAAAAATAATAACATTAAATAGTTCAAATAACAAGTGATAGAAAGCATCTAAATATCTTAAAAGAAAACCAAAACGCAGCATTAAACAATTATGGGTCGTGACCCTGTTCACAACCAAGGTCATCAACACCTCAACTACTATTTACATTCTGTTTGACATCTCTATCTTACATTCTGAAAGTATGGCTAGTAGCCTAGTAGTCATGATCATGCTTATATTATTTATAGTATTTGTAAAATAAATGGTAGGTAAAATGTTAGGCCTCAAATATTCTATATTGCTGTATCTAAAGTTGATATTTTTGACAGAGTATCTTTTGGAGGAGATGGTGTCATGAAGATATAAATTTTTTTGTAAAAAACCACTGAATTTTGTTGTAAAAAACCCGAAAAACCACTGAATTAAACTTTCATAAAACTCTTACAAGTAAATGTGAGTTTAGCTCTTGCATAAGTTCTTGAAATAAGAAGGAAAAAAATTAAGAAAAATAACAAAACATAAATAACACTCCTGAATAAGTATTTTTTAGGATTCTACAAGAGGAACATCCCTGAGTCGTGACCCAAATCCCGACTTTACTCTTGAGTATTAAAAAGGAATAAAGGGTCGTGAACAAGTTCACAACCCTTGGTCGTCACCCAGTTCACGACTACATGTAAAAAAAATAAATAAAAAAAGTAAACAATAGGTCGGGTCGGCAGCTTCC
This sequence comes from Crotalaria pallida, assembly GCA_037953625.1. Classification (NCBI taxonomy): domain Eukaryota; kingdom Viridiplantae; phylum Streptophyta; class Magnoliopsida; order Fabales; family Fabaceae; genus Crotalaria; species Crotalaria pallida. Next base: position 155,268,157 of record CM075651.1, on the reverse strand, counting down.
TCCCGACCGTATACAAAATTCTAGGTCTAGGTCGTGAACAAGTTCACAACCCTTGATCGTCACCCAGTTCACGACTGCATGTAAAAAAAAATAAATAAAAAAGTAAACAATAGGTCGGGTCGGCAGCTTCCTCCCGACCGTATACAAAATTCTAGGTCTGGGTCGTGAAGGGGTTCACGACCATTGGTCATCAACCCCTTCACGACTTCTGTAAAATTTGAAACAAAAGCTAACCTCGGGTCGGAAGCTTCCTCACGACCCGAGTTCTACTCTACTTGCAGAAATCGCGACAGATCGCGAGAGAGAAGGAGTGATAGATGGGCCTTGCTAGCGCTGCGACTTGCTGCGACGGAGGGCCTTGTTCGACCCGGCTTCAGCGGCAGCTTGCGACGGCGAAGATAGCCACTGGCGGAGGCAGGCTGGGGCGGCTTGCAACTTGGACTGTGTGCAAGAGGAGAATGGCGGAGGAGAGCTGGGGCTGGGGCGGCTTGGGGCGGCGACAGTGGGGTTGTGGTGTGGAAGAGGAGAGTGTGGGGTGTGTGCAAGTGTGGGGTGTTGACGGTGGAAGAGGAGAGTGTGGGGTGTGTGCAAGTGTGGGGTGTTGACGGTGGAGTAGAGGGAAGGGAGAAAGAATAGGGTTTTTTTTTAAAGGGTAATTTTGTATTTTCACTCATAAGTAGGGTGTGTAAATTTATGTGTGGGGTGGGTAAATTTTTTTTTCAGAAAGAATCATGCCATATAAGCTTCACTTTCGAGTGTACCTGTCAAAATAATTTGGGCTTCAACACTACCAACCTGCCCAACCATGCTACCACACTCATCCCATGCACAGATTAAGCCCAGTGACTAAAATCCCATTTTGCATTTATACGTACAAAATGGTGGCCAAAACACCACCTGGTTTCTACCAAAAAAGAAATGATTGAATCAAAGGTTAAAGTTGAAAATAAAATGAGTGATAAACGGCTCGATCTCGCTTAAGCAAGGTCTTGGATTCGATTCATTGTGGATACAAAAAATTTATGTTGGGAGACTCACTTACTATAGCTAGTCAGGCATGCGACCCCGGTCGGATCCGGATGTACAGTATTTGGGGAATCCGATGGACAACAAAAAAAAAGTTGAAAATAAAAATATGTGAAAAAAACAAAAGATATGAAATGAGAAAAAATATATCTAAAAAACCCAAAAATAAAAAATGAAGGGAGTACATATGTTACTTATAGGCTAATAATTAATGAGGCAAGAATCACCCTATATGAATGAGACAAGAATCAACCAAAAAACAAGAAATGAAGGGAGTATCATCTACTATATGAATGTTTAGGAGAATTTTAAGTTATTTTTAATATGAACATGTATCATTTTTCAAATACAAATTAACCTACTATCCTTTATTTCAATTTGTTAAAAAAAAAACTCATTGAAATGATGAAATCCTTGATAAATTTTTAAATAACAACACATACTATTTAATTTTACATTTGAATAATTTTATTTTATTTTTAAACAAAGTGATCTCATCATCGATCTTATAAGCACAATACTAATTTATTTTGGGATGTTTGATTGCTCATTTCAACAAAATTCGCTTGGGAGAATCGAACTTTATCTTTAATCTAGTATGATACTACTTGAAGATTTAATGGAAATTTTACACCACTAGATCAACTTCTTTTTTAAAAAAATATTGTATACACGTTGGTTGGATAAAATATAAACAAGAAATTATACTTTTGGAAAGTTAATTTTTAAAAAACTACAAAGTTTTTTTAAAAGTTGGAAATTATGTTGTGAGTTGTCAATTTTTTTTCTCATTTATTTTTTTAAATCCTTCCTTTTATTATAAAAAAAGTCACCCAATGCTGTTCTCTCATTCAACCTTTTCAAAATAAATGCTTCACAGCAAAAGTTAGCATTTTCTCTTCAATCAGGGTATCCACGTGGCACTATTTTTGAGTTATGGGTGTAACTGCTTCGCTAAAAAAAAACTGCATTCAATCCCTCTAATTTCCCTTTTTTCTTTCTCATATTTATGGTGGTTAACACTTAAGACACTCATAAATCAAAACCGTCATATCGTGATCCTCTCTCCATCACGGATCTCTCCACTCTTCCTTTCCCTTCTTCTTTTCTTCCTCTTCCAATTTTTCATTCTCCACTTCCAATTCGCAAACGCCCACCATGTCTAACAGCCATGAAAAAGAGAAAGGTGTCCATGTTCTGGTCCTTCTTCGTTGTAGGTATTCTATTCTATTCAATTTTATTGGATTCCAAAAAAAAAAAATTGAACAAAGTAGATAAACAAAGAAGACAAACTCCTAAATCACTCACTTTGTTGGCTGTCTTTGCGACTGTGTTTCCGTTCCCCGTTCAGTATGGCGGTTAGCCTCTGGGTATCAATATGGCGGTTCCCTGTTCTATGGTTGGTTTTGCTGCCTTTGCCTTTATAAATTATGTTTATCCTATTCTATCCTCTTAAATTTATTTATTTTTTATATCATATCCCTATATAGATAGAAAAACAATAAGTATGGCGGTTTTCCTTTTTTGATATTATTTTAATTATAATAATTATAAATATTCTTTTCATGTTATTCTTTGATGATATTATTTTTTACTAACATCAGTTGGAAGTTTGGTTAGTTTTTTTTTTTTTTTCAGAACTTGCTTTATTTCGTTTTGCTTTATTATTCATGACTTGAATAATTGGTTGTGTATAATTAAATTGAGTAAAAAGAAGAAAAGAGTTAAGAGGGTTTTTTTAAATTTTTTTTACGTATATGAATTCAGGGCCCGTGGTTTTATTTTTTTTGTTTCTCACAGAAAAAGTGATTATTCGTTATTTTGATTTTGATTCAAAAATCACTTAAGTCACTTGCAAGTTGTTCGAGTTTTACTAAATAACAGAAACTGAGCGTTTTGAGAAGCTAGACAACAAAATATTAATGATTTATTTTTTAATTATTAACGTAAGGGAGTAATTGTCTATCGTCCTTACTTTGTTACTTATTTTTTGAATTCCTTGATAAGGTCCAATATTTCTTTTTGGTTTTCTTGCTGTACCTATACGCACTAATTTGCTGTACCTATATGCTAATTTGATTAAAATTATGATACAAGAAAGGAGGCAAAAGATAGATAGTATAGAATGAAAGTCATGTGTGATTTGGAAAATGAATAGCATTTTGAATGTTATAACAAATTTGACACAATTAATATATTCAACAAATATACTGTATTCGTTAATCAATATATCACGTCTCACCTATAAAAGATTAAAGAATAATAAAAAATATATATGCTATAATCAATAAGGAAAGGTTAAAAGATTTATATTATATATATATACATATCCTTTTTTATATATATAAAATAAAATTATTTGCATATTTTATTTTTTTCAGAATTTAGAATTTTGCATGTTAATGGATTTTTTGGGTTTTTTTTTTTTGCTATAATTATGGGGTACATGAAATTTTTTATTTAGTGAAGATTATATCTTAAATCTGAATTAATGAACGATGAGCTAAATTTGTTGAAGGAAATAATATTTAGAATTTACCATCATTATCTAGCCCATTTTTATTTGAATTTCTTGATTTCGAGTTTTCAATCTCCATGCTTATTATTAACTTCTATGCTTTCTGAATTTTGAATTTAATCATTTAAGTTTTAAATAAAATATTTTATGTTTGCAACAAATAATTGGTAACTATTCAATTCTTCAACCCAAAATGATTATCAGTTATTAGAAATACTAAAAAAATTCAAAAATATTTTTTTTTATATCTCCCAAAATAATTAATTAACTAATAAATAATGGATTTTCTTAACCTCAGCCCTAAGGGCTGAGGATAAGAAACTATAAAAAGTATCTTTGCATTGAAAAAATAAATGTTTAAGACTTTAAAAGTTAGTGGGTTAGCTTTCCAAGATATTTTTTCTACTTTTTCACCTCTTATTCTCAGCCCTAAAGGTTAAGCAATCCCATAAATAATTAACTAATAATAAACAACCCGTGCATTGCACGGGTCTTTTATGTAATTAACAGCTACTCATAGCTATTAAATTAGAGCGGACAAAAAGACCTGTCACGTTAGCCAAACCCAAATTGACCCGCAAAAACATAAGCCCCAACCGGTTCAAGCACAATTAGGAGCACAAATTGTTACTACTGAGTACTGATTAAGTAGAGCAAACAAAAAAGCTAAACACAACCCGACCAACCCGAATAAGCAAGCAAAAACGAAAGACTTAGTTATATAAAAAATTTGAAACCTGAATTACACTTATACTCGTACTTTTTTTACAAAAATTGGTCATGATGCAAACCCAAAGTAGATCCATTCGAAGACAACTAGGTAGACAGTATTGGCAATTAGGGGTATGTCCGTTGGTTCCGTCTGTCCGCCCGAAATTTTTTTCAGGCATGACACAAATTTTAATTAGCCCGGTATTTAAATTATGTCTACCCGCTTCACCCATTTTTTTTTTGGGCGTCCGGCAAGAGATGATTTAAAAAAAAAATATTTTTTTTAGTTGTTGATTTATTTTGACTATTTAAAAAAAAAAACTTAAAAATTCTTCTAACACCAGTACTTTATTTTTCTCTTACTTCTAATATTTTTTTCATCATTTAATTAAGGCTTAATTATGTAAGGGGTCCTTGTAGTTTCAGGTGATTTTGTGACATGCCCTTATCCTTTTTTTTTCCAATGTTCATGCCCTCATACTTTACTCCGATTTGGAATATGCCCCTCAGCCCGATTCCGGCCAAAATTTGCATACTAAGACCGCCACGTGGCAGTGACTTAATTTAAAAAAATAAAATAAAATAAAATCTCTATCTCCTCCTTCTTCTTCCACTCACCTCCTTTGCTCATTCTCCTTTCCATCTTCTTCTTCTTCTCGTGTTCCCCTCTTCCATCACCGACCTCCACGACAAAGCATAAAGAATAAACATTTCCAGAACCAAATTTAAGGGCAACTTGGGTGATGACATGGTAGCCTCCATCGAAGAGCTGCACTAACACCTTGGCCAAATGGGCCTTCCATACGTTGTCGCCCATTGATGATGATGGTGATACTGCTACTATTGATCCTGAAATTATTGCTACCATTGCAATCCATTGTTATGCTCTCTAAAACTCTCGCACACACAAATTAAAGTCACAGAAACATAGAGAAAGAAAGGGGAAAATGGGGTGGGGTAGAAATGATGGGTTCGATGAAACAATGATGGGAAGAGAACTATGGAGCACCAAATCTGATGCTTTGTTTGAAACGCAAAAATGATTGACAATGGAAAGGTGAGAAAGTTTTGAGCTTTGGGTTCAACTGTGTTTGATTTTGATTTTCCAACACCGAACTAATGCCGCAGTCACTGGAATCTATCTTGAGAGTTGAGAGTTAATGATGATTCGACTCATTCATGTACTTCAGTCCGGTTTGATTGAACCCTAGGATTTTACCAGTTAACAAGTTATCCGGCAAGTAAAGGACATACAGTCGTCGGAGTTTCCGCAGCGACACCGGGATATCGCGGTGGAGGTCAATGGAGGAAGGAGACACGAGAAGAAGAAGAAAATGGGAAGGAGAAGGAGGTGAGTGGAAGAAGGAGGAGGAGAGAGGGATTTTTTTTTCAATTTTTAATTTTGTTAAAAATGAAGTAACTGCCACGTGGCGGTCTTAGTGGGAAGATTTTGGCCGGAATCGGGCTGAGGGGCATATTGCAAATCGGAGTAAAGTACGAGGGCATGAACATTGAAAAAAAAAGGATAAGGGCATGTCACAAAATCACCTGAAACTACAAGGACCCCTTACATAATTAAGCCTTTAATTAATTATTTGAGATCGTCAATGGTATCAAGAAATTCTTTTGGGATATTGATATTGTAAAATCAATATCCGAATGAAATGTATTTGGGGTTGTGACTGTTTTTTTGGGTTATAGCTATGTTTTTTCGGATGTGATTGTTTTTTTTAATATATATACGCAAGCGCCATGCGCATGCTCGCATTTGGGGTGGACAGGGCTTGAATTTTTAGCGCAAAAATTGCGAGCCATTTGCCAAATATATATTAAATATTCATATTACTAATATCATTACCTAAATTAACCAGTTTTTTTTTTAATTATTAAATCTCCAAAAAGGAGGGAGGGAGTATAATCAGAACCATATTAGTACCAGTAAAATCTGATGTCTTATGCTTCATATAGGCTTGTAACGCTTAAGAAAAATGAAGGAAAGTATAGAGACAACATAAGAATAAATAAATGAAGTGGTTTGGTAATTGATGGAGGGTTAAGTAGCTAAAACCATTGACTGCTGTTTTGAAGGGAAGACAAAGAGAACCACACCAACGTGTGAAACAAAAATGCCTTCTTTCATGGCCCACCCTAAGGAAATTATAACACTCTTTGAAAACAACATCAACGGGAAATGCTCGTCATCTTCTTGGGAACAACCTTCTCATCAATTCCTCTCCCTTTTTATCTCTCCATTTCTCCGTCATCATAATAATAAACACAAACAAACTCATCACACCCTTTCATCTTACTGTTTTCCCATCCTATAAAAACACCCATTATTTTAGGTCTTCGTCTTAGACAACCATATAAAGATTATGGTTATAGTTATGTTTAAGACATGACATCACAATATCATAATCATGAGCAAGAAGAAGAAGAAGAAAAGGAAGAAATCATGGACGGGAATGCCATCATTATTGCAATTCATGTGGTGTCATCAAAGGTTCATTTTCGATCATCTCGTTTGGTAATGTTTCTTAGTCTCCTTGGGTGCAAGATATGGTTTTGAAGACAATGAACTTATTATTATTATTATTTCTTCCGGTGGAGAATCCACCGGTTCAAGATTAGAGGCGTACATGGGAAGGCCAGGCATTTCTTCATCAACTTAATTAATCGTTTTTTATTTTCTTCTAGTTATTGTATGTTTCCATTCACTCTCTTCTTAATTATTACTGTACTAGGTTGGTTTAAATACGGGGCTAGATCGAGATAGCCATAAATATTTGTTCAAAACAATTGTAAACGGGTTTCAATTATAATATCAGTGGTTATATGTGGGAAATAAAACTGTTGGCTGGTTTTCCAAGTCCCTCTTCATTTGCATTTTCTCCTCTCGTATTTCTGAGCCCAGAGTACAACGTTAACAAGTGACTCTAAAAATAATTAAAAAATTAGAAACAATTACTTGAAATAATTGATTAAGGAAATAATTAGATAATTTTACATTCAGATCAGAAATACTCAATACTTTTTACATATCCAAAAATGTTGAATTCAAATTTTTTCTTTTATAATAAATTATTTTTTTATGAGAAAAATTCATTCCAATAAGAATAGAGAAGTATAAGGTATACTAGATTAATTAGTCGATAGTATTTTTAAAAGAATGACCTTAACGTATTGTTAGCACAACTCTTATACTACTACACAGGTATTATTATGCATAAATTAAAGGGGCACATTATTTCTGTTATCTTTTGTTTTAGATTTGAATGGAATGATGTGAAAACTGACGACCTTTTTCTCTAATTTCTCTTGTTTGCAAGTCTTAATATTTTGGGGAAAATTACTAGTAGGAGTAAAGAGTAGTAATTTATAGGGAGTGGTCGGTATGGATCACATAGGCTACTTTAAAATAGTTGTAGTGTATATGCTGGACACGTTGTTCTAAAATGAGTAATGATATATAATGATATACTAGTATAGGGGTATTTGTAAACTCAAATTGTATTGTACATCTTGTTTACAAATTCCACATTACAGTATACTCTTTTCGGCCATACATATATATGAGATATTTTTTAGGATTTTAATTTTGTTTTTATGAGATTATATTTCAATTAATTTTTAATTACATTCAATTATTTTTTATTATTTATAGAAGTAATCTTTAAAAATTATATAACTTTTTAATACCACTAACAAATATAATTATCTTTTACTACTCGATGAAAGTAAAAAATTTTAAAAAGATGATGCTTATTAGATGGAATGAAATATTTGCCGTCATCCATGCTAATTTGCAAAAGGTTATTTCTTTTTTGTCAATATGTTATTTTTACTCCCTCCGGTCCTATTTATAAGACCCTTTTAGGGTTTTGATTTTGGTCCTATTTATAAGACCCCTTTTCAATTTTCAATAGCATTTAATTACTTCTTTCCACAAACACCCCTATAAAGTCAACACTTTTTAGAGTTTCAAGAATAATTATAGGGACAATTTTGAAAAGGTATATTAAATTTTCAAATTTCCAATATCACTAACAAGTTTTTCCACAATCCTTGGTGGATGTGAAAAACCCCAAAAGGGTCCTATAAATAGGACCGGAGGGAGTACTTTTTTTTAAAATTATTTTCTTTTATTTTTTTTAAGATTAAGAAATTTCATGCACTTTCTAGAAAGATGAAGATACATTAAATTAGGCCCCTTCTCAAATTATATCTTCATTTCTAAAATTTTACTTCCTCATGTATAAGATATAAATAAAAATTAACTTAAATAGTAAATTTTTATTTCAAATACAATTATTCATCTCAATTTTATATCTTTTAATAAATAAAAATTAACTTAAATAGTAAATTTTTATTTAAAATACAATTATTCATCTCAATTTTATATCTTTTAATTTTTAATATATGTTTTCTAGATTAGTTTATTTTTTATGATTTAAAAAAATTCTATGCACTTTATTAACTTCTTCAATAAGTACTCTCTCCCTTCATCAAGGATGGTACCTAATTGAAATAATAAAAAATTTAATGAGATATACATTTAATGATTTATCTAAAATATTAATTAATTATTTAAATACTAAATTTAATGTTTTTTGAATTAATTAACCAATCACAATTCAAAATTTACAATTCTCAAGCTTTTCATTAATTACTTTAAACGAAAAAACTTGAAATCGACATAATAAAACTGAAAACTAGTTTTGGTTTTTAAAAATTCTAGAATTCAACAACTTTGTTACATAAACATTAATATTTGACATCTATACGGGACACCTGCCTTTTCAGGCAAAAACTGGTGGGTCATGCAGTTTCTCTTTCTTACAGGATCCACCGCTTTTTACCCAAAAAGGCAGGTGTCCTTCTCTGATATCAAATGCAGATGTGAAACAAACATTTTCCAGAATTTAAAACTAAAAAAAGCATCCTAAATGGGGCCTTAATTTTCCAATATGCTTTTACTCATTTTTAACCTCTAAGTTTCCCATTTTTAAAGTTAAAAAGTTAATAATTTTTTTTATCATCAATCACAATAATATTACATGAAATCACATACTTTTGTGAAAAAAAAATGTTATGTAAAAGGGTTTGCTCAACCAAAGATGGGAGAATAATAGACAAGTTGATAAATGCTAAATTTATTTCATCTATGATTATAGCAAAAAAAATTCTTGGTGTATATAAAAAATTAAAAATAATATCTGCAAAAGGAGGTTATTTTGCTTTTATTGGAAAGGGTATGCAACCAAAAGTGATTTGATTTTATGGAAAATGAAAGATTTAAAGTTTTATAACTTTATTTTTTTTAAAGAAAATTTGTCTAGTTTTGTTTGAGTGCTTATTCAAGAGTTGAGGTTACGAATTTTTAACATTGTTAAAATAACTACAAAAGAAAATTTAATCATAAGTTCATCATACTTCATTTCTCTAGAATATAAAAAAAAACACATTTTTTTAACCGTATTCAACTATATTTGGATACTTAATTAGTGTCCTCGAGAAATTTAATCATTATTGCTTTGAAAGTATTTTTTTTTAGTTTGTAAAATTATTTTTGATTGGTGTTCATCATTCTTAAATATTTTAAAATTTTGATGTTGTCTTTCAACAATACTCCCTCCGGTTCTATTTATAAGACCCTTTTGGCGTTTTGATTTTGGTCCTATTTATAAGATCCCTTTTCAATTTTCAATAACAATTAATTACTTCTTTCCACAAACACCCCTATAAAGTCAACACTTTTTAGAGTTCCAAGAATAATTATAGGGATAATTTTGAAAAGGTATATTAAATTTTCAAATTTCCAATATCACTAACAAGTTTTTCCACAATCCTTGGTGGATGTGAAAAACCCCAAAAGGATCCTATAAATAGGACCAGAGGGAGTAATTAAATTATGACACATCTGATAAATGAGTGTAGTCCACATCATGTACCATATTTTAAGATTTAAAAGTTAAAGTCCCTAAAATCACTATTTGATTGATTTAATTTTCTTTCTTCTGTCCGTGTAAACAAATTTTACTTAATAAAAAAATGATGACACATTAAACATCACAATTTTTCGATTTCCTATTAATGGTTGGCATGGATTAGCAGTATTTTAATATTTAAAATGGTTAAAATAAAAAATATTTAAATATTTAAAGACCAAAATTGGTTTTAAAAATTTAAGGAGCTAAAATCAACATTGTCTTAATGTTATCCTAGATTACAAGCACTAAATTGTTACTCTTTCGTCCCACATGTATGGTAAAAAATGGTTAAATTTTTTGTCCCAAACTATATTTAAAATAATTAATAAAAAAATTTAGAAATTGTAAAATTTGAATTGTGATTGGTTGATCCATGCAAAATACATTAAATTAGTTGTTTGATACTAATTGGTTGATGTATTAGACAAACCATTAAATGCATGTCTCTTTAATTTTTTGACTTTTGAATTTTTAACTATCCTTATCACCTCGTGGGACGGAGGGAGTATTTGAAAAGTTCACCAAAAATAAGAGGTTATACAGATGTTAAGAGATATATTGTTATTCAAGTAAGTGATTGAAAGTTCGTTGCTCGACTTTTGTTAATGTAAGAGGCTTTATTGGAAGACTATCCCAAAAGAGCCTTACTACATTAAAAAGATTGGTCACACAATTGTATGGGTACATACCTTGAGGGAAAAAAAAATTATCACCAAATTTTTTTTTGATAAAAATCATTAGTTGATCTTGAATATATATAAATCAATAATAAAACTGTATGTGACAAAAATAATTATTGTCTTATTTTATTTTTTAATTAATTTATACTAAGTATTAATTTGATGTTGATTGATATCATGGATGACGCAATGGTCTATGACCAATTATTAATTTCTCCACAATAATTCACACTTTCAAATGTTCAGAGAAACTCACATGAGTTGAGATGAGTAATAAGTGATTCGATCTTATTTAAGCAAAGTCTTAAGTTTGATTTATTGTGGATATAAAAAATTTATGTTGGTTCACCGAAGACTCATGTATCATTGACCGGATTGTGGCCCAAGTTGGATTCAAAAGTAACTAATACTCCCTCCGGTCCTATTTATAAGACCTTTTTGGGGTTTTCACTCTCACCAAGGAGAGTGAATAAATTGGTTAGTGACATTGGAAATGTGAAAATTTGATATACTTTTTCAAAATTACCCCTATAGTTATTATTGGAACTCTAAAAAGTGTGACTTTATAGGGGTGTTAGTGAAAAGAAGTAATTAAATGGTATTGAAAATTGAAAAAGGGTCTTATAAATAGGACCAAAATAAAAACCTCAAAAGGGTCTTATAAATAGTATCGGAGGGAGTAGACAGTAAAGGGGGAATTGAGTGGGCAATCGAAAAATAAATGTCAGTAGAAAAAAAGAATTACACTCCTTTTTTAATCAAAGGTATTATTCAATCGTTAGCCAAAGATCAATTTTTTCTGAGATGTAGAGATCATCGAAGTGAATTTTGTTTTTACCAATAAAGTTTTTTTCATACTCACAATAAGGATCGAATCCCTGACATCATGTTAAAGAACACAATCATCTATCAACTATGTTGGGCATTCTTTATTAATGAATTACACTTTTAATTTATGCAAAATTTAACTTTACTTTTTTATGGAATACAAATTTTAAATCGAAAAATAGAATGTGGTCTCAATTGATGCGAAACCACAATGAACAGTCACGGCTAATTCATTTTTTAATTAACTTGTTTAATAGTATTAGGTAGAGTGATTAACCCCGTGAATTTTAGCTTCTTGCATCATTATTGAATTTTGGTGGGGATATATCTTTGATATATTTGACATTTAAACGACAAGAAAAATTTCCTTACAAGTTAGAAATGACTTATAAATAAAATTCTCTTCTCAATCATCCCGATATCCTTTCCTAATAATCATCACGAGAATATTAATCAGATTAGTTAATATTCCTTTATTAAGAAAATTAGTTGATTGTATATAATGTTCTTATGTTCATAAAAAAATATAGTTATATTAAGAAAGTTTCATTGAGAATAAAACAAAATTTAATGAAATCATTATTTTCTATGAATAATTTAGGAATAATTGTATTAAGAGTAGAAAATTAATTAAATTTTTCTTATATTTGAGACTGAGATAAATATATCTTGTTTTTCTTATATCAGAGATCGGATGAAATATAGGAGTATTTGTTAAGAGAGTAGAAAGACTGCTCGTTTTGATTTTATTTATAAGATTTTTTCGGCACTTTTATTTTGGTCTTTTTATAAAATTTCATTAATATTTAATAAATTTTTTTCACAAAAATTCTTATTACTTAATACTGTTTTTTGAGTTCTTATTTATAAAATTTCATCAACTTTTTTTCACAAAAATTCTTATTACTTAATAGGGGTGAGCATGACCCGTCCCAACCCGGAGACCCGTCCCAACCCGACGGGTTCGCGTCGGGTCGAACCCGTCTTCGCTCATTCAAATGGATAAACCCGAGTGAGAAAAGGACAGACCCGATTCTACTAAGGACGGATTCGGGTTCATGCCCGGGTCACCCGACCCGGCCCGGACTTATAATTAATTAATTAAATATATATATCAATTATAATTATTATTCTTATTTCTAAATACTAAAACATAAATAAAAAATATTAAACACTAAAACTAAAAGTAACTACATACTACAGTGTGTGTGAGATACAGACATATTGTGGCATATGTAGGTTTGATTTTTCCTTTCTGCAGATGTGGTTGATGTTTCTTGTGACTTGGTATCTTTGTTGTTTTCTAAAAAAAAAAGGACTTTTTTGTTTTGAAATGATGATGGAAATCTGAAGTTATAGATGCCTTGTGAATAAAGAAGGTTCCATTTGTTATACACGAGTTCCTTATACTTATTGGAAAAGGATGGGCGGAATATGCATGGTGCAGGATTAACAAAGGCAAATTCTTCTCTTCTGTGAATAACGAATTATAGAATTATACTTTGTTGTTGTTGAATGAATTATATTAGTATTAGTATATTTCTCGTGGTTAGTTATAGAATTCTAGAAAGATTATGCAAATTTCAAAATTTGAATGGTGTGAAATTTTTTTTTAATGTTATTCATTCGTGTCCCGGATGAACCCGGACCCGTCCCTATTTTGGACCCGTCCTATTTTGGACCCGTCCTATTTTGGACCCGTCCTATTTTGGACCCGTCCTTACCTTGTCCCTCTCTAATTAGGGACGGGTTCAGGTTGAAAAATTGACCCGTGCAACATTTCGGGACGGGTAAGGGTCAAGCCCAACCCGTCCCATGCTCACCCCTATTACTTAATACTGTTTTTTGAGTTCTTATTTATAAAATTTCAGCAACTTTTTTTCACAAAAATTCTTATTACTTAATATTGTTTTTTGAGTTCCTATAATAGGATATCTTTGAAAAAAATATATCAGCAACTGAAAAATTTAACTACTTTTGTATGGAAGTAAAAAATTTCAAAAAGATCTTTCACGGACTAATTTGAAAATTAGTAATAATTTAAGATACCAAAAACTAATAAACCTGTGATTCTAATAAAGTTTTTTTAAATCTTGGTGCATAGCTTAACCAATACGGCAATACTATAAACCAGACACGCATAAAAATATTGCCGAATCACTATTTAAATCATCTACAGTAATTGATGTTTGCATTATGTTTTTGATTTTGGATTTTGGATGCATATATAAATTCTTGTTCTTGGTGGAGCTGTGTGTGGGAGAGGCAACCTTTTTCAAAATTATACGGCATACGTTACGCCCGAGGAAGAGTTGTTGACTTTCATTTTCTCTGTTGATGTTCTTATAATTGTCTCGTGCTACATTCAATTATTGGGTTTGATTCTTCATCGACTCGTAGTAAAAACGGGATCAACTCAAATTACTGGTTAAAATTATGAATTTTCTTTATTACTACTATCTATTTTCTTACTTTTGATGCTTATTTTCAATCCTGAGATTGAAAATTTCTTAAATTATCAATAAAATTAATTTGTTTTTTCACATATATCCAGCAGGGTTGGTGATTGGACTAATTTTTGTTGTTCATAAATCACAATCTAGATGTGATTAAAAAGTTGCAATGTTACATACTCCCTCCGGCTCGAATTATAAGCAAAACCAACTTACGCTTATTAAGGAGGTTAGTTGATTGTATTTAATTTTCTCAAATTTATAAAAGAATAGAGATATTTTAGGAAAGTTGCATTGGGAATAAAACAAAAATTAAATAAGATAACAATTTTCTAGGGATGTTTTTGGAAAGTGGTATTGGGAATGAAATAAAATTTAAGAAAATTGGTTAGTTTTGCTTATATTTTAAGCCAAAAGAGATATGTTTTTTGTTGCTTATATTTCGAGCCGGAGGGAGTATTGGTCATGTGTTAAGCCTCCTTTTGTTTAACTTTTGAGGTTTTTGGGATTGGAAATGTGCACGACTTTAAGAGTTTAGACATTGAATGACAGAAATGCCTGGAATTTTGTACTAGATTAATGCTTCTTCAGCTGGGTTTAGTTTAACTTTGACATTGTGTTCCATCCCTTTCACACGTGGATTTAACAATTTTGTCTCTCTCTGTCTCTCTGTTTGTGTGCACGTGTGTATGTTTCTTGAATTCAGAGGTAATTGACTTGATCGTTTCTTGGATGCCTTCGTTTGCTTGAAAAGAGGTTTGACTGATTCAAACAATAATTCTGTAGCTCCAAGAGTAAAGTCTATGAAAGAAGATTAAGGTTCTTATCTTCATCAAGGAAATAGTATAATTTAAGTACAAGATGAGTGGGTTTGTTCTATAGATGGTTAGAGTTGAGTGATGGAGATAAATATACACCGTGTGAAATACCTTTATCTTGTTTTGTTGTTTGTTGTTTCTATAGATATGTTGAACGATGTATTATAAAAGGTACTAGTACGTAACTTATTTATGCACTTCTAGAGCAAGAGCATGTGTCGGTGGTTTTTAAATCATAGTATAAAACAATTGAATCTAATTTCTGCCCGAGGTTTAATTGGATTATATGAGAGGGTTGCCAAAATCTTATACTAAATGGTTCTCTATAATACTATTTGCAATTCATACGTGGTACTTGACAAATGGACTACAGACATAATCAGAGTCTGCCACAAAAGATTAGTAGGTGAAGTGTCTGAGTTTCTGATACGTGTCTTTTGTTCCATTCAGCATCAAACTCATGCAAGACTCCATCTAGTGTATTCTAACAAATTGTTTAAAAGGAAATTTTGAACATTATATTGGGCTTTCATTGTGAACTGTTACTATTAAGAAGATAATAAAGGAAAATAAATTATTGAAATTGACGGTCCAAAGTGAGAATAGTTCCTTTTAAGAGTATTAACAAGTTCTTGTGCTGACACGGAAATTCAATTTAGATGCCAGATAATTCGGGCCTTAAGTTTCTGTCAGCTACTAATTTGTTCTGGCTAAAGTAAAACAGTGAGTAATTTTCAAGAAAACTTTCGGTTTCAAGTGTTATAGCATCTACGTAACGTACATTTGTAAGACATTGAAGAGAGAAAAGTTTTCAACTTAGCAAGATATTTATACCTGAAAACTAATCTCCTCCCAGACATAAAAATCATCAAAGTGAGTTTTGTCTTTACCAAGAAAAGATAAGAAAAAAATGATTTATGGTTTAAAATATGAAAAAAAAGTTAGATATTTTTACACTATTAAATAGGAGTAAGTATTAATATTATTAAAATATCTTTTATTAAATTTATAAAAATTTTCAATACTCTCAAACCATTTCATTCATTTATTTATAATTTACATTCCTGATTAGAGCAATTTAAATAATACAGTATCTCTTTTTTTTTTTTTTACGTAAAATAGAATAATAAATACACATATCTAACTTTTATAATAAACATATTTTTTTTTGAGGAAATATTTACTCATGTAAGTTGATGTGCTTAAAGAGAGAGAAAAAAGAAAACATTGACCAGAAACCTATCAAAGTTAATTGGTGTTTTTTTTTTAAATAAAATAAAATAAAATTTAAAAGCTTTCGCTTATGGATGGAAATACGTCAGGCTGGTTTACATAGGTATATTATCCGACTTATGATAGATCATGTCAGGTCGGTCTACAGGGACCTATTATCTAGCATTTGACAAATAAGGCTAAACCAGACTTTTGTCAAAAACATGCCAAGCCTAGGCTTTTAAAAAAGCCTATTTAACTTAAGGCAAATGTTAATAAGTGTTTTTGATACATTTGTTAAGAAATCAAATATAGTAAAAATTTGTAAGAAAATGTAGTTGTTTGTATTTCCAAAACATAGAAGAATATCCACTTATGACTATTTTTCTAATATCAATATCCTTAACAAGACAGGGCACTTAGCAAGACCCTTAGCTTAAATAGACGAGACTTGGACTTTTCTAAAGGCCTATAAAGCTTAATAGATCGGCCTATGTAATTTTTCTATATACTTAATTATATATTTAATATATTTATTTTAATTTTACCTGATTTCCATTCAATTAGCTGATTTCCTATTTATTTTAATTTTATATACATATATATATTAAAATTTTACTGCCTATATAAAGGCATGTCTGTTGAGTTTTTGGCTTATTTAGAAGCCTTATATATAGTATAGTAAGCTTTTATATATACTTATCACATGAGATTTAGAATCATGTACAATAGGTTTTTGGGTTTATTAGATGTATGCTGACCTATTTTTAAAAATTTATTTGAAGTAAGTTTGTTAGGTCACTGACATATTTGAAAGTCTTATTGTAAAATAGAATTTTAATAGGCTAATAATATACTTTAAAATAGGTCAGTTTTAGGTCTAAAATTTGATCTATAACAAATAAATAAGTCAAAATTAGGCTTAAAAAATAGGTTCATTAATGAAACAAATTAGACTTATTTATCAATAGTTTTAATCCAATCTAACCTATTTTCACCCTTACTTTCAGTACCCGGTCCCCCCCCCCCCCCCCCTCGGAAAAAAAAAAAAAAACCACAATTGTGGTTTGAAAAATCCATTCTAAATATTACCGGTTATGCTTCACAATCTGCCTCTAATCCTTATTAATATATATTATAGTTTCATGTGAAATTAATTACTTAATTTAATAGACAAAAAAATTTTGGTTCAAAGAGTTCATTTATTACCAAAATTCATTTCTTAATAAAAAATTTGTAATTTTCAAAAAAAAAAATTTTATCGTTGAAATTATAATTTGAGACAAAAACATTTAAAATTTTCACCAGTTTTTCAAAATTAAAGGAATAAATTTTAACAAGATTTTATTTATGATGCTCATATATTTATCTTTTTCATTGACTAATATTTCATTCGTTCTTATTTATCTATTATATTTAATGTTATTAAAACAATATGGTGATCAAATCAATCAAGGTACTGGCATATTTATTTAATTGTTCAACGAATGAAACATTAACTAAACCCCATAGTGATGTTTTTATCAATGTTTTGAAAACCGGATTGGTTATTGAACCGATCAAGGTACTGGTTCAAGGTTCAACGGTTGGATCGTGATCGAATTGTGGTCTAACCGGTCTTAATGTACGGATGCGTATATAACTATGTATAACCATATAACAACACAGTAATAACTAATAAACTAACAACAGTTATACTGATACAGTACTATACAACAAAAGTACTAACAATGTAACAAGTAAATTAAAAAATTAAATGAGTATCACGTTTACAGTTTTACAAGTTTACCTTTTGCAGTAGTGTTTTTGGCCTTTGCGTTTTGTTATTTTGTGTAAGTGATGATCACACAGCCAAGTGCTTTTTTCTTTAATTCTTGTAAGTGATGATCATACAGCCAAGTGCGTTTTGTCCCTTGCTTCAGACTTTTTTCAATTCTCGCCTGTGAAATTGTGAACTTCAGACTTTTCAATTGCCATTAGCTCTTGCCGCTTCAGTTTCTTTATTAGGATCAGGATTTAGTTTTTTTTTTTTTAAATTTTGGGCTTGAAAAAAACTCTCTCTCTCTCTTTTTTTTTTTTTTTTTTTTTTTTTGCAATTTTGGGCTTGAAAATATACAAACCAGTGAACCACCGGTTTTTACCGGTTTGACGGTTTCTCACCGGTTCGTCCGGTTCATGGCCAATTTTTTTCCAAGGCGGTTCTAGGTTGGTTTCTAACCGGTGTCCCTACCGGTTCACCGGTTTTCCAGTAACATTGGTTTTTATAAAAAAAAAAAAAGTTAGACATTATTTTGTTGAGAAACTAATAACTAATGTACTAAATGTATTCATGTACAACTTATGTCATAAATCAACATTTGTCCTGATGGTAAAGGTGATCTTATCTTAGCTACCTCAATTTCTAGTGTTCGAATTCCCACCAGTACCGTTTTGTAAAATTGTTGAATTTTCATCATTAATTTAATGGTCAATATTCGGTTAAATCAATATGGTTTAAAGCAAATATGTCCGGTTTTCAACCTGATTGACTGGTTTAATGCTCAATCAGTCCAAATGACCCTTTGGGCTGTTCATAGGTCCGATTCACCGATATTTTGGTCGAATCAATCAAAACGGTCCAATTTCAATAACACTGATTTTATTAAACAAAAACACACTAATCTTAGAAATACTAATGATTACGTTGATTTTTAATAAGTTAGTTATATTTTCCATTAATATATATGTTCTTTTTATTTTTTAATAATAATTAATTTTTCTACTTATATATTGGATGCAGAAAACACATGTTGTGATACTCACATGTCATAGCCAAGTACACGACCTGGATTGGATCCGAATGTACCTAGGTAGTATCTCGGAAACCAGGTGGACAATAAAAAAAGAGTGAAGGGACACTTTGGTCCCTCAAGTTTTTCGACAGAGACACTTTAGTCCCTCAAGAAATTTAATTCATTTTTAGTCCCAAAGTTTTCCGAAAGTGACAATTTAGTCCCTGTCCGATTTCCGTTAGCCACTTCGTTGATGGACTAAATTAGTACTTTTGGAAAACATGAGGGACTAAATTGGTGTTTTTGAAAAATATGAGGGACTAAAAATGAATTAAATTTCCTGAGGGACTAAAGTGTCCCGGTCGAAAAACTTGAGGGACTAAAGTGTCCCTTCACTCTAAAAAAAATTCTATTGAATAGAGATAAATACGAAAAATAGCCATTATTGCACTACCAAATCTCTAAACATAGTAAATAAATAAGAACATGGTAAATAAATAAAAACTTTACATTGATAATGCACACTCATTAAACTCATTTTTTAATAAACATGTAATTACAATGCAAGTTTTTTTTTTAATCAATAACAAATGCTTTTTTAGAATAAAAAATCATTACATGC
Source organism: Crotalaria pallida (assembly GCA_037953625.1). Lineage (NCBI taxonomy): Eukaryota > Viridiplantae > Streptophyta > Magnoliopsida > Fabales > Fabaceae > Crotalaria > Crotalaria pallida. The sequence goes on along the minus strand of CM075651.1, from coordinate 155,248,528 downwards.
TCAATACTGATATTCTTTCCTTGATGATTTAGTATTTAATTAATTTTTTTTACTTCACGTGATTGCTTCATACAATAAAAAAAATATGACGGAGTTTTTTTTAAACGGACTTTTTATTTCTAAAAAGAAAAAATAGTGTGTGAAGTGATAATGTAATTTTTTTGAAACATATTTTCAATACATAATTTACCTTTCATGGATTAACAACGATGAATTGTCAAGTAAAATTATATACATAAATAATAAATAATATATCGACAATATAAAATTTTTTACATGTTAACACATATATTAAACTCTTCTAAAATTGGTTACGTTAATAAAATGGGAAAATAATTCCCCAATGGGTCAAGCCCAAAAGAGAGAGAGGTCCAAGTTGCCGAGTACAATCCATCCAGCATGTCACACCATGCCATTGGAGCAGTTGACGTGTATTCTTCCAACTCTCAATTTTCCTTTCTTTTCTTTTTCATTTATTTTATTTATAAAAACAAAACACTATTCCTTCAGAAAAAATCCATTTACTTCGATTTCTCAGATCCAAACGCAGAGAGAGAATGGATGCCATTGATTCCGTCTTCGATCCCCTCAGAGAATTCTCCAAGGACAGCGTTAGGCTCGTCAAGCGTTGCCACAAACCTGATCGCAAAGGTGTAATTACCCAACCCTAATAATAACAATCCCTCTTAGATTTCTCTTTTTTCTTTTTGCGATATAATTTCTGATTCTTATCTGCGTGTTGTTGTGGATCTGAATTATTCTGATTCGTTTTTCGAATGTAGAATTCTCTAAGGTCGCTGTTCGTACCGCTATCGGTTTCGTGGTGATGGGATTCGTTGGCTTCTTCGTCAAGCTCATCTTCATCCCCATCAACAACATCATCGTTGGATCTGGTTAGGTATAATAACTTCCGTTCTTTCACTCATCTAATTTTATCTTAATTTTCAATTCTGATTATATTGTGTTGATTTTTAAATGCTGCATGTGATTTTTTTGCTTTTTTCCCTGTTGTGGCTGAAGATAATGTGATTTGGATTTGGATTTGCATTTTTTTTATTTTTGTAATTTTTTCCAATTATTTTCCTTTGACATGATAATGGATCCGAAGTGAACATTGTATTTTTATTTTTTGACTGCTCCATTTGATTACCTTTTTGGTGTGTCAAGCATAATGGTTTTGTTATAATGGTTTTGTTTGAGATTTTTTATGTTTGATTAACAATGGTAAAGGAAGAATACATCATTCTTATGGGATCATGATGAGAAATAGTTGACTTACCAAGCGGTATTATGCCAATATCACTGAATTTTATCGTTGCTCCATTGGTTATAACCTTGCAAGTTTTCCCATATTTGAATGTTACTTTTGGTGTTTACTTCAAGTCACAATTGGTTGGTGATTTTCTCTTGTCTGACTATGGCATCTTTAAATTTCTTTTTCCCTTATTGAATGTTACTATTTCACTATTTTGCTATGTGCTAACCTTTTCGATTGTAAATTGGTCTTTTATAATTGACCTTTCTGAATAAATTCTTCTGCTGCTATGTTTTCATAAACATATTTGATGGTGAGGTGGTATTTTGTAATCTAATCTTTTGCACTCATAGTCTAAACATCAGGGAGAGCCTATTTACTATCCCTGGCCTCTGCAGACTGTTTCCACACACTCTAATTGCTACCTTTTTCCTTTGATGAGTATTTACCTTTGCAACTTGTGTCAGTGACTTTTGTTTTAGAATTTCAATATTCACTTTGAAGCTTGTAATAGATAATGTATTTTTTGTTATCGTTTTAATGCTATTTTACTCTGTCTTGTCAGTAGCAATTTTCGCTGTTTTGTTGATAAAACTTCTTTTTCAATGTTATTGAGCATTGGGCTAACATTTTTATTGATTGAATGTTGACCTTGAGATTGTGCATTAAGAGCATCACTTTGCATAAATGATGAAAAAAATAAAAAGTTGTGTCCTGATCAAAGTGTGTAAAATTAATAAGTGAGCTAAGTAACTCCTTGGTTATCTCTGCAGGATGAGGGAAACTACAAGAAATTCTGTGAAGCAAAAGGAGTCCAAAAGGGTTCTCACCTCGATAGATCAATCAATGCACTTAATCTTTTAGTTCTACTGTATTTCATTTTTGTGTTATCCTTCTTTCTTACCTCCTGGACATCACAGTTTTATTAAAAATGTAAAACTTATTTCACCGTGTGCTAGACCTTTGATACATTGTTTTGACATAGAAAATGGTGGAGAAATAGTTAAGGAATTATAGTTCTGCTTTGACACTTCTTTTACTTTACATTATAGTTTTTTTACGGACACATCCATGATACAGCAGCCCTGATGGGTGTGTTCATTGCCCATTTTATTGAATCTGTGCTTAAAAGTTTCAACTGAATATAGCTGAAGGGGCCCCGGTTGTACTCACATACAAGGCCTCATCAGCTTACATAGGTTTTCAACGAAGTTATGTTTCACCTTGTGAATTTTAAAGCATGGCAAGTACAGCTGGGTTTGCTCAGTTTCATCCCATTAGGGGGCAGTAGTTCTTGGCTTGGCCAGTGAGTTGGTCTATCCAAGCCCAAAATACAATACAAACATAAACGAATGTCTAAAGAAATTCCGTATTACTATTTCTGTTTAATTGATTGGTGGATTAGTGCGTGTTTATTTTGACCTATAATTCTGTTTCTCTTTACCAACTTCTGATGGGGTATAATAACGTTTACGTACTTAGGATAATTGATTGGAGAACACATTTTTTAATCTACACAATAGCATTCATGTTTTTATCAAGGAAAATCTTTTTACAAAGCAAGCAAGTAAAAGTGTTTGATAAAGAATGTGCACCTTTATTTTTATTAGGTTTATTCAATTTTAAGGATGAGTGGTAGGGCTCATTCTAAATCTAAGATTGAGTGCCGTATCATTCTACCAAAACTTGTGATTTTGTAGCATTTTTATTTTTTAAGGTTTGTACAATTTAAAACGTAGTATACCGCAGTTTAAGAATTTCCCATCTAAAAGTATTGGACCCTAATAATAACAAGGAAATTTCTAAAATGCAATCAAAAATTGAATGGTTGCTATGCAATCCATTCTTAAACCAATAAAATCTTGTCACCTAAGACATGTATGCCACATCATTACTTAAATTAGTCAAAATTAAGTTTTGCAATTTAGTCTAACATAAAAACTAGATTATTGTAATTTAGTCCTTTTGTACTTTTAGACAAATTATAAATTATAATTTTTTTTTATAAAAAAAATTTCTTAAATCCAAAACTCATTTTCACTTCTCAAAACCCACCGCCGCCACCCACCATTCCCTTTCCTTCCCTGCTTCCTTCGCAGGCGGTGACAGTGGTGGTGGTGGGTTTTGAGAAGTGAAGATGAATTATGTGTTTAAGATTTTTTTTATATAAAAAAAAATTTATAATTTGTCTAAAAGTACAGAAGGACTAAATTACAATAATGTAGTTTTTATGTTGGACTAAATTGTAAAACTTAATTTTGACTAATTTAAGTAATGATGTGACATACATGTCTTAGGTGACAAGGTTTTATTGATTTAACAATGGGTTGCATAGCAACCATTCAATTTTTTATTGCATGGTAGTAACATCCTACTAACAATGCAGCGGGACTAAAAGTATTGGACCTTCTAATAATCACGATGCAAAAGGCAAAACGTTAATTTGAGAAAATATTTTGCCACCTCATCGGAAACACCCCATGAATGGTTTGGGATTTTATTCACGACCAACTTTTTACCGTTATGAGTAAGATCATGATTGTATAAATTTTCTTTTCTCAATGGTCTTGACTTGATTTATGATTCAAATGCTGTGAACAAGATCATGACTATGAAATGAGATAAGCACAACATGCAGCGATAAAAGTTTTTCTCCCTTAATTTTGTCCATGCAGTGTGGATTGTGGCTGAAGATTCGATTTAACATTCTACAGTACTAGTTTGCGGGAAAGAGACAATGCCCTAAAATGAACCCATATGTAATGCATGCAATTTGGCAATATCTATAATTTAGGGCATACCTAGGCACTCAAAAGAATATTTACGAAGATTTTATAGATTATTTTGTGAATAAAAGTTTTACATTAATGGTGGGATTAAGGTTTTGAACTCATACCCTCGCAAGACATGAGATAAATCTTTGACAACCAGAATAACTTTTGGTACATGTTATCCATAATTTTTTTCTTTTTCTTTTTTCTTTTTTGTTATATGTGATTTGAATGTATATTTCACCAAGATAGAAATTTTGTCAGAAATTAGTTGAATCTTATCAAAATTGAATTGAAATTAGCTAAATCTTTATACGAACTGAAAAATAACACTTAAATAACTTTCCAAATTACTACAATAACCTTTTTACTTGTCATCTATCCTAATAACAAGGTGGATGGATATTCGATTTAGCCACAATTTCTTTTTTTTTTTGTTTGTTTACCAATTTCTTTTTTCAATTTCAACTCATCCTAGAAAAAGAAATGATACTGTAAAAAAATTCTATCCCATCATTATTATCATATGTTGAAAAATCTATCAGATGCAGCTAATGGTGCTACTAATGCGTATAATTAATGTTTTTTTTAATGCGTTATCCAATCACTTGCTAATAAGTGTCCCAAAGCGTTATTTAAATTTCCTAAAAATAGAAAAAATAACACAAGTTCTTAGTTTTTTTTTCAAGAATATAAAAAATTACATTTTTCGATATTTTCCAGTTAGATATAGGGTATTGCTAACCAGTACACTAAGGGCATTGGTTAATAAATACATTAAAGGAAAATTTGCATTGAAAATCAAGTTCACTAATTTTCGAAGTCTTAAATTCACTATTTTTCAAGATAAAATTATCTTTTTTTGCTTCCTTAAACAATACCTAAAGACACTCTTAAGCATTTTCCTTAAACATAAATCCTTATCAAGTGACCTTATCAACATTTTCCTATAATTCAATTCGTTTTTATCTATTTTCGTTTTTTTTTTCCTGAAAATCTTTTTCTCTCTTTATGTTCCAATCCAAATCCCCCAACCACCGTGTTTCGGCCAAGAGAAAAAACAGGCTTCAGGCATCAACAGCAACAGGCATAGCAGTGTGCACGTGTTGCATATGTGTGTTAATAAAATAAAGGCCACGAAGAAGAAGCACTGAGCGATTGTTTTAGCCACGGTTGCTCTTCTCCCTTTCCCCTTTCAACTCTTGTATTTCCCCATCATCACCTCCTTCAGCTTCATTCCCAATGGAAGCTTTGGCTTCTCTCAAGGCTCCCTTTCAAGCCCTCCCATCCTTCTCTTCTTCACCCAGAACCTCCTTCCCTCCAACCCCTCGAATCCATATTTCCAGAAGAAACCCCTCTTTCAATTTTTCTGTTCGAGCCCAGGTGATATTTTTAACAAATTTTCAATCTTTATGTTACCTTATGCTCTGTCTTTCTGTGCATTGAATTGGGTCTTTTTTTATTTTCTTTTATTTGCTTATATTGATTTTGTTTTATTCTTTTTTTTTTTTTTTTTTGGAGTTGGGGTTAGTTTGGGGTTTAAGTATGCTGCATTTTATTTAATGAGGAACCTCAGTTGGTTTGATTATATGACTTTATTTGGCTTGTGTGGTGTTTTTATTAGATGGAGTCTAGTGATGGTTCAGCTGCAACAGCCACATCAATTGAACCTGTGGAAGAAGTTCTCAAAATTAAGGAATGGGAAGTGGGAATGTTCCAAAATGAAGTTGCTGCTAGCCAGGGTATAAGAATAAGGAGAAGGCCACCGACAGGTCCTCCTTTGCATTATGTCGGACCCTTCGAATTCCGGTTGCAGAATGAGGGCAATACGCCTCGCAACATCTTGGAAGAGATTGTGTGGAACAAGGATGTGGAAGTCTCAAAAGTAATGTGATTGATTCACTTTAAGCTTTATATTCGTTAATTTAATGTTTTTGATGAAATAGAGTTAAGCTGCCTATAATGCTTTGAACTTATTTTTGATCTTAGTTTAAAGAAAGAAAGCCACTTGTTGCGGTGAAGAAAGACCTTGATAATGCTCCACCTGCTAGGGATTTTATCGGTGCTCTAAGGGCAGCTAATGAACGAACTGGATTACCAGGATTGATAGCTGAAGTGAAGAAGGCTTCACCAAGTAGAGGTATCTTGAGAGAAGACTTCGATCCTGTAAGTCCTGTTTCCGCTATCTTTGTAAAACATCTAGTACATGTTTCTGGATTGCTCATTTGTTTCTTCTCAATAACTAGACAAGTAGTCCATCCATACTCATGGTTTGGAAAGAAGAATTGCTTCGAAATAAGGACCCCATCTGAATTTATTGTATCAGGAAGAAGATGTCATGTTATCTCATTACGATGAGTATTTTGGTCTTCTAGTAATTTTTTTTTTTTTAATCACTTCATCTAGCAATACCTTCAAGCAATCTCTCAAACATTGTTTGTTGCTTTTGTATTTCTTCTCTTCATGGTTTGTGCCACTAATTTAATGGTTGACTGTGTGATATAGGTTGAAATTGCTCAAGCTTACGAAAAAGGTGGAGCAGCATGTCTAAGTGTTTTGACAGATGAAAAATATTTTAAGGTAAACCAATTTCAGTGCTGCTAGACAACATTCAGTTGGTTGAGAACTTGTTGGTATTCCATGTAAATGATAGCTAACTCGATCTTGGTTTTCTTAATCCAGGGAAGCTTTGAAAACCTCGAGGCAATAAGAAAGGCTGGAGTGAAGGTTTACTTTTGGAATTGTGTTAATCCTTGATATAGAGTTTATCCTACACTATAATGCTTTATGTAGTTCATGTTGATGATTCTATAAAAAATATGCAGTGCCCTTTATTGTGCAAAGAATTCATCATAGATGCATGGCAACTTTACTATGCTCGAAGTAAAGGTGCAGATGCCGTCCTTCTAATAGCTGCTGTTTTACCTGATCTTGACATCAAATACATGGTTAAGATATGCAAGTTACTTGGACTGACCACACTTGTTGAGGTAATGTTTGTGCTTCTTTATTTGTTTCCCTAGTTTAATGTAACATCCAACATCAGTGACACATATTTTAAGCTTTGTGATATCTGATGTTTAATATGAATTTGTTCCTGGACCCGAGTTTTGAGCTTATCCCATAAAGTTGGTCCTAAAATGGCCTCATTTGAGTTTTGAATAGTGTATATATAAACAATGAGCTGCTTTAATGCAATGAGTATGTGCTTGAGAGCAAGACTGCAAGAATTAGAGTGTATTAGATTTACTGTTATAGATTGACTAAACTCATGTTCGAATCTGGCCTAAATCTTTTTAACTTTACTCAAAACCTTTGATTGTTATGAATGATTTGACGATTGTGATGCATGCAATGTACTGTATCTAGTACTTGTCTTAATTAAGATTCTCAAGTGATCAATATAATTTGCTTATATCACTCAATTTGCTTGACATGATCTTATTTGTGCTTACCTCATAAAATGGCCTCTTTTTTTTTTTTCTTTTTTATATATATATATATATATATATATATATATATTTATAAATAAAGCAATGAGGAAAGAAATTTATTTATTTAGTTTTTGACATCTTATGTTGTTTTCTCCTAGGTGCACGATGAGAGAGAATTTGATCGTGTTCTTGGAATAGAGGGGATTGAGCTCATTGGCATCAACAATCGTAATCTTGGTATGCCTTGCCTATGCAAAACTTAAAATGCTTTGGAGAGTACAATTATTTTCATTTGAATACTCCATGCTTCTCCATGCAACATGTGTTTCTGTGACTTTGCTTACATCGGATTATGTCATTCAGGGTATCAAAAAGTACAAGGCGGCTAAATTTCTTGAGGTTGAGGGTATTATCATCAATTGTAACTTTTCTTTTTTGGGCTGTAGAAACATTTGAGCTGGATATCAGCATCACAAAGAAGCTTCTCGAAGGAGAGCGAGGCAAAATAATCCGTGAGAAGAACATAATTGTCAGTGGTCTTTCCCTTGTTTATTAAGAGTTATTTTAAAGAAATATTATTTAATTTTGAATATCCTGCTAATGGTTATATGGTTTGCTTAGATTGTTGGAGAATCTGGTCTGTTCACTCCTGATGATATTGCCTATGTTCAAGAAGCAGGTGTTAAAGCTGTAAGTACTGGGAATTTCATTTCTACACTGTAAAACCTGATTATACACCTTCAATATGATAATTGACATGCTTCGGGATCATGCAAATCTCTCATTACCTACTACCAAATCCTTTATAATGATGCTATTTGTTTCCCCATCTTTTATCATAAATTGAGCAATATAGGATAAAATTTCAGTAACATGTGTATTTGCCAACAACTGTGTCAATATAATGTGCATATATATTTACTAAGGATTACTCCAGTACCACAACCTTTTTTTTAAGGTACTGGTACCTAGATTGATGTGTCATACGTATAGTTATTATATCTAAATTTTCCGAGCATGTATTGCAAAACCTGCAATTAACAAACTTTTGATAACTCATCCCGGGTATGGTATGGTACGGTACCCTATATGTAATGATAGCAACTCTCATTACTTACACCGTTTTATTTTTCTGTAGGTTTTGGTTGGTGAGTCTATAGTGAAACAAAGTGATCCTGGCAAAGGAATCAGCAATCTCTTTGGCAAAGATATCTCTCAAAGTTGAAGTTTGCAATGTTTCTAGACATATGGGCATTCCCAATAACAGATTTTGATAGATTTCTTGATTTGCTGCTCCCTGCCTTTGCTTGTATCATCAAAATAGTTCCATATCAGCAGCAAACATGTACCAAAAATAAATTATGCATGTTTAAATATACTTTTCAACTTCTTCATTTCATTTTGAAGACACATGAATTAGTTGGTTGTAACTTTTGTGTCCTTTACTTCATATCGAATAGAGTTCTTATTTTAACAGTAAAACACAAAATGCTTGTCTTGATCTCCATTGTCGTCTCTTTTCTTTTGGTTCCCTAAAAAACTGTTAGTTACTGTAATAAAATAATTTTCCCATGTTTTATTATAGTTAAAGCTTCACAAATTTGTTGCGGTCGGTTGCTTTCAAATAAGGTGCATTTTTCTAAAGCTTGCCCACACGATTCTACACCTTACTCTGCTCAGCAAATCTTTTGCCTTTATTGTTGGATGTCTCTAAACAAAATGAATAATTTTTTGTCACTCGCATTTTTACATAAATAAATTACAAATATTCAATTAGAATCAACTAAGATTGAAAAAGCGAAGTAACGAAAACTAGCTTCTTAGTATCTGATTCCTTTGGCAACCTCAAAAAAATGCGCTACATTCTCCTCAGGCGTTCCTACTACAATGCCATGACCAAGATTCAAGATATGTTTCCCTCTACCTGCTTTTCTCACTGTATCGTTTATTCTATCAGTGATGAACTCTTTTGAACCGAAAAGAACACCAGGATCCACATTACCCTGGACAGTTATATTCGGCCCCAGCCGTTTCCTGCCATCAGCCATATCAACAGTCCAATCCAAACTAACTACATCCACACCTGTCAAAGCTAGCCTCTCGAGCAATCCCCCTGAGCCACTTGCATAGAGTATTAAAGGGAGTTCTGGATGTGTTTTCTTCACAGTATCTACAATCTGCTTCAAGTAAGGCAAACTAAATTCTTCAAAATCTTTAGGACTAAGCTCTGTTGCCCATGAATCAAAGATTTGAACAGCTTGTGCTCCATTGTCAGCTTGATATTGTATATATCTTGCCATTGATGTTGTAAACTTCTGTAGTAATGAGTGGAGGACCTGAGAACAAAACAAAGTTTAAAAAGAGTTTATAAAGAAAGTAAAACTGATCATTTACAAGCCTTGGTGGGACATTAAAATGGGGAAGTTTCAATCTGTCCTAGATTGATCTCTGTATGTTATGCAAATATTCAACATTACATTTAATTAGAACAGTGTCAAGCATTAGTCAAGCCATCACAATTCACAAGGGAGCTGAAAAATAACATTCTAACGATGTCACTATTGATACGCCAACAGGAATTCATGCTCACCTTGGATTCCGAGAAAGCCAATCTCTTAATTTTTGAGAAGTGTTTTGATGAACCACCTTCAACCACATACGATGCCAGGGTGAATGGAGCCCCAACAAAACCAAGGACTGCAGCTTTATTATCCACCTGCAATCAAAACTACAGCCTTTATATTCTTTAAGATAATAAGACATAAGGGTATTATGTATCAAGATGGATTAGCAGTAACAATAAAGAAACAACTATTTTATACCATCAATATGCAGATAAACTAATATTATCTTAATAGCCATATGCATGATGGATAGTTTGGCAAAGCAATACATTCACTCAGGTACCACATGACAGAAATCTTCAATTACTTTTTTCCATGTCATTACAACCCTCCAACTATATACACAGCCAGCGGCCATCCAAAAGATGCAGGGGGTGCTTTATAACGAAATAAACAAATAATTTCCTGTCATATGGCACTTGGACATACTGAGGCTATTATTGCTGTAAGAGGACATGTGATGTGAATTGAACAAAAGCAGAAATTCAAAGTTGAAAAGTTAAAGGACATAGGGCTATTTAAACCTCTTTCCGCAAAATTGTCAGTGCTTCACCAACATATGGAACTGAATCCTCAGGAACAAACTCTTGCACTTCATCAACCTGGGCAGCTGTGCGAATAGGATCAAATATGATAGGACCCTTACCCTTCACAATATCAAAGGGTATATTCATTCCAGAAAGTGGAGTAAGGATGTCTGAGAATAAAATCACCTGCCAATGAATTAATTCGAAGAAAATTATGAATGACGATGAAATCAAACCTATAACACATAATGTAAGCCAACAAAAATGTTCCACAATAACATAAAACATAAAGATAAGTACTTCAGAGTTGTCTTACCCCATCAGGCTTGAAAACATTCCATGGCTGTAATGAAATTTCCACTACAAGATCAACATTTTCAGATCTTTCACGAAATGAAGGATGTTTCTCACAGAGGATTTGGTAACTCTGGTTAAATTTAAGGTCAACAAATTAGATCAATTTTCAAAGAAAATACATCATATCAGTGTCACAAATGCAGATCATAGCCAATAACTTTGCAAGTCACATGTATCTGAAATCAAGAATAACATTGCAAAGCATGCACTCGGTGATGTCAATCTTCATTCAAAACAGACATGAACAATTACCTAAATGCATGCAAAATTCACTCATGAATACGAAATTGGCATTTCAATTTAGAACTGGCAAAGAAACAAAAACTGAAGCAATCAGACTGCCGAGTTTCAGTCAGGGAAATCCTACTATCCTAGATGGAGATAAATTCTACAAAGATGCTCTAGTTTTCACATAAGGTAGTGTTTGATAGACAAGTACCAAACACACAATGAATTTTGTTATATGTTTGATCACTTTGGTGTATTATTCTATTAATATAACATATAACATAACATAACAAGACAAAAGACTAAAAAAGTCTAAGTGTTGTGTCGGAGCATCAAACGCTACCTAAGTGCGAATTCCGGAAAACAGAATAATAATAATAATAATAAACATGATAATGATAATGATAGGATAAACCTGCCTTCATGTACCTCCCAGCTTGCCTCATGAGCCAAACAGGGGGTCTCTCAACATCTAATCCACGAACTGCATTAAGCAAAAGTGGCTCAGCAGCAGCTGTCTTTGGTTCAGCAACTGTTCCTGAAAGTCAATTTTCCACAATTCAGAATTTCAGATACAACAAAATAATAATAACTCATGAAAATTATCTGAATTTCAGATACAAATAATAAAAAACATATTAGGGGATGGTAATTGAAAAGAAAAAGGTAAAGGGAATAGTAATAATAATACCTGGAAGGGAACAAGTAATGGGGTGTTTAGATTTGGATGAAAAATTGAAAAAAGATGTTATTTTTCTTCTACTAGTGTTACTGGTAGGAACATTGGTGGAGGAGGGTATAACGGAGCTGGTGAAGCTAGTGTTGATGCAAGACATGTTTTGTGAGCACCAACTCCCTCTTTTCTTCTTCTTCGCTGATGGGTCAAAGAAAGAGAGAGGGGAAGATAAAGGAAATCAGGAACGAACCTGATCTCATCCTTCCACAAAATCCACTTCGCCATGTCACCACAAAAATACAATACTCCTATTACACATCTACTCAATTTTTCCTTCTTGGCTAAATTAAGTCCTTTACTTTATTTTTTAATTTCAATTTGATCGTTTATATTTTTTTAGTATCATGTTGATCTCTCGTGTTTTTTTTTATCAAATTAGTCACTAAATCGATGTTCTTCCTACATGTTAACATTTTATTGATCCACATTTGCAATGTTAGAGAGAAAAATGACACGTCTGCAAATCTTATTGGTCCACGTAGTATGAAAAATGATTCATGGACCAAACTGATAGTAAAAAAAATAAAAATATGAGGGACCAATATGATAAAAAAAACGTAAAAAACCAATTTAAAATTGAAAAATAAAGTAAAGGATCAAATCTTTAATTTATCCTTCTTTCCAAAATTTTCATTTCAGAGTTGATGATTTGGGTTACTTTGATAAGTCCTAGCCAATCCACAAAAATCCACGATTTAAATTTAGAATTATACCAGCTCCTTTTTTAAATATAATTATTAATTTTAAATTTTTTCTTGTTTTTTAATAAATATTTTATTCATTTTATATGTAATATTAATTTATTTTTTTAAAATACCAATCACATTTTTTTTACTACTCAACAAATATTTAATGCAATACTTTAACTTTTTTCTCACTCAATAATCTCATAAAATTATTATTAGGTGAAAAGATGTGTCATAATAATTAAGAGAAATACAAAAATTATTAATAAATTTAATATTATTAACAACTTTAGCTAATTTTCTTAGTCCTTATGCAAAATCACTCCAATAACTTATATTTAAGAATGGAAGAAGAAGTATTTTGAAATTGAATCATATATTGTCTCCTTTTTATCCAACAACTCGAATTTCAGTCATATACGCTAGAAAAAGAGTGTTAATAATGGTTGTGTCATGAAAAGTATTATTGTCTTGAAACAAGATTTTCGAATAACCATGATGCAACTATGTTACCAAAATTACTCCCAAGATTAGCACAATAATTACATATCTCGTGCACTCAAGGAAGAAACTTAGAATCACAAAATAAAAAGTTACTCGGAGAAAGAAATAAAAAAAAGGAAGGAGTGGAGTGTTTCATTTTTTTGTGTCTTGAAAGACTATAGAAAGGCATTATATATAGCCCAAGCAGCAACAAAGTCTCCTATAGTCAAGAAAACAAAACCATTATGACCCATGCACCAAAAAATGGCTAAATCATTAAGAGTGAAATTAGTAAAATTAACCCCATAAACTTGTAATGGATATGCAAGGAAAAAAATATAAAATAAAAAAATTGTATGACCATCTAAAAAGAGGATTATACACCCACATCTTGCACCGTCCAAATGAATAGCGGCTCGTGTTTTAGTATTTTTTGGTCCATGACCGGAGTATCCACCGCCGATCGCAGTGATTAATCTCCTCGCTGGCTTGTAGGCACCTCTAATGGGTGGGACAGCTGGCTCCGAGATTTAACGCTGCTGCATGCACAAGGCAGGATTCGAACACCTGACCTTGCTTAAGCGGAATCAATCCCTACCACTGAACCACACGCTCGGGGTTATTAGTATTTAACTTAACAAGACAACCGAAAAATCCAAATGATATATTTGCTAGTGTAGTAATAAAAATAGAATATAAAGATTTAAAATTTTAAAAAAAATAGATTTAAATTTTTCATTAAAATGTCATTATTTTTACATTTGAAATCGAAACCATTCAATTCCCGTTTATTTTTACAATGATTTCTTTTACTAAATTCATTCTATTTGTCTTTTCATTTAATTTTTTTCTTTTTCTTTCCATCACTACTTTTCCTTCTCTATCATTTTCTCTACTCTAATTTTTTTTCGATGATCAATATTTTAATCCTCAATTTGAATATATTTTTCCATGGATGCCCTCGTGTCTTTATTTCTTTTCCCTTTACAATGAAAATCTTCATCATTGTTCAATTTATGATAAATTTATGCATTGAATTAACTTGTTGGTTGTTGCAATGCTTGTGAATGTATTTTGATTCTGCCATGTAGCCTAAATAGAAAGAAACATGATTCTCTTACATGGGAAATGCCTTTTGAACGTCAAACCCAATGACCCATATGCTACATAAGATGCACAGAAAAGTAATAAATAAACAATCGAGAATCTATTTAGTTTATGGAGCAAAATCGAAATATTAAGATACCCTAAAACCATAACTTCACTTGCAGAATAGATCAACCTAATGATCAAAATCTAAATAACTCTTGCTCTTGGTAATTTGGCCTTTGGCATTTAACGATATCTATAACTAAGATAAGACAATTAACAAAAAGAGAAAAAAATGGTAGTCCAAATTTGTCATATTTAAGTAAGATCCTGTTAGGGTCTTCATCTAATAACAGAAGATACTTAGTTATGATATCTCTAAAAAAGATGTGCAATGAAAAGTATCACACTTCCACCTTTAAAATTAGAATATTTTTAACATATAATCTAAATTTGGATGGTTGCTATACAACCCTTTGTTAAACTAATAAGAATTTGTCACTTAATACAGGTATCATGTCATTGCTTAAAGTAGTCAAAATTGATTTTTACAATTTAGTTCAACATAAAAAACATGACATGACTTTCATGTATTAGGTGACAAATTTTTATTATTTTAGCAAAAGGTTCCAAATAGTAACTCCCTAAAAATTAAAACATCAATCAACCCACACCTCTGGAAAACATATTATTTTTCTGTCTTAGTTTGCATGTAAAAACCTAATACTAATTGCCCCATATCCTTCAACTTCAAAATTGAAGAAAACTCAACTTGAAAATTTATCATGAATTCTGTGCCATGGTCCATAGTTTATCATGATATGAGATGAGACTAGTAGACGTACTACAACTCTCACCTTCAGAGTAATATAAGGTCTTAACAGGGCAGGAAACTTTCCAAAATTTAATTCTATTATGATATGGTATAAAGACAAGTTATATAAAATCATAATGAAGTAGTAATAGTAGAATTAATAATGATCCCATTAGCCTCAACATGCTCGTGAGTTTCGTCCCATTAGCCTTTGCAATGTCATTTTTAAAATTGTTACTAAAACAATTGCAAATAGGCTAAAGAGAATTCTGCATGATGTTGTTGGTCCTTACCAAAGTGCTTTTGTACCTGGCCGCTTAATCACTGATAATGCAATTATTGCTTATGAATGCTTCCATGCTCTAAAAATTAAAAATAGAGGTGTTAAGGGGAATATGGCAATAAAATTAGATATGTCGAAGGCTTACGACAGGATTGAGTGGTCTTTTCTCCAACACACTCTCTCCACTATGGGCTTCCCAATCAAATGGGTAGATCTTATCATGAGATGTGTCTCAACAGTGTCCTTTGCGGTTATGTTAAATGGACAACCAGGTGCCTATTTTAATCCTCAAAGAGGCTTGAGACAAGGAGACCCTCTCTCCCCATACTTGTTCATTCTTTGTGGGGAAGTTTTATCTGCTATGCTGATTAAATCAATGGAAGCAAAGGCTATTCATGGCATTAAAATTTCAGCTCATGCTCCCATGATTTCACACCTATTTTTTTGCAGATGATAGCATTATTTTCTGCAGAGCAAACTCTATGGAGGTTAGCCACATCAAAGCTGTTCTTTCAACCTATGAGCAGATTTTTGGACAAAGAATAAACTATGACAAATCAGAACTCTCTGTAAGCCGAAATGTGCACACTAACAGAATTAATGAGATGCAAAATTTGCTCGAAATTAAGGCAGTTGAGAGTCATGCCAAGTACCTGGGATTGCCAACTATTGTGGGCAGATCAAAGAAGCAGGTATTTTCCTTTGTCAAAGACCGAGTTTGGAAGAAGATCAAAGGTTGGAAGGAACGTTTTTTGTCTAAAGCAGGAAGAGAGGTTTTAATTAAATCAATTGTGCAGGCTATTCCGCAGTATGTGATGGGCTGCTTCAGAATTCCAAACAGCATCTGTGATCAAATTGAGAGCATGATATCAAAGTTCTATTGGCGCGGTGATTTGGACCAGAAAAAAATTCACTGGTTGAGGTGGGACAATTTGGCAAGATCCAAATCAAGAGGGGGTTTAGGCTTCCGCAATTTCTCAGCTTTTAATAAGGCTATACTTGCAAAGCAACTCTGGAGGATCCAAAATAACAAAGAAGCTCTTGTCTCTCAGGTTCTCAAAGCAAAGTACTTCAGAAGATGTGATGTCATTCGATCCTCTAATTATTATAGGCCGAGTTATGTATGGTCCAGCATAATTTCCACAAAGAAGCTCATTCAGGATGGCTCTTACCGGAGGATTGGAGATGGAAGAAGTGTATCGATATGGGATGATAAATGGATCCCATCAGTGGCTGATAACATGCTGCACTCACTTCGCCCAGCAGGAGAAGAGGCTGAACTGGTTCATAACCTCCTTGATGAAGCTAATGGGGGCTGGAATGTTGATATAATTCGAAGGCTATTTAGCCCAGCTAATGCTAATAGCATCCCTAGCATCCCACTGCGTAGCACCTGGTACGAAGATAAACTGATCTGGAAATTTAATGAGAACGGACGCTACTCTGTGAAATCTGGTTACCACTTCTTAATGGAGGAAAAAAATGAAGGCTCATCATCCACAAGCAGCTGTCACGAAGTTTTTTGGAAAAAGCTTTGGAATGCAAATTGTATACCAAAGTGTAAAAATTTGCTTTGGAGGGCCTGTCATAATATCCTGCCAGTACGTGAAAGACTTAGTAAAAAAGGAATGCAAATAGATCCTACTTGCCCCATGTGTGAAGAAGATGTGGAGACAGTGTCACATGCAATTCTCCAATGCAGACATGCTGCTCAGGTCTGGTTCGCATCAAACTTGGTCATTCGGGTGAATCACAATGGAGATTTGGTGCTAAAGGAATGGGTCGCTGACATTCTGAAGCAAGGGGACTCAAGGTTGGCAACCACAATATGTGAAACAGCATGGGCTATTTGGTGGGCAAGGAATGAACGTGTGTTCCAAGATAAGATGCATACGGTGGAGCAAACTTTATCAAGAGCAGCTTCAGTTTTCATTCCAGATGATGAAGGAGGTCCAAATAATGGCGAACAAGTGACTCAATGGAAGCCACCGAGAGGAGAAGTCATTAAAGCAAACATTGATGCATCTGTCAAACAAAACAAAGGAAGTGGTTTTGGTGTTATTTTTAGAGATGAATTTGGAATACCCCTAGCTGCAGCAACGAAGTTTTCAGATTCTATTTCCAGTCCTCAAATCGCAGAGGCCCTAGCTTTAAAATGGACACTTCAAATGGCCAAAGATCTTTGTTTCCAAAGACTAGTGGTGGAGTCTGATTGTTTGCAAGTTGTTCTGGCTTGGAAAAAGAGATCCTATGGAAACTCTTATATGCAAAAGGTGGTGAATGATTGTTTAGAATCCTCAAAAGATTTTCAATATTGTTCTTTGGATCACACCAAAAGAAAGGCTAACAGTGTAGCTGATTGTTTAGCAAACTATGCTTTCTTAGTGAGGGATAGGTATTGGATTGAGGATGCGCCTCCAGTTATAGGCAATCTTCTCTCATCTGATGTACAAAGTTCGAATCAATAATATTATCCCCACTATTTAAATGTCAAAAAAAATAATGATCCCAAGCCATGAAATACTCCTTCAAGATACAATCATATCAGTAGACTATACCTTAACAGCAGCATAAAGATATCTATGACCTATTGAATCCTTTCCATGCCTCCTCTTCTGTCACAATGGCCTGAAGCTCAAAATTGAGACAATCAGCAAGAGGCAATTTCATCTATGTATGCCAATTCATCTCCCTCCAAATATTTTGACCGCTAAAACTGAAATGGAAGTTCTCAAATTGCACTCTTATTCTACTAACTAAATAAGGTTTAAATATGAAAATGGTCTCCGTAAAAGCTGACTTCTTTGAAATTAGTCCATATAAAAAAAGGTTTTTTGGTTTTGGTTCCTATATTTACAAAACGTTTTGGTTTTGGTCCCTTTTGTTAAATTTTGGTCTCCATAATTATGTTGGTAGTTTGTTTTGGTCCTTATATTATTAGATTTGATAGGTTTTGGTCCCTTTGTTATTACTATCATGGTTTTTGAATTAGTTCTTTTATGTAATAGAAGTTTTTTTTTATCCTCGAGAATTAATGCAAGAATGTCATTCTTAATTGGTCATAGAATGTAAATACATTACGTTTTTGACATTTTCCATCCACGTCTAACAGGATGGACAAAAACCAAAACGTTTTATAAATATAGGAACCAAAACCAAAACTTTTTTTTTTTACAAGGACCAATTTCAAAAACGTCAATAGGAACCATTTTGGTATTTAAGCCAACTAAATAAATTATGTATACTATAACAGGCAGCGATGAATGATGAGTTGAAAAGAAATAAGATCTCTAGCTAGTGTAATTGTACAATTCAATGTGACTATGCCGTGTACATTAGGTGAGCAAGATAGCACATGATTTCTATAATAGATTTCTCTATGTTAACTCTTCTCAAATATTACCAACCTGGAAATACTTATTGAGCCCCATTCTTTGCAAAATTTGTACCATTTTTCTTCTACCAAGACTTGAAACAACAGTAGCACAAGTTATGGGAGCTTTATGCACTGCATCCAACCAGTCCATGAGGCCATCGATTGGTCTTTCAATCTAGGCAAAGTTACAAGCAAGAAGAGTCAGATTTAAGCCCTTTATGACACTATTAACCATTAAAAAAAAATCAAGGCAAATAGCTTGCATTGCTTACTCTCATTTTCTTTCTTATCACAGAGAAAATACTGCAGATGTACAAAGCCTAGTTAGCAAAAATAAGATCTATGTTTCAAGCAAGGCTTGAGATTTTTAATGATGTTACTATATCTTTCAGAAATTGTTTCTGTATGATACAACACTCACATAAAATCAACTATACCAAAACTAAGAAAATTCAGTTATTTTACTCTCACAGAAATTTTTAATAAGATACTAGTTAATTTTCTTTCTATTTTTCCCTTTGAGGAAGTAACAAAAAATAGGGCAGGGCAAAAGAAGAAAGATTGGTTGAATGGGCTATTCATGGTCAAAATCTCTGTAGATTAATATGACCATCTTATAACTTTCTTAGTTCCTCTGTCGTTTTTATTAATACGAGTCTCGAGATCGTTTAAGTTTTAGTATGATTTTATTTTTTTGTTACTATATAATTTTGTATGGTTTAAACAATTTTTTAAATAAAATTTTAAATTAGGTCAGACTTCGAATCAAGACTTAAAATTTGACCTATGACAAACCAATAGGTCAAACTTATTAAACTTTGAGTTTGATACATTGACCAGACCTTTTTTTTATTAAGGCTTGACACGAACCGAATGATTTTCCACCCCTAGTCTTGTGATCATTGAAGCGTACTTTATAAGTTGTAGTTTTAATTTATTCGTTACAACTACAACAATAGGGATCTTGAAATTACATGACTTTCACATGTTATAGGGATGATAAGAGAATATAATTACTAACCTCTATCCATTGCTATACTTGAGAGAGAGTTCTCCAATGTCTTTGACTAAAAGCCAGGAAACAAGGTTTCTATTCCTTTGTCTTCTCTACTATTCTTTCTGTATCGTTATGTGATGGTAAACGAGAGAATACGTTATAGCCAGGAACAGGACCTGTTTCTCATAAATAGGTAAAACCCCTATCTCTTATCCATTGGCTTCCATCAAGCTAACGGGCCTTCAGAAACAATCCCCTTCTTATCTAAATATGATTTAGCCCATTAATATTTAATCATTTATTTACTAAACACACATCAATACATGTCACATGCACATCACATGAGACATACTAAGATATTAAAATCTTACATTCTCCCACTTGGCTCATGTGACACAATTCAACATTATGGTCTAATAAACAAAATAATTAAATAAACAATTAATGCGCATTTACATTGCTAAATCATTTTATACTTAGATTCTCTATTAATCATGATTAAAGATAGGAACTAATTCGGGTCATAGCGGTTGTATGTCATTTGTTCGACATAATTCCTTCCATGTACCACAAAATAGTCTTTTCCTTAACACGATCTATAATTGGGAAATACATAATTGGTCCATAATGTCTTTATTCAAGACAATACCCGTTTACATTACTCTAATACAATAATGCATGCCGTTCTAGAGAACAGGTAATCAGAAACATATCAAACATATCATAAATGAGCTCGGCTCAGAGTGTCAATTACATCATCATACATAAGGATGTCAACATCAAATTCAATTTTACTTAATAACAATAATGCCTATACTTTCAACATGTTCAATAAATGTTTAGGCGATAACCCTTCTTTCAAGGAATTAGCAATCATAAGATTGGTGCTAACATGCTCTATTGACAATCTTTGTTTCTGATCTCATTCTTTAGAGACAAAGTACTTCATTCACATACTTTTAGCACCTTTATAGTACTTGTCATTGCTGCAAAATACCACACTACGTTTTCAGCGGCTAAGCAATATTGTCGACAGTTCTAAGCCCCGAAATAAAATTTTGCAGTCAATTAGTTTGAATTGTAACCTCAAAACTTGTTACAAATTCAACATTCTGATCACCTCAATGTGATCATTCATTACAGAAGTAAACATGCATTTATTCGTTCCATGCTAATACCTCAAGACTTTATGAGTATAGTTAATACTTCCTAAACATAAATTTTATTCAGTCTAAATCATTCTAGTACTTCAATGATATATGCTTTCTGAGATAAGCCTAACAATTCATGTGACATATTCTAGAATATTCATTTTCTAATCACATGGCTCGACTCACCTATATCTTTCATTCAAAGTTACTAGAAAAAACTTCTTAGTCTAGTGTAAAAGACTAAGATAATAAGTTGCAAGCAAGATATAATAACATACAGAATCAACATAATAAACTCACTCCCACTGACCTTCAGATACTTACACAAGTTAATGGTGTTTCCTTAAATCTAAAACGAACAATAGTATCATTGACTATCTTTCAGATACTATTGGTGGGATGTATGTTTAAATTTGTATATTAATTTCCTCAAATTTGCACATTTTGTGTTCATTCTTTCAATTGAGAACCACATTAGTGGGTCATCCACATAAACATCCTCCTTTAAAATTCATAAAGGTTGTTTTCACATTCTTCTACTGCAGTTCCAAATCATTACGGACTACATATGTCATGATGATAATATTGAATAAATTCTTTCAGGTAATTGGTCAAAATACCTCATTAATGGTCAATGCCAACTTTGCGAGGGAAATCATTGACAACAAATTTGGCCTTGTAACGTTCAAGGTTGTCACGAGAGTTATATTTGGTCCAAAAGACTCACTTACCCCCCAACTCTCGTGTAACCTTTAGGCAATTCTACAAGGTCTCACATATAAAAAATATTTATCAATATTATCACAACTTACGGCTTGTAAAACAACACATCGTTATCATTAATGACTAAATCAAATTTATATTCTTGTAGATAAACCACATAAAACATTCGAAATAGCAATTTCTTTTCCTTTTTTTTTTTTTTTTTTTTTTTAAATACTATTTCTCATGGTTCTTCTACAATAAAATCATTGTGAATAGTGAATTCATTTCATACTTTATTGTTATACGATTCAACAATAAAAGAAACTATTGTTGAGTAGAAGAACAAATTACAAATTACAGGAACTTGCACCCTAACTCCATTAATTTCCACTTTATGTGGAACTATACTCCCACTAATTTCACAATTCTCAGTAAACCTGTCATTCACAATTTCAATGGTTCTTATACTATGGTTAGAACAATAAGGTCTATACCTTTTGATTTATATGGATAATCAATGAAATACTCACTGATGTTTTATATCCATTTTCTTTTCTGGCGGATTGCAATCCTTGTTTCTGCCGACAACCTTAAACATGCAGGTGCCTTAAATTGGGTATCCTATAAACACAGTTCAAAATTGTCTTTGGCACTGTCTTACTAGGAACCCTGTTCAATAGACAAATGGCAGTTTCAAGACATACATTCACAAATGCGGGTAAAGACTAAATATCATGCTCCTAACCATATTCATTACTGTTCTGTTATGCCCTATATACACCATTTCGCTGCAGTGTAACTGGCACACACACAAATTATTCAATTCTTGAGGAGTTAACGAACAATCACAGATGTTGCCCATTTTAATTAATTCTTTCATGTTAGTCATCATCTCTATCGTAATTGATAACATTCATCTATATGTACTTAACTTTCTACTATATTCAAGTAAATTTTCAAGACATAACTATAACATGAATAATTATCAATAAAGATGATCACATACCTTTTCCTTTCTAAAAAAAAAAAAAAAAAAAAAAAAGTTAACATCAGAGGTCCACAAGTTTTGAAGAACACATTTTCAAGAAGCTGAATCCTTCTTGTGGCTCCTTTCTTTGTGTCTTTGGTTTTCTTTTCTTTAATACAATCTGCACAAATAATTAGGCCAATAAAATCCAAATTTGGAAAGATTTTGTTCCTTATAAAGCTTTCCATTCTTTCCTTGGATTTATGACCCAAACACTTATGCCACAAATTAGCAAAAAATCATTTAAAATTCAATTTATATAACTATCACTAATATACAAATACCAATGTGATAATTATGCTTAAATAAATTGAAACATCCATAACCAAACATAAAAGAGTATCTAGCAACATCAATCCTAGATAATAAACCAAACTCCTAGAAAAACTAGGTACCTAAAAGGTCTCCAATGAGTCTAGATGATGCCCAATATCAAGGATTAAACATTAAGTCCTGACAAGTTCTACAAGAACCTTCACTTTATTCCCACAAACACGTACTTTACATGTGGGTTTATGGTATGGATTAAACAAAATTCATTATGTTAGAAACATGTTTCGATTAATCCAAGATCAATCCACCAAATTTTATGTGGATCTTTGATTAAGTTTGACTCAAACATACATAAGCATTAAACTTATCTTTTATAGAATCAAGATTTTCATTTTATGCACTTCTTCTGAATTCAACATTTTTGCACAAAATGACATTTATGATAATGAGGTTCTTTCATATGAATTTTCACATATGTCTCATTAATTCTGAGTGATCCTTTGCCCTTATCATGTTTCTTCGCACATTTATTTTCAGCTCCTTAATGTCCTTAAAGATTGGATAAAGAGATTTCTTATATTCTTAAGTCTTGTTTCCTCTTAAACTAAGATATTGTGCAATTTACTGCACAGCCCATTATCTTTCATGGCGTTATAGCTCATTCAAAACAAGTCACACTCAATCAGTAATGAGGAGGATAAACTATACTAAGAAGTTCTCATCCACAACTATTCATAAGGACTTAAACTTAAATCTTGCTGCAATAATTCTCGTTTTAATTATACATTCATAAATAGTACACAAATCACCAAGCTTTATGGGGTTAAGGTACTCATTAATGTCTCAGAAAGAGACTCACAAAATTTGGCACTCTCACAAAATTCTTTTCATTTTTTTTTTAATTACTTTCAATTTTGGAGATAATTATCTTAATGTTATCTGCAACACTTATCCTCATGAACATAACATAAGTGTTTGCAAATCTTTCTAAAAAATTACTCAGATTTTATAATAAACTCTATCTTTATTGTTGCTAACACCATTAATAGCAACAAACTTTTCTTTAACTGATAAGGAAGACTTGCAAACTCTAGTCAGAAAGTTGAACAAATAACACTGACACATACAAGTCATGAGAATGCAGAAAATTAAGAACATGTATTACATAAATGTTTTGAGACATAAGGTACATATTACTTAAACAATTAATGTGAACTAACGCTCTCCTTTGGGTTGCACATTAGCACACGACATTCAAACATAATGATGCTAATAAAATTAATAATCAATAATTGGCAATGATATATGTACCAATTAGTATTATTTATTGTCTTTGGATATATAAATAAACCAATAGCACAAACATATTGCCTACAGTCATGTCCATTAATTATAAGAACAACTAATCAAACCTTTGGGCGATCCATAAATGTCTTATAACAATGAACTACAATATACCCATAGAACATCAAACCATTATGTCATTCATATAGCATCAAATCTATGAGTAATTGAAAAACATCATATGATTTGAAATTAATTTACTTACTGATTAGACCACTTTGGTGATTAACAAAATCAACATACAATTAACTTCAAATCAAATTCATTATTATAATAAAATTAGCCAATCGGAATTAATATCTTTATGATTTAACAACTTTAATGATGATCAAATCATCATACATTAATATCAAATCAAATCAATAATGGGTAATGCAACGTGCAAGAAATAAATATTTATTATCTTTGGAAATAAATAATTACCTTCAATCATGTTTATTAATCATAAGAACAACTAATCTACCTTTGGGTGATCCATAAATGCCTTATAACAATAAACTCAACGACTCATAGAACAACAAATCATCATGTTGTACTTTTATAGTATCATCTATGAGTAATTGAAATTAACTATTATATGATTTAGAATTAATTTAACTTTTCAAGTTTGACCACTTTGGTGATTAACTAACTTATAATACATTAATTCAAATCAATCTATGATATAATTTAATAATAAACTATTAAATTATCAATACATAATATCCAGAAAATAAACTATTATATATATCGCGTTAGTATAGCTGTGACCCGTGACCAGTAAGTATCATCACATTAGTATATATAATAAAATTTATGCGTGAACCCGTGACCATACCACGGTTTTAGTTTCACGTTAGTAAGAGTAACACTTTGGCGTGAACAGTAGGCATTATTGCTAGAAAACAATTCATGCGTTAAAAATTAATACACGCTAGTGTTACTGTTCACAGTAATTGAATCAAATGCAATATTGATTTTCAAAAGTTAATCGGAGAAATAAAATTTAATAGGTATGAAATTAAACTTTCGCGGAAACCATAATATCCCTAAATACAATAATTAGGGTTCATACTAAAATAAATCCTAAATACAATAATTAGGATTCATACCACATCACAAAATTTTAATTGGAAAATCATGAATTTCTCAACCTATTGCTTTGATACCACATATAAGTTGTAGTTTTAATTTATTCGTTACAACTACAACAATAGGGATCTTGAAATTACATGACTTTCACATGTTATAGGGATGATAAGAGAATATAATTACTAACCTCTATCCATTGCTATACTTGAGAGAGAGTTCTCCAATGTCTTTGACTAAAAGCCAGGAAACAAGGTTTCTATTCCTTTGTCTTCTCTACTATTCTTTCTGTATCGTTATGTGATGGTAAACGAGAGAATACGTTATAGCCAGGAACAGGACCTGTTTCTCATAAATAGGTAAAACCCCTATCTCTTATCCATTGGCTTCCATCAAGCTAACGGGCCTTCAGAAACAATCCCCTTCTTATCTAAATATGATTTAGCCCATTAATATTTAATCATTTATTTACTAAACACACATCAATACATGTCACATGCACATCACATGAGACATACTAAGATATTAAAATCTTACATACTTCATGCAGTTCTTGACTAGGCTGGCGATTATGCTGCAAGTGAAAGCTTCAAACTTGTGTGCATCATGTGATTGATTGACATTTCGTTAATGATTATTGAAATATTCTATTGCTTAGTGCTCATCATTGATCACAATAATCTTGATGCCTATGCTTCAAAAATTTTACCTCCATCCCCACCTGTTGTAAATTGCCTTTTCTTCCAAAAAGTTTTATTATTATTATTATTATTATTATTATTATTATTATTATTATTATAAAAAACAATTTGATCACTAAAGAAAGAATTGTACGTCATGCTAGCGGTTATAATAATGTTTTTGCACCTTAGTGAAGAAACTATATTTCAAGTCCAAGGCAAAAACAAAATTAGAATGATAGCATGATGTATACTTTTATTGAGTTTTTGAAGATATCCAACTGCGGTTCAACATGATTTTTTTCCAAGTTAAGGATCTAAATAATTAGGGAAGGAAATTTTTTGACGATTTAATAAGTACTCATAAGCCTGAACATTTGCAGCCAACATGCGAGGAAAACAAGTTGGTTAAAAATGAATTACAACCCTGAGGAACCACGGGTCATGCCAGATTTCGTCATACAGCGAGAGATAAGGAAATATGTTCCTCGGATAATCGTCATGGATTTGATTATTTATTCTATGTAGCTTTATCTGGTAAAAAAATTATTTGTCTCATGCTTTCTCAATGCAAAAAATGATAACAAAATTTATTGTTCTATTTAATTACATTTCATTATATGAATGCTAAAGATACCGGCTAATGTTACAAGGTGCAAAGTTTATGACTCTGGTGGTTGTAAATATGGAGTTACGCCAAATGGTGCTTGAAAAATGCTCCAGATAAAAATTAGAAACAAATTGATAAGTTCAAACTTTGCTACATTCGGTATGCCAGAAAGTTAACACCTGAAATTTGACTAAACTTTTCTTAGCAACTACAAATTAAAGCTCTTAAACCAAGATCCTATCGCATTTGTTGCAACACCCATTTTGTTAAGTTCTAGCAATTCATGATTGAATAAAGTAGTAGTTAAAAACCTAGAGGAGGGTGGGGCGGCTGCCTTCTCACTTTTTGGCGGCTGCCTTCTCTCCTCTTTCTCAGTCTTCTTTTCTTCTTCATTTTCCTCTCTTCTATGATTGCGGTAGATCAGAAGGGTTCCTTTGGTTGGTGTGTGAGTTTTTTTTCTCTATTTCCCAGTTATATCTGGGTTAAATAATCTTGCATTTGTGCAAGTGGTGTGGTTTTCTTGTCCCAGTTTCATCTGGGTTTTGTTTTTGGGTGTTTGAGTGTGGGAAGGCTTTTTGTTTGTCCAGATCTTATGATGACCTTCCTATCTTTTCTAATAACTAGAAGATTGATATTCGGGATGACTTTTCCCTTCCATATCTCTGTCTTCTCCTCCTCTGTCTAGTGACTTTACCTCATCAGATCTGAGATTCTTTGTCGCCGAACTGTACTTACTTCTGGCATCGATGAGATAGTTATCTTGGAAACAAAGGTTGTTGAATCTCTTGTTAGAGTTCGAAGCTGGATGTTGATGATGATCCTGATCCTGATCCACAGGGAGTTTGCTGTTATGGCTGAGTACGTAGTCTTTTTTAACAATCTTTATTGTATGGAAAATATGTGTTTTGTTATTGTATTGTTGGATCTACTTGTACTATTTTCTGTTATGGAATGAATTACATATTTTCCCAAAAAATGATTGAATAAAGTAATAACACTTGTAGGAGTAGTTAGCATTTAAAAAATGGTTATCAATTGATTGTATTTTCCATTTTTTTTCTTGACATTAGGAATGTAACGCCTGAAATAGAGTATCAGAAGAATTGAGTGTGTATCAGCAAATTAAAATGTCAAGCAAGAATACCTGCCCGACCAAATATTCAAGTGAGTCATCTATGAATCTTGAGATATTTACATTTTTTTTACTATTCAATAGGTAGAACATCAATTATAGTGATATTGACTTATTACAATAATTCTGATAAGAAGGATCAAACAAATTTGTCACTACATCTATAACTACTCATAAATCTCACTTTGCATTCAAAATTTTTACATACTGTCGCGATCACGGTCCAGGTGACATTTAAAATATTAACTTTAATATAATTAAAATAAATTTTAAAGCCCAAATATTTGATGTTTGTCGAGACATTCCATGCATTAATTTGATTGATGCGAGAGAATATCGAGATAACTATATATAAAGTTGGAACATCATATTGTATGCATATGTGAATAAGATGTTATCTAAATATCAATTCGATCTAGGAGTTCAAATAAAGAAATTGTATGAACATGCAACCACAACTTTTCATTTTGTAACATCACAACCATATAATTCAATTCAGGTCAAAGAGTCGAATTTATTACAAAATGCTGCATTTGGAAAATTCAAATAGAATTTCAAGCCTAAGTCGGATGTACCGTAAATGATGCCATTTCATTTGCCTTGTAGTTATGAGTTATGACTTATTATGAATGATCAAACCAATACAAATTATTAAATTTTAAATTAAATTTATTGTATCTTGATCAATCAAATATTATTTTGCCGCATGGAGTAATACTACTTGTAGTACGATAGATGTAAACTAGAAATATATATGACTACTTTGAACCATAATATAGAAGATATAGCATAATACCCAAAAAAAAAACAATGAATAAGTTTGAAAAATCTAGTGACCTAAAGGTGACTGACACAAAAGAAACTAGTTTTTCATTCTTTTGGAGGAGGATGTCAAACATGTTCTGCACCATCCTCTTTCACTGATCCACATACAATCATATTGCGCATACCATAGAAGTAATCAAGGAAAATATTTTTTGTACCCCGAGATTTGAAACCTCAGGACATTATGTATTTTAATTTGAGTGTGTGCAAGTGATTTTTTTTTAAAGGAATACTATACATAAAGTTGGGATACTCTATGCAGATGTGAGCTAGTGAGATAAATTAACTAAGATCAATTTAAAGTGTTTAAATAATACGAAGTTTGATGTTTGTCGGGACATTCCATGCATTAATTTGATTGATGCGAGAGAATATTGAAAAAATTATATATAAAGTTGGAATATTATATTGTACGCATATGTGAATAAGATGTTATATCTAAATATCAATTCGATCTAAGAGTTCAAATAAAGGAATGGCAGGAATCCACAATCACAATTTTTCATTTTGCAACATCACAACCATGTAATTCAATTCAGGTCAAAGAGTCGAATTTATTTCAAAAGGCTACATTCAGAAAATTCAAATAAAATTTGGACCAACATTTCATCAAATTAGATGAACTAATGTAATCTTTAAGCTCCATGACCTTCACCAGCACACTTCTTCAAATTCCAGACTTCTTTTTCTGTACAACAAACCAATATGACATTCCAATTAAGCACAACATTCAACATAAAGTGAGAGCAATAGAATCTATTATCCATGTTAATGATGAGGGTCCTCAGATATCCATGGTTGTTTAATGCACAAGGAAACAGTAATAAGAATGAAGACAATAAGCAGATAAGAAATTAAAGAGCTTATAAAAAAAAGATGAGAAATTAAACAGCCAGAGGTTTTATAAAAAAATTTAAAAATAAAATGACAAAAAGTAAATCGAATTAATGAAACTCACAAATAGAATATAAGGTGAATTTGATGAAGAAAAAAAGCATTCAGAGACAAGGAAAAATTAAGGGAAAACGATATAATTACCTTTAATTTGTTGAAGAAGTAGAAATGGAATCTGACCAACTTTCGCTTTCAGAAGATCCATATGAACTTTCGCTATCAGATGGTTCATATGAACTTTCGCTGTCAGATGATCCATATGACACCTTGTACTGTAAGCCATTCAAACAAGACATAACTCAAAAAATTCAAATGTGATGTTTGTGTAGATGTAAAAAATGTAATTAAGTGTGTGGTATGTAAAATTTGAAAAATCCATTTTGATGAAGAAAATATAAAAGTAGCTAGGCATACTTTCTCATGCTTTCTGTGGCCTGGAGCCTCGGATGAATCAGCTTCACCGTCAATCTAACCCAATCAAAAATGAATGACATGAATATAGCTAACAAGTAGTAGAGTAACAAAATCCGTATTTGAAAGAATTAATTTGAAAAGGCAACAATTTGATTCCATTTTCACTAATGATTAACATTATTATTACAAAGTGTCACGTAAAATGCACCAGTG
Organism: Crotalaria pallida; assembly: GCA_037953625.1. Taxonomy (NCBI): domain Eukaryota; kingdom Viridiplantae; phylum Streptophyta; class Magnoliopsida; order Fabales; family Fabaceae; genus Crotalaria; species Crotalaria pallida. The sequence goes on along the minus strand of CM075651.1, from coordinate 155,218,532 downwards.
TAGTAGTAATAGTAGGTAAGTGTTGGAAAATTTATTTTATTTCAAAATAATTATACCACTATATATTTTATTGTAAGATATTTGGCTCTATCTCTTTTTATGTCATTTATTAATATAAATTACATTCAAACCTTTTTAATAGTAATTAAATAAATTTTATGGCTATTTATGATGATTGATTTCCATATATTCAGTTTTTGGGTACTGAGTAATAATTGTACATTACTCCATGCATTGCTCCATAGTCCATATGCACATTGCTATTTATGAAGCAACAACCACTTGCAACTTAAGAGCAGCAGGCATCACGTATATAAATATATGTTAAGAGCCTCTACATACAGCATGGGAAATTTGGAGCTTTGATGAAAAAGAGTACTTTAATTTTTGTTATCTTTAATTTTATAAGAGATGTATGGTTTGCGCGCATATATATATATATATATGTATATATATATATAATTTTTTAGAAGACATAAAAATTTTTATGGGATAAAGTTTTTCTCTTATATCAATAAAAAAGTAGAAGGGCATTGCCATTGAATTATCAGAGTTGATATAATTCTTGTTGATTTTGAGCCCGAATATTATTTCAAAGAATATGTTAAATCTTGAGGAAATTTCACGTATGAGGCGAAATAATCTTTAAAAACAGTATATTTATACACTTACACTATAAACAATTTTAATTTGTGTTCCTCTCTTATTCATTCTCTCTATTTAATTTATCTTAATTTTTCTTGTTTATTTGATTTATTTGAAGAACCAATATTTATAACAATCTTAAGGATTAGTGCCTATCTTATAACACCTGGTATCGAAGAAGTCAAATAATAGAGAGAGGGTTTGGATTATCTTCGCAAGTCCATTTAGCAAAGTTAAAGTGATGCTTGCAAAGTATTTGACAAAATATCCAGATTCTTTGAAGACATGACAAGTGTTGTGATAGAGCACGTGTGAATCCTAGTGAATACTATTGAAGGATGGACATCTAATAATCAACTTTGTTACAAGGCAAATGAAATGGATTGTAGACAATTATCTGGGGGAAAATAAAATTAGTTTTGTTACACTTATGTGAGCAAATGCTTCATGGAAAAATAGGTAATATTTTGATGTGTGGGGTTCTAAGTTGAAACACGAGTGATGATGATGCATTTTAAAGTATATGGATGAAATTTTTGTGCCTCCTATATTTTGGTAGGAAATTTTATGCCTTCTACATTTGCGTAGAAAATGAATTATGATACAAATGTTTTGGCCTCAGCTCCTACTATTGATGATGAACTTATTTTGCCTTCCACACACATGCAGAGGATGAATTATAATATTTTACATTGTGGAATTCACTATATTTGAAGGATATAGTGATGCTTGAATTTTAAATTCATATGAGATCAAATATGGTACTTGTGTGTCCATCCTTATCCTTAGTGGTGATAAAATCATTTGAGATCAACAAATATAATTTTACTATTGCCAAAAAAAATTCAATGGCATTCGAATTTGCTATTTTGATATTGGCAGCTAATAAGAATAAGTGATCGGAAAACTTAGCAAATATCTTATCTGAAGTTAAATGAACTTTGTGATAAGGTTAAGTAATATTACTTTATATCCACGGATTATGTGGAGTCAAAAAAAAGATTTTGGCCAATCCTCTCGAGGGGAATGAGACTTGCCAACATGACAATTAACAATGATGGTAACCCAACCTTTGTGACATGAAGAAGGTTCATACGGATAATAACAAGTCATTTATTAGTTCTGCTAGCACTAATATTTTTTTGTGTCTCTTCCTAGGATGTAAGTGCTAGCTAGACTATATTCAAGAGAGGGTGAACTTATAGTTCTTAATGAATTTCATATCCTTTACGGAGGTATATGAAGTGCAACATACACTTGATGAAATAACACATATACAAGTGTGGAGTGGAGCTGCTTCTATGAAATGTGGCAAATTTCTAGAGCACTCATGAACTACTAGGCATGCGCATGGCCAAAACGCGCACAACAATGTAACAACAAGAATTGTGAGGAGAGGGGGGGGGAGGTGTAATGTGATTACTAAGAACCCAACTTATGCAAAAATGTGTTGGTTCATAAAAGTTTTATACTTCAGAGATGCATTTATAGATTATAGGGCTTATCAGTCTAAGATTTGGTTCATAGTCCAAAAGACACCAAATTTTACACATTAACACCCATGTTCCAACTCTGAATTTTATTGTTAATACTCTCTGGAAATTATTTTGAAATATGTGGGGGATTGTTGAAAAATTTATTTTATTTCAAAATAATTTATACTACTATTTTATTGTAAGATATTTGGCACTATCTTTTTATGTCATTTATTTAATACTCTATACTCCCTCTGGTCCTATTTATAAGACCCTTTTGGTGTTTTTCACTTCTATCAAGGAAAGTGGATAAATTTGTTAGGGGCGTTGGAAATGTGAAAATTTGATAAACTTTTTCAAAACTACCCTTATAATTATTATTGGAACTCTAAAAAGTGTTGACTTTATAGGGGTATTAGCGGAAAGAAATAATTAAATGCTATTGAAAATTGAAAATGGGTTTTATAAATAGGACAAAAATAAAAATTCCAAAAGGGTCTTATAAATAGGATCGGAAGAAGTAAATTATTTTCAAACTTTTTTAATACGAGTAGTAATTATGATGATTAATTTCCATACATTCAATTTTTCTTTACTATTTTCCGTTATTACTCAATGAGTAATATTGTGCATTACCCGATATGCACGTTGCTATTTATGAAGCAATGACCACTTGCAATTTAAGAGCAGTAGGCATCATATATATAAATACAAAAATATTGATCAACTTACAAAATTAGCCTATAAATAGATCTATATCACAAACAGTGGCGGAGGATCTCAGGAGCAGGTGGGAGCACCTGCTCCCCCTGAGATCTTTTAAACTTTATATATTTTGTTTGTATTACTTGTTACAGAGTAGCTATTGGTATAATGGTAAAGTACTCTTACTTAATAAGAGGGGGTTGCTGGATCCAAAAGTAGCTTCTGTCAAGATGTTTTTATTTTTACTTACTTTATTTATTGTCAAAAATGATGAAAAATCCAGCAAATATACACTCCAACAGGTTCAAACAGGTGATGCATCCATTATCATTGCATACCTATAACCATTTAGGCTACTTATTACATTGAATTTGTGCAACATTCTAATTATTAATACTAAAATTTAACCCCATAAATTTTATTTTCATGAAAATTGAGGCACTATTTATACCGCACCCCCTGCATTTTTAGTCAAGCTCTGCCACTGATCACAAAGGAAATGACAAGTGTCACTTGCTTATTATTGATTGGTTAACAAGTGACACATGTCACTTTCTTATGATATAGGCTTGTTTGTAGATTGATTTTGTATAGTAGATTTATTTATCATAACTCATATAAATATATGTTAAGAGCCTCTACATACATCATGGGAATTTTGGAGCTTTGATGAAAAAATTAAAGCACTTTTTGTTATCTTTGATTTTTATTAGAGATGTATGGTTTGTACATATATGTAGTTCTTTATAAGACATAAAATTCTTTATGGGATAGAGTTTTTCTCTTATGTTAGAGTAAGAGAGTAGAAAGATGTTGTCTTAGTTATCACAGTTGATGTAATTTTTGTTGTTTTTTAGCCCGAATATTATTCTGGAAGAGTATGTTAAATATTAGAAGAATTTCGCATGAGACAAAATAATTCTTAAAAACAGTGTCGTATTTATACACGTCTCGATTGTAAACTATTTTAATTTGATCGAGTTCATCTCCTATTCATTCTCTCGATTTAATTTATTTTAATTTTTCTTGTTTATTTGGTTTATTTAATGAACCAATATTTATAACAGTCAGTACTCAGTAGTAATTGAACAATACTAGTATGTCTCTATAGATCCCACAAATAACAATTTGGAACTTCAATAGATAGTTTCTTTAAGATCCAAAAATCATCAAGACATAATTAAGTGGTTTAAATATCAAAATATTCTTTTTTTTAATTAGTCCCTACAAAAAAAATTGTGTTTTATCTTTACTTTTATATTTCGTTTTGGTTTTGGTCCCCAATATCAAATATGGATAGAAAAAGGCAACATAGACTAACGAAAAAGGTTAAAGTAAAGACCAAAACAAATATGGAATATAAAAATAGGGATCAAATCCAAAACTGAATGCAAAAGTATATATGGACCAAATTGAAATGTGTAAACAGTGTTTTCCATTCATATTTATCATCAGAAATAAAGTAGGGACCAAAACAAAAAGAAATTGTTAAGACTAATTTCAAATAAATCAATATTTGTAAGGATATTTTGGTATTTAATCCTAATTAATTTCGAAGTCAATAAATTTCAATGCGGTAGTTACCTTTTTATTAATTGTTGCAACCTCTTTATTCAATTCTTCTTGATGATAAAAATCCAACATCTTAGAACGCCATACAAATGGATACTTCTCCTTTAGAGAAAAGGAAATAATTATGCTCCAAACAAAATCCAAACATACATCATATTGAAGACATAAAAATAGGTAAGCTAAGGTTTATGGTTTTTACCGCGTCGGTCATAGCTTTCCATTTTCTATGGCCTTCACGATCACTTTCAAAATATTTTTTCACATCGCAACCTTTTGTATAGCTATCCCTGTATGTTAAAGAAAATTCATCAATATAACATGCTTTTGCTATAAACCAAACATTGAACTTCCTTCCAATTCAAATAAAAACAAAGGTTGTTATAGGTGAATATATATATATATATATATATATATATATATATATATATATATATATATATATATATATAGAGGGAGAAGATCCAAAATCAACTCAAAGATCACATCTTCAAAGGGAAAAAATGGCTATACTACACAGAGCAAATAAATCTCAATTTTTTTTATAGACAAAGTACTTTTTGTTTTTTTACATGATAGGAGAAAAGAAATTAAATCCGCCGAATGATGGCCTTTGAAATCGAATCCAGGACTTCCAATTCTCAAGTCTTAAGACTTGGTACATGAACATATGGACTATACCCACTTGTCAAATAAAATCTCAATTGAGATCAAGTTTAAACAGGAATCATATATAGTTATGTATAATACAGTTTAAAATGCAACACATTCATTACAATTGCAAAGATATGGACATAGATCTGCAGCATTTAACACTATAAAATCGTTAAAAAAAATATTTTTATTTTTTACGGTAGTGAACTTTAATTTCATTAGTACTCCATTAAGCATACAAACATGAGGCTAAAATCTAAGAATATAAAAATAAAAATAGAGGGTGACAAAGATTAGAATGTTACATGAAGAGACGGTAAGCGGACACTGGCTGGCAACGAATTTCACGTTGCTGCTGATTAGGTGGGGGAGCGTCTCTGATGATGATCGCTCCATTGGACAACTTCTTAATTTTAGTCATCTTCGATTGGCAACAGTGAGAATCAAATAAAGCACAAGCAACTGATATTCTACTAGCTCCACTATACAATATATATATATATATATATATAGACACACATACGCACAAATAAAACACCTCAGGTAATAGAGATAAAACACCTCAGGTAATAGAAATGTGATAAGAACAAAGAACAATAGTAAAATAATAAAATAATGACATACAAGGAAGGTTGTTCAAAAATTCGAAATGAAATAATATGTCAAAAAATAAGCATTAATAATGACTTTTTTTAAAAAAAAAATGTGATGCATAGATAAAATTACTCCCTCCGACTCGAATTATATAAAAAAATAGGGTTTTACTTCGGTATCCTTCCAAAATAAAGGGTTTTGGTACCTCCCATATTTATCCAATCAAATTATGACAACTGCAATATACTACCATGTGAAAAAAGTGTATAAGTTTAATAAAATTTTGCAAACAAATCTGTAATCTTATTTGCAAGATTTTTTAACTAAATCAATTCACAACCACTCCCAAATCATGAACCTTGATATCAAGTTTTTATTCATATTGGGCCAACCTCAACATCTTGCCACTAATATCAATTTTCTTGCTAGATAACGATGAAAAAAAAACACTTCACTGTATTTTTATTTTTCTGATCAGCTTAAAAAATTGTATTGCTGCAGTTGAGATATAATCTTCAGCACACAAGAACATATGTTTTCGTCTAAATTTAGTGTAGATTTTTGAGCACAAAAAATATATAAAAAGTGGAAAACATCTTAACATATAATTTTCAGTCTTTATTGAGTTCCAAAAATATCTCGGTGTTTTTTGACATGGTAGTATATTGTATTTGTTATGATTTGATTGGAAAAATATGAGAGAGTACCAAAACCCTTTATTTTGAAAGGGTACCGAAGTAAAACCCAAAAAAAAAATATTTATCTTGGTTTAAAATATAAGTAAAATTAACTAATTTTATTAAATTTTATTACATTCCCAATGTCACCTTCCTAAAACATCCATAGAGAATTGTTATCTTATTTAATTTTTGTTTCATTTCTAATACTATTTTCCAAAAATACCTTTATATTTTTATAAATTTTAAAAAATTAGTAAATACAATCAATTAATTTAATAAACATAAAATTATTTATTTTTTTCCTATAATTCGAGAAGAGGGAGTACCATATTTGAAAGGCGCTACCAAGGAGCATGAAGGATGACACGTGTACCATTTTTCTGGCCCTTGGTCTTGTTGCCATTGAAGTGCATTACTTCATGCACTTCTTGACTAGGTTGACGGCGGTTTGGAAGTGAAAGCTTCAAACTTGTGTGCATCGTGTGATTGATTAATATTTGGGGAGTGATTATTGAAATGCTCTATTGCTTATTACTAGTTCTCATCACCGGTCACGATGATCTAGGTGCCTATGCTTTCAAAATTTTACATCCATTCCTGTTGTAAATTTCCTTTTCTTCCAAAATTTTTAAAGATTTTTAAACAATAAACAATTAAAAAAGGATATATATTAAATGGGATTTTTCAAAAAAATTTAGGCAAAACTACTGGATTGGTCCCTTAAAGTATTTTTTAGTTGCGATTTTGTCCCTTAACTTTTTTTTTCCAAATAAGTCCTGAAATTGTTGTCGTTTAACGAATCAGTCATTCTTGTTAATTTTTCATTAAGTGACACGTGTCACCATAAGAGAATTAAAAAAAATCATTAAACCATTTTTTTAATATGCGGCACAATTAATTGAGTGACATGTGTCACTTAATAAAAAAATTAACGAAAATAACAGATTTATTAGATGGCAACAACTTCAGAACTTATTTGAAACGAAAAAAATTAAGGGACAAAATCGCAACTAAAAAATAACTTATTGGACCAATCTAGTGGTTTTGCATAGAAGTTGTTCAAAATAGTTGTGTACTATTTTTTTCTTTTCAAAAAGTGATATTTCCACATTTCATGTTGAGGTGAAGGAGGTATATGGAAGAAAAAGATAGAATTAAAAGAAAGATAAATAGTTGATGGTGCGGTGCGAAAGAGAAAAAGAGATATAAAAAAAGAAAAGAGGTGTAAATGAAGATGTAAGAATATAATAATTTTTTTCATTTTCTTAAACACATTCCTATATCTTAAACTAATAATTAAAATTGATTTGATGAATGGTGAGAGTGAAAGTGCATACATGACTAACATGAAGGTGATGGTGAACAACTTAGGTTGTGTTGGATAAGACAAATTTATAGTTTATCTAGTAAAAATTTATAGTTTATCTAGTAACTTTTAGTTTATTGATCTGGTCAATAAGCTACTAGAGCTGTTTGGTTAACAAAAAATAAAATAATCTTATAGCTTTAAAAAAGAAGCTTATAGCTTTTGAAAGCTAGCTTTTAGAAAGCTACGCCAGGTAGCTTTAATTTGAGAAAAAAAAAAGAGTTTTTAATAAATCATATCTCAATTTTATCTTTTTTTTTTACTAAATTATATTATTATTTATCCTTTTCAATCATTTAACATGTTTAAATTAGTTGCACAACTAGTTTTGCCAAACAGCTCTAGTTCAATAAGTTAGCTATACTATAAGTTTCCAGCTATAATCTCACAGCTATAAGTTAGGTTCACAGCTATTAGGTATAAGCTTACAGCTATAAACTACAAGCTTATAGTTATAAGTTAGTTTTGTCAAACAAACCTTAGACATGAGTACAGGTCTTGCTTAAACTCTTTTTCACCTGGCGCTCTGTACCAATACATTTTTTTCTTTACTTAGGAAAAAAAGTAGTGTAGAATACCTTGTTGAGCCAGATAATCAGCTCTATCATTTCTTCGCACTAATAGGTATGCTGAAGTAATAATGGTTGAAGCAAGAATATGGAAGTAGTATATGTATTGGGTTTCAATCATGATGACAAACTTCAATGCATCCAATAACCATTCAGACTCACTAATAAACGTGAAGAACCCTCTTCTTTCCCATGCAATCTTCATCAAAAGATAAGCCATACTGAGAATTTGATGATCCTTTCAGTAGTAGGAAATTTCCATTATTCTCTCCTCCGATCCAAACAATAACCAATCACATAAAGACACATCATTTTTGTAGAGGAATATCACAAAGACAGCATCATCCACACTTTGATTCTATTTATAAGAACTAGAATTTGGTTTAATTTGTAAAAATAATGTTCGATAATGCATGATTTTATTGGAAATGAATCCCTAAGCCAAGGTACTAAATTGAAGTACTAAATCATGATTTCTCCTAAAAATTAACACTAAGGATGCCAATTTTTAACTGAAGTACTAAATCGAAGTACTAAATCATAATCACTCCTAAAAATTCTTTTAATTAAATATTTGATCTTGGTATCTAACTTGAACAACATGAATATATGTTAAGATTCTTAGTTGTTGATCTTTTAATGACTCACCTAGAAAATATTCAAGCCTAATTAAGTTATATGTACAGTAAATAGTGCTATTTCATTTGCCTCATACTTATGAGTTATGAATGATCAAACCAATACAAATTATTAAATTTTAAATTAAACTTATTGTATCTTGAACAATCGTAAATTATTTTGCCACATGGAGTAATACTACTTGCATTGTAGGACAAATGGACAATAGATGTAAACTAGAAATATATATGACTACTTTGAACCCATAATATATAAGATAGCATTATACCAACAAAACAAAAAAAAAATAATAATGAATAAGCTTGAAAAACCTAGTGACCTAAAGGTGACTCACACATAAGAAACTAGTTGTTCATTCTTTTGGAGGAGGATGTCAAACATGTTCTGCACCATCCTCTCTTTCACTGATCCACAACATATTGTGCATACCATAGAAATAATCAAGGAAAATATTTTTCGTATGTACCCCGAGATTTGAAACATTGGGACATTATGTATTTTAATTTGAGTTTGGGCAAGTGAATTTTTTTTAAAAAAGGAATACTGTACATAAAGTCGGGATACTATATGCAGATGCAAGCTAGCGAGATAAATTAATTAAGATCAATTTAAAGTGTTCAAATATCATGAGGTTTGATGTTTGTCAGGACATTTCATACGTTAATTTGATTGATGTGAAAAAATATCGAGATAATTATATATAAAGTTGGATATCATATTGTAAGTATATGTGAATAAGATGTTATCTAAATATCAATTCGATTTAAGAATTCAAATAAAGGAATTTTAGGAATCTGCAACCACAATTTTTCATTTTGCAACATTCACAACCATGTAATTCAATTCAGGTCACCAAGTCTAATTTATTACAAAAGGCTGCATTCGGAAAATTTAAATAAAAATTAGATGAACTAATGTAATCTTTAAGCTCCATGACCTTCACCAGCACACTTCTTCAAATTCCAGACTTCTGTTTCTGTACAACAAACCAATATGACATTCCAATTAAGCACAACATTCAACATAAAGTGAGAGCAATAGAATCGATTATCCATGTTAATAAGGATCCTCAGATATCCATGTTTCCAATATCCAAATTTTAAAGTTACTTACTAGTTAGGTGAGGCCTAGGAAATGGTTGTTTAATGCACAAGGAAACAGTAAGAATGAAGACAATAAGCATTTAAGAAATTAAAGAGCTAGAGGTTTTATAAAAAAATTATTTAAATAATTTTTTTTTTTTTAAAAAGGCACAAAGTGAATCGAATTGATGAAACTTGCAAATAGAATATAAGGTGAATTTGATGAAGAAAAGAAGCATTCAGAGACGAGGAAAATTAAAATTAAGGGAGAATGATATAATTACCGTTGTTGGAGAACTAGAACTGGAATCTGACCAACTTTCGCTCTCAGATGATCCATATGACACCTCATACTGAAAGCCATTCAAACAAAGCAAAACTCAAAAAATTCAAATTGATGTTTGTGTAGCTGTAAAAAATGGTAATTAACTGGTATGTAAAATTTGAAAAATCCATATTGATGAAGAAAATAAAGAAGTGCTCGGCTTACTTTCTCATGCTCTCTGCCTGGAGCATCGGATGAATCAGCTTCATCGTCAATCTAAGCCAATCAAAAATGAATGACATGAATATAGCTAACAAGTAGAAGAGTAACAAAATCCGTATTTGAAAAAATCTAAAAAGGCAACTATTTGATTAAATTGTCACCCAATGATTAACATTATTATTACAAAGTGTTACGTAAAATGCACTAGTGTAGTAGTAGTAAATAGTAATTGAAGAATACCAGTGTCTCTAGATCCCAGAAATAATAATTTGGAACTTCAATAGATGGTTTCTTAAGATTCCAAAATCAACAAGACATAATTAAGTCGTTTAAATACAAAAATGTTTTCCTTTTTGAAATTAGCCCCTACAAAAAAAAATTGTGTTTTGGTCTTTTCTTTTATATTCCGTTTTCGTTTTGGTCCACAGCATCAAATGTGGATAGAAAACAGTAACATAAACTAATAAAAAATGTTAAAGTAAGGACCAAAACTAAGATGAAATATAAAAATAGGGATTAAAACCAAAACTGAATGCAAAAGTATGAACCAAAACGAAATATGTAATGAGTGTTTTCTATACATATTTATCACCAAAGAAAAAGTAGGAATCAAAACCCAAAAAATTTTTTTGTCAAGACTAATTTTAAAAAGCTCAACATTTATAGAGATCATTTTAGTATTTAATCCTAATTAATTTTGAAGTGAATAAATATCAATGTCGTATTTACCTTTTTAATTGCTGATGCTTCTTCCTTCAATAATTTTTTATGATAATTTTCCAACATCTTAGAACGCCATACAAATGGATACTTCTCCTGTAGACAAAAGAAAATAATTATGCTCCAAACAAAATGCAAACATACATCATATTGAAGACATAAAAATAGGTAAGGTTTATGGTTTTTACCGCGTTGGTCATAGCTTTCCATTTTCTATGGCCTTCATGATCTCTTTCAAAATATTTTTTCATATCGCAACCTTTCGTATACTCATCCCTGTATGTTAAAGAAAATTCATCAATATAACATCCTTTTGCTATAAACCAAACATCGAACTTCCTTCAATTCAATTAAAAGGCTTATTTATGTATTTAGTCCCTTAAAAGTGAGAGTGTTTTGATTTTGGTCCTTGGAAGTTTTTTTTACTTGACTCATCCTTAATTGTTTTAAATTTTGTTTTAGTCCTTACCATTAAAAAGAAAAATCCGTTAACTGCTAACGTGGCTAACATAATGCCACATCAACATACACATGTACAGGTATTGCGTGTCAGCGGTAGAATGACGCGGATGATCTGGACCCACAGGAGTCAAAGGGCCAAAGCCCAACCCATATGTGTTTGTGTATAGAATGACGTGGATGATCTGGACCCACAGGAGTCAAAGGGCCAAAGCCCAACCCATATGTGTTTGTGTATTGGGCTTTGACCATTTGACTGCTGCGGCATTATGTATAAGTGACACGAATACTTGTACATACAAGTGTATGTTGATGTGGCATTATGTTAGCCACGTTAGCAGTCAAATGGTCAAAGCCCAATCCACAAACACATATGGGTTGGGCTTTGGCCCTTTGACTCCCGTGGGTCCAGATCATCCACGTCATTCTACCGCTGACACGCAATACCTGTACATGTGTTTGCTGATGTGACTTTTCGTTAGCCACGTCAGCCGTTAACAGATTTTTCTTAATGGCAAAGACTAAAACCAAATTTTCAAAAAAATTAAGGATGAGTCAAAGTCAAAAAAATTTCTAAAAACTAAAATCAAAACACTCTCAATTTTCAATTTTCAGAGACTAAAAAGAGAAATAAGCCCAATTAAAAACAAAGGTTGTTATAGGTGAATATACACAGAGAGAAGATCCAAAATCAACTCAAAAATCACATCTTTAAAAGGAAAAAATGGCTACACTACACATAGTAGATAAAATCTCAATTTTTTTTATAGGCAAAGTTTTTTTTTTTTAGGGATAGAGGAAGGGAAATTAAATCCATCAAATGGTAACGTCTGGAATCAAACCCAGGATTTCCAACTCTGAACTCTGAAGTCTTAAAACTTGATACATGACCATGTAAACTATACCACTTGTCAAATAAAATCTCGATTGAGATCAAGTTTAAACAGGAATCATATATAGTTATGTACAATACACTTTAAAATGCAACACTTTCATTACAATTGCAAAGGTATGGACATAGATCTGCAGCATTTAACACTATAAAATCGTTAAAAAAAAATATTTTTATTTTTATTTTTTACAGTAGTGGACTTAAATTTCATTAGTACTCCATTAAGCATACAAACATGAGGCTAAAATCTAAGAATATAAAAATAAAAATAGAGGGTGACAAAGATTAGAATGTTACATGAAGAGACGGTAAGCGGACACTGGCTGGCAACGAATTTCACGTTGCTGCTGATTAGGTGGGGGAGCGTCTCTGATGATGATCGCTCCATTGGACAACTTCTTAATTTTAGTCATCTTCGATTGGCAACAGTGAGAATCAAATAAAGCACAAGCAACTGATATTCTACTAGCTATATATATAGACAAATAAAACACCTCAGATAATTCTTATCCAAAAAAACAACTCAGGTAATAGAAATGCATGTGATAATAAGGACAAAGAACAACAATAAAATAAAAAAATGATTTAGAGACTACAAGCCTACAGACGTAGACAAAGATTATGACACTTGTTATTTTTCAAGTTAAAAAAAATTAAATAAAAAAACTTAAAAATGTCAAGATCCTAATGTGTAGACTTATGAGTATGTCTCTTTATGTAGATCTCTAATCATTGCTCATAAAATAGTAAAATAATGACATACAAGGAAGGTTGTTCAAAAATTCAAAATGAAATAATTATGAAAAAATATTCATTAATGACTTTTTTTAAATGTAATAATCACATTAATGCAGAGATAAAATTATTTATGAATTGTTCATTTTCTTTGTATTTTGTTTCTTTATGAGGCTGGGTGCATTCCTTATCTTCCTTATTTTCTCACTTCTTTTTAATAAAATTTGTCTTATAAAAAATAAAAATGATTTAGAGGAGACTTACAAGCCTACAAACCTACACATAAGATTATGACACTTGTTATTTTCAAATTAAATAAAAGAACTTAAATGACAAATGTCAAGATCCTAATGTGTAGGCTTATGAGTAGGTCTCTTAATCATTGCTCATAAAAAAAGATCACATTAATGCAAAGATAATAAAAGAGCAAAACTTTCATGCGACCAAATTTTAGATTGTCGCGCAATAACCCTTTGATAAACCAATAATTACTTGACAAATCATTCAGTGAAAACATGTCATTGTCGCATTAGCTATTTGTGAGACTCAATGACTAAATTGAAATAACTCAACTTTGATATTGGGATCAAAATGCGGAATTCAATTTTGACTTATATAGAGTTGATGTGACAAAGAAATAGATTGACAACATGATTTGTTAAGCAACTATTGGTTAATTAAAGGATTGTTGTGCAATAATTCAAAATTTGGTTGCATGATATAAATATTCAACTATATAAGGCATGCTTCGTTCACCTTACCAGCCGATGTGTGACTAAGGTTTGCCCTTCATCCACCCCCTTGGAGGCCCAATACCCAATACCGTACGGCTGGCTGGGGCTTATAAGGAAAAAGAGAATATTCGTATTTAGCTTATAAGAAAAAAAACATTGGTATTTAACTTTAAATAGGAAATCCTTTAAATAAAACTTTAACTAAGAAATAAAATCTAAATTTATTTGAATTTATTACTATTGAATTTATTTATTACGTTCTTAATATAAAGATTATAAGTAAAGGCAACTTCTAACAAAAAGTGCCATTTAAATAATCAAAAGTAGTGAAAAGTTAATGAAAATGTGATTTTTGAGATTTAAAAAAATAATAATAATATGAATTAATGATTAATTTTTCATTTTCAGTAACTTAGAGAGTAATTTGTTAGCAAAACATTCAGTTTTTAATTTGACAGTAACTTAGAGAGTAATTTGTTAGCAAACATTCAGTTTTTAATTTGAATATAACTTACTTTTTTTAATTTGTTATTCATTTAATATTTTTTTTGGTATACCATTTAATATTTTTTTGGATAAGACAAAATTTTATTCCAAAAGGGAAAATAGAAGTATAAGAAATACTTTTAAAAATTAATATTTAAATTTTTAATTTTTAATTTTTTATTTTATATGGTATTTTTAAAATATTTGATTATCATTAATATTATTTATTTATTAACGTCAATTAAATAAAATTAATAAAAAAACAATACCAAATGAATGAATAATATATTGATAATTGGTGTATTTTTATATATTGATAATCTGTATTTAGACACCAATTAATATACATATATAATCGTTTATAATTTATATCACTTGCGTTTAAATTTTATATTAATATTTTTTGTTAAATTTTTTTATATTAATATTTTCCTAAAACTAATATTAATAAGTTAATAATGTAAAAGATTTTTAAAAAAAGGATTTTCGATATTAAAAGAAATATTTTTACATTGGGAAACTAAATGTGTAATACTTGAAGTGATAATAACTTACACTCTCGCCGTTTCAGCTGATTTTGGGGGAGAGAACTTTGGGAGGAGAGAAAACAAGAAAAAAACTTATTTTGGGGGAAGGAACTTTGAAAAGAGAGAAAACAAGAAAAAAACAAAATTTTTTGTCAGTTTAGTTTAAGTAAGAAAGTTTCCGCTTCTCTCTACGAGTCCCTCCCCTCCTTCTTCCTCTACTCCTGCTTGTTTTCATCTGTTGTTTCTTGGTACGGAGAGGGAGATTTGTCCCTCCCTTTCCCAAGGGAAAGGGTATGAGTTTGTTTTCCCCCAGTTTATTTGGTTTTGTCTTGCATTTGTGCAAGTTTTTTTGTTTTGTGTGTTTCCATGGAGGGATGCTTCTGGATAGTTTCTACTATGGTTATCCTATCTATTCCAATAATTGGAAGGCTACTCGTCGACGAGACAGATCTCCCTTTGCCACTGTTGATTTGGCTACCGTCCAACGGCTCTCTCGTTTTAGATCTGAGATATTCTTTGTCGCTGAACTGAGCTAAGTCCTAGCATCAATGAGATTGTTATCTTGGAATTAAAGGCTATTGAATCTCATGTTCGAGTCCGGTTTTAGCAGTTGCTGATGATCCATGTCCACATGGGAGAATCTGTTGATGCAGTGTATTTTGCTTTCACTTTAACTATTATTAGTGTGAAATTTCTTGTACTGTTTCTTATTTATGAATAAAATAAACATTTCCCTTCAAAAAAAATTATGCAAGAAAATGAGAAGAAAAGAAAATGTAGTGGGTCCCACCATAAAAAAAATCTTCTCCCAACAACAGAGAGAATAGAAAGAAAACTTAATTTGACATGAAAAATTACTCATATGTCATTCACTTATTCACTATGTTTGACCTTTTTTCATTTTTTAAATTTTTTAATTGAAAAAAAAATACTTTATTTCAATAAAAAAAAATTTTAAATACTTTTGACTCAGAATTTTTATTATGTAATGAAAAATTGAAGTAAAGGAAATTTTTTTGGCTATGTTAAATATATATATACATGTGAAAAAGAAAAAAAAATATTTATTTCCATTTTGTAAAACAAGGGTGTCGTTGTCTTTTGACAAGATTTATTGTTTTATCTCTTCCCATTTTTCTCTTCAACCAAGCTCATAGGGTCTGTTTGGTTTGCGAAAAGATTTCTTATTTTCATTTTCTATTTTCATTTCTTCAAAATAGTTTTCATTTTCAAAAAATGAAATTTAAAAAATATGTTTGGTTTCATATGGTATTTTTTATTTTCAAAAAACAAAAATATTGAAAATACGTTTGTTTTAAGCATTATAAATCCATTTTTCTTTGTTTTTTTACATAATAGAAAATACTTTTCACTAAGTTTATACTTTATACACTCAAATAAATTGCCAACACTTGCACATTTCTTCACATTTATTCTTGTATCAAGCAACTATAAAATCTATTCATTTTCTTCTTATATTCTCTCTTCCCTACTTCTCTCTCCCATATTTTTTTCTTCTCATTTTCTTTCATGCTACCAAGCAAAACCTTAGTTTCTCAAATACTCCACTTTTTATCTTCGGCTTTTAGGGGTGAAGCTAATCAAACTCTTAATAAAAATAAATTTCATTTCCTCCCTAAAATTAAAAGATAAAAATATTTTCATTAGAATTGCATTCTACTTTTCTCATTCTTTATTGATATTAGAGTTTTATTTATAAGTCAAATTTTTTAAAAAATAAAATTAATTCTAAAGAGTAAAGAGTAAGTAATTTCCTAATATATTAGTTCTAAAATATTACTCTCTTCGTCCCACAAGGATGATAAAAAATAGTTAAATTTTTTGTCCCAAACTATAGTTAAAATAATTAATGAAAAGTTTAGAAATTGCAAACTTTGAGTTGTGATTTGTTGATCAATGCAAAATACATTAAATTAGTTGTTTGATATTTGATTGATGTGTTAGAAAAACCATTAAATCCACGTCTCCTTAATTTTTTGACTTTTGAATTTTTAAACTATCTTTGTGGGACGGATGGAGTAGAATCAACAAGTTGTTAATCTAGTACTGACAGACAAGAAGCTGGATAACAGAATGTTAAGTTTAATAAAGTAAAATAATTATTAGGTCCAATAATTGGAGAAAAGGAATATGATAAATATTTAGTTTAATAATTAAGTAAGTTTTATTATTATTATTATTGTAATTCTAGAATGTTCTTAGGTTACAAGATCATGTCACTTGTATGGTTGGTCTTAAGAGTCAATTAAGGTTTATTTTTTATATAAGCATTGTACCTTCTTTATTATGAATCAAGCAAGCAATGAAATGAATAGTTATCTTTTATTTAGTTTTATTATTATTATTTTTTAGAAGTAGTTTTTAGTATTTTCGGTGAGTGAGCATTTTGCTTCCACTTCAAAATGTTTTTATTCAAAAAGACTCTTTCTATGCTTGAGGTGCCAAACTTAAAAACGAAGTGCAATAAGACCCTCTGTTGGCTCTGTGTAAGAACTTTAATTTTTGGCCTTTTTATTGAATTTATGCCCTCATTTTTTCTTTGAAAAGACTGATAACATCCTTAGCATGCATAAAATATTTTTCAATTTCGATATGTCAGAAAATAAATAAAAAATAGATTTTCGACATATTCTTGTGGAAACTATTTTTGAAAATATCAATGACAAAAATGCAAACTTTTACATTTTCGATTGCTAAATCTCATATATGTATTATCTCAAGGCTTTTTTACCTAATTGGAGTCAATTTAAAAACTATTTACCAATTTGGGGGGTTTTGAAACTATTTCCCGGGGGGTCGTTTTTGCCAAGCTGGCATTTATTTTTATTTTTTTTTACCACGTGGCAGTGGTGCTACCTGCTGTAGCGCCACCGGTGGCGTCGGTGCCAGTAGCGCCACCGGTCCCCATTGGTTGGGGCTGCCTCCACTTATTTTTATTTTTTTAAAAAAAAGGAAAAAGCTGTCGGGGGGAGCCAGCAGCGCCACGTGGCAACTGCTGGCTGGGTGGCGCCAGTAAAAATAGCGCCACCCGGGTGGCGCCAATGCCAGTAGCGCCACCCCCCACAGCGTGACACGTGTCCCGCTGTCCCCTCCCAACCCAGCCACCGGATTCCCCCCTATCCCTTCCCCGATTCCCTTATCCCCCCACCCCCCTACCTACCCTCCTTCCCTTATCCCCCACTTTCTATATATTCACCCTTTTCCCTCCCTCCCTCTCAAACTTACATCCATTTTTATCCCTTACTTCATCCCTAACTTACAATAATTACAATTTAGTTTTTTCTGTTTAATTATTTTCAAACTCATTCAAGGAAATAGTTTAAAGAATCTCCGGTTTAGGTAAATAATTTTGAGTATTCTAATTTATATTTGTATTAAATTTTTTTATCATGTAGCAATATTTAAAATAGTGAATATTTATTATCATTGTATTTTAATTATTGAATTTTTGTTATCATTGTATTTATTATTCTTTTAATTTTGTGTTTAGTAATTTTTATTCAGCATTCATTATCATTATTATTTATTTATATATCATTGTTTAATTATTTTCAATCTTTATTAGAAATAATTTTTATTATTAACACTTTAATAATATTTTGTAAGTGAGACAAAATGTCGCTTAACCCAGGTCCAGTTGATCCGTCACTTTTAACTTTACAAAATGTACATGTCTCACAACATGTATGGAATGGGGATGCAGATGGAATTTTAGCTGTTCGACGCGTACAACAATTTCGGGAAGGTGGTTCGGATATCCCACCTGCTATACATCATAACTTAAATAATGCTGGTTTTTTAGCGTTTGCACAAATACCATCTTATCAAATTGAACGGCCGCTTATTTCTGCATTGGTTGAGCGTTGGAGACCAGAGACTCATACCTTCCACATGTCATTTGGAGAGTGCACAATTGGTTTGGAAGATGTTGCAATTTTATTTGGTCTCCGTGTCAACGGTAAAGCGGTCATAGGCAGAACACATCATCATGATTGGCCGTCATATGTCGAGCAAATGTTGGGCACCAAGCCACCACAAGAAGCAATAACTGGGGGTCGTTTAAGATTAAGTTGGTTGCAAAATAATTTTGGCGACTTCTCGCGCTACGCGGGAAGTGAGCAATTGCAGCTGCAGTATACACGAGCTTTTATACTAAGGCTGATAGGAGGGCTACTGTTTACTGACCATTCTGGTAAGTTTGTACCGCTGCGGTTTCTGCCACTGTTAGAAGACATGACTGAAGCTGGTACATATAGTTGAGGTTCAGCTGTTCTTGGTTATTTATATCGGGAGCTATGTAATGCCACCGATTATTATACAAAAGAGATTGTTGGCCCCATTTTGCTTATTCAATTGTGGGCATGGTCTAGATTCCCATCTATTTCGCCGACAATCATCAATGATAACTACATTCGTCCGCACGAGACCCCCTTTGCATTAAAGCAAGTAATTCTTTTATTCTTATTTAATAAATCAAATTCTTTTATCTTGTAGTTAAATATATTGCTAATGTAATTAATTTGATTAAATAGTTGGATGCCGAAAGTAAATTTTAGGAAGCCAAATCACAACTTGGACTACTATCGGATGACATTTGAGCAAATGAGACAGGAAGATGTAAGAACTATTATTTAGTTACATTTATAATTTTTAACTTTGAATTCATTAAACCACGAGTTTTTAATGTTTAATGTAATTTTTTTTTTCCGGATTAAATGGGAGCCATATACCTACCACTTGTATACGTTTCCGCAATACGTTATTGATGAAATGGTCATATGGAGGGCCCTTGTCCCAATGATATGCTTCAACATTGTCGAATGGCATCAACCAGATCGTGTCATGAGACAATTTGGCATGAGGCAACATATTCCTGGTGCACCCTCACAACCTACTTGGTTGCATGACCAAACTCTAAAAGGGAAACAAGCTGACAATTGGGTGGAAATATTAGCTCCTGTAGTTAACATATGGGATCATCGGCAAGGCATGATATTCACAGCACCACATGAACCAAATGTTATGAACTTTCAATCTGAATATATGATGTGGTATAGGCGTCACACACGTAGATGGATCACCCAAAAAGCTGCACGTCAAGGCTTTGTGGTAATTTAACAAATCTAAATATGTAAAGTCAATTTTTATCTTAATATGTAAAGATATATAAACACATGCTCACGGATGTTTGCCAAGGACCACGACCAAGCACTTAGAGTCTCCCCTTATACAATGGCAAAGGCAAGGGGAACCACTTTACTGTTTCCATCTTGAGAAGTGGCAATTAGTAATGTGCCACGGTACATGCCATATAAAAATGTCCCGTCAATTTGAATGATGGGCTTGCAAAATTCAAACGCTTCAGAACATTGTTTGAATGTCCAAAAAACTCGATGAAACATGCGTAATTCGCTGCTAACTCGATTATGAACTACAACATCCTCCGTCTCGATCTTGTAGTAAGAATCTTGTGCAAACATTTGCATGTAATCCAACCACCTGGGTAACAATTTGTATGATGCTTCCCAATCACCAAAAACATGTTTTGTTGCTTTGCTCTTTGCCATTCACGCCTTCTTATAAGATATTTGATAACCGTATGTGCTGGATATCCTTTCTTGGATGAGAGTTATAGATACATGAGGTTCTTTTGAAACCATACCTAAATGATGTAAAAAAAATGTACATCAAATAAAAATATATAATAAATTTAACATATGGAATGAAACAATAAATGAAACTTAAGTATCTTACCTATTACACATGATGCTATATAGTTGGAATCTAACTTTGGATGGTCTTGAGATAACATTACATTGACACACGTATGTTGTCCACCCCATTTAGTTATCCTCCATTTACTTGATTTTTTAGGTAAAATTGCTCTCATCCTCCAAGGACATCCTTCTTCGCACTTTGGACATTTAACATAGTAGCAATCTCGCTTTGATTCAACAACAAAATAAGTTTGATGAATTCTCATCGAGTAATGTTTAAGCGCCATTTGAACAACTTCCTTCGAGTTAAATCGTAAACCAACATATAACACTTGTCCAATTGACCATGAACCAGACACATCTAATCCTTCAAATTCAATCTCTTGATCGGGGTGATCCCAATTAATATGACCAAAAAAATGAGAGACATTTTGGAATACACCTATTTATAAATTAAAGAATTTGAAAAATTATGTTTATTTATAATAAAACATTAAAAAAAATGTAATTAATCAATGAACTTAAAAAATCAAACCTGTTTCTTGTGGAGTTAAATTATCAGGCCTTAATGATGAAACAGGAGTAACCATGACAGGTATTGATAAATGAGACGGAGCTGAATGATCGTCATAGTCATCACTACTCTCAGCCGAATCATCATCTGAACTTTCATCCTCAGTTTCGGTGTCGACAATTTCATTATGCCAATCTACACCTTGACTCATTGCTACTTTAATATATGTGAGAAATTTTCAAATTGATAAAAAGAAGGTAAATGTGAAACAAGAAATATATGTAAGAAGAAAGATGCTGAAAAGAAATGGGTTTGATTTTTTTTTGTTGTAAGAGTGGGGTTTTGTGTGAGTAGAGTTGAAGATGATAGAATATATATAGAGAGGTGGGGGATAAGGGAATCGGGGAATGGATGGGGGGGAATCCGGTGGCTGGGTTGGGAGGGGACGGCGTGACACGTGTCACGCTGTGGGGGGGTGGCGCTACTGGCATTGGCGCCACCCGGGTGGCGTTACTTTGACTGGCGCCACCCAGCCAGCAACTGCCACGTGGCGCCACCCAGCCAGCAACTGCCACGTGGCGCCACCCAGCCAGCAACTGCCACGTGGCGCTGCTGGCTCCCCCCCGACAGCTTTTTCCTTTTTTTTAAAAAAAAAAAAGTGGAGGCAGCCCCAACCAATGGGGACCGGTGGCGCTATTGGCACCGGCGCCACCGGTGGCGCTACAGCAGGTAGCGCCACTGCCACGTGGTAAAAAAAAAATAAATGCCAGCTTGGCAAAAACGACCCCCCCCCCCCCGGGAAATAGTTTCAAAACCCCCCCAAATTGGTAAATAGTTTTCAAATTGACCCCAATTAGGTAAAAAAGCCTTATCTCAAACCTCAGATTTCTCCTTTTTTCGACAAGGTTGTGTCGAAACTATTCAACTCATCGTTTTATTGCCCTCTCAAAGTCCTGGGACAAACTAGGCTCATTCTATGATGATCCATGTGAGTTTTATAAACTACTCCTATAAACTCATGGTCTTGTTATGTCATTTACCATTTTATCCTCATTCTTAACTTCTAATTTCTCTCATTCTCATCATCACTGTACCATTGTCATTGCCACCGACCGGGCTGCCACTATTGCCCACCGTTAGTCACTGCCACCCACTTCCTACACCACCATCCTCCACCCCACCCACTTCAACCACCACCGTCCTCCACCGACATTCACCATTGTTCTTCGCCCCACCACCTCCCTCCAGTAGAAGACGAAGACGATCTTCTATTTCAAATCTGTATATTCAACTCAGATCCAGTTCACCGGCTTCACTGTGCATCATGGTAGTTGGCGAAGACAGTGAAGAAGAAGGTAAGGTGAATGTGTGACTGAGATGAGATCGAGAGGTTGAGAAGCTTGGTGGTGGTGGCCAACGGTCGGAGGGAGCAAAGGATTGTTGGTGAAGGAGCTGGGTGTTGGTCGCATGGTTACATTGTTCATTCATTTAACCTACGTACCACGTATCGGCCTCGGCGTACCAACTATAAAGAAAGTCTTGTAAAAATAATGTAAAAAGTGACGAACCAATAATACGAACCACGTACCGTGTATCGGAACCGGTACCGCGTACCATGTAACTATGGTTGGTTGTGCTGCACTGTGGTTCAACGGTGGTGAAGGACTATTAGAGCAATGTCATTACTGGTGTGAATGGACGGTTGCCAAGTTGTTATGGTGAAGGATAGGGGTAAGGTTGCACCATAAGGACGGTGGTGGGGTGGTTGGGTAGCCTTGGGATTGGTAGAGGAGTTGGGTTTGGTGGAGTGTTTGGAAGAGGAAAATAAAAGGGCAAACATGTCATTTTTGTTTAAATTTTCTTTTGAATTTTTTTTTGCTTTTAATCTGCACCATTGTATTATTTTATTAATAAATCTAATGGTTATATTTTTCCCAACTTCTCTTGCACCATCACAAAGAAAACTCAACTTTCCATTCCCAGTTTCCTGTACTTGGTGAAACCTGTGAATGAGAGGAAGTTCTAAGGGAACAACAATGACCGCCACAAAGATAAATTGCACGTTCCGATAAAAAAAAATCTCATCATTTTTACAAAATCCGGTTATGGATAACAATAGCTTCAATGATTTAATATGTTCATCAGAAAAAGGCGAAGTTGATTCTGCAATTTTTTTTCAAAGTTACATGATGCGATTTTTTGTTGAATAGCTTCGACACACTCTTGTCGGGAAAGAGAAAATTGGGGTTAGGATTTATATTTCCCGGATATCGATTGGAAGTTTAAAAATTTGAATTTTCAACGCAGGTGAATAGGAAAATAATTTTAATAAGAATAAGTTTGTTCCAACATTCCGAAGTTGGATACTATTTACCCTAAAAATATTTTGATTTTTTTCAAAAATAAATGAGGCCAAAAAACTCAATCATGGACCAAAAAGAGTTTCAAATTTTTCGCCCATATAATTGAATTTTTAGAAAAAAAACCAAAATATCCTTAAAGTTAAATAATTTCCGACTTCAGATTGTCAAAAAAAAAAATACACTTCTGACATACCCATATCAAAAATATGTTCAGACTCACTAGTGTATGGTGAGTCGGAAGTGACAATGATGATAAATTTTAAACTAATGATGCAACATACCATGTAACAATATGGAAAAATGACGAGGATAATAATTTTTTATGGACTAAAGTCTCAAATTAAATCGGTCCCCAAATTTTTTTGGGTGGTCAAATTTAGTCCTTGAAGAATAAATTATCAAAATAGTCCTTGAAAATTTTGTTTGCTGAACAATTTGGTCCCAAAAAAAATAGTTACCAAATAATTCCTAAAGTTTTCTTACATGAGGCAACTTTGTCACTTAAAATTTTTTTTAGGACAATTTAATCCCCAAAAATTTGTATTAAATCAAGGTGAATATAGATATAGTGAAACGGAATTCCCGGTCAGGTTCAGGTAGACCTGCTTCGGGCTTTACTGATAGCTGAATTGGGTCAAAAAAGCCCGGATATAATTTGGGTGAAAATTGATCTTCATAAACACAGAAACCGTCCACTTTTAAACTAGATCGGATTGGATATTTATGTGATATAAGCAAGGCAGCCTAGACCTCAATGAGTTCGGGCCTTATTAATGCCTATCAAAAATGGCTAGGATCAATTCAAGCCAGATTTTAAAATCATAATAAACCTGCTTATTTATTGGTCGGGTTCAGACCAGCTCGATTGGACCCTGACCTATGTGAAATCTAAATTTTCAATGATCAATTTGTCTTGTGAAAAAAAGATTTTAGAGACTATTTGGTGACTTATTTTTCAGCGATCAAATTGTCCCGTGAATAAATTTTGCAAGGACTATTTTGGTATTTATTTTTCTTAAGGACCAAATTTAATTACTCAAAAAATTTCAAGGACCATTTTGAGTCTTTAGTGTTATTTATGCAGACTTTTAAATTTCAAAAAACGTCTTATAATATTCTTATCAACGTTGAATTTGAGTAATTCAATATTGTAAATAAATATTTATGCTTCTGCAAGTATTCTTAACAAAAATAAGCTTTCTTTTCATTTTAATTTATGTCTTTCACCTAGCTTCCTGCACAAGCTAAAAGTTCAAATATTTTTTAAAACTTGTAACCAGCTCAAAATTCTTTTTCTTGTTTTCTTTTTTGCCGGAATCAACTCTAAAAGAGCTTTTCGAGAAGGAGCTTCCTCTTAAGTTTATAGAGGTGGATGAGGAACAATCTCGATTTGTCCTCGATATTAGCAAGGCCATAGTTGACCGCCAAGCACAATTAGAAATTGGATCAGTAGTCACTAACTTTGTTCAAAGTCTAGAGCCATGTGGTGTCTTCATTCAAAACTGCACTTCTAACTCACTAGTGTCATAAGGGTAAAAAAAATTGCATTTTCGACACTAGTGAGTCGAAACATATTTTCGATAGGGGTGTGTCGAAAGTATTTTTTTTCCTGACCTTCCAAAATCGAAAACTATTTAACTTTAAAGATATTTTGGTTTTTTCACAAAATAATAGGAAAAGGACATAATTGGGGAAAAAAATTAAAACTCAAAATTAAAACTACTGTATATAAAGATACAAGTGGCTTGGTCCTGGCCCAAATGATAGACCAGGCATAAGAAAGACCTAATACCAACCCAATTTTTTTTTTTTTTGCTTTAAATAAAACACTGACATGTTGCATGTTTCACATTTTGTATTATATTTGATGTCAAAGTGTGAAAATTAATAAAAATCTATAAAATAAAGAATCTTCAATTACATTTTTTTTTATCAATCTCCGCAGTTTGCCAGGTGAAGTGGTTCAAAGCGTGAAATAACATATATAGAA
This sequence comes from Crotalaria pallida, assembly GCA_037953625.1. Lineage (NCBI taxonomy): Eukaryota > Viridiplantae > Streptophyta > Magnoliopsida > Fabales > Fabaceae > Crotalaria > Crotalaria pallida. Next base: position 155,192,909 of record CM075651.1, on the reverse strand, counting down.
TCTCTCAAAAATGACACTATTCGTTAATTATAGAAATGTCAATTTGGTGTTGGGGAGTGTTATTTAATTTGATCTATAATTTATGGTTGTTTTTCCATTTCTTGTCAGAGCTGTCAAAACGGGTTAACCGACCGGGTTCAGGCCGACTCACTTTGGATTTTTACTCAATTGGGCTTGAGTCAAAAAACCAGATTGCAAATTGAGTATCCTAATATAAAACTTAAACCCGCCCTAAGCGGGCTATGGGCTCTGTGCGAGCCGACCTGCATCCTTTTTTTTTTTTTTTTTTAATAAATTTATGCATTTTTAAAAAGTTTTATTATGGAATGCTATTTCAAAATTTCAAGTATAAAACCAATATTGTTTTTAATATACTAAAAATCGATAGTTTACCAAAATATCAGCACATGAGTACAAGGAAAATTAGATTTTCTCATTCAACCATGTTACCATATGTTTTGGTTCAATTTTTTTTCTTTGGAAGCTGATTGGTTCATTTTTAACAGAGAATAATCATCACTTATTCACTATGAAGCATCAATACGATACAGAGTATTGGATACAAAGTCAATTCCTAAAAATAGAGGATACGATATGTTTATGTTACTCATTTAAAATATGAACAAAAAGTTTATCAAACGTACTAAACATATAATTGTTGTTACAAAGTTTCAAGTTAAGAACATACTTTTTAGAGATTACTAAGTACAAAACAAAATTTATATTGTCATTATAGCATGCAAATAAGAATAGTATCAATCTCATTCTCTCATTCACCGTTACTAAGATTGCTTTTATAAATCAATTTATCATCTTTGATAAATGGAAAAAAGGAATAGTGTCTCTTATGTATATGCATTTCTTATTCTCTCTTCTATATGCAATACATAAGTGTCCGCAAAGATATCAAAAGATATTCTAAGAGTATCCGAAGAGTATCGGGTTAGTATTTATATATTTTTTTTAAAAAAAAAAATTGATTTTGATACTTCATGGATACGTATCGGTGAAGTATCAAAAAGTATCAGTTCCGATACGTATCGGATACGGACACGCGAGGGAAATTGAAGTATCAATACTTCATAGCTTATTCATAATATATTCCACTCATATTTTCAAGTGGTGCATTATTTGTTAGTTTTTTTTTTTTGGCCTTTTTTTTTCCCATTCCACACTATATACACTAGGGACTGTAGTTCTAATATTGATGTCACTATCAATTTATATATTTTTTCTAAACAAAATGAATAAATTTCCTTTATTTATTACATATATTTTTTTGGCTAATAATAAGTTTTTTTTCCTTTTATACCGGATCAACCCATTTTGATAACTTTACTTATGGTAACCTTGACAATTAGGTGCCAAACTGCATTTTGTTAGACACCAAACTGACCGACGACAAAGTTTGCGACCCATTTCATGTTTTGTATGTCAGGAACCTGTCAATTTTTGTGACCAAATTGAAGTTTTATTCATTGTGTGTTTGTGAACCATGATAGTTATCTCATTATTAGTGTTTTTATTGATCAAGTGTACCCAGCTTAGACGCATCATCTTTATGTAAGAATCTCTCCCATCTGGAGCAACATATTTTACGAAATCAGACACCAACGCAAACTTGCACACGATAACAGCATGCATACATACATAACACAAGAATCAACAAAGAATGACAAGAAATAACAAGATATTGATGCATGAGCTGCGGCTATTCATCCATGCATAGGCATTAGGACTAAGTTCATGCCCTTTTCTTACTTAGCTTCCCCAAGGGGAGTGATATTTGGATGAATCCAAACTTCTTCCTCTGTGCTGTGAACTGCTTGTTATCACTCCCATCTTTTTCAGGTATTGTAGGAAGAGTTAGATCTTCCTTCAATGCTCGAAGCATTTGACTCAATGCTACCTTGTGCTCTTCCATCTCCTTTGTTGTAGTATATTCTTCAGGAACTTGCTTTCTGCTAAGTACATCTCTCATTGACACTGTGGACCTTAAGAAAGGCTTCTTCCGATCATTGTTCACTGACCTGGTTACATTTGGCAGAGGATATTCCTGACAATGTCCACCTTGTTCGAACTTGTTACGCTTGATAGAGTTAAACACTGCTTGTCCATTTGGATCATCCTCAGGAATCCATCTCCTTAGAGCCTCTTTAGCAGCATGTTGCTTTCTATTTGCAGTTTCAACACTGTTTAAAGCCTGCGTCAAGAGCTGTTTGCTGCGTACAACTTCTTCTGCTGCTTCCTCCAACTTTTTCAAAATACTCAGTTTAGAAGTATTTATTTCATCAATTTGGAACTTGAGATCTATTTTGGAATCTGTTACCTTCTTCAAGGTAGACTCTTCAGGTATTTGAGTTTTGGGGTTAAGAGGAGAATACTCCCCTAAGGCAAAAGTCACTTTCTTAGGTTCTGGCTGAGCAAATTTAAATGATATTTCAGCACTAGATAAAGCCTTGATTTCAGCAAGAGCAACAACTTCTGCCGTTCTTGCGGCTTCTTCCATCTTTTTAGCTGCAAACAACTTCATCTCAGCACTCTTAATATTTAGTCCATTCTCTTCAAACTCGGGCTCAGGTATGAGCTTAGAAACTTCTGAGCATCTTGTTTCAATCATTCTATCGTTCTGCCTGGCATTGGGATTGAGATTCTCCACAATAATTGGAGGATAATCAAAAGTACAACTTCTTTCTGCAGGATGCGGTAGTGGGTTTGATCTTGCTTCTTCTTGGGTCCTCTCTTGAGCTGAGATAGCTGCAAACTTTGACGCTAGCATCTCGCGTGTCCTCTCAAGAAAAAGCCTCTCCTTCTTCATCTTCTTATTCAAAGATTCAACAGAAGATTGTATCGCCCCAAGCTCATTTATTGTTTTACCAAGTGTCATTTTCGCTTGTTTTAAATCCACTAAGAACGGATCAGGTGTTGACATAGGGCAGGGGTTTCGCAATATCTGTTGTTGATTGTTAAATACATTCCCTCGATTTTCTTGATTCATCTCCTTAATAACAGGAGCTTCAACCTGTTCATCGGAATTTACATCTTGAGTCGCAAAGCATTTCAATGCTTCTGTGTGTAGCTGCTGCTTTAATTCCTCAACGATCCTTTTAGTAGCTCCCAGTTCTTCAAGCACATCAAGTGTTTCAAGCTCTTTAACAATCAAATCTTTCTCCAACTGTGCAGCTTGTTCCTCCACTTTCTTTATGTCGAAATCTTCAATGTTGTTCTGCTAATGACAATCTTCAACATCAACTAACACAATCGGAATGATTAAAGAACACAATGCTATCATGCTATGTAAGAACAGAATGCATGGCCAGAATGAGAAAGGTGAAAAATCTCAAAGATACATATATTTTTATACATACATATATATATATATACACACACACACACACACACGCAAATGGAATTCATCTCATTTTATGGAAGTAGCATAAAAGAGTAAAGTTGCTGCCCTGGGATATGGACGCCACGAGTTCAAAACTTCAAACTGTGGAAACAACCTCTTTGCTTGCAGGGTAAGGCTATCTATATGTACCCTCAGCCCTCCCTAAACCCCGTCAATTAGGAGCCTCATGCACTGGGTCGTCACTTGTAGTAACCCAAAAGGCCAAAACGGAAAACAAGCACAATGCTGCTATACCAATGCATGTGATCACATTAAATGCAAGCTCTCAAAGGTATATTAAATATTTGAATCATTACATTATCTGTACTTTACTAAAGGTGCAAAGTCACCAAAATCAAAACTTAACCAGATGAGCTCATGAAACAAGATGTCATTATTAGACTCAACATTGGCAATTTGAATCAAACTATAAGAGACAATTTCAATTTCATTTTGTCCCAAGAGGCAACTCAGTTGGAAGAGATACGAGACATAGAGTACCCGAATTTGAATTCAAACCCCGGTGACGACACTTCCCACTGCTATTGCTACAATAGCAAATGCTGCTAAATTTCTAAGGCAGCAATATTTCCACTATTCATAAATAATCAAAATTAAAAATAAAATAGAAAGAGTGAGAGTGAGAGGTTCTTAAAACTTACGTAAGCTTCCCCAAGCTTGTAGAGAGGTATCCAAGGCCCGCTTCCTCCAAAACGGGTCACCGCCTCCTTCACTGACTTGAACGGTGGCGACGTATCAATTTCAGCTCTCAAACCCACCCTCCTTATCCCATTACCCGTATTCCCACCCGACCCGATTCCCACCTCAGACATTGCCACTGAATTCAGAGAAGCAGCATCCAAATGATAATAAAGTGTGTAGCTTTGACATTTTGGAAGTACACGTTCTGGAATTTAAGGCAACAATACCGATGATGAAAGCAGAGAGTGTGATGATGATGTTGCGGGGCCGAGTCACTAACCCGGTCGAAAGCGGGTCACTGAATCGGGTCCACATTTGTTTGCATGGAGTGAAAGGGGAAAGTAGAAAAAAAAGAGAAAAGGGGAAGTGGCGGCAGCGGAAAGTGATTTTGATGATTCAGTGGGGTTGATGGCATGGACTTACGGTGTGGGCTTTACTCTGATTGGTTGGTGAGAGGGGAAGGGAGAAGCTGTTAGTTGAATGTCATGACGTGTGCCAATAAAATGGAGACACGTCATTAAGATTTGGTGACGGTGAGGTAGTCGTGTCGATTTGCTTTTACCTTGATTAGGAGCGTGATTAGCGGATTCCAGACAGCAAAGAGACACCCGCATTAAATCTATGGCGTATCCCCTCAAGCCTCAACCTCCACCCAAAGTGAAAGAAAGTTGCAATCTTTTACTACTACTTCAAAAAACTTTGCCACCATACTCAACTCAGAACATATTAAAGGTTACGATGTCCGGATACGTAGTATGATACATATACGATACGACACGGATATAGGGATACAAAAAATTTTGAAAATTCAAGATACGACATAACATAGGATACGTAAAAACAAATATATATACACACATACCAGTATTGTACATGGATAATTTTCATTCATATTGTCATTAGTACAAAATGACATTAGTACAATAGTACATAACTATAATTGATCATAATTTAGAGAAAATAGATAGTGCATCGACAGTATAAAATTTTTTTACACCATTAGTTCATCATTCATCTTTCATTTGTATTACTTTTATCTAAAAGTCAACGACCATAATTACATGGATAGTGGATTAATAGTGTAAAAAAACTTTACATCGTATCGTTAATGCAGACATATTAATCTCCACAATTTAAAGGACTTAAAAAAGGGTTATTTAATTTTTATTAAAAATACTAATTAAAAAGTTACTTTTAAAAAAATAATTATGAAAAAATTCAAAATAAAGTCAGACAAGTATCGAGAAGTATCGAAAAAGTATCGGAAAGTGTCTGAGAAGTATCCTAAAAGTATTTTTTTTAAAATAATAAAAATTAAAAAAAAATGGATACTTTTGGGATACGTATCGGGAAGTATCATACGCAAATCGTTATCGGACACAGATACAACATGGATACTTTTCCATATTTGGAGTATTTTTAATAAAGGTTTCTTTATGGTAAGTGCAAAATTATCAACCAGGTACGGTAATAATTAGTAGAGATGGCAATTCGTGCTATCCGGACGTGCTTATGTCTACCCGGTTCGGGTTCGGGTTTTGACTACGTCGTGCCTAAAAAACATGGCTTAAAATCATGCTTCAAAAATGGTTTTTAGTCTCGCACCCTGCGTGTTTCGTGTTTTTGTGTGCCTACCTGACAACCATATATATATATAGAGAGAGAGAGAGACACACATAATATGATAATATCTGATATTTCTCTATCTCTTCAATATAATCTTCATACATTCATTATTAATGCACATTAATTGAAATATTTAAAAAAAAAAACACACACACACACTTCACCTACATTATTTCTCTATCTCTTCAATATAATATTCATACATTCATTATTAATCTCTCTTATTATTATTTGAGGGTAATTTAGTCAAAACATACCAAATTCTTACATCATTTACTCATTTTGTAACACATAGGCCAAAACAACTTAACTTATTATGGGATGAAGAGAGCAATAAATATTTGAAAAAGTTTTTTTTTTTTAAAAAAAAAAAAGAGTTAAGAATAGGTTTTTCAAGAGTGAATTGCAGATAGTTGATTAAATTAAAGGTTTAAATTTTGGATTATGCTCTGCTAAATCATGGGTGTCCAGAGAATAAATTGAGAAATTATAATGGTTAATTGATTCCAAAATTAATACTGTAGTTGAAATTTTAACAAATACGGTATATAAGAGAAACTTGTCCCATATTTGGGTTAGGGTGGATTCGGGTTTATGTATGACTCACTCAACCCGTCCCTTATATTATAATTTTTTTAAAAAAAAAAAATTATACACACCCATAACCATTAATTAAAACTTTATATATTTTTGATATCTGCTAATAATCATATTTCTTTTTTAATGTGAGCTTCTTCGAATGTTATAATGGGATGATATGTCAAGCTTTCTTAGCTTTAATATTATTAGCAAGTGTAATGTACCACTATGATTTATATGTATATTGTATGTAAATTGTATGTTTAATAGTCATATTCTGTTTGTAATTTAATTGAAAAATTATCACTTCACTCTATTTATTTTTTTTCGAAATTAGGTGGTGTTTAGACTTCACATTTTTTATGGTCCAATTAATTCACCTTGGATCCGCGAATTATTCGAGTATTTGACTCAACGATATGTATCTTCCTCAAGAATTGTTGTCTCATTGAAACTCGAGCCATTGACCCTAAAATCCCTAAGTGCCTAACCAATTTTCACTATGCCAATCCACTTGTTTCACTTCACTCTGCTTTTCCTATGCATGATTGGTTACAACTTGTTGCACTAAATATTTGGTATCTATTAGTTATGTTAAGAGAAAATTGTCGCTGGTTAATGCGGTCTTGTTTCATCTTGTCTCTATCTAAATACGAGCCACATATATATATATAGGTTTTTTTATTTTAAAAGAGATGAGTTCAAGTTTAAAAATTGACTCAACCTATATTTCGGATCAAATAAGGAACAAATTTAAACTCATTCCAACTTGACCCATGTTAATGTCTAGTAATGAGAGACTAGTTGGATGTTTTATAAAAGAAGAGGGTGAAAAAGAGACCTTATAATCTCTTTTACACCATTATATTTACGCTACCACATGTTCCTTAAAAAAAAAACAAAGACCATATGAGAAAGTAGATGGTACATCGATAGTGTAAAAGTTTTTTATACTATTAATGCATCATTCACCATTCATGTGTTTATGGTTGTTGACTTTCAAATAAAAGTAATACAAATGAATGGTGGATGATGGACTGATAGTGTAAAAAACGTTACACCGTCAGTGCACACTCATTAATCTCATACCATATATCTTTATATGACTCAACGAGTTCAAGCACACTAAAAAATAAAAATGATCGACGTGTATTGATTCATGTGGAACGAGTTTAGGTTACTAAAGTACAGGATTTTAAATTTAATTATTGAATTAATGTGTATGTAAAAAACAATATTGCAAGGAAATCTTAGCTAGATATTTGATCATACTTTGGAAGATTCCATTCTCACCTATTCACTCTGAAATATGTAAAAAAAAAAAAATAATAAAAAAAACCTTAAACTTAAACTTTAACATGCACATAAATTACATTTGACCATATATATAAGATATTTTTCAATAAAAAAATAAATTAAGGTTGTCACGCATAATAAATTAAGGATCGATGCGATCTATTTAGGCTCCTTGCCTCTCTTTGAAAAAAAATGTGATTAATATTTTTATTTATACTAAATTTATATGGTACTGTGATTTATATATATTATTTTTATTATATTTTTAATTTTTTGTTTTAGTCCCTATGTATATAATAATGTGACAAATATTATAACTGACCATATCAGCCATTATTATGACGCATATTTCATGCGAAAGTTATTCACATCATTAATAAAGATTAGAATTAAATTTTTTGTTCATTTAAAAACAAAAATTAAAAATTAGGGACAAATTTCTAGAAGTTAAAACCAAAAATAACTAAATTATTTAAAAAAAATACACACACATTTAACCATTTACTTATTTTATAATAGTCAGCAGTATGTTATCGAAAGTAAAAGTGAGGGGTAAAAAAGTTAAATAAAAAAGAAGTGGTCCAAAAAGTTGATAGTAGCTGTACTATATAAAAAAGAAGTAGATAATTGTTGTAATTTTTTAAAAGAAGTGGTCCAAAAACAAAGTTTCACTGGACAAAAGACATCTTTTTAAAAAATAAAACTTTAATAAGGGCATTCAGTTGAATACAGTAAACTAACTCTTTTTCTCATGTTAACCACTTTGACATATGTTTTATAATTGTTTTTTTTTTTTAAATATGTGCGCACCTTTTAATTTATCTAACATAAATAAATTTTGAAAATTGATGACTTTATAAATTTTTTACATCAATAAATATGGATTGGGTAATTGTTGGTACAAGGTTATAAGATACCACAAGTAATAAAAAAAACAGAAAGCCATATATATATATATATATAGACACGTGTGTGTGTGTTTTTTTATCATATATACCTTATGCACGTGATAAAATAATATAAATAGTAAAATTGTATTGAAAATTAAATAATTATTTTTTAATTTATTAAGTGCATCAGTTTTCAATAGACATTTCTTTTTTGAAATTTGAAATTTTATTATTCCATTATATATGCATTTGATTTGAACTTTACTGGGTCTCTCATGTTGGATGAGCTGATGGAGGCTTATTTAACAGGGTTTTCTTAACTTTAATCTTAAAGTATGAAGATGAACATTTCAAAGTAGTTGGTATTTTTTGAAAAAAATAAAAGCATAAATCTTTAATTTATAAAACACATTATTTTCAAAAAATACTAATCATTTTGAGATGTTTATCCTCAACTCTTAAAGAAACCCTATTTAAAATACTGCTAAATGCACTATAAAGGTTAAATTCAACTTTAAAATACTGTTCTGGACTAAATTTTAATATAGTTTCACACTACTAGAAGGTTAATGATCAGAACCATCTATTTTATACAGTAGTCCAAATTATTGCATTATCATCTTCAAAATGCAAACTTCACTTTATAAGTGCTAGCTTGGCCAACATAATTGTGAGTAATGTTATTCACACGTTATGCTCATGTATATTTCATACTATAATTTTTAATGTCTGTCCTGATAACAATTAACAAGTGTTCAAGTGCTGATGTCCTTCGTTTTTTCTTGTCTATGATCAGTATCATAGGTGTTCCCAAAATCACCTTTAATATTAAGGAACCCTTGAGACTAATCATGCATGAGATCGCGTTCTTATGCCTCTCTCATGGGATGTGTTAACTGGGAATCGAACCTCAGACTTCTTAGTCTCAAACTTCATTCTCAAATTCTCAAGTTGTCAGAATCGCACCACTTAACCAACACCCGTTAGTCAAAATGAAATCCTTAGTTATTTTACGGTTCACACGTACTTTTATAGTAGTATGATTATTGAACGTATACGGTAGGAGAGAGACAGAATATATAATTCAGTAAACTCTTAATTTCTTCAATAAATATAATTTATTCCTTGATCTGACGACTAATGACTTCGGAAGTTTGTGTCACAACTTACACAGTTTGCAAATTGCAACTTTGCATTGTTCTCTAGTCCTGAGTCCAGACTACTCCAGACTGTTCTTCTTGATAATTGAACAAACCAAACCAAGTTTTCACATCAAAATAATTTGTATTTCACTTATATCCACACATTACAGTACACACTCAGATGAGAAAACAATGGTAGTAGGTTTAGGTAGTCGGTGAATTTTATTCTATAATCCATATACTATATGGAGAAAAATCACTTGATTAAGGGGGATCCTCATGTGAATTTTCCGAAGAATCCGCAATACAACATGGCAGCATGAGTTGAGTAACAATTACTCAGAACTTTCAAATTTGGTAAACAACACCTTCTAATTATAATATTGACATATAATATATGTTGATTGTACTGGTTTAATATTACTCTCGGAGTCCTATATGTAAGTTTCTTTTGGAAAATTAGTGAGTTAATATTGTTAATGACATTCAAAATATAAATATTTAATATTTTTTTTTTAAATTATCCCTACAATTATTATTGAAATTTTAAAAAATATTGACTTAATATAATTGTTTTTAAAAAATAATCAAATGTTATTGAAAATTGGAATGAGATTTTATAAATAAAATCAAAATGTTTTCCCAAAAAGTTATTATATATAAGGTTGAAATGTTTTACTATATCAACATTTAATGTATTTGACTCAGTAGCAGAAGAAGAAATTCCTGCATCAAATTCTTTTACCAGTACCAGACCAATGCGTTATGCGTTCGCTCCTCAGGTTGCTGGTTCAATCAGTACTACTAAAGAGTAAAGACTAAAGAGATAATGCTGTAATGGAAATAGAAACTTCATTCACACACGGATCCTTTTTTCTAGTAGCTGTGGGCCATTACATTGCAAAGGACAGAATATCTTATTAATAAGGTGGTTGATATATAATGAGCAGTTTTTTTTTAACAAAAATGAGCTGAGAAACTAGTACTCCATCCGGTCCGCTTTATAAAATCCTTTTGAGATTTTTCATTCACACCCAAGAAAATGGATAAAATTTGTTAGTGACATCGGAAATGTGAAAATTTAATATACTTTTCAAAATTACCTCTATAATTATCATTGAAACTCTAAAAAGTGTTGACTTTATAAAGGTGTTAGTGGAAAAAAGTAATTAAATAATGTTATTGAAAATTGAAATTTTTTTTTATAAATAGGACCAAAATAAAACCCTAAAAGGGTCTTGTAAATAGAATCGGATGGAGTATTATATACTGCATATATGTGACACATTTAATCGAAGGAAAAAAGCAAAGAAGTTTTCTTTCTTTTTTTTCTGTTCACACAGCTCATCCATATATGTGACACATTTAATTGGTAATGGACTTCACAGTGTTTATGCACTGTGTGAAATGTCTCTATCCGTGATACTGAGTAGGTCGATATATTTATTTTTTTCATATTGCTATTTAATGTGGATGAACGAACGGATAGAGAATACAAATCCAAGATCGAGAGCAAACTTAATAGAGTTTGGTAGGAGGAGGTCATGGTGTGAAATTCAGCAGGTATTTCAATTACCTAACCCACATTTAATTAATTAATTAATTTATATTTATATGGTCAGGATGAGATAAACATTACCAGTACAATAATATAGAGTAATACTCAAATTATGGGGAAAAAAATAATTTTCTACTTTAAACTTATGAAACACCTTAACGCGCAAAAAAAAAAAAAAAAAAAAAAAAAAAAAAAAGCCAATCCACAACAATTTGATTGATTAATCGTGGTTCACATGATTTTATTCTATTATTTTCAAGATAATAATTAGACGCAGACTATTATAAATAGGATTTTATTATTCATCATCTTAAAAATAATGTATAAAACCCTTACAGGTATCTTCTTTATATGTATTCAATGTTTTTTTATAAGAAAAAATTTATTCCAAAAACATAGAAGTGTAAAACATGCTTATGAAGAGTATGTTGTTGCAGTGTATTTTGTTTTCCCTTTAACTAATATTAGTGTGAAATTTCTTGTACTGTTTCTTATCTATTAATAAAATACACCTTTTCCTTGAAAAAAATAAAACATGCTTCTAAAAATCAAGAAATTATTGACATGTGTAATGTGAGAATCATGTAAAAAATGTATTTATCTTTGGAAAATATTTACAATTCGATCTCCTCATTCCATCTTCACACAAGAATTAACGATAATGTTAAATAGTTATATGGTTGGAAATCTCATGTTCGATTCTGAGTATTACTGCTACTTGGTGATTTGTTGGTAGATTCAATTTTTTTCCGATGTTTCCGCCTTTAAAAAAGATGTAGATACACATATACAAATATGGTCTAGTACATTATACTACATTAAAAAAAAAGGTAATATAATTAGATTTTCCCTTTTCTATAAAATTCAAGTAATTTTGAATGAAAAAATAGATTATACACCGATAATATAAGGTTTTTTTTTTACAATATCAATCCATCATTTATGAGTTTATAATTAATGACTTTTAAGTAAAAGTAATACAAATAAATGATAAATGATATATCGATAACGTAAAAAATTTTGCACTGTCAACTCATACAAATTAAACTTATTTTGAATTATGTTCAATTATTAGCGTGGTTAAGATAGTAAATATGGGAGGACAGGTGAAAAATAATTTCATTACAGTGATATTTTAATATTTTCAAATGAATAAATAATTAAATAAACAGTTATTTCAAAACAAGAATATAATAAAACATCTAATAATAATTTTTTATGTTAGTTATTAAAGGTATCCTAATCATTCCAATGCCAGAAATTAAAGTATCTCTCCCAGTAAGTACCACTTACGGAGAAATGTTTTGAGTATGCAAAACATAACATGCTAAACAGTAATAGTAGACATAACTAAAAACTTCTTAGTTGGTAACTTATACTACCACTAAAAATCAAGATTTTTTTAAAGTGTATTATGGGTTTTTTGTTAAAAGTTTTTAAGCAAACACTAAAATTAAACCTTAACACCTTTTTTTTTTTTTTAAAGAAAACAAAACATCTCAATAAATTAAACACACATTTTTTTTTTCTTTTTGTGTAAATTAACTTTTCAAAACATATTTACATATGGCATGGGGCACATTAAAAAATCCCCTAATAACTTCTAAACTTTTGTACCTACCGATCTTGAATTGTGCTCAAACATTGAATGCTTATTTGGTGAACGAATGCTTATTTGGATATATAAGTAATAATAAATAATGTTCCATAGGGCAAATATTAAAGGTACTCGTTAGAAAAAATAAAATATATACTCCCTCCTCGGGTTCTAAATACTACCTCCGTCCCTAATTATAAGGTCCTCTTGGGAGATTTCACATCCATTAAAAAAGTGGAATAATTTAGTTAATTGTATTGGAAATGTGAACTTTTGATATGTATTTTCAAAATTACCCCTATTAATATTATTGGGAATCTAAAAGGTGTTAAATAAATAGGGGTGTTTGTAGAAAAAATAATTAATGCTCATTGAAAATTGGTAAAGTGACTTATAAATAGGGACAAAATAAAAGTGTTAAGAGGGCCTTATAATTAAGGACGGAGGGAGTATAACTTTTGAGTAGATTTACGAGTGGATTAAAGAAGTTACTCCATCCGTTCCTAATTATAAGACCCTATTGGGTAAAAAAATTTGGTCCTGAATATAAGACTCTCTTATAATTTTTTCCAAAATTACTCTTACATTTAGTCATTGCGGTCTAGGTTTTTGTGAGAATAAATAAATAAAATTGTATTGAAATATGAAATGGAGCTTGTTTAATGTTATAATTGGCTTGGAAATTGATTCACTACATTAAATATAGACGATGGAGTATCTAGGAAATAAATTAATTATTGAAAAATGAACAAATTTATTATGTTCTAATAATTGGTAGAGGGGTATTTTTGGAAGAACATATCAATTTTAATATAGAATTCAACAACATTGGTGAACGTAAAAATGCCCAAAAGGGCCTTATAATTAGGGACGGATGAAGTATTAATTAATATTGTTTGAGGTATTGAAATCGGTAATATTTGGTATATATTTTTTAAAAAAATATTCATATAATTATTATTGAAATTTTATAAAATGTTGAATAAATAAATGTGTTTATGAAAAAAGGAATTAATATCATTAAAAATTGATTGGACGAAATACTTTTATAAAGCATCGTCAAAATACGACTAAAGTATCACTTTAGTCTTTCACTTTGTAAAGAGCTTTCACTTTAGTCCCCGATTTTTCAATAATTCCTCTTTAATCTCGCTCTCACTTTGAAAAAAGCTACTCACGTTAGTCCATGACAACTTTCTCAGTTCATAGACCTTAACATCTTACACACATGGCCGTTAAATAACATATACACATGTGGCCGTAATCATGTTACACATGATGCTGAATTGAAAAGACAAAAATTGGAGGAAAAAGAGGCTAAGACAATAAGGCCGCTGAAGAGACAGCTAAGACAGCTGCTTTTTCCTCCAATTTTTGTCTTTTCAATTCAGCATCATGATTACGGTCACGTGTGTATATGTTATTTAACGGCCACGTGTGTAAGATGTTAAGGTCTATGAACTGAGAAAGTTGTCAGAGACTAATATGAATAACTTTTTTCAAAGTAAGGGATTAAAAATGCATCATTAAAAAGTCAAAGACTAAAATGAAAAATCTTACAAAATGAAAAACTAAAGTGAAAGTTTAGTCATCAAAATACCCCCAACTATGTAATGCTTATATACAGGAAGAAAGGGAGTAATATAAGCTCCGTTAGATTTTCAGAGAAAGCATGCAATTCTGTACTGTATATATATAAGGCATGTGCACATACGTAAAACTTCACTGCCCCAAATCCCCAATGCCAATACTTTTAACAATATTTTCCTTTTCATTCATGGAATCACGGGACCACGCTCTGTTTTCATTTATTATAGTAGTCATCCCTAACCAAATTCATTTTCCCTTCAACTGTTTTCGGTCACCAATGATTTATAAACGAACTACCCCTAAATTAACGTCATCGTCTCTTAAGCAATGAACCAGAATATTCGTCCCAAAATACTTCCTCCGTTTCACTTTTAGTGTCTTTTTAACATCAAAATTTTGTTTCAAAATAAGTGTCTTTCTACCAAATCTAGGCAACATTTAATACTGTTTTTCCTTATTTACCCTTACATTTAATGTTGTTTTAGTTTTGAAATTTGTAATACTAGTAATGATGCATTGACAACAACAACAACAACAACTAAGCCTTTGTCCCACTAGGTGGGATCGGCTACATGGATCAAACGATGTCATAAAGGCCTATCATAAATCATGTCTTTTGATAAGGCATTGATTGCCAAATCCTTCTCAATTGTTTCGCCTATAGTTTTTCTAGGTTTTCCTCTTCCTCTAGCCCTTGTAGTACCCTCCATTTGGTCTACCCT
Organism: Crotalaria pallida; assembly: GCA_037953625.1. Classification (NCBI taxonomy): domain Eukaryota; kingdom Viridiplantae; phylum Streptophyta; class Magnoliopsida; order Fabales; family Fabaceae; genus Crotalaria; species Crotalaria pallida. The sequence goes on along the minus strand of CM075651.1, from coordinate 155,177,816 downwards.
CCTAACCGGGGCTTCCACCGGTCTCCTCCACACATGCCCAAACCACCTAAGACGAGATTCAACCATTTTTTCAACAATAGGAGCAACCCCAACTTTTTCTCGAATATACTCATTTCTAATCTGATCTTGTCTGGTATGCCCACTCATCCACCGCAACATCCTCATCTCTGCAACATGAAGTTTATTCTCTTGTGTGCCCTTTGCCGCCCAACACTCTGTCCCATATAACATCGTCGGTCTTACAGCAGTGCGGTAGAAGTGTAGAACCTTCCTTTAAGTTTAAGTGGTACCTTCTTATCACATAACACGCCCGAGGCACTCCTCCATTTCATCCACCCTGCTTGAATCCTATGATTTACATCCCCTTCTATTTCTGCATCCTGCTGTAAGATAAAACCAAGATACTTAAACTTCGGGACTTGTGCTAAGACATGCTCTCCAACCTTCACCTCCCGAGTAAGGCCCACGTGCCTCTTGCTAAAATTACACTCCATATACTCTGTCTTGCTTCGACTTATCCGGAATCCAGACCCTTCTAAAGCTTGTCTCCACATTTTAATCTTCCCATTTATTTCCTCTCTAGTATCCCCAATAAGCACAATATCATTCGCAAAGAGCATGCATTTGGGCACTGGTTCTTGGACATGTTCCGTAAGCACATCCAAGACCAATGTAAAGAGGTAGGAGCTCAAACTTGACCCTTGGTGTAGACCTATCGAGATGGGAAAATCCTCTGAAATCCCACTTTGTGACCTCACGCTTGTCTTGACCCCGTCATACATATCCTTAATGGCTCTAATATAGGCAACACGCACCCCTTTCTTCTCGAGAGCCCTCCATAGTACCTCTCTAGGCACTCTATCATAAGCTTTCTCCAGATCAATAAAAACCATATGCAGATCCTTTTGTTGCCTCTGGTATTCCTCCATCAACCGGCGCAGTAAGTATATTGCCTCCATAGTTGATCTCCCCGGCATGAAGCCAAATTGATTCTCAGTAACATGAGTCTCCTGTCTCAATCTTCGCTCTATCACCCTTTCCCAAAGTTTCATGGTATGACTCATAAGCTTAATCCCTCTATAATTCGCACAAAGTAATGATGCATTGACAAAATAAAAATATTAAATAGGGGTATTTTTGATAAAATACACATAAAATTTACAATAATCATCATAATCAACACTTTCTTAATCTATGTGCAAAAGTCCTAAAAGACACTTAAAGTGAAACGGAGGGAGTAGTTATCAACAATATAAAGCATTAAATTTAGCCACAATTAAATTGATGCACATCAAAACAGTACCTATTTTTACATTGAACAGCCCCCTTCTTGAGCTTAAATTAAATATAGAAGAACGTGCCCTCACCAAAAACAATAAAAAAAAGGTACAGTACTCCGTTTAAATCGTTTATCTAAGTTATTGCTGGAGTAACTACCTTTCTGAATTCAGATTCACTGACTTCACCTTAGTGGTGCAGTCGGTGTAGTCACTGCTTTGGGACCATTGGATTCATCTAATAGTTCTCAAGGCAACATACTAAATAATGCTAAACCTTATTTTAATTTGTACAGTTTTTGCTTTCTTTCTTTATTTTTTTTCTAATGCTTCTATAATTTTTTTAAATACACTTAATATTAATTTATGGTTTTGTATAACACATGTTTCTGTATTTATTGCAGTAGGATTTTTAATTTTGTTGACAATTTTTTCTACACAGTTTTTATCTTTCTTTATTCATTTTATCTTGCACAGAATGTGAAAAGTACAAGATAAACTGCAGAAAAATTTATCAACAAAGTTGAAAATTCTACTCCAATAAATACAGAAACATGTGTTATACTCTTTTCATCTCTAAATATAAGACCATTTTGACACTTTTATTTTGTCTCTATTTATAAGAACATTTGTCAATTTTCAATGATCATTAATTACTTTTTTCCATAAACACCCCTATTTATTTAACACTTTTTAGATTCCCAATAATATTAATAGGATAATTTTGAAATTACATATTAAAAGTTCACATTTCCAATACAATTAAGTAAATTATTCCACTTTCTTAATGAACGTAAAATCCCCCAAAGGGATCTTATATTTAGGGTCGGAGAGAGTACAAGACTATAAATTAATATCAAGTGTATTTAAAAAAATATAAAAACTGTACAGATTAAAATAAAGTGCATTTAGCATTATTTAGTGTGTTGTCTTGAGAACCATTAGATGAATCCAACGGTCCCAAAGCAATGACTGCACAGACTACACCACTAAGGTGAAGTCAGTGAATCTGAATCCCTACGTTTCTACATGTTTCTTTCAATGTAATTTTAAATATAAAAAAAAAGTTAATTGCCAATACAATTATTTTACATAATTTAATTTTTTTATATTTCATATTTATTTCTACATTAATCATCATTAATATTAGTATTTAATTAATTATTTTTTCACTGTTAATGAATTAATTATATTTCATTTTTTCTTATAAGAATATAGGAGTAAATAACAAAACAACTAGTATTAATACTTAATTCAACTTGATAAAAAAAACAACTATTTGAAAACAATTTTGTTTCAAAAGAACAAATAAATAAAAATGGACAGAATTTTTTTAATTTTAATTTTGGCTTATTACTCCTTAAATTTTCATCACGACCCTCCAAAATTTCAACAAAAATAAATATTCTCTCGTGTTCTAAATGTAAGTTCGTTTTCATTAAGAAAACCATTTTTATGAAAGTTATTTAGTATTTTGTGGGTACAAAAAGTTATTTATTATTGTTACTGATATTGTTTAATTTTTAAAATTATCCTTCATAATTACTATTTAGACTTTAAAAAGTATTGAATAACTAATAATATTTGTGAAAAATAAGTAATTAGTGACACTTGAAATTGAAAAAAAAAATTTCCATTAAGGACAAGAAAAAGTCCAAAAATAACATACATTTAAAATCGAAGATAATTACAAAAACGAGTTTAAGCTCTACAATATATTTACATGGCGGATTTTAGAGCATAAAATAATTTAAAAAGCACAAAACTTTTTTTTTTGACACTAAGGATTTCTGCGATGGACATGAAAAAAACTTTATCGGTAGAGATAAAGTCCACTTAGGTGATCTCTACGCCTCGAAGGAGATTAGTCTTCGGTTATCGGCCGGAGGATACTTTGGACTTTGTACACACCGAAATAATAAAAAATTAGTAGTTGTTTTTTATATATATATACACACACATATATGACGGAGATTAAATTTTTAAAATCATATTTAAAGAATTAAACTAGTATTTTTTGTTAATATCAACTATGTTAAATTTTATTGATGAAACGGATAAAGTTTACCTGTCCAAATTATAAAGAGAAAATTAAATAACTTGGATTTAATATATGTACTCTTCTAAGCAGTTTTCCCTTATATATTTAGTACTAGTATGTGTTTTAAGTCGGAGGTACGGGAAAACCAGAAGACAAGTGTTCAGGTCTAGACAGCAAAACATAAGAGTGTGCTCCACTACTGTTTATAGCTCCATTTTCAGATCCTGAGGCATTTATATCGCAGAGAAAAATATCAGAATTGAAGCAACTTTACTACTACTATTACAACAATTCAAAATGGTCGTCAGTGATGGTTCCAGTAATAATCTCTCACTTGAAAAATCCTTCAGAATAAAACAGGATGATAGGTTCTTCTCTAGGCTAATGTCCAAGGAGACCTCCATGGCCAACACTTCTTCAAGGGTCTTCTATTATGGAGAGACATCGGTTGCAGTTCCTTTCACATGGGAGGCACAACCAGGGACCCCTAAGCACCCCTTATGTGAAACCTCTCTGCCTCCACTTACACCCCCACCTTCTTATTTTTCCAATTCTTCCAAGTCCCTTAGCAAACAAAGAAGTTCAAAAGCCAATAATAATATATTTTCATGTATTTTGCCAATAAGGTTTTCATCAGGCGCCAGGATGCCATCATCACCATCATCATCATCGTCATCTAGGTCATCGTCCTCGTCGTCTTCGTCGTCGTGGTCAATATTAGTATATCCACCTTCCTCATATTCTTCCATGGAAGGCAGAGATGATAAAGGAAGAAGACTCTCTTTCTCAAACTCATCAACAAAATCTTTTGGCTCTCTTTCGAAACATAGAGCTTCAAATGGATTTGGAGGCTGCTATCTTTTCCGGAACATGAAGAATGCAATTGTAAACTAACTATGGAGGAGTCTAATCTATTAATAATCTACGAAGGTAACTTCGTTTGAATTGAATTAACTTTCTCCGAGATTATTCTGGTAGAAAATCTTTCCAAAAATAGTTGTTTGCATTGGTCGGTGATTGTGTGGGCTTAAATTTAAGATGTAGTATGCGAAAATCTTTCTACAAAAACGTTTAAATGAGTAATAAGATGTATTGATGATTTATACATCTCATGATTAAGATCGATTAGCAATGTATATGCTTTAAATTAGAATACATTTTTACCTTTTCCTCATCTTATTGTATATCAGTATAGTTGTATCTTTAGGTCTATTGATTGAGGTTATACATCTCGTTGAATCTCCAGCTCACACATCAATGTGAGTTATCATCTCCGTTTCAAAGACAATACAGGTTAAGATTATTAAAAAGTGATTGAACCAAGTAAAAATTTGAGATATTTTGATTATACTCTCTTCGTTCTTAAATATAAGACATTTTTGACACTTTTATTTTGTCCTTATATATAAGACCTTATACCAATTTTCAATGATCATTAATTACTTTTTTCCACAAACACCCCTATTTATTTAACACTTTTAGATTCTCAAAAATATTAATAGGGGTAATTTTGAAAATACATATCAAAAGTTCATATTTCCAATACAATTAACTAAATTAATCCACTTTCTTAATGAACATGAAATCTTTCAAAGAGGTCTTATAAATAGGGACGGAGGAAGTAATATTTTTATGTATGTACTTCATTTATTCTTAAATATAAAATCTTTTTTAGATTTTTATTTTTTTTATTTATAAAATATTGTATCAATTTTCAATGACAATTAATTTTTTTCCTACAAACATTCCAATTTACATCACTTTACACTTTTTAGATTCCCAATAATATTTATGGAGTGGTTTTGAAAAAACATCAAATGTTCATATTTTCAATACCATTAATTAAATTAGTCAATTTTCTTAATAGACGTGAAATCTATTAAAATGATCATACATATAGAGGCAAGGGAATAGTTATTATTGAAGTGAGAGAGAGAGAGAGAAAGAAATTATTGAAGATGAAAAATACTCCATTCGACTCAAATTATAAGTAAAGGTAACTAATTTTACGCTTATTAAGGAGGTTAGTTGATTGTATTTAATTTTCTCAAATTTATAAAAGTAGAATAGATGTATTTTAGGAAAGTTGCATTGGGAATGAAACAAAAATTAAATAAGATAACAATTTTCTAGGAATGTTTTAAGAAAGTAGCATTGGAAATGAAATAAAATTTAAGAAGATTAGTTACTTTTGTTTATATTTTAAACCAAATAAAATATGTTTTTTGTTGCTTATATTTCAACCCGGAGGGTATATGTTATGATAAATATGAATAAATTGAGTATTCCCTCTGGTCTTAATTATAATAAAAAAAAAACATCCTACTAATGATCTTAAATATAAGCAAAATATAATTAACTTTCTATTTCCAATACAATCATTCATAAAATATATATATAAAGTAGTTGAATCATTTAATTTTTATTTCATTCTCAATGTAAGTTTACTAAAATAATCTATTTTTTATGAATTTGAGAAAATTAAATGTATTCAACTAATTTTTCATAATACATGTGAAGTTAATTATTTTTGCTTAAAAATAATAGCATGGGGAGTATAAATTACTAGACGACATATAAATTTGACTATAAATCCAAAATTTCACTATACCGCCTTCTCCTAATATAAATTTGGGTCTTGCTAAAGGGCATTGATTAAGATTACTAATAATGAAAAAATAATCATAAGTTTTTATTTACTCTGTTTCGAAAATATATAAGAAAATGCATTTTCAATACTTATTTATTCCATTAAAATGTTTAACAAGTGCCCTTGCATTCGCCTATAAATTTTCTAGCAAATTGAATCTTGAGTTATTATTGAGTTATACGTAAATAACACTAATATTACTAATGGTAGCCGTGTGAAATATAATCAGAGAGAAGTACAGTTTGAATCAAAGTGAGGTAAAAAAATTGCTACTCCTATATCAAGTGGTATAAATTATAATGAGAAAGCATATGTACATAGTAATATCTGTACTAGCAATTATAAGAAGCACGTGCCTCATGTTTCTCCTCGCCTGTTAGGTGTGTATAAGATTCGAAGAAGAAGAATACTGTAAGACTGTAAAGACTCCACATGTTCTAAGCTGAGATGGATTGAAGGAGACTAGCACAAGCCGTGGTCCACTTTTTTATTTTTATTTTTTCCCAAAATTTTTGCTAGATAACAATAGTACTTTTTTTTAAAAATAAGATATCACTGTAGGCTCTTTACTTTACTGGCCCCGAAAACTCCATTGCTTACGGTGCTCCGGGTGATGCCATTTGATCCAAGCCGTTCTATATTTACTGTAATTGTTTATTGATCAACGCAGGGACGGATCCATGAAATTATAAAGGGAGAGATGTAAATTTTTTCTTTCTAAAATCTAATAAAATATTGATAGCTAGTATATAATTAATTTGAATATATTAATGATGAATATGAATTACACTCAGTGATAATATTTAGATGAATTTTTTAGTGTTTGAAGAAATAGATAAAAAGAGAAAATGAGACCGGACAAATAAAATTATGTATCTATTATTATAAAAAAAAATTGTGTCTATTATCCAGATATTAGATACATGAAAGGATCCAAGCAAAGTTTATAAAAGTTAAAATTTGTTTATATAAAAATCATATTTCAGTAGAATTATTTATTTTTAATTATCCTAAGTAAAAAAACAAATTAGGGAATTACTTTCATACAACCTAATTTTGGATTGTTGTTATGCAATCATATGTTGTATCAATGATATTTTGACACCTAACATATTATTGTCACGTGTCATTGTTTAAGAAAATCAAAATTGCATGTTAGATGACAATAATATGTTAAGTGACAAAATATCATTGGTTTAATATAAGATTGCATAGCAGTCCTTTGAGTAAAATTAAAATAATAAGCTTTATTGTTAAATTTTTGTCGTTGTTATTAAGAAGGGGATTAGAACCCGAACACGCAAAAAAAACATTGGTCTCGATTATGTAATGGCGTGAAGGTACCGTGTGTTTGTTGGAGTTAAACGTATTTGGTGATTCGTCGGTATTGTCATCACACTCCAACTTGTTTAAGGTAAAGGTTTGCCATGCATGGAGAAGTTCTATACTGATCTGAAACAGTTGGTTGTTAGATCCTGTGAATTTTTTGGACGATTGAGATGCCTTGCAGAAGGTGGAGTTTTGTTGCCTAGGGTGGATAACCTGTCCCATAACCTTGTCTATTTCATGGCCAGCTGTATATGTTAACAAAGTAGAGAGTAAAGTATCATTTTGGTCTCTCAAGTTTTTTTATGGGACATTTTAGTCCTTTAAAATGTGAAAATTCACTTTTAGTCCCTGAAGATTTTTTTTATGGACACTTAAGTCCCTCAAGATTTTTTTATGAGACACTTAAGTCCCAAGTTGAGAAAGTTGGCGGAGTGGACAAGTCCCCAGTTGAGAAAGTTGGCGGAGTGGAGGGAGGGACTTAAGAGTCCCATAAAAAATATCTTCAGGGACTAAAAGTGAATTTCAAAATTTTGAGGGACTAAAGTGTCCCATTTAAAAAACATGAAGGACCAAAGTGGTACTTCACTCTAAAATGGATAATAAAATCCTAACTGTTAAGACATTTTTGTAATATTTGATGAAATTTGATTAGTTAAATACAAGGATAATAGGGGACATATATTTGCCCACAGTGGCATGATTTTTTTTTATTTTTTTGGAAGCAAAAATTAAGAAGGGAATGGTCTATTCTGTGGTCCATTTATTATTTTGTGGGTAAAATATTAAAAAAATATGGTGGGCCCAAATTATAGGCCGGAGAAAAAAAAACAAAACGGGGTAAAATAATTGTGTTGGAAAAAATTATTTAAAGAAATATGTTAAAAACAATTGGCAATGATAATATAATTTTTATATGAGCAAGGGCTAAAAAATTGGCAATTTTTATATGTATTTCAAAGAAGTTAATATTTATAAGAATTATTTTCATATTTAAGCCTATGACATTAGTTTCAGTTTTATATATGAAACTTAATTTTTAATTTTTAATTTTTTGGTAAACTTAATTTTTAATTTTAACATGTTGGTATATGAGATAATAAATTATTAGCAAAGACTTAGTCTAGCGGTGTAAGATCTTATTGGTTCTCCACGCATCATAACAATTTAAAAATTAAAGGTTCAAATCAATTTTATTATTATCTTTTGGGAGAGGCAGTAACACCTCAAAAGGAATAAGTTCCTTACCTGTAAGGTGAGGGTAAATTTTTTTTTTTAAATATTTTTTTTCCTTTATTTTATTTTTATGCTTCAATTTTTTTTATATAACAAACGATTTTATTCAATGAACGCAAGAAGTACACACGCCAAAAGATAGGGGGATTACAAGGTCATTATATAATTCATTGGGCTCATACACCAATCAGAAAACTAAATAACCCTCTCAGAAAAAGTTTTAAACAAAACTCAGGTCCTAACCTTAATCTCATCAAGACAATAAATCAAATCAGGAGAAGAATTTGAGAACATAGCACCATTTCTAACTAACCAAATATTCCAACAAATTAAATACTCAACTAAATAGCGAGTCTGTAATTTTTATCTTATCTTTTTTAGAACCAAAGAGTCCACCAAACATTGAGAAGTGGTTAATTGGTGATTTAAAAGTAATTGGCCTAACCTGAATCCAAGAGAAAATATGGTGCCAAACCTGGTTGAAGAAGACATATGAAAAAAAAAAGGTTCATGACACCAAAGAGGGCCCCAAGACCACTTACCATCCTGCAAGTCGCTAGCATTTTGACCAGACTCTTTCTATTCAATGATAAAGCATAGAGCAATGGATAAATATCTTTGAAAGAGAAAGCTCCACACTATTTATCTTCCCAAAATAAAGTTTTATCACCGCACCCCAGCATCTTAGAAAGGCCAATAAAAACCAATCCTCAAAACCCTCGAGTTTGCCAATATAACACAAGCTCATCCATCAGATAGAGGCTTTAGTAAAAATTTTCCCTTTTTCTAGCGAAAAAGGTTACTAGCATCAAAGTCACCATAGAGAGCCCAAAGAACCTTGACCCACAGGGAATCGCAATTTTGCATCAGTCTCCGTCTCCATTTTGCAAGCAAAGATAAATTAAACAAATTGAGATTTTTGATCCCCCCAACTCATCATCTTCTTTTGGCCTACACACTAGGTCCCAATTGACCCAAACAATTTTTTTACTCTCGGCACTCCCACTCCAGAGGAAATTCTTTTGGATACCAATGCAACCATTGTTTTCTAGATCAGACCTTCTTTAGGCATTTTAAAATATGATAAATAATAAATAAGGAAACTATTTAAAATCGAGTTTATAAGAGTAATTCTACCTCAAAGGAAAAGATGTTTCCATTTCCATAATGTTAATTGGGGGTTCATAAAATCAAGGTTTCCAACAACTCTTCAATCTAGAACTGTTACCAATAGAGAGACCAAGATATTTGAATGGAATGGATCCGTGTGACCAATTCAAACAAGAGGAAGCAACCATCATGAGGGAGGGAGGGTGGGAGGATTATTAATGCCAAATACACTCTTTTGGTTTTAGGTTTCAATTTGATCATTTATCTTTAAAAAGAATCAATTTAGTCCTCTACATTTCAAATGTTTATCAAATTTCATCCTTTCGTCTTGACAATGTTCAATTTTCATCAGCATGTACTAATTTTGCCAAAACTTTTTTTTTTCTGATCACAAGAATATGTATTTTATTGCCATAATATGCAGTTTTAAAACAAGAAAGACAAAATGTGAGTAAAATTTCATCCTAAAAAAGTGAAACGACCACATTGTAATTTTATCAATCAAAGTAACAAATACGTTGAAAAATACAGATTTCAACGAAAAAATGCAGATTCTGATAACTTAAAAAAGAATCTTCGACAAAAACCATATATTCCGATGAAAATTTGACCCGAAATCAAGCCCTCTAGTAAAGCTAAATCAACGTAACTCTGATCCCACCAATTGATATATGTGCTTGATGGTATTTAATTTGTCTTTAGTGTTTGGAAAATAGCAAAACAAATTAAATAATCACTAATAACATGATTTATAAAAGAGAAAAATAAAAATTACTTATTATTAAAAATTAACCAAGACATGCACAAGTGCATGGGGCTTAAAAGTATTTGCTGTCACAAGTGAATCATTTGATGTAGAAGACTTTCAATGGCTAATACGCTCCATGATATATCAGTCACTTCTCATAAACTCTATACTAGAACTTATGAGAATACAATTGTAAATTACTCTTAGAACAAAAGAATTAAAGAAAAAAGGAGAAACAATTTACACAATGTAAAACCAAATTATTTTTACCACTTATGCTTTTTTTATGTAAACTCAAAAATAAAAGCAAATAAAAATGATAATGACTTATTTTTTTGCTGCCAATGCAAGTACCATTACATAATATATCATTATCGTAATATATTGTAATGACCTTATGACCCCCACATGATACTCCTATATATCGTAATGAGCACACGCCCAACGGACTCATATTGAAGAAGTTTGCCGTTGTGCAACGGAATGAAATTTATTACAACGGAAAAAGAATAATAAATATAAAAATAAATAATAATAAATTTTGATATAAAATAAATATTCAGTAATATTTCACAAAATATTTCAACATTTAGTTCTAGAGTTAAATAAGCTCAATTATCAATTGGTGATGTTAATAATAAGTTTAAGTGAGTGGTCGGGGTATTGATGATGAAATCGTCGTATAGGCAAAAGATTTTAATGCAAGACTTTGTGAGTTACGAATTATCAACTCAATCAATTTTGTTGACAATCACGTATCACTTGAGTCATCCTTTAAATGTATAATGTAGTATTTTGTAAAGTGAACCATATTTTAAAAGAAACATGCATCTCATAGGCCTAAAATAGCCACCTTAACATGTATACTTCTAATAAATATATTATGAAAAATGATTTAGAGACCTACAAGCCTACAAACCTACACATAAAATTATGATTTGTTATTTTCAAGTTAAAAAAATTAAATAAAAGAACTTAAATGACAAATGTCAAGATACTAATGTGTAAGTTTATGAATAGATCTCTTTAGACCTCTCAATCATTGCTCATATGTTATCAACCGATTATCATGGAAGCACTAGCTATATTTATTTACTATAAAATATTAAAATTATCATATTTAATACAATTATAATTTAAAATTACTTTAAACAAATTTGTTATATGATTATATACAATATCATATCCATATTGTACCTACATAGAAACAACAAAAATCGTTTTTACAAGATTCGGCACAAAGATGATGAAAGAGGCAAGATGATCAAGAGAGAAGAAGCTTATAGTGATAGAGATGAAGTTGTAACTAGTCTAGTTGATGAGGAGGCAAATGCTTGGATAAGAGACCAGTTAATCAATGCATGGGTGATATAAGTATACAAGGTTTGACAGGAAATTTACAACTGATTTGGATACTATTCGGTAAAAATGAGAATAGTGAGGAACCACTTATAAGTGAGACACCACATTCTGAACCAAAACCTTAAGGCAATGGTTCTATGGGTCTTGCCACTTATAAACCTTCTCACCCATTCCATCTTATCTAATGTGGGACTTCATCTCACACTTGAATACCCCCAACAATCTCCCCCTTCAAGTGTGAATACCCACACTTTCCGGTCACTCCCCCTTGATCCACAAGTCCCTGCCGAACCATCGGCTCTGATACCACTTATCGGACCTTCATTACCTCACATCAATATGCTTGGTTCTAGCATGATACACCTGGTTGTTTGCCAAATAGATAGCACTCTGACTATCACAATGCAACTGAATTCCACCTTGCTCAACACCCAACTCTTTCACTAACCCAGTAAGCCACAATGTTTCCTTGGCAGCTTCAGCTATTGCCATGTATTCTGCCTCAGTTGTAGACATAGATACTACATCTTGAATTGCTGACTTCCAACATATAGGTCCACTTGCAAGAGTAAAGACATATCCTGTTGTAGACCTCCTATCATCAAGGTCACCAGCATAGTCAGAATCCACATATCCTACAACTGAGAGAACACCCTGCTCCCTGCTGAACATGATACCGAGATCCGGTGTACCCTTCAAGTACCTTAGGATCCACTTGACTGCTTCCCAATGTTGCTTGCCTGGCTTGGACATGAACTTGCACACTTGACTGACTGCTTGTGCTAAATCCGGTCTAGTGCAAACCATAGCATACATCAAACAACTAACTGCACTGGCATAAGGAATCTTAGACATAGCTGCAACCTCTGAATCTGTCTTCGGACATTGTTCCAAAGAGAGTTTAAAATGATGCGCCAATGGAGTACTCACAGGTTTTGCTCTACTCATGTCAAATCTGCTCAAAACACCTTTAACATAGTTTTTCTGAGACAGCCATAGTCTTCTAGCACCTCTGTCCCTGTGAATTTCCATCCCAAAAATCTTCTTTGCAGCACCCAAATCCTTCATATCAAACTCCTTACCCAACTTGGTCTTCAACTCATTTACATCATGTAAATGATTGGCAGCAATCAACATGTCATCAACATAAAGTAACAAGAAGATTGAAGAACCATCATCAAGACTCCTCATATAAACACATCAGTCATAAACACACCTTTTATAGCCAATCTGGAGCATGTATGAATCAAAGCGCTTGTACCATTGCCTTGGAACCTGCTTCAAACCATACAAAGACCTCTTCAACTTGCAAACAAGTCTCTCCTGTCCAGGTTCACTGAATCCCTCAGGCTGCTCCATGTAGATTTGTTGCTCTAAATTACCATGGAGGAAGGTTGTTTTCACATCCATCTGTTCTAGATGCATATCCCTACTGGCTACAAAGGCTAGAACTACCCTGATAGAAGTGTGTCTCACCACTGGACTGAAGATCTCCTCATAGTCAATCCCCTTCTGCTGTGAATACCCCTTTGCAACTAGGCGAGCCTTGAACCTTTCTGGCTTTTTCTTGTATACCCACTTGCAACCAATAGCTTTCTTCCCTTTTGGCAACTGAACAAGTTCCCATGTCTGATTCTTCTTCAAAGACTTCATCTCCTCCACCATAGCACCCATCCCCTCATCTTTCTCCTGGCTAGCCATAACCTCTCGAAAGGTAGAGGGGTCTCCTAAGCTGGTAAGAAGAGCATAAGCAGCTAACTCTTCAAACCCATATCTCACTGGAGGTACACTGCAACGAGGCTCCCTATCACGCACAAGGGAATAGTCATTTATTCCATCTGAATCTGATTCATGTTGTTGTGGAGCTACAATCTGCCTAGGACTCTCTGGTGTCTTCTCAATGTCCACCTGAATCTTGTCCTGGCTGGAATTTTCAAACTCAGTATCTGGCACAATTGTCACGTCTGACTGTTTCAACATGGTCTGCTCATCAAAAACAACATCTCTGCTAATAACCACCTATCCAAAACCTTAAGGCAATGGTTCTATGGGTCTTGCCACTTATAAACTTTCTCACCCATCTCATCCTATTCAATGTGGGACTTCATCTCACACTTGAATACCCAACAGTAAGATTATAATCTCTTAAAATTATAATATGTTTATGTTTGGGTGGGTATCTTAGCTGAAAAATAAATTTAAGCTAATCGGTTTTGTGTGGGTAGTGTAAACAAGATTATTTTTACTGAGTAAATTACAAGAAAGAGCATGATGTGACAAGTGGGTAGTTAATATGATGGAGTGATAAGGGTAGAATAGGAAAATTACATGGATCTAAAAAAATAATCTTTCAACAAATAATCTCCGGTTGCTATGAGGGAACTTATAGATTTTGATTATTTTTCCAAAAATAAAAGCTAAGATTATAATATGTATTGCAAACAAAACACTAAGTCTTATGATTGTTTTTGAAAACATAAGCTAAAAGTGTTGGAATATGCTGCAAATTTCTAGATAATTCCATGAGGTGCAACATCTAGAGTCAACCAAGTCCTAAAAGCTTTTAGACAAGTGTAGTAAAATCTTGTAATAGCAATAAATAAGCACCAACTAGAAACATATAGAACATCTAAGCTAAGGTACAAGTTTCTAGCACTATGAACTATTGTGAGTGCAAATGAAACATGTAGAATAATCCAGTAAAATATTGATGAAACTTGTGGAAGTTTCCTCTACCACTCTTTTAAATAGGCATTTAGGAAGCTATTGTAGTGTGTGGTCTAATGGAGGGTGACCAACTAAAAATACTATGTATCACCCTCCAATCCACCAAATTACTCCTTCAACTATTATTCAATCTAATATTTGTTACATCTCATGTGCTAATCTATCTCCTCCCATATCCATCTATTCAACCATCATCTCTATCTTGTACTAAAAATAAAAATAAAAAAAAACATAATTTTTCATCCAAAACAAACATTATATAAAAATGTTATTATTGACTTAGCTACATTTTGATACGTATTTGCCATATCTATAAGCAGTTTTTCACAATTCAAACTTGTCTTTTCTAAATTTTGAAGGTAGTTAATTATCTATTATTTTATCGAGAAAAACTAATGATGATAGATTATGTGGCTTTTTCATGTAATTTTGCTGCTGCTGCTGTTGAGACATCTGGGGATGTTTGGTTTTTAATAATATCAATTTTCCCTGTTCTGTTTGCAAAAAATTAGGGCATGTTAATTGCAGTCATTCTAGCATGTATGATAGCTTATCCTCAACTGATAAAGATAAGCTAATTGAGATGATAATGATATCAGAGATTTTTTATAAGCTTAATCTCGCCAAAAGATAAATCCTAATTAATCACTCCACAAATTAGATATCATCAATCAATAACTCATCAATGCAGCCAAGTTAATTTAGTTATCTAACAAGGCTTGCTCTATATATATATATTCATTGAATCATCACTAATCAAAACACTTCAGCTTTCTAGCTACCACAAAATTCTCTTTGAATTTCAACAGCGCAGCCAAAATGTCTAGTGAAAGGTACGAAAAAAACCTCCCTTTTGGCAACTTCTTCCTCAGTTTTGAATCAACTAACTATTTTTTTCAACAATAGTAGATGATGCTCAAAAAACCTTTTCTATGATAAAGTTTTAATTAACTGAGTACTTTTATGAATCAAAGTAGTTCAAACAATGAACCTTTCTATATTTATCCAATAATAATAGTAATATTGTACCATGCCTAGGGAGAGAATTGATGATGACGAGAGAGGGAAGAAAATCAAAATAGAAGAAGCAATTGAAAGTGATAGAGACGAAGTAAGAGACCCAGTTATTAGTCGCATGGGTGTGATTACAAATTTGTTACAGCAGATTCAATCTGCAGAAGCAGAACGTGATGCATTAAGGGCACTATTGCTACAGCAGATTCAATCTGCAGAGGCTGAACTCGATGCATTAAGGGCACTACGCAACAAATTGAGGGTGGGTGTGATTACTACTTTGCTGCAGCAGATTCAATCTGCAGAGGCTGAACTTCATGCAATAAGGGCACTACACAACAAATTGAGGGAAGCTGGCATTATACCTTCCTCTCATGTAACTTCATCTCATAACATGCTTCCTACTTCTTTGGATTATGTATCATTTTCTACTTCACTGCCATCCCCTGATCCTCCTCTTACTACTGCTACCACTATTACTTCTTCGTCTTCTTTGGTTACACCCACCCAACAGACGGATCCTACCACCAATTTCATCATAATTTCAAGTGATGATGATAGTTCCATTTGAAGATGTATCTTGGAGGAATGCATGGACTCAGAAAAGGAGAACGTTATTAGTATAGGATGTTGTTAGGGATATGAGCTTTTTGCTTTATCCTTTTTTTTTTTATTTTATTGGTGTGTTTTTAAATAATTCTGCTAAGTGCTATGAAAGGTTGTTTCATATTAGTAGTTTCAAACTCTATTGCTTTCATGCCGAAGAGCAATTATAATATTTTGTTAGATATATGAAAACCCTTTTTTGCTTTCATCTATTAGTACAATTTTTTTGTCGAGAATTTGACAACGTATCAAAAGTCAGAAGTCAGAACCTCTGATTAAATTGTTTGAAGTTTCATCCTTATCTACTACTCCATTAGGTGGACTTGTGCATTGTTAATACCTAATACTTCCAAGTCCAAAAAATTCTTGCATCTAAAAAATACTAAAAAATACATCTGCCCACCTGAACTTATACTACTAATATCAAACGTATATCATTCACTTACCTAAATTCTAATTTTGTCACATATCTCAAATCTAAAATGCTGTGTTTCATATAGATCCAATAATTTTCATGACCTTTTATTTGACAATGAAATAAAACAACAATGCTGAACTTATATACCTACACATATATTATTTCACACCCGCACTATCTAATTATAGTATTACTGCTACTTTGTTTTCTCCCCATTGATATACATGTAGACGTGAAGAAAAAATGTTGTGAAAATAGGAGTATCCTTATGAGACAATTACAGGACAGTTCCCTCCTTGTAATTTTTCAATATTCTAGATTAAGTTGAAGACTTAAAGTGTTAACAAGCATAGAGTAATTGGAATTGAACTAGTGGCAACTGGCAAGTGATGATTTGCACAAGATTATTGGTTTAGCAATACTTTTTAAACGCATTCTATTTTCAACAGAGGATAAGATATACACAGATATAAATGCAGTGACAAAGTGCATTCTTTTAAGGGCACTCACTTCCTACCCATATTTTCCTTATTCTACTCTTTTGGACCGACTATCTAGCACCTCTCGGACCATTCCCTCTATTCTTCATATTATTATTCCTATTAGATATCATCAATTAACAGTTAATTATTGAAGTTAGTTATTAGTTATGTAACAAACTCAGTTAGTTAGATTAAACACTCTGATTCTGTTATTTTCAGTTGAGAGCCAACTGCATGCATGTGTCACAATGCTCTCTATATATTCATTGAATCTCCACTAATGAAAACACTTCAGTTTTCCACCACACATTACTCTTTGAATTTCAACAGAGCGCAGCCAAAATGTCAAGTGAAAGGTACATCAAAAATCTCTCTTTTCAAACAACTTCCATAGTTTAGAATCAATTTTTATTTTCAACATTAGTATTTTTCTTGATAAAGTTTTAATTAACTGAGCACTTTTATGGATCAATTCGTTTATCAAAAGTTCAATATGAGATAGTTTGTTGTTATTGTTGTTGTTGTTGTTGCAATTGCTAAACTCAGTGGCTCTTCATCTTCTTGCGCCATGCATGCATAGGGAGAGAACCGGTGATGAGAGAGGCAAGAATATTGAAGCACAAGTTTCTCCTTCTCAAATGGGACACAGAAATAAACTTCCTTGTGCTGCATGCAGGTATTCTAGACGCAAGTGTACCCAAGACTGCCCCTTTGCTCCATATTTCCCTGCCAACGATGATCCTTCAAAATTTGATTCTGTCCGCCAAATCTTTGGGGCCAAAAACTTCTTAAAGTTAATGAAGGTATATATATATTCCCTCCTGTCTCTAATATAAGCACCATTTGACCAATTTCACTTCCTTAAAGAAAGTTAGTTAATATTGTTAGTGGTATTGAAAATGTAAATATTTGGTATACTTTTAAAAAGTACTCTTATAATTATTATTGAAAATCTAAAAAGTGTTGAGTAAATAGGGATATTTGTGGAAAAGAAGTAATTAATACTATTGAAAATTGGAAATGAAACTTATATTAAGAACAAAAAAAAGTCTTCAAAATGTGCTTATATATAGGATCGGAGGGAGTATTTTATAAAAACCCTCCTACTACTGCAGATTAGTTATATCATCTTTATTGAGTGAAATGATGCAAGACTAATTAACTTTCATGGACAGAAAGAATTAAAGAGTAATAATTTATGGTATGGTGGTGTGTTTTAGGAGGTGCCCGAGATGCATAGAGCCGAAGCTGCAAAGAATATGATTTATGACGCTAATATGAGGGTAGTAAACAAAGTTTATGGATGCGCGCCTGTGATTGCTTCTTTGCTTCAGCAAATTCAAACCGCGGAAGAGGAGCTTTTTGAACTGAGGGCAGAAGTTCAACAATGGCGCCAACTCTGGGAAGCCAACATGATGACGATGCCTTCCTCATCAGAGGCTGTAACAAATGCTGCTGCACAACCTCCTCCTTTTTCTTCCTATCACAACCAACAGCTGGATCCACCTTCCAATTTCAGCACAAGTTTAAGTGATGATATTTCCACTTATTTCTCTCAAGAAAAGGATTAATGAGCTATGAAAAGGATATGGGCTTTATGCTTAATCTTTTTCTGTTTTTTTTTTTGTTGATTCTGCTATGATTACATGTTGGCTACATTTTAGTTTCTAATTCACTGCTTTCTTGCTGAAAAGCCATTATCATATTGGAAATGGCTCTCTGGCTAATGTGATTTGTTAGATACAAGAAAACCCATTTGTGCAATTCTTTCACCTAATAGTTCTAATAATTTTTTTTTTAGATTGATTCATGACAATGTATCAGAAGTGAGAACCACTATCACTATGATTAAATTGTCTAGACTTTGATCCTTAGCCTTTAGGTGAACTTGTGCATTGTTAATACTTCATGTTCGATCTATTATAGATAGCTAGTTATTGGTACTTATTACTAGCTACAGTAGTTAGTTATGAGTTGGTTCAACACTTCAACTCATTGGCTGTATAAAGCAATTGTATTGTGTACTTTTATGTTCTATTAGAGAATATTGGTAAATTTGCTCTCAACTATTTTTTCTGTGTGCTCCTACCATCTTTTCTAACAAGTTCGAAAAGTTCTTGCATGGAAGAAGTGTTAAATATACAAAATTATTTCTGCTATTTTTTTTTTTTTTATCAAATAGCTTAAGTATTTGGAAAAGTTGGTTCTTCTTCATTAACTTCATTTCTTTCTCGCATACTCCTCAGGTAGACACGATGTTGAACACCTTATGGCAATTTTTTTTTCTTTCGAAAGACTTGTGAATGCTTGGCATTTAGGTGATACTAAATGCTCCTATATTGAGTACCTGAAGTATCATTTCAGATATAACATATTTGCCAATGTTATTGATCAATGTGAAAGTTAGTTAATGAATATATTGTTCAACTCAAATCATAATTGATGTTCATGGACTTATAAGCAAAAGCCCAAGAATTTGAGCTGAACAAACTTACATGAGGTCATTAGTTTAAACAGAGTATAGGCCATAGGCAATACTAATTGTCCCAATAAAAAAGACTTAGTAGTCAGCACCCGATTATTAAAACATGAAAAAGTAAGAATATGCACCAAAATAATAGCCGAACGCATAGTGCAAGAAAAAAATATTTTTTTAAAGAGTTTTTAGTCCTGAACAAGTAAAAATCAATGTGTTTTTTTTAGAAAAAAAATAATAATAAAAGTAGTAAATTTATGAAAACCCTTTTTTTTAATAAGTCACAAACACAATTTATGTTTAAGGATTAAATTAATTCTATTCTTGTAGGGTTGGACTTTTGCTTTTATATAAAGGGGTTGAAGTGGCTCTGGTATAAAGTATAAACTGATTATAATGGAATTAAAATATGAATAAACCATCAAATTCAAATCAAATTAAACTTATAAAGGGGAAAGTCACAAACAGATTAGTACAAATCAAAGTATCAAACCATTATCCTCATAAGCCTAGATAAAGCTTCGTTTCCTTCACTATCAACATTTGCACTAGTAAGCAAAATAAAGGAGAGATAGGACAAACAAGCAGTTACACTTGGAAGCACATAATAATCCAAAAGAGACACAAAAAAAAACTTGTTTAGCAACTTATTACTATATATTTAGGACTCTATTTTAATTAATTAGTTCACCCTCCTGCAATTTTTTCTTATCTCTCCATTGGATCCAGTGAGGGGACTAATGTCTCCCATCTTGATCATGGCGTTGACAAAATCAGAGTCAAAAGAGCTTGGATTGGTGCTATAGCCTTGCACTATGGAGTCAGTGGACCCCCCATTGAAGAGTTGCTGATCAGAGTGGAGGAGCCCTTTCTTTTCAATAAGGTTCTTGAAGTATTTGTTGTCAAAGGATGTTGGTGTCTGAAGATCAAGGGGTGCCAGATTGTTGTCCCCTGACCCTGATGTCCTGGGGCAGTTTGACCTTCTTGTTAGAGCTAAGGAGCTATCTATGTTGCTAGTCTCGTTGTATATGTGGGCTCTGAAGGTGGTGCACCTTGCTTGTCCAATTGTGTGACCCCCTAGTATCATGTAAAAAAATTGATTTGTTACCAGTATTATTTATGCTACCCAAACCATGAAATGAAGATGAAAAAAAAGGTTATATTACTTGGCTAAGGAGTCATTTCAGTGTATGAGCTTATTATCATTCATCTATATGAGTTAAAATTAAAATTTGAACCTCTTATGACACTATTTAGAAGGAAAAAAAAGTCAAATAGCTGATGTACAATTCATAACTGAATAGAACAAATTAGGGGAAAAAACAAAAGAGTAAGTATGAGTCCCACCAAGATATGCTTCTTTTTTTTTTTAATATAAGACCACCAGGATCTGCATATGTAATGAAACATCGTATTTAGTAGCAGAACTATTGAGGTTGCATTTTGTGGCACGGCTCTATTTAGAGCATATGGGTTTTTAATAAAAACTCAATATCTTTGTACAGGTTAAAATGTTGGAGGAAGTTGTCAACTTAATTCCCAAAAGATATATATAATGTTGATCCTAATAATCTTTGAATGATAAAAAAAATTTACTAGTCAACAAAAACACTAGAAACTAAATTTTGCTTGATGAAGTAGAACTAGCTTACTCCACATTTTGACTCAAGATATTAAATTTATCAATTCATCCAGTTATGTGACGTTCAAATTACCCGTCGTTTTCTATGTAAGATTTCTTCATCAAGTCAGACTTAATTACTACCTAAACAGTTTCCTTAATAAACGAAAAAGATAGTATAAAGTATAAGGGTAGCACATTCAAATAGAGTACTGTAGTATTCTATACGGTATGTGTGGGCTTGTAATTAGAGTTACATACCAGACAATGCAACCAAGTCTTTGGTAGAAAGTCCAAGAGCATTGAACCTTGAGACGAGTTGGTTGAGGCTGGAAGTTGGTGGAGGGATGCCATTGTTTGCAGCAGATTGGCTAGTCGTCCTAGCATCTCTTCTTCCAAGTTTCACATCCCAACTTGGCCCTCCAAGCTCCATCATCAAATTCCATAAACCATTTAGTTAGTTCACAACATGGGCTAATTGCATTTAATATGTGTGGAGATTAAAAGATCACTACTGTTTTTTAAACAATTGATTCAAACATATAATAATATTGTGCACAAAATATATACTCCCTCCTGCTCGTATTATAAGCAACAAATAACATATTTCTCATGGTTTAAAATATAAGCAAAATTAATTAACACATTAAATTTTGTTTTATTCCCAAAACTACTTTCCTAAAAGATCTCTAGAAAATTGTGATCTTATTTAATTTTTGTTTCATTCTCAATACTATTTACCTAAAATACCTTTACTTTTTATAAATTTGATAAGATTAAATACAACTAATCTCCTTAATAAGTGTAAAAATAGTTAAATTTGCTTATAATTCGAGCTGGAGGGGAGTACACTTAAACTATCAAGTGTCATTAGAAGTTTTCTAATTAAGAACATGCATCTTCAAATTAAATCGTCACATTTTTGTTTCATATCTGTGATTAATATATTGTGTGATGGGAATTTGGTGAATGAAATTGAAATGCTTACGATGGCAACGGAGTCTCGAGCAGTGATGGCAAGAATGTCAGCACAAGAGACCACACCTGGGCACACTTTTTCCACCGCTGACTTTATGTTGTCGATCACTTCAAATCCGCGGGCAGAGTTGTTGTTCGGCTTTGCGTTCTTCTCTCCTGTGAAGCTTGATGTGTCATCGAGTAGAATTGAACCATCACATCCCTGCAATGCACATATTCAAACTATTAGTTTTAATTTTAAATATATTTATATCAATAATGCATAATTAAGGGTGTGTTAGTGTGGATGTGACTAAGACTATTGGTTTCAAAAACCATGCAATAATTTCTTTTGGTAGTAGAGTATAAAAATGGTCTCTAATAATTAATTAAGATGATAAACATCAGCAACTTAAAGGTTGCCACTTAATTAACCACCCTTTCAAAAGCAGTATTTAAGAACGGGAACTTTATTGATAGTGTGAGAGATAAAAAGGTAATCAGAGGAAAAGGATAAAAAGTTGAGGTCAAGATAGGAACATAAATATGTAGTGAGAAACAATTGTAAGATCCACGTAAAGTGACACATTTAAATTAATTTTACAGAATAGAGTGTGCTCATTTGGTTTTCAAAAGTTAAGCTCCACTAAATGGAAAATTATTGTGTGGTCCGGGATCATTGATCTCGGTTACATTCACATCGTTGGATATATTATTAATTAATTAAAAATATAAATATTTAATGAAATCAACGGTATGGATGTGTCTTGGTCCCGAACCACTCAATAATGTCAATGCATGGTCTATATACATGTACATAGTATGACAGAATATATATTTTGTAATAGTGGTGCAATTGAAATAAAAAAGATTAAACCACTATAAATTTAAAACTAGATAAAGGCATTTATAATATACTATTTGGTGCCTTGCCTGGTCATATTTAAAGTGCCTCTATTATTAATTTTAGTTATTCAACAAAGAATATCATAATAATATACTAGTACTCACAATTATACTTAGTGTACTTCATGAATTAGTGTATGCCATGAATTGTTGGTTAGTTGATGCATGCATGCAGGAAAAACAGAGGTGAGAGTATGTGCATAAGGAAATTAAATTACATTAACAAAGCAATCGTGGAAGAACAGACGGAGAAGAGAAGCACCCATGCGGGTCTCCTTTGATATGGCTGATTCAACTGTGCACTTCACAGTGTCAAAGAGTTTAGGACAAGAACTGTAGTAGAAGTTTGTTGAAAGTGATGCATTGGCACTACCCAACACAAGGACAAAGAGACCCAAACTAATGATTAAGCTAGAACAAAATGAAGCCATAGCTAATAAAACACTATTAATAAGTAATTAGGTCTATCCTCTGTATAATGCTTAAGGGGTGTGGTGTGACATACAAACTGTGGAAGTGCCATATTTATAGGCGTATAATATAAGGTACTTTGCTTAGTATTAATCTCAAGGTGCTATCTCTTAAGGTAACTTAACCTAACACGTTGACCATAGCCATGGGGATAATAAATGGGGTAGTGTATGTGATTAGATTGATCAATTCAAATTAAGATAACGAAGGGAACCAACTTCTTCACTTTTCTTTGAACCAAAGACTTTTATGCTACCTGCTAGCTTTGATATGTCAATGTGTTTGCTAGTAGTTGGTAAGCCTTGTTTTCCTCGTTGAGGGTCCCATTACTTAAGGATTTGAATGATGATGCTCGACGATGTTTTCACGCCATCCAAACAAGGAAAGAGCATAAAGCAATTCCAAAAGTTTGCATGTACTCCCTCCGTTTCACTTTAAGTGTCTTTTTGAACTTTTGCACATAGATTAAGAAAGTGTTGATTATGATGATTATGGTAAGTTTTATGTGTATTTTATCAAAAATACCCCTATTTAATATTTTTATTTTGTCAATGCATCATTACTAGTATTACAAATTTCAAAACTAAAACAACATTAAATGTAAGGGTAAATAAGGAAAAACAGTATTAAATGTTGCCTAGATTTGGTAGAAAGACACTTATTTTGAAACAAAATTTTGATGTTAAAAAGACACTTAAAGTAAAACGGAGGGAGTATATGAATTAAGAGTAATGACACATGTTCAACCACTCAACTTACAAAATCTTTATTAATTAATCCTTTTTTTTAAAATGCTGGCTTGAGAGTATAATTTCGAAAATTTTGCATCATGAAAACATTTATTTGGCAGAATTTTAATTGTTCAAGTTAAAATATTTTTTTTAACACTAGTTTAGCGTAGAATTTAAACATCACGAATTGTTTTCAAATAAAACAACACAATTTAAATTGTTCATTTAGTTACAGCATTAACTGTTGTTACATTTAACGGAATTCAAATTTGAGCTTATTAACAACAATTTCAAAAACGCAATGATGATAAATTTCTCTAGTTTTTAACTTTTTAAAATTCAATTTTCTTTTTTGAAACACTGGTTTTGTGGCACTTGTACTGCACTCAACTGTTTTTATAATAAAACCTCTTTATATAAACTATTGATTTAGCAACGGTTTTAACTGTCGCTACTTTTAATAGAATTTCAAATTTGAAATTAGTGACCATTTCAAAAACGCTATGGTTATAAACCACACCAATTTTTAAATTTTGAAATTCAATTTTATTTTTTGAAATGCTGGTTTAGGACGATTTTAACTATCATGAATTGTTTTTATAGTAAAATCTCACTTTTTAAACTGTTGATTTAGTGACAGTTTAAATTGTTGTTACTTTTGACAGAATTTCAAATTTGAAGTTAGCAACCATTTAAAAAAACGCAGCAATTTTTTTATATGTTTATAAAAAGGTTGGTACAAATAAACTGAACACAAATAAAATTGAACACGAATAGCTTATCAACAGATGTCTTGTGTTGAATAAAATTTTTATTTGCTTATAAAAAAATAACACAAATAGCTTGTTGATCGTGTTTTTTTTTATATAATGTTTTGGTTTACAAAACAAGTTGGTACTGATTTAATTTGAAAGCACAAAATGATTAACAACTATTTTAGCAAGATAGTAATTAAGAAACCATCGTGCGTGAAGATCAAAGAATGAGAAGAGAAAAAAACCATCTAAAAAATAAATCAAAATACCAATGTAAATTATCTAATAGCATTAATTAATAACTAACTCATGCATTGCACATGTTTAAAACTAGTAATAAATAAAATATTATTTTTGTGACATATATCACTTTTATTTTATTATAGTGTAAATTAATTTGTATGTCTATTTAATATGCTTATATATCATTTTTATGATTTAATCAAAGAAAAAAATTAATCAATACACTAATGACTATGGTCAGTAAATTTAAAATAACTATTTAATATTAAAAATTGTTGTGTTTATTACATAAAAAACACTTAATTTTATTTTTCAATAGAAATATGTTATTTTTTTGTGTTCCTTAATCATTAATCTTAAGACATTAGTTAACATTATCTTTAATAAAAAATTCCAAAATAAACACCATCTAATTTAATCATCATGCATAATAGATTCACCTTTTAACCGAACAACTATAGCTCTGATAAAAAATAAAATATTAAAAAAAAAAAACAACTATAGCTATAAATAAGATATATCTGTCGCTCTTATTTGTAAGTTACTACATATATGTATGTCTTAATTGTGCAAAGAGTTGGTCAAGGCCGGTGATAGCCTGATAGGTACTCTCTTACTTCCTTATTATCTGTGTTTTTTTAAGAGATTTTTTGTTTCGTTTTATCTGTCGTATTGAGAATTTCAATAGTGTAATAAATGTTATTTTTTATGTTTGTCCCTATTTAATATGTCTTGGTTTATATAAGTAATGAAAAAAATTAATGATTATAGAGAGAGAAAGAGTATAGTGGGTAAAAACATAATTAATGTATTAAAAATCTGAGTAATGATTAGATTTCTCAAAAGGTGTGTTTTGTTTGAAACATGACAAATAAATAGAAACAGAGGGAATAATAAACAAGAGTAAATAGTTATTTTGGTCTTCAAAAGATATATTGGTCATTGATTTAGTCTTAAAAAATCAATATAATATCATGAAAGGTAAATTTTGGTCTTGAAAAAATTTATATAATCATCAAATAAATTTTTAAAAGGACTAATGTGATAATATTATATATTGATATTTGAGAAACTAAATTGATATGAAAAATCTTTTAAAAATTAAATTAAATTAATGTACGAGTATATATCTTAGATCATTTAATAATATTTTTTGTCAGATATATATTTTCAAATGCATGATCTATGCTCTCGCATATGGCAACCAAGTACTGTACATTACACTGCAAAGACGGAAAAAACGGTCGCAAAATAATGAGTTTTCGGTTACAAAACGTGTTTGCGACGGAATTTGCAACCGCCAAGAGTCCGTCGCAAAAAGTGGGGTTGCAAACGGCTTTGCAACTGCTTGCAAGGCAGTCACAAATAGTGACGGAAAATCTCCGTCGCAACGGTTAAAGTAGCGGTCGCTAAGTCTGGTCGCTAATCCACCAGAAATGTGACCACTAAAAAAAATTAGCGACGGTTCCACCAGAAATGTGACCACTAAAAAAAATTAGCGACGGTTACACAAAAATTTTGTTTTTTTCCTGTTATTTGCTACTGAATAATAGCAACGTTTTTATTTTGTCACTATTTTTTTCCCAATTTCTTGCTGCAAACTCTAAAAAACAGCATTAAAAACATCAAGTTCCAAAATAAGAGAATCCAATAATTGCCATGAAACAAAGTGTCCAATATCTCAACACATTAACATAAAACAATATTAAGTAGCCACCTATTTAGCACAAACTTAAAAAAAAAAAATCTAATATCTCAACACATTAACATAAACTAATGTACAAGATGGTAAATCTCTTAAAAACACTCTTCTCCGGGTCTTATCTCGTGAAGATTCTTGGAATATTTGATAGGAGAAAACTCCAAGCTGCATACAGAAATCCACATAATGAAGCAAGTACTTCGAATGCCCACTGTAATCCCAAAAATAATAAAGACCATGTTTCTTTTCACATATACATTATGAGTATCTGCTAGCTATTACTCTCCTCTCCTCAAATGCAAAATTTTAGAAGGTCTAGAACAGTAAAACCTAAGTGAAGAAACTATGATACTAACAGAATATAACTATTATAACCATCTGTGTGCATAAGAGTCACATACATACTTTAACACCAACAAAGCAAAGACCAGTGCTTACTGGCAAGCTTATGATGCCAGATAAAATCAAGTTCATGAAAAAGGATAACAAAAAACAACACAGATAGCAAGTACCTAAACATTAATAAAAAAAACAACAGTATGATTTTAAAAACAACAGTACCTAACTATTAAGGCTCCCTATTGCAGGTGAAATTTCACCCTCAAGATCGATTCAATCTTGAAAGATTACTGCAATGAAAAAAAAAAGAAAAAAAAATAATCAACTCTCAATGACAGTTAAGCATGAGAAAACAAACTATTTATACATTAAACACATTGTTGAATAACAGGGCTACTTACAGTGCAACAACATTGAAGGTGACATTGTCACATGTGACCCCTCTCCACACACAATAATCTGATGATGCTGAGTCTGCCCAGTCATATAGAACGTTATCCACATCCCTTAACGACTTCTTTTTCTTAGGTACCCATCAAACCATAAAAATGAAAGGACTCAGCTTTCTAGCAATGCCAGTGATAAGGAGAATGCTCAAAACACATGGGAAGTCACAAGCATTCTTTAAAAAATAAAAGATACAGTAAAGGACTCGCCATCATCTGAATCCACTGAAGTGGTATTCAAAGAAAGATACAATGAGCTGGACTTTTCCTTTGTGAGTGCTGAGATCCACAAGCTCGCCCTTAGCATCCTGCTAGTCAAATGCATCATATATACATACATATTTAATCACAGGACCCTTTATGCGCAAGTGCATTCTCCATCCATTCATTGTATATAGGCAACCATTTATACTTTAACTACAATAGAATAAAGCACATTAGTGGTGACGATAATTAATAGCACAACTACATAAGGGTGGGTAAGAATTCTCAAAATTATTAGCATTCAACTCCAGCCTACATTTCATTCTCAAATAGCACTCCCTACGTTTTCATTCCTCTCCGCTCTCTTCCCCATCTTACAAGTCATACCTCTCTAAATTATACTCCTATTAGATAAGGGAAAAGCAAAGACAGAAAAAGGTCATTTGCATATACCAACCTGAATTACATGCTAAAGAAATGTAGATATAGACATTAGGGAATGCAGTACATTAAGACAAAAGATTCTACTTTTATGTTTCCTAGCTATATAGTAATGAAATTATATAGTACACACTCTCCTTTATATAGTTAAATTCACACTTGTCAGTCAAATATCAACTAAAGTCAAGTAGTTAAATTAAGCTGAAGCAGAGATATATAACATTAAACTCAATTAACAATTGTCTCGGATACACAAAAAAAACTAAAGACAGAATAACAAATTCCTGAATTTGGAAGTCATATGTAGGAATACAGACAACAATAAGATAGAAAAAAGGGGGGGGGGGGGGGGGGGGGGGGCAAAAAACTATATTTTGCATAACTTTGTAGGATAGCTATTACTAATAATCAAGGAAGTGAAAAATACAAACTTTCCCTACTGCATTGTCAAGACCAAGAGAAGCAAATGAACATAAAAGATAAAGTCATGTCAAGAACAAGTTCAAAAAGGAACATTAAAAAAAAAGATTAAGAAACATTGACACCAAAAAGGACAGGGAACAAGAATAATAAAAGAGCAGATCATAGACTCCTATTTTTACTTATTTACTAAGATTGCATATACAAGAAGCACCAACTTACTTGGAGTCTTGTCTTAACAACCCACAATGGATTTGTAGAAATTGTTGTTGCTGCCCCTGCACCAGCAGCAGCTACAATATTTCCAACAGTTGTAAGTTCATTGGAACCATCTGCTACCAGTATAACCAAGGAAAAATGTCATAAAGTAGTCTAGTCAATTCATGATCAGAAGAAAAACCAAAACTGGAAAAAGTTCAAACTATTTAAATATTTCCCATGACGCACGAGAAGACCAAATGTAAGTAAAAATACAGAACAATCACATAATATTTACCATGTGAACAAAGCAAACCCTTTAGTTGCTCATAAACTCTGAAGTAAACCTACAATTGAAATAGAACTTATGTCATTCGAAAAGATGTGAACTATGATGAAAAGCTTTTAAAACATATGATTAAATAATATAAGCTAGATTATTCATCAAATATAAGAAATATGATTAATCAATGCTTCAAAGAAGGGTCTTTGGGGAGAAAGTAAAAATAAACCATGTAGTTTAGACTTTAGACCATCACTCCTTTACTGTGATGGATTATCCTGATTTGAATTGTATGATCTCCTTTTCTCTGCAAATCTTTTTGTCTCCTTTATTTGGGATAGAATGCAAAATTCACTCCTTCTATTAACAAAGAATGGAAGTAGAATAAAAACATAATGAGAAATGCATGGCTGGAAACATCACCAGATTCATAGAAGCTGAATCTACCCTCACATTGTTGTTCTTAACTTCTTATCATGGAGTTGCCACGTTTTCCTTCGCCTGTGGAGCAATTTCTTCGCCATCGATTCCAGCTTCACTGCCAGGAACCCCCAAACTTAGCAGTACTTCCTCCCACTTCTTAGAAGGTCCCTGATCCCAAAAACAAAATTCAGGTACTCTAGTTATGGAGAGAGATTTATTACAAATTAGTAGCTTCTCAATCGTAAATAATTAAATGAAAATGTATACAAGATAAAATCCTGTCATTGTTTTTGCTTTTACTACATAATAGAGTATATGCTATCACTCACCTTCCATGAAAGATCTTGTGCCATGCAATTCTGGATCATTTAAGTTAAAGCCGGAGTTCCGTGGACTGCAAGAGCCCTTTTGACAGTCTTAGCCACAGCATCTATGTCAGCCGGATCCACAGCTTCACACTAAATCAAAATATTAAAAATTAAAAATAATGGTTAGTGCATACTAGTGCTTAAGCTACTATGGATACACTTGCATATTAAGAACTGATAGCAGGTATTACTTCAACATTGAAGGCGCCCATCTGAAATCCGGTGAAAACTTCTTTAACTGTGTCAACTAATCCACCAGTTGAGGCAACAATAGGTACCTAGTAGGGAAGAATAGAAGTTGAAAGAAAGGTACAAGATTAAGGGTTAGAGGAAATCTAATGGCAGGAAAAAAAATCCAAGATGGGAAACAACATTTAAAGCGGCCATTCCACTGGCGAAGCATAAGGCTCTATCTGCTTTATCAAGTTTTGCCAGTATAGATTGCTGAGTAATCAAAATAGAACCTGCACATAAGTAAAGGTTGGACTAACCACTCCTATTAGATTTATGTACATTTTCCTTTGAAGACAAATAAACTTTACTTGAATTAAGGATTTGGGACAGCATACCTGTTTTCATATGCTTTGAGCCCAAGTGAAGGGAAGGCTTGAAATCCACAATCATCAGTAGCTGTATAGAACCATTGAAAGAAACCCCATTAGAAACTCAAACTAAAGAATTTTCCTAACTCTTTCACTTGCTTCCTGGAAGAGTAGAAAAGAAACATTAAATTAGTTTGGCGTCTAATTTCTCATGCGATCATTTCAATAGTAAGTTAGTAACATAGAGTCTGCCACAGTGCTTACTTAACTAGCTTGGCTCCTTGTGGAGTGTGGAAACTGTAGATGAGATGAGCATTTGCAGTTCCACTTGGATATGTCAATTTGAAGTCGATAACAATTATCTGCAACCAATAAGAGAACCCAAATTTAAATCAAAACCATGCAAAATGAGATACTAATAATAGTTGTTAACAGGTAATAATTAATCATTTCATTACCAAAGTATCAACACAATCCATTCTGCAATGCATTTTCCAAACTTTACACAATAAAACCACAACTAATTAAACAAATTAAGCTTCTTCATCTTCTTATAGTTGGAAGAGTCACTAACCAAGATCAACAAGGAATACACAACTTCCACCAAAGCTTGCAATATGAATTCCAAATTAAACACATCCTGCATATCCCAATAATCAAGACAAGAATTACATCCATCTTAAATAACACAATAATCTAAGGAAAAACCAAAACTAATTCTATACAATTCCAAAATGTATGCCAATTTATTTGTTAGAGAAAGAAGAATTGACACGAACTTCCTCATGCAAATTAGATATACTCCAATGTGCACTCTAAAAAATAAAACGTTTCATATATCAGTTAAAAATTAAAATTCCATCAAAGTTTGGAATCAAATAAGATTACCTTCAGGTATTTATTGCTTCAAAGAGATGAAGCTTGCAGGAGCAACATGATAAGGCAGTAACAGTTTTGTTGTTGCTCGAAGAGGCACCACGATGACACGGTGAGAGTGGGAAGAATGCATTAACAATTAGTAACAGATAGTAAGAGTGTTATATCAAGAGGGACGATGGTGATAGTAGAGGGAAAGCAACAGAAATCAGATCCAAACCTAATTTCATTAGTCAAAATCACAAAACAAATTTCAGAACCAAATCCCTTAAATATAATTGCAAAACAAATTCAGAACCCTAATCCCTAAAATTCAAATCACAAAACAAATTTCAGAATCTAATTTCAGAAGATCAAAGGTAAGAGACGTACTGATCACGTGTTGCGGAGAGCGAGAGAAGTGTGTGGCTCCGATCGCGTGAGAAGAGTGAGACTGAGAGTGACGAGAGCGAGCTAGAGAACGTGAATGAGAAGAGAGTGAGATTGAGAAGCGGCAGAGAAAGTGAAAGTGAGAAGGAGAAGTTTCTAACTGGAGCGAGCTGAGAGAGTGTGTGTGTTTTTTTTTTTCGTTTTGCGTGAGTATTTTTATGTTAAGAGACGGAGAGTGATTCTTTTAAAATTAATTACACGGTGGTTGCAAACAAAGTTGCAAATTGCAACCGATGGACCCATGGTGACTAACAGAGGTTGATAAAATGCCCTGTTCTTGTAGTGTTATTCCTAGCTTACATATTTTTGCTCTTGGCTAAGAAATTTTTTCCACTCTCACTAAGAAAAGTGAAAAGGAATTTATTATCAGTGGCATTAAAGATATGAAAATTTGATATACTTTTTTAAAACCACGCCTATAATTATTATTCGAATTCAAAAAAGTATTAACTTAATAAGGGTGTTTGTGGAAAAAGTAATTAAATAATATTGAAAATTGAAGTAGGGTCTTATAAATAGGACCAAAATAAAAACCTAAAAAGATCTTATAAATAGGACCTGAAAAAATATGTTATAAGAGGGTGGGGGTTCTTATTTGAATGAATCATTGGTTTTGAATAGGGTAACAAATATGTTATTAGAGAGATTGGGGGTTAAATTATTTCTTTTCTGTGTTTTTTGGTTGTAGTAAGAGTTTAGCTAGAAGTAATTTTCTTAATTCTTAGCTTTTTTAATGAAAAGTTTTTTTATACAGAAAATCTTGCAAAGCTTCCAAAAAATGGAAATTAAAAAACAACATAAGTCTCAAATCTTTTTTATTTTTCGAAAAAATAAAAAAATTATATTTTTTTAATGATTTTAAATCACATTTAACTTCTTAACAAGTGCATTACTTGTCAGCATTATTTTTCTTTAAAAAAAAAAAATAGGTTTAGGAATGTTTTTTATTGCCCATTATGATAGGCGTGCTTGTCCTTTGAAGATTAGGAGAAAGTGCTGCCAATTGCCATGCTAGAAAATGAAATTTTCCACACTTTGGAATATTTGAAGTTTGATAAATTAGTGTGTAACGAATCTCCCACCGCCCCTAGTCCCCTACATTGCTTTTAATTAAGTTAACCAAGCCCTTACAACCTAATCAAATAGTAAAGCATAACTATTACTCCTAATACGGAGTACTGCCTATTAATTTACTGATGGAATAGGTTCCATATGTTAATTATGGCCATTAATTTAAGGGTCTCGCTAAAATTATGGCCATTAATTTAAGGGTTTTGCTAATCCAACCCTAAGAATACTTGTTAAGATTATTTTAAAAGGAAAAATAATCATAAGTTATTACGTAGTATTATTTTTTTTCGAGAGTCTTAAAAAAATACATTTTTCAATATTTTGTATTTACATTTACTCCCTCCGTCCCTAATTATAAGGTTCTCTTAACACTTTTATTTTGTTCCTATTTATAAGACCTTTTATCAATTTTCAATGAGCATTAATTTTTTTTTTCACAAACACCCATATTTATTTAACACTTTTTAGATTCCCAATAATATTAATATTGGTAATTTTGAAAATACATATCAAAAGTTCACATTTCCAATACAATTAACTAAATTATTCCACTTTCTTAATGGATGTGAAATCTCCCGAAAGGACCTTATAATTAGGAACGGAGGTAGTAGTTACTTATCAAGTATCATGAAGTGTCCTTAACATTTGCCATTAATTTAAATTAAGTGTGTTGAGTCAACCGCACTTGCTGCTGCTTTCCACTAGTAACAAGTCCTAAAATTTTTATAAAAAATTACAAGTTATCAATGTAGAATTGATGATAAAATTCCATTTTAAAGTATATATAGAATGTGCTATATAGGACATAGGTTAACAAGCAACTCTAGAAGTTAATGGAAAAATATTAACTGGATTTGTATGTGAATTTTAATTTCTTTATGAGGAAGATTCTACATGGATATAAAGTATTAATGTTTGTTTTACCTTTTTTTTTTTTTTTTTTTGTTAATAACGGGGTTAATAAGGCCGATATTTCATTTCAATATGAGGATGGTAACTGTACGTATTAATTTCACTTTGCTAACTTTCTGCTCACCTAGTTTCAAAGGTGCATTTCAACTTGTAGACTGCACTACTGGGTTACATAATGCTTTGAAGCGTCTAATTTCTAATCATGATCAAGCTGCATGTTAAGGGCCAAAATTTCTACGTGACATCATAAAATCAAGTCAAAAAGGATTACTTACTCTCTTGATCTTTCCAGCTTGAAACTGATTTCTTACGCTACTTTTTTGTTTTTGTTACTTATCCTTTTTTTGTTGACTGGAATCACTGGATAATCTCAGTGGCTAACGTAATATAAGGTGATTCCCAAATTAACGTGAGCCAACTGATTTTATATATTTTTTTAACACAAACAATAAAAAGGGTAAATAGAGATTAAAAAAACGATATTTAAAGATCTAAATTCAACATCAGCATTTTACACTTACCTGCAAAAGGCATTATTCTTGCAATAAAAATTATTTTTGGTTTTTCAAGTCATGTTTGAGAGAGAACCTTGAATAATGCTTGTCACATGTATTTTGTGATTAATTAATCTTTAGATTTTGAGGTTTGAATAAATTTTAGTTTTGGAATAGAAACAACATATACATCTATGTGGTACAAATTCAAATGTAAAAAAAGAAGTTTCGCATTTTTTTTTTTTTAAAAAAAAGAAAAACCTCACACATTTAAGTGAAATGAGTCAAGATAGTAAAGCCAGCTTCTTCCTTTTTCAAAAAATAAATCAAAAGTAATTTTATTGGAACAAAAAGTTAACTTTAGAACAAGAACAAACCTCTCAACCCAAATGAGTTTGGCCTATTGGAACCATACTAGGACCATAAGGATATTGAGAACCCATAAGACCATAAGGTCAGAGACTCGAATCCTTGTGAAAAACATCCCTTGGAAAGGCACCCTACCCATGTTGTTCCAGGTGTCGGGACTGTGAAGTTCCCCTCCACACTTTTCTTGACTAGAGCGGAGAACAAGAACAAACCTCTCAAATGAGTAAAAACTATCCAACAAAATAGATAATCAGATAAGCTCAACAAATGTACCCAAAGAGGACTATTATAAGAAGAATCTCAACCAAAAAGAGTTTTCCATGTTCAAAACAGCCTGATTAAAAAACCAGCCACCAATATAATCTCTGTAGCATACTTTCTTAAACAAAAAATTATCTTTGCCATTTTATCCAAAAAAAAAAAATTATCTTTGGCAAAAAATTATCAACTCAATTTATCGAAAACTTATTTATTATATGATTCATGATTGATGATCTCAATCTCATCTAATTTGTTGATTTAGAATATTTTAGAAGAGATTACATAAATAAATTCCTAATCAATGCATGATTTGAATGAGACAGATACGATTTATTTGAATCATGCAATAATTTTTTTGAAAAAAAAAAAATAACAAACACAAAACAGTGGCAAATTAGGCAAGCAATTGAGGTTTTACCATGGAATCCCTCTGAATTTAATACGATTTCAATTATGAGTCAACATGCGTTGTCTTATAATGTGCTACTGCCTACTAGTAATATCATTTGTTTTTTATTGGCAAAAAATATTAAATTATCATAACATATTTAAAAGTTTAATATGTGTGCACCAACAGTGTAAAGTTTTTTACACTGTCAATATATCATTCATCATTCATTTGCATTTCTTTTATTTAGAAGTCAATAACAATAATCCTTGGATGGTGGATAATATGCTGACCGTATAAAAAACATTTACACTATTAATGTATAATATGTATATTTAATCAAATTTTTATTTTTTTAGACCATTGGAAAAAAAAATGCTCATACACTTCTTGGGGTGACATATGCTCCCCTCGATTATAAGAGGGGGCCAAAACCAAAAATCCTAAAAGTGGGTATCACCGCGAAAGACCACAAACACTTGCACACGTTGCTGCCAGATGAATATGGGATCTATAATTACTTCAAATTAAATACTCATCTTTACTAATACAGTTGTTATTAATTACAGGAAGATACTCGTAAAACTTTTTAAAGATAAATTGGACAATCAAACGCGTAGCAGTTGTGTAAAATCTGTCGTTAATTAATTAATAGAAAAATGAATTTGAATCTGCGCAGATGGTATGAATTGTCAACCCAAAAAAATAAAGGCAGGTGATGGTGCCAAAACGGTCCCAACCACTGACACAAAATGACTACAAAGTTGACATGTATGCAATAGGATGCAAATATTAATGTATTCAA
The DNA here is from genome assembly GCA_037953625.1 of Crotalaria pallida. Taxonomy (NCBI): domain Eukaryota; kingdom Viridiplantae; phylum Streptophyta; class Magnoliopsida; order Fabales; family Fabaceae; genus Crotalaria; species Crotalaria pallida. The sequence goes on along the minus strand of CM075651.1, from coordinate 155,141,688 downwards.
AAATGTTTTTAATCAAAGTTTATGCATTAAACTTGATCAACATTTTATAAATTAAAGAAGGAAGTCGAGTTAATAAAAAAATACTACATTATAGGGCTCATAATTTTTTTCGTCAAAAATGTTTTTTAGGCAAAATGTTTGATAAAATAAAATAAAATTTTTACAGTTGTCAAAAATAAACTCAACATTCGCGTTTTATACCTCACAATTTTATCAACTAAATTTTTTAATATTCTTCAAAAGGATGTTGCTCTCTTTAATTGATGAAGTAGTACAAATTAAAAGGTCAAATTACGTAATTTAGTCTAGGTTTCGGTATACAGCGCAGACAGTGCACAAAGCAGGCGAGAATGGCAAACCATTTATTCAAGACGGTTCAACACTTCAACTTATTTCTAGCCAAAATCTTGGTCACACTAGCTCGCATGACAGGGGTCTCATTATGAAGTTGACCTTATTTTGACCGAGTGTAGTACTTTTAAGTCTTGAGACATAGGAGTAGTACTTGAGTTTGTTGTGTCTATGCAATAATAACTTAATATTTCTATCATGCAATTAAATTGAGATAGTGACACAACAATTCTTTAATAAAATTAATGGTTGAGTGATAAATTATTCAATTTTGATTATTAGATTATGACATGTATATTTTATTAAATGACTTGTCAATTGACTATTGGTTTATTACTTAGTGAATTATTGTACTGTTATCTTAATTTTAATTGTATAGAAATAGTGCCTTTATATCTTTTTTCAGTTGCTCAAGATCAAAAATAACATAATTAAATGAGAAAAAAATCAAATTTTTTAGTATTATTTATAAATCACATTTAATCGAAATATACTGACCAAAGTAAATAATTAATTTCTTGTTTTTAACAAAAAAAATTATTAATTTTACATTTTTATCCATTTGACTTAAACTACTCCTTTTATGAGAAATTAAACTTAATTAATTAGAAAATTCATCTCATAAAAATAGTTTAGGAAAAAAAATTAAATGTCTCCTTAAAAATATAAAATGATCTACATGTAGAAACATATAATTTTTCTAGAATATAACCTATATATAAAATGGAGATAGAATTATATGACATAAAACATAGGAATCGGGGTTCAAACCTAATAACGACGCAAAATTTACCTATTAAAAATAGTTAAACTCGTTTACCAAAAAAAAAAAAGAAAAGTTAAACTCAAAAGTAGTGGTGAGGGGATGGAATAAAATAACTGAGATTCCTTCCACATTTACGAATCAGCAAAGTTAAGAACCATATCAAACCTTAATCATAATCATAACAAATGTTAACCGTGAGATGCTTTTACTATTACTGTATTAATGTGAAGTTTAATTTTTCCTAACTCTGATATGGGCATTCGAAAGTATTACATATTTTTCTCTTTAATTTTCTTTAATTCTTCAGTTTCTCAGTGAGAATCTTTCAAAGCAAGAGGATGTAGTGTGCGGTGCAAATATTTTTAGGACAAAGGAGTTGTTATTTTTAAAATGATAATCCGCATAGAAGAAACGTGTTTGCCAAAGAACCTAAGGTATAATAATAAGATTAACTCTCCAATTTCTTTTTCATATATCGCTCGAACTCAAGTGGTGGCTGCTTAATGGAAAATATACATGTACGTACCACATGAATTGGATGGTTAATAATTTGATTAAAAAATTTGGATCAACCAAATACACGCTAAATTTATCTCTATTTAGTGAGGTCTTATCAACAAAATAATGCCAAGTTATATGGCTGTTAAGCACAACAATCAACTACTAGTCAAGATAAACATTAAAAAAAAAAAAAAAAAAACACAGTTTTTGCATTAAAGGGACCTATGAGCTGCTGCCAGGGTAATTTTACTTTTACACATATCGTATTCCGCGTTCATGACTCATCATCTAAAAATTTCCTAAATATAAAGAAGACGATCAATCAACCGATTAATTTGAGATTTTTTTTGTCTTATTATTATGGACATTCTTTCTTTCAACGTATCGGTAACCTAGTAAGTATTCTATCCGACTCGAATTATAAGCAAATTCAACCACTTTTACGTTTATTAAGAAGGTTAGTTGATTGTATTTAATTTTCTCAAATTTATAAAAAAAAATTGAGGTATTTTAGGAAAATAGTATTTGGAATGAAACAAAAAATTAATTAAGATTACAATTTTCTATAGATGTTTTAAGAAAGTGACATTGAGAATGAAACCGAATTTAATAAAGTTAGTTAATTTTGCTTATATTTTATATAAACCAAGAGAATTATGTTTTTTGTTGCTTATAATTCGAGCCGGAGAGAGTACTTTGTTTCAAAGATATGGAGTACTCCTTCCGGCTCGAATTATAAGCAACAAAAAACATATTTTTCTTGGTTTAAAATATAAGCAAAATTAAATAACTTTATTAGATTTTGTTTCATTCCCAACGACACTTTCCTAAAACATCTCTAGAAAATTGTTATCTTATTTAATTTTTGTTTCATTCACAATACTACTTTCCTAAAAGACCTCTATTTTTTTTTATAAATTTGAGAAAATTAAATACAATCAACTAACCTCCTTACTAAACATAAAAGTAGTTAGATTTGCTTATAATTTGAGCCGGAAGGAGTATATTTTAAAGTTATGCATAAAAATTAAGAAATAATTAAATAAGAAAAATTTGAGATATTTTGATTTCAATATGTTTATGTAATCATTAAGGGAGAAAAAAAATTATAAAATGTGATAAATAAGAGTATAATTACAATACTAATTATATACTGAATAAAAAAACAATTTAAAACATAAAAAAAAGCATTAAAAAAAATAATAATGCATGCGAAACGGGGTGAATAATTTTGAATTGAAGGTTCCTCTTCCACCACAATCCACGTCCTGATAATGTGGCCTAACTTGGGGGCTTGGGGCCCCTTCCTCTACAAAACCAATGAGTGAGCCATGTACGTGCAATCATGCACGGGAAAAGCTAAACAATTTTTGATTAAGATAACCTATAAAAATGTCCTTACCATAACGCAATAATTGAAGATCATGCTCCCTCCAACTCGAATTATAAATAACAAAAAACATACTTCATCCATTTCATATGTAATGTTGTTTTAGCATTTGTACCATGTTTCATAAGTCATGTTCTTTTATAAACTCAATACATAATTAATGCTATTTTTCCAAACACACCCCTATTTATTACACTCTCTTTTCCACTTCCAATATTTTTGTCTCTCTTCAATAATGATTATATAGGGGCATTATAATCAAAATACAACAAATTATTACATCATTTAACCATTTATTAAAACTTGTGCATAATCTTAAAACACACTACATGAAACGGAGGAAGTACTTCTCTTGGTTTAAAATATAAGCAAAATTAACTAAATTTATTAAATTTTGTTCCATTCCCAATGTCACTTTCCTAAAACATCTCTAGAAAATTGTAATCTTAATTAATTTTTGTTTCATTCTCAATACTACTTTCCTAAAATACCTCTATTTTTTTATAAATTTGAGAAAATTAAATTCAATCAACTAACCTCCTTAATAACCGTAAAAGTGGTTAAATTTACTTATAATTTGAGCATGAGAGAGTAATTATTCATAAAATCTCAGGGTAGCGAATTAATGATAGCCAAGAAAAATAAGAAAAGTCATGCAGAATATGCAACGTACAACAGTTGCTTTATCACGAAAGAGTAATATTTTTGTTTACATTTCTTATTAGCTACATCCATTTTTTTAATTTTTTAATTTAAAACAAAAGTTTGTTGATGAAGTAAACAAAAGTTTAAGCCTAAACCCTAAATGTGAATGCGCATAAAAAAAATATGGGAGATTATCGTCTTCCAATAATTAAAATGTTTGAAAATAGATCTTAACACTTCGATAAATACTTTCTAAAGATACTTATAAGAACTAAAATTTGTTATAATCGGAAATCATAAGTCCTAAATATCACACAAACTCTCTAATAATTGTCTAACATAGCTAACATTTTATTTAATACGAGTTTTTATGTCTTGCATACTTACGAATTTATTTGATAGGGAATCACTTCCCTTCCTCCCTCCTTATTTAGTAAGCAAAATCTATTAATGTAGTTCTACCACCAAAAAAAAAAAATCAATACATTCCACTTCACTCAATTAACTAGAGTTAGCTAGCGAGATGAAATGACGTTGATAAGAAAAGTCTTGGATTTAAGTCGAGAATATTTTTCAAGACTTGGATCTATAGTCTTGGATTTATTAATATTTTTTTTTTTTGGTGAACAAACTGGAGGGAACTGTACCAGCACCTGAAGCAACATGGGTAGAGTGCCTCCCCGAGGGATATTCTCCACAAGGATTCGAGCCTTAGATCTATTAATATATATTTTAGTCATTTAATGATATATATATATATATATATATATATATATATATATATATTCTCATTTTACATGTACAGTATTAAGCACTTGGTTCAGTATTACCTAATTAATCAATATTTGGTCCAACATAGTGATTATAAGCACCAATTATTTGGCTCTTGTTTACTAAATGAAAGCTCGAATGGCTTATTACTACTTCCTCTTGCTTGTTCTTCTTGCTGCAGCTAGAATTTCTGAAGCAGAAGCGAAAAATAAGCTGTCAACAAGCTTTTACTCCTGCAGCTGCCCGAAGCTGTTGACTATAGTAAAGAAAGGAGTCACAAAAGCCATTACAAATGAAGCACGCATAGGAGCTTCCATACTCCGATTGCATTTTCATGACTGCTTTGTAAATGTGAGTATTTAAAAATTAAGTAGGCTTCACTAAACCTTTTTCTTTCTTCCTTGTCACTTAAGTTACACTTCAAGTTGTCTTTTAAAAACTATGAACAGGGTTGTGATGCATCGATTCTGTTGGATGACACGAGCAGCTTCATAGGAGAGCAAACCGCAGCGGCTAACAATAATTCAGCAAGAGGATTCAATGTGATTAAGGATATTAAAGCAAATGTGGAGAAGGAATGCCCTGGGGTGGTGTCATGTGCTGATATTCTTGCTCTAGCTGCTCAATACTCTGTTGTTTCTGTAATACTCTATTATCCTACTAAATGTTACTATCAAGTATCAATCATGGTCCTTTAAAGCTTGAATAACTAGTACTTTAGTACTTACTATCTTTTTATGAAAAAAATCAACATTTGCACTTTGCAGTTAGGGGGCCCTTCGTGGGAAGTAGGGTTGGGAAGAAGAGATACCACCACTGCAAGCAAAAGTGATGCTAATAACTCCATTCCCGGGCCCTTCCTCAGTCTAAGTGCTCTCATAAAGAATTTTGCTAACCAAGGGCTCTCGGTGAAAGACTTGGTAGCTCTTTCAGGTACAACAGTAATAATTGAAATATCAGCTAACCTAAATGCTTTACCAGGAACAATTCTAGGCTGTGCAAGAATTCTAACCATTTATTGCTCAAAAAAAATGAACACCACTCTTTTGTTCCAAAGTTGTGATTGGAACTTGGAAGCATACATGTACTGCTGCATAACATGATGGTGTGATGATTTTAAATAAATGGAAGGATCTGATTCAATTTTGATATGCCAAAAGTGTTTGAAATTAACTCAAGTAACTTTGAATAACAGGGGCACATACCATTGGCCTAGCAAGTTGCAGAACTTTCCGAGGGCACATCTACAATGACTCCAACATAGATGCCTCCTATGCCAAGTTCCTGCAGAGCAAGTGCAGCAGAAGTGGAAATGATGTACACGAACCCCTTGATCACCAGACTCCAGTACACTTCGATAATCTGTACTACAAAAATTTGGTGAGTAGAAAGGCTCTTCTCCATTCTGACCAGGAGCTGTTCAATGGCAGTTTTACCGACAATCTAGTGAAGAAATATGCTACCAATACAGCTGCATTCTTTAAAGATTTTTCCCGGGGTATGGTGAAATTGAGCAGTATCAAGCCTCTCACAGGAAGCAAGGGGCAGATTAGAATAAATTGTGAGAAAGTCAATTGAATATTGGCAAGTGATGTAATATGTTCAATTACCCATTTTTCTTTCCAAAACTATATCTAATGATAGATCCTTGCGACCTGGTTTGGCATCAATAAACCACCTGATTGATATGCATATGCCAAGTTTCTCATCAGTCCAACTACGGTATAAAATTAGCATAGCCAGCAAGCAAATCCCATCCACATGAACAACAAATGACATAAGAATATCAGCATCTATGTCAGTATCAATATTTAAGTTGATTCTGTTCGTTATGAGAAATTTTACATCTCTTAGCAACAGCAAGATAATGTTTCTGAGGAATCATGAGTTTAAAACAAAGCAAAGCATTTAAAATCACTATTACATGAACTGCAAGAATACTACCACACCCCAACTAGAATTTTACAAGTAAATAAGAGATATTTAAGGACAGTCAACATGTAAGTGTTACAATTTTACCTTTTTGTTGTTCCCATTAGACTATTACAGAGATTATCACAAACTTACATTTATATATTTGGTTAGAGAGGAGAAAGTTACATCAATGTGAACTATAATATGACAACTAGTCAACTATACAGCCAACCAAAACAAAGAAGTTTAAAAGCCTCTAGCTATACTAGTATTATATCTCTTTGACTTAGTCCAGCTCATCAGCAGACCCAACCTCCTCCTCTGACAGTTCAAACTCGTCAATTTCTTTAAAGTAGGCGTTTTGTTTTTCAATAAAATCTTGCAGCACCGGATCCTTTAACACATCTTGCCCAGACGACACAGAACGATGCTTCTGAAAAAGCAAATAATTCAGCAAAATACCTATTGTGTCATTATTGAGCGTATAATTGAGAAATAAGCACACAAAATCCATGCCTGGAAATTCAAGCATGATTGGTACACAAGATTTCACCCAAAAAAAAAAAGAAGAAGAAGAGATGTTACAGGCAGGTGGAAACAGAAGTATATTAAGCTAAAAAGTACTGAAAAATGTCATATTGTACCTCTACAGTCTACACATTATCAATTAGTTCAAAGATTTTACTAGGCCAATGAACAAAGGAAATCTGAATATTTAGAAATCACATGAACCGCCTGATATTGAAATTTGATCAACAGTTATACACTTGTACTAACTAAAATACTAAGAGTGGCTGAGTGCACAGAGTTCCCAGTACTCTGATGTTTGAAGGGGGAGAAATATATGCAGTGTAATCCCCCAATGGGTGGATAAGCTGTGTGTGCGTCTAGATCAAAAGCCAACAGCCTTACCATTGCGTCAAGGTTCACTCTTTACATTAATTCAAATAAAATCCCTTCAATATTTTAACAAATAGTCAATTAAACAGACCTTCCTTAATCTAAAATTTTCTGCATAATATTTTTTGGTAGAAAAAGAAATATTGTCAGAAGAGAAGGGAAAATAATAGAAGAAGATGATAAGAAATCCTCAAAAGAGCAAAAGATACACATAAAATCTACGCAAGGGGTCATGCAACAAAGCATACCAATCTCTCTGCATATCTCTAATTACAGCATAATTTAATCGGATTTTAAGCGTTAAGGGCGATATATGCAAAATTGTAAAATGTAAACATAACAAATTTAAAGATCAATCATGTAGAAATTCGCACCCCTGCTGCCGCTAGACAAGCAGGAATACTCATCTTATACTAAGAAAGGGCGGCCCAATGCACGAGGCTACCACCTAGTGGGGTCTAGGGAGGGTTGATGTACGCAATGTACGCAACCTTACACTCGCCAGCGGAGCTCCAGGTCACAAGGCAAGCAACCTTATCGGCTTATACAATGAATACTCATCTTATACAGTAAATATAAAATCCATGAAAACTGGATATTGCAATTTTCAACATGGACGATTTCAAAAAAGGTAATGTGTTTGTTATAAGCAAAATCAACATCTATACATTCAGAGGAGCTTGGAGTTCAAAATAAAACCACAGAAACTCAGGAACATATTGTTAAATTTATATACCTTTGTTAACGGAACTGTCAATGCCTTGGCCTTAGGTAAATTTACACCTTCAACCCTACCACTTCTCTTCCTGTTTTGCATGGCAAATATACATACATGACAAATTACTATATGGTAAAAATTTTCAGAAAAAGACAATAAAAGTAACAATCATACTCGGTTCCAACAACTAAGATCATATATTATGGGTTTATCCAACCAAAACATAGATATCACCAAAGGAATAAAAGAAACACGAATTTCAAAGGTATGATGCATTCTAATGGCAAAGTGAGACAGAAGTGAAACAACAAGGGATAAATTTCGAATAGGTAATCTCTTCAGGAAAGCTTCCTATCACATATACTTCCTCAATTGAAAGACACAGCGAGACTTTATGAGTGTTAGCCCAATATCTACACACCTAATAATGTCCACCAGATGTTTCAAACTTCAAAGGACTCCAAATCCATCGTAAGCTTAGCATTTTCTTTTCACTTCAACTGTTCCCTGAATTTCAAACAGCTCTCTTCTATTTCCACTTTTATCATTGTTTATTTATTTCTTGAACTTAATACGAATTCCAGAGGAACGCTTTGGTAGTAAAGTTTGATACATGAACAGAACAATATAGATGGATCGATGGAATATAATAGGAAGGAACAGAAGACTGGTTCTATGACGTTCTTGGTGGTTCCACCTTTTTTTAGGAGTGGTTCCACCCATTTGAGAGGAACCAAAATATCTCAGATTTAACTCCACACCCTGTTACACTATTTATAAAATTGGTTCTGCTATGGTTTAGGAATCGAAAAAGAGTAAACTTCTATGGGAAGACCAAACTAAATACATAAATTCTTAATTATACCACTCCCCTATAAAAAAAATTACTCTACCAGCTCAATCGAAAATCAGTTATACATCAAACGAAGAATAAAACCCATATGTTATGTCTTGCCTGCTTCAAACATATCAACCAAATGTTACCTAACTATCACAATGTTAAACAGAGAGATAATTACCAAGTATTAGAAATCTTCAGAGAGGGTGCGCTACTGACAGGAATAGCTACTGCTTTCCCTTTATCCTTTCTTTGATTCGAAGCACGCCGCCTCCGACTGTATTTTATTGAAATAGACTTTGAAGATTCAACATCACTAGTCTCTGAAATCAAAACATGAAAAATTATTATTATTGAAATAGACTTTGAAGATTCAACATCACTATTACTATTACTACTACTAGTACTATTACTATTACTATTACTACTTCCACATGTAAGCAGAGACTAATAAAATCAGTAATCACCCACACTATAAAATTGTTCAGCTCAAACGCAAACTAAAATCTCATTATAATGAGAACACAAGAAATGCACTATAGTAGCAACATAATATGCCTATAACTCGAAAACTAAACTAAAATCTCACTTGAATTGGTAAATCCTGAAATAAGATAAGCAGCCCTTTATACAACTTGGAAGAGAGAAGAATTGAAGTACCTTGAAGAGATGAGGATTTGAGGGAAGGAGTAGAAAAAAGTGGTGAAGGAGGAGAACTAGAGTTTGAAGGAGTATTGAGAGTGGTGGAAGTGGTTGTAGAAGTGATGCGTTTTGCAGAAGTTTTATTGTAAGAAGAAGGTAATGTGTTAGGTTTGATTGGCAAGGAGGAAGAGGAAAGGGAATGGGAAGTGTTGGTGCAATCAGTAAGAGGTCTTCTTTTGGGTGTGTGTCTTGTTGGGTCTGATCCTGCTGTTCGGTTGTGTGATTGTGTGTTCCCATTGATGTGCTGAAGATGACGTGGAGAAGCGAGAGTTGGAACTGAAACCTGAACATGTGAAGCTTCTTCTGTAAGCTGTCTCTGCAAAGGAGAATGAGAATTTCAGAAAAGATTGGTGTTTGTTAAATAAACAAATCAACATCCATATAGGCAGAGGAGTTTGAAGTTCAAAATAAAACCACAAAAACTCAGGAACACAATATTAACTTTATATACCTTTCTTAAAGGAACTGTCAATGCCTTGGTCGTAGGTACACTAGCACCTTCAGCGCTGCCACTTTTGTCCCTGTTTTGCATGAGAAAGGAACATACATGACAAATTATTATATGGTGGACCTGTTCAGAAAGAGACAATAAAACTAACAATCATATAGGCAAGAGATATTATGGGTCTATCCAAACATAATGTAGAAATCACCAAAGGAATGAACGAAACAGGTAATTCAAGGAAATGATGCATTCTAAAGGGATAAACATTGAATCAGTAATCTCTTAAGTAAAGCTTCCCATCACATATACGGATGTACTTGCACAAATGAAAGAAGCTGAAAGACTTTCTTTTAAGTGTTCATTGTTGAATCAATACCTACACATCTGATAACATCCATCAGAATTTATTCAAAGGACTTCACATACATCATTAGCTTAGCATTTGGATTTCATTTCCACAGTTCCCTGAATTTCAAACAGCTCTAGCCTATTTTCCCCTTTAATCATTGTTTTTCTCAAGTTAAGTTTCATCTACTGTAATTCTAACATATCGTACCTATCTATCGCAACTTAAAACAAAGAGTTATAATTACCAATTATTAGAGATCTTCGTACTGGCTGCGCTACCGAAAAGAATGTCAACCGCTTTCCCTTTATCTTTTATTCGAGTTGACGCACGTCTCTGGCTGTCCCTTATCGAATTAGGCTCAGGAGCTTCAACATCAATAGACCCTGAAATCAAAACATGAAAACTTAAAATAAATTTTTTTTTTTTAAAAAAAAAAAAGGTGCTAATGACGCATACTATATAATTAACTGTTCAGCTCAAAACTAAACTAAAGTAAATTGAAATTTCATTCGAATTTGTAAATTATGAAATAAGAAAAGAAGCAATTAAAACAAAGTGAAGTACCTTGAAGAAGAGGAGGCGTAGAAAGAAGCGGCGAAGGAGGAGAACTGCTAGGGTTCGAAGGAGTGGTAGTTGAGATTCGTTTGGCGGGAGTTTTAATGAAAGAAGAAGAAGGATAAGAAGAACGAAGAAGTTTAAGTTGGGAAGGATTGATAGGGAGGGAGGAAGAAGAAAGGGAGTTGAAAGAGTTGGTGAAATCGGAGAAAGGTTCTCTTTGGCGTTTGAGAACGCGTGACGTTGGGTCTGGTTCCATTGTTGTTAGGTAGTGTGGGTCGTTGTTTCCCATTGAAGAATGAAGAGAGCTATGGAATATGAATATGAAATTGTGAATGAGTGGAGAAGCTTCTTCGCTGTAATCTGTGTTTTTGCGATGAGGAAGAAGAAAAAGTGGAGGCAAGAGTGGGAAGGAAGCTTTTTCAATAAAATTCATTTTTTTATTAAAAGAAACGTGTACTCCTACTTTTAAGCCCGTAATAATATTCACAATATGGGCTACAGCCTACAATAGTCAGTAAATCAATTATCAGTTTTAGATTACTTTAAAAAAAATTAGGGATCCAGTTTTTTAACCTCTTGAGTTAATACTTGACCCCAAAAATAACTTTTTTATTAAAATATTCTTCTATATGTATATTTTTTTTTCTTTTTTATGCTTTGTATGCTTAAGAGTGATTGCACGAATTTTAAATTTATATACACGCTAATTTCTTAGAATACAAATTACAAAAAAAAATTCTCAATACATTTTGGGGTTCAGTGTATATATAATTTTAAAATTCGTATAAACACTTAAGGGTGTGCGTAAAACGTCAGTGTATAAAGTAAAAAAAATACTAATATTTCAAGAAGTCAGCGTATGTATAATTTTAAAACTCATACACCAAGCCCTAAGTGTATAAAGGTTAAAAAAGAAAAATAAAATAATACATGAGAGCATTTTAGGAAAAAATTAAATTTTGGAATCAAGTATTAATTAGAAGGTAAAAAAACTACTCCCTCTGGTCCATATTATAAGCACCATTTTTGTGAGAGAGAAATGGTGCTTATAATATGGATCGGAGGGAGTATATCCCACACAAATTATCCAACGAGGTCCATTAAAAAAATAGACATATATGAAAGTCACCTTGGGGGCTGAAGAATTTGCTGATGTTAAAGAATTGCAACAGATACGTATTTCTTGTGGTAGTGGCTATTGTTGGATCCGTTGATATGGTGACCAGAGCTTAACAAGTGGTTGATGCAATGATGGAGATGGAAAGGTTATGTTGTTGATTTGGGCATGGACAAGTTTCGCACCAATGGCTGGAGGGTTGAGGATCATGAGTGACGGTGTTGCTGACACCACAATTAGTGTGATTTTGTCTTCAATGCAACAGTGGCTCTATGGTGCGTTTGTGGTTTTGTGGTGAAAGAAATAAATGAAAGGAATGGTTGAGGGGGTTAGGGTCGGCTGGTATGCTCCGAGAGAGGGAATTGAGGGAGGGTGGGAGAGAAATTAAAGAAAATAAAGAGTTTTATTCACTGGCTCTCATTTTTTTCGCCTTATACAAGACGGTAGTGCATTTTTCCGCCTTATACAAGGCGGTAGTGTAAATTATCAGTTTTTTTCGCCTCTTTCTAGGCGGAAAAATGATAATTTTGCACGTCCGCTTTGTATAAGGCGGAAAAAGTATGATAATTTTACACTACCGCCTTGTATAAGGCAGAAAAATGTACTTCCGCCTTGTATAAGGCGGAAAAAATGGGGGTCAATGAGTAAACAAAGGGATTCAAAAAGTAACACTCAAAATAAAAGGGGAAGAATAAGAAATCGAATGGTAATCTTGAAAATTTTGAAATTCAAATTCAAATTTTGGGGTTCATATATCAAAACTCCTCTTTATGAGCTTAAGAACACACACTTAAATGTTGAAGTTTTCTTGCAAATCAAAAAGCATGTAATATTATCCACGAGCTGTTGGTGCAGTGGTGTCAAGGGCTACACTTAGTAAAAAATCACGATTCGATCCCTCGTAACAATGTTGGGAGAGAAATAAAACATTAATCCTGGAACTCTCGAACTGTATTAGTCAGTCCAGTGGGGCGGATACCAGGTGCAAACAAAAAAAACGTCTAACATCTATTCTCATGTTAAAAATTTTATAAGTGAAAAAATTATGTTTATCTTCTGCCTTTGACAAAAATTGTCTGGTTATTCTGCATAAGGCAAGGTAACACACAGTTAAGTCTATTACATAAAATCTTAGTAATGCATTTATAGACAGAATTACAGCATGCTATAAGCCTAAAGTCCTTAACATTGCAAGGACTCTCAACCTTAGGAATCAAAACCAAACTAGTTTGGTTAATCTCCCTCAACATTCTACCAGAGTGAAAGAACTCCTTAACCGCTGCACAGATATCATTACCAACAACCTCCCAGACTTTCTTGACAAAACCTGAGCCATACCTATCTGGACCTGGCGACTTATCGTGATGAATAGAGAAAATTGTTGTCCTAACTTCCTCATCCGTGATTGGCCTGATAAGACTTAATTGATGATCCTGTCTAAGATAGCACCTTCTCTGATAACACTTTGATCCATAGCCCAAGCACCATACTCAGCTGTAAATAGGGTTCTGTAATAGTCCACAAAAGCATTACAAATATCATTCTGATCCGTAACCACAGCACCCTGATCATTCACAATTCTCAAGATCATGTTCCTATACTACCTCTGCTTGATAGAATAATGGAAGAGTCTAGAATTCTGGTCACCTTCGTTCAACCAAGTCAACTTCGCCTTTTGTCTAAGAAATTAAAGGAAAAAGCTGTCTGACTCATCACCTCATACTGCATGAGAATATCCTCTTCTTCAGCCTGCAAAACCACATCACATGGCCTAGAAATCAACTCTGTCTGAATGCACTGTAATATATCTCTGAGCTCAATCTCCCTCTTATCAATGTTGGCAAACGCCTCCTTATTAAGATTCGAAAGAGGTTTCCTCAAGAGACGAAGCTTACTACACGCCTTATACATGTTACTGCCATCACACTGCATGAACAATCTTCTCAAAATCCCTGTGCTCTGCCCACATGTTAAAGAATTTGAAACCAGATCTTCTAGGTTGAGCACCAAGACCCAAGTCTATGAGAATAGGAGAGTGATCAGACACCCCTGGAACAAGGAACTCTGTTTTAACATTCGGCCACTGCATGCACCAATAATCATTCACGAGAGCACGACCCAGCTTACAATAAATTCTATCCTGTTGGTCCTGCTTGTTGCACCGGGTATAGTAACAACCTCTGTACCTCATATCCAACAATTGACAAGTATGGACACAATCATTAAAATCAGATAATAAGGTAACATCCACAGGCACGCACATCTCCAAGTTTCTCATTATCAGAAAGGTAACTATTAAAGTCCCCTAACACAATCCAGGGGATTTGAATAAAGGCATGGATCCCTTTCAAAACACTCCACAACTCTTTCCTGTGCTCATGATCATTTAAGGCATAAACAAATGTAGCATAAAAAAACATCATTAGAATGCCTAACCTTCACATAACATAGAATATACTGATCAGACCCGATGATAATCTCAACATCAAACATAAAATCATTAGAATGAACATTGTGCTGATGTTTTCTTTGAGACACACAGTTTACAAATTGTTAAATTTTATCTTATCATTTTTTTTATTATATTTTTATGTTCTCAAAATATTATATCACTCTATCCGTCTTAGACCATCACATTACTCCTAATTTTTATCAATAACAATTTGACACTTGATAAAATCAAATTAAAAGTGATTAAGAAAGACAAAAAGTAAAAAATAAAAAAAATTGGCATGCAATTTTATTCACCTTCAAATTAACATTAATCAAAATTACGAATGACTTAATAGTTTAACAACAACTAATAATTTTATTTTAAAAAAAAAATAAAAATTCTAAACCATGTACTAAAGTCACTCGAATTCCTTTCACTTGAAATAATGGGATCATTATGGAGTCAAGCACTAGGCATAGAGCGAACTATTCTTTGGCATGTTACTGAAGAAATAATGGGATCACTTATCTCTCCATGTACTGCAACCAAAAATCGATCTGCTCCATTTTCTTTCTCTTGTACTATTGGCATATATTTTCATGAAAATTTGAAGAAAGGGATTCGAGACAGGGGAAGCTATCTTATACTCCTTCGAAGCTTCTTAATCAACAAAATTGGCCGTTGGCAACATGAATGGAAACGGGAAATAGAAAAACTAACGGAAGACATACACTTATTACATAACATATACATATGATATAACAGGGTGTATCAATTGATTAGTGATTACTAATGATTTACTACTCCTGATCAGCACTTCTGCTCCAATTCCTTATTGCTTGTCCCACCACTTGTTTCACATTTTGTGCATCAATCGTCTGAACTTGTTCTTCATTCTATAAAAGTTGCAACATTTTTGCCGTCAAGCACTTTCATGGATAAAATCTAATAATCTGTATCATATAAAAAATTGCAAAAAAATAATAATATATTCGTAATTCATTGTTAAGAAAACTAGCCAGCTATTGGACTTTGCAGAAATGAAAAGTAGTTTAATTATTTACAAATTGGTTTTTAGAGGGGAAAAACAAAAGAAACGGAAGGCTAGCATTAACCAATGCACTTGTGTTGAGACCATATTTTTTTAATAAGTAGAGGTTTTTTTTTTTTTTTTAAGGGATAATAAGTAGAGTTAATTTATTAAAAAAATATAGTTTAAGTAACACGTCACAAGATGTGAAAAAATTAAAAAGATTACAAAAATACTAAAACATCTTTCCTAAGAACAACTGCATCTACCCAAATGGGTTTACTACTGGGAAAAAAAAAAAGAACAACTGCATCTAAAAGATCATACCAAAGTCTTTCCCCTTCCTGTTTTGTTTTGTTTTTGTTTTTGTTTTTTTTTTTTTTAAATAACTGGCAAACAGCCTCTTGGCATCAAAAAATTTGAGCATATGTAATTGAGTATGATTATCTATCCATAGCACTGGTCCATTTTCTTTTTTCATTATTTAGACAAAACTATTAAATTGATTATCTGAGTTATTTTTCATTTTTAATTTATTAGTTGACTGACTTTTTTCCTTTTATTTTTGTACTATCAACTATCAAGAATATATATATATATATATATATATATATATATATATATAAATCAAGAATAAGTAATACCTAAGAATTTCTCTTTCGAAAAATGGCAATGCATATTAAATTAAACGTATAGAAAAAGAGGGAGGTATTTAAATCGATGTTATATATGCATGTTGAAATAACATTTTTAATTATGTCTCTTACTTCTCCTCCAACTGCTTGAAATCGAAAGGTGTCAGTGCAAGAAACCCTAGCTTCCAGCACCGTTAGTCCCATCTCTTCACATGCTTCCAGTAGGGAAACAAGCAGACCTGGGCAGCTTTTTGCTACAAAAACATTTATAAGAAACCCTTTTTCTAGGGTTTCTACTGTAACCTGCACAAGTCCATCCACAAAATTATTCTACCTTAATCAAAATATTGAAATTAGGATATGTGTGTATAAATATATATAAATAGAAATTAAAGAGGAATTTTTCAATCAAGAAAATACCATTGGCAAGTGATCATTGGGGTCAATTGAAGTTTCTGCAGTAGCTATCTCCTCATTCAGTCTTCCTACTTTTTCCTTCAACTCTTCAATGTACTTTGATGCATCCATTATGATAGATGTTTTGTTGAACTGCCATCAATAAAAGCACAATGCAAGAATTATTAGATAATTTGCCATCTCAAATAGTCCCCACGTTATTAGCATGATAATATCGTGTCTTAGTTAACAAGATAAATGATAATGAATTAAGAGACTTATCCAACCACAAATTTAAATTGCAATAATATAATTAATAATCATATAAAAAATCAACTTGTTTGCTATTGTGTTTTTGTTTTCTTCCTAGTTACTATAAATTAGGGAATGAGAGCATAGAAGACAACCAAACATACAGAAAGAATGAACATTTATTTGGTCAATTAGGAAAAGAAACATATTTGAGTATTGAAAGATTCAGATAATTGGAAAATAGAATAAAAGAAACCATGCTTAGTTCTACTTTGAACAAAATTGGAACCAAATTATGAACAGAAAGAGGAGGATAACATACAATAATAATAATATTACTACTGTACTGTCGAACTGAACATTCTTTTAGGGAATTGGTTGATTTTGTTCATTGAGAATATTCATGGAGAAACCCAATGAAAAGAAAGATAACAGAAGATAATGCAGGGAATAATTACAGCATGAGAGTTTGTAATAGAACGAAGAAGTTGCAGCTTCTCATTAAGTGCTTCTCTCTTTTGCTCTCTAGAAACCATTTAGCTACTCTCTCTCTTTTTTTCCTCTCTCCTTTATGATCTTTCTTGTCTTTCTTTTTCTCTGGTGTTTTTCTTTTCTATTGCTATGACGACCTCTGCAGAGTTCTGTATGTGGTCATTTTAAAGAGGGGATGAGCTCTCAAATCTATATCATCTCATGAGTTTTCTTCCCACATGACTGTCAGTTTCTTCACAAATAGGAATACTACATAGAATTTGACTGAACTTACATAAATACCCTTCTTTATTTTTATAATTCGGATTCTTTCCATCTCTTAGCTTGCTTAGGAAATATGGTAATGTTTTGATAAAATAATATATATATATATATATAAAGTGTAAATATGATTTTATTAGTGCATGTAAATATAAGGATATATTTTAAAATCAGAAAAATTGTTGGAATCATATATGATAAATATATGTAGGAGAGTGAGGGGCAAACATTATGCTCACAGCTGTTTAGGCGTTTAATATGGAATTGCCTTTGCTTTCTTTTATGCTGGCTAGTAAGATGTTCATTTCGTACCGTCAGATAGATTGTCTCTTACCTACTGGTGGATTTCAGCAGTAATTTGAAAAATTGCCTTATCCAAATCTCCAGAATCTATACTTATTTTCAGCACCCTTAAACATTTCATCGCTCAATTAACTAAATTTCTCCACATGCATATTCTAGACTTCCTAATGACCTTAAATCATTGATGCGGTTACATGACCAACGAGATTTGATTCAGTTGGTGTAAGGTCCCAACTGAAATATTGGAAATGAGATACAGGTGTTAGTAGTCCCGTGTTCGATTCCCGCTAAAAACATCCCACTAGAAGAGATAGCCACGCAACTCACCCCGGATTAGTCTCAAGGGCTCCCTGGTATTAAGGGTACTCTTGGGGATACCGATGGTTCCGAAAAAAGTTCGGATAAAAAAAATATCTATAAAGATGAGCATTTAGATCCGTTTTAATCCATTTTTTATTTAGAAAAAAAAAATGCTCAACTTCATCCACCTTTCACTTTAAGTTAATATATATATATTTATATAAAAGCAATTATTAGTTGGTTCGAGACCACATGGTCCTGAATAATCATCACTACTTATTATTTAATTTTTGAATTTTTTTAACTAAAAAAATAAACTATCAACGATTGAGATGTGCCTGAACCACATCATTCAAAACTAACTAATAATTTTTCTAAACAAGCAATTATTAGATGGAGGGTAAATAAACATGTTCAAATGTTCACATTTCCGCAACTAAATTAACTGATTATTTTACTGGAGGTAAATTCTACTAAAAAATTTTATATACAGAGATAATAAATAGAGATGGAGGGAGTAATATAGAATTATAGACGTAGGCCAAGAAACCACTACTTGATTAGTTTTATACTAAGGACGGAATATAATAACTATGCATTTCACAGGGATATATTGGGAAAAATGGAATATGTGGCATAATTTTTGAGTTGGAAGGAATGGGAGAAGATCAGAGGAATCGTGAACTCGTGATAGTGAAAATTGGCCATCGAAAGAAGTGAAGGATAAGCAACAAAAGGATCCTTAGTTGTGATATTGGAATGCCTCCAAACACTTCTCACGGGGGCTTTTTTAGGCTCTCCTCAACTCTCTCGTTTCCTTCTCGCTACAGCAATCCAATTTTTGTCCTCTTTCTTCAATTCCTCTCTCTCTCCACACGTGCTATCATATACTACCCTTCTCAATCTTATTTTTCATTTTTCTTTCCCTCTTGAAACTGAAATTTACATGTTATGATATGTACTTTTTTTTGGTACTACTATAATATTACATGCTTGCTAGCTGGCCGGATACCATGCATGCAGATCCAGTAAACAGATCAACGTCCATTACCCCAGGAAACACATTAATTGACATAATTAATTTGCCTATTGTTATGCTTCCCCTCTTGGAAATTCAAGTGAGTATATATTAGAAATGTATTGATGTTTGAGCTTTGGCCCCGCCTATCTATTTAAAAAAAAAATGTATTGATGTCATTAATTAACATTTCAAATTATTTATCCACGTTACTGTATTATTAACGGAAAGACTTTTTTTTTTTGGTTTACATGGGAAAGACTTTTTTTTTTTTGGTTTACATGGGAGGTCTGGGACTAAAACCCATGATCCGGGAGGAGATAATCCTAAGTGTCCCTGCAGCCACCAACTGTGCTGTCTTACGCGGACATTAACGGAAAGACTTTTTAATTGTATATATTCACACTTCTTATACTCCATGTAATAAAAACAAATACCGAAAGCATGCAAAGAGACATGAGCGATCTAGTTTTACAAAGGAATGGAAGGATTTACGTATGCTTTGATGCCCTGTTTTAATTTTGTTTCAATGCTCCAATTTTATAATATTATTGATTTAGTAATTAAAAAAATTGATGATTGAAATTAAATAAAAGTTGAAACAATAATAAATAATAAAGATGACGACATCTCACATAATTTTTTGAAAAATTATCAAGATATGATCAAGAATGTCGATACAATGATGAAATGACCATCGTAGGTGAACTTGAATACAAAAATAACGGTGATGATGCGGGGCATGTGATGTTGGGTGAAATTATTAGTTGATCCAAGACACAATTTTTTTTTAAAAAAAATACATTAAACGAATAATAGATGTTAGTGATTTATTTGAGACCAATAATCCCGAACAACCTAATAATAATTCCTCGTGGTGTTGATCTATTTGTAGTGGGATGGAAGTGAATGAAGTTTGAAGTTGAAGACAAGAATAAAATATAATTTTCATGAATAAAAATGGAAAAAAAATACAAATAAGTGTAGTCCACGTGGTAATTTTTAAGATTTGGAAGTTGAAAGTCTCGTAAATTGATTATAGGCACCACCATTTAATAGTTTGATTATTTAATAATAGATTTAATTTTCTTTCTCTTGAACCTGTTAAAAAAAAAACTTTACCTATAAAAAAAATACATAAATATATTAAAAAAGGATCATCGAATAATTTTCCAACATTCAGATATATATACATAAGTTACATTCAGATACTGTGACACGGATGGATCGTATCATTTCAAATGCATTTAGAGCTGTTGCCTCCGCCTCTCACTATTGTCACCATTCCACAAGGACAAATTAAATCACGTACCCACCTCCATTCACATGTGTTCCCATTAATCATCACAACAAAACAATATGCTCCATACACTTATCCTGCTCCTACCTTGTCTCTTGCCTTCCATGAAAGTGTTTGTTGCTCTGATCTGAACTCGGTCTTTTAGATTCCATTAGTACTCAGCTAGGTTCTTCCTCTATCCTGTGACCCCAAATTTTGCATCCACAACCATAAGGACAAAGCTTTCTTGGAGCCTTATATATGCTATGGACCATATATATCTACGTACTCCGTCTAGGTTAATTCAATTTATTGTATTTTGTTGATACTAAGAAAATTGTCCGTGCTATGCACGAGTCTTAAATTTCGCTATTTTTTTATTTGTTCAAAAAGATTTTGAAAAAAAAAAATATAATATGTGAAACAATCATGAATACTTTAAAAATAATGTGAATAACTATTATTATTTTTCTCCGTGTTTTTTTGGTAGGGCAATTATATAATATAAAATTGGTATAATATATAATGCACAAACTTTTGTCTATATATTTAGCAAAATGTAAATATTTAAATATGTCTTTTGTCACACACTTATCATTATCAGAAAAAAAATCATAATTATTTGACACATGTTGAAGTGAAAATATATATTGACCAATAAAAACATGTCAAATTGAAAATTAAAAATATAAATAAATCAAATAAAAGCCAATTGTATTTTCAATTTCTAAAGTTTTGACACGTCATAAGCACACATCTATTTGTTCTCTGTCATATAGAAGCTCATGTTTTGTCAATATCATGACATCAATTTTCATTTCCAATTTGTCTTTATTAAATATACTTTTGTTTTGGGTCAAATCCTTTTTTGCATTCACCAAATTAAAGTGCTATGAATTCTTCAATTATTATGCCTTAAATAGTAGATATTTTTATTGTTTAAAATAATTATATATTATGTTGAAATGAGACTGTAAAATTATTGAATGTCCAAAGTTATCTTTAGAAAACTATTATGAGTCTCATTCCTTTTTAATAAATAAAAAAGAAGAAGCCATGTTGATTGCATCTTCCCTTCCCCTACAAATGCAAAAACAGAACCAATATTTTTGTCATTTTAAATATAGAAAATATAATACATAATTAAATTGATATTGCACAAATTTTTCTTTTAAGCTTGGTGTTCCAAATTTACACATATATAATGGTTAATAAAAGAGTGTGAAAGTTATTCGAATTTAATTGTGGAATAAAAATTTTCACTTTTACTTTCTTTTCGCTTCCAAATATATAAAATTAAGAAAACTTTTTTTACTAATTGACTTATCATTTTTAAAACTTATTAAATAATTTGAGTTTTTCGAGTTTTAATTGATTTGTGACTTTTAATTTCTCAGTTTTAGTAATAAATTCTTCGAGCATGGAGAGAGTAATTATTTAATATTAATGCATCAAATCATTATTTTTTAGATGTTTGTGTTGTTCCTATTCTCAAATCACAATTGAAAATTGCATTTAGAAATTCTAGATACATTATCTTTTACACTCTTCTCAAACAGTGATTACATGGAGATATATTTTTACGTGAAATAAATTTTTTTAATTTTTTAATGTTATTTATTTTCAAAATATTGTTTCTCCATACATAAAATTTGTTATTTAAGTTCATAATATTGTAATGGGTGTATGTAAGAAAAAAAATCACACTATTATCACAAATCATTTTTTTATAGGCCAACCTTTTTTTTTTAAGAAATGAGGAAGAAAGTACACTTCCTTATAATCAAATTATATTATAATTGAGAATAGTTTAGTAATGGATTAAAAAATAAGATAACTATTTTCATGATTAAAGGCTATGCAATACAATAAATTTATTAAAAAAAGTTTGCAAGCACTCCTACATACAACAATTAAAGTGATATAGAGATTTGTTTGAGCTTGTATTATTTATTATCAATCTGAAATATTAAAAAAAAATAATCAGTTACAATATAGTATAATCAAGTTTTGTTGTAAATAAAAAATAAGTTACTATTATTTATTAATTATTAGGTTCAATCACCTTGAGCTTTACAAAAATAAGCATATATATATATATACACACACATACATGTGTCTTATTTTATATTAATAGAACTTTTAATTATCGATCCATCAATGTAAAATTGTAATTATTTAAATGGAAACATGTAACTGATAGAAATTAGTTCTAATTTGTTATGATTCTTTTTCACAATGTAAAAAAAGGTAGATTAGAAATATTTACCAGAATGAAAAGTAACTGCATAGACTTTTAAGTTCTAATATATTCTATCACACTTATTTCTTATGCATCATTCTTTCTAACAATATGTAAGTTGATTGTTATTTCTATTCTTGGCGTTTCTCTTCTACTAAAATATCTATCATTTCAATAATAAAAAAATTCAAACAATATATAATTTAAACATGTAGTATGATTTTAATTTTAATTTATAAAATTAAAAGAAATTTTACATATAAAAAATTGCTCACTCCTTATTTTTTTAAAAAATAAATATAAAATAAAATAACAAATTAATAAATTAATAAATTGAATATGCATCAAACTCGTGCAACCTACCTCTTCATGAGATATTGGTCAATTCTATATATTGGAATTTTCGTAGAATGAATCAATTGTATGATTTTATATTTTTAAGAATAAAATAACAGTATTGAAAATGAAGACAACAAAGTATAAAATATACATACCTTAAAGAATACAGTATATGATAAAAAAAAACACACATGAACACCTTCTGCCAATATAAAGCTGGACAGTGTAAATATGCCCAATGGTAAGGAATCTGATCAATGGCTCCATTTTAAAAAGAAAAGAATCCAGGAGTTAAAATTGTGGATTTGCAAAGTCGCTATTAAGATTGCTGTTATACAATTATTATTATTATTTTTTTTACAAAGGAACTTAAAAGCGCTTTTTGGCATTCACTTACATTGATGTTACAATCAACTTTAATTTCAATATGATAATTATTAAATGCTATAAGCATTACAGTTGCAACAACGCACGTTATGTCTATATATGTGCTACTAAAAAAATTTAACGCTATTTATCATTACATATTCAAGTTTTTGCTGAACTTTTTTAGCCTTCATTCTTTCGCCATATGTTTCAAATATATATATTTTTTCACCTTCTCTTACTTTTGTTTTAAATAAATTTATTTTTTTTATATATTTTGATGCTAGGCATTAATTGCTTTATGCAACCTTCTTTACACACATATACATATATATGTATATATATAGAGAGATAAATTAGTGAAGCTTTTTTAGGAATCCAAGAGAGTGTTGGAGCATTAAAGAGGGTATTAGGAGGGAAAACAACACTTAGGAGGATCATTGGAGGGAAATCATTTTTGCCCTCATATTTCTCCAATTTTAATATATATTGATGACACACTCATATATAGAGTATAGACACATGTTAACGTAATTTACTCATTTGGTACTTTACCTTATTTTTCAATTTCAAATTGGACACTTACGGTTTTTTTTGTTTCAAATTGGTCTCACGTGTTTCTTTTCGCTGTCAAATTGGTCCCCGAGTCACTGTTTAACCTACGTGTCAATATCATAATGGTCCACATATGATGAATGATGACACGTGTGCAAATCATAGTGGTCCATATATGATGAATAGTGACTCAGAGACCAATCTGATAGCTAAAGAAAACATGATGGACAAATTTGAAACAAAAAAACAAAAGGGACCAATTTGAAATTGAAAAATAAAGTAAGCTAAGAGACCAAATGAGTAGTTTAGCCTAACTTATTTATTTATTTTCTCATAGTCATGATACAAGAAATAGCTAAAGCCCACAACATCGTTCTTAAGAGTTATGACAACAAATAAATATAACAAGGTCATGCAAATGTAGCGCATACTTGATGATTAAAAATTTGCTGAGTAGGAGTAAAGAAGAAGAAAGAAATGATACAAGAGTATACAAGGATTTGGTTTCTGAACATGCAATACGAGTAAAAAAATCGTCTGCATATGTTAATCAAGGTTCCTTTAATTTGACTTAATTTTTCAAGATTGATTTTTTTTCCCAATATTTCTTAAACAACATCTTTTTTAATTGGGACAATCGTCAACCCAACACTTATAATTTTAGGGTCTATATATCTCGAAATTTCTTGCTAAATAATACAGTGTATTAAGTTAATACAATGCAAATGCAATGCACTAAGTATATCTTTGACATACATATATAGTATGGATAAATTGCACGTATTAGCGGCTAGCGTTCTTCTTCATTCTTCAAGTCTTGTTTTTTTTTTTTTAATTATTTTTATTTATTAAATCAGCCAAACAAGATCAATAGATTAAAAGAACATTAGGGGTCTAGGGTGTTCGCCCATGCAGAAGAGATGGGATGAAGTTGGAGATTTGTATATTTAACATAGTAATATTAATAATATGGGTCTGTCACACGAGGAGAACCCAACCCAAAAGACTGGGAGAGTCTCATGGCTTAAGTACCATATTGAGCTTCCTAAGTTACTCAATGTGGGACTCCTAACATTGCCGCCCCCTTAGCTTTAAGGGCCGACGTCCACGGCGGCTTTCACTCGATCTATCGACACTGACCCGGTAGCCCTTTTTCTTTTGGCGGCTCCACTCACCTATCAGTATTCGGTAATATACATTAATCCAGCCTATAGGTAGCCCTTTCCGTGGTTCAACCTCTCAATGAAAGCACCAATTGTTAGGATTTAAGCACATGAGGAAAGCCCAACCCAAAAGACTAGTCTATTAAGTTGAAGAGTCTCATGACTTAAGTGCCACATTGAGCTTCCTAAGTTACTCAATGTGGAACTCCTAACAGGGTGATGGAATGCTTTTTATATGATTGGATTGGATTTATGCATTTATGTATAATATACTTCATCCGATCCATTTCGTTTAATTTGTCTTTTAAAATTTTGCTCACAGATTAAAAAAATATTAAATAAATGTTTTAAATTTGAAGAAAAATATGTAAGATAATTTTATTAAAGCATCTCCTCACTATAATAATGATCACACAACATCTACATATATTTGTGAAGTTAAAAAAGTTACGAGAGTGTTAAAAAAATTAATTAATTCATTCTTCGCATGTTTAATTTTGTTAAAGTGGTAAATAATCTAAAAAAAGATAAAAATGGTAAAGAAACAATAATTAAAGTGAAATGAATAGAGTATATAATATATACAAGTATTAAAAAAATTATATGCATATACTTTAATTTTTTTTATAGGCAAGGTTTTTTTTTCTTTTGAATGAGGAAAAAAATTACGCAACTTCAATAGATCAAACTCATCATGTGCTCATATTTTATGTTTTTTAATTTTATTAATTGAGTTACCTATTGAAACTATATAGGCATATGTTTTTTTCAATTGGAAAAATACTCTATTACTCCAGAAAGTCATTATAGAGTTAACCAGAAAGTCAGCTGGGGGATTATCAACATAGTACTGTCTACAGATATTTATAGCACCCATCTACCAAGATGGTGAATGGCAACATTGTATGTTCTACAAACAAAAATAAAACGGCAAAAAAAATTTGGTTTATCAAATTCAAAGTTACTAGTAAATTTTTCCGTGCATTGCACGGGTTTTAATTGTTTTTTCTTAGTATAGATTTTGAAAATGTTTTTTTTAATGATAAGTTAATATAAATTTTTTTTTATAAAGATGAATGACATGTATTTTATTTAATTAGTAATATCATTGCAAGCAACTTATAATTAAACTTTAGCATGTTAATAAAAAAATAGCTAGACACAAAATAAACGCTAGAAATGTTTACAAAATATAAGAAAAAGAGAAGGCATCTTCTTCAATATTTATGGCCATCTTAATGGCCATCTAACATGCAAAGAAAAATTAGCAAGTTGCTTATGTCATAATGTCCATCTAACCAAGATTTTCAGTTCCTCAAATGGACCAAAGCAGGACTTTCTGTTTTCTCCTATCACCCGAATAAAATCCATCATCTTAGACAACATTCGAGCCTGCAAATTTCATTCTGCATATCTAAACTCTCTAGCCGTTGCTTCTCTTTTTTCTTTGATATTTCATGGTGGTTGTTCTTAGTCTCAATTTTCTCTTCAATTATCAAAGTTACTATCAGAATTCAGAATGAAACGCTAGTCATTTTCAAGCTCTTGTGTCAATTTTCTTCTCCAACCCAAACCAACACCAAAACAGTCTACATATGCACCCAATTATGTGTAATAAAAAGTTAGCAAATTTAATACTTGGCAAAAAATGAAAATAAAATTCTTTAGCTAACACAATAATCTAAATGAAAAATATGTTTTTAAAGTGATAGGAATTTATTATTTTTATACTACCACAGAATGTGTGACCTGTTAACTATAGAATTTTAAACAAAGGCAAGGTAGGAATCAATATTGCTGCAAAGAATCAACAGGACTTTCAATAACCTTAAAAGAATAACACACAATACACATTAGTAAATAATTAATAACCAAGAAAGAAGACAAGTAAAGCAAATTAGAATCATATTCACTTTTGGAACAGTACCAGGTTGAACCTTATTAAGAACATTGCATAAGATTATCCCAGTTCTCAAACCAAGCCTAAACTCTTCCTCGAATAGCTCTGCCGGTAAATCTTTAGTTGCAACAACTCCAACCATTTTCCTCAACCACCCTGTTGCATCGTATCTTCTAAATGCTGCATCTAGAAGGTGGATAATTTTTTTTACATAGAAACAACTTACATCATCAACATCAGAGAGAAAATAGGAGGATATTTCTTATTTAATATCAATATGTTGCTTTTTTCATCCGGAAGAAATTCAATTCCCAATTTGTTTTTTATGCTGTAGCAAGTCCTAAAGAGGGTCTGGAGGGAGGCACAGGTAGTGGAGTGAAGAGATACACTCACATGACATGGTACTTCTTTCCTATTCTTCCCTTTTATGTCATCTATCTTAGAGATACACATAATTGATTCACTCCTACAGTGTCATATCCTTTCATTTTTCTGATTGGCCTTTATGCTAAAAAAACATAGAAGAAAGATAGATAAATAGATAATAATATCGAAGCCTTTTCATGAAGTTCACTTTAAAGTCTCTTTCTCCTATAGGATAGTTGTCATCAAGTTTTCAAATTTGTCATAATCAAATGCTCTAATCGCGGGGGGAGGGGGGGGGACGTAACACACGGGAAACACATACAATAGCATCGACAGGGCATGCCTCTTGACAAAATCCACAATAGATGCACTTGCTCATGTCAATATTATACCTAAAAGATTTGGGAAATAAGAGAAGCAAGAAAGAGTAATTGAGGAAGGAGAAGAGGTAACAGCAGGCAAGGAAAGTACATACATAACTGAAATTAATCGCAGAGACAAATGACTACATATTTCTATTATCTACTACTTCATACTAAGTTTTACTTATCAATATTGCTTCACCAATTCTATAAGCGCATGTTATTCACCAAGATGGGCTGACTACATATTTCTATTTTCTACTACTCCATACTAAGCTATCCTTACAATGTAACTAATAATGCATGAAGCATTATAAAGCATCTAAATAAGATGTCTAGTGTTAGAGAAAAAATGAGATTAGAGAAACGAAGTTTGGTAAGCACATTGAAATATACAAATCATTCAACAAAAACATGTACACGAGGTGCACCAGGTTTGAGATTTTCAAGCATTAAACTTAGGAATAAAGTATGATTGCCTCAAAAAATCACTTTAGTCTAAAATCACTTTAATTTGTAATTAAATAAAAAACCTCTTGTGCATTTTCCAATCATCCACTATGATCATGAGAATATCAACCAAACTCATACAAATTAAACAATTCAAAATCAAAACTCATTTTCAAATTTAAGCAAATGGCATAAATCAAACATAAACATAAGGAAAATCAACATTTATTCCAAAGAGGAACAAACACCTTATATGTATTTCTAATAATCAAAGCAAATTCATAAAACACACTCAAATGTAAATCATAAAAAGAAATAGGACAATGCCTTCAGAAATCATATGGGCATTTTGTCCAGCAGTTGGTATGCACTACGAATCTCACTATGAATGTAAATAAACATAGGACATCTACAGGTGAAAAATTCAAACAAAAAACAAGATACCCGTAAGGAAAAAATGCAAAAGAGGAAAGCTATGGAGAGGAAGAATAAAATTGCAATCTTACCACAATTTTTGATCACTGTGACGACAACCTCGACCCACAATCTTCAGATTAATGCCACTTCGAGAAAGAGGGAAGATCGCAAGGATGAAGAAACTTTCTCTGCACCCATATATAAGAAAATCATAAAATCACCATCTACAAAGCCCCCATGGTTATTTACTAATTTCAACCAAACAAAAAAAGACAAATAAATGGGAAAAAACACACAAACAGAGAAAAAAGAATAGAAATCCTAAGAAAAATACCAAATCAAAACCCTAAATAAGACAATAAATAAAATCAAAACCTAAATAGAAGTCTAAATAAAAGTAAAATCTCACCTTTCTTGTGAATCTAAACATGTGTGCAATTTTGGAAAGTTGTTCTTGTGACATTAAAACATAGAAAATAAAGAGAGGAATAAGAAAAAAATCGAAACAGAGAGAGTGTGAGACGAAGAGGGAAGAGATAGATAATGTAGTGAGATAGAGAGAGAAAGAGAGAATAAACATGGAGAAAGAGAAAGAAAGAAACAAAGAAAGAGAAAGAGAGAAAGTAAAGTAATAAAAATGCATTAAAAATATTTTCTAATAGACCCTTCATATACTCCTTCCGTGCACAATCTTCTTTGCATTGGGCATGAAGTACACTTTCCTCAATTTAATACAATGTAGAAGATAGTTTTTAAACAATTTATTTATTATTATAATAACAATTTAGATTAGTGAAAATTTTTTAGGAAGCCAAAAAGTATTGGAGCATTAAAGAAGACATTAAGAGGGAAAACAACGAGGATCATTGGAGGGAAATAATTTTTGCCCTCACTTCTCCTATTTTATATTATATTGAATATTGATTACATGAATAAAACTCTCCACCTCTGTATTAATATTTTTAGTAGAGTTGATTGCATTCAGAGATTTATTACAATCACTCTCTAACACAATGTGAGGCCATCCATTTTCCTAATTGATCAACTACGTCATATCGAATATTGTTTAATTACACAAATTAAAGTGATGCTGATATTTTATTTTATAAATTATATAAAATTAGGAAGTGATATGATAAATATGAATGATATCAGTTTTATATGTTGATGACCTGTACAAGCTTTGTTGTCAATTAGTATAAAAAAATGGCACGTGACCAACAATAGCAGAAAGCCAAGTTAACCCAAAACAGAGAGAAGAAAAAATAGGGTCCAACTATGCAGAGAATTCTATTGCTCAACTCAGAAAATTTCCCCGTGACATTCCAAATCATTTGAAAATTGTATTTGGATTTCCCACTTTATTCTTTTCTTAAAAAAATTGTCACTTTATTTGAAAATAAAAAGATATAGCGCATATTTAGTAGAGCTTAGCTTAAAATTTGCTTATAAAAAAAAAGTAGAGCTTAAATTTTACATTTGAACTTATTTTTAAAGAAATAAGCTTTTTTCTAAATGAAGAGGTATTGGTTGGTACGGTAACTAACTTAAAATATACTAGTAATTTTTTTCATAAACTCGTTTTTGGAGGTTATGATTATTTTTTACAAAAAATATTTTTACTTTCAGTTATTTCTTCCTTTTACAACCTTCCCAATATAAATACTGTAAAAATATATATATTATTAATTTATTCAAACAATTTTATAGCATAAAAGCCTTTTTTTTCACACAACCCATATGAAAAAGATGATTTTAAAATGGTTTTAGCAACCTAAACACACACACATATATATTTTAATAGGCATATAGGATACACCTATCCAAACGATATAATATATTATGGTTGTGCTTACCAATATCATAACTATTAGTAATATATTTTTATATATTAATTATTGATTCTAATTTTTGTTAGTAATTTAATTTAAGGGTTATGTTGTTTTAACTAATATTTTGAAAGTATTGTTTAAGAAATGACAAAATAAATTAACCTTAAAAAATTAAATCCAACATTTCTCAACATGTAAAAACAACATCTTTCAATTTTATTTTTAAAAAAAAAATCAACACGTTTAGAGCACTTATTGACATTCGTCTTAATTTGATTTCCTTGCCCCTAAATAATTAATTCTAAGATTGTATACTACTTAGGGATGGCAATTGGACCCGGACCTGCGGGTACCCGCGGGTAATACCCGCAATGGGTCCGGGTCCGGGTCCAAAAAAGAGACCCGTGGGTCCAAAGAATGGACACGTTTGGGTACCCGCTTTGAACGGGTCTGGGTCCGGGTCTGAGATATCCAGACCCGTGGGTACCCGGACCCGTTCATATTTACATATATGCATTATATATATATATATATATATAATTTAGTATGTTTGTGTTTAACGAGAGAATTTCTTTGATGTGTGCTAGTGTTTAATGGTGGTAGGGATTAATATTAAGTAGAGTGTGTAATAATGTATTAAGGATCTCTCGGTCTATAAAAAAATCAGAGAAATTAATTTAAAAAATAATTTTTTTTTTTAAAAAAAAATTGCTAATGGGTACCCGCAAAACCCGTCTGGGTACCCGAAGACCCGTCTACCCATTATGCAGCGGGTACCCGAACGGGTCCGGATGGATCCGGGTCCAGTAATTGAAGAACGGGTCTGGGTCTGGGTACCCCATTACCCGGACCCACCCGGACCCATTGCCATCCCTAATACTACTCCAGTATTCTAGGATTCTTGTGACTTGCTAGCTACCAAAACTCACGTGAGTTGCACTTTGGAAAAGTACATTCACATGACAATGTGATACAATGGAAACAAAATCTGAAAAACAAAAATTTATTTATATAAATTATATTATTAGAATATACGATAAGTGTCTTGTCATACAGAATCAGCATAACCATGTTGTAACTCACAAGTGTGTGAACCATATATAAAATATGGAGGAAAAAAAATATTGAGGATCGTATGTCTATATATGATGAATATTCTAAAAATATAAATCAGTTTATTAAAATATAAAGTTAAGTGACCAACTGGCATTGACTCAAAGAGTGCGATTCTGCCAACTTGAGAATTTGAGAATGAGGTTTGAGACTAAGAAGTATTAGGTTCAATTTTCGGTTAACACACCCTGTTGGGTGAGGCATATTATGAAAGCGAACTCGTGCATGATTAGTCTTAAAGATTCCTTAGTATTAAAGATGCTATTGAGAATATATGTGATATTGGCCAAATAACAAAGAAAAAATTTAAGTGATAAGTGCTTCTATGGTTCATGTACATGCATAGAAAATTGTTGCATTTTCCGCAATGCAAGAATATATCAAGGATAACAAAAGCGCTTGGTCGTATGTGTGATGTGTGAATGTGTGATAGTGAGTCATTGTGTAATATAAGGGGTATTATAATATTTTCTCTTATTTTTTTTTGAATTTTTTGCGGAACCATCGGTATCCCTAAGAACACCTTTAATATCAAAGAGTCCTTGAAATTAATCCGGAGTGAGCTGCGCCGGAGTGAGCTGCGTGACTGGCTCTCTCAGCGGGATGTTTTTAGTGGGAATCGAACCCGGAGCTGCAAAATTTAATTTTCTCCAATTTTTTCCCTTTCATTTAATTTTCATCATTTGGTGATTATATTTTTTTTCATCAAAATTTAATTTAATATAATAATTAAAATATTTAACGTCTAATATCGCATCCTTTCTTGAAGATATGAAGAAGATCTAAAATCAAGTTAAAGAAGCAAATTCATGTAACATGTTTAACTTTCTCTATCCTCATCCTTTTCCAACCCTGATTTTAATCCGAATGATATACTCCCCCGTCTCTAATTATAAGGTCTTCTTAACACTTTTATTTTGTCTCTATTTATATGGTCTTTTACCAATTTTCAATGAGCATTAATTATTTTTTTTTCCACAAACACCCCTATTTATTTAACACTTTTTAGATTCCCAATAATATTAAATTATTAATAGAGGTAATTTTGAAAATACATATCAAAAGTTCACATTTCCAATACAATTAACTAAATTATTTCACTTTCTTAATGGACGTGAAATCTCCCAAGAGAGCCTTATAATTAGGGACGGAGGTAGTATACAAGGGTCACTGTCCATTGGTCTTCGTATAGGTAAACATAAAATTATTGCTGGCTAGGTTACACCCCTACACAGCGCCTTGCAGTTGTAAGTGTGTTCCATTCAAGAGAGAGCAATCTCTGCAATCGGATAAAATCTTTGCACTATGGACAACCATGGCAGTTTGTCCTTTCTATGACATATAGTTTTGTTGCTTATGAACTTAACCTAATGATTTACAATATTAGATCATAACTGATCAAAAAATAAATAAATAAATCATCAACTTTGTACTCTTGTTTGTAATTTATTGTCAGCAAATAGTAATGTTTAAGCATATCGGCAGGATCATACTATCAGATTTTGACAGTGCTGTTACAATGGCTGCGCTAAATTAAAAATCTTGTATTTTAAAATGGGTTTGTGTAACCTATGCATCCATTGCATGTATAAGATAAACAACTATAAAATGATAAATTTATATATATATTGATAAATTTATATTAAAAAGCTAAACCAACATTTTTTGATTCATTAAGTAAATCATTTTCTCATAAAATCTTATCTTTTTAAATTTGATTAACCTATAAATATAATATATATATATATATATATGATAAAAAAACCTTTTAAAATTTAATCCCTATATCTCCAATAACCTAGGAAGGAGAGAAATTATGGGAATAGCTAGTTAGCAAATGATCAAAACACATACTCCATTAACAAAGACAAAACAAGTGAACATTGAAAAATAGTAAATTCTAACATTTTCCTGTCCTTAATAGATAACTCACTTTAATTTGTTAGAATTTAAACGAAAAGAATGAGCATTTAGTTTTAATTTTTCTGACAACTACACAATTTTCTTTCTACCCTCTAATCTTAAAAATCTTTGCCTATAAAAAATAAATTTCTACCATTTTCCATTAATTAAATGTATAAAGTAAAATTTTGGAGAGAGAATTTGGTTTTGAATGCATATTAAACAGATAATTAAGACAAACGCAAAAGGAGATTTAGTTATTCTTTCCATCCTAAAAAAGATGGTAAAATTTTAAAAAATCAAAAGAAATAAGTGAACATACTTTTAATATTTTATCTAGTAAATCAATCAATTAATCATCAATCAAATAATCTGATACATCACTCATTGATTATTTAATCACATACCATAATATATAATTTTTAAGCAATTTTTTTATCATTTGGACTTCTTTGAGACTGTATTTTTTACAATTTTTTATTATTTTTTTATACAAGAAATACAAGATATGAAATGCATCACAACCCCTTGTCAAACTCCCCGGGAGGGTTTGTATTCTGTAACATGTTAAATTTGGTATGATCATTCACCAAAACAATATTTGAAATAAGAATTTTCTTAACATTAACCTCATTTCTTGATTGAGGATAAGAAATTAAAAAAAATATTTTTGCATAAAAAAAGTTAAATATTTAATAATTCAAATGATAATAAACTTAATTTTCTTGAATCCCCTTACCATTCTTTGATTTTTGGTTAAGCAAACCGCATTGGCAAAACGGCCGGGAGGGCGGGCATGGCCCGCGCCCGCACTCGGTCCGCAAAAAATGCGGGCAGGCACGGGCGGGCATATTTAGGGCCTAATTTTCAGGCCCTGCCCGCCCTCACTGCGGGCAGGGCGGCCCGCATTTAAAAATAAGTTAAATTAATATTTTTTTCTTTACTTTTAGCACAATTTTTTTAAAAAAAAAGTGCGGACGGCCCGCCCGCCCGCAAAATGCCCACAAATCGCCCGCAAATAATATGTGACACTAAGGTGGTTTATTTTTTTTTAAATATTCAAGCCCGCGGGCCACCCGCAGCCCGCCCGCAAAAAATGTCCGCCCGCATTTAATTTTTTTCGACAAAACTTGTGCCATGCTTGCAAAAAAATTGCGGGCGGGCGGGCGGGGCCTACGGGCCGCGGCCCCTTTTTAATACTACCTTGAAATAATAAAATAAAGAGTGTGTATTAATGCCTATGCTAATAATCATGGGTAAGGTAAATGGTTATAATTAAGCTAGCAACATATATACAGGATTGTGAGCGAGGTGTCATTTGTCCCAACACTCTGAGCAACTTCTTCACAGCCCGGTAAAATCCACCACATTCATGAAAAAATGCAAAATGACAGAAGCAAAAAACACTCATCTGATTATTGGGTTATTTATATGAGAGACACTTCATATATATACAAGGTTTTTCAACTGTTTGTGACTAGCTAGCTACTTGTTAAATGGAAGCAGAGATTATTGCGTTTTTTGTGGTTCATGTTCTGTCCTTTGAAAACGACATCACTCCAAATTTGAAAAACCACTAGTCTAGCTTGGAGTGTCAGTTGAGTTTGAGGCTCCAAGAGATTAGTATATATAGAGAGAGGACACACCTGTATCATGGATGGAAAGAATAAATAATGAGACTAAATATTCATTTTGGTATCTGAATTTTTATCGATGTTCACTTTGGTTCCCAAAATTAAAAAAATTGTTTTTTGTTCTTTAATTTATAAAGTGATACTCACGTTAATCCCTCGATTATGTTGTCGTTTATATCCGTTAACGGCAAACTAACATAGCTCATAAATCGTTAAATAGCCAAAACAACGTCGTTTAGATCATAATAAATAAATAAATCCTTTAGTCTCCTACATACTTCTTTAGTAACATTAAACCACAATCAACATCAATGATTATCCTCATTCACATCTACAACCTAACAATCTTCAATACAATCCTTCAACCAACCACCTCATTCCCCTCACGCCTTCTCCCTTTATCCCTCAGCTCGAAACATCCTCGATCGCTAGAGTCAATATCGATTCTTCTTATTCATTGAAATCACCATCGATTGTGGGTTTGTTTTGATTCTCCTCTATGTGTAGGTTTGTTTAGGTATTTGTTCTAAGTTTGCTTAGGTAAACTTGATTGGTGTCGAGCTAATCTTCTCTGTTTTGTTTTACTAAAATTATTAAATGCAAATTTTAATTCAATTTGCATGGGTATTTTGGTTTTTAAATTTTTTATTCAATTATTTATGTAAATCTAAAAAACAACCTTCATGTTGATTATGGCTTGATGTCAATAAAAAGAAGAAAGATGTACAATCTCATTTTGACTATTTAGCGGGTCACGCCAGTTTGTCCTTAACGGACATAATCGAGGAACTAAAGTGAATAATAATTTACAAATTGAGAGACCACAAAACAATTTATTTAATTTTGGAAACGAAGATGAATATTAGATGCAAATTCAGGGAGCAAAACATCAGTTTACTCAACAATATAAGGTAGGTGGGAGTTTATTCATATCATGGTCATTAGGCCAATGTCTATTTTGGGCCTAAGTGGGCCTTGTGGTTGGGACAGAAGAAGCCCGTTAACTTTAGCCCGGCAAAATGATTCATTCCATCTCGTTTGATACGATGATGATGATGATACATAACCTTGCTCGTTCTGCCGCTACCCGCAAAGAAAACCTACACAGAAAACAAACCAGTGAAAGTGAAGAAGCATAGAATAGAATAGAACATGGGGAAGAAAGCAAAAGGTTCAAGGAAGGGTAAGAAGGCATGGAGGGCCAACATCAGCACCCAAGACATCGATGATTTCATCGAGAAATCTACCAAGGACGCTCTCTCCGGTGGCAATCTCAACTCCCTTCCCAGCGATCAAATCTTTTTTGAAGACAAATCCCAAGGTATATATATATATATAAATATCATTATAATTATTTATTTATTTTATATGTTATTTTTATTTTTAATTAATTTTTATGTTCGAAGCGCAAAATTAGGACCCAATGCGAGTTTCACTGTTTAAGTTGTAAGCTTCAGCGTAAGCTCATTTCAATAATCCAGTGCCAACAGCTTATGGAATTAAGCTGATAATAACTCATAGAAGAAATAAGCTGTTTTTTTTATTAGCTCTACCCAAACGCATGTATTAATACTTATTTTAATAGTTTATGTAAGTTGAGGATACGCTCTTCCAAACGTCACCTTTGAGCATCCACACCGACTTGTCCCTAACAAATTAGGGACTGTCCATAAAAAAAAACAGCCGGTGTTGGCGAAATGGCCTTTGTCCCTATTTCGGTTGGGATAATCCATGCCTTGAAGGAACTACTCCCTCCATCCCTATATATAGGACCCCTTTGGGAGATTTCATGTCCATTAAGAAAATTGATTAATTTAGTTAACTGTATTGGTAATAATTTTTTAATTGCTGAGAATGGAGAGAGGGAGGAGAGAGAAACATCAAACACCATAAATTTTCCCAGATTTCATGTAAATTTATTAAGAGGGTAGGGTAGTATGTGAGGCACGATTTAAGGAAGAAGTTGATTCATGGGTGGAGAGTAAATATGATAGTTATTTTTAAAGTACAGGAAAGTGTGAAGAATAATAAAATAATGTGTGAGGTCTATTTAAGAACAAAACAATTGTCCACCAATGTGGAATTGTGGATGCTCTTAGAGAGTGGGTGATATATTTTTTTTGCTTTGAAGGTGCGAGAATAATCATGCCTTCAGATGATTCTAATGGTTGTTTGTTGCGTAGTTAGGTCTAGTATATGACTTTTTAAATGCTTTCTTATCTTTTTTGATAACTGATTTTGAGGTGGGAAGTGACAATGATGATCAATTACGATTATTTGTGCTATACGATGATTTGTACTATAAGCTTTGTATATGAATGAAGTTCTTTTAAAAAAAGAAAAAGATTACGTGGAAGGTGGTCGATTTTGATTAGATGGATTTTTGATGATGCGATTTTAAGTTATCTGGTTTGATGTGGACAGATCTTGCGGTGAAGAAGAAGATTGAGAAGCACAGACAAAAAGTGCTCCATTGTGATAGCTTGCTACAGAAAAACCAGTTTGTTCTGCCGGTGCCGTCTTCTACTCTTAAGAAGTCCACTAAAAACCGTAAAGCTGTCTCTAAAATTAAAGATGCCAATCAAAATGGTCATAAGGTTAGTACAGTAAGTTTTCCATTTATGCATCAACACTGAAGTAGTGTTAGGTGTTGCCCATGATTGATTAATCTCTTTGACTGTAATTGTGTTTAGACAAGATGGGAGCACTTCTTTTTCCAAATCCATCCCAAACTTCATTTATAGTTTGTTTGATTTTCATTTATCCATTTCTCAGGATGATTCCAGCTTAGCTCCGGATGTGTTCGATCTATGGGGGGACAAAGGTACCTTCCTTGTTTATAACCTTAAAGTATTGGTTTGCTTTTTACTTTTTATATATGGGATGTTAAAATGCTTCATATTATCACACAGATGAGGGCAACAGCAAGGTGAAAAAGGTACCCTTTTATTAGCACAATTGATTTCTTTAGTGGGTTTCTTATTTCATGTTAAATTCTTTGCACTTTCATTTGATCATATCATGGCTACTGGCTTGTCAGGTATCAAAGCCTTCACTTATTCCAGCAGTGGAGGTTGATCCTCCTGGATGCTCATTCAATCCCTCATTTGATAGTCATCAGGTATTTTCTTTAGAAATACTAATGTGTATCCAAGCTGTTTGGGTTCTTGGTTTTTTCATGAATCTTGATGAAGAATTTAGAAAACTTAAATGTTAAACCAGGATACATTAGCTACTGCTGTTGCAGAAGAAATGCAAAAAATATACAAAGATGAATTGGGACCTGAGCCAGTGCCATTAACTGTTCCGGGTGAAGCTATTCCTGAAGAAGAGGTGAGCCTCATTCTCTTTACTTATGTAGTTGTTGCACTACGAAATCTTCACTACATTTTTAATGCTTTAGATATTTGAATTTATTCCTTTAATATGTAATGCAGAGATATTTTCTTGATGTGGATGATGGGAGTGATGATGATGGGAGTAATCCTGAAAATGAGGGTGAACATGAGGATGCTGCATTAGAGAAAAGGTAGGCTATCATAAGTTTGATTAACTCATCTTGGTTTAAAACCTGTTTTTGTTTTAACCTCTTGTATTCCTCCCAAATTAGAATTATTGACAAAATACAATTACCATAGAGTTGAATGAAATATTGTTCTTTTGTTTTCTCTATGATATTCGGCTCATGCATTTGTGTACCATTCAAATTTAGACATTGTAATGCATGTTGATCACTGTTATATTTATCTACCAGGTTCTGAATAATATTGCCTTTCGAAACTTTAAGTTTCTCCTGCTAATTATAATGAAACTTCTTAGATACACAAAATATTTGATTTACGGAGAACACATCATAGGTTTTGTTTTTTAAATTATCCTAGTTAATTTTGCATATTGGCTTGTTCCACTGATTTCTTTTGAAGACTGGAGTATATCTATGTAGGGTATATATGTCTCTAAGATTAAGTGTGAAGCATTTTATTTTCTAATCCTAATAGTTTCTAAACATCATGAAACTAAACATGTAATGCAGTTATTTAAATTGATTCAATAACTATGGTGCAGGCCTATTAAAACAAAGAGGGTGACTAGAGTAGAGTTGAATAAGAGAACTAGACGCAAAGAACAGTTGAGGAAAGAAGCAGAAGCAACGAAACTGAAGGAATTGTCAAAAGAAATTGATAGGTAATATGGCAACTCTTTCTCTCTCTTTCCCCTTTCAATACAAAAATGATTTTTAAGCCTCTTTAACATTGGTTCTTCTGGTTACAGCATACCCAAAATTGTTCAGGAAATTGAGAAAGAAGACAAGGAGAAGAAGAAAAAACATCTCAGGCGACAAGTTGCTAAACAAGAGAGGTTGAAAGCACGTCCACCACGCATAGGAAAGTACAAGTAAGCAGTTTTTTTTAGTTAATCTATTTTTCTTTCCATGTAATGTTTATTGGGTTGGGGGGAGTTGTTAAATGTTCTTTAATGTATAAGGTGTATTCATCATTTCATTGTATGGTATCTACAGTGAAGACTCACTTGTTTGGCTTTCATTTAGCTTCTCCCTGACTTGAGCTTACAAATAAAATCCTTAGTTATGATTCTTAATAATATATTATATATTTTATTAAAATTCCATTAATGTAACAGGTTTGAGCCTGCTCCTGTGCAAGTTCTCTTAAGTGAAGAGATAACTGGATCCATTCGGAAGCTTAAGGTAGTTTTGTCAATTTCTTTTGTTAAGATTTTAAATATTTCAGTGTCTCATTTATGTAAAGTAAACTTTCCTACATTTGTTGGTACACTTGCAGGGTTGTTGCACTCTTATAAAGGATCGATATAAAAGCCTGGAGAAAAGGGGATTGATTGTTCCAAAACCCAATAGAAGAAGGTTAGTCAGAAGCGCTTTTTTATTATATCAAACAAATTTTTTAGTGGGTTTATATTTTATTTCTGCAGAAATATGGATCCATATACTGCTGTTCGCTATAAGTTTATTACTCTGTTTTCTCATTTCTCTTATCATGCTTTCTTCTTTGGGTGCAAACTGCAATTCTTTCCACATCTATTTACTTTTGGAATTATACTGTGCCATTTGGAATTTGCTTCATGGTGGGCAATGCCATCTCCCAAATGGAATTCATGACAAATACTTTTCCTTCTAGAATGATATTTTGGGACACTATTGTACATTTAAAACTATGATTATATTGCCAATAAAAAAAATTCTGATCATACCATGGGTATATTCATTGGACAGAAAGTAGTGGCCTCGTCATTGCTGGCTCCATAACTTTGGGAGGAAGGTACTCTAACATTCAGGTGTTGATATGTTGCAAGAACGCACGTGATGGATGAAAGACGAAGACAGTTTTTCTAAATGAAGTTTTTTGTTGGTGTTATGATTTGGCTTAATTTTCACACAAGTTCAGTTGCTGTAAGAACATTAATGGGGGGGGGGGGGGGGGGGGGGGGGGCGTGTTACACCAAGGATGTATTTTTTATTTTCTATTTTTGACATTTTGGGCAGTGTGGAAGAGTTATATATCTCTCCAATCTAAAGGGATTATTGTGCAAACATCATTTGATTTTCTATTTTTTTTTCCTGGCTTGCCTGCTTTCTATTATAACCAATGGCTTTATTTTACGAGAAAATGGATGGTGCACCGACAGTGTAAAGCATTTTTACACCGTCAATACATCATCCACCATTCATGTGCTATTAAGCATTGTCTCTTGATTAAAAATAAAACAGATGAGTGGTGGATGATGAATCGACGATACTCTCTCAGTTTCATATGTAGTGTATTTTAAGGTTATGCACGACTTTTAAGAAATGATTAAATGATGTAAGAATTTGTTGTATTTTGATTATAATCTCTCTGTATAATCATTATTGAAGAGAGAGAAAGACATTGGAAGTGAAAAGAGAGTGTAATAAATAGGGGTGTATTTGAAAAAATATCATTAATTATGTATTGAGTTTATAAAAGAACAAGACTTATGAAATATAATACAAATGCTAAATCAACATTACATATGAAATAGAGGGAGGAAAGAATTTCTGAAAATGACTTTTCTACAAATTTCATTAAGCCACTTTCCTAATAAATTAACATTAGGTAGAAGACAATGTTATTTGTTTGGTAATAAATAACAAGTGATCAAGAAATTTAGCAAGTTAATGGTCCGCGTTAGTCCCCTAATTCAAAATGTGGAACAGCCACTTCAGCTCCTATTATGAGAATGTTTTATGCACTGCAAACAACCAAGTCCTAAACAAAGCTTCTTTCTATAAACACTGAATACCTTGAAGCATTTTAATGGAGGCCTATTCTTCTGAAATGGCATTGGCACTAGGGTCCTCCATGATCGGTAGTGTAGAGGAGAGCTTGTGTCCCTTGCCCAACAGAGCTTACAGTCAAGAAGAAACACCATGGATTCTTGTTAAACCAAAGATATGAAGTGCTAGATGTTAAGGGCAATCTCTTGGTTCAGGTTGATGCATGGCTCAAGCCTAAACATTCGGAAGAGAAGGGTTACGTTTGATGCATGGTACTCCCATCCTCATAATGCGTGAGAAGGTAGACTGCCTTTTTTTTTTTTTTTTTTTTTTTTAAAAGGTAGACTGTTTTTTGAACTTTCTATGTCCGATTCTCTCATTATGAAAGCGGCAAAAGTAAAACCATTGTAGTATTGTTATATCTATCACATGCCAATATTGTGACGGTTTTATAGCTCGGAATGTTGTCATGTTAATTATTGATTTTATTACATTTTTATGGTAAATGAATGGCTTCATCACCCTAATTTTCATACAACTTAATCTACGAAGAAAAAAAAATTCCTGCAACCTTGTTATTGCCAAGAAACACGTGCATTCGGACCAGCAGAAACACATTATACTATTATAGTGTATCTCTTAAGTTCATTACTCAATTGTTGTTGAAGTTAATAAATCACATGATTTCCTCAAACCGTGTACTATCAAGAATCTTTGTTTCACTTGCATACTGAGAGGAACAAGGAGATAAAACACCAGACAGTAGTGTCTTTCTATCTACGTTTTGCTATTGGTTTTTTAATATAATACATAATATTATTTAAACATCTATATCTAACAATTGTTTCTTCGGCATAAATGCCTCCTCCATATTTAAAGATATTAAAAAAATACAATAGAAAATTAACCCAATAGAAAATAGAAAATAGAAGATTAAAAGAAGCAAACCCAATAGAAACTTGAAGAATGACTTCAAAAATCATGTATTTGAAATCACCTTGCTTTCAAATAATCTTGTATTCAAATAAATGAAAGTTTGCTTATGATAATCAAATAAAATAAGAGAATTAGTGAAAAATGGAATGAAAACATACAAATCTTATTCTA
Organism: Crotalaria pallida; assembly: GCA_037953625.1. NCBI lineage: Eukaryota > Viridiplantae > Streptophyta > Magnoliopsida > Fabales > Fabaceae > Crotalaria > Crotalaria pallida. The sequence goes on along the minus strand of CM075651.1, from coordinate 155,099,301 downwards.
TTACTCCGGAATGAATAGCATGCTTAGCTTTATTCAATAGTAGACATCATGAAAATAAATAGTAAAAATCCAATAGAATAAATAGAAGAGCAGAAATTATAGAGATGAAGCCTATATATATATATATACACATATACATACTATTATCAATTTTCTTGCATATTCAAAATCTCCAGAATGATAAAAAAGTAATATCTTAAATATTTTACGAAAATGAATTAAGAAAAACTTCAAAAAGTTGAAGCGATATTACCACTATAAAAAAAAGACGCAAATAAAATATAGTACCTTGAGTGTCTATAACAATTGTATATATATTGAATGACATATTTTACATGCATGTATATATATATATATATATATATATATATATATATATACTTGTTACTTGTGAATTTAGCAGTGATCCATGAATATAGTGTATAGATAACGTCTCTCATCATAATAATATAAATTGTAAGGTACATAACATGCATTCATTGCAAAAAATCATTTACCTTCCTTCGTTCAGTTACATGCATTCCTTTTTGTATGTCATATCTCATGTTTAGAATGAAAGAAAATAAAAAGATTTTACCTTGGATGGATATGGACGGATGTGATTTATTATTACATATGCAATTGGATGACTAAGATTAGAAGGGAAATTACGAGGGAAACTGAGAAATTAGGAGAGAAAGTAAGATTAACGAGGAGGAATCACATTTACCCAACTTCTCCTATTTTATAACATGTTGATCATGCATACATACTAATTGAAATCAGTGAGAACGTAAACAACTCCATCACATTCCTATAATAGAGTACTTGCCCTTCGGTGTTTTTTCCATGATATATGGTGACCAAATTGTGTCACCCTTCAACCGTAAAATTGAATCTGATATTGTATAGTACGCTTGATATTTTACATTTTGCATAGCTGTTCTGTTCTTTATATAACAAAAAATCCTAATGCCTAGAAACACACGAGTCTCAACTACCAAATGCGTATGCAAAAGAAGCCTAGAAACACACGAGTCTCAACTACCAAATGCGTCTAGAGTTCTCTCTCTCTCTCTCTCTTTCTTTCTCTCCATGCATCCCGCTTCCCTAATCAAAATTTCTACCAATGGGAACAGACAAAAGAAAGCCAAATACTGTATATACAAAATTCTGACCCTGCTAACGAAAAATATTGTACACGTTGGTGGAAATGGCAATCACACCTGTTACTACAGCCACTACAACCATAACCAGTGCTATAATTTTGTCCCTTCTTATTGCTATACCATAAGCATCCCTGTAGTTGAAAACAAAAAGGGAAAAATTAGTATACTTTTTGAATTTTTATTTTTTTACTCTTTGGAATGAGTAAAACTCCAATTTTATAATTGAGGTTAATATTTTCCTTTAACTTGGTCAATAAGATTTCAAAAAAAATTAACTTTATCCAGACTTTGCACACTTCAATTTGGACATGTGAGAGATTAAATTGATTGATAGTGCGCAAAGTCGGATCAAAATGACGTTTTAGTGATCATAGAAACCAAAGTGATCTATCAATGTTTACATTTTACTCTTGTTCTATGGAAGGGAAATGAGAGAAATTTACCTTAAGACAATAGAAGCAGGGAAGATGAAGGCAAGACACAGTGCAGATGTTGATCCCAGAAACTGAAAGAAGTACCAAATATCTGGGATTGCAATAGCAGCAATGTAGCTGATGATTAGCAGCACCAGAGTGATGATCACAAACCTCTTGTTGTCTGTAGCTAGCAGAGGCTTCTTGGAGAAAAGAAATTCATCTATGTTGGCCCTCAATGAGAAGTTGAGGAGAGGAAACACCAGCATGATATGAAATGCGTAGCTTAAACGGACCAAAGTGTTGAGAATGGAACCCACTGCAGAACCAGCATTCTGATCAAAATTGATGAGAATGTCTGATTGTGTTGAATCACCAAACAAGAGGTAACCAAACAGGCCTATGGTAAAGTATATGATAGCACAAAGCATCAATGCAATTCTAACTGCTGTGCTCATGTCAGATGGCTTGGCAAGTTCAAACCCAATAGGATGTACTGCAAGTGAAACCAATGACCAACCAAACAAATCTTAGAATCAATTTGGTATGAGTGTAAAACATGAAGAAGAAAAATTTATGAATGATATTTCCAAATAATCTTACAAATAAAACCATATGCATTAATACTCTTATGACACAACGAGGCATTGTGTGAGAAATTATCGCATAAAACTGGTGCACACAACTTAGCTGCACAGCCAATTACAGGATTGATTAATTAGAGTAATTATTAAGATTATCCTCTGGGATAATTAATGAGAATTAAGAAAGATAGTTAATGTTGATAGTGACATTGGAACTTATAATATTTGATATATTTTTTCAAAATTATCTTAATAATTAGTATTGACACTCTAAAAAGTGTTGAATAAATTTTGTTATGAAAAAGACATTTAGAAATTACAAAATGTGACTTATAAATAGGTCATTTTTTTTTTCAAGAGGGACTTTATTAATTATTGATTGATGTGATTGAGTTATTATACTTGATTAATTATGGATGCAACAAAGTCACTAATGGCAAGCTAATTACTGCGTACCATTAAAATGAAATGTATAAGCTGTGACTATGACCGGAACTGCAGTGAACAGATCAAAGAAAGAGGTGTTGTGGTCCAAACGGGGAAACAATCTTGGGGCTTGTGTTTTTCCTTCCACAAGAGCAACAATTGCCAATACAGAACATATTGCAACAAATGCCACTGCGAGAAGAGTTGATATCGCAGAACTGATCTTCAAGGACTCTGGCATACACCAAACAATTGCAAGAAAATTAAAAAAATGTTAGTCGCAGGTTGTGCTATTGAATCACTACAATTTGACATACAAACAAAATTAAAACCACATGTTATGCACATGTACACAAATCATGTAAATTAATTTATTATTTCAAAGGTAGGATTGGTTACTGATAGTGTGAAATGTGTATAATCTATCATATAATAATTTGCACGTGATTAAACTAAAAGAGTGTGGGACTGACCTACACGTCGGTACAAGACCAAGGGGAGCATAACGAAGACCAATACGACAAGCAGAGCAAATTCGCGTGAAGTCCAGCAGTGAATTCCAAGCCACTGCTGCAAGATACCCAAGTGCACTTCCCCATCTGCTTGCTGCTTTCCAGAGAGTACATCCCCTGTGTTCAGTTCATCAAATAAATAATACGTACACAACAAGACATAAAACACAAATCATCTAATATCCCCCATTCAAAAACACAAAGGGTGCGATTGTTTCATATTATTTGTTGTAAAAACTTTTAAGGGGTGTTTGTTTTTCTTGAAATTGTGTTTTTATCTTATTTTTAAAAAAAATAATCATAATTTAATGTATTTGCTTGTAAGTGCATATTATAATTTTAGATTATATTCTTGGAAAACTAATCAAAATCTAACATTTCTTCTAGATCCATGTAATTCTCCTGTTTTACCCTTATCACTCCAACATATAACCTTTATAATTTCATACCTTTTTTGTATTTACTCGGTACAAATAATTTTATTTACACTATTCAAAAAACAGATTAGGTTAAATTCATTTTTCAGCTAAGAAACTCGAACATGAACAAATTATAATTTTAAATATCATATTATAATCACAGCTAAAAATAACAATAATATAATTTTGCTAACTATAACAACACGCACTAATCCATCGAAAGTCACAAAATTTCATGTTGACAAAAATATGCATCTCCAATTGTTGTTTTCTTCCTTAAAAAAGCCGGAAAATGATTATTTCAAAATCCGATAATGTGATTATTTGAATATATTTAAACTTAACACACACAAAAACCAAAAATTCAAAGTATCATTAAAAAAAAAAAAAACTCAAATCTGGTATTGGTTAAAGTTAGAAAATGGAAATTTTATAATTAATCAGCATAACTAACCAAAAATAGCCCCAACAGAAGTATTTTTCTATTTTTCTTAACCATGATGTTAGGGGTATTTTATTTTATTTTTACAAATAAATTAAACTCATACAGCTACTGTAAAAATGTGATTTTATTATACTTCTAACATATTATTACAGTATCTTATTTTAATGACTAGTAAAATTCTGATTAGTTGAGCCCTAGCCAAGTACCTATATATAAAGTCTTGCTCATATTTTTTTCTCTTAGTTTTATTTATTCAATAGCTGATGAAGAAGGAAATGGAGTGCAAAAAAAAAAAAAGAAATTAGCATCCTTACCAATTATGATTAAGTACATAATCAAACATCCAAGATTAGTGATTATAACACAAACTTGAGTTGCTGCCGCTCCTGCTGCTCCAAACGCCTCTCTCATGACGCCAGCATACGTCGTCGTTTCACCTGAATGCGTGAACCTCATTAGAAACTCCACCGATACTTCAGCCAGAACAGCAATCACCAGAATCAACACAAACGCCGGAACAACTCCAAGAACCTTCAGCGTCGCCGGAACAGACATTATTCCGGCGCCGATCGTGCTCGTCGCTAAATTGAACACGGCACCGGAGACGGTTGCCGGATTTGCATGAGCTGAATTGGATTCCGGCAACAGAGGGACGCGAGCTCCGGCCACCGGAGACATCCCGGCGGCTAGTGAGTCAACGAAGTAGAAAGAGAAAAAGAGAAGAGAGGTTGCTTGTGGAGTTGTGGTGCTTTAGGAGCAAAATCTAAGCGTACGATCGCGTTGAATTTATAGTTAGAGTTGGTTGAATGATTGCGGGTTAGTGGATTACTAAAATGACCTTGGTGGATGTATGAGTGTGAGGTGAGAGGGGAGAAGTGAGGAGGGTAAGATTGGAATTTGAAGAGAGTAATTTCTAGCATGTGGTGTTATTAGTGGTTATTGGTTTTATTTAAGATCCGTGTAGAGGACAGAGCTAAGACAGGTTGGAGTATATATGATGATGAACCGTAATAGGAGTAATATATAATGATCGTTCTTTGGTTTGATTCCAATATTGACTGAGAAAGCGTGGCGAATAGGAACTAAGAACGAATCTGGACGGAGAAATGGGTGATGTGAATATCAGATACATCGCCTCATTGGCTGTGATATAAAAAGCATGTAAGAACTCATATATATATATATATATATATATATATATATATATATATATATATATATATATAGTAAAAATTCATAAAAAGTATGAATTTTTTATATTTTTAAGACATGAAAGAAAACATATTTAAAATTGTTTTGTTCAAATATTTAAAATTTTAACAAATGTGTTAAATACAATTGTTAACAAATCCTTTTATATTTAAATAAAAGTATACTGTAATAATTGTTTTAAAAAAAAAAGTATACTGTAATAATTATTGGTACTAAACATTAACATAAACACTCAAATAAATTATGCAAAGTATACTGTAATAATTATTGTTTCTCCCCCTCCCCTCCTCTTAGAAGGTGTGATGGTTTTTTCTCCCCCAGTTATATCTGGGTTAAATAATCTTGCCTTTGTGCAAAAGTGTGGTTTCTTTCCCCAGTTTCATTTGGGTTTTTTTTGCTTTGAGTGTGAAAAGGCATCTTTAGTGTTTGTTTGTCCAGATCTGATGTCTTTCTTATTTTCTCAAATAAGCAGAAGATTGATACTCGAGATAGATCTTCCTTCCCGGATCTTTGTTTTATCTTCTCACCAGTGGCTCTATCTCTGCAGATCTGAGATTCGTTGTCGCCGAAATGTGCCTAGTCCCAGCATCGATGAGCGAGCTTGCTTGGAAATAAAGGCTTTTGAATCTCTAGTTAGAGTTCAAATCTGGATATTGATGATGATTCAAGACCAAAGGAAGGGTGCTGCTTTTCCTTAGTATCTAGTTTTTCTTGAAAAACTTTGTTATAGGAAAAATATGTATTTTATTATTGTGATGCTGGATCTGCTTGTAATTTTCTATATTACGGAATAAATTACATATTTTTCCTTTAAAAAAAATAAATTATGCAAAGTTGGCAGTTGGTCCTTTTGATCGTATTACTTTGTATGTTTCATATGTAGTATTATTTTTTTTATTTTTTTTCTTCTTTCATATATATATATATATATAATTTTAATACATGATTAATATTATTTTTTTAACAATATTTTTATTTTTTATAATTTCTTTTTCACCTTCAACATTTTTCTCTTTTTAATAACAACCACATCTGAGTTGCGATGAAACAAAATAGACTAACCGAGAAGCTAAGAACCCACAAAACTGACACAAGGCCCTAGCTGCTATGTGATTTTTGTCCACCATCATGCTTCGAGTTAACTATGCCATAAACCCAATAGAACACTCTCCACATTCCTGACCTTACTTTTCTTCCGCCACAATCACTATTGATCAAGCACTAACAATGGGGCGGTTTTAATGTGGTACCTTATGGGTGAATCCGGTATTTGACCCAAAATTATATATAAAAAATCCCTCCAAAAATGGTAAAGTGGGAAAAAAACATAATTAATGTATTGAAAATCTAAATAATGATTGACTTTTTTAAAAAGTGAAATACTTGTTTTGTTTGAGATAAGACAGATAAATAAGAACGAAGGGAGGATATAACAATTTCGTGTACATAATTTTCAAATACAATACATGCATATGAAATAGATGGAGTAACGATGATTTTAAAAAGTAAAAATAAAAAGAGGTACTTTTCATAAGATTTTCCTTTTGGATAATAGTATATAAGTAACCTAAAGTAAAAAGTCAATTTAAAAAATAATGCATTTAATATTTAAAAATTTATTTATTTAGTTTTCCAAAACTACATTATACTTTTAGGTTCTTTATACATTTTTCCTAACACAATAAATAGTAAAATCTTTATTAATGATACTCCTTCCAATCCAAAATAAAGCCACTTCGATTAAAAAATCATGCACTTTAAGAAAGTTAGTGAATATTGTTGATGATATTAAAAATGAAAATATTAGATATAGTTTTTTAAAATTACTCCTATAATTATTATTACAATTCTAAAAATTGTTGAATAAATATGAATGTTGATAAAAAATAAGTAATTAATAACTTGAAAAAAAAAGACTTACTTTAAAAATAAAACAACATTTTCCCAATAAAATTTACATTTAGATCAAGAATTGAAGGAAGTATAAATTTAAGCCTTCTTATTAATATAAATTTATTGAATCCTCACATATATAAAATTTCTCATTACTTGTTTGAATGCAAAGTTATTCATAATTGCTTTATATTCAACGTGACTTTAAGTCCTAATATAATTTTCCACCGCCAAATCAAACATGCACTCGATCCATGAAATGAATTTCTTTTGAAGTTGGACAAGACATGCGAAGCACATGACCTGTCAAGTGAGTAACACTCCTCGTGCTTCATGATAGTGATTTGGTGATGTATCTATCAATGGTTGATGTATCTATCAATGGTTCAAATAAAAAAGGCGCTAAAATTGCTAGTATTGAAAACAAATTATAAACAGGTATTTTTCTATGTCGTGGGAATAAAAAAACCACATATTTTTATACATTTTTAATATATTTAGCTTCTTAACGAATGCCTTTATTAACATTTGCCAATAAAAAATTACACATAGCAGTTTGAAAACTTTTCACGTATTAAATTCGAAGTTTTGGAGATGGAGGTGATTAGGATGATCCAGTTACCTCTCACACATGAACTAACGCAAGTTTTGGATGAAACTTTTGCAGTTTATTTATGAAATAAACTAGTGATGTATATTTGTCTAATTATCCAAAAACTATTTGTTTCTAAAGAAATTATATATATCATTTGAAAATGGAAGTCCATGAAACACATTAGATATCAGGAGAATTATTTTGCAAAGCAGATTACTCAATTATTTATGTATCATACTAGAATTATTTATGTTGTTAGTCTCTTCAGGATTCTTACAAGAGTTTGGTCACTAAACTCACTACATTCTTGGAGGAAAAAGAAACACGCAGTTAGATAAGGAGTGCTGTTATGTCATGAGATGGGTCATATTAAAATTTGATTGTAGGAAGCTGAAAGCAAATTAAAGTACTCTAGCTAATGAGCTGCTTTTGCTAGCTGCCTACGCATTGGTGCTGTATATGTGATAATGAAATGGTCGTTCAACTGACTTCTAATCCAGTTTTGCATGAGATCAAAAGAAGTTTTTTTTTTTTTTTTTTGAACAGAGATCAAAAGAAGTAAGCATAAACTGTTGCTAGTTCTGTTTTTCTTTGCCTAGTTCATGTCAAATCTTAACACAAAATTGGCTAATCTACATCTACCCACCAAACCATTGCCTGCTCCTCATTTATTATCCAAGTTGGGAAGTCCAGATATCTACTTCCACCTTAAGAGGGTGTATTGCATTTGCATACTTGATTTAACTCAAGTTTGTTTGGAATGTATGTAAAAGATAGTTGAGTAGTTAAATCAGGCTTGATGGCAAAGCTATTGATAGAACTCTGTGTATATATAGTCTTCAATATACAGCAATGAAATAATTTCCGTTTTCAATTTCACAATTACCATCACTCTCAATAGGCACAGGAAAGAAGATTGGGAGAGCAGACAAATGATTTTCAACCTTTTTGAGATCACGGTTATGATTGGTCAGCAGTTGAACTATAGAAGTTGGACCATATAGCAATTGCACTTGTCCCCACAGCCAGAATAAGCACCACTATTGCCATGACTTGATCTTTTCTAGTTGAGATGCCATGCATATCCCTGTTCTCAAATGCAAGAAAAGAAAAATAAAAACATGTTTATATAATGCTAATAATATATATAGAGAGAGAGAAACATAGCTGAGAAATTGTATAGGATACCTTAGAATGATTGAGGCGGGGAAGATGAATGAGATGCAAACAATGGTTGTGGATCCCAAGAACTGAAAGAAATACCATATGTTTGGGATTGCCACAGCCACCAAGTATGTGAGAGCTTGCAAAGAAAGAGTGAGTGACACAAATCTAGGGGTGTCTAATGCCAGAGCAGGCCTATTTTCGTTCGAGAAAACTAGTTCATCTATGTTGGCCCTAAGGGAATAGTTCATGATTGGGTACACAAGCGCAATATGTAGTGCATAGCTTAAGCGAACAATGTCATTGAGAAATCGACCGGCATGTGTATTTGAACTATGATCAAAGTTTACTAGCATATCAGCCATGATGGAGTCCCCAAACAGTAGGTACCCGAAGAAGCCGATGGCAAAGTATATGGCCACGGAGATCATCAATGAAATTCTCACAGCCCAATTCATGTCTCCAGGTTTCCCAAGTTCTGCTCTAATTGGATGAACTGCACCAAATTATGCAAGATCACCAGATAATTGTAAATCATTATATAATCTATAATGCTAATTTGTTATGCATGCTTAAAGAATTTCATTTATCTACCGACTGTGATAAGCCTTATATTATACTATATGTCAATTAATTGATGAATTGGCACGAAATGATATACGATAGTTATAGCGAAACTATTTAAGTACTCGAACTAACCATTGACGTGGAATCCGAAACCAGTCACAAAGACTGGGACAGTGGTGAAAAGGTCCAAGACAGTGACTTTAGAGAAGTCTGGTAGTATCCTCAGTGACTGAGTTTTGCCGCACCATAATGCATAAAACGCCATTGATGAGCATATTACAACAAAGACCAATGCTAGCATGATTGATATTGCAGAACTATACCTAAGTGAATCTGTAAATATAAATCAAAGCACAGAAAACAAGCTGTGCTAAATTATCAGGACTATAATTTGAAATGGAAAAACAAAAGGAGAGAAGCTAGTGGATTTGAGTAGTAGTAATAGTACCGACCAACACGCCTGAACATAGCCAATGGAAGCATTATGAAGAGGGTGACTATAAGAAGAGCAAAGGCGCGAGAGGTCCACCAGTGAATGCCAAACCATTCTTGTAGAATACCCAAGTGTGTGATTCCTTTGGACTCATTTCCACACAGCACGTCTCCTACACAAACAAAGTTAGTGAACTCAATCAAAATTACACCCAATTCACACATTATTGCAAATTCATATTTTGTTAAAGGCTTATTTATGCTTTTGGTTTCTAAAAGTTCAACGTGTTTTGGTTTTAGTCCCTAGAATTTATTTTGACCAGGACTAGTCCATAATTTTTCAAACATTTTGATCCGTAACAAAAAATCAGTTATTTGCTGACATGGTTAACGAAAATCCACCCCAGATGCCACGAGGTGTGACGTAGCACCAAATAGATGATATGAGATGATTCAGACTTACGAACTCAAAATTTTACGTACGGGACCATTTTGCGTTCGTAATCATCCATGTTATATCACCTATTTGGTTTCACTTCAGACCATATGGACTGCTCATGTGATGCTGCGCTAGTTGCATATACAAATAACAACTTTTTACAAAATGGTGGGGACCAAAACCAAAATGTTTGAAAATTTAAGGACTAGTCCTGGTCAAAATAACTTCTAGGAACTAAAACCAAAACACGCTGAACTTTCTGGGACTAAAAACATAAATAAGTCTTTGTTAAAATAACACTTCAAATTTAACAGACTAGTTTGATAGTTGCGAGTTGTGACTTTTATTACAAATTTTTTACATCAATCCGAAAATCTTGAACAAAGTAACGATTTAAACAAAATAGGTTAACACGATTACGGGGTGACAAAATTATTTCTCACAGGTTTACCCAGAAAATTTTGGATTACTAGAGGGATTTTTTCTTTAAAAAAATAAAATATTTTTAGAGTTAAATAGTTTCCGATTTTGGGATGTAAAAAAAAAAAACACTTCAAATATGTCCTTGTCGAAAATATATTCCGACTTATTAGTGTTGGTAGTGCAAATTTTTACACTTATACATGGGTGAGTCGGAAGTGACAAATGTGGAAGCTGGGTTTGAAGGGAGGGAGAAAATGAACAAATGGCTAGAGGCAAATATCATACTCATGGAAGAAGCCAAACAAGAAACTAAACAAACGATGCCATCTGTCAAATATTGAATATCTCAATTTTGAAAGTTGTCTATCACAAACAATGATTATAGAAAAATGGTTAAAAGATCTCTTTAGAAAGACATGCTCATTAACATATCTATAAAATTGTGTCACTTGTTATTTATGTTTTTTAATTTAAAAAGTGATAAGTATAAAAAATCTTGTGTATAGTTTTGCATTTAGACCTCCCTTTCTATTACCAATAGTAACGCTGGAAGAAGCTGTCACATAAATAACAAGTGTCACAAGAGAAATAAAATAACCTCATGGCAGACTTCCCAAGAGAAATAGAAACTGAAGGCTTTCCATATGAGCTCATTGAAGAAGCCAAAGGAAAATGTGCAAAATGCTGGGAACTAGAAACCTTTGGCTCCTTTGTACATTTGTAACTTTCGAGACACGCACCAGTAAGTCGGACCATATTTCTAACCATAACAAAAGTATATTAGAAGTGTATTTTTTTTGCTAGGCTCTTTTGCTAACAAGTGCGTTTTTATCCTAATGATACTTGTTAAGGTTCCTATACTTAGAAAAACACTCATCAATGCACATTACTCTGTGTCTCGAGAATCTAAAAAAAATACATTTTTTAATGTTATTTACTACATTTTAGCTTCTTAACGTGCACTTGTTTGCATTTATCTTTTTCCTAATATTCCCAAATCTAAAACGATTTAATTCTAAAGATATTTTAATTTTTTCATAAAATTCAATTATGAAGGCAAAATGAAAATATGGCCCACTCCACCGACCTAGTAGGCCCAACCCATTAAACTTTTGAGACACCAATTATCCTTATCCCAAAAGCTTTATGTCAAACTCATACATGAGCTGTAAATCGTCCCAAAGTTGCAACGCAAAATTCGTGGAAAAAGAAAATAAAATTCGAGGTGCAAAGCGAAATTCGCATTTTGCATAGAATTAACCACAAACAACGACAAAGATTGCAACAAACTTTATGGTTTTTTTATCAGATTGATGACGAGGAAGAATAACATACCAAGAATAATGAGATAGATGATAAGAACACCCAGGTTAGTTATGATGACACAAATCTTAACCGCAAGAGATCCTAAGGGACCAAATGATTCCCCCACCATGCCAGCGTACGTAATAGATTTGCCAGAGCTTGTGCACCTTAACATGAACTCCACGGTTATATCCGTTATTAATGCCACAAGCACAATCACCAAGAACCCTGGAATTATTCCTAGCACCTTCATGGTTGCAGGGATAGACATGATCCCTGCACCGACCATGGTGGTTGATATGTTGAACACTGCCCCAGAAATTGAACCATCTTGAGGTATAGGATCTTCTTGCTGGGTGTTCTCATAATCACAATCTGGTGGTGGTGGTGGTAGGAGAGGGGTAACAACTTGGGTGATGCTGTTGGACTCTGAGTGATGCTTCATTTTGATTTTGGTGTTTGGTTAATAATTTGAAAAGATATGAATAATATTGGAAATTAGAGACATAAAGACGTGGAGTGGTTTTTATAGATATCTTTGATGTGACTATGCATAAAGCCCTTAAAAAAAAAAAAAAGAAAAGCCATATGGCCATATGTTAGGTGTGATTATTTACTGGACACCGGCGGCAATCCCGTGGCAACACTCCCATCATAAATTTTGAGCGAGTATAAATAAAAGCAATAATGTCATGTATACATGCGGATAGGATAGCGTATACTCAATGCGTCCCTAAATATAAAGTTTATTCGACGGATTTTACGTCCATTAACAGCGTGAAATAATTTAGTTTATTGTATTGAAAATGTGAATTTTTGATATGTAATTTCAAAATTATCCCTATTAATATTATTGAGAATCTAAAAAATGTTAAATAAATAAGAGTGTTTGTGAAAAAAAGTAATTAATGATCATTGAAAATTGGTATGAGACTTTATAAATAGAGACAAAATAAAAGTGTCAAGAGAACTTTATATTAAAGAACGGATGGAGTATTTTCATAAAGTGATCTTATATGTCCATCCAGAATTGATATCTGATATCTGTTTATCTTAAATGTAAAAACAAATACATTTGTTTATAAGACAAGCATATGTACATCCAATATTAATTTTGGATATACACCTAACATTATGCCTATTCATATATCAATTTTGGATATATATATATATATATATATATATATAAAAGACACATAAATGGTGCAAATGAGCTCCTGTAAATTATTATTAATCAATTTTCAAGTTTGGCTTGCTAAATAATACTTCCTTGCATTCTACTTGTAAGTTTTTTTGGAATTTTTTATTTTTATTAAGAAATGTAGTTAAATTTATTGGTAATATTGAAAATGTAATTAAATATTATAAAAATTATTAAAATCTTATAAATAAAACCAAAATAAAAATCCTAAATCTTATTGCAAATTAAATAAGTGCTTTTATGAAGTTGTTGGGTCTTAATAATCATTTAATTAGTTATGAGGAATGAGTTGTTCTATTAACAAATTATAAAAATAGTTACCAATAAATTTATAAATATATATATATATATATATATATATATATACCTTTCCATCTCACACTTGACGGAATGGTATATTTTTTCAAAAAAAAAAATACTTTTCCAAATTCTTTTTAACGGAAATCTGTTCCGTGACATCGAAGACGGAAAGCAAAAAACACTAAAATTATTTTAGTCATTGAAATTGTAAAATGGGGTCAAAAATTAAACAACGGGGCCAAAAATCAAACACCCCCCCCCCCCCCCCCCCTCCCTTTTTTTAAATGTGAGTGTTTTTGGTATAAATAAAAAAAAGGTTTAAAAACCAAAGAGAGGGGTTAAAAACCCAAAACCCGAGATGTTAAGGAAATTGCTTTTCGTCCCCAATTAGCGATTTTTTAGCCTTCATTTCAAATTTTCATGGACCAAAATACTCTTAAGCATATTAACATTTCCGGTTATATGAAACCAGAAAAATATTTTCGATTTTACTAAATCGGAAGCAAATTAAACATTATTTCCAGTACTACAAAAACTGGAAAAATATAATTGATTTCCGGCACTAGTAGTCTACTACATCAGATACCTCACTTTCATTGATGTAATTGATGTCAATGGCTTTGCAAATCTAGGCCTCCGCAATGGTGATGGCGCAGGCACACTTCTTGGGTGATATTGGTTTTTTGTGGGTTTGAGACTTTGAGAATAGCTCCACCGTGCAGGGGTTAGGTGACTCTGACCCTGCTTGCAATCGGTGGTTAACAGGACAGGTACACGTTAGTTCTGTTAGCTTTTGCCGATCCATCTCCACATCAATTATATTTTTTCGGTTTTTTTAGTACCGAAAGGTACTACAAAGTCGGAATCCAATTTCTGGTTCAGCAAAATCGGAATAATGTTTAAATTGCTTTTGGTTTAGTAAAATCGGAAACAATTTTACAATTTCATAGAACCGAAAATGTTAATACGCTTAAGAATATTTTGGTCCATGAAAATTTGAAATGAGGGTCAAAAAGTCGATCATGAGTCCGAAAATCAATTCCCGGATGTTAAAAGCACGTCCCTCACTCGTAGCCCAAAATATAATGTGGAAAATAGCCCAATAAGCAGAGCCCAGGGAGAGGGAAAAAGCGAAGAGATTTAATTTATTGACCCCCCAGTTTAATCATCTGACCCCCTTTTTTTGCCAAAATCCAAAAATACCCTTACTAAAATATATTCGCTGAGGCCTGAGCGAGAATTAAAAAAAAAAATAAAAAAAATAAAGCTCGCTGAGGGGTCAGCGAGCTATGTAAAATTACACAGTCGCTGACCCCTGAACGAGCTACATTAGAATAGCTCGTTCAGGGGTCAGCGACTGTGTAATTTTACATAGCTCGCTTACCCCTCAGCGAGGTTTATTTTTCTTTCTTTTTTGACTTCTCGCTGCAGGGTCAGCGAGTATGTTATTTTACACAGCTCGCTGACCCATCAGCGAGCTTTATTTTTTTTTTTATTTTTTATCCTTCTCGCTGCAGCGGCAGCGAGATTACTAAAACTCATTATTGCAGATATCATCTTTCTGCTAGTTTAATATCTCAATGACATATTTAAGTTTAATAATGTAGCTCTGTCTTACGATTAAAAGACAGCACAACTAATATTTATTTACTCTGGCTAGCAAATTTACAAGGTACTCTCTCCGTTTCATATTATAAGCAAAATTAACCATATTTGCGCTTATTAAGGAGGTTAGTTGATTGTATTTAATTTTCAAACATTTAGAAAAGAATAGAGATATTTTAGGAAAGTTGCATTGGGAATGAAATAAAAATTGAATAAGATAACAATTTTCTAGAAATGTTTTAAGAAAGTGGCATTGGGAATGAAATAAAATTTAAAAAAGTTAGTTAATTTTGCTTATATTTTAAAACAAGAGAATTATGTTTTTTTTTGCTTATATTTCAAAACGGAGGGAGTATACTTTTTGAGTAAATTAAAGTAATAGAGAGTACAGCAAAATAAGGATCATGGCACTTGCGCTTATGCCAAAGTTGTTTTTACCTCTTTTCCGATAGTTATTGTTATTTTCTCCGAACAGGAAGTAAGTCAACAACCAAACATAAAATAAGGACCATGGCAATCTCGCTGCCCCTGCAGCGAGAGGATAAAAAAAAAAATAAAGCTCGCTGATGGGTCAGCCAGATGTGTAAAATAACATACTCGCTGGCTCTGCAGCGAGAAGTCAAAAAAAAAAAAAATAAAGCTCGCTGAGGGGTCAGCGAATTATGTAAAATTATACACTTGCTGTCCCCTCAGCGAGCTGTATTTTTTTTTGGTTTTTGTAATTCTCGCTCAGGTCCCAGCGAGTGTGTTATAAACCCAGAAAAAAAAAGGCAATTTCAGATTTTGACAAAAAAAAGGGGTCAAATGATTAAATTGGGGGTTAAAAAATTAAAACCCAAAAGCGAAAATTGACAAGCGTGTGTTGTGATTGCGAGGGAGCGAAACAGAAACCAGTTCGGTTGGCTTTGTTGTGACCCTTTTGTTAGTTCTAGTGAGGTGGCGAACAACAGTACCTATCTATCTGTTATTTTTCATCTATCTTCTTAATCTTCTCAGATATAGTTAATAGTTATTCCTTCCGTCATCATCATCATCATCATCATCATCATCATCTATCTATGTGTACGTATGTGAATTGGAATTGAATAATAAAAGTAAGAAATCCAAAGGGAATTGAATTGAATTGAATTATTTAGAAAATGGGGGATCAGTTAGCAAGAGCTGAGGATTTCGAGAAGCAGGCAGAGAAGAAGCTTAGTGGTTGGGGTTTGTTCGGTTCCAAATTTGAAGACGCTGCTGATCTCTTCGATAAATCTGCCAATTACTTCAGGCTCGCTAAATCATGTCCGTATTTCCATTCCATTCATTTTCATTTTAATTATACCGTGTTCTACAGCTACCTTAATTAATTAATCAATCAATTAGTAGTTGCCTAAATATCATGCATTGAAGAATGTTCCTAACGTGGTTCTAGATTTTGCGTAGGATGAGGGCTGAAATATTTGTTGTTGTTTGGATATGAATTTGATGATGACTTATATTTCAGGGGACAAGGCAGGATCCACCTACATCAAGTTAGCAAATTGCCATTTGAAGGTATTAGATTTTGCACCCCATTGTTTAGGATTAAATATAAGCCCGTGGGTGGCTCACTGCACGAGGTTCCCACCTCCTTACCCTTACCCTTACCGCCTTAATTGCACAAGGGAAGAGGCTTTAAAAATACGCAATTCTACAAAAAGTTGAAAAAAGAGTGTTTCGAGTAAAAAAAAAAAGGCTCAACCAAGCATTTGTGCAAGTGTCAGAAGTGATTTTTTAAAAATCAAGACCATCATGTTTTATTTAAAAAAAAAAACTTGAACAAACCGGCTAAACGGCTTTTAATCGATCCACTTGCATATCTTTCGTGTATTTTGTTTTCTCTTAAGAAACCTCTAATGTCCTTGCAGTTGGAAAGCAAGCATGAAGCTGCCCAAGCTTATGTTGATGCTGCACATTGTTATAAAAAGACTAACATAAATGGTAAGTGGTCACATATTACATGCACTCTAGGATTCTCTTTTGCTTGCTTATGAAGTCATTCTATTTAAAGGCTATGGACCTGATGGACATCCCAACTTCATATCGGTATCTCATTATTTAAGCTTTTCATATGTAAAAACTGGATCCATGGCTTCACATTTACGATGCACTGAGCTGTTAGTTTGGTTCACATTCATACTTGTGTCTCGTTATAATCATATTTTGAACTTAATTTGTGTATGTGTTAGTTGGTTACAGTTGAGATCCATTTGCATGTTTTCTTTTTCAATTGTGGTTATTTGCTTACCCTTTCTGGATTGGATTTCATGATTAAGATACTGTTCTGAAATTAACTATAAATCCGTCAAACATTTGTCTGCTCACTATCACATGCATGAAGACATAACACTTAGTTTTAAGCTCCTTTTCCCTCTCTTTTAATGCAGAATCCGTATCTTGCCTAAACAATGCTGTAAATCTTTTCTGTGAAATTGGAAGACTCTCTATGGCTGCTAGATACTTGAAGGTATATATATCTACATTCTACAATAAATTATAGATTCTTCTTTCACTATTAGTATCATTTAAGTTAATTTCTTGGAATGTGTGTTTGGTTATACATGGTATCCCTCCTCTTGGGTATCTTTCATGAGGTGTTGTTATAAGAATCACCGTGAACATGGCATAACTAAGTTTTACTATTATACACACAGGAAATTGCTGAGTTGTACGAGTCTGAACAGAACATAGAGCAGGCTGTTGTTTACTTTGAAAAGGCAGCTGATTTTTATGAAAATGAAGAAGTGTCAACTACTGCAAACCAGTGCAAGCTGAAAGTTGCTCAATTTGCTGCTCAGTTAGAACAGTAAGTTTTTCTGATCCCTGTTTTTGTTAATGTGAAGGCCTGAGTTATAATGGTTGAATCTGGTTTTCTTCTTTTGTTCTCTGTTGCGTACTATGTTGATTGCTTGGTAGCTGGCCTTCCTTTGTATCACCTTACTCTTACTGTTTGGTACCATTTTCCTTCCTTTGTATCACCTTACTATTACTGTTTGGTACCTATGTTTAATTGCTTGGTAGCTGGCCTTCCTTTGTATCACATTAGCTTGTATTTATAATTTTGCAGATATCAGAAGTCAATTGAGATTTATGAAGATATAGCTCGCCAGTCTCTCAATAATAATTTGTTGAAGTATGGAGTTAAAGGTCATCTTCTTAATGCTGGCATTTGCCAACTTTGTAAAGGGGATGTTATTACTATTACCAATGCATTAGAGAAATATCAGGTTTGTATTTTTAAAAAAATTACACCCCGAGATTGGAACATCACCAGTTGCTCAATTCTTTGGATCTGTATTTGCTTTTGCAGGAATTGGATCCAACATTTTCAGGAACACGTGAATATAGACTTTTGGCGGTATGTCACTAGATGTGCAATTTCACTATAAATTTTTTATGAGCAAGAAAACTATATCAGAATGTTGGGGCTTTTCAATACCGCCCCGCTATCTTAATGTTCTAATTAGTATTTGGTTATTTGTTATAGCATTGTAAATATTGCATTGGCTGATTCTTTACTCTCATATCTTCCAAGTTGAAGTACTGACATTTTTTCTTTTAAAAAATTTGGCAGGATATTGCTGATGCAATTGACGAAGAAGATGTTGGCAAGTTTACTACAGTTATCAAGGAATTTGATAGCATGTCCCATCTGGTGAGCTCCAAATTTCTTGGAAAATAGGAAAGTTTTTAGTTGTCAGTCAAGAATATTTCTAATATAATCTATGTCCAAATTTTTATAACGGAGTAAACATAATTAATCATAATTGAACTGCCTCATTTTAGGGAATGGCTCAAATGCATGGAAATATGAAACATGCATCGATGCATGTGATAATTTTATTTTTGTTTTTTAAATTTTTTTAATATAGATTTGTTCAGAATATTTTTTAACACAAGTTCGTATACAGATTTATCAGAATATGTAAGTGATTTTTATAATTTGGATTTATTTTTTTCTTTACTCTGTGTTCTTAAAAAACTGTACTGAGTAAAACTGTATTCAAAATTTACATATTCTGATAAATCTGTATACGAACTTGTGTTAAAAAATATTCTGAACAAATCTATATTAAAAAAATTTAAAAAGCAAAAATAAAATTATCACATGCACCGATGCATGTTTCATATTTCCATGCATTTGAGCCATTCCCCTCATTTTACAGCAATTTGATAAAAATGTTTTCAATGATTTGCTTCTGCCTTCTGCTTCGGATTTACCCCTTAAAAATTTCGTTCGTTTGTTGTTATAAATTTATTTGCCAAGAGAGATGAGTTGTACCCTTGCATGACAGTGCTTTTCTGCACTATTTCAGAACTTTCACTCTCTACTTTCACCAAGTTATACTGATCATGGAATATTTTAGGTGGTGTTTGGAGTCAAATAAAATTGGAAATGATTCTATCTAATCTGATTTAGAAATCAAATTTTGTGCTTGGAACTTATAAAGAGAGGGATTTGAATGGACTTGCAAATCATTTTCTTATGTTTGGAACTCCAAATCCGAACTCATTAAAATGGGAATTGATTTGATTTGATTTTTATCATTTTACTTTTTTACTCTTATGAGATTAAGGCTAACTAGTCAATTTATTTAAAATCAAAGTAAATCCTGTCTAATATGATGAAATTTCATCAAAAGGAACCCCAAATCTAAAGGATTTTAGTAATAAAATCATTTCCTATTTTTTAATATTCTTTTTTTTTTATAGGCAAATATTCATGCAGTCACCTGGGTTTGAACATAAGACCGAACAATTAATATCCAACAACTCTACCAATTGAGCTGGCACTTGGCCCTTAATATTCTTTTTTTAATATTCTTAATACAAGATTTGAGTTACAAATCAATTCATCCCCATTTTTTAACATTCTAAACATACATGCTCGGTGCTTGTGAAATTGGGCGAGACACGTTAGACATTTGATCAAATTTTACAGTTTTATATTGGTAAAGAGAACCATGGAAAAATTATCCTCTATTTTTAATGTTTGTGTAACTGTGTTGTACTGGGTCATGAACTGTTTTTGACGTAAACTTCTGTCCTTGATTGGATCATTCTCTTTTGCATTCCATATACATCTATCATCTATGCTCTCAGTATCCTATAAACATTACCTGTTTGGATGAATGTTTTGCAGGATTCTTGGAAGACAACCCTTCTTTTGAGGGTGAAGGAAAAGCTGAAAGCCAAAGAACTTGAGGAGGATGATCTTACTTGAATTGCCCCTTAGTCTTCTGTTGGTTGAACTTCATGTTTGATAATTTTCCTTGTATTATGCTTGTTTGTCCAGTTCATCTGACATGTCTACTTATATAAAGTGTATTGAAGTGGTCTGGCTGAATTCATGAGATGAGTTTGTTGTGAGGTTGCTTGAGTCTGATCTTATCCTCTTTTATAGGATTTGCATATTCGGGCAACATAATGTGGCATCATAAAGAGATATTATTATATACTATTAGCTTATTTTGAAAGATGAAAATTCTCCTGAACTGATGAACCATATAACTTCTCACGCTGCTATTTCCATTTAAGCTATATCATTTGGATTGTTTCTTAATTATGGCAAATATGCAAGCAAGAGAGCTTCTAGCCTTCTATGATTATTGTTTTAGGTGGACCACTGACTAGTGAGATAGTGAGATTGCTGTTAGTAAAATTGTTTTGTTTGGTTTTTGAGGTGTAATGAGTCTGCATTTCTTTAGTTTCTTTCATAAAATACGTTGTTGAATGAGTAGGTAAAAGAATGAGACTTAAGAAATTTTGGAACTAAAACTTCACGTTGGTTGGTATAATTTAATCGAGGTAAAAAAAAAAAAAAATTTTACATTAACTGTCGATACGGTAATTGAAATATTTCTTTAATCCAAGTTAACGTTCAAGTAAATCGTGTATCAACTACTAAAGAGTAAAGTGTTTCACTGTTTCTTTTTTTTTTTATATATATATATATATATATATATATATATATATATATATAAGAGTAAAGTGTTTTATAGTTTTTTTTACAAGCAAAAGAATTTTATTAAGCGAGTACAAAATGTATTACTCCTTTCGGTTTCTTATTATAAGCTCCTTTTTTGTGAGAGAGAAAAATGACTTACTCCCTCCGTTTCAGAACATTAGGTCTTTTAGTCTTTTTTTCTTGTTTCATAACATTAGACCTTTTACAATTCCAATACATAAAACATATTTTTCTTTCTAATTCTAACCTTTATTCAATCATTTCATTCTCTCCTCATTAATTATACTTTTATCATCTCTCTCATCTCTAAACCACTATCCATTAATTAATGAACACACTTACTAATAAACACTTTCTTAATCTGTGTGCTCAGGCATAAAAAGTCTAATGTTCTGAAACGGAGGAAGTATAATAAGTATCGAAAGGAAGGAGTATAAGAGAAATAACCATTACAAGAATATAGGAATTATACAACACTTAGCAAAATGGATGTTGGAAGAAGACAAACTTATAAATCATCTACAAGGTAAATAGATGTTCCATTTTAAAAATAGAGTAATGATAAATCAACTTACAAAACCAACCTATAAAATAACATACACCACAAGAATGTTACATGTGTCACTTGTTAACCAATTAATAAAAAACCGTGTCACTTTTTATGTGGTGTAAGTTAATTTTGTAGGTCAATCAATCATTTTCCTTAAAGATATCTTCATTTTTAAATAATCAAATAGACCATATTATCATTAGTCAAGAAAAGGCTTTAAATCTCTTCAAACTTTTATCAAGGAACAAAGAACGATGTGTGATTAGATAGATGAGGAGACATTTCACCGTAGAACAATGAAATAAATGAAGCAAGATTTCATCATAGGGTTGCATGTATGTAATTTTAAGAGATTAAATGGTTACTTTGTTTTTTCTTTAGTAACGAAAAATGTACCATATAAATCGAAAAGTGGACAATATCTGGTTTTGAAGTTAGATTGTTTTAACACTTCAGACATTTTAGTTTGAATGCGTTACGTAGGAAAAAAACACAAATAAGAAGTTTAACTTTATCGACTCACTTAAAAAAAAAAAAAAAAAAAAACTTTATTGTTGCAATAGCTAATTCACCCTTAAAAAAAAAAAAAAAAAAAAAAACCCCCAAACCCGGCCGATACTCTTTACTCTTTAATAAAAAACGGTCACCCGGTAATCAGGTATAGACAATAGACAATAAACAACATGACATAATTCTTGAAGTGATATCACTCTTGAACAATATTTAATTACTGTAATTCAAAATCAATAGGTAAACCATATAACCAACTGGATAGTCATTGCATTGCATGGTCTATTATTTGAAGCTCATGAAAGCTGAGCTCAACTTAGATAAATTCAAAAATATTGACTAAATTTAAAAAAAAAAAAAAATTCAATAATATATGATCATGTTACAGGTCACCTAATCAAGAATCTTTAAAATAAAGCTACACAGAAATGAGTGACACATAGAGAGATAATGTTCAAGTGGGACCCATCTTTCCATTCCACAGTGCAATATTCTAGATAAATTTTCATTTTCCCTTTGTCCTTCTCTTCCTTTCTTTGCTCAAAGAAGTTCTTTTTTTTTTTTTCATTATTAGTATTATTTTTAAATTTTCAACCCCTCAAATGAATTCAATATTTTCAGCATGTCATTGCTTTCTCTTTATATGGCAAGTGGCATTAAGCAATCTGTTTGACCCCAAAGTTAGTACACCTGCTAAGGCTGCTATTACTACTTACTAGTACACGAAACCATTTTGTTTTGTCCACACACCAACTGTGTTTACACTTTACAACATGCGATTACTTACTTTCGTTTACAGGTGTTTTAGATGCGATTCTTTTATTGTAAATTTTTGCAGTTTACAACTTTAACTTGGATTCAACGCTTTCTTGTTCCTCTTGTGTCTGCTTCTAGGTATGTTTCTACAAACTCTTGCATCTCTACCTTTCCTTCAAAATTTGGTCACAGCTGTTCCTGAAATGAATCTGTTGGTATTATTAGAATAAGATTGTGGGTTTGACTTTTAAGTTATCTTGAAATCTCTCATGAGTAAATTTATGATGATGTTTTTTTTTTAAAAAAATTTTAATTTTTGATTTGCTAGGAAGACTTCTTTATTCTTATAGATTCACATTAAATTTGTCATTTAATTGGATTCTTAGTTCCAAATTATTCTATTTTTGTCCTTGCAGTGCTTGTTCTATGCATTTGCCATTGATGTGTAGGTTCTGATTTTGATTGAGAAAGCTCATATCAGAATGGTTTCGGTTAATAATGGGGATTCCAAAGAAGAAATTGAGGAATCTAATGGAAGTAAAGCAAAGGAGTTTGCATCCATTGATATTTCAACTTCAAGAAAAACATTATTGAGCAATGAAAATCCTCAGAAAAATTTCCAGGGAACCTTTAGTTCTGTTACTGATAGGATGAAGTTTCTTAAATTTGGTTCTGCATCTGCCAAATTCAAGCGGCTTGCTACGACGAGGGACCGGGTTTCGCAGTCGGTTCCTTCTAGTGGTTCATTAAGAGAGCGCTTAGCTAAGAAACTTAACTGGGGTTCAGTCAAGAAGATGTGCATAGAATGGATAAGGGACCCGATGAACATGGCCCTTTTTGCGTGGATCTTATGTGTTGCTGTTTCAGGTGCAATTCTGTTCCTTGTCATGACTGGCATGTTAAATGCTGTGCTGCCACATAAGTCCCAGAGGAACACGTGGTTCGAAGTAAACAACCAAATACTCAATGCACTATTTACCCTTATGTGTTTGTACCAGCATCCTAAGAGGATCTATCACCTTGTACTTTTGTGCAGATGGAATCCAGAAGATATCTCTAGACTTAGAAAGGTGTATTGCAAGAATGGAACATATAAGCCCCATGAGTGGGCACACATGATGGTTGTAGTTATTCTCCTTAATGTTAATTGTTTTGCTCAATATGCGCTTTGTGGTCTAAACTGGGGCTATAAAAGGTCTGACCGCCCTGCCATAGGAGTTGGAATATGTATAGCCTTTGCGATCGGTGCACCTGCAATCGCAGGTTTCTATACCATCCTTAGCCCACTTGGTAAAGATTATGATTCCGAGATGGATGAAGAAGCGCAGGTCCAAATTTCTGAGGCAAAAAAGCCAGAGCGGCTAAGAGTGAAGTCGTTTGAGAGGAGATATTCATTTTCACAAAAAGATCAACAAAGGGTTGTTGAAAGTAGACCAAAGTGGAGTGGAGGAATACTTGACCTTTGGGATGATATTTCTCAAGCATATCTATCACTTTTCTGCATTTTTTGTGTGTTTGGATGGAATATGGAGAGACTTGGCTTTGGGAACATGTATGTTCATATTTTCACCTTTATGCTATTCTGCATGGCTCCCTTTTGGATTTTTATTTTGGCTGCTGTTAATATCGAGGATGACACTGTTAGGCAGGCTCTAGTAGGTGCTGGGATTATCCTATGTTTCTTTGGTTTACTGTATGGTGGCTTTTGGAGGATCCAAATGAGAAAGCGGTACAATTTGCCTGCTTATAACTTCTGTTTTGGTAAGCCTGCAGCTTCCGATTGCACACTTTGGCTATGCTGTTGCTGGTGCTCACTTGCTCAAGAAGTAAGGACCGGCAATAGCTATGATATTGTAGAAGATAAATTTTTCAGAAAAGAAATTGGTACTGGTGGTGACAAACTACCTATTTCACCTTTGCCTCGCGAAGATGTTGCATCAACCAAATCTGGCACAAGTTCTCCTTTGGGTAACAGCTCTTCCCCTTCTATGTTCAAACCATCTAGTCCTCTAAGTTCAAAGGGATATTACAGTCCAGGTACGCCACTATCTACTGTCAGAGAAGAGCATCCGGAAAGAGTTGAAGATGGAGTAATGAAGCCGCCTACTCCGCCATCAATACACAGAGAATATCTTTAGCCCTGGCTTGAAGGTAAAAGCCAGTGATTTTTCCTGCTTGCTATTTATGTATGACATTCAGGGCATTCTTTATCATGGATTTTATCTCAGCTCTCCCATACTCATGACATGATAGTACATAGAGCACTTTTTTGGTTTGTTATCCGCATTCATCATTTTTTCAACTGGTATGTTTTCATTAATATTTAATACTTTTGTTTTCAGACTTTTATAAAGGAAATGGTGAAAAGAAAACAACTCTTGTTTTTATAGTATTATATTTCCTATGCAAAAGTTGAAAAGCAGTACACAGTGATTTTGTAATTAGTAAAAAAAGCAAACTAACCAACCAAATGGCCCTTAGATTGTTAACATGTTCCATCTTTTGTGAATATAAAATTAATGATTATGGATACATGCAGTGGTTTTATTTTCCAACTTCTCTAAAGCAAATAACTTGTTCATTTTTGTGCAGCTTCCCTGCTGATCTTAAGGCATTGGCGGATTCCTTGATGAAACGATTGTACAGTTTCTTTGTTCATTCCAAGCTACAAGGCTCATGTGTCTGCCTGGATATGTTGATTTGCGTAGATATTATCAATTGTTTTTCTTTTCTTTTTCCCCATTTTTCGTTGTTTTTGATGAACAAAAGAATGTATTAAGAGGAACACGAGGTGTTCAACCCATAAACAAGTAGCGTGGTTTATGTCTTGTTAGGCAAGCATCAACTATCTACATATTGAATGAAGAAATTGGGGACCCAAAACTGCTTGTGCTTATGAAGCATGCATTTTTTTAGCCATAGTTCATTATCTAATTTTGTAAATCCAAAATCTAGGCATCATTACTACCTCCCTTCCTTTTAGCCATAGTGCATGGTTACAATCTAGGCATCATGTAAGATTATTTTTAATTCTTTTACTCTTATTTTTATCTTGTAAAATGTAGTAATAATTGAGAAAGTATTGAATTTGATTATCATTTTAGGACATGAGATTTTAGTGGAGGGCAATTTAGATATTAAAAAGAATATATTTATTTAATTTAAATAAACACATTAAATATATTCATTAATCAAGGCATCACAACCTTAAAAATACTTAAAAGGAAAGAGAAAGAGTATAAGTTTGGTAAGTGCTAACAAGTGCTTTTAGTATATTTGTTAAGGATCTTAATATCTTAAAAAATATAATGAAAAATGCATCTTTTGAAGGTTCTTTTTTTTAAAAAAAAAAAAAAAAACAAAAGCAAATATGAACTTATGATTACTTTTTCATATCAATAATCTCAATAACCTTAACAAGCTTTTTATTTTTTCACTCTTTTTTAATTGAAGAGTGAAGTGCTAACTTTATCGCTAATGTTTTATTTGTATACCGACTTAATTCCTAAAAATTTACAAATACCATCGACTTGGTCACTAATATTTTTGCACTATACCAATTTGGTCATTTAAGATTTTCGGATATACTAATTTGGTTCCTGAAAATTTTCATGTTTCAAAGACCAAATTTGTTAAGAATCTTAATTTCAAAGATTATCTATATTTTTTTAGATTAATGAGTATGCACTGACGGTGTAAAGTTTTTCCATAAACGGATGAATAGTATATGATGCACTGATGGTGTAAAAAACCTTTACACTGTTGATGCATTACCCATTTTCTCATATTTCTTTAATAATAATACTTACAGAGAATAATGATATTAATTTTTTTTTTGTTTGCACCCTGGTATTCGGCCCACTGGGCCGATTAATCGGGTTCGAGTGGGGTCCCAGGGTTAAGGTTTTATTCCTCTCCCAACGTTGTTGCGAGGGATCGAACCTTTGTTCGCCCTACCAAGTGTAGCCCCTGACACCACTACACCAACAGTTCGTTGGTAGAATAATGATATTAATTAATCTCCTTTAACTAAGCTTCAATCATTCTCAAGCTTGAAAGTAAACAATTTTTCAGACTATATAGAAATAGAGATCAATGGGTATGCATTGACAGTGTAAAGTTTTTTACACTATCAATTCAACATCCATTATTCATTTTTATTACTTTAATCTAAAAGTCAACAATCATAAACGGATAAATGGTGGATGATGCATTATCCATTTTCTCATAGACATATCGAAAATAGTAAAATTATTACTGAAATATCAAAAAATACTTAAGCTAAATACTGTGATATTGTAACTAACTAATAATACAGTTTTAAAAATTAAAAAATTAATAGACTATATATTTATGTTTGTATCAATGCAAATCACACCTTTGGGTGATGAAGATATTTTAGCAATGGACCTGATTACTTTCTTTAAAATATTGGCAGTTTGGCTTTGCCTTGTTCTCCAAATCCTTTACCATTCCCTTTTTTTCTTCTTCTTCTTCTCCACCTTGATAAAATCTAATCTTTTTTATTTATGTTGTATATGGGAAAATCACTTGTGTGTGGTGGTACGGGTGGGGTTAAGCTCCACGACTTATCTCGAATTGTTTCATCATCATCCAAAAGGGCACCACCCCAAATTAAACAACCAAGATTGGCGAACCGCGTTGCCATTGCCATGTCAGCAACTCCGAAACCAGAGCCGGAAAAGCTGAAGAAGTTGGAAGAAGAATGTAGGGTAAGGGTAAGGGTACCCCTCTCCCAAGTGGTTGCCGATTGTACCAATCGATGGTTCATAGACACTCTCAAAGCTGCCACGGCTGGCGACCCCTCCATGCAGCTTCTCCTTTCCCAAATGTATTTCTCTGGCTATGGCGTCCCTTCAGATCCTCTCAAGGCAACCTCCATTCCTTTCTAAATTACTAGTAATTACTTATCTTATAAATATATGAGTTTTGGATGGGATGGAATGGAAAGGGAAAGGTTTCCATTCCTTTCCTTTCCTTTCCATTGGCTCCCTCTGTAAAGATTTTAAGTGTTTTAAGTCATAAATTTCTATTCCATTCCATTACTTTGCAACTCTCAAACAATGGAAATATCATTTTAACTATTTCCATTCCATTCCATCCCTCTCATTACCCTCAATCCAAACAAAGCCTTACTCAATTTAGTTCTTCAATGCTTAGATGTTAAACTTTTCTTCTTCTTCTTCTTTTTTTTTTTTTTTTTTGGGGATAAGCAAACATGTTTATTTTCTTTTTTTAGGAGAGGGTGGGAGAAAGTGTAGTTGGCGTTTAAGGAGCTAACGCTTTATGTTCAAGAGCTATACCAATTGAGCTGGCTCTTGGGGATGTTTAGATATTAGCTAGAATCATGAAACAATTTGAATGACGAAATCTACGTTCAAGAAGCTCAGGAGTAATTTGAATCATGAACTAGTTGTATCATTCACTTGAATGCTCACATGCTAAGTAGTAGTATCGGGAACTAATTTGAACAACGAAATATACAATCAAGAAGCTCCGGAGTAATTTTCATTGGAAAAAGAGGTTAAGTGTGAAGCGAGAAAGTGAGATGTATGCAGTATGCACCCTTAGACCCCTTGATGCAATTTAACTAATCAAGGGTGGATTTACCACCACTTTCTCATTTTAAAGCTCATTTTGTGATACATGGAAATGAGACTGAGATAGATTTTAGGGAAGCTGTATGTGAAACTGGATTGCAAGATGCTGGCTTGTACAGAAATATTTTGGTGAAGTTTCAGGAATGCCTGGTAGTCTGTTAGCAATAAATGAATGGTGTGTGTAGTTAATTTCAAACCCATTTCTTATTATAGTCACCCATGTATCCATATGCATTCCACTTTCATTGTCAAATTGGTGTGATTCACTTCGGGACAAATAGCAGTACTCAATTGGATTATATCCAATCGTTGAAAGAAAATGCTTGAATTTAATTGCTTATTTTGAATTTAAAGGTCCAATCCCCATTTCTGGTCTCTCTCCTTTTCTTTCAATTGCTGAATATATTATTATGAATTTGGTTTAAAGGGCAATGCTTGGATTAATAAAGCATCAAGAAGCAGAAATTCAGTTTGGAAAGCAAGCGAAGCACATTTAGGTAACCCCTTTTCTTTTATTGATTAAAATTGCGGAATTACATGTGCTAACTGATCTCTGTTTTGTTGACTTCTAGGTTACAGAACGAGTGATTCAGATTCAAATGAACTGGAGAACAAAACCATCTCTTAATTCTTATTCTAGTTTAGTAAAAAAAAAAAAAAAAAAAAAAAAAACTTCTACCACTATGAGAAAAACTCTGCAATGAAGGCTTTAATCTATAATCCTCAACTCTATGGGAGATCGTAGCTAGAAATGTTGTTTAGTTACTTTGGAGTTTGGATACTAACTAGGATGTATTTTTTGTGCATCACTTGCAAAAAATTGATGATGCAGTTGAGTTTTGTCAGTTGACTTCAATTGTTGGACTTGTTAAAACCTTAAGAAAATGTAGACTTTTAGAAATGAAATTTTGTGATCTTTTTGTGTTTATTGTACATGGGCACTTGGACTTATAAACACCCAAAGGGCCAAACCCAAAATAGATTTCAGCTGCCCAGTCTTTCTAATTCTTGCCCTGCATGACACCCCCTGATTGACTTGTGCAGTTACAGCAGCAGAGTACTAGTACTGTTTCAGAATTTGGAAACATCAAATACTGATTATGTAAATAAATAAACATATTGAGGAATGAAGAGTTGGAGAAATACAAAACACTTGCATTTTGGTTTAATCAGCCAAGTAATTCAACATCATATTAGTTTGTGTTCGGCAATTCATCAATGCTGCAGTTACTTCAGTCTGGTTAGTCCTACAACTACTGAACATTATTGATGCAAAAGGTAAAATTGCAAATTAGCCTATATGCAAAAATATAGTATTAATTTGATTAAATATAATGAATTACATTAATATACATTTGTGCATCTGTGCTTGTCTATTAACAAATATTGGAGCCTGATGCACTAAGTGCCTAATAAGTATCTCTTTCTTATCTTATTCTGGTGGATAACATTCCCCTAATACGGTAATCTGTTACAGTGCAAATTGCGAAGAGCCTTGAGAACCAAAAGTTTATTTCTTTTCTAATTTTTCCTGATGCAAGATTGTTCAATTTTTCTATTGTTGAGCTCAACCACTTGCACATTCTGTAAGGTTTTATGATATATAGCTTGATTTTATGTTTCTAATACAATACATTATGAATTTCTTAGTTCTTACGGTGCCTCTGTACCTTCCACTCATCCGTTTGTTCAATTTTTTTAGTTTTATTCTCATGTCTGGCAGCTCCGCACATTGTCGCTTCAGTAGCCAAACAGAAAGTGAATTAAATCAGTGTTTGATAAAGTATTCAATTTTGTATAGAAAATGTTTGAAATCAATTTTGTTAGCTTGACGACCAAGTATTCCATAATAAAATAGATGAGCTCACAACTGCTCTATACACATGTAATTTGTTAAAACAATGATACATGATACATTACTACTGAATGGAAGACCTTTTTGTTCCTGCAGTTTGCTTATTAGCACAATTTTCTTTTACTACAATTGTAATTCTCCTATTATGATTTTGTGCAATGCTATTTAGCTTCTCGTTTGTCCTTCCTCCATTCCCATGGCTTCTCAGGATTTTTAGAAACCCATAATCCAACTCGCTTAGCTCTAGCTTCTTTTTCCCACTAAAAAATTTAACATAAGAAAGTTAGGATACATAACTATGAAAAAAATAAAGAATACTTAAACAGGTGTTAAAACTTACTTTTTCCAATTCGGGTCTTTTATCATAGGCTTTGTAGTGCCATGCTAAACCTTTCTTTAGCATCAATTCCTTATCATAAAAAAGGGAAATTAAAATGAGAAGCTTAGACAATCATATGCTACATAGACTTCAAATGAAATTAAGTAACATATGTAAAATGAATACCTGTACAAAAATGCCATTACAATATATATCACCAACGCAACGACCATAGCGATCTTCTCCATAAACAAGGACCCTCAAAGATTTATCTTGAACAATCTTGGTTAACCCAATTTTAGCTTCCTTTCCATATGGCATTGCATTCTCTGGCGCATCAATTCCCCTGTTTTCGTTCTAAAATTTATCAAGAACTTAAAGACTTCCAGTAACATTGTATTTTTGATATATACTCCCTCTGGTCCTATTTATAAGATCCTTTTGAGGTATTTCTCTTCCATCAAGGAAAGTAATTAAACTTGTTAGTAGCATTGAAAATATGAAAATTTGATATACTTTTTCAAAACTACTCTTATAATTATTATTGTGACTTTAAAAAGTGTAGAGTTAATAGGGTGTTTGCGGAAAAAAGTAATTAAATTCTATTGAAATTTGAAATGGGGTCTTATAAATAGGACCAAAATAAAAACTCCAAAAGGATCTTATAAATAGGATCGGAAGGATTATTATTTACCTCAAACGAATCCGATACTTTTTGGCAAGAATTTCCTCATTTTGCACAGCAATCACCCTAATTGAGAAAACAATTACAAAATCACTTATTGAAAAAAAAATAAAGAGTTGGATAAGCTTAATTTGTTATGGGAAAGTTCATAACTTATTTTGTACTATTTAACACATCTCTTCACATAATAGTCTTTGATAGCATGTGAATATACCAGTTTTGTATCTTAAGCTGCTATGAAAATGTTTTATGTTTAACATAGAAAAGATTGGCATTCTGAATTATGAAATTGTAAACTAACCAACCTATATCCTGAATCAATAATCTGTTTGTGTAATGCATCAGCCTTTGTATAGTCCCTCCGGGCACGAGCGTCTGCTCTTTGCACAGCTGCTGCGTGCACATTGCCGGGGACAACCGATGATTCTCTGGGTTCTGTTGTGCTAACATACACTGTTATGGTGTCACCATCTGCCACTGCTTTTGCATCAACCTAGTGCCACCATGTCAGGTACCATATTCTCAACACAATTATACATATATAGTTTTATAGGCTGAAATAAAACTGTTATTCTTACTGGCAAGGTGTGCATTTCAAATTTGACTCCATCAGGCAAAACTGTAGGGGGTTGAACAACAACTTCAACTAGGGTGTGTGGTAGGGGAAGACCATAGAAAGCCAGCAATCCCTATATATATATTAAGCAATATAAATGAATTTATTTTTTTTGCAGTGAGATTATTTTTGGTATCATACACTCATACTTGGATTCAAGTTTATAAAAATAACTTAAGTACAGTATTATATACATGCAAACCTCAACATCTGCTTTTTGATGTCTTTTCAACGTCTGAATGACAAGCCTAGCTGCTTCTTCAGGTGTCCTAGGAGGGTTTTTTGATTCTTTCCAAGCATCTGCTAACTTTCTATACCTTTAAATTCAGTTCAAAACATAGTGAAGATCAGAAAACAACATGCATAGAAATAAAATTCAACATCTTAGTGATGAATTTAGGATGTAGAATGTGGTCAGTACCAGTTAGCCTGGGCCTTCTTAGAAGACACAACATGCTTGCTCAGTCCGTCCGGGACCTAAAAACACCAAAGTATAAACTGAGCTTATGTTAAGTGAAAAAGTGATGATGAATTAACCCTTAGATCATTTACTGGTTAGTTTGGATTTTGGTGCATTTTAACTAATGGATCCACCCTCATTTTCTTATCCTAAATTCAAGCTCAATTTTTAGGAGCTTGATCATGAGAAAATAACATCAACAACTTTGCCAAATTAGTTGAATTATTTAAAGTAGACTAACAAACACTATCTTAAACTATATTAGATTGCTTTAGTAGACATATGTGTTTTGTTTTGAGTTTAGGGAATTATTTAAAGTGGACTAAAGACGTAAACTTTGTTATGTCTTACTGTATCCAACAAATTAAACACTCTTAAAATCTCAAATTGAAGAGTCTAATTAAGCATAGCAACATATATAGTAATAATAGGAGTAATTATTTATGAGTACCTGGGAGGTGATGTCAAAGTTAAAGAGATCATGGGCTAGTGCAGAAACACCAACGGTGGCAGAGGACACACCATGTGGCCCAAGTGATCCAGAATCATCAGCTGCTGTGGGCTTACAGCAATGCCCATAGAGGAACCTGAGGGCGTTTCCCATTATTGAATTTGATTTTGGTCAGTAAGAGGCTGATGGGAAATGATGAAAGTTTGAAGCTTTGGAATTTGGAGAGAGAGAGAAAGAAAGAAAGAAGGGAAAGAGAGATGATGGTGGGGGAAAATATCTAGGGGTGGCAAGGAAGGAATCTGGCATTGGGATCGGAGAGAGAAGGAAAACGTGTACCAATAAGATAACAGAGTGACAGGTGGCAGGTTCTTATTTGCTGTTTCCGTTTTTATTTTTTTTTAGGTAAAGTTTCATGTCAACGGTTTAACGTAAAGTGTGGGATTCTACGCTTGCTTTAGGAGCGTGGAAACGTGTGGGATGTGTCCTCTGTAAGAATGTAGGGCCCATACATGTGTCAATGTCCAAATATAATTACCGTAAACAAGGGCTTTAATGGTATTGAAAAAAAAATCGGAAAAAAATATTTTCATGTTTGGAAACACAGTTGAAAATTGATCAATACTCCTTCCGATCCTATTTATAATATCATTTTAGAATTTTTATTTTGGTCCTATTTATAAAATTCCTTTTTAATTTTCAATAGCATTTAATTAGTTCTTTCCACAAACATCTCTATAAAGTCTAACACTTTTTAGAATTCCAACAATAATTATAGGGATAGTTTTGAAAAAGTATATCAAATTTTCACATTTCCAATGTCACTAATAATTATATTTTCGATGTGATATTTAATTCTTTTTTCGTAAAATACCTCTATTAAATGGGTATTCTAATGAACTAAGTTTAATTTTTCATAAAAAGAGTAATGCAAGTAAAATGGGTAAAAGTATAAAACTGCTATATTTTTTTTGTTAAAAATAAATAGTTAATTACCAATTTTGATCTGTGTGTTTCGGTTAAGTATCACTTATAAATAGAAATTGATGAATTATATTGTAAAATATACTTTAGTTTTAATTTCTACTTCTTTAATTTTAAAATTTTGGTATACATATTCAAATTTGTCACTGTATTAACATATCGGGTACCCGATTTAGTCTCGAGTATTATTGGATCAAAATCAAGTTGGGTTAAGGTAAATGACCCAACCTAATTTTCTGGTTTGGGTCGAGTTAAGTCAAATCCCAACCATGCTCACCCTTACTTGTTAGCATGACTCTACCAATAAATTATTCCCTCTGGTTTTATTGATAGGGCACATTCTAGAAGAATTCTTTGGTCCTATTTATAAAGCATTTTGTATTTTTTTAGAAAGCATTTATTGTTATTTTATCTTATTTGTCATTTTTCATTAATGTGAAATAGTAATACATTATCAAATTCTCAATACAAGATAAAATTGTAAAATTGTAATGTTAATGTATTTTTTTAAAGTTTCAAAAAACTTAACTACATTCATTGATCCGTGTAATATGGATAAATATGCCATGTAAATTGGATCAGAGAGAGTAATAAGTTATGTAAATCATAAACACTCTCTCAGTTTCTAAATAAATGTTCTTTAATATTTATAACTCACATAAAAGAGTATAATTAATATATTTATTATTTAAGAAACTGGTAAAGTAACTTTGTAATTTATTATCTTTTGGCTACGATTTTTTTTTTTACTTAATTATGGTTTTGGTCCCTATAAGTTGACCTCGTTTTGAATTTAGTCCTTAAATCTTTTTTTGACCTTGAACGGTCCTTAAATCTTTTTAAATTTTGTTTTTAGTCCTTAAATCTTTTTTTGACCTTGAATGGTCCTTAAATCTTTTTAAATTTTGTTTTTAGTCCTTCTGTTTGTCTTCTTCCGTCATCTGCTGACATGGCAAACAGTGTGTCATGTCAGCCCTTACATTGACTGCCAACGATGCATCTGATGTGGATCTCCTACTCATGTGAGCAGGAACCAAGCATTAACCGATCATGAACCGAGCATGACTTATCAAACCGAGGGGAGATATCGATCGAGCACGAACCGAGCACGATGAACTGAGCACGAACCAAGCTATGTCGTTACCAATTGCATCGTACTCGATCGATATCTCATGCACGGTTAATGATCAGCTCATGCTCGGTTCATGCTCACATGAGTGGGAGGTCCACATCAGATGCATCGTTGGTTGTCAATATAAGGGCTAACATGACACACCTTTTGCTATGTCAGCAGATGACGGAAGAAGACAAACAGAAGGACTAAAAACAAAATTTAAAAAGATTTAAGGACCATTCAAGGTCAAAAAAAGATTTAAGGACTAAAAACAAAATTTAAAAAGATTTAAGAACCATTCAAGGTCAAAAAAAGATTTAAGGACTAAATTCAAAACGAGTTCAACTTATAGGGACCAAAACCATAAATAACCCTTTTTTTTTTTCATTTTACACTTATTAATAAGTTGATTAACCTCTTCGGAGTGCAAGTGTTTATTTTGATATTCTTAATTACTAATTCTTCTAACATTAGGCTGAAAGCAGCAAAGTAAGCTTCTTTGAAGCTCTCCATGAACTTTCTTTTGGGTACAGTACTTACCTCTCAATCATTGTTCACTTGCTTAGCTTTGTGGTTGCCAACCTTGCTGAGTGAGTGGAGGGTAGTTACTCCCAAGTCAGCAATTAGGAATAAAGTTTCCACCATTAACTCACATAAAGTTAAAGATTCCACCATTCACTTGCAGAATCTCATTCTTTCTTCACGGTGCATTGCTGCTTATTTATATACATACATGTGTTGTTCTAAGTCATTTCAAGGCTTATTATTATAGCAACAGAGACGTTTGGTGACAGTTTCTCTCAGATTTATGCACATATCGAACTAGTTAATCAGAATGGCGGCCAATGTAAGAGACACAAACCGAACTTGTTTGTTGCTATATGATGATCCATTCGTTTTCATCCATGTGGGACTGATCAATATTTCTTTTCTTGTTTTGTGATTTGTGAAATGTCTCCAGGTGGTGGAAGTGAAGGTTGGTTTGCACTGTGATGAGTGTATCAAGAAAATTCTCAAAGCCATCAAGAAGATTGAAGGTAATTAATTAATTGAATTCCCAACTCCACAAGACGAATGCTTATTCTGTTTTGTTTTATCTCTTTGATACAACTTGTACATGTCCAGATCACTGAAATTGGATAATACAATATTGCTGAATGCTGATTAGTAATAATTAATTCTCTTAGTTACGTTTCTCATAATTAAGAATATAATTAGTCTAATATGCAACTTAGAGAGTTCTATGTTCCATTTATAGAAGATTTTCATCAACCTGTAACATGTCTGTTGCAGATATTGAAACATATAACGTGGACAAACAGCTGAACAAGGTCATCGTTACAGGCAACGTGACAACAGAAGAGGTGATTAGAGTCCTTCAAAAGAATGGCAAGAATGCAACCCCGTGGGAACATGTTCTTCAACCTCAACCCAATTGCTGCTGAACTCCCTATTCCATTACTATAAAATAGTAGACTAGTAAATCCAGCCTTCTGCTCTCCAATCTATTATGCTATATAAAGTTTGTACAAGATTACTGTATTACTATATATGGCTACCTCAGTTTTGTAATTCTTGCCCTTTAGCTGCAAATAAAGCACACCTCATCGGATGAAATGAGCTCCTTTGGTATAATTTATTTAATTGTTCTCCGTGTATAATTGTTCCATTTCGATTTGAAACATCCACGACATGGCATTGAGAAATTTTAGTATACGGAATTTAAAGCCGAGTGTAGCACGAAAAGTGAATTTCACATTATTAAAAGACTTTGTTTATGGTTTTAGTCCCTGAAAATTAGGAGTGTTTTGATTTTGGTCTTTAAATTTTTTTTGATCTTGACTAATCCTTAATTGTTTTGAAAATTTGGTTTTAGTCCTTGTTGTTTAAAAAAATTCATTAACTACCGATGACGTGGTTAACGGAACGTCACATCAACATACACACGTGCAAGTATGAAATGTCATGGTAGGATGACCTCTTGCAGGTTGGATCATTCACGTCATCCTATCGGTGAGATGCAATAGTTGTACACGTGTATACTGATGTGGTGTTTCATTAATTACATCAGTAATTAACGAATTTTTCTAAACAACAAGGACTAAAACAAAATTTTCAAAACAATTAAGGATAAGTCAACGTAAAAAAAAAAAAAAAAAAACTTCCAGCAACCAAAATCAAAACACTTTCAACTTTCAGGACTAAATACATAATTTGATCAAAGAAAAACAACTGGCCGCAATGCATGGGCGGTAAAAGTCTTTTAGTCAGTTCCAGTTTTATACACGCTTAATTCTTTAATTATAATAATGACATTACAATTATGAGGTAAAGAGAATTAGAAGAATATCATGACTATGGTACAAGAGTCGTAAGGATGAAAATTGATTTAAGTTCATATTTGGTTTTATCGTGAAAAATCACATCGACTCTCAAATTCACTTTTGATGTGAAGTAAATATTAATAACTTTTGGTTTCCAAAATTAATTCTAAAAAAACTCAACATGGAAAGAGGAAATTTTGTTCGTAAAGCGGTATACATTGTGGAGGATCAGGATTCAGCAATAAGAGCCATTGAAAGGACAAACTCAAGTGCCTTCCTAATACAGTACTATAAAGGTTATCAAAAAGATCTCTAAGTAAGATAAATTTTAGATCTTGGCCTTGCGGATACTGAGATCTACACCATAGGCAAAACACAAGAGTCATTTGTTAAAGGTAAAGTCACAACATAACAAGCAATTACATCTTCAACACAAGTAATCAATAGTTCAGTACACCACAAACAAAACACAAAGTGTTATTGTTAATTCACTTTATTAACAACTAGTAATTACAAGGGAGGGAAAAAAACAACAACAGAACATGAAAATCGGAAAGGAAACGTAAAAGAAAAAAAAAAGATCTAAAGTCATAGGCTATGACTCTTGTTTATATACACAGATGGCAGCAGATCCGAATCTGGTTGAACGTGTTACGTGTGTGTGTCTCTCTCTCTACCTGGGCTGATGAATAGCCCGTGGGCTCACCCTGGGCTTCACAATCTTGGGAGCCTTTTCAGCATAACGTGGTGCTTCAGCCCACCCTCCTCCTCTCTCCCATTTCGACGCCCCCAATGATATCAACTCTTTCCCTTCCCTAATTTCTTCATTTTCTGAAATTAATCCAAATCCAAATCCAAAGAAATAATCATATTACAGTATTAACAAACAAACAAATAAATAAATCAATAAATAATAATAGGAGTACAGAAAAGTGAGCTTAGCCCATATGATCATATATCATCATGTACTAAGTCTTGAAGACTTGAAAGTTGGAAATCCCGAATTCGATCTTGGGCATGATCATTTGGTTGATTTAATATCTTATAACCTAAAAAAATGAAAACTTGGCTATAAAGACATAATGGGATAACGATATTAGTGTACTTACGGGGTTGGTAGTGGAAGAGGGCATCTTCGTCCAAATCGAAATCGGAAAAGGAAGCGTCGATTTCATTTTGCGGATCTTGGTAGCGCTCTCGGAGCCAGTAGTCACGAAACCAAGGGGAGGAGTGGACAAGGGCCCACCATTCATCAGAGAAATCCTCCACCGTCCGATAAGCCAAAGGCACGAACATCGGAGCGTTGGGATTCAAGCTAGAAGGCCTTCTAGTATTGGTACCATGGATCACTTCCATTGACAAAAGCAAAAGAGAAAGAAAGGATGGATAAGGATAATGGATGGTTAACAAAGAAAGTGGGGGTGAGGAGGGTAACGTATAAATAAAGGGAATGGCGCACGTGACATGCGTGCGTGCTCAGACCAAACTTAAACGACGCGGTTTTGGGTTCGCCCATTGTTTCTACTTTCTAGTGCTATGTAGTACTCCCTCCGTTTCATATTATAAGCAAAATTAACCATATTTGCACTTATTAAGGAGGTTAGTTGATTGTATTTAATTTTCAAAAATTTATAAAAAAATAGAGGTATTTTAGAAAAGTTGTATTGGAAATGAAATAAAAATTGAATAAGATAACAATTTTTTAGAAATGTTTTAGGAAAGTGGCATTGAGAATGAAATAAAATTTAAAAAAGTTAGTTAGTTTTGCTTATATTTTAAAACAAGAGAATGATGTTTTTTTTGCTTATATTTCAAAACGGAGGTAGTATATATGTATGGGAATGGCCCTAATGAACCCATGACCCGACAGGAACGTTGATGAAGATGATGATGATGACGGTAGGATGGTGACACGGCACGTTGATCATTCATTGTTGTTCTTATCTTCAAGCCATTGCATTTTGCATAAAAAAGGTTACACGTCAATTTTTGTCCTTTTTTACACGCCTTGGTCGGTCACTTACTCCTGTCCTAATTATAATATCTTATCCACTCTTTTTTGTTTTTGGAAGCAGTGCTCTAACTACCGATATTTTTGCTTTCTCAAAATATCTGCATCCTCCTATCATTCCTTGAGATGGCAGCGGGACGGGAAATATTTGGAAAGGCCTTTGTCATTTGTCATTTTTGGGTTTTATTTGTCTTTCATCCTCATTCCCATTTTTCATGTCGAGGGTAGATTAACCTCATCGTCATTCCCAACCGTCCCACGGATTCTTACGAGAAACCTAACTTCAATTTGACCTGTTATAAAATTCACAACGTCGAATAGCATTTTTAAACTTGTACACTATAGAAAATAATCGTTAAAATTCAAGAGATTGAATCCAAAATAATCGTTAATAATAATTATTATAATTATAATAATACATGTGAAGTTACTAAAAAAACCTATTTTTTAACTATATAAAGCCTAAATATTTAAAAGCATATAAGTAAAATTGTCGGGGACGGGGAACCGGCGGGGACGGGGTAACCAATCCCATTCCCCGCCTCGAAATCTGTTCTAGGAAAAATCCCTCCATCCCCGCCCCCAATGGGAAAAAATCCTCAAACTCGGATACCCGAACGGGGCATTCCCCGCGAAGATCCCAATTTGCAGTCTCTCATTGTCATCCCTAATCATTCCATCGGTTACATATGTTTACGGAGTTTTTTGTCTCATCTTTGTATACTCTCTTCGGCTTAAATTATAAGTAATTTTAACCACCACTTTTATGCTTATTAAAAGATTTAGTTAATTGTATTTAATTTTCTCATATTTATAAAAAATAGAGGTATTTTAGAAAATTACTATTGGGAATGACACAAAAATTAAATAAGATAACAATTTTTTAAAGATTTTTTAGAAAATTTTCATTGAGAAGAAAACAAAATTTAATAAAGTTAGTTAATTTTGCTTATATTTTAAACCAACAGATGTATGTTTTTTTTTCTTATAATTCGAGCTGGAGGGAGTATCCCTCCCCTTAATTATAAGTCTCTCTTAGGTAAAAAAATTTGGTCCAAAATATAAGACCCTCTAATAATTTTTTTCCAAAATTACACTTACATCTAATCATTGTGGTCTAAGTTTTTGTGAGAAGAAATAAATAAAATTGTATTGGAATATGAAATTGAGCTTGTTAATGAAGCTTGTTTAATGTTGTATATGGCTTGAAAATTGTTCACTACATTAAATATAGATGATGGAGTATCTAGGAATTAAATTAATTATTGAAAAATGAAAAAATTTATTATGTTTTAATAATTAGTAGAGACGTATTTTTGGAAGAGTATATCAATTTTAATATAGAATTCAATAACATTGATGGACGTAAAAATGCCCAAGAAGGCCTTATAATCAGGGACAAAGGGAGTATTTTTTTATGAAATCCAATACATAATTAATACTTCCTCCGGCTCGAATTATAAGTAACAAAAAAACATACTTCTCTTGGTTTAAAATATAAACAAAATTAACTAACTTTATTAAATTTTGTTTCATTCTCAATGCTATTTTCCTAAAACATCTCTAAAAAATTGTTATCTTATTTAATTTTTGTTTCATTCCCAATACTATTTTCCTAAAATACCTTTAACTTTTTTTTTATCATTTTGAGAAAATTAAATACAATAAACTAACATCCTTAATAAGCGTAAAAGTAGTTAAATTTGCTTATAATTCGACCTGGATAGAATATTATTTTTCTAACACACCTTTATTTATCATACACTCTTTTTCACTTGCAATATATTTTTCTCTCTTCAATAACGAGTATATAGGGGTATTGAAGTCAAAATATCCCAAAAGCTTACATCATTTAACCATTTCATAAAACTCGTGCATAATCTTAAAAAAAAACACTACTTATAATACCGAAGGAGTACAATATATGCAAAAATAAATTTAAAAAAAATTACTCCCGTTTAATTATGTTTGGCGTTTTAAGTCTGGTCACACAGATTAAAAAAATATTAATTATTGTAAGTATTATTTATAGTTTGTCTAAAATGCCCTTATTTAATCTTTATTGAAAATTGTAGTAGTACTCCCTCCGGTCCTATTTATAAGACCCTTTTGGGGTTTTTCACTCCCATCAAGGAGAGTGGATAAATGTGTTAGTGGCATTGAAAATGTGAAAATTTGATATACTTTCTCAAAACTACCCCTATAATTATTATTGGAACTCTAAAAAGTGTTGACTTTATAGGGGTGTTAGTGAAAAGAAGTAATTAAATGCTTTTGAAAATTGAAAAGGGGTCTTATAAATAGGACCAAAATGAAAACCCCAAAAGGGTCTTATAAATAGGACCGGAGGGAGTATTTAATTTTTATTAGTAAGTGTGTCCATTAATTAATGTATAGTGGTTTAGAGATAAGAGAAATGATAAAATTATAATTAATGAGAGTAAGAAATGAAAGGTTAAAATTATAAGAAAAAATATGTTTGTGTATTGAAAATGTAAAAGGTAAAACACTATGAAACAAGAAAAAAAGCCTAAAAGATCAAACATAATGAACGGAGGACAGGAGGAGTAGCTTATTGTATTTAATTTTTTAATATAAGAACCAAATTGCACATAGATTAAGAAACGAATAAATGATGTAAATATTTGGTATATTTTGACTAAATTACTCCCATTTAATTATAGGAGAGAGTAATAATAAATGTATGAATATTATATTAAAGAGAGATGAAGAAATGAGTGGTGAAAAAGAGAATGTAATAAATAAGAGTATGCTTGGAAAAAGAAGTATAAACGAGTATTGAGTTTTCAAATGAACATAACTTATGGGACAGAGGGAGGACTTAAAAAAGAAAAGAAGTCTATTAATACTCTCTCTTGTTTGAAATATAAGAAAAAAAATCTCTCTTGATTTAAAATAGAGTGAAGTACCCAAACACAGTTGTTAGATAGCTGGGTTCCTTAAGCATGATGTCAGTGGTTCTATCCCTGCCGTGGGCATGGAAAAAACTTTGTTGGTCGAGGCAAAACCACTTTGATGATCTCTACGCCTCGGAGGGGATTAGTCTTCGGCTGTTGGCTGGGGATACCCTTAGTGTACACAAAAAAAAATAGAGTGAAGTATCATTTTGGTCCTTCATGTTTTTGACATGGGACACTTTAGTCCCTCAAAATGTAGAAATTCACTTTTATTCCCTGAAGATTTTTTTTGGACACCTAAGTCTCTCCGTCCGCTTCGCCAACTACGGACTTAAATGTCTCATAAAAAAATCTTCAGGGACTAAATGTGAATTTCCACATTTTGAGAAACTAAAGTGTCCCGTGTAAAAACTATGAGGTATCAAAGTGGTACTTCACTCTTTAAAATATAAACAAAACTAACTAACTTGTTTAAATCTTGTTTCATTCTCAATACTACTTTTTTAAAACATTTCGAGAAAATTGTTATCTTAATTAATTTTTGTTTAATTCTTAATGTTATTTTCTTAAAATATCTCAGTTTTTTTATGAATTTGAAAAAATTAAATACAATCAACTAACCTCCTTAGTAAGCATGAAATTAAATTTTTTTTTCGTATAATTCAATCCGGATGGTGTGTTGTTAATGTTATTAGAAATGCAAATATTTGATATATATATATATATATATATATATATATATATATATATTTTAAAATTACCCTTATAATTTTTATTAGAATTTTAAAAATATTGGGTAAATAGGAATATTCAGGAAAAAAAATTTACTATAAAAAGATAGTACTATAAAAAAAGAGTTTCGATATTCATTTTTTTTAATAAAAAAATAATATAAAGGAAGAGTTTCGATATTCAATTTTTTTAAATGCTAATTTGAGATTAAAAGTTAAAAGAATGTTGCTATAGAAGCATCCATTTGACAAAATTATAATTTTCGAAGTTAAAATATAGAGTGAAGTACCACTTTGGTCACTCGTATTTTTTGGATGGGACACTTTAGTCCCTCAAAATTTGGAAATTCACTTTTAGTCCCTGAAATTTTTTTATGAGACATTTAAGTCCCTTCATCCACTCCGTCAACTGCCTCAACTGCCTCAACTGCGAACTTAAGTGTCTCATAAAAAAATCTTGAAGGACTTAAGTGTCTCATAATAAAATCTTCAGGAAAAGTGAATTTACACATTTTGGGGACTAAAATGTTCTATCTGAAAAACATGAAGGACCAAAATGATACTTCACTCTAAAATATATATTTTTTCTTGAAATGCTGGTTTAGAAGTAGTTTTAACCATCATAAACTATTTTCTAAATTGTTCATTTAACTGCGGTTTTAACTATCGCAACTTTTAACAATATTTAAGATTTGAGTTTATTAGCCACCATTTCAAAAATACAATCATTATAAACGACCATAATTTTTAACTTTTGAAATTCATTTTTTTTTAAATGTTGGTTTAGTAGCGGTTGTAACCAAAGCAAATTGTTTTCAAAATAAAGCCTCTCAATTTAAAAGGTTGATTTAGCTACGGCTTTAACTGTCACTGTTTTTAACAAAATTGCAAATATAAACTTATTAGCAACTATTTCAAAAATGCAATGGTTATAACTTATAAATCACTCAAATTTTTAACTTTAAAAATTCTTTTCGTTTATACTCTGGCTTAGCGATGTCATGAATTGTTTGCATAATAAATCTCACTTTTTAAGCTGTTGATTTAGAGGCAATTTAATTTAACATTATTTTTAATAAATTTTCAGAATTGAGTTTGACAACCATTTCAAAAGTAGATATTACGACAATTTTTTTTTATATACTTACAAATATGTTGAAAACAAATAGTTTGAGGACGGTTTTTTTTAACTTGATAATTTTATGTTTACAAATAAGTTGTTATTGATCCAATATGAAAACACAAAATGATTAAAAATCATTTGAGTATGATGGTACTCCTTCCGATCCTATTTATAAGATCCTTTTGGGGTTTTTATTTTGATCATATTTATAAGATTTCTTTTCAATTTTCAATAGCATTTAATTACTTTTTTCTACTTAACACT
Source organism: Crotalaria pallida (assembly GCA_037953625.1). Lineage (NCBI taxonomy): Eukaryota > Viridiplantae > Streptophyta > Magnoliopsida > Fabales > Fabaceae > Crotalaria > Crotalaria pallida. The sequence continues at coordinate 155,054,940 of CM075651.1, read as the reverse complement.
CCTATAAAGTCAACACTTTTTAGAATTCCAATAATAATTATTAGGGGTAGTTTTGAAAAAGTATATCAAATTTTCACATTTTCAATGTCACTAACAAATTTATCCACTCTCCTTGGTAGGAGTGAAAAACCTCAAAAATATCTTATAAACAAAACCGAAGGAAGTAATTAAGAAACCATCATGAATATTAAAGAACGAAAAGAGAAAAAAATATCTAAAAAATAGATCAAAATATATACTTAACTTATTCAATGATAATTAATTACCAACTAACTATTTTCATTGTTCAACTCATTGCGCTTTTTTTTTTTTTTTAATACTAGTTAAACATATTTGGAAATTGATATAGTATTTTGGAAGCTAAAGTGCGCCCTTGCTTGAAGGCAAACCGTTAAAATATATGAAATCCAAAGTATAAGGTCACCCTCTCATAGTTTAGACTTTTTTCCTCTCCTTTTTTTCTTCTCTTCTTCTTCTTCTTCTTCTTTTCTCTTCAAGAAATAATGCCGGAAGGAAAAGAAAAAAAATAGGAAAAAACTGTAAATTTTTCCCTTCAATTATTTCCTTTGCATTCACATTCACACACACGTACATACATACATACATGAATAATTTTCCATTAGGAAACGAGACATTGGTAGAATGCATAGATCCTCATAGTCATCACTTGCACCATGATATCTGGCACTTAGGCAACCCTCTCCAAAACCACTCCGCTCTTTTCTTACTTCAGTGGTCTTTGATTGGCATTGTCTCAAAATGCATCGATTTATGCCTCAAACCTCTTGGCCAATGCTCCATTGTATCTCAGATTCTTGTAAGCTTCTTTAGGCTCATGCCACATATATATTTACAACCTTACTCTATGATACTATCATACAACATTAAGCATGCATATATAACACATTATGAAATATTGCTCTCTCTCTCTCTATACACACACACACACACACACACACACACTCCTATTGCTATATATTATGTAATTCTACATTGAACACTAAAATCAGTTACGATGGGTAAATAGGTAAGATTAATTTACAAAGTATCATGCATGAATATCAAATGTTGTTAGTATCAATGCTATGTAAAATTATACTAGTAACATTTATTGGTAATAACAAATCTAATCTTGCTTTTGAATTTGAATAGGGTGGGGTGATATTTGGGCCATCAATTTTGGGGCAAAAAAAGGAGTTGTCAGATTCATTGTTCCCTGAAGACGGTTCTGTGATGACTGACACAATAGCTGCTTTTGGTATCATGTATTTCTTCTTCATAGCAGGTGTGAAGATGGATCCATTCACATTGATGAGGACAGAAAGAAAGGGTATCACAATAGGCCTTTCTGTATTCATATCCACATCTGTAATCTCTTCAACATTGGCCTTTATAATGGCCAAATATGTACCCATGGACAAGAGCCTTGCAAAATGTCTCCCCCTTATAGCCACATCACAATCCGTAACTGCATTTGTCGTCATAACCATCTTCCTTAGAGAGCTTAAAATCCTAAACACTGACTTAGGCCGGCTAGCTATGTCTGTAGCGTTGTTTGCCGATGTGATAGGCTTTGTTTTTCATGCTAATTTGATACCACTAATGATGCATATTAAAGCTGGTCATCATCCTATCAAACGACTAATAGGCCAACTTCTATCTACTGCTACACTCTTCGTTGCCATTATTTTTGGAGTACGACCATTGATAAAAAGGATCTTAAGGCATTCAACCAAGCCAATTAATGATACGTTTATTAGTTCTATCTTAGTATCTGTTCTCATAATTGGTCTTATTACTGAATATATTGGGTTGAATTATGTTGCGGGGCCATTACTTTTAGGCTTGGCTATGCCAGAAGGGCCACCTTTAGGAACAGCTTTGATGAGAAAAATGGAGACCCTCTCTTTTGGTTTTTTTTATCCATCCTACCTTGCCGCTACTGGACTGCATATTAATATCTTTGAAGTGAATATGAAGTCCCTTTGGATTGTGTGTATCATTGTGGTTTCCGCCGCCTTGGTAAAGATATGTGCTGTTTTGACAACAGGGTACTACCACAATGTTGCCATGAAAAAGTGTTTCGTGATGGGGCTCGTTATAAATGCAAGAGGCATAGTAGAAATTTCTCTTTTCAATGTATGGAAAGCAAAGAAGGTATGATAATACAATTGATGTTATCAAATTCAAGAATGGTAGGTTCTGTCTGAGATGCTCTTAAATTTGTACCATTGTACTTAAAAGTAGGAAAGAATTTGTACCATTGAATAATTAATATGTGACAAGTATATTGTAAAAATGTACTTAAATCAGGAAAGTTTGATGACCCATAAATTTGATCAGTAGCACAATCATCAATGATACAGAATAAGAGAAATATGAGTACTAGAAAAATTTCCTCATTAAATCTACAAACCCAAGTAGATAACTGACATAAATCTCTTCGTTTGTCTATGGCAGCTAGTGACAGATCAAGAGTTCTCTTTGGCAGTGTTATCCATTGTAGTGGTAAATGCTATCTTAACACCGTTGATAAAATGCATCTATGATCCATCGAGACAATACTACTATTCCATGAACAGAAGTTCAATGCAGCATAGTAAGAGAGAATCGGAGCTTCGCATCATGGTCTGCATTCACAAGGATGATAACATCCCTGCAATAATGAATCTCTTAGAAGCATCCTGTGGAAGCGAAGAGAACACCAATCAAATCATAGCACTTGCTCTGGTGGAGCTTTCAGGAAGAAGTAGGCCTATTCTATTAACTCATCAACCCCACGAAACCGCGAATCCATTCTCAGCCAAATCAACTCAAATCCACAATGCCTTGTGGCAATATGTATATCAGCACAGAGGGTACACAAAAATTCAGTCATTCACTTCAATCTCCAACTACGACACAATGCATGATGACGTTTGCCAGATAGCACTTGATAAGAGTGCTAACATTTTGATCATGCCATTTCACAAGCATTGGGAAATAGATGGCAGTGTTGGTATAATTAATAGAGCCATACAACGCGTCAACGTTAAGGTCCTTGAAAAGTCACCATGCTCAGTTGGAATCCTAATTGATAGAGGTGGCTTTGGTAGTTCATTGATATCAGTCTCATCCGATAGACCAGTGTATCATGTAGTCATGTTCTTCATTGGAGGTGCAGATGATGCAGAAGCACTAGCCTATTGTTCTAGAATGTGTTTGCATCAACATGTGAAGGTAAAAATCATATGGTTCCTAGAATTTGGATCAGAAAACTCGGTAGACAGAAAACGTGACGGTGATCTAATAAATGGATATAGACGTGCCAATAGGGGAAATAAAAGGTTTGGAATAATTGAGGAAGTGATAAGAGATGGTGAAGAAATGTTATCAATTATGAGAAAAATGAAAGATAATTTTGAGCTGGTGATGGTGGGGAGGGATCATTCAGAATCTGGTTTGCTTGAGGGGTTAGAGGACTGGAGTGAGTGCAAAGAGCTAGGGGTTGTTGGGGACATGTTGGCTTCACAGGATTTTGAGACCAAAGCATCAGTGTTGGTGGTGCAACAGCAGAGACTAGCGAGGAAGCTTGTTAAACACAAAAAAGTGAGTTCAATGCCAAATCCAAGTGTACATGAGTTTCCATTTGATGATGCTGATGATTTACAAATACCAAGATCAGAGTCATGGACTGTCTAAATGCACACTTTATTATGATAAGATGTGTATGAATTATGATCCCCTTACAATTTATATTATTCTAGTGTAGTGGTTCGTAAATATGGATAGATGGTGAATAGAGTTAAAGTTTATGTTATATCAAGATCCAAATTTGTGGGTTAGCTTTGCCGGAATTGGACAAGGTAATTTAACTCCTGTACTAGTACCTTTTTATTTTTGGTGGAGCTGAGAAATGCTATGTGAAATACAGTTCCCTATAGGGGAAAATAAAATGTTTAAACTGCTCATTAGATGTTTATCTTTTTTATTTGATTTAAAATATACCTCAACTTTTTTTATTTTGTTTTGGTTCCTTAATTTTAGTGTTTATCTCAATTTGATTCTTAATGGGAGTAATTTTTAACATATACCTTTTTATTTTTGGTGGAACTGAGAAATGCTATGTGAAATATAGTTCCCTATAGGGAAAATAAAATGTTTAAACTGCTCATTCGATGTTTATCTTTTTTATTTGATTTAAAATATACCTCAACTTTTTTTATTTTCTTTTGGTTCCTTAATTTTAGTGTTTACCTCAATTTGATTCTTACGGGTAATTTTTAACATATTGTGTTACCATATTGCGTTACAATACTCCATTAAATCAATTAGGTGTTTACAATAATAATAAATATAGATAAATCGCGGGAAAATTTAGAATTTCATTTTATTACTTTAAGTTAAGATTATTACATTGTATAGGTATTGATGGGAATACTTTAAGTTAAGATTCTACTGCATTTTACTCCCTCCGGTCCTATATATAGGACACATTTAATCGTATTCTTCAGACCATTTTACTTGAAAATTTTACATTCATTAATGAATAACAAAAAAACATAGTTAGTCAAAGCATTTAATAAGAGCAAAAAAGAGAAAAAACAATTAATGATGCATAGAAAATATAAAATGGCTTATATATAAGACCAAATATTTTTTCTAGAAAATGCCCTATATATAGAATGAGAGAGAGTATTACTTTTAAGTCAAGATATTAACATATTTTTAGGGTTAAAATCATTATATAGGTATTTGTGATATTTTTTTTACAAATTTTTGATTTATTCACGATTAGCAATTTATTCATGAGGTTAAAATCATTAAGCATATAATTATGACATTTTTTAGATTTGTGAAATTGCATATGATGATTATTTAAGTTTAGGTTAAGTTTACGGAAGATTTTGGTTGTAAAAATATTGAGAATAAATCTTTAAAAAAATAATTAGATCAATAATTATGGTTCGTAACAAAACTAATGGCTCTCATTTTGAACATGTTGTAACAAAAAATTATATGCTTAGAAATTACATCTAAATGCTTTCTGTTAACATGAATAGAGTCTATAAACTAAGAAATTTTCTTTAAAAAAAATATAAACTAAGAAATTATTGCATGATAGTCCTAATTTTATCCGGATCTTGATTTGAAATATTTTAAAAAAATATACATTCAAATATTTCTAATCAATAGTCTGAATGAGATTGAAATCATTAATCTTTGGATCATATAATAATTCTTCCTTTAAACATATTTAAGAAATAATCATCCCAGCAAATAACTTTATTCTGTGTATCGCACATGTAAATATACCGGTACAAAATAAATAAATAAACAAAAGAAAGAAGTAACACTAACGACCAAAGGGAGTAACATAGTTGGGTTCTGGTACCGGTGAATATGACAACTTCTTCATCATCGTCATCTTCACCAACTTTGAAAATTGGCATAGTTGGGTTCGGTACCTTCGGCCAATTCTTGGCAAAGACAATGATGAAACAAGGCCACACTCTGCGCGCTACTTCCCGATCTGATTACTCTCAACTCTCTCTTCAATTGGGCATCCAATTCTTCAGGTAAACCATGCTTTATGTTACTACTAATTAAAACACCTTTCTTTCGTTAATGTTATTACCATACAGTATATATGTTGCAAATTAAAACATTGCACTGCAGGGATGTCAGTGAACTCATTGAAGCTCACAACGATGTCATACTCATTTGCACTTCCATCCTTTCTCTTTCCGAGGTTGTCGGATCCATGCCTCTCACTCGTCTCAACCGATCAACGCTCTTTGTTGATGTACTTTCAGTCAAAGAGCACCCCCGAGATCTTCTACTAAATGTACTTTCATTGTCTTTTTTTTTTTTTTTTACTTGCTTCATTCTGAATGATTGATGGGTGATTCCTCTTGTTTTGTTTGCTTAAACTTATAACTCATGTAACTTTACCCAAATAAGTGAATCGCTTAATTATATCACAAGTTCCTGAAGTTTGGGTTAATTTTGTCAAATACTCTTATACTGTTTTTTTTTTTTTACTTCTAAGTTTGTCATATATCCTACTCAAACCCAGAAGTAATTTCGGGGAGTCAGACATTGAAAAAAAAAGTATAAGGGTATCTAACAAAAGTACCACAAATTTCATGGACTTGTGATATAATTAAGCCCAAGTGAAACAACTTATCAAGCATTGTTACATGGAAAATGATAACGAGTATTGTTGTTATTGAGAAATAAATTGATAATCCAATTAAAAAGTTACTTTATAGATTTCAAAACATATATTTAGTATTTATGTATTTGTTATACATAATAATGTGATTTTTAGTCTTTGAAAATATACCTATTTTTGGATTTGAATTTTGTCCTTATAATTTTTAATTTATTATTATTATTATTATTATTATTATTATTATTATTATTATTCTTTTTTTTTTTTGTGGTGGGGGGTTTGCTCTTATATTTTCTAAAATTTTGATTTAAGTCCGAATGACTGACGACAGGACTAGTAACAACTTGTCACACATGTTCGTACTTAGTGATGTGGTCAATTATGATATTGACGAAACATCGACATAGATGAAAACCAAAACGATAAGCTAAAGAAGGGACTAAAACTTAAGGAAAAAAATTTGTGGGACTAGAATCAAAATCGTCTGTATTTTCAATGACTAAAAACATATTTAAGCCAATTATTGTTTAGAGAAATACCATATACATTTGCTAAAAGTATATATTTGATATGTATATTTTAAAAACAAGTTTTATTTAATTTTTAATTTCTAAAGTGTTTATATATTTTTTTTATTTGATCTTACTCTTATTGGACAGTTGAGATAACTGTTTTTGAACTGCAGTCATACTCATAGTTCAGATCAATAAAAAGTAATTTTTCTGTATCTGTTTTTTCTTCCTTAAACAGTTAAACTTCTTCAAGAGAATTCTTTCAGGATGGTTGATAATTTGTATGTGTTTGGTTACTGTTAGAAGCAAAAACATCCATACTCTATTAGCCTTTATGTTCATAACAGGTATTGCCAGAGGAGTCAGATATACTATGCACTCACCCAATGTTTGGGCCAGATAGTGGGAAGGATGGGTGGAAAGATCTGACTTTCGTGTATGATAAAGTTCGAATAAGAGATGAAGCTATCTGCTCAAGTTTCCTCCACATTTTTGCAAGTGAGGTAGGTTGATAGCCTTAGTCAATTGTCCTCAATGATAAAAACTTTCCAACTAATTTGAGCGGCTAGTGAAGGATGAAATAATGAAGTGTCAAGTTAGTTTCAACAAAAAAAAAATGTAGTTTCAACCTAAGATGGTTTGGATATGTGAAAAGAATATCACTAGAAGCTCCAATTAAGATAGTTGACTGGATAAAGGATAGACACATAGTTAGAGGGAGAGGTAGATGAAAAAAAAACTTTTAGGTGAAACTAAGGACATAGGCCCGATGGCCTATTGGAGGAACTGGTTTTTGATTAAACACGATGACATTGTTTGATACATGTAACTGACACCGTGAAGTGGGAAAAAGGTTGATTGTTGTTGTAGCTGTAGTCTTCTAAAATCTTTGAATGCTGAAAAAATATAAAAAACAAGTTACAACTCATAATATAACTGATAAGAACAAAGGAATCAATTATTGTGAGTTCTTATCAATTGTGATTGTCTCACATTTATCCAAGGTGATTATCCTTTTAAAAATGGATTTTGATGAACAGGGTTGCAGGATGGTACAAATGTCCTGCGAGGAACATGATAGATTAGCTGCCAAGAGCCAATTTATTACACACACTATAGGCAGGTATGCAGCTTCTACACATGTAATCAAACTTTGAGAAGCACATATACTGATATACATGCTCACTAGAAACAACTTTCGGCTTTTTTTTTTTTTTTTTGATAATATTTTATTTTATTTTTTTATCAGGACATTGGCAGAAATGGATATTAAATCCACACCCATCGATACAAAGGGCTTTAAAACACTTGTTCACTTGGTACAAGTTCAAACTTTTTGTTTTTGAACTTTCCGTTTCTTTCCTTATTTTTTTGTCTGCTACTAGCCATGGTGTAATCTATATGCGATCAATTGACATAACACAACTTACTTGCAGAAGGAAACCACAATAAGAGATAGCTTTGATCTGTATAGTGGATTATTCTTACATAACAGATTCGCTAAACAAGAGGTATGCACCAGACCTGGAAGCTAGATTACTATTTCCATAAATGTTGTTTTTTTTTGTTGCTTGCTTGCATTAAAAATTAACCATTTATGTCAAATATGCAGCTAGAAAACCATGAACATGCCTTGCACAAAGTCAAGGAGATGCTGGTTCAAAGGATGAATGAGGGGCAAGGTCCAGAAAAGGCTGAACATTGATGCATATACTTTTGATTACTAAGGCATATTCAGAACTATGTTTATCATCCAGCTTTCCCAGTAAAAAAACTATACATATTTTCAAAATCACCCATTGATGGATCAAGCCATTTAGGTTTATGATCATTTGGGTATGATCACTTGTATTAGTAATAAATTAGTTCCGGCATTATTGCTCCCAGCTTATACTGGGGAGGTAAATTTACTGATTTAGAAAGCTTGAAACACTGACATGTGAGTTGCCATTATTAATCTAACCCGATATCTTTGTTTTAGCTGAATTCATTATTTCAAGTCAAATCTACTTCCCTTTCCTTGCAGAATTAAATAAATCAACGGTTAACCTCTAATCCTGTAGGCTCTTGTAATGAACCCTCTGGCCTTGCACTTATGGGGGTATCTTAGCACCAAGCATGCATTTCCTTGTGATCATCATACTTGCATAACCTCAACTTACGCTTACCAGAAAGTCACCGCGCTTCACACAAGTTTCACTACATCATAATGTGAAGATTGTCAAACTGTCTTTGGCCTCTGTATAGCTGCTAATTGTTTACAATCAGGTAGAAATTAATGACAGTGGATATGCTTATGACATTGGGCAGACATTGTTGACATAGCATCACATTGTTGCTTAAGTAAGCACAACAGCTCAGATATTACAAGAAAAGCCAAAAGTTAAAAGGAAATTTTAGAATTGGGAATTATTGACCTTCGCCCTCGGCGACCTTTGCTAAAATCTGATGAGTGCCTTTTAATCCGGACATTGTTTGTAGAATAATAAAGCAAAATGAAAGAGCGCGGGGGCCTGGCTTAGTAGGTTGTGTGCCTCTGGTAAAGTGAAAACTATCATCCAATTCATAGAATCTAAGACTTCTATGAGATTAATCTATGTGTATCTGTTTACACCAGGAGAAGGAAGATAATGTTGTAGTATAATTTCTTGCATCAAGATTTTTTTTCCCTCTATATATCATACAAGGAGAGGCGTGTTCATACTTCATAACTCATAAGTCTGTTTCATTTATTTCCTTTTCTCTGATAAGAAAGTAGCTTCTTTTGATTTAGCATTAAAACAAAACTAGTTTATTATATAATATTCACCATCCACCCACTGCAGCTAGGATTGTATTTGGTCATGATGAACTGGGATATACTAACGCTCTGTTATGGGATTGACATGTTATTTGTGTTCCTACATCCTGCTGTCCAATGTCTAGAATCCGAGGCAGTACGGTAATTTTTGCTAGAGCAATAGTATATGACTTCTTTTATAAATGCAAGCAAAAAGTAATGTGCGCACATTGCTCCAATTCTGATTCCAAATTCCAATGCGTCTAATAAAGTTAGCACATTTTTGGGGCACCAAAAAAAAAAAAAACAGAAACAAAGGAAGCAACAAATTGCAGCAACTAGTGCTGCCATTCCTTTAGCAGCAGAAATGATACTTTAGAAGTTGCCTTTGTCTTGCCTCCCTCCTCCAAGATACACAATAAAGCAGTCTCGGAATAGCTATTCTTATACAATTTATGCAATGAGTATACCACCAAATATGGCCTTCAATAATGAAGACATTGCCCCAACGCGCAGGCACAAAAATTATTTCTGAATCTATTGCTAATTTGTGTTTGCCAATATGGCTACAAGCCATTTGCTGCAGAATAGAAAGAATAAATGGAGTACTGGACTATAAATTATATTCGCATCTCAGTTCCCCAACAAATTATAGCCGCATGTCTAATCATCAATTCGAAAAGGAAAAGGCTAGCTTCACTTGATATCATGGAATGATGGCAAGACAGCTATAAGAGGGTCTCCATAGCCAACAGCATCTGTAAATCATAAACAGAAAAATCAGTGAGAAATTCATTACCGCTATGGCATGTTCCCAAACTAACACGTCAACCGGAGTAGCAGGAATATACATGTGAACTGCCAGTCTTGACACTTGACAGTGTGCAGTTACCAATTACTGCAACTAGACAGAGCATAAAAAATCACGAAGAATATTAAACCTACGAGGCTATAAAGAGCTAGACCAACACCAACAAAGCCTTTTTCCCAAACCATAAACTTTCAATTGATAATTACGAAATCAACGAAAACATGTACCAATAATAGCCAAGCAATTATCCATCCAATCGAGTACACCTACGTTTTTAGACTATTATGTATGATATAACTTAGGAATCCAAGATACCCTGGTAGCACATTTTTTCCCCAGTAGAAGGGACTAAGCGATCCCCACTATATAACCAAGGAAATTGGAAAAGGGAGTGGATGTTCCATCAGGTGGTGTTGAAACCTTGTCACAACTTAAAACAATTTTCCAAACAAAGTGAGCCAGGTTAGCTGGAATAGTCAGACAATTAAAACTTTTTCAATCACAGATGGAATATGCAAGATGCATTGGCCTTTCTGCAAACCATTTTTCGCCAGTCTTAATCTATCATTTTTGCTACATTTAATTACTGTAAGCAAACTTCTATATGTATTTTATCAATACAAGGTCATAGATATTATACCTCCATCCTGAAAGAGTAGCTTCAACACTTCTCCGGCCACGTCTGACTGTGACATTTCAAAATAAAAGCCGTCAGAAATAGGGACTTAAGAAGGACCCAAGATTAAAGAAACTGACAAATCACCTTAACAGGAAGTGAAGTGCCAAACTGATCCAAATACCCTATAACTTGCCCTTCTTTTATTAAATCACCCTGCCAAATTTAAAATTTAAAAGTTAAAACAAGCAATTAAGTTTAGGCAGAAATTCTAGAACTTTAATATGCAAATCAGATATTGACATGCTTCCAATGCCAGAGGTCACAATAAGAAGCACAATGGAAAGGAACTATAAAATTATGTGATCGAGGTCATAACAAGCTGATGAGTTAGACAGCCCACGGTGGAGGATGGACAAAGGGGCATGTCAAACATACCTCTCTACATACGGAAGGTTGTTTCTTCCCTTTAATTGTTCTACCACTTCGGAATAAACCAACCTGCAAAGAGAGGGATAAGAGGAAAAAATGATGGCAAACTCTACATACCTCAAGTCAAAGATAATGAATCGGCGAAAGCAAAGGTCACTGTATATATTTATAGATGGCATACCGTAGGAGACGGTACTAGGACATAGTTATTGGTACCAGAAGCCTCCAGTGATGCCAACTTTTGTGACTTATCTTTGGGAACGTTAAGGAATGGCTTGGTCTTTTCTGCAGATGATTTCGGTGGTGATGGTGGTGAAATAGCAGATGTAGATTCCACCATAGGTTTAGTTGGAACTGGAGGTGGTGTAGTAGGTGAAATGTTGGACAGAGGAACTTTTGTTGCTCCAATGTTTCGCTTCAAATGCATCTCAAACTCTCCAACCTATTATCACAACAAAAGTGAAATAAGATCATTTATAAGATCCGCATAATACAACCAGGTTATCAAAGCATGTTTCTTTTGATGACCCAGGTATAGATGAAAGGTGTGTAATTGGATATAAGTTGCTGCATACAATGTTATATCAAATATGAATATAAGATATATTCATATAGGTTTCAAATTTTTTTTATGATCAAAGTTCAAGTTTCATGAATAGTAAAAAGGGAAATTGATATTTTCAGCCAGAATACGAGGCCCAAAAGTACCACTATCTCAAGCTTCAATTACAATGTGATTAAATCGGTAAAAGCACTATTATCATTACCAATCAATTGATATGACACGTTGATTAAATATATGTTTTGCATTAACTGATGTTCAATAACAAACAACATGTTAGAGGGCTATATAAACCTAACCAATAACATATTAACATCCTTTCAAAATGGATAAGTGGAAAACTATATCATCTCTATAGCCCGGTATGCTTATCAGCATGAACTTTCTTTTTACCTTTTGAACTACACCTAAAGTGCACTATTTCAAATTTTACCAAAGCACAAAATGAGAGACCAGAAGTTCACCTTTACTTTTAGTTCAGCTATTTGAGTCTCATCACAGACATCCAACACCAAAGCCTGATCATAAATAAACCAGTCAAAGTTGAAGACAGGAAAAAGAGTTAAAAAGATAATATATATATATATATATATATATTTAAAGATAATAATAATAGATGGAGAGGACAATCAGTCAAATAGAAGCTCTATAAGATGTCATAAAGATATTCTAAAAGACATAATTTTGCCCAATAGAATGATGAAAGAAGAGTCAATGTTATGGTTCAAGCCTGTAAGGGATTACGAAAATATCAGATATTCACATTCACGTTGGAACATGGCTGTTAATAAATGCAACTCTGAAGTCTTGGACAAAAACCAGCAATCACAAGGGTAAATGATATCTAGTATTCTAGTCTTAATCCCTTCTAAGAGCTTACAATCATGAATTATAACCATAATTTTAGCTTATATTTTTCATTCATGGGCATAATATATTGCTAAATACCGACAAAGTGTATCATTTATCAATAATAAGAAATAGTATATGAAATATATGAAATTTCAGGTAAATAAAAGGAAGGATAGCTAAAGACCTCAAATCCATTAGGGAATGTAGCAGCTTGCAAAGGCTTTTTCTGCAAAGTTTCATTTTGGAAGGTATCCACCGAAGCTGCAGCATGACAGCATAATTATCATGTCTTGAGAAATAAGAATGTCAAGCGAAATGAAATTACTTAAACATCCAACTTATTCACAGAATAACAGTCATAACATGTAACCACCAAACAGCATTTCTCAATTAGCATAGTAATCTTCATAAACAACAGAAGTAGAATCGTTATCTAATAGTATTAAGTATCCAAGTAAAAATTACTTAAAATGAAGCAAAGAAACCCAAAAGGAAATGATACACAAATGCCTTTATAAGTCATATTATTCACATCTAAAATCACCATATTAATGACTAGTATTTACAGAAGTGTTAACCAATAACTTTCAAATTCAAAATGACTAGCAAGGGACCAACTAAGCCCAGCACAATCAGTAGATAGTTGGGTTCCTTAAGCATACGTCAAGAGTTTGACTTTTGCCGGTATGGAAAAAGCTATGTTAGAAGAGGTTGTACCCACTTCGATAATCTCTCCGGCTCCAAAAGGATTAGCCTCTGGCTTGGTTCACACAAAAAAAAAATGACTAGGAAGGGAAATAAAACTTCTAGAATTTATTAATGTCACTCAAAACATGGAAATAATAATTAAAAAAAAAACTACTGCATTAGTATATAAAAGCTTGAAAAACAAATTACAAATAAAAATAATAGGCTTTAAAGTAAATAAGCAAATTGAAAAACGAAATAACGGACCGTCAGACTTGGAGGTGTTGATAGGTTCAGCTGCTTTTGCACACGACACAGCAAGTTTTCGCTTGAAGTTGATTTGACAATGAATGCGGCGCTTGATGAAAAGCTTAGTTTCAGAGTTGGAAGCGACGTTAGGGATTGGAATCATTACACCTGCCTTCTGAAGTGAGGAGGACGCCATAACGTAAATTTGATCTGAAGTCATCATAAATTAATATAATTAATATTAATATTAATAATTAATAATAATGATGATTAATTAAACACTAACGCTAAATACAGAAATCACATTCTGAATCAAAGTAACATAACAAGGATCGAAAGAGATAAGAATGAACATTGTAATACACAGAACGAAGAGAGAGAAAAAGAGAGATACAGTGAGAGGATTGAATCGCAGTCGCTGGAACGAATGAGGGGAGTGAGTAAGTAAGGCGTAAGGGGTGAGGAAGTTAGTAAAGAGATGAAAATGAAAATTAACGACGTTTTGAATGTGTGCCTTCGTAATCGTAATGTCCGCTACCTCTCGTCATTTTCTCCGTTCCATTTTCGACCCTTCTTCTCGCTAACATGCGCGTTGTAACTAATGCTTAACTACTACAGTACCCCCCATTCTTACGTGGCGATGGATGGACTCGCTTGTTTTTATTTCCTACTCTACGCCGTAGGATCCTAACATGTACCCCACTACGTGGAACGCTTTGGACCACCCACTAATACCTGAATTAATTTTTTACTTTGCTTACTTCCTCTTGTCTAAGTGTCTCGTAGATTACAAGAAGGAAAAAAAATTACTTGTTAAGTTGATTTATTGTTTTTTTTATTTATAACAAAAATAAAAGTATTTTAGGAATGTAGACAATTAAATAAAAATTAATCAAGATAATTACTTTAAATAAAAGTATTTCAGAAATAATTAATCAAGATAATTACTTTAACTTTTAATCTAATACCACTTTCGTCCCTAAATACAGTATGGTATTTTGGATTATTTTAATGTAAATTAAGAAAATTAGTTAATATGGTTAGTAACATTGGAAATGATAGCATTTTATATATTTTTTTCAAAATTATTCTCATAATTATTATTGAGACTCTAAAAATATTAAGTAAATAAAAAGGTTATTTTGATTTTGTAATGTTTGATTTAACTTTATTTTGACTTTTTTTTTCTAAAATAAAAATTTGAGCCAAACATCAAAATTTTAAAACTCTAATTTATTTTAAAGGGTTTTGTTCTTTACCATCTTCATTCGCTGGAAGTCTTATTATTCAATTAGTAGAAATTTTTTTCAATATATAATTATTGCAATTTTAAAAAAAAAAATTCCCGCATTTGTATTGCTAGGATGATGTACTTGTTGATAGGATTTCCACTAAAGAAATCCATGCCAAATACCTTGAGTATATGCCTCCTATTTTAAAGAATCTCAATTATATAAGTTTATTTTTTTTCCTAATGTTATAAATATTTTTAAATTTTTTTTTAGAACTTATGAATATTTTCTTTGATTGTTATAAATATGTAAGTTACAAATATATTAATAAATTTTTTTTTTCAAAATTAACACATGAATTAATTTTTTAAAAATACTTGTTATAATTTCAGATCTACATCCCTCTTCACGATTGCATTAAGAAGAGTCATTGGTATTTAATCGTTCTATGTATCAAAAGATAATTTGATATATTTGATGGATTCATTTAAGGAGTACGAAGAGTATAGGAAAAACCAGATATACCGTGTGATAATTTTTTGATGTCAACTTTAGTTTTACATGAATTATCTTTAATTGGCAACATGAAATTAAGCAGTTAACAACAACTTCAAATATAGCTCCATGCATTGAAATAGATGTTGCCACCGGGACTCGCAAATATAGATGATTGACCACTGAAGGATGTATATGGGGTGCCTAACTGCGGTGAAAGGTGTATATATCGAAACGTTGAATATATAACTTTTTCAGTTATCTTAACCAATAATCATTTAATCACTAACAATTACTTTTGTGGAGCCAAACATCGGCGCTATGGGTATTGAATTGAATGGATATGGAACACAAGTTTTCCCCCAAAGTATTTGGAGTGGTAAGTATCACTTATAATTTTAAGTGATTCGAAACATTTATACTAGTTGATATAACATTTATTTTCATGTAGATGTATGACGATAGGGTCAGAATGAACACGGCTCTCTGAATTTCGTAGATGCCTACTTCAGCGAATGCTGCCAGCATGTTCATCACCGCACAAATGCCATGTTACGAGAATGGACAAATTAATTAGATTGTTATAAATATTAATTTTAAAACTCTAATTAATTTTAAAATTCTAAAAGCATCTAATTAATTTGCCCATTCTCGTAACATAGCATCTGTGCGATGACGAACATACTGGCGTCATCCGCTGAGGTGGGCATTTACGAAATTCAGAGTCGTGTTCATTCTGACCCATCGTCATAAATCTACATCAAATCAATAGATGTTATATCAACGTGTATAAATGTTTCGAATCATGTGAAATTATAAGTGATACTTACCACTCCAAATACTTTGGGTGAAAACTTGTGTTTCATATCCATCCAATTCAATACCCATAGCGCCGATGTTTGGCTGCACAAAAATAATTGTTAGTGATTAAATGATTATTGGTTAAGATAACTGAAAAAGTTATATATTTAACGTTTCGGTATATACACCTTTCGCCGCAGTTAGGCACCCCATATACATCCTTCAGTGGTCAATCATCTATAACATCTCTTTCGATGCATGGAAAATATTAAATTATATTATATTTGAAGTTGTTGCTAACTACTCAATTACATGTTGCCAAATAAAGATAATTTATGTAAAACTAAAGTTGGACATAAAAAAATTACCACACAGTATATCTGATTTTTCCTGTACTCTTCGTATTCCTTAAATGAATCCATCAAATATATCAAATTATCTTTGATACATAAAACGATTAAATATCAATGACTCTCCCTAATGCAATTGTGAAGAGAGATGTAGATCTAAAATTTAACAAGTATTTTTAAAAAATTAATTCATGTGTGAATTTTAAAAAAAAATATTAATATATTTAAAACTTACATATCTATAACAATAAAAAAAAATATTCATAAGTTCTAAAAAAAATAATTTTTAAAAATATTTATAATTTTAGAAAAAAAAAAATAAACTTACATAATGGAGATCTTTCAAAATAGGAGGCATATACTCGAGGTACTTGACATGGGTTTTTTTAGTGGAAATCCTATCAACAAGTACATCATCCTAGCAATACAAATGCGAAAAAAAAAATTAAAATTGCAATAGTTATATACTGAAAAAAATTCTACTAATTAAATGATAAGACTTACAGCGAATGAAGATGGTAAAGAACAACTTGTTTTATGATATAGTTGTTGTGTATTATATTTCGCCTTTAATGCCATCAAGTCAATAATCTACAACAAAATAATAAAGATAAGTGTACATTAATTAGACGTTACAAGAAAAAATAAAACATAAAGTCAAACAATTAGACATGATATTTTAAATAACTCACAGCAAGGTTGACGAGTTTTCCAGGGACAAGATTATTATTATTATATACTCCCTTGTCAGTTTAACATCAAGGGCTTTAAACAAAGCCTCACTGTAGTCAATAACATGTCAAAATGAATTTTTTAGTAGCAAAATTTTTTGGTATAAATTATAAAAAATAAAAAAAAGTATAAAATTGATAACTTACGCTTTAGGGAGTTGATCACCAAAGACATAAAGAGCAAGCTCTTTGTCTCATTTACTCATACCCATGCGACCTGTCATTGGGAAACATGTTCTGAAATCAATGGGGATATTTGTCACTTTCAATGAATGGCTCTTTACCAGCTTCAAAGCTTGACTCCTTGAAGGCTTCAAATAGGGAGATGTGTCATTGAACAATGGTTCGATTTCTTCATCATTCTCTTATTCTATTTTTGACTTTTTTGGAGACCTTCTTGGTGTTGATAAACCATCAACCGTATTTTTCTCCATCTCAATATAACAACTTTATTGTTAGGTCTATTTTTTTTTTTTTGTGTTATGTTGCCTATTTATATTTTTTTAATTCTATATTTGAGCTTCATTATGAATATGGATCAAATCTTGTGCAGCGGCGGGATATATTCGTTCTTATCAAACTAATAACTTTATTCCATTATGAATATTGAAATTATGAATATTGAAATAATAACTTTATTGTTAGTTTTTTTTTCTTATCAATCAAAGATAAAAGATAAAAGATATTTTTTTAATTCAACTTTATTGTTAGGTATTTTTTTTTTTTTGTTCTTATCAATCAAAGATAAAAGATAAAAGATATTTTTTTAATTTAACTTTATTGTTAGGTTTTTTTTTTGTTCTTCTCAATCAAAGATAAAAGATATTTTTTTGATTCAACTTTATTGTTAGATTTTTTTTTTCTTATCAATCAAAGATAAAAGATAAAAGATATTTTTTTAATTCAACTTTATTGTTAGGTATTTTTTTTATTTTTGTTCTTATCAATCAAAGATAAAAGATAAAAGATAAATTTAACAAATTAAAATAATGTTAGCGGTGGAATTTCAAAAAATAAAAAATAAATAATTCAAACAATTAAAAAAAAATCGGGGAGATCATACCATCAGCATGCATGAGCGCTCAACATGTTGCAACTTGATTTAAGTTTGGTTGGGAGTCTTGCCCTGGGAAGAAATATTTACGAAATAATATTATATTGACATACATAGAAAGAAAAAAAATAACCGATCATATCTTGATAGTTTGAAATAAAAAACTTAATCTACACAACGACATTTAAAACATAAAAGATACTTCATCCAGTAACCCTAACCCTTACCCTAACCATAACTTCATCTTATATATAATATAATTTATATCTTCTATATATAAAATATTATTTTATATGTATTCCAAGTTATCTGCGTTTTTTTTTATATATCTTTTATATATAACATATCTATTTTATAATCTATATAATTTACTCATAATACTACCAAACAAAAAAGATGAAAAATATTTAAATATGATTTATTTTTTATTCTGCAAAATAAAGTTGATAATCGTATAAAAATGTCAATTTATCCATTAAATAAATAAGGAAGATAATTACGAAATCAACGAAAACTTATACCAATAATAGCAAATCAGTTATCCATCCAAGATATTATGTATGATATAACTTAGGAATCCAAGATACCCTGGTTTGGTAGCACATTTTTTCCCCAGTAGAAGGGACTAAGCGATCCCCACTATATAACCAAGGAAATTGGAAAAGGGAGTGGATGTTCCATCGGGTGGTGTTGAAACCCTTGTCACAACTTAAAACAAAATTTTCCAAACAAAGTGAGCCAGGTTAGCTGGACTAGTCAGACAATTAAAACTTTTTCAATCACAGATGGAATATGCAAGATGCATTGGCCTTTCTGCAAACCATTTTTCGCCAGTCTTAATCTGTCATTTTTGCTACATTTAATTACTGTAGGCACACTTCTATATGTATTTTATCAATACAAGGTCATAGATATTATACCTCCATCCTGAAAGAGTAGCTTCAACACTTCTCCGGCCACGTCTGACTGTGACATTTCAAAATAAAAGCGGTCAGAAATAGGGACTTAAGAAGGACCCAAGATTAAAGAAACTGACAAATCACCTTAACAGGAACTGAAGTGCCAAACTGATTCAAATACCCTATAACTTGCCCTTCTTTGATTAAATCACCCTGCCAAATTTAAAATTTAAAACAAGCAATTAAGTTTAGGCAGAAATTCTAGAACCTTAATATGCAAATCAGATGCTGACATGCTTCCAATGCCGGAGGAGGTCACAATAAGAAGCACAATGGAAAGGAACTATAAAATTATGTGATCGAAGTCATAACAAGCTGATGAGTTAGACAGCCCACGGTGGAGGATGGACAAAGGGGCATGTCAAACATACCTCTCTACATACGGAAGGTTGTTTCTTCCCTTCAATTGTTCTACCACTTCGGAATGAACCAACCTGCAAAGAGAGGGATAAGAGGAAAAAATGATGGCAAACTCTACATACCTCAAGTCAAAGATAATGAATCGGCGAAAGCAAAGGTCACTGTATATATTTATAGATGGCATACCGTAGGAGACGGTACTAGGACATAGTTATTGGTACCAGAAGCCTCCAGTGATGCCAACTTTTGTGACTTATCTTTGGGAACGTTGAGGAATGGCTTGGTCTTTTCTGCAGATGATTTCGGTGGTGATGGTGGTGAAATAGCAGATGTAGATTCCACCATAGGTTTAGTTGGAACTGGAGGTGGTGTAGTTGGTGAAATGTTGGACAGAGGAACTTTTGTTGCTCCAATGTTTCGCTTCAAATGCATCTCAAACTCTCCAACCTATTATCACAACAAAAGTGAAATAAGATCATTTATAAGATCCACATATACAACCAGGTTATCAAAGCATGTTTCTTTTGATGACCCAGGTATAGATGAAAGGTGTAATTGGATCTAAGTTGTTGCATACAATGTTATATCAAATATGAATATAAGATATATTCATATAGGTTTCAAATTTTTTTTATGATCAAAGTTCAAGTTTCATGAATAGTAAAAAGGGAAATATGATATTTTCAGCCAGAATACAAGGCCCAAAAGTACCACTATCTCAAGCTTCAATTAGAATGTGATTAAATCGGTAAAAGCACTATTATCATTACCAATCAATTGATATGACACGTTGATTAAATATATGTTTTGCATTAACTGATGTTCAATAACAAACAACATGTTAGAGGGCTATATAAACCTAACCAATAACATCCTTTCAAAAAGGATAAGTGGAAAACTATATCATCTCTATAGCACGGTATGCTTATCAGCGTGAACTTTCTTTTTATCGTTCGAACTATACCTAAAGTGCACTATTTCAAATTTTACCAAAGCACAAAATGAGAGACCAGAAGTTCACCTTTACTTTTAGTTCATCTATTTGAGTCTCATCACAGACATCCAACACCAAAGCCTGATCATAAATAAACCAGACAAAGTTGAAGACAAGAAAAAGAGTTAAAAAGATAATATATATCTTTTTCTAAAGATAATAATAACAGATGGAGAGGACAATCAGTCAAATAGAAGCTCTATAAGATGTCATAAAGATATTCTAAAAGACATAATTTTGCTCAATAGAATGATGAAAGAAGAGTCAATGTTATGGTTCAAGCCTGTAAGGGATTACGAAAATATCAGATATTCACATTCACGTTGGAACATGGCTGTTAATAAATACAACTCTGAAGTCTTGGACAAAAACCAGCAATCACAAGGGTAAATGATATCTAGTCTCAATCCCTTCTAAGAGCTTACAATCATGAATTATAACCATAATGGCATAATTTTAGCTTATATTTTTCATTCATGGGCATAATATATTGCTAATTACCGACAAAGTGTATCATTTATCAATAATAAGAAATAGTATATGAAATATATGAAATTTCAGGTAAATAAAAGGAAGGATAGCTGAAGACCTCAAATCCATTAGGGAATGTAGCAGTTTGCAAAGGCTTTTTCTCCAAAGTTTCATTTCGGAATCTATCCACCGAAGCTGCAGCATGACAGCATAATTATCATGTCTTCAGAAATAAGAATGTCAAGCGAAATGAAATTACTTAAACATCCAACTTATTCACAGAATAACAGTCATAACATGTAACCACCAAACAGCATTTCTCAATTAGCATAGTAATCTTCATAAACAACAGAAGTAGAATCGTTATCTAATAGTATTAAGTATCCAAGTAAAAATTACTTAAAATGAAGCAAAGAAACCCAAAAGGAAACGACACACAAATGCCTTTATAAGTCATAGTATTATTCACATCTAAAATCACCATATTAATGACTAGTATTCACAGAAGTGTTAACCAATAACTTTCAAATTCAAAATGACTAGCAAGGGACCAACTAAGCCTAACACAATTAGCATATAGCTGGGTTCCTTAAGCATACGTCAAGAGTTTGACTTTTGCCGGTATGGAAAAAGCTATGTCAGAAGAGGTTGTACCCAGTTCAATAATCTCTCGGACTCGAAAAGGATTACCCTCCGGCTTGGTTCACACAAAAAAAATGACTAGGAAGGGAAATAAAACTTCTAGAACTTATTAATGTCACTCAAAACATGGAAATAATAAAAAAAATATACCGCATTAGTATATAAAAGCTTGAAAAACAAATTACAAATAAAAATAATAGGCTTTAAAGGAAATAAGCAAATTGAAAAACGAAATAACGGACCGTCAGATTTGGAGGTGTTGATAGGTTCAGCTGCTTTTGCACACGACACAGCAAGTTTTCGCTTGAAGTTGATTTGACAATGAATGCGGCGCTTGATGAAAAGCTTAGTTTCAGAGTTGGAAGCGACGTTAGGGATTGGAATCATTACACCTGCCTTCTGAAGTGAGGAGGACGCCATAACGTAAATTTGATCTGAAGTCATCATAAATTAAACTCTAATTAATTAGATGGTTATAAATATTAAATTTTTTCTTATCAATCAAAGATAAAAGATAAAAGATATTTTTTTAATTCAACTTTATTGTTAGGTATTTTTTTATTTTTGTTCTTATCAATCAAAAATAAAAGATAAAAGATACTAAAAGATAAAAGATACTAAAAGATAACTTTAACAAATTAAAATAACTCTAGCGGTGGAATTTCAAAAAATAAAAAATAAATAATTCAAACAATAAAAAAAAATATCGGAGATCATACCATCAGCATGTATGAGCGCTCAACATGTTGCAACTTGATTTAAGTTTGGTTGGGAGTCTTGCCAAGAAAGATTTACGAAATAATATTATATTGACATATGTAGAAAGGAAAAAAAATAACCGATCATATCTGGATAGTTTGAAATAAAAAACTTAATCTACATAACGGGATTTAAAACATAAAGGATACTTCATCCGATAATCATAATCCTTACTTTAATCGTAACTTCATCTTATATATAACATAATTTATAACTTCTATATATAAAATATTATTTTATATGTATTCCATAGTTATTTGCGTTTTTTTATATCTTTTATATATAACATATTTATTTTATAATCTATATAAATTCATATGTACAATAGTATTCTTAATATCACAATTCACAACTCTTAGGGAAAAAAGTTGGATTTTCAAAGATGACTACGAAAGTAAAAAAGTTAATGGTAATGGAAAAAAGACTCTCGAAGGAGAGAAGAAATCTTGTCGAACCAAAAAACAAACTCTCGAACATGTAATTGATCTTCCAGGTATATTTTATTCAATAATTTTTTTTACCTTAATTTAATTATGTTATTTAAGTTTTATTTAACAATATATCAATTTTTTCACAGCGACAACGACATAAAAGACACGGCCTCTCATACACCAAAGCGAAAGAGCGATTCGCCCATAGACCAAAATAAGGTATTACTATTTTTATTTTTTATTTTTTTGTAAAAATATTATTTCAATGTTATACTTCCTCCATTCTATTTTATAACTCACTATGTTAGGAGTTTGTACTTTACTTTGCTCATACACTCAGGCCATACTTAATGGGAAAAGAATGGCTATTCAAGTATAATTGTAAGCCCAGTATTTTGTAACAAATATACTTTTTTTTCCTTAGATAAAAAAACGAATTGATCAAGATAGGCACCATATATTTCTTGGACTGACATGGAGTTTTTTTTTTTTTTTTTTTTTTTTTTTTGCCTAGAACCCACAATTTGGTTTTAGTTTCTTTTTTCTCGGTTTTTTTTCCCTTTCTTCAGATTTAATTAATGCGCTGATGTTTGCATTTGACATAGTTATTTTACGGTTTGCAATTAACAAATCCTTTTTTTTTTAATATATATATATATATATATAAATATTTTGGCTTGAAAACTATGAAGGAATGGGTTTAAGTTCAATAATAATGTTGTATATGCTTCTTGAGGTTTTTCTTTACAGTCTGCAATTTTATTTTTTTTTCGATTGAAGAGGATTGGCGGAGTCTTATTAAAAATGTAAGGCAAAGAAGATAATAGATGGGGTGTGAGATAGTTTATGAGGTTCAAAATTTAATTGCTTTTTTAATAATAGATATTATCGCCATTTCACACATTAAAACAAGATTTCAGGATAAGAAGTGAGGTTTAGAATCTAAAACTCCTCTGCTAAAACCATAATGGGCCTAAGCCCATTCGTGCAGTATAATACAATCAACAATGGCCGTTCTTTGGAGTATGATACTAAGCCCATTATTTTATAACAAATATACTTGTTCTTTTTTTTTTTCTTTTAGGGAAAAGCAAAAATACTTGTATCAACTTGTATTAACCCCATCAGGGGGAGTATGATGCAAACAAATTTACATTTTTTTTTAGGAAGTATTAAAGGAAGTAAAAAAGTTAGGACAAGCCATCAACAAATTAACAAAGCTTGTTGAACGACATGATAAGATACTCACACCTAAACAAGCCTACTCTCACACTCATATCCCAAATGATTCCCCAACAAATCTTTCATCCGCAGCTAGAGAGTTACTTGCTAAACTAGCCATGGCGGAGAATCAGACCGACAAAACCGACTATTCTCCTGAAGTTGGGATGAAATCTCCTGACAAATTGATGCAGAGTTATTCACAAGAAATTTAAACTCTCGTAACATTCAAGAAAAGGCGTTGAAATTCTTTATGAATCTGGACCCACTACGCTCTGCTCCATTCGATGGAAAAAAAATGGGATTTGTCACTCCAAAGGCAAGTGATTTCATAATTAGTTATTACTTTATTAATATTCATCTAACCTATTTAAAATTCGAAATTGTAGTGGGTGCCTTTGCTATGTGAGATTCCACCGTCGATGATAATGAATGAAATTGACGGAGTTGTTACCTCCTACATTTTTGGAAAAGATAAAGACGATAAAAAAAATGGGTTAGTGTATCATTGTCCTTCTCTTTTGGATACAAAATAAATAAGGTTGTTTTAACTTTTATTTTTTTTATTTTTTTTAGGAAAGAAATTCTTTCTAGAGCGAAGACAACATATTATTGCGATAAAGACACCTTAAAAACCCTTCTTCCCGGAACCGAAGTTAAAGATGATGTACACCACTTTTCCTTTTTATCTTTAACTATTAATTTTTTTTAATCATATAAAACTCTAAATACAAGATCGCTCAATCCGTATAAAATGTACAGGTCATTAACATGGTAGCTAGCTAGCATAGTCTTTGAAGGAACATTGGTTCTTCACAACACACCTAGCGGTATAAATTTGTTTTTTTTTTATTTCTCCCATACTTGACAGAAAATAATTGTATATTCATTAGATCTCAATGCTTAAATTATTTTACAGCAATTTTGTTCGGATTACCAAACTAATCCTACAACAATTAGAACAAACTTTCAAAATATCTTTGTAAGAAAGATTAGCCACACGTTGTCCAAGGTCTAAAAAAAACTTTATTTTAAATTTCTTCAGTTTTCATTCTTAAATATTTCGGGTTTTTTTTTTTAAGTACATACACATTATATTCATTATAGATTTTTGTTCCAATTAATCATGAAAAAACACATTGGATACTACTAGTGGTGGATATAAATCAAAAGAAGCTCATACTTCTAGATTCAACACCACATCCTGACATCTAAGGTTATCCCAAGAATCAATTAATATTTTTGTGAGATGAGAACAAATCTTTTCAAGCGAAAAAATAAGTGGAAAGTGTCAAGTGGTAGATTGAATGATGGATAGCATGTATATATAAACTAATAAAAGTTATAGTGCAATAAAGTAAAGAGTTTGTTGTAAATACTTCAAATACTTCACATTTTTTATTTATTTTTTCCAAATATCCATTCTTATACGATATAAGTAATAACTTGAAAACGTTGAATATATATGATGCAGTAATTGGAAATCAAATCATATTGTTTGTGGCAATATTAGAACAAATCACTCTTATTTCAATCCACTATCATATTGTTTGTGGCAATACGATAAAAGGCACAATCAACAGTTAGTTATTAGTAAAACCAGATTCGGATACCGACTGATGTAAAAAAAAAAAAAATTAGAGATATGAATGATCATTCCTATCGGACAAATGATCACATTGATATTAATTTTATAGTATCACTGTCAATCAAGCTAAGCAATGTTGAGATATACTGTTTCTCTGAACTCCAACCTTCTAGTTTCATTGTAGAGTGTTTTGTACTTATTAGGCAAATATGTTAACCATATCCAACCCCTTATCTCCCACTCCATTGTCTTCCCCATAGCACTTTTGTCTACTTTCCAACACACACTTTCTCCATATTCATCACCCGCAAAAATAATTCCTCCTTGCCTAGTGAAAGGACGGTAAGCACTTGAGTATCTGTCTTTGAACCATGACTTTGGGTTGATCAATGAAATCTTTGAAGGCTTTGATGAGAACACTTCCTTGCCATCTACGGTATCATGAAGTATCCAATTCAAATTTGCACTATAGCCATAAACAGTTTGCTCAAATTTCCATGGCTTAAGGCTCACTGTTGTGGACTCTCCAACAGATACATTAAGTCCCATGTAGGGATTAGGTGGCTCAAATGAAGCTTCTACACTTTTGTCTTTACCAATCTCTATGCTTGGATTCTCTGAGGATTTTCCAACTGATATGCTCAACACTTGACTTTGGAGCGTGGGGGTAAGTTGCAACAATATTCTTGAAGGAAAATGTTTTTCAGCTGCACCAGCTCCTTGTTCTCTCATAAGAGTGTCATCTACCAGTTTTAAAACATCAAACCTGCCAACTAAAAATGTTAATTTATTCAAAGAAAATTGAACATACTTTAGAAATCAATTATTAATAAAAATCACGTCTATATATAGACACAGGACAGAAAGCAGAGATTCCATGTTGACACACAGCGAAGTCTTTGGTGGTCAAAAATTTGCTATCATCTAACCTTTTTTTTTTCAAACCTTTAAGAGTCATTCATGACATATTTGATTATGGAATTGGATCACCTTGTTAAAAAAATGCTAATCCCTACCTGTGATTTTTAGCAATTTCAAATTGGTTTAAGAGGAAGGGGGGTTAGCTCAAGTGGTGCGATTCTGTCAACTTGAGAACTTAGGAATGAGGCCTGAGACTAAGAAGTCAGAGGTTCGATTCCCAGTTAACACACCCCCGCTGGGAGAGACATAGGAATGCGACCTCGTGCAGGATTAGTCTCAAGGTTCCCTAGTATTAAGGATGCTTTTGGGGACACCTATGATACTGACCAAAGAATTCAGACAAAAAAATTGATTTATGAAATACTAGTAAAATATAAATTAATTAAAAAAAATCAAAATATTATAATCATTTCATTCAAACACAAATTTTTCGGGGCAATAACAATCTATTTGATAATTATAATGATTGTGATAATTCAATAAAAACTTTAAAATATCATTAATGTATTAAATAATAAAAAATGATATGTCAATTTTCAACACTAATTTACAAATCAACTTTTAATAGATGAAATGAAGATTAATCAGATTAAGATAAATTATTGCATGGGCCGGAATCATCACCTCATTCATTGTACAAATCAATAAATATTTGACACTGCATGACAGCAAAATAAAATTAAAAAAATGGAAGTGATAAGTGAGAAAATGATATTTGTCTTATTGCTATTAGTATGTATCAAAACGCAATCATCTAATAATTTCTCTCAAATGATACATAAAACTACTTTTTGTTTCCTAATTTAAAAAACTTGCATTTGCTAATGATTTATATTTTTTTAATTTTTTTTGGTCCCCGCTCAGTATTCGAAGTCTTAGCAGGAAAGTTGATTACCTTATGTTGTCACAGTTCACCATGATTTCGATCCACTTCTCTTTGATTATGACTTTGTAATTGAATTGGAGAACACCTTCAAGCTGGTGATATTTGAGGGAGAATCGAAGCCTCTCATCAGCTGCATGACCGTTTGAATTCACAACATCCGTATTTATCACAGGACAATACAATTGAACTTTCCATAACCCAACTGTTGAGAATGCATAAGAGAATAGAGGAGATGGTGTTCTAAAAGCACTGTATTGATTTGCTTCTTGAAGCTCCACAATCCAATTAGTAATTGCAAGGTTTATAGAACGCATCCACTGCTCTTCCATGTTAGAACCCAACAGTTTCATTAGCAACTTTGTTCCTTGTCTTGATTGACAACCTGCCAAGTGGTTCTTTAAGGTACTTAGACATGCAGAACGAAGATCCGAAGGAGCTTCATATATGCAAACTAGGAATAAGAGAGTGAGGAACGCAAGGTTGAAAATATCTGAAAAGTTGGAAGTGGAATAGTAATCAAGTTTGGGAATTTTGATAAAGGGGCTATTCCTATTGGAGCCATAATGAAGGATCTCTTCAATGATGTTAACAAGGAGATTGGAAATAATGGTTTCATCATCTGTTAACTTGATGATACTATTATTAGTGCTAGGCTTGAAAGGTTTTGAAGTCCAAAGAGAGATAGGGATATTAAAGTCTGCTACAATGGCAAAAGTGAGTTTTGGAGATGGATGAATATTATTTTTGGTTATTGTGAGATTCAGAGATGGTTTGGATGATGATTTTGAAGAACATATGTTTAGGGACATGGAACTTGTTCTCCATTGTGAAACAGGTGGAAGGCTCCGAATCCAACAAAATACATCAGGAAATTTGCAATAAGCCATGTATGTTAGTTATGTTATATCAACTTAACTTGGATATCTCTCTTAGCTTTCTCTATGAGTGCTATATATCAAGTGGGGTGGGGTGGTCACATATTTATTAGGAGCTGAGACTCCTTCATTTAATAAAATGGTAGATGCAATCATGCAAATGAAAGATTATTGGATGGGGAAGAATAGTCAAAAGTAGTAGAGCAATTGATTGGTACAACGATTAGCACCTGAAAGAAGCAAAGATGATTAATTGTACAAGAGAAATAAATAAACTAGAAAAGATGGTTAATCGCATCTTTTGTATGTAAAAAGGACATTATTCGATTCTTTTACCACCTTGCAATACATGGAATCTTAGTTAATTGGATAGTGCTTAAGTAACAAACATTATATAGATATAGTCTTCTGGGAATATTAAATAGTTGAATGTTGAAATAATGCAGATTTATGTTTCTCACTCAATAATGCAGATTTGTTTCTCACTCGTAAATTGCTCACTCAGCTCACTGTGTTAACAGTTTTCCTTTTCAAGCATGCATGGTAATTGGCCAATGGAGAATAACATATACGGAGGGAGAAAGATTGATGTGGATATCATATCAAATTGAGAAAAGCGTACTGTTTATACATATTTTTCTTGGACTATAATTACAAACTATTGTACCGATAAGGTTAAGGCGGATACTTAAAATGATGCCAAAGATTTCATCACGCAGGGTGCATAAAAAAAAAAAAAAAAAAGTCACTTTCATTAATTTCTATTACCTCTAAAAAATTATATAGTATTTTGCTATTTATTATCCTTAGAAGTAATGTATAAACAATTTAAATTAAAAAAATAACTTAAAAAATAATGTATTTAATATTTAAGAATTTATTTAATTTTTTAAAATTAATTTTAAACTTTTTGAATTGCTTATAGAATAACAAAACCCAATTAAAAATTAGAGACAACCTCGTGTTTGAATTTTGATCTGAAATTGATACTATAAAAGAGACAATATTAATTTGAGCATTAGTCTCACAGTTATTAACGTGGACACTCAATAAAAAAAATAAACTGTCACTTTAGTCCCTCACTTTATAAGGAGCTTTCATTTTGATCCCTCAATTTTCAATAATTTCTATTTTTAGTCTCTCATTTTAAAAAAAAACTACTCACATTAGTCCCTGACAACCTTGTCCGTTCATAGATGTTAACGTCTTACGTACGTGACCGTTAAATAACATATACGACGTTTGGTTGTTGTGTTGTTGTCACAGATTCAGCTACTGTATTTTCTGCGGATGTCACAGCTTTAACAACTGCCTTATATGCAGTTGCCTTAGCTTCTGCAATTGCTTTAGCTGACTTTTTAGCGGTCTTAGCCCTCTTTTTCCTTCAATTTCTGTGTTTTTGAATTCAGCATCATGTGTAAGACGTTAACGATCACATGTGTATAAGTTATTTAATGATCACGTGTGTAAAACGTTAACATCTATGAACGGAGAAAGTTGTCAGGGACAAATGCGAGTAGTTTTTTTCAAAGTGAGGGACTAAAGAAGAATTATTGAAAAGTAAGGTACTAAAGTGAAAGCTCTTACAAAGAGGGACTAAAGTTACTAATTATTTAATTTAACTACATGCTCTCGATCTAAACCAACCTACTCATGCAAGAGTGGTGCTGACACATTAAATAGCATAACGTAACTCATCCAATTTGCTTAGGTTTTTTAGTCCATGCATGTGATTAAATTGAGATTAGCTTAGTGTTTACGTCACTTGGTCCTTGGTTGGTAGCGTCTAGCGTGTTTTTTTTTGTTAACAGGAAAGCATTAAAACAAACTACAGACGCACAAAAGAAAGACCCGCTATATATCAGACAGACTCTGCTCAAGCTCAACTGGAGGGTCATCAAACACAATCAAATAGTCATTAAGAGTACCTCCCTTCTTAGCTAACTTGTCAGCACAAACATTAGCCTCACGAAGAATATGATTAATCCCAACCCTCCAATCCTGATCCAGTAGCTCATGGATTTGGGTTATCACCACTCCATATATATGAGACATTGGAGTATCTCTTGAAGAAACAAATCTAAAAGCCTCCTGTGAATCTGTCTCACACTGCACATGTCTAAAACCAGCATCCCAAGCAATAAGCAACCCATGTTTCAAGCCTAACAGTTCAGCTAGAAACATTAGTCAAGTTTCAGGTTTGAAATTTTGTTTTGTGCGACTGAATGATGACCGTCAGATCTTTGTTATGTCCGATTGAGTAAGGTATACTCCCTTCCAGCGTTAAAAAGAAAAAATAATATATCCTTTAAGAAAATTAATTGAATGCAATTAACTTTTTCCAAATTCGAAAGATATTTTTAGGGTGTAGCATTAGAAATAAGAATATTTTTAGTATACAATCAAATTTTGGATGATTGTACAAAAATTTCATGGTGAATCAATGATTATTTAACAAATAAGTTAATGAGTTCATGTCATTGCCACGTAAACTCTATGTCACTGCCACGTCAGCTAAAACTAGCTGACTTATCAAGCAATTATTAGTTTATTAGGCAAATATTGTGTAACCATCTAAAATTTGATTATGTATAAGTAATGCCCTAGAAATAATACTAAAACTAATTAAGTCAATTATTTTAAGTAAATGTATATTAGAAATTATTGTATTTAAAAATAAATAATTATTTAACTTTAAATCATGTTTAAGGTCATTGATGAAATTTTTTTCTCTTCTAGAGGGAGTATATAATGCTTGGAATATCAAAAGAAAATAAAAAGGCGAATGAGAATATATGCCCTGCGGATCGGAATAAACTAAGAAGGGAAACAGTAAATGGTTTACTAAAGGGAATAAAGCAATTTCTCCACGTGGAAAATTTATATTTTTTTTTTTTTACATGGGAGGTCTGGGACTAGAACCTATGACCTGGGGAGGGGAAAATCCTAATTTCGGTTTGATCAAGGAATGTATGAACTGGAACTGCAGGATCGAACAACATTACACAGCTTATCACATAGACGCAACTCAGCCCAAGGGAAAAGAAGAGGGATGTCCGTCATTGAAAGATTAAACCATGATCAAGCCAATGCATATATATTTAGAGAAAATGGATGGTGCATGTAAAGCATTGACTCTTGATTAATGTGCTATTGAGCATTTATTTAACTCTTAGCTTTCCTTGATGAAATTAACTAGTTGTATCACTTATTTTTAATTATACGTTCTATAGAACTTATTTATGTACAGTAATTATTATCAAATTATGTTCAGTCCTACATTTGATTGGGCTAATTATTTTATAAAAAGTTCTCTTAATGATGCGTGCACGTATATACATATTATTCAAAAAAAAAAAAGTTACGTATTATCCATTTATCACTAAATTTGAATTAAAAGAAAGTGGACTGTCCATCAAGTTATATGCAAGTTTTATGATTTAAGAGTACGTTCGAAATGTTTGATTTTTGGATGGTTATTTGTGATTTTAATGTTTGGTTTTTTTAGAGGCCTTCATTGTAAAAACATGTAGATGTAATTATAATGTAGTGTGAATATTTTATCAATGTAAACAATATACTGAAATAAAAAAAAAATGTTTATTTCGTTGATGCTTGACATGGGAGAATAATAGATAAGAAGGTACATATGCCCATATGCTATGTAAGTTATTTAATTTGTTGACTTATGTTTCTCTAAAAAGCTAAAGCAACCTACCACGTAAATGCTTCGACTTCTGCTTTGCTGCGCCTAATCCATCAAGTATCTAGTACCACATATTCTATGGGTTTGGCAAAAATTAGTTGAAAATGGGTTGAAGATCATCCTAGATAGATAAGCTAATTTATTTAACTAAAAGTGTTTGGGAAATGGATTATCTGCGGTCTCACTTTTTGTGACCGCATGAAATTATAGTCTTTAAAAATAAATTCTTTTATAATTAAATTTTAAAGAAAAAATAATGCATGTATTTTCAATCCTGGATAATTGATTGCATGATGACTGCATCAAAAGATGAAGTCAAAAAATCCAGGCCCAAATGTTTGTTACTTATTTGATCCCAGAGTTTTGATCATTATTTATTTATTTATTTGTGTGTTTTATCATTTACAATTTTAATATTATTGTATATAATTATCACACTTTATTAATTATATCCTTATTTATAAATACATATTTTTCATTTCAATATTTTTTCTCTTCTCTTCTCTCTCCTGTTTCCTCAATAATTAATGGCTACAAAATGATATTTTAATTAAATTACTCCAAATTTTTATTTTATTTAATCATTTTTTAAGATTCGTACATCTTTTGTACGATCAAAAACTTTTGAATAGAAAATATATATAAGACAATGTAAAGATTCTTATTAATCAAAGAGGGTTGATTGGCCCTCTTTGTCAGAAGTTTGTTGATTGGCTTATAATCTTATTTTGTGTCTTCTCAAACACACTTTAACAACTTAAATTACTATCGGCAAAATACTCTGAATATATTCATGCTTTGAAAACACACAAAACTCAAGGTAAAAGCATATTTATTATTTTTTTCAGTCTTATTTATAAGATTTTTTTAAAATTTTTGTGGTTCTATTTATAAAATTTTATTTCAATTTTTAATAATATTAATTACTTTTTAGAGATCTAACAACAATTATTAGGAAAATTTCAAAAAAGTTTATCAAATTTTCAATGTCACTAACAAATTAATTACCTTACTAGATAGAGGTGAAAATCCCAAAAATTTGTACATATTTGAACAAAGGGAGTACAATAACTTTTTTTTTTAAAACTATCTTTAATATGTCTATTTGTATTAAACTAATACATATTTTATATATTTATTAGCCCTTTACTAGCTAATATTCTATTTTCCTATAATAATGGCACTCCTTATATTCTTAATTACTACTATAATTTTTAAAGTTAATATAAAACCAACGAGCTGTTGGTGCAGTGGTGTCAGCGGCTGCACTTGGTAGGGCGAACCACGGTTCGATCCCCCGCAACAACGTTGGGAGAGGAATAAAACCTTAACCCCGGGACCCCCCTCGAACTGGATTAGTCGACCCAGTGGGCCGGATACCAGGGTGCAAACCAAAAAAAAAAGTTAATATAAAGATAAATATGTAAATATAGTCTCCTCAGCTCAATAACAAATATTTCATCTGTTTCACAACACAAGTTATTTAATAAGTTGTAACACATAGATTAAGAAGTGTAATTAATATGTCCTTTTTTAAATTAATTTTCATGTTTTTTTCTTTTGTATCATTTATTATCTCTTAATAATTAATTCTACATTCATTATCTCTCTTTAATAATTAGGGATGAGATTGTACAAATTTTGTAAAAAAAAGCTTATATTGTAAAAACAAAAATTCACTGAAAAAATTTATATTGTATAACGGAAGAGTAACAATATACTTTTTTTCAGAACCAAAATAGAATTATTTAATACATATTTAAAAAAAAAATTGTTAGAATCCCTCTAGCTAAAGTCCATCATTTGATTTTAATCATATCATCGATCAAATAAATGATAATATGACAGAATCTAATCTAAAATTCAAGCAATTACGAAGTTCAAAACACAACTTATTATAGAAACCAAGTCCAAAAAACATAAAATGGACCAAACCAATCAATGATTTTTTTTTTTTAAATCACTTTTTAGCGAACATAAATTTCTAAAGAAAAATCTTACAGCGTTTAAGATCAAAGGAAGCATAAGGATGGAAAGGCACCCTAGTATATGTCATAACTCATTTGCTTTTTAAAATAAATAAATAAAAGAGAAAATACTAAAATATAGAAGGGGAAAAAAAAGAGAGGGAGAGAAAAAGAAGAAGCGGGTCATCCGTCATCCCATTACAGGAAAGTTACGTATTTTTTTAGCAATTTATTTCCTTCCGTTCAATTATTTTGCGGCAGTCAGTATCAATCAACATACTTACATACACTGATAGACATACATACACCCTTCTTCGCTCCCAAACCAAACACTCTCCCATTGCCTCTCGTGATTCCCCTCTCTCTCTCTCTCTCTTGCTTGATTCACGCGCGGCAATCGGAGATCCACGCTCCACCATGTCTTCCCCACCGACACTCCCCATCTCCAGCCCCCAATCCAACCCCTCTTCCACCACCGCCTCCCAATCTCAACCCCCTATCGCCACCCCTGCCTTCCGCGCCTTCCTCTCCCGCCTCACCTCCTCCCTCCGCCACGCCTTCTCCCAGCGCCGCCCCTGGTCCGAGCTCCTCGACCGCAACTCCATTTCCCGACCCGATAACCTCACCGATGCTTACTCCCGCATCCGCAAGAACTTCTCCTACTTCCGCGTTAACTACGTAACCCTAATCGCCATCGCACTCGCTCTCTCTCTCGTCACTCACCCTTTCTCTCTCCTCGTCCTCATCGGCCTCCTCGCCTCCTGGTTCTTCCTCTACCTCTTCCGCCCCTCCGATCAGCCCCTCGTCCTCTTCGGCCGCACCTTCACCGATCGCGAAACCCTCGGGATCCTCGTTGTTCTCACCGTTTTCGTCGTCTTCCTCACCAGCGTCGGATCGCTCTTGATCTCCGCTCTCATGGTTGGTTTGGCCATCACGTGCGCGCATGGCGCGTTTCGTGTACCTGAAGATTTGTTCCTTGATGACCAGGAGCCTGCCACTGCTGGATTCCTCTCGTTCCTCGGTGGCGCCGCGTCTTCTGCCGCTGCATCCGCCGCTGTGTCTCGAGTGTAAGAGGCTGAGGCTGGATCTGGTGAAGATCTGTTTCTTGCGATGGGGTTTAGAGAGGTTGGTTCTTGTTCCATCGATCTTGTTGTGTAGTGTTATGGTTAATTGGAACTCGTTACGAGATTCTTTGGCTTTTTAAGATCCATAGCAAATTGCTTTAGGGTTTTTAGTTCTGTGCCATTTTTATCCCAAGATGTTTGTTTTGTTTTTCTATTAATGCAGTTTAGTCACCAATTTTGGTTTCTAGTACTAGTTATTTTAACTATATTTGCTTGCGCTATTTTCTGATTTCTTGATTATCACGGTAGAATGCTCTGTTTTGTTGCAATTGAAGATTTATTAATAGTATATTCATGTTGTTCACATTCTAGTTTATATGTGCACCGCAGTCAAATTTCTCGAAACATTCTTCGATCTTGAGTGTAGTATAGGTAATTTGCTAATTTGGGGGAAGAATGACGATGCTTTCGATTCCTAGAAGTTCTGAAAATTTTTTAGGTGGGATACCGTAGATCTGAATCATGAAGTTCATACACCAAAATTTGCACACTTTTGGCTACCAAAGAAATTTTACACTATTTTCCACTGGAATTAGCATATAAGTAACTAGTGACTACCAATATTTGCAATTGGTCAATATCTCCCATCGCCCTATAATATATGTTTGTCATTTGCACTTTTGCAGTTTGCACGCTGTAAAAATGATGTGCAAATTTTGGTGTCCGAATAATATCTTTTTTTATTGGCATTTTGTAACTGTATTAGAGCCTTCATAAAACAAGGAAATTTAAGCGGCATCTGTACTTATGCACTTGGTATGGTGCTGCTGCTCAGGCTAGTTTTGGCAGGATTCACAATGTTGGTAACAAACGAAAATGGTTCTGTCGTTTCGCTCTTTTGCCAGTTTGTTTGTGAGAGTATAACATGTTCTTTGGTTCCGTTTGTTAGCTTTTGAGCATGGTAGTATTCTGTAGCCACTGACGTTACGTTACTAGAGATCAGATTATGGGGCCTTTCTGTATCTATAAGAGTAGTCAATAATGTGGAGCTATGTAAAAGCATAGTTTGTGCTTTGTAATAGTCAATAAGTTTGCTTACCTTGTAGACTTACATTTTCATGCAGAAATAGTCATTTTACTCAGTTGTCTTTGTCCGTCATACTCGAGATTATAATATATCCTATATTCTTAGTATGTGATTATCTCTGTTTATTAAAAAACTAAGGCAGCGTTTGGTGTATGGACACATTCTATTGGGTTCCACCACTTTCACTAGAACCAAAATGTTTTACTTTATTTTATCTCAGAACTCACTTCCCCCACTTACATTCTTATGCATGGGAGGTTAGGTTAGTAGTATAATTTTGTCTTCTTGACGAGCATTTTTTATTCTTGTCCTTCGCATCCTGTTCTGCTGATAAAGACACTACAGGACTTTTGGAGACTCTGTGTATTGCTCATACTTTTAAATGCCCTACTGTTTATCAGCATGTTCTGTCGTGGAACAATAGGAATTTGTATCAGTCGGAATCGGGCATCAAAATGAAGCAGGAGGGAAGGAATTTGCAAGTGGTGGTTGTCGGTTGATTGTTACACTATACGAATTTTTAGTTTTCTTCTTTTTTTGGTGATCGGAACTGATAGTATTTACCATCGAACAATGTTTGTCAGTTATTCAATTCTTTTGCGGTCTTGTTTTCTGGTGCTAGTAAGTAAGAAAGTAATCAAAGAATCAATCGTGGTTAGTACTATTAGAAACACGGTATAAATAGCAGAGCAGGTGGGGGGAATTAGCTACGTGCTTGTTAAATATTGGTACAGAGCGGTTGCACCTGATGTTTTCACTTTTAATGTGCCTTGGAACAAAAAGATAGAGCAAGTGTAATATGTATTTTATCTATTCTAAAATTTAATTGATGAAAAAATGTAGTAATAAGTTTATTTGTAAATATTTTTATTGGTGTTTAATAGGTTCAATAAGATTTTTCTCATGCCTAAGATAGAATAAATCGTTCGTAAAGAGGCAAGGGTCACGGTAAACCTGGCAGTCCCCATTCGAGCTCAACCATGTTGGCATGTTGTCAATCTGATTGGATGAATCTACC
Source organism: Crotalaria pallida (assembly GCA_037953625.1). Lineage (NCBI taxonomy): Eukaryota > Viridiplantae > Streptophyta > Magnoliopsida > Fabales > Fabaceae > Crotalaria > Crotalaria pallida. Next base: position 155,017,671 of record CM075651.1, on the reverse strand, counting down.
TTAGTGCGCGTTTGGTACGGCATTTGCCCTCCGCAAACGCGCGTTTCCGCACAGCTCCAAAATGGAGCTTCTAAGTAAACGCGGAAGTCTACCGCGGAAACAAACAGGCTCTTAGTCGCCAAACTCTGGGCTTCGAAGAAGAAATGGGCTACAGAAATGGGTTGAAATGGTGAGGGGGTTAGGCAATAGGGACTGGCGCCCTATTACTATAATAGGGAGTAGCATTCACGCTGAAGAAGTCAAAAAGAAAAGATTTTTTTTTTTTTTTTTTTTTTGGCATTCACGCTGAAGAAGTCACCACTTACATCGATTTGGAATTGGATTTTAAATCATGTTATAAGATGATCGATCACAGTAGTAATGCTTTCATCCTATGCTTTTTGTTTTCGGGTGCTTGGGAAATTACAACAACAGCGAAAACAAAACAAAATTACTACCTAATGAATGGGTTATTCTTCTTCTTAGCAAGGAAAAAGGGGATAGATAGGAGGCATAGAATCACACAACTTCAAGAATTCATTGTGAGAAGCTCCATGCTTGGCTTACCAATCAGCGCATTGGTTACCTTCCCGCAAAATTCCATGCTCCATCCTATGCTTTCGTTATTAAGCACTACTAATAGGGTGGACATTTTCACACCCCACATACAAATTCACACACCCCATTTTTAAATAAAAAACCAAAAATACCCTCATCCCTATCTCTTTCTCCTTTCCTTCATCCACCTCACCTCACCCTCATCCCACCCCAGCCCACCGCACCACCCACCCCACCCCTTCCCCCACCACGCACCACCCACACTGTCACCTTACCGCACCACCCACACCCCACCACACTCTTTTCCTTCCCTTCCTTCTTCTTCCTCTTTTCTTTTTTTTTTAAATTTTGACCTCGGGTCATGAGGCCCCTCACTACCGGGGTCGTGAGGCCCCTCACTACCGAGGTCACCCCATTGTATAGGCCATGTCACAACCCCGGTAGTGAGGGGCCTCACGACCCCGGTAGTGAGGCTCCTCACGACCCGAGGTCAAAATTTTTTAAAAAAAAAGAGAAAAGAGGAAGAAGAAGGAAGGGAAGGGAAAGAGTGTGGTGGGGTGCGGGTGTGTGTGGGGTGGGGTCATAACCCCGGTAGTGAGGGGCCTCATGACCCGAGGTCGAAATTTAAAAAAAAAAAGAGAAAAGAGGAAGAAGAAGGTGGGGAAGGAAAAGAGTGTGGTGGGGTGTGGGTGGTGCGGGTGCGGGTGCGGGTGTGGGTGTGGTGCATGGTGGGGGAAGGGGTGCGTGGTGCGTGGTGGGGTGGCTGGGTGGCCGAGTGGGAAGAAGGTGGATGGTGCATGGTGGGGTGGCAGGGTGGGGGAGGGGAGGGGTGGGGTGGCTGGGTGGGAAGGAGATAAAAATAGAGAGAGAGTATTTTTGGTTTTTTATTTAAAAGTGGGGTGTATAAATTTGAGTGTGGGGTGGGCAAATTTTTTTTCCTACTAATATATAGCCGAAAGCCTTTTTTTTCCTTATTTATTAATCACATATCACTTATTAATACCAAAAGCTTCTTTTAAAAGGATGTGTCACCTTTCAAAAATGATAACTTTCATTTTCTTGTAAAACTTTGCTTTTACTGGATTTTAGCATGTCTTATTAGGGATGTAACGATCCGGTCCAGTCTTTAATGGACTTTCGGGACCGGATTGATTAAATTAATGTGGTCCGGTTTGGTCCGGTCCAGAAGTTTTCCATATGCAAAGACCGGGCTGGACCGTTATGGTTTGGACCATTTTGGCCCGGTCCAGTCCGATCTATTTTGACCATAATAATAAAAAATCTGTTTTTTTTTCCTTTTTTGTCACTTGATAACCTGTTTTTTCTGGAAGTGAGGAGAACAGAGCTTCAGAACGGAGGGAGAGAGAGGGAGAACGAAGGCGGCGGACGGAAGCGGCGACGACGGCTTCTAGGGAAAGAGTCTTCAAGCTCCACTGGTTCCAACTTCGATCCATCTCTGCAGAAGTCGCTCGTTGGTTCCAGCTTCGATCCCGTCGTCGCTCCATGGTTCCAGCTTCGTTGCCGCTCTTCTCGTCACCAGTCACTCGTGGTTGGTTTCATCCCCATCTTCATCGCGCGGTGGCGGATGCTTGAGAACCAGAGAGAGAAAGAACGAAGAGAGAGGGAGAACCGGAGGGTGAGAAGTGAGACCGAAGGGAGAGGGAGAACAGAGTGGCGGAGGGCGGTGGCTAAGGCGGGAGGGCAGAGGGATGGAGAGGTGAGAACGGAGGGAGGGAGGCGACTGTATTTGTTAGAAATGAAGGAGGTGATTGCATGTGTTAAGGATTTAGGGTTGTGCTAAGTGTGAGACTGTGTGAGTAGTACTGTGTGTTTTTTATTTTTTATTTTTTTAATATTTCAACTATCGGTCGGCCGGTCTTTGCGGTCTCAAAATTTGTGAGATCATGGACCGGACCATAGTGGAACGGTCCAACAATTTAAAGACCGGACCGAAGCGTGAGATCAGACCGGATCATATTTTTCGATCCGGTCCGATCCGATCCGACCGGTCTTGCAGTCCGAGACCGGACCACTTACACCCCTATGTCTTATAGACTATACAGTATATTATAAAACTTATTTATAAAAAATAATAATCTTAACATTGCAATCCACTTTTCCGGAAAGATGGCAACCATTATTTACCATCAATATTTTAGTAATGGATCAAAACCCGTGTACAACGGAGTCTCACGGCTTGGAGGATGTACGACATTGTTCTCCATTGACAAAAACGACAAGAACGAGGGGACATTGGCTGTCGTAACGTGCTTTAAGTTGTGGACCAATAATTAACTAACCATTTAACACGATGATGATGATGACTCTTTCCACACATCACGACCTCTATATTAATTGCGACTACCCACTTGAACTTTTTCCTAATCGAGCCCACCGTTTAATGATAAAAAATGATATTTTTTTTAAAGGCTTATTTATGTTTTTAGTCCATGAAAGTTGAAAGTGTTTTGATTTTGGTCCCTGAAAGTTTTTTTGACCTTGACTCATCCTTAATTGTTTTGAAAATTTGGTTTTAATATCTACCATTAGAAAAAATTCGTTAATTGCTGACGTGACTAATGAAACGTCACGTTGACATACACGTGTGCAAGTACCGCGTGTCACCACTAGGATAACTTGGATGATCTGAGACCGGGCCCACAGGAGCAAAAGGGTCAAAGCCCAACCCAAATGTGTTTGTGAATTGGGCTTTGGCCCTTTTGCTCCTGCAGGTCCAGATCATCCACATCATCATACCGATAGAATGCAATACTTGCACCCGTATATGTTGATGTGACATTCCGTTAACCACATCCGCAGTTAACGGATTTATGCTAACGACATGGACTAAAACAAAATTTTCAAAATAATTAAGGATTAGTCAAGGTCAAAAAAATTTATAGGAACTAGAATCAAAACACCTCCAACTTTCAGGGACCAAAGACATAAATAAGGATTTTCTAAATGTATAGTACCTTTTTTTTTCCATAAAAAAGTATACCTATTTTTTCACCAAAAATAAGTATCCCTATTTAAATTAGAAATAAAAGAATTCAAGATGGAAACTTTATACTATTATAAAATGGTATGTTCAGATAAAATATCAAATATATATTGAATATTTAAAAGCTTTGATTTTAATATAATGATTTTATTTATTTTTATTCTCAAATACATTTTCTTGAATTTGACACTAAGCTATGTCAGCTAAAATAAAATTTCGGAATACTTCCTAATACAATAATATAATAATGTATAATAAAACCTAGCGAAAATTAAAATCTAAAGGAATCCTAATTTGAGGAGAGAGAGGATCGGCCTTCTCTCTTCCTGAGTCTTCTTCTCTTCTCTTCTCCGTTTTCCTCTCTTTTGTGATAGTGGTAGAAGGGGAGAGGAGGGAGATTGATTGTCTAATCTCTCCCTCTCCTTCCTTTGGTTGGTGTGTGAGTTTTTTTCTCTCCCAGTTATATCTGGGTTAAATAAATAAATCTTGTCTTTGTGCAAGTGGTGTGGTTTCCTTTGTCCCAGTTTCATCTGGGTTTTGTTTTTGTGTGTTTGAGTGTGGGAAGGCTTTTTGTTTGTCCAGATCTGATGACCTTCCTATCTTCTCCAATAACTAGAAGACTGATATTCGGGACAACTTTTCCCTTCCAGATCTCTGTCTTCTCCTCTGTCCAGTGGCTCTACCTCCTCAGATCTGAGATTCTTTGTCGCCGAATTATGCTTACTTCCAGCATTGGTGGGATAGTTATCTTGGAAACAAAAGCTGTTGAATCTCTTGTTAGAGTTCGAAGCTGGATGTTGATGATGATCCTGATCCACAGAGAGTTTGCTGTTATGGCCGATTATCTAGTCTTTTTTAGCAATTTTTATTGTATGGAAAATATGTACTTTATTATTGTACTGTTGGATCTACTTGTACAATTTTCTGTTATGGAATGAATTACATATTTTCCTTAAAAAAAATAATATAATAATGTATTAGTATTTCTTTAAAGTTTTGTGCATCTTTTAACCCGTAAATGAATAAGATTACATTAAAATGTGCAATATTGAAATATTGATGCTCAATTTTCACACACACACATATTATGTAAAATGTTAACAAATTTCCTTAAAATATTATTTAAAAATTTTAATATAATAAAAATACATTGAAAAATACAATTTTTAAAATTTTCAAAAATAAATAAATAATACAAATTTATAATTGTTTTACTTATAAATAAATATATATATATATGGGGGCTGCTAACATCCACCTATGTTGGAGGATTTTAGCAATGTCCACCAAAATATTTGGACAAAATTACCCTTCCTTTTATAACATGAGTAACTTATTTTTTAAGGGTGTTTATGTAATTAGATTATTAATTAATTTTTAAAAAAAAATCATCCCCCACCATCCGTTGACCACCATTGACCATCGTTGACCACCGCCGCCAGCGTTGTCCGGCGCCGTTGACCACCGCCGCCGGCGTTGACCGACGTTGACCACCGCCGCCACCACTAAACCCTAAGACCCTAAGACCCTAAACCCTAAACCCTAAACCCTCCCTACACCCTAAGACCCTAAACCCTAAACTCTCCCTAAACCCTAAATCCAAATTACAGAAATACCCTTAAAAATTAACCTATCCTAGTTAAAAGATGGAGGGTAATTTTATCCAAATATTTAGGTGGACATTGCTAAAATCCTCCACACATTGGAGGATGTTAGCATTCCCATATATATATATATATATATATATATATATATATATATATATATATATATATATATATATATACATACTCTTTCATTTTTTACAACAAACTCATTTTTTCTTTCAACTTTTCACGTGTTCATCAATGATTATTGGTCCAAGTTTGATTCCAATGAACGGAAAAACACGTATAAGAAGAGTTTAGTCTTCTTAGATCTTCCTAAATTGACATGAATTAGTTATAGTCCAATCTAACTATAGAAATGAAATCAAAGTGTCCCAAAACAAAGTTAACGCATGCAATAAGTGAAGGAATGTGTTAAGATACAAATTGTGCAAAAGTTTGTATCAATGTAAATTGATGATTTAACGGTTATTATTGTTGAAAAAAATTGATGGTCATGATCCTTAGATTTTCTAAATTTCACCCATAAAATGAATTGCACCTTAGCAGTGCAACATTCCAACAAGCAGCATCAGTAACGTAAGTAATAAACACATTCTCAACTACTATTTCCTATCTGATTGCAAGAGAAAAACAAATCTTCCGTCCAATGGTTTAAATACACATTCACCTTAGATTTAGACAATGAGTATAGTGGATGAGTATTGTATCCTTACCCCTTAAGAAGAGGGGGTTAGTTGAGTCATAGCATTTTTGTAATTTTCCGGTCTGGCTGGAACAGATAGGGATGAATGAAGCAAGCAACAGAGGAGTAGATAAGAGAGGCAGTACTAGCCGTTGGGATTTTGGGGTGCGGAGATACTATTTACTACAATAAAGGAGAGTCAGAACCCCATTAGAAGCAAAAGAAATAAATAAATGTGCATTGCATTTGCATAGTTGTAAGGGAAAGGAAAACTAGCCGTTTGATTTTGTAACCAAGTAGAAGGAACAAGTGAACCTTTGCATTGTACCACCCAACCTGACACTTGTCTCCACTTCTGCTTCCCAACATAAAGATTCTCTCTCTCTCTCTCTCTCTCTCTCTCTCTCTCACGCTCTCAACAACGCGCTCCTTCCACTCACACACCCCTTATGACCATCATCACGTGCTCCTTCTCAGTTCTCTGTCTTCCTCTCTCTCTCTCTCCATTTCTAGTACAAAATGCTTACCCAACTGTTCCACTTTCCTTCTATGATATGATCTCATCTCTCACACAACAAGAGTGTCTTATGGACACCATTGCTAGAGAGAAGATAACAGCAATAGCCACATTCACTCAAAAAAATCTTCTTTATTTCCCATTTTTTCTGTTTTAGTGTTTGCTCACTTGCTACATTCATTCATTTTTCTGTGCTGTTCATTCAATACACTCTTGTTGTTGTGATGTTGAACCAAACCCTCACTTCAAAATCCTTTTTTTACCAAAACCCATCTCAGATTTTGCACCATGTTTCTCATAAGGCTAGGGAGAAACACAAATGGAAGCTTCAGCCTGAAAAATGCACACCATTTCACTTTTTCTGGTTAGTTCAATGTTTGTTGCTTGTTATGCTCCCAGTGAAGCCGGTGTTGGGTGAAGAGCGTTGGGATGGTGTGATAGTAACACAGTCAAACTTCTTGGCACTTCAAGCATTCAAACAAGAGCTGGTTGATCCAAAAGGCTTCTTGAGAAGCTGGAATGACAGTGGCTATGGAGCTTGTAATGGAAGTTGGGTTGGTATCAAGTGTGCTCAAGGACAAGTTATCGTAATCCAGCTTCCTTGGAAGGAGTTAAGGGGCCATATCACTGATAGGATTGGTCAGCTTCAAGGTCTTAGAAAGCTTAGTCTTCATGATAACCAAATTGGTGGTTCAATCCCTTCAGCATTGGGACTTCTTCCCAATCTAAGAGGGGTTCAACTTTTCAACAACAAGTTCACTGGTTCTATCCCTCCTTCTTTAGGTTTCTGTACTTTACTTCAGTCCTTAGACCTTAGTAACAACTTGCTCACAGGTACTATCCCTTATAGCCTTGGCAATTCCACTAAGCTTTATTGGCTTAACTTGAGCTTCAATTCCTTGTCTGGTCCAATACCATCTAGCCTAACTCACTCAGCTTCCATTGCTTTCCTTTCTCTTCAATACAATAATCTGTCTGGCTTTATTCCTAACTCGTGGGGTGGTAGCCAACTCACAGAGATTTCTCTTGGTCATAACCAGTTTAGTGGAGCTATACCAAATGAAATAGGAAGCCTTTCTAAGCTTAAGACAATAGATTTTTCTAATAATGCTTTGAATGGAACCTTGCCTTCCACTCTTTCTAATTTATCCTCACTCACTCTATTGAATGTAGAGAACAACCACCTTGGCAATCAAATCCCAGAAGCTTTAGGCAGATTGCACAATCTTTCTGTTCTGATTTTGAGCAGAAACCAATTTAGTAGTCACATTCCTCAAAGCATTGGAAACATTTCCACACTTACACAGCTTGATTTGTCACTGAATAATCTCAGTGGAGAAATTCCAGTCTCCTTTAACAATCTGAGTAGTCTTAATTTCTTCAATGTTTCTTATAACTACCTCTCTGGCCCAGTTCCCACCCTACTTGCCAAGAAATTCAACTCAAGCTCATTTGTGGGAAATATTCAACTTTGTGGGTTCAGTCCTTCAACCCCATGCCCTTCACCAGCTCCTTCTGAAGGACAAGGAATCATCCTAGCTCCACCTCCTGGAAAATCAAAACATCACCATCATAAGAAGCTAGGTACCAAAGACAAAATTCTCATAGCAGCAGGAGTACTCCTGGCAGTCCTTTTAACGATATGCTGCATCCTGATCTTCTGTCTATTCAGAAGAAGGTCAACATCAAATGCGGAGAGTGGCCAGGCCTCAGGGAGAGCTGCTGCTGCTGCCAGGACTCAAAAGGGAGTCCCACCTGCAGCCGGTGAAGTTGAAGCAGGTGGTGAGAATGGAGGGAAACTAGTCCATTTTGATGGACCACTGGCTTTTACAGCTGATGATCTCTTGTGTGCAACAGCAGAGATAATGGGAAAGAGCACCTATGGAACTGTGTATAAGGCTACATTAGAAGATGGAAGTCAAGCTGCAGTAAAAAGATTGAGGGAAAAGATCACTAAAGGTCAGAGAGAATTCGAATCCGAAGTTACTGTTCTAGGGAGAATTCGACACCCAAATCTTTTGGCACTAAGAGCTTATTACATGGGACCAAAAGGAGAAAAGCTTCTGGTATTTGATTACATGCCTAAAGGGAGCCTTGCTTCTTTCCTACATGGTAAGTCTCCGTAGTGTGATATTGCTTTTATCATGTTTGTATAATATATGAATATTGATAAACACGCTTACACATAAGTACATTACTTCCATACAGTTATTACAGTGTGATTATAGTTGATCCTATCTTGTTTGAATGCAGCTCGTGGGTCTGAAACAAGCATTGATTGGCCAACAAGGATGAAAATAGCACAGGGCATGGCTCGTGGCTTGTTTTACCTTCATTCCCATGAGAACATTGTACATGGGAACCTTACATCCAGCAATGTGTTGCTCGATGAGAATATAAATGCGAAAATAGCTGATTTTGGCCTCTCTCGGTTGATGACAACTGCTGCTAATTCTAACGTGATTGCAACAGCGGGAGCATTAGGCTACCGAGCACCTGAATTATCAAAGCTGAAGAAAGCCAACACAAAAACTGATGTATACAGTCTTGGTGTTATCTTGTTAGAACTCCTAACGGGGAAGCCACCTGGCGAGGCCATGAATGGTGTGGATTTGCCTCAGTGGGTTGCCTCCATTGTCAAAGAGGAGTGGACAAATGAGGTATTTGACGTGGAGTTGATGAGAGATGCATCAACAAATGGTGATGAGTTGCTAAACACCTTGAAGCTTGCTTTGCACTGTGTTGATCCTTCTCCATCAGCACGACCAGAAGCTCAGCAAGTTCTGCAGCAGCTAGAAGAGATTAGACCAGAGGTAGAGGTATCAGCCAGTTCCGGTGATGACTTTGCCATACCTTCGACCAATGAATAAATGGTGTTATTTAAGCACCATTGTGTGACAATTTTTGCATTTACCTTTGTTCTTTAGGGTAGAAGTAGTAATTAGGCTAGTAGTGTACTATTCCTTCATTCTTGAATTGAATTTTTGACTGTTTAATTGATTGTGTTAATGTATGTAAATACCGCTGTTTGAATTTCTAAATTCATCAAGAGTGTTTCTTATTTAACACTTCATAGTTCATTCCATGATTGAAATCAATTTTTGTCAATTTAGTCCTTGAGTAGTTTGTCTCGTTTATTGGTTTCTACTGATAAGCTAAAAAGTTCGTAATTCCTTCAATAAAGCCACCCGCAATACCGCTGAAGGTAGGAAAAAGTGCGGACATATGAATCAAAGTTAGGAAATGTAGATAGCTCAGACAAATTATCTACCATGCAATAAAAAGGAATTATCTACACTATGTAAAACTATCTAAACTATATAGATAGGAAATTATCTAGCAACGATAGCTCAGACAAATGACTCACATAAGGCATTCAATGCAATAAAAAGGAATATATATATGCATATACAACTCTGCTTAGCTGAAATTAAGTTAGCTGAATGTAAAATGTATTTCTAAACTATGTTCTAAAATCAATGAAACAAGAATCTAGAATGCAGCATAAAGAAAAATTTACAGCAAAGCAAATTTTAGCTACTGTCTAGAGTATGTAGCCGTTTCTTCTGCAAGCTTCTCCCACACAGCTGCCATCTTCTCTGCATAGCCTGCCTGTAAAATGCATGATGTAAAATTATTACTGTTCTGAAACCATAAATGGCCATCTAAAATATAAAATCTTGCAAAACATACTTGATTGACAACAAATCCTCGCAACATGCTGAAGAAGTCATCATGCCTCTCTTTGTCAATTCTTTCAAGTTCACTCCTATTATTTTCCTGCAAGCATCCCACATTCACAGTCATACCTGATTTATTTTTTTTACCAGTCACACTTGATATTTTGACATGATATTCCAAAATAAATACCCCAGCAATAATAAGTCAAATTTAAATATTTTTTATTTAGAAATATGATTTTGTATTAATATGAACAATACACATTCCGTAAATCACCTCCAGACTTGGGCAACAAATAACTAAGCCAAAACAAGGAGCGATAATCAAATAAATAGTTAAGAGACTAAGAACAGGAACCTATATTGGCAAAAAGCAGAAAACCATTACATCATGAGTTCCAACTCCAGAAACTAAACAAAAGTGTAAGTTACTTGGAACAGATTTACGTCCCTCCTTTTCCTATTCTTTAATCTCATTCATCTTGGCCCTCTCGATACATAGATTCCCGTGCACCACCAGAAAACTGTCTTAACTTAACTGGTTTAGACCAATGACACCATGTCAATCAATATAAAAAAAACAAACCACGTCTGTCAATAAAATTGGGTGCTACAGAAACCAGATTTGCAGATTTTACATGTTGGGATGGCAATAAATCAAGAAATCAAGCTTGAACTGTTACCAAAACTGCTATAGATAAATTTTGATGGAAACAGCCAAATGCAGCCCTCAATGAAACATTTAAAAATATGGTGTAGATTAATCAGGTTTCTTAGTTTGGCCCAGACACTTGTTGTTACGACTTTAAATTAAAGAATTGCCAAAATAATTAAAAATAACAGAGAAATGGTAGAACAGGAGAAGACTTTATCGAAAGGAGAGAGAATTCTCCTCCAAGGGTTTCCCCTTTTACAACTGAGCTGAAACTCTGTTTTCCGAATTAAGTAAATCAATGAGTGGCTCTCCTCTATAATTTCATCTATTTAACTATCTCACTCAACTAACTAACCACACAATAAACACTGAACTAGTGAACTCAACTCTACTAACCCTTGTGCCTAACACTTGAATTATAGAAAGAAAATCATGTGATAATGTGAAAAATAAATTCATAACATCTTCAATTTATTATCAAGGTGTAATGATAACATTTATTTAGTATGACCATTTAATGATAATTGGATTTCAAGGTCAATTTTACAAAAGGTGTATAAGGGTGTTTGAAGTTTTGCAAATAACTGAACATATCAAACTTGCTTGAGTTATTGCGTTCAAATTTCTCCCCAGGGTAATGTAACAGTACATATGAAATGGAAGCAACACAAAACAACGATATTCAAACTATGACGAATACAGAGAACCTAATTAGCATGCCCAAGAAATCAAAGAGTTGGGAAAGGGGAACCCGGGAGGGAAAAAAAAGTTAGCGAAAATGTTACCTTGATACGTTCATACTCTCTATCTGCACATGTTTTAGCATTCTCAGTAACTCTATGGGCTTCTTTCAGATCTTCAATTTTTCGCATCCTAGACTTGTCCCCACCAAATATTTTGGATGAAGCAACTTCGAGTTTCTCAATCCGTGAATTTAAAGAAACTAGTTCCGATGAGAGTGTTTGAACCGTCAATAATGCACTTGAGCGGTCAGTAAATGCATTGTTGACTGCTAGCATTGTTCCAAGGTATTCATGTAGTTTATCCTGCAACATATCGAAGATTGTACACATCAACAACAGAAAAATGTTCTGATTCGAAATGACAGATTGGCAGGTACAGATCGAAGTTACTAACACAACGGTCATGATCAACGTTTCCATCATTGACTTACCAACAAGCTAAAATGTTCTATCATAGGTCATTAGAAATTACCAAATGTTTGATTGTTTGTGTATTCAGCTCTCTATATAATCTGCTTGCTTTAACAGCTGCAGTGGCCACATTTCTCATGTCAGATGCTCGTACTCTCTGAGCTTCAAATATGGCTTCTTCTGTCTCAAATTTCGTAAGTTTTACAAAAGCCAACCCTAGTTCACCCATTGTTTCACCCATATCTTGCTGAGACTTCACTAGAGATTCAGCCTGTAAAAACATCAGTGAGTATGAGAACAATCAACCGCGGCAGAATTCAAGCCTAGCATTCAAAGAAGGAAAAACAATTCATTCAGCCAACAATCAAGTGTAATCAATCATGCTCCATTTCAAAAATGGCAATGCAATTCCAAAAAAGGACAGCATTTTAACAAAATCCCATAAGTGACCAAGTCTACAACTGATGTTTTTCTATTTATGGATTACATTAACTTATGTTGCCCTCAAAACACTTTCCAGGAGACGATTGGAACTGTTTATATAGGGCTTATTTGGGCTTGCAAGAACAGCTTATGAAAATAGCTTATGACCTTCGTGTAAGTTCTTTTTAGCCTATTTCAATAAGGTTATCAATGATGTTTACGAAAATATATCCTTTTTAGGTTATTTCATTCTTCTGCATCACCTGGCATGCGCAAGAACAGCTTATGCAAATAGTTTATAACCTTCCTATAAGTAGCTCTGTCTAATTCGTTTCAACAAGGTTACCACTGATGCTACAAAAATAGTTCTTAGTAGGTTATTTCAATAAATCCTATTCAATAAGCATTTAATTAAGCTGTTTAGCTAAACCCACAATTAATCAAAACCTTACTAAAAGAGCTCATGAACAAAAAGAAAAGAAAATTTTTCAACCGAAATGAATGAAAACCAAGCATGCATGAAACAAGACCTGCTGAGAAACAGCGCTAAGTTGCTGCTCAAACTCCACCAACCTCTCCTTCCTCTCCATAAACTCCTTATCCTCCTCCATCACCAACGGCTTAGTCCCACCCCAATCATTAGCCACACTCTGCTTCAACTCCTTGAAAATCCTCAACAAATCCCTCCCACCCTTCGCAGGCTGCGCCACCTCACTCAACTCCGCGCCACCAACCACCGCGACAGCCTCACCCCCGAACAACTGCCTGGGAAGCTTCACAGCGCCATCGAGCATCCTCGACGCCACGTCAGTACTCTTCACCAGCGGCAGCTTCCCTCTAACCTCGAGAAACAGCCTCAGCTCCTCGCTCTTCCGAATCACAGGGTGCATTCCCAATTTCCTGAGATATTTCTCCAACGCAACCCTCCTCTGCTCCACGAACTCGTTCTTCTGCATCACCTGGCTCTCCACCGTGCTCTTATCAGGCCGGACCGGAATAAAGTAGCCGCGGTAAGTCTCCGATAACCGGTCGGACAGCGTAACGACATCGCGGAAGCGGCGCCTGACGGTGAATTCGGATCCGGGCCCACCGAATTCGGGTAAGTTGGTTCTGGTGGTGATGAGGTAGGTGTAGTAAGTGTTGCCACCTGGCACGAGGGAAGTGGCGAGTTCTTGCTCCTTGTGAGGGTCGGATACGGAGATGAGGAGGTAATCGGACTCGGATCCGGGTTGAAGGGAAGAGGAATCGGGGGAATGAGGGTTAGGGAAGTTGGAAGAGGAAGTGGTGGTGGCGGAGGTGGTGGTGTCGAAGGAGGTGAAGATGGCGTCGGCGTAAGAGGGTGGATCGAGGAAGGAATTGAAAGAAGGGGATTTAGGGCTTTGAAGAGGGTGGGAGTCGGGGAAGGTGACCGGTTGAGGAGGTTGCAGGTGGAGATTGGTGGTGGTGGAGGAAGGGTCGTCGAGAAGGAGAGACTCCATGTCTTGTTCATCATGGGATTGTTCCTCTTGCTTCATCATTTTTATTATTATTTATTTTTTTGGGTTTTGGTGTTTTATTTTGTTTTTGGTGAGGGGATGGGAAATTGGGAATGGGAATGAAGATTCAAAAAGTGGTGGTGGTGGTGGTGTTGGTGTGATGATCGGGAATGGGTGTTTGGGTCACGAGTGAGTGAGTGAGTGAGAAGGAAGAGAAGGAAGGGGCTGAAACTGCGATGGAGCAAAGCTGTGGACAAGAATCCGGCCTCTGGTTGAGTCAACCCACGTGACAACATTATGCTCGTTAAAAAACAAATGGAAAAAAAAAATGAAAAACATTTTGTCATTTAAGATTTTTGGATTGATCAAATTACGAATTGGAACTATATAAATAGATTTAAAAAAAAACGGAAAATTACCAAGTTTTGAAGTGTGGCCATAGGGGATTGGCAAGGAAGAATTAATCCAGCAGGGGTTTATGGCAAAATGGAAATTCAAATTTTAAGTAATTTAAAACTGAGAAAATGGAAAAGGTGAAAGATGAATGGAATTAAATTAAGTAGCGTGAGTATGAACTTGTGAGAGAGATTTGTGGTGCGAGAAGCGATAGTGAAGTTGGAACACGCAGGAATTGAGATAGAAGGAGCTACCACTGTTGTTGAATGAGTGAAAACTCCAAAACAATGGTGTATTGGTGGTAGGGTTTGGGGTTATGGGGTTTTCTTAGGATAGAAGGTGGAAAGGTGATCGGGTTTGGGATTTCTTTCCCCCTTTTTTTTTTTTGAATGCTGAAGGGTATAATGGATATTTCCCCATCAAAATGAGGTTTGGGGGATAATAATGAGGTTTGTAGACTAACTCCCTTTTCTTATTATCTCCGGCTCAAATTATAATCAACTTTAACTAATTTTATAGTATTTATTAAGGAAGTTAGTTGATTGTATTTAATTTTCTAAAATTTATAAAATAATAGAGGTATTTTAAGAAAGTTGCATTGGGAATGAAACAAAAATTAGATAAGATAACAATGTTCTATGAATGTTTTAGGAAAATTGCATTAGGAATGAAATAAAATTTAAGAAAGATGGTTAGTTTTGCTTATATTTTAAATCAAAAGAAGTACACCCTCCAGTTTGCAATATAAGCAAAAGTAACAACTTTCACTCTTATTAACAAGGTTAGTTGATTGTATTTAATTTTCTTAAATTTATTAAAAATATAGGTATTTTAAGAATGAAAAAAAATTAAATGAAAAAATAATTTTTTAGGTATATTTTAAGAAAGTATCATTGAGAATGAAATAAAATTTAAGAAGATTAGTTAGTTTTGCTCATATTTTAAACCTAATGAAATGTGTTTTTTGTTGCTTATATTTCAAGCCAAAGGGAGTATGTTTTTTTGTTGCTTATATTTCAAACCGGAGGGAGTACATACTAATTTGATCTCTTAAGATTTTATTAGATACTAATTTGACCCCTCAAATTTTTAGAATCAAATTGATACACCCGAAGAGCTTGAAAGACAAGATTGGTACGTCCGAAAATCATAAAGAACTATATGTATATTTATAAATTTTCAAGGACTAAATTGATATAAAGAAAAAACATTAGAAATTAAGTTGGTACTCCACCTTTAAAAAAAAAAAAAGAAGATTAGGCTACTTTTTAATTTTTTTTTAATTAGGTTTTCTTAATGTCAGATGAATCCCAAAGCATATGCTATATTTACTTTAAAAAAAATTTAAAAAAAAAAACAGGTTTTTTTATTTATTAAATACATATTTTTAATAAAATATATTTAATCGTATTTTGGAAAAGGCAAGGACATGCGGATAGATACTCCCTCCGTCCCTAATTATAAAGCCCTCTTGACACTTTTATTTTGTCCCTATTTATAAAGCCCTTTACCAATTTTCAATGATCATTAATTACTTTTTTCCACAAACACCCCTATTTATTTAACACTTTTTAGATTCCCAATAATATTAATAGGGGTAATTTTGAAAATACATACCAAAAGTTCACATTTCCAATACAATTAACTAAATTATTTCACTTTCTTAATGAACGTGAAATCTTCCAAGTGGACTCTATAATTAGGTACGGAGGGAGTATTAGTTAGCACGTATGGTAAGAAATTTTGTCTCTATTTAAGCAACTATTAATTTTACCTGTACATAGCATGGGTTTAAATTTTTTTTTTTTAAAAAAATTGATTATAGATTTTGGAAATATGTCTTTTTAAATAATAAGTTAATATGAACTTTTTATAAAAATGATTTACATGTATTTAGAAATGAATAGTCATAAACGTTAACCTTTGAATCTAGTTTCAGCTATCAACTTTTTCATTAATAAAAATTAACTAATAATGTATCAACTATGCGATTTTTAATTTTAATTAACAACATAATTTCTTATATTAAAAAAAATCCAATTCATTTTGATTTTTGTTTTATTTAATCCATCATTCCAAATGCATTTTGTTAGTAATTCGTTTTGCAAGTCCAAATGCAGCTATTTTTTTTACCATATATATCATCATCATCATCATCATTATTATTACATCTGTCCCAAAATATAAGACCTGTTTTTACACTTTTAATTAATTCGTGTTTATAAGATTCGAACTTTTAAATCACTTGCTTGTATTAGAACTTCATAATTGTAAATAAGCATATTGTCTAAAGTATAAAATAACGCATCATTATTTTTTACCAAGGTTGTCAAACTCGCGAGTTAACTCGTAAACTCGTACATCCTACCCATAGAATCGAGTCAACTCGCATGCAAACTCGCTTCCCACTAAACTCGGGTAAACTCGTGCAAACTCGGGTAAACAGCAGTGACCTTACGGATATTTGAATTTTCTTGAGCTTTTACTTCTCAAAACAAAATTTTCACCGTCGGATGTCAAGATAAACGAGTTAGGAAGCGTATATAAAAATTTGAGCACGATCCAACGGTTAACAAAGAGGATACTGATCAATCTTTGAATAATATTTTCACTAAAATAACACTATAACCACTATTTTTACTTAACTAACCACTTAAATCATAAAACCATCATATTTGGTTGTTGTTAAGTTGGTTTGCTAATATTATTTATTGGGTCCTTATATACTATAGCAACATTTAAATATTTATGTTTAATTTTTAGAGTAAAAACTATGAAATGGAAGCTATGAAAGTTATCTATAGGTTAATTTTAAAATAAATGGACTCGAGGTAAACTCGTACAAGTTTACGAGTCGAGTTTACCTTGGGCTCACGAGTTTACGTAAACTCGCGAATTTGACAACCTTGTTTTTTACAATTTAAATTGCAACATATTGTATAAATTTTTGGATTTTTTTAAATTTGAATTCATGATTGAGTAAATATTTGATTGTATTAAGTTAAATTATTATACCAAATTATAGTTCATCTTTAATACTTATATATTCGTTTTTTCCGTTGTACCCAAAATTTATTATTCATAACGATGCTCTGTTTAAATGTTTAATAGCAATTTGCCTGTATTATGACTTGTTTGTATTAGAATTTCTGAAATTACAACATTATATTCGTTTTTTTTTTCTGGTTAATTATCATATGACGGGTCGTTTAGGCATTATATATTTTTTATGTCAATATTTGATTCAAATTAATTCCTTTTGAAAAGATCATTAATAACCCGTGCAAATTGTAATAATATCGAAATGCAAATTGTATGTTTGCGGGCAATTTTTATATTTATGTGTAATCCAAATTGTACTAATAAAAATTTACTAAAAATAACTTAAGATAAATATTTATTCCCGTGCGATGCACGAACAAACAAATTGGAGAAAAAAGCAAGGAGGGAAAATGAAAATGACAAAAATGCCCTCAACTTCTCCTATTTTATAATATGTTGAATAGCTAGCAGTTCGATCATTGACTTTTACAAATATAAAAAATCATATTGGAATGGTTGTCTCATGTGACCTCAGCATACTTGAATGAATTATTCACCTAGTTAAGCAAATGAATGCCCCAAAAAAAAAGGGAATAAATTTGAATAGAATCTAATAAAGTTTGACATATATAAATTGTTTCCTTTCAGATCCCGAGAAATAAAGTAATGAAAATTTTTCCCTTTTCATTTAATTTTCTTCAAAACTTAGAAAATATAACCTTAGCATTTTGTTAACAACATCAATGTTAGTTTTTTTTTCACGAAGATCATTACATATTCTTTCAATTAGTTAAAAAATATTTTTTTTTATCTTAGCAACCTTAAAAAAAAAGCTTAATTATGTCATAAGTCCTTGAAGTTTGGAGTACTTTTGTCAGATACCCTTTTTTCAATGTCTGACTCCCTGAAGTTACTTATGGGTTTGTCATATACCCCTATTACCAATTCTGACCAATTTTGCTGACATGTAATATCGAAATCCTGGTAAAACGTGATTCCCTTCAGCTTCAGGTCTCTACTTTCAGTGAGCAAGTTTCTAAGATGGTGATTTTGGGTAAAGAAACAAGAAGCCGTGTGGAAGCTTTTATTTCTTGGATTTTTCCGCCTCCTGGATTCATAAAGTTGAATGTGGATGGTTCGGTTTCTGGCCATGATGAAGATGCTTGTGGTGGGCTAATTCAGAATGAGCATGGTACCTTTTTGAGGAGTTAATTGTTGAGTTAAATTCTAAGGTGGTTGTTAACCTTGTGGAGGGTCATTGCCCAAACTCTCATCACTGCTATAGTTTAATTCGAAGGATCAGGATTTTGTTACAACAATAATGGCAAGTTACTATTCGCCATATCTTTAGAGAAGCGAATAGAGCTGCTGATTGTCATGCTCAATATTTTGATGTTTCCCACCTGGACCACTGATTGGTATTCTTAGAGAAGATTGTCGGGGTGTTGCTCTGCCCCGTTTTATTTCGAATATGTAGTTTGTTTGGGGTGTTGTAAGCCCCGTTGTTTATAAAAAAAAAAAATAATAATTATTTTTATTGCATATTATATTGGTATTTGATTTAAATAATGAATGGCATGATACTCATAAACCAACTAATGTAATAATTTCTTGAGATCAACAGCACACTCAATGTCTATGATAACTTCTCGCCATTTGTTATTCTTTTGTTCGTTATGGAAAAGTTGATTTTGCAGCAAAGTAATTTATATAACTAATTTATATTTTTTTTTAAAAAAATTGTTACCAACAAAGCACAATATAATAAATAGATAACTGAATTTTTTAAACATGTTATCTAAATCCAGAACTTAATTAAGTCTATATATCACAAGTTTAGAAAATATTGTATCCACTTTGATAATCTTTCCACTTTGAAAAATGTTAGTATCCGATTATCAATCAGAGAATAACACCCTTAATTCAATTTTTTTAAAAAAAATAAAATAAATAAAATTGTTAACTAGGTTGAAAGAGCTGAATTGAATCCTCACTTTACAAGCACGAACTGGTTGATTCATGCTGAGCCCTTTTGAAGCAATTTAACTTAATTGTCCAGTTCATATAATAAATTGAGCTGGTAAGTTGGAGTATCAAGAGAATGTATAACATTACTTTTATTCAAACCAAATAAACATGCTTGTTCTTTTTTTATCAATTTGAGATGAGATTGATTGATGTGGTACAAAAGAAAGGCGTACAAGTTCTTTTTCTTTTTTTTTGGTAAACAAAGGCTTAAAAGTTTTGCTCCTTATGGCAGCAACAATTTTTGGCGTCATTAGAAGCGCCACACCACACAGGGATCTTGCACACGAAAAATCGTACAATATTATAGCGACTTTCGACCTCTCACTCGGAGGAGGGCCAATAGCGTTGATGATTTTGTAAGGATTGTCTGTCTCACTAAAACCCATTATAACTTCATGAGCGAAATATGCGCATTTAGAAGAAAGTAATTGCATAATTTTGAGCGTGAGACACAAGCATATGCTCAAGAAAATGACGGGTTTTGTTGTTTAATTTCATAGATTTGCAAATCTAATTGCTCAAGTATGCACCCACTTATAACTAACCGTGAAAATGAGAAGCTTTAGAGAGGGGGTGCAAATTTTGACAAGGTATTGGTTTCAGCTCTTGTGTCAACTTTCAGCATGCTTACTTTATAATGTCCACATCATTTATAACGACTTTTGATGTACTTTCTATTTTTCCTTCTTAAGAATCTAAGAAAGTCAGTAACAAACTCTACCAACTTTTATCATATATGATGCTACTTCTTTCTTTATTTGTTGTTCACCAATCCAATCCCTTGTCATTTTGGTTTCTCTATCTCGTGTTAATCTTTGTCACCCTCATATCCGCACAGTTTGACATGCTTTCGTTCTCAGCATCTAACGGTTTTGTGACATACCAAAGGGGTATTTGGCTAGATGTTGTTATCAAATTGTAGCCATCAACCAATCCTTTATATCGTATATGGCACAATAGTCATGCATTAAGATGAAAAAAGGCAATCCTACGAAGATAGAGTAATTAATTAAGATGACTAGCGGAAGGAAGCATTCCATCTTTCTTGTGATTTAAGATAGAATATTTCTATCATGCAATTTAAATTTGGATAGTTGATATGCAACCTTTTATTAAACTAATAAAAATTTGTCACCTAATACATGTATGTCATGTCATTGCTTAAAGTAGTCAAAATTGATTTTTTTTGGAATTTAGTCCAACATAAAAAAAAAGTAAATTCCAAAAAAATCAATTTTGACTACTTTAAGCAATAACATGACATACATGTATTAAGTGACAAATTCTTATTAGTTTAACAAAGGGTTCCATCAAAATTTAAATTGCAAGTTAATAACTCTCTTTAAGATATACTCTATATTGGTACAAATTTATGTTTCAAAATATCGAGCAAAGTTTTAAAAGTAATTAATCTCAATTATTTCGTGTTTATTGTGGATTATTGGGAAAAAATACATACAACTTCAATTAGCAATCATACGACCAAATCATAACATTGTTGTTAGAAAAATAAGTTGAAGATAGTTGTGTCGTGGTAAAAAGTCACAGCCTTAAAAACAAAATTTTCGGATAGCCGAGGTGCAACTATATATACCAACCAGTTCTTGCTCCCAAGGTTAACGCAGCAGTTCTTTAACTCATGCACTCGAGGCAGAGAACTTAGATTCTCACAGAGTTAAGTCGCTTTCAAAGAAAAAGGAAAAGAGAAAAGAAGGAAAACAATGGGGTCGAATTTTAAGAGGACCCATACACCTGCCTCGCAGGGCGGCGTGTGTTTTCGGCCTAATAAATTCACTACCAAAACCCAATAACTTATATTCAAGTGCGTAAAGAAAAATGGAATATAAAGGGTCTAGTTTTACAAAAATTGGTCAATGTGAAACTAAAGTTTATAATTTGAATGTCATTAATTCCAACAATCGTGACCTAAGTTTGGATTCTAGAATCAAATTTAAAATCTTGCAAAAGACACTCAAACAGAATTATCCAAATTTTTCCATCTAGACGTCAAAGCATTAATGAAATAAAAGTATAGATATCCTCAACACTTTTTTTATAAGTAAAATTCATTTCAAAGAGCAAAGAAATATAAAACATATTTCTAATTAAGACAGCAAATACAATTAATCTAAAATTTAAAACCGAAAATAATAATACCAAAACACCAAGCCAGTAGCCAGATATACTTAACACTGATATGTGACTTAATACTCCTTCCGGTTCTTAAATTTTTAAGGGAATTTTTTTTGTCTTATTAATTATTACTGTATAAAACAATTTTTTAATTAATCAATTAAATTAATTACTCCCTCCGTCCCATTATCTAGGTAAAAAAATGCACTTTTTTTTCCCAAATCAAAGTAAAAATAATAAATGAAAAATCTTAAAGATTATATATTATATTCGTGATTGATTCATGATTGAATAAGTAAGGAAAGATACAATTAATTACCAAAAAAAGAAAATTTGATGATCCATTAATTTTTCAATTATTATTATTACATCCACTAAATATATTATTACATCCAATTATTATTATTATATATTCAAATATGTATTAATTATAATAATATAGAAAGTTGTGTGATTGAAATTTGTAATCATACATTATATTTGATTTTGAAAATCGAATCAGACATTGTATCAAAAGGATATTTTCTTATTTTTGTTGACTTCGTTGACTTTTACAAAAATAATGGGACGGAAGGAGTAACACTTTTCAAAATTGCTTTCATTAAATGAAAAAAAAGGTAGTAATTAATCTGTCTCAAATCTCAATAATTAGTTATAAAAGTAATATTGAAATAATATACTCTATTAATTATTTATAAATCCAATATAAACCATACATCAAAATTAATTGACATGAATTTGTTCAAAATGATGTTACATGAATGACACGAGCGAATACAACTAAGAATCATTAACGAAGCCAAATACATATCGCGTGGCACCGGCATTATTCACATATACCTGCATTGATGTGTTCTGCATGTGAAATAAAATAGTATCTGGTTCTAGCTAGAAAAACCTGTAATGATCCCATTCCTTAGACCAAAATCCAAATATACATTTTTTCATCACATACATTCATATTTTTTGATATGAAGAGTTATGTCAATGAAACTAACTTTTAGTTTATCAATCTGTATTTGAATAATTGAATTAGTTATCGTTCTGAAAATAAACAACTAACACCTCGAGGACTTAATCAAACAGATTATTTGAGAAACCCAATCCTCCGTCACATGGTCAAACATTCCTATAAAACCATCAGCGGTGAGATATTTAGTTCAACATGTGGCGCTATATGGTGATACCCTAGCTAGCTAATATGATGTTCGCCGATGTGATGATATTGATAGTAGTATTATGCATCCGAGTACGTATCTTTGAGCAAGACAGGTTCGCGTGTTACAATTCGCTGTTGATCATCCACGTTTGAAAATGTTGGGAGACAGGCCACCTAATTTAATACCCCTAAGCTAATTTTTCATAAGTGTTTCTAACTAAATTCTTGTTAGACCCAATCAAATCATCCCACTTTAAATTCTACCGAATATTTTATTAAACCTAATGGTACTCCACTTTCACATTAAGTATTGGGAGTACTCCTCCCGTCATATTTATAAGATCATTTTGGGGATTTTCATTCTCATTAAGGAGAGTGGGTAAATTTATTAGCGACATTGGAAATGTGAAAATTTGATATACTTTTTCAAAACTATCCCGAAACTCTAAGAAGTGTTGATTTTATAGGGGTATTAGTGGAAAGAAGTGATTAAATGATATTGAAAATTGGAAAAGAGTCTTATAAATAAGACCAAAATAAAAACCTCAAAAGAGCCTTATAAATAGGATCGGAGGAAGTAATTGCTAGTGTCTTCAATATCAATAGACACTTAATTAAATTAAACAAAAGTAATTATCTCCTTTACTCCCTCCGGCTCGAATTATAAGCAATTCTAACCACTTTTACGCTTATTAAGGAGGTTAGTTGATTGTATTTAATTTTCTCAAATTTATAAAAAATAGAGGTATTTTTGGAAAGTAGTATTGGGAATGAAACAAAAATTAATTAAGATTACAATTTTCTAGAGATGTTTTAGGAAAGTGACATTGGGAATGAAACAAAATTTAATAAGGTTAGTTAGTTTTGCTTATATTTTAAACCAAGAGTAATATGTTTTTTGTTGCTTATAATTCGAGCCGGAGGGAGTATATCCTAATATACGCGTTTTGGGACCATTAGTCACTCCATCATACAAGTATATATTAGAGGATAAAAGGGTCAGGGTACCCTAAAAAGGCAAATAGCAGTAAATCAAAAAAAAAAAGGCAAATAGCCTAACAAATGACCGAGAGCTTAAGAAACGAGCAACGGAACAGCCGTCAACCATAATCTTAAACTAGATTAATTATAGGTCATGACACATTTAAGAAATTGATAAAGTTTTAAGTTAAGTAGGCTGTACTAGTGCTGTTTATTTTAAAAAAGAGACAAAGTGTTTTCAATTCAAACGCGGATTACTTTTTCATCAAACGATTAATTTCCACAACAACCGAAACAAGAAAAAAAAGTTAATTCTGACTAACTCAAAATTTATTTGCACTCTTTTTTCTTTCCAATCTTCTTAGTTAACAATATGATACTCCCAAATCACAAGAATCACTAGAACCAAAAGAAATTAAGGGCCTTTGTTTGGCGGCAGCAAGGTTACTTGCACTGAATTGAATCATATATATAAGAGATCTATTAAATTTTATACATCGTTTCAAGCCAATTGACATGAATATATATAAGACGGTACAACTTAGCTTGTCTTTTCCTTTCGGAATGTAATGCTTGTACATGAATAAAAAGATGTGATTCATCAATGTCCCACATAAGACCAATTAAAAACGAAAAGGAGTATTTTACCAAAAAAACGAAAAAAAAACGAAAAGGAGTAAATTAAAACCCGTTTTAATTTATTAATTCTATGAATAATGTATCAAAATAATTATGCTTTGCGACAATTCAACTTCTCTAGATGAAGACTTGTTATGCAAGCATTCACGAAATTTATTAACTAGTGGGTGCAACAACTTTCATATAGGGTTGAACTAAGTTTCTCGAGGAGGCTGACCACAGGGCCTTAACAAAACCTAATCCGCCAACCTAAATGACTAGCTCTGTTCTCTAATCTCCCCTATAAAAACATTCATTCCCTCTCTTACTTGCATTGCAATTTGCAACCTTAGCTTAAACCATCATACACATAACCTAAGTGTTCATTATATTTTTCCACTAAAAAATGGAAGCTCTCAACACCAATCTCATCAAGGGAAAATACTCAATCTTCTTAGCCATTTTTGTTTTCCTAGCTTTAGCATTGTCCTCAGCAAATGCCAAAGTTCAGGAGCACGAGTTTGTGGTACGTTCTCTCATTTTCTTTCTATCTCTTTCTAGCTCTTTGCTCTTTTCACGTAGTAATATAATTACTAATTTGTAATGAGACAGGTTCAAGCAACTCCAGTGAAGAGGCTGTGCAACACTCACAGCGCCATCACCGTGAATGGACAATTCCCTGGCCCAACATTGGAAGTCAACAACGGCGACACTTTGGTCGTCAAAGTCACTAACAAAGCTCGTTATAATGTGACCATTCACTGGTATATAATTTCAAGCTATAGCATTTTAATTTTTTAGCTTCACTTTTACTCAAGATTATGGACAACCTTTTTCATATTATTTATATCTTTGCACCACGATGGGTAAGTATTGAAATTTAGATTAATAAAAACTAATATATAAATAATTATAGTAGACATTAACCAAATAATCATATAAGGATTATTGATACTAAAAATTATTTAGTCATGATCACTAAACAAATCACATGATCGTTAAAAAAAACAACTTTTTTTATTTGTACATACCAAAAGTAATTATATCCATATTTATTATATTTGTTACGTACATGGAAATCGCATGCCAAGTACGTACATGAAAGTTTTAGTATCAAATATTTGAGTGGCTATTGTTGTTGTTGTTGATTTATTATATATTGTGTTTAGGCATGGCATTCGGCAAATCAGAACAGGATGGGCTGATGGACCAGAATTTGTGACTCAGTGTCCAATTCGACCTGGAGAAAGCTACACATATCGGTTTACCATTCAAGGACAAGAAGGCACACTTTGGTGGCACGCTCATAGCTCATGGCTTAGAGCCACCGTTTATGGAGCTTTGATCATTCATCCCAAGGAAGGAGAGGCTTATCCTTTCCCTAAGCCAAAGCGCGAGACACCAATTCTTCTAGGTAAATACAATCATTACATATTTATATTTGTATGAATATACTGTAGTAAGTAAGTGGTAATGATATGCTGGTGAATAGTGTTGAAAACATGAAAGGAAAATCTAGAAGAAAATAATCGCACATGATTTCATCATTACATTATTCAAATGCCATTTTTTTTAACATATGTGGTTAAAATAAGATAAGTTTAGTCGGAGGTGGCCCAGCATAAAATGATTTAAAGTGAACTTAAAGTTGAGATTTTTCAAACTATTCTTTTAATTTGGGACCAAAAAATAAGATGGCATGTCTTATTCACTTTTTTAAGAAGCCTACAAGAATCTAAAGTATTCATTGACCATAGCGTTGGGTCTCCCTTGAGCATAGTTTTCATTAAATTTCTCTATTTTTTTAAACGGCAATTTTATTTTATTTTTTTAAAAAAAAAGGTAAAAAGAAACGTTATGAGAAAGAAACATTTCCCAAAAGAAAAGTATATTTTTTTCCTTTAGTTCAAAGATGATATTATATTCGTAATGAAATTTTTAAATAATAGTATGATGATGGTGATGACATGATTAGGGGAATGGTGGGACGCAAATCCAATCGATGTTCTGAGGCAAGCCACACAAACAGGAGGAGCACCAAACGTTTCTGATGCATACACTATCAATGGTCAACCTGGAGATCTTTACAAGTGCTCTAGCCAAGGTTTATTTCATTCTTAGTAATTTTTATTGATCTCATCAACATGTCACGTCTCAGCACACATATCTTGGTTAATTAATTACTTTACAAATATTATATTTGATAGTTGATACTACACTTTGAAAAATTCATTGAATATCTTAATTAACTATGGAACAAAGAATCAATTGGATTTTGAATTAGCATAATTTGGCAATGCAGGCGCCACAATTGTTCCAATAGATTCAGGGGAGACCAACCTGCTCCGTGTAATCAATGCTGCACTCAATCAACCTCTCTTCTTCACAATTGCAAACCACAAGTTCACAGTGGTTGGCGCTGATGCCTCATACCTTAAACCCTTCACTACCACAGTCCTCATGCTAGGACCTGGCCAAACCACTGATGTTCTCATCAAAGGTGACCAACCACCTTCAAGGTACTACATTGCAGCACGTGCTTACCAATCAGCTCAAAACGCCGGATTTGACAACACTACCACCACTGCCATTCTTGAATACAAATCAGCACCATGCCCTGCTAAGGGTGTAGCAGCAATTAAACCTCTTATGCCAACTCTGCCTGCTTATAATGACACTAATACAGTCACTGCCTTCAGCCAAAGTCTTAGAAGCCCAAGAAGAGTTGAGGTTCCTACTGAAATAGATGAGAATCTTTTCTTCACTATTGGCTTAGGACTCAACAATTGCCCACCAAATTTTAACTCAAACCAATGCCAGGGTCCTAATGGAACAAGATTCACTGCTAGCATGAACAATGTGTCTTTTGTTCTCCCAAACAGCATTTCAATCCTGCAGGCTCATCACCTTGGAGTTCAAGGAGTGTTCACCACTGATTTTCCCACAAACCCTCCAGTGCAATTCGATTATACCGGTAATGTGAGCCGTTCATTGTGGCAACCGGTTTCGGGGACTAAAGTGACCAAGTTGAGGTTTGGATCAAGGGTGCAGATTGTGTTGCAGGACACAAGCATTGTTACCCCTGAGAACCACCCTATTCATCTTCACGGCTATGATTTCTATGTTGTAGCTGAGGGATTTGGAAACTTTGATCCTAAGAAAGATACCTCAAAATTTAACCTTGTTGATCCACCTCAAAGGAACACTGTTGCAGTACCTGTGAATGGATGGGCAGTTATCAGATTTGTTGCTGATAATCCAGGTAAAAATAAAATCACTTCCATTTCAATTTTTACATTGAATAAAACTATAAATCATTTTTTTTAAATAAATAAATAAAGATTCTCTAAAGCAAATTTAATTACCTGTAGAGTGAGATTTATGCACTTTGAACTAAATCAAAAGTAAATATATCCTTACTCATTTTACATTCATTCGAGTTTATTTTAAAGGAGCTTTTAAAATTAAAAACACTAAACTATTCTAATTTTGATCTCATATATTTGGTACCATGTGATATGTGTAGGTGCCTGGATTATGCATTGTCACTTGGATGTTCACATTGGTTGGGGTTTGGCCACGGTGCTATTGGTAGATAATGGAGAGGGACTATTGGAATCCATAGAGTCCCCACCAGAGGACCTGCCTCTCTGCTAGTAACATCAAAATTATCAAATTCAACAGTTTTAGTTTGGAAGTTCATTGTTGTTACCCTGCATTAGGGTCTTTTGCTCTGTTTCATTGTTCTTTTCATATATAGATATAAATTGGGTGTAGACTTTAGAAGTGATGGTAATGTGGTTTCAACACAAAATGCCATCTGATACGGTCACAAGCCCTGTTAGTTTAAATTGATTTTAGATGTTATTCTTTTCCCTATTGTTAATGTTATAAACAAAGATGAGTTTTTGATTATGTTTCTGACTTTCTGTCCCTCTATTTTCTAATCTCTGAAGTATATATCTGTGAGAGTAGTCACGAGAAGAAAAACATAATGCCATATGAAATAAGGTTATTAGAGATCCAGAATTCACTCAATGTTAAATGTGAACATGAATGGTAGTATTGCATTTGAAACAGTAACCTAACCTAAACAACAAATAATGTGAATAAGAATATCCAATCCAATTTGACAAAATAAGAATTGTGAATAAATAATTAAAATTGATGAAGTGGTTTTGCAGGAATATATTAAGGTGTTTCTATGTTAGACGACCAAATATACTGACACATATAAGTTTAGGAAGATAAACTGTCCATGACATGTAAGTGAAAGGTCAATGTGGGTTCAACTGCAAGAGTCAATGATGCACTAAAATGAGTGAAGGCCAGGACCAGGACAGAAGAAAATAATAAATTTCAAGTCACATAAAAGGCCATTCATTCTATGCAAGAAATCTAAGCTCCCCAACCAAAGACTAAAAATATTCTGGCCTCCAACTCTTTACTTTCGCAAACATAGCCAAGAATTCGGTAAAACATAGAAAGCTAGCTTGAGGTCTTAGTTTTCTCTTCTACCATAGCAAGCAGAAATTTTATATCACAAATAATGAAGACAGTACATGTGATGCATGCAGAGCTTCAATATCAAGAATGTCAACACACGATGAGATGAGGTATGAAACTAAGGCATAAGAGTAGTGTTTCATTGACATCCAAGTTGACTGAAAATTTGACGGAATTACCAACCATTCTATAATGAAAATAAATTTGCAAGGCCATTTTCAAATTTAAAAAAAAAAGTTGAGGAACTATTTTGTAATAAATAAATAACTTAATGAATCAAAGAAGTAATTTTGACAAAATAAAATTAGTTATAAATAAATGTGTACTTGAAAGTTAAAAAGTGAATATAACATAGAAAGAACAATCTTGAAATCTCTTTAAAAAAATTACTATATTGAGGTCTCACGAGTTTAGCGTATTGAGCAAAAATATTACTCCATCAGTTTCATATAGAATGTTCTTTTAGTATATGTATTATGTTTTATAAGTTTTATTGTTTTATAAACTCAATACATAATTAATGTTATTTTTTCAAACACACTCATATTTATTACACTCTTTTTTTCACTTACAATATCTTTTTTTCTCTTCAATAATGATTATATAGGGGCATTATAATCAAAATATAACAAATCCTTACATCATTTAACCATTTATTAAAACTCGTGCATAACCTTAAAACACACTACATATGAAACGGATGGAGTAATAGTTTGAAGGGTTAGCGTATATGTAATTTTAAAACTCGTACACTACCCAATGTGGCAATGCATATAAAACATTATATATATATATATATATATATATATATATATATATATAAGTTAATTTTTGGGGAGGGTCAAAACTATATCCCGAAAATAAATCCTATTTAAGTGAGCTTGAGCTGTTGCTTGAGGTCCATGGGCTGAAAACCAATAGAAATTAAAACTATGCATATGGCCTCTTATGGACCTTGGAGCAGTCCTTTGGACTTATATATGAACCAATACATATAAACATAGAGTAATAGTTTGAAGGGTTAGAGCATGTGTAATTTTAAAACTTGTACGCTACCCCAACGTGGCAATGCATATAAAACATTTTATATATATATATATATATATATATATATATATATAAAAGTTAATTTTTGGGGAGGGTCAAAACTATATCCCGAAAATAAATCCTATTTAAGTGAGCTTGAGCTGTTGCTTGAGGTCCATGGGCTGAAAACCAATAGAAATTAAAACTATGCATATGGCCTCTTAGGGACCTTGGAGCAGTCCCTTGGACTTATATATGAACCAATACATATAAACATAGGAAATTGCTTTTTGGCCCCCCTTTCGATTTTTTGGTCCCCATTTCATATTTTCGTAGACAAAAATATCCTTAAGGGTGTTAACATTTCTGATTATATAAAACCGAAAAAGTCTTTCCGGTATTGCTGAACCGGAAGAAATTAAAACATCCTTCCAGTTTTGATGAACCGGAAGCACTATTCCGGTATTTCTAGCTTAATATGCAGATGAGAATCACTTTCCGTTCTGCAAAACCGGAACTATTTCGGTTCTACTTACCAAAACCTTTCTGGTTCGATCAAGTCGGAAAGATTCCGACTCATTTTTATATTGTAACTAGACCTCACAAACCGGAAAGGGGTCTAAATTTGTTCCGGTTTTGCTTAATCGAAATGCTTCCAGTTTTACTTAAACGAATTTATTCCGGTTTGGCTTAATCGAAACTCTTTTCGGTTCGATTAAGTTGGAAAGATTCCGACTCATTTTTATATTGTAATTGGACCTCACAAACCGGAAAGAGATCTAAATTTGTTCCGGTTTTGCTTAACCGAAATGTTTCCGGTTTTACTTAAACGAATTTATTCCGGCTTGGCTTAACCAAAACTTTTCCGGTGTGGAAAAGTCGGAAATCTTCCGATAGCTATTTGTATTGAAACTTTATCAGACAAAACCGGAAAAAAGGTCTAAATTTATTTCGGTTCAGTGAAACCGAAAAGATTCTGGTTTGGTATTACCGGAAATTTTAACAAACTTAAAGGTATTTTGGTCCTGACAAATTATAAATGGGGGCCAAAATGTCATATGCGGGTGCCAAAAAGCAATTTCCATAAATATATGGACTTATTTAAGATACTACATCTGTGTGTGTATAGCAATTAAATCCTCATCTACAAATACCCATCTAACCTTGATCGAAAATGAAGAAAATTTGCTCAGATCATGTTGGTAAAAACTAAAACTCGAACATGGTTTTAAAAAGAATGGGGCATGATGGGTTTGAGATTGCAATTATCATTTCCTCTTCCGTTTTGAAATTCATCTTAATATACAAATTAAATAATTTACATTATAATAATGGTTAGATAATCAAGTTAAATTAATATAATTTGGTAAAGTGATAGTTTAATCTTCAAAGTTTTTAATAATTTTTAAGATTCTTAATGTTTATTTTTTTTTATGTTATTTGATTTAGAATGTATCTGTCACTTGGTACATTTAAAAAAAATAAAAAATATAGGAGTAAAAAAATACTAATAGAGTATGTTATTCGTAAATTTCCCATGATGCTAGGAGTTAGCGTACTGCAGAAATATTAATTTTATCTATCTTTAAGACAAAATAGTGAATTAATTAATCATGTCACGGATAAAGACTAGAGGGCAAAATTATTGAAATGAAATGTGATAATAAGAAGATCCACCTTGTTAAGTGGGATACGGTGTGTAAGCCAATTAATCAAGGGGGTTTGGCGTTAAGACGTATGAGACATCTTAATACCTCTTTCATGATGAAACTTGGATGGAACATGATAATACAAAAAGATTCGTTATGGGTTCAGGTCCTTAGACATAAGTATAAGTGTGGGCAAGACATTGTTCCTAAAATTGAAAATAGGAAGATAGCCTCTAATTGTTGGAGAGGTATTTGTGCTAGTTGGGATTCAGTGAGGAATCACATAATGTGGAGAGTTGGAGATGGAATGTTAATCCGATTTTGGTTAGATGCTTGGTTCCTGGCCATCGGTGTCTTTTGCCTTTTGCGTTGAGTATGGTTCAGGATGAGGATATGGATTTGGGCTTACTGGATTTGTTCTCCCCTCTGGAGAATGGAATGTGGATCTGCTTGAGTCGAAAGTCCCAGCTCATATTGTGAATAAAATCTTAGCTGTCCCTCCTCCCTCCCTGATTAATGGAGCGGACAATATTGGTTGGGACCTTACTAATGAGGGTTGGTTCACTATCAAATCTGCGTATAATGCGGTCGCTGGGATTAATGTCAATGATGAGAGGAGATCTTTTAATATTATTTGGAAATGGAGAGGACCTCAACGTATTAGATGTCTTTTCTGGAAAGTTATTTCTAATGCTTTACCGACTAATGAATTTCTGTTTCGCAGGCACATTAACCAGAATGGTGGCTGCAGCATATGCGGCAGCGGCATGGAGACAGCAAGCCATGTTCTTAGGGACTGTGACTTTGCTAACCAGTATTAGAGGATGCTTATTCCTGTGAATAAGTGGGCTGATTTTATGTCTTTGGATATGGAAAATTGGATCCTGAGGAACATTAATTCAAATCAGAAAGGAAGGAATAACAACTACTGGAAGGTTCTCTTTGGCATCTCCTTGGAAACCTTATGGTGGCGGCGAAACCGTGTGATATTTCACCATGAGCAGGTTTCTCCTGAGATGTGTGTTCATCAAGCTAGAAGAAGGTCAGACCAAGTGATGGAGGCTATGGATATAAAGTACAAAGGGCGTACTAACTATAATGATTTGCAGGATGTGTCCATCTCTAGGAAACCTCCTCCCACAGGATGGTATAAACTAAACACTGATGGGTCTGTTAATAATCTTATCAACTCTGCGGCTTGTGGTGGTGTCTTTCGCGATGAGTTTGGGTCATTCATCCTGGCTTTTGATGCTAAAATTGGTTACTGCTCTGTCCTGCAGGCTGAGTTGTGGGGAGTTCTCCATGGCGTTCGCCTTGCTGCTACAAGAGGATTCCGAAAGCTTTTGATTGAAGTTGACTCCCAGAATGCTATGTTATTGATAAAGAAGGGTTGTCATGCTTCTCACCCTTGTGCTAACCTTGTGCGCGATATCAAGTATGCTCTTCAGAATATTGAGTTCAACATAGCACATGTGCTAAGAGAGACTAATTTTGCTGCTGATGACCTTTCTAAGCAAGGTCACAACATTGAAGATTATCTTAGGATCTATGAGAGTATACCTAGTTTTCTAAGCATTTCCTTGTTTGCTGATAGTTCAGCTACTGTTTTCCTAGAGGATTTTAGTTTGTTTGTTTTTGGGCTTTTAGCCCCTTTGTTCATCAAAAAAGAAATGTGATCTCTTGTCTCTTAGCATATATTGTAACGGTAAAGATACAATAATCATCCTTTGTGGATGAGTACTGATACTCATTCCTTCATGGAGGGCTGAGATTGTGTCATCAGGTGGATGACTGAGATTGATGGATGAAAGCATGGTGTATGCATACACCTGGTTAAGTTAAGTGCACCATAGAAAATGGCCATCTAGAGGTTGTTTTTTTAAACCGTTTTTTTCAAGAAGCTAATTGATAAATTTCCAATAATGACCTTTTTTTTAAATTTTTTTTAACACAGATTTACCAGAATATTTTTTTACACAAACTAGTATATAGACTTATTAGAATGTGTCAATTTTGAATACAGTTTTTACTCAATATAATTTTTTTCAAAACAGAGAGTAAAAAAAAATTTAATACAAATCATAAAAACGAGTGCATATCACCGAAGAAGAATACACATAGAATATTTTTGAAATGACTAAATTTGAAAACAAGGAAAAGAAATTTTAACCTCTATCAGGGAGTACATAATAAAAAAAAAATTTGAATAACAAAAAATATATATTTGTGAAAAGGAAAATACATAGGATATTTAAAAAAATTAATATATATATATATATATATATATATATATATATTTTCTACCGGGGCTGAAAATTAGAAATGAGATATATATTAAGGACAAAAAAAGTATATATTCAAAAAAGTATTCAAAAAATTGTGATTAGTGTATTTTTTAGGCCATTATTTTTAGGAGAATTTATCACTAAAAAAACAGTTTACCGAAAAAAAAAACTACAGATGACCATTTTCTATGGTGCACTCAACTTAATCAGGTGTATACATACACCATGCTCCCATCCATCAATCTCAGTCGTCTACCTGATGGCACAATCTCAACCCTCCATAAAGGAATGAGTATCAATACTCATCCACAAAGGATGAGTACTGTATAATAGTTCAAGCCTTCAAGGTTTCTACGGTGAATTTGGGTCAAATCTAAATCTTGCGTTTAGGCTATGTTTAGTAAGGCAAGTTTATAGTTTATTTGGTAGCTTATAACTTATTGACTCGGTCAATAAGCTACTAAAGTTATTTTGTGAACAAAAAATAAAATAAACTTATAACTTTCAAAAAGGAAGCTTATACCTTTTGAAAGCCAGCGTTTAGAAAGCTACGTGAAATAACTTTCAAGCCCTTTATTTTTTTTCTAATTATTATCATATATCTTGGCTAAATTATATCATTTAAGTCATTTAACAATTTTCGATTAATTAATTATATAGATAATTTTGTCAAACAACTCTACTTCAATAAATTTACTATTTAGATATAAGCTTTTAACTATAATAATCTCACACCTTTTAACTAAATTTACAACTATCAACTATCGACTAGAACCACACAATTATCATTTTATAAGTTCATAACTATAGCCTAAGAGCTAGTTTTGACAAAGAGACCCGTAGTCTCGTGATAAAGATAGGTTCTTTGCCCTCAAATACCGAAACTGTGGGCGTCAGCCACTACGTACGTTGTACACACGTCCATATCCGTGTCATTACTACTATGACTGACCAATTGACCTTTCCTCCCACCCCGCGTCATGCACGTTCCTCGGACCCCAACCGAAAACTTATCATGTTTCCCTTTGTGGTTGTTTTTCCCCTTTAGCATAACGGAATACGGACTACATCTGCTTTTACTTTTCTTTTATTTATTTGTATGTAATGTCCAAAATACACCTCATTTAGATATGTATGTAGTGGTATTATTATATACACTAATATTATTACCTGTAAATCCAGAATTATCATTTGGATATACATTTCTTGAATTGATAATTGTATATACATCTATTTGTCTTATATGCAAAAATAACTTGTCAATTTGTTTTTACTATAAAACTGTTTATGTATATCTAAATATCATTTTTGTATATACATGTAAGATCACTATTTTATATAATAGTACATTGTACTCGTATTGGATTGGGATACAGTATATTGCTAGAAGTATCATGTGAGTGTCTAAGTTAAGCAAGCAAAACAAATGCTGTGTGTAAATTTCATTTTGCTACTCACTCTTTCGCTCTCATCTTCACACCGCAAGCATAAAAAAGTTAGTTCTCAGATTTAGCATCCACCAAGCGGTTAGGTAGTAGGTAACGGTAGTGGGTACCGTATAACCGTACTTGAGAGATTTGAGAATGACGCGTTCCATTCCCTTGCCTAAAAGTGGCACATAGATAGCTAGGCACGTGGCCCACGTGCATGAAATCATTTTTTACGTTGACGTGTCAATTCTACACAGGGAGGGTTCGCTGCTCTCATGCATGTCTGATCCATATTCTTTAAGCCTTGGTGTAAGGAGTCCACTCCTCAGCTTACACGTGTCATATTGACGTGTTATCACCTACTGGAATTATTACTTGGTTCTGGACCATCATCGCATCCATGGACCTAGTCAATAGTAACTTAACACATAAGAAAATAATTTTTAAAAATAAAAGAAAAAAATGACTTGATAATTTTTTTAATTGTTGTCAAATTATCATTAACCGGAACCATGGATAAGGTGCTGGTTTAGAACCAGATAATAATTTCTCTGTCACCTATCCATATGCATCATTGCAGTTTGCGCCCGAAATAGTTTAATAGCTCGAAATTTGGTTAAAATTCTACTTATTAATTTACCTAAATGAATTTAGTTTATGAACCAAATGAGTTAGATTTGAATTGAAAATTGAATTCGTTAACTTGAGTACATTAGGTATAATTTGATTCATTAAATTTATATACTGATTCGATTACATATATATTATATGTAAAATGTTTCATAATTATATAAAATAATAAAATAATTCTAAAATTCGAGTTGGATGTCCTCTTTATTTTAATAAATACACATATAACTATATAATTAAGTTGGATGTAAGTACTTATTTATATATGTATTTATCAATGATCATCATTTAAGTTGAAGAGATCCATATATTTGAGTTCGTTAATTTGAATGACCTAATCCCACAAAAAAATAATAATCGTGAATAATATCATGTATGTACCTTGTCGGTCAAACATTTGATCATGATTTAGATGATAATATAAAAATTATGTGAGGAGGTGAGGTGTAGTTTGAGAGGAAGAATGATATAGGTGTTTTTTAGAGAAAGGATTGTTTTTTTTGGATGAACTAGGGTATCCACCCGCGCAACTGGGTGACTAATCCCTCGTACCACGGTCGGGCCCTTTCGGGGGCGATGCTCCCAGTAAGGCTTGTTTCATTCACATACGCTTCGGGAACGACTCGAATTTGCGACCACATGCTTAAGGGACACAAGCCCCTTCCACTTGTGCCAGCCTCCACTAGTAAAAGATTGTTTTTTTTAAGAGTAATCAAGGAAATAAAAAAATTAGAGAAACATTTTTACAACTCCACTATATATATATATATATATATATATATATATATATGCCAACCAATCAATGGGTCGTGGCCTAGCCTTACTCACGACAAATTTTTTACAATTATGAGTATGATCACGACATTACATTTTTTTTTTTATATATAAGATTGTGATCCAACTCATGACAAAAAGTTGTGAATAAGATCACAATAATTGGGTGCCACATATATAACATGGTGTTACAGAAATATTTCTCTAAAATTGAAATTAAAGTGTGTTGACTACAAGCGGGATGACAAAAAGATCTCACACAATTGGGCTCTGGGTCCACTTTTTTCTTTTTTGAAACAAAGCCCGCTTCCATTCTCCAGGGTTAGGAATTGCCGGAAGTATAGAATTATATATATATATATATATATATATATATATATATATATATATATATATATAAATAAAGTTCACTTGAGATAAAGAAAAAATTTAGAAAAAAAATTAACTTAAAATGCATTAGTTATATTTCTCCCACTAGCTGACCCCAAAATAAAAAAAAAAAATTGATTATGTCACAAGTCCCTGAAGTTTTGGGTACTTTTGTTAGATATCTTTTTTTTTTCCAATTTCTAACTCCCGAAATTATTTCTGAGTTTGTCATATACCCCTACTATCAATTCTGACCAATTTTGCTGACATGTAACATCAAAATCCCGATCAGATGCAGGAGGTTATTAAGCACCTGGTGCCTCGTGACCGAAGATATTTTTTAAAAAAATTTAAAAAACTAAAGAACTTAATATTTTATATTTTTAGTTAAATAGAAAAGCGAAAAAAGAATTGAAGAGAGATGTTGTCTTCACCCGTGTGACATCACGTGGCACCAAATGATCAACCTCCTGCGCCTGATAAGCAAAATTGATCAAAATTTGTAGTAGGGGTATATGACAAACTCATAAATAACTTCGGGGAGTCAGACATTAGAAGAAAAAAAATAATAAGAGTATCTAGCAAAAATAGCTCAAACTTCAGGGACTTGTGACATAATTAAGCCTACAAAAAATTTAGAGTAAACCTATTTTGGTTATATATATTTGAATAAAAAAAGCAAATTATGCACCTGAAAAAATCTATTTCTCTCCATTTGGAATAAGTGATTGTTTATCTGTTAGATATTTCGGTATGAATAATGATGTATTTATTATTTTAAACGGTGTTATACATTATTTTTCCAATAAAAAATGTTTTAATAGAATCTTTAACAAATATATTAAGATACAACAGAAATTGTATTATGGATTTTTTTTTAATTTATGTTTTAAGGATCGACAACGATAACCAAAATTAATATATTAAAAAAAAACATATACGTAATATTTAAACTTTAAAGGTTAGTGTTCTTAGTTTTCGAATATATCTTTTCTATTCTTTTAATTTTTCTCAAAAAAAATTCGAAACGCTTTTTTCTCAAAAATTAAGGTTAAATGAACTCTTGTTTTATTAATAAGTTAAATTTTTTGTCATCGATAAAAATTAAAAAAACACATAAAACAAAATAATCATAAATGATAAATTTAAGAAGGAAAATACTTTGACGCTCTCTCTTTAAATGATATTCATGCATCTTCTTTAATTTTTATTCATATTTCTTTTTTCCAATTTCAAACTCCACCTACCTTCATCTTACCGCAAATAGACCAATAATACTTATCCTACCTTAGCGTTGATATTATCATAAACATATTCATTTATAATGGTCGTTCGATCAATGTGTTAATATTCTTGATATCAGCAATCTATCAAAAATTGATACTCCATCCGTTTCATAAATAGTGTATTTTATAATTATGCACGAGTTTTAAAAAATAGTTAAATGCATGAATTTGGGGTATTTCGACTATAATACTCATGTATAGTATAATCATTATTGAAGTGAGAGAAATGTAGTGAGAGTGAAAAATAGAGTATGATAAATAAAGATGTGCTGAAAAAAATAGCATTAATTATTTATTGGATTTTGTAATAAAAAAAAAACAGTACATATAAAATATGAGACAAAAACTTTATAAACAGTACATATGAAACGGTGGGAGTAATGAATATTGTCATCACTTACTTGCTTTAATATTGGATGTTATTATTTATCATTATTTTATTTTATTTTTTTAAATTTTAACTTTTAATTTTAATCTTCAAATTTTTTAATTATCATATTAATAATATTAATATTATTGACAAGTAGGTGTAACTCACATATGTAACACCCCTAATTTTCGTCTCCCGAATAATAGGAAATTAATAATAAATAAGTTTTATTATTAATTTATAGAATTTTCTGAGTTTATGTTTTGTATTTAATTAGCCTTAAATATAAAAATAAGTGGAAATATTTTTATATGCCAAATAAATGCAAAATATAAGGAAATTGCATTCTGGTCCCTGGGTGAGGACTAAAAAGCAATATTGGAAAGGTTCGTGGAGGGAAAGATTTAAAAATAATAATTTTTAAATTTTGAACTGATCTAACCGGTTAGTAATGCCCTGTAACCGGTTGGACGATGAACACAGAA
Organism: Crotalaria pallida; assembly: GCA_037953625.1. Lineage (NCBI taxonomy): Eukaryota > Viridiplantae > Streptophyta > Magnoliopsida > Fabales > Fabaceae > Crotalaria > Crotalaria pallida. The sequence continues at coordinate 154,978,767 of CM075651.1, read as the reverse complement.
ACTGGTTTAGTGGATTTTGATGAGTAATCGCTTGATTAATCCAAAATTCGCCACGATTATAGTCCCAAATTAAGTGGAAACCACGCGTCCAGCTGCATGTAATCTGGATTTGGCTATAAATAGGTGGATTGTTGATGGATTGGGGGTTGATCAACTGATTCTTGCTGAAGAAGGGTGAGTTAGGGTTTTGATTTCGTGAGGACGATTTCTCCTTCGTTCTTGAGAGTTTGAGAGTGAGAGATACACTTCTGAAAAACTTACATCAAGAGCTTTTCATTGATATATACCTTGTGAGTTGAGGGTTCTTGCGTGTGGAGAAATCAACCTTAGAAATTGGAGCTGGAGAACTGAACTCTGTTTTCTCTTGGTTCTGGAAGCTGAGTTCGAGCTTCGATTTTGGTAAGCACAGATCATGTTTAAGTTGAAAATCAGTTTGCAAATCAGTCCTGAAACTTTCAATGGTTTTTACTCAAATCTAAGCCTTAATTTCCATACACAGAGTCTGAATATAAGTTGTGACAATGTCAACAAATTCAGATGGGAAAGATTTCCATTTGTGCCTTAAATTAATGGAATAATTTCAAGTGAAATTATGGTTATTGGAAAAGGATATGTGATTTGGATTTTTGAATGATAAAACAATGGTTTTTGAGGTATAAGAATAAAGTTGAAAGTGTTTTGGATTGGGTAGAGAATTCAAGAAAAAGGGTTTTTCTGAATTGCAATGGTAAACAGTTCAGGTCTGTAATTCTAACCGGTTAGCCTGAAACTGTAACCGGTTAGTACCTGAATCTGAAAAATAAAAAAGTTAAGTTTTAATTACCATTGAAGTTACACTACTCAATCTGGGTTTTATAAAGGCATATTTTGAGAAAATTCAAAGGGGTATTTTTATGCCAAATATTATACCTCAATTAAATCATTCAAAAGTAGAAATTGGAATATTTCTAAATCACATTAATTAATATAAAGATAAAACCAACCCTGATGTTTGTGCATACATATAGACTGGAAGTCTGGTTGGTAGGAACGTTTATCATATTCTGGGAATATGAGGAGGGTACTCCGGGAGTACCAAAGTATAACCTACTTGATGACACATTATAGATATGTGGCCAGTGTCCGGGACCTGGTTTTTATGCGTTCTGGAAACGTGGTGCACACTCCGGGAGTGATGCTTTTTATCCAAGTATGGTTCGGCATTATGTTCTGGGAACTAATGTCGGTGTTCTGGGAACACAATGATGTATTGGATGGACGTCCAAGATGGACATTTAGAGGCCTCAGTTGTGGATAGAAAATCATACATCATGCCACTTGCATTATAAGAGTTATAATGTTGAAAATTGGTGTGCTCATATGTACGTGCATTAATTTTAGTCTTTATCCATTATGTATATGTGTATACTTACTCCCTGTGCCCTGTTTAGGTGATGGCCAGGTACCTAGCTTGCATCGAGATACGCCCTATCCCTAGTGGTATATGGACGTATGAGGAGCACCGTGCCACCTTTGAGGGGGAGTTGGAGATCACTCTCTACCACCCTAACTCTTTGGTGCGTGTGCGACCTCGTCGATTTAGGATCCCATTAGTCTATACTATGCATGTTCCACCTTTTTACACTTATAGAGGACCACCCCCGGCTCGACCTATGCGTCGTTTTCAAAGTTTTAGATTTACAGCTGCCACTCGTTCCCATCCTTCATCCCATAGAGTTGTCATCGAGAAGACTCCTTCTCCTGGTCCGACTGAGTATGATAGGACTGCTTCTGCGGATTCTAGACCCAGTGGTGGGATCTCTACTCAGTCAGGCGAGGTCGAGGAGGACCCTGAGGAGGATGAGAGCGAGGAGGAGGTGCATGTCGAGCCGTCTGTTTCTGCTAGAGGTGGACCCGCTGGTTCATAGGAACCTGCATAGCATAGGGGTTTTGGATCCTAGATCCTAGGGATAGAGCTGTGGAGGATCTGAGGAGCTGCTGAGGACACTGAAGACCTGCTCTGAGACTTTTATTTTGAGATCATGTGATATATTGTATATATTTTGAGAGGTCTTAGAGTGAGGTTTTTATTTTATTCAGCTGGGTTGTATCTAATTTATAAACTCTTGCTATCTCGACTGATGTTACTTGCTACTGCTGTACTGATGGGGTTATGTCGTATGACTTTTATCATATATATATATGTTTTATTTTCCTCAGCAGTGCCCCATAAGTACTATTTTTATTCCGCGAACTCTGATTTTAATTACAAATGGATTCGGCAATAAGTTTATATTCTATAATCAAGAAAGTGCATTTTCGAGAATGTTTCTAAAACCTAAGATATTACTATGCCGAATTCAGGTAACGATTTATGTTGAAAAGAGGTTTTTGATTGAGCAAGTAATGATATTAAAAAGGAAAAATTTTATAGTCCTAAATTTTGATAGCAAGTAGTAAACTATTTGGAAATATTAATTATTTTCAAGTTAAAAAGAGAGCGTCACAACCTTTGGTGGTATCAGAGCATTGGTCCTGTTCCTCATGGCCCCGAAGATGCAGCTAAGTGTGGTATTCAATGTTGATTGAATATGTTTGAGTAAGTTAGTAGTAGCATTTATGTTCCAAAGACCTTTTTAGTAACCCAAAGCCCATAGTGCAGGTCTTTCTATGGCAACCCGGAATAGAAACGTTACTAATGAGATGTTAGAACGAATCACAACCGTGCTGGAGGGCATGCAGCAGCAGAGGCATCAAGCATCTCAAGGGAGAGCTGGTAACCCATCTGCTAGTAGCATGGTGAATCATGATGCTAAGACTCTGTCGGAGTTCAGGAAGTGCAATCCACCACGATTTGAGGGAGGATATAGACCTGATGAGGCAAACAAGTGGTTGTACGAGATCAATAAGATCTTCTGAACTCTGGAGTGTTCTGACGAACAGAAGGTGACCTATGCAGTCTACATGCTTCATGGGGAAGCTGAAAACTGGTGGGATCACACGGTCCAGTTGCTGAATTTCGAAAGAAGGGCAATCAACTGGGGAGTATTTATGGAGAAGTTTCTCAATAAATATTTTCCATAAGATTTGCGGAGGAAAAAGGAAGTGGAATTCATGCAATTGAAGCATGGGGATATGAGTGTAGGGGAGTATGCTGCCAAATTCGAGGAGTTGATGAAGTACTCTCCCTATTACTTAAATAACCCTGATGAAAGAAGTAAGTGTGTGAAGTTTGAAGGTGGGCTAAGGCCGGAGCTGAAGTCTATCTTCAGTTACCAAAGGATTCAGAGTTTCCCTGCACTGGTGGACATGTGCAGAATGTATGAAGATGATAAGAAGGCGGAATTGTTAGGGAGTCAAGTGAAGGGGGTTGGACAGAATTATGGACCCCAGAGAAAGAAGAAGTTTGACCATCGGAACAACGGTCCATATTCTAGGAACAAGGGGAAAGGCAAGACGGTGATGGATAACTGGAACAAGCCTCGCGATAATGCTCCTTATTGCGAGAAGTGCAAGCGTTACCATCATGGTCAGTTTTGCTGGTCCACAGAAGGATGTTTCAAGTGTGGGAAGCAAGGTCACTTTGCCCGAGAATGCACGGAGTCTGCAAAGGATGATGCAAAGGGATCTGCTGGAAAGCCTGTGGTACAAGGACGAGTGTTTACCCTGAGTGGTAGCGAAGCAACTCAAACCCCGAATCTCGTGCAAGGTAATTTTCTGCTCAATAATCAACCTTGCAAAATCATGTTTGATTCTGGAGCTACACATTCTTTTGTTTCCCCTGAATGTGTGAGTAGGCTGAATCTTATTGTTTCCGATTCACCCTGCTATCTTAGTATAGATACCCCTACGGGAATACCGATCTACACCGCTAAAGTCTGTTTAGGGTGTAATGTAGAAGTTCTGGGTCGTTCATCCCCGGTAGATTTGGTTTGTCTTCCTAAGTTACAATTGGATGTGATCTTGGGAATAGATTGGTTGATGAAGAACCAAGTGATCATCAATTGTGAGGAAAAGACAATTCAATATAGGACCCTTGAACCGGAAGGTTATATGTGTTTATTCTCGGCTTCTGGAGAAGAAGAGTCGATGCCGATCGAAGAAATTCCAGTGGTGAGGGAATTTCCGGAAGTATTTCCTGAGGAGATACCAGGATTACCTCCAAAGCGAGAGATAGAGTTTAGGATCGATTTAGTCCCTGGAGCTGGTCCTATCTCTATTGCTCCTTATAGGATGGCACCACCAGAAATGGCAGAAATGAAAAAGCAAATCGAGGAGTTGTTGCAGAAACAGATGATCAGGCCAAGCGTTTCGCCTTGGGGAGCTCCGTTATTGTTTGTAAAGAAGAAAGATGGAAGTATGAGGATGTGCGTGGATTACAGGCAGTTGAATAAGGTCACTATTAAGAATAAGTATCCTTTTCCAAGGATTGATGACCTTATGGACCAAGTGAGAGGAGCTGCAGTATTCTCCAAGATTGATCTGAGATCGGGATATATACCCAAGACTGCATTTCGATCGCGATACGGTCATTATGAGTATGTTGTGATGCCGTTCGGATTGACAAATGCACCTGCTATTTTCATGGACTATATGAACCTGATCTTTAGACCATATTTGGATTTGTTTGTGGTGGTATTCATTGACGATATTTTGGTCTATTCTAAAAATCCGGAAGAGCACGAAGAACATCTCAGGATTGTGTTGAAGGTCCTGAAGGAGAAACAATTATATGCCAAACTTACGAAGTGTGAGTTTTGGTTGAATGAAGTGAAGTTTCTGGGGCATGTGATCTCTAAGGAGGGAATTGCGGTGAATCCAGCGAAAGTAAGTTCAGTACTAAGTTGGGAACAACCTAAGATGGTGATGGAAGTGAGGAGTTTCTTAGGGCTGGCTGGATACTATCGTCGATTCATAGAAGGATTTTCTAAGATTGCATTGCCTTTGACTAAGTTGACTCGGAAGGATCAATCGTTTGTGTGGGACGATCGGTGCGAAGCTAGTTTTCGCGAGGTCGAGGAGGACCCTGAGGAGGATGAGAGCGAGGAGGAGGTGCATGTCGAGCCGTCTGTTTCTGCTAGAGGTGGACCCGCTGGTTCATAGGAACCTGCATAGCATAGGGGTTTTGGATCCTAGATCCTAGGGATAGAGCTGTGGAGGATCTGAGGAGCTGTTGAGGACACTGAAGACCTGCTCTGAGACTTCTATTTTGAGATCATGTGATATATTGTATATATTTTGAGAGGTCTTAGAGCGAGGTTTTTATTTTATTCAGCTGGGTTGTATCTAATTTATAAACTCTTGCTATCTCGACTGATGTTACTTGCTACTGCTGTACTGATGGGGTTATGTCGTATGACTTTTATCATATATATATATATATATATATATATATATATATATATGTTTTATTTTCCTCAGCAGTGCCCCATAAGTACTATTTTTATTCCGCGAACTCTGATTTTAATTACAAATGGATTCGGCAATAAGTTTATATTCTATAATCAAGAAAGTGCATTTTCGAGAGTGTTTCTAAAACCTAAGATATTACTATGCCGAATTCAGGTAACGGTTTATGTTGAAAAGAGATTTTTGATTGAGCAAGTAATGATATTAAAAAGGAAAAATTTTATAGTCCTAAATTTTGATAGCAAGTAGTAAACTATTTGGAAATATTTAGCTAAATACAAAAAGAAAAGAAAGGATTGAAGAGAGAGGTCGTTTTCGCCCATGTGACATCATGCAGCACCACATGACCAATCTCCTGATTCTTATTAAGATTCTGATGTTACATGTCAGCAAAATTTCCCAAAATTGGTAATAGGGGTATATGACAAACCCGGAAGTAACTTCAGAGAGTCAAACATTGAAAAAAAAAAGAATAAAGATATTTGGTAAAAGTAACCCAAACTTCAAAGACTTATAACATAATTAAGCCAAACAAAAACAAAGCTACGGCATGTAAGAAAAAAAAAAAGAAAAGAAAAAATAAAAATAAGAGGGCAATACTTCGGAGGGAGGAAAGCGACGTAGGCGTTTTAGTGGCTCGGGAAGGTTCGAGCGACACGTGCCACTAATTGAGTACCACGTCACCGTTAATAAGATTGCAATAGGAAATTTATTTTTTTTTTTAAAAAAAGATCAGAAATATCTAGAGAAGGTTATAAATAGAGGATACAGCTTGCAGGATCTGATATTTCTTGAATCCGCTATCAGAGCTAAGCAAACAAGCAAACGTCTTAAACTCCTAAAACCACCCTACTCACACTCACACAAGAAACGAAAGAAAGAAAGAAAGAACACACTTTCCCAAAACAAACGACTACGCGTTTCAAATCTCAATTCTTCTTTCACGCTCAACAAACGAAACCCTAGCTTTCTCTCTAAATTCAATCTCACCAAGGCAAGATTACAGAGGTTAGTTTAGTTGCATTGGATTCATCCCTCTCTTTCTTTCTGGGTTCTTATGTTTAGTTTTAGGTTTATATCTGATTTTTATTTCCCGTGTGATTAGTACAACTTTTTTTTTTTTTTTTGGGATTTTATGCTTCTGTTTTTTTTATTTATTAATTAATTTATCTTGGCCAGCAAGTATTTGCCTTTTTCGTTTATCTCAATCTATTACTTGGGGACAAAGTAAAATCGAATTCGGGTTGAATTTATCTTTATTATTAAGACTTTGTTGTAAAGTCCCATTCATACTTTTCTTCTTACTGGTCTCTGTTTTCCGTAACCCTCTTTTCCTTTTTATGTTTTCTTTGCTGTTAGAAATTTTGGGGTTTGTAGAGTTATTTTATTAACTTGGTTCTGTTTGTTTTATAACAGTAGATTGAGAATCTATTGCTGATTGCAAGACGAGGTTTGAAGGTGGTACTGGTTACTGAAACTGCGCGAACATGGGTGCTTATGATCAAGGTTCTAACATAAATAATGTGTCTTTGGATTCTTCAAAAAAGAGGAAAAGTAGGAGTAGAGGAGATGGGCCTAGATCTGTGGCCGAGACTATTGCTAAGTGGAAGGAATACAATGAGCATCTTGAGTCTGCCAAAGAAGAAGGTAAGCCGAGGCGTAAAGCTCCGGCAAAGGGTTCGAAGAAAGGGTGCATGAAAGGTAAAGGAGGACCCCAGAATTCACAGTGTAACTACAGGGGTGTTAGGCAGAGGACTTGGGGGAAGTGGGTTGGCGAGATTCGAGAGCCGAATAGAGGGAGTAGGCTTTGGTTGGGTACCTTTACTAATGCCCAAGAAGCTGCTCTTGCTTATGATGAAGCTGCTAGGGCTATGTACGGTCCTTGCGCGCGCCTTAATTTCCCCAACATCTCTGATTATAGCTCTGCCAGAGAATCCCTGGCTGCAATTTGTTCTAGTTCTTCGGCTGCAACTCCTGCGACCTCGGACACGACTTCTGTATCCAGTCATTCGGAGGTTTGTGCAGCTGAAGATGTGAAGGAGAAACATCAGCTTGACAATATGAACATTACGTTTAATGGTTGTCAGAGAGTTTATGAATCTGCCTCCCCAACTAGCAAAGTGAAGCGAGAACCAAAGGATGAGCCTGCGGACATCGACCCTGGGGGTGGGGAAATTGAAGACGTCAGACCAGAAGAAGTACATGATGTTGGACAGGTTGTGGAGGATGTGAATAAAGATCAGAATCCGATGGATTTTTGGTGGATCGATGGTATTGATTTTGACAGTGATTACTTGAAGAACTTTTCCACAGATGAGCTATTTCAGGTGGATGAACTCTTGGGGCATATAGACAATGAACCAATCGACAATTCTGAGTTTATGCAAGGTTTGGATTTTGGTCAAATGGATTTTCCTGGTGGCAATAACAATCTTCAGGCTGAGCCTTCAAGCTTTATATATGAATTTCAAAATCCAGATGCCAATCTGCTGGGAAGTTTGCCCCCAATGGAACAGACTCCATCAGGTTTTGATTTTGGATTAGATTTCTTAAAATCAGATGAGCCACAGTGCTATAATGGTGGTGGAGGGGACGAGCAGAATGTTCTTAATTATGGTTATGTGAACCATGATTCGGAAGGGAAGGGAATGCGAACAAGGAAGGATGATTAGAGATGGCTGCGTCTACAAGTCTTTGATAAGGATATTTGGATGTCAATCAGGGTCTGCCTTGGCTCACTTTGTCTGCTGAGTTTGTTGGTCCCTTTAGTTATAGGCTTATAAAACTATACAGAAATGTTTCTTTATGATCTTTTGCCTTACAGTCTGATTCTCTATAGGGTTTTTCAAATGGAGAATATAGCTGACAAATTTTTTTTTTTTTTTTTTGCCTTTGCTTTGTTTTTTGGGTTCAATGTAGCCTTTAACTTTCCTGGGTGGAGCTGAGGAGTAGGCTCTTTATATTCGTTTGAGGAGCGTGGACACTTATCTTTAAAGAGTTTTCTTACTACTCCATAAATTAGGAAAAACTAATATATAAACAAATGCTGACTTTTTGTGTACATAAAGTGAACAAATACAAGTTTATATGTTGAAAGCATTCCATGTTTTTTTTATAGTGTTTTGTCTGGTTCTGTATGATCGTATACGCTGTTCTTGTTCTTTGGTTGTTCAAATGGACGGTGTGATGCTTTCATTCATTCAGTTATTAGAGAAAGGGATTTGGTGTGTGTTTGTATCTGCGGTAGAAACCGCGTTTGGGCAAAAGCTTCTTTGGGGCTTTCTACAAACGCACGTCAAACGCTGTTCCAAAGAGAGCTTTAATTTAGATTGCAATGTTAGCTCTTGGCTGTGTTAACTGATATAAATGGTTTTAAATAATATGTCATATTGATTTCCAATTTCAACTTTGTAGGCATCAATCAATTTATAGACATTGATCAATTTAGTTTCTAAATTTTTGTACTTTCAAAATAATCTAATTAAATGACTGTCAATGAATTTTGACATAATCAAAACAATTGGTCACAAACAACAAAATCATTGATTATCGGTCAAATTAGTTTTTAAAATGTGAGTATTGATTAAATTACAGTAATTTTTAACTTTATAAATCATCAATAACAGGGGTTAATATGATCCAAATTCTTTTATCTCTGACATTAATTTGAAATTTTAATACTCTTATTACATGCTTTTGGTTCTTTGTTGCTTCCTAGTGTTTCTGAATTTTTGACAGAATTCATGAACCAGTGACCAGATTGTTTTTTCGTTCTGCTAGAGATTTTTGCGGCTATTCGCTTGGTTCATACGAAAATGGACCTTGATAATCCTACAGGGGCAACATTTAACAACGAGTAAACTGTCACTTTGGTCCCTGAATTTACATAACACTTTCACTTTAGTCCTTGAAATTAGTAAAAAATGTTTTTAGGTCCCTGACTTTGTAAAAAGTCATTCACATTAGTCTCTGCCCCTAACCCTCTTCAACAGACGTTAACAGAGTGATAATGTAGTTGACTGGGAGCCTTAAACGACGTCGTTTTTCGTCCCCATGCACTTATAACGGAGTAAACTGTCACGTTAGTCTCATCAGCTGCACCAGTGTCATGTTCAGTTGCACCAGTTTCATGTTCAGCTGCATCAATGTCATGTTTTGAAGTGTGTATATTTTGAAGTGTTCAGCTTCAAAACATGGAACTGGTGCGCTGAACATGATACTCATGCAGCTGATAGGATTAACGAGACAGTTTACTCCGTTATAATTGTCATGAGTACGCAAAAACGACGTCATTTAAGGCCCTCAGTCAGTCACGTTATCAATATGTTAACGTCTGTTAACTGCGGTTAGGAGCAAGGACTAATGTGAATGACTTTTTACAAAGTCAAATACCTAAAAACATTTTTGTTAATTTCAGGAACTAAAGTGAAAGTATTGTATAAATTCAGGGATCAAAGTGACAATTTACTAATTTAACAATTAAACAAATACACAGATTAATTTTCACGGAATATCCGAAGGATAAAACAATTAAACAAGTACACAGCGCAATTATATACCCCCTCTCCCCTTGTATATAAAAGCTTAGTGGATTTCACGTTCAAGGAGAAAATTCATTAATTTAATTAATGATATATGTAATTTTAAAACTATCTTATTGAAATTACAAGAAATGTGAAATAAATAAAGATATTTTTGAAAAGAAATAATCAATTGTCATTAAAAATTAATATAAGATCCTGTAAATAAATAGATAGGAAATAAAAATGTTTTATACTCGATACACAGGGAGGTAGCATAATGCATTCTTATACTTGATTTTTTGTTCTCTGTTCCTTTGCTAAAGATGTGTAAAACACACTAGCGATCGTGCTCTGCAGATGAAACCTATCAAATTTACTACCCTCAACGACCGGTCTTGTCGAATATCAGAGGGATAAAACAAGTAAAAACAGGGTAAAGGGGTTGAGATACATTTCTTTTCTCATTAGTATACGGAATTAACTCGTTTGAAAATTAGTTCCTAAAACCCTTTATAGTCCTAAACCTTGTTTTTTTCTATGGGTTCTATTAGAATATTTTTTGATATTCCGAGTTGAAAAATATATTTTTTCGATTATTCTTTTATTAAAAAATTCATTTTTAAAATTTTTTTTTTAAAAAATGCATTTTTCAGATTCGGGAATATCAAAAAATATTCCAACAGAATTCCATACAAAAATTGTTTGAAGTTAAAAACAGAGTTCGTGGATTAATTACCTTCTAGTTTATGTATACTGTATTCTTTTAATTTGCAATATACAGTATTCTAATTTAATGTTGGGCCTTATAAAAGGACTTTTAAGAGTAACTCGAATAATTGACTATTTGGGCCTTATATACATAGGTATTTCTTTTTCGAAAACACCTTCTCGTATAAATATTCAAGTATCAACTTTTTTTGGCATGATATACTAATTTTTTGATGTATCAATATTTATGTTGTACACTTTTGGTGGAGCATACGTATTAACATTTTTTCTTCTCAAATTTGATATATATACTAACCTCCTAACATATTAATAAAAAATTTTAAGTTGAGAAGTTAACATACTAGGCAAAAATATTAACGGTGTTAATATATGTTAAAATTTCAAAACTATTTATTTGAAGTACGAATAGTATTTTGAAAAAAAAAATATATCACTAAGGTTAAGAATTGATTGGGAGGTCAAAGAATTAATCCCAATGACATTTAGTCCCCAAATTTTAGTCTTAACCCCCATTTTAATTGAGAAAATACAAAAATATCCTCTTCTCTTTTTTCTCTCCAAACATATTTCTATTCCGAACCCTAAACCCCCAACCACCCCCCCCACCCCCTTCATCTTTCACCTTTCACCTTTCACGTTTCACATTTTCACCTTCCACCCCTCCCAAAAAGGTGGTTGCACCTATTCCACATGCAACTTTCTTTTCTTTCTTCTTTTTTTTTTCGTAATTGAAGGTATTCCGACAAGTCAGTGTCGAAATTTTTATTATTATTCCGGCACGGATATGTCGGAATATCTTCAATTACGAAAAAAAATTATGTTTCAGTAAATTCTGATATCGGAATTTCATTTTTATTTCGACACGAATAGTTCGGAATATTTCCAGTTACGAAAAAAGAAAACTATGTTTCGGTAAATTTTGATACCCCCGTGTCGGAATTTTATTTTTTCGAGACTGGTTCGTCGGAAATTGCTAAAACAGAGAAGCACAATATAAGCAATAAAACAAACATGATGAACACGAAAATGGGACGATTAACACATAAAAAACAACGAATAAAATAGAAGGAACAAAGTAGTGAAAAACAATAGCGTCAATTTGTTGTTTTCAATTCATAAATGCAGAAAAATTCAATGGCGTCATCAGGGAACGATATGTTTTATCCAATCATTGGTTTTGCAATGTTTGTGCTTTTCACTTACATGTCTTTTGGAGAAATAATGTTGTTCAGTTTTGATGAAGGTAAACAGAGGAAGAAGGAAGAGAGGTTGGAGTTTGGGTTTGAGGATGAATGAAAGAGAAGAAAGGGCATAATTTGTTATAAAAGAAATTGGGGGTTGGAGGCTAATGTTTGGCGTTCGGGGGCTAATTATCAATTCCAATTGGTGTATACCCGTGTCCCTGTTCCCAGGCTCGATCCAAGCAAGTATCGCAAGTGAAATTGTCTTTGGTCCATGATGATAAGAGTCTATTTCAAATAAAAAAATAGGTTTAATTGCATTTTTAATCTTTGAATTTGACTGATATGATAAGTTTTTTTTTTTAATTTTTTGGATTAAGTTAGTCTTCTATTTTTTATTTTTTTGCCCAATTTAGTCTTTTATATAAATTCAAATTGACAGTGTTGATGTGGTTAATGTTCAAACATGTGTCACACTATCATGGTCCATACTGTATTTTTTTTATAATTAATTTATTTAAAATAAAATAAAATTAAAATAATAATAATACTCCCTCTGTTCTTATATTAGATCATATTCTAGAAAAAATGTTTGTTTCTATATGTAAGTCATTTTATATGTTTTAGAGAGTATTTAATTTTTTCCTAAATTGCCTTTATTAAATGAGCGTTCTAATTAACTATGTTTGATTCCCCGCGAAGGGAGTAATGTAAGTAAAATGGATAAAAGTGTAAATTAATACTCCCTTGAGTCCTATATGTAAGACCCTTTTAAGAAAAAAATTTGGTCCTATTTGTAGAATCTCAATAATACTCATAGGGTTAATTTTTCCTAAAAGGGTTTTACAAATAGGACCAGAGGAAATATTTTTATTTTTTTTTTTTTATATAAAACTACCCATCTTGATCCATGCATTTTAGTTATGTGTGACTTATAAATAAAAATATATCAAAGTGAATACAAATAATTAAAAAAGGAAAAAAAATTAACTACGATTTTCCTCCTCCCCCTCTCTCCCATCGTCTTTTTCCCCGCAATCTCCAACCCATCACTCCTTCTCCAACAACCTCCAATCAACCATTCACTGCTACTACCGCCATCATCCCACATCCATCGATCGAGCCATCAATTAAGTTTGAAGTCACAACTCCTCAAATCCTTGTAATCGTTTAATTCACACCACTTGTGTTAGCCAGCCATGAATCATGAGTTTGATTGGTTTGTGAGTAGGTGATTGAGGTGGGATGGTGGTAGTGACGACGGTAGGCAAAGGGTTGGAAGTTACGAGGAAAGAGGTGATGGGAGAAGGATGGAGGGGTGGAAGACTGAAGTGTTTTTTTTCCCTTTCAATTTGAGTCTTTTTTTTTCAATTTTGTTTTTTTTTATATATAAATTAATTTTAAAAAATTTAGCGTAAACCAATGAAAATGTGATGTGTCTGAACGTTAATCACGTTAGGATTGTTAGTTTGAATTTGGACTAAAGGATTAACTTGGCCAGAATTTGAAAATTCATGAGCTAAACTAGCAAAAAAAATAAAAAATAGAAAGGAGACTAAATTTACCATATCAATCAAATTGGAGATTAAAAATGTAATAAAAAAAATAACTTTGATAGAATATCATTTGTTCAACTTTATTTTGGTATTATGTTATTTTTGTAAATTGGAAAGGGATTCTATTATATTTCATGGTATTATTATTATTATTATTTTTTTGGTATACTTCATGGTATTATTTTTTAGGTTAACTTTTGTAACCTTGGGAGATTTTTTTGGCTAATTAAATAACTATGAACCTGCTGTCATTAGTCGTAGTATTTTGAGAAAAATTTTGAATAATTAAAAAGTATTGTCGAGTTTATTTTTAAATTCTTGAATTATATATTTTGCCAACTCCCCAGCATTAAAAAACTTTGTACTACCTTCATCCTCAAATATAAGACCCTTTTAACATTTTTATTTTGACTTTATTTATAAGACCCTATAGCAATTTTTAATGGTCATTAATTACTTTTTTTTCCATAAGCACCCTATTTATTTAACACTTTTTAGATTCCCAATAATATTAATAAGGGTAATTTTGAAAATACATATCAAAAGTTCACATTTTTTTCAATACAATTAACCAAATTAATCAATTTTCTTAATGCACTTGAAATATTCCAAAAAGATCTTATATATAGAAACGGAAGGTGTAACACCTTAATTCTAATAACAAAATATATACCCAATCCACGGAAGCTTATCAAGTACAATATTAAATAAATAAATAAAAAAGTATCATTAAGAAAAATATATACATCTCCTTGAACCAGAATAATTGTTAAATAAAATTACATTAAAAATTTAATTATTCTACAATGACACTGGGCACTAAAACTAGAAGGGCATTACAATGCCAACAATCCCCTTTAAACTTAATGTAGACTCCTTAAAAATAATTTACACAAGGAAACTAATATTATAAACTTGTCTTCTTCCTGACATCTTGCTTCCCAAAATCTCAATCTGACAACATCAAACCCGAATAGTGAGATAAAAATCTCAGTTACACTACTTAGCGTGAAAGTATTTTTGAACTATGATATTATCCGCCGTCACATGTACGGAAAATCTCCATAAAAAAAAATAATGAGGGAAATAACATCTAATAATTTCTTTTTGATCAGCAAAGAAAATTTATTAATATCAAACTGAGTATAAGAAATACTAAAAAAATAGCCAATACAATGTATACATCAAACACCCCCTGCAACACAACACCCTCGTGCAACACAACACCCTCGTGGCATACAATCATATGAAATTCATGATCAAAATAAACTATCCAATCATGCTAAAAATACATTCAAGACATACAAAAAGACTTATCATTACCTATTATAATCAATTAATTAATACTGTTATGGTCTTTACAGCAGTGCCAAGCAATCATACTATTATCAAAATCACACGAACAAAACAAAAATATGAGTATCTAATACAATCAATCCAGAACAATCATTAATTGCATCTATGACCTTTTGGCCTCGAACTCCAGCCATTAACTATAACTTTTTATCTTGCACACAGCACGCCTGCTGGAGGTGCCTACCCCTCGCCCCGGGTTTGGATGACTTACACCCGCGTCCGGGTCAGTCCTCTGAATTATTTGTTGGAGTTCGTTTGGCTGTACCCAGGTCAACAAAGAGTCAAAAGACTCCTCTAAAATAACATTACTATTCATATGTGGTGCACAGAACATTCCCAACCAATGACTTCTCTTTTGCACACAGCGCCTGCTGGAGGTGCCTACCCCTTGCCCGGCGCCCCGGGTTCGGATGACTTACACTCGCGTCCGAGTCAGTCCTAATATATCATATGGTCATATGGTTGATGTACGTGATCAAACAATCAAATACAATTTAAACATAAATTTAAATATAATATTAGAATTGTTTATAAAGGAACAAATCTACACTTCAATATATATATATATATATATATATATATATATATATATATATATATTCATACGAGAAATAAAGCTCCATGGAATTATACTTATTTTCTTTTATTTTCTTTTCATGTTGATGAGTGAGTATTAATTATTAATATCATTATAGTGTATTCATAATAAGTGATTCTGCAAAAGAAACATAGAGGACATATATACAACAACAGAAATTGCCAGTGAAAAAAAAAAAATAGTAGGCGCAAGTCTCCATCGAAAATCAAAAACAACATCCCCAATTGTATTGCAACAAAGGCCTAGTTTTTATATAAGAAGTTCACGTGCAGTAAAAGTGTCACATAAGTAAAAGTGTCACATAAGCTCATGTATCAATAATTATAAAATAATTTCATCTATTCCTTATTATTATCTATGGAGGTTTAATTGGGTTATAGTATTACCTTAATAGGGATTCTCTCTTCTTCTTTTTCTTCTTCTTTCTCTTGTACGTTTTCTCCCTATGGTTCTCCTAACGGAGGCTAGGTTTTGTTTTTAGGAGGATGAAACTAACCTATCTGATATTAACTTTTTATTTATTTTAAATCAACTATTCTAACTTATCCATTTAGTCACAACTATTATCAAAAACTAATATTGATAAAGATAAAATAGAATAATTTAAATAAAATAATATCTAATATTATCTTATCTTATAATAATAATAATGATGATGATGATGATGATGATGATGATGATGATGATGATGATTCTATCAAGTACCCTTATTCAACAATGTAGTACCATAAATCTATATGCCTATTTTATTATCATTATAATATAATATAAAGGTCTAAGTTCTTTAATAATTTAATATAAAAAAATAACTACAAGAATAAAATTATAACACATGAATTTTGGGATGTCACAGAAGGAGTACATGACTATATCATCTACATTAACATTTTATAATACCATATATGGAGACTAAAAAATGAAAATAAAAATATTTATTAAATATTTATAAAAAAGGATAAAAACAAAAATATTACTCAGTTAAATATTTATCATAAAAAGGATTAAAATAAAAATATTTATTAATGTTTATTCATTAGAAATAGATATTATTTATTATGTTTATTTCATTTTTATCCATTGTTTTTATTGTGATTTATTAAGTTTTAGTTTTTTTTTTCTAAAATTATTATTTCAATCCGTGCACGGCACGGACAATCACACTGGCATATAATTTAAAACCCAATTATTTGCTGGAGTCAATCTTAACCCTATTTTACTTCTTGCGCCGACAACCCATCTCATTTTTCATTTGAGCTCAACTTATCACCTCAACCTGCAGAGCTAACCCTATTTTACTTCTTGCGCCGACAACCCATCTCATTTTTTATTTGATCTCAATTTATCACCTCAACCTGCGGAGCGAGGTGCCCCTTTGCTTGGAGCCCCTAATCTTTCATTCGACAACGAATCGTCATTCGATTTGGTATGTTGATTTCAAGTTCTTTTTTCATTCCCTTTACTTCCTATGATGTTGAATTGATGTATGCTAAATATTAGATTTTGCTTTATCTCTTTCCTTTTAAATTTAAATCAATCTCTCTTATATAAATCGATTTGAATCAATTTGATTTACACTGGATTGCGTTTAATTGAATTGTCTATTTTTTTTTTGCTTTTGTTAAAATCAATCCGGTTATTGTAATTCTAAACATTATTGTTTGATTTGGAATTTAAATTTTTTTATGAATAAAAATTTAGGTGAGTTGGGTTTTGGGGGCTTACTAGGGTCACAGGCATCCGGGCTCAAAGAGCGTATTGAACTCACATCGGTAGGATTCGAATCTGGGATCTCTCACAATCACGGACTCAATCCTTACCAACTGAGCCAACGGTTGTTGACGATTTGGAATTTAATTTTCCCCAAGGTAATTTATATATTTATAAATGTAAATTAATATAAAATTCTTTATTTTTTTTCATTGTTGTCCTACTATCCATGTACCTTAAGATTTATTTTGATCAATGATTCCATTTGAAGCAAGCCATAAATAGATTTAAAAAAAAATTATAGTCACTTAGTCAGAATATTTGTATTGAATATTAAAAAAAAAAAAATCTCTATCACACAATAATTATGATTTAATTTAATTTGTGTCAATTCTCAAAATTTTAATTTATTTTAGTTTTACTAAATGTCCTTTCAACTTATTACTATTAAGGTTGAAGATTAATCTTTCACGCATGATAAAAGCATGTTTGGTTTTGGGGCTAGAAAATCAATTTTGATCTTAAAATCACGTTGGAACATAAACAACTGATAGTATCATTGACATTTCAGAATTGATTGATTAATTCTGGGTTAACTCACCGCAAAACCAAACATGTACTATCAATTGCTTCTGCTCCAACGTGATTTTGGGGTCAGAATTGATTTTCTAAAATGAAACCAAACAGGTTAGCGTTGACATTCCAAAATTGATTCTAGGCTAACTCATCGAGTAACCAAACATGCACTAAGTTTGTTATCTCAACTAATATTCTCTTCAGAAAATAAGTTTTAATTTTTCATTGAGGCTATAGTATGCTGCCTTGCCGGTTACCACTACTCCAACACCATTGTTGGCGTGACATTTTAAAATGTGCTACTCCCTCCGTCTTTATTATAGGGCATATTTAACCGAATTATACATACCAAGAAAAATGGTTGATTTTATGAATTCTATGAGAATATATTGTAACATTACAATTTTACCCCCTTAATTTTTCTTGGAAAATTCGCACTTATTAATGAACAACAAAAAACACATAGATAGTCAAAGCATTTAATAAGGGCAAAAAAGAGAAAAATTAATAAATGATGCATAGAAAATATAAAGTGACTTATAAATAGGAGCAAAAAAACTTTCTAGAATGTGATCTATATATAGGACGTGAGGGAGTAATAAGTAAAGGAAAAAAGTAAATACAAAAATACACTGGCTGCAATAAATGTATAATTAAAAGGATTTTATTACTCTCTCTGGTCTTATATATAGGACACTTTATATTTCCTATGTATCATTAATTGTTTTTTTCTTTTTTGTTAATATTCGGACTAACTATGTATTTTTGTTATTCATTAATGAAGGTGAACTTTTCAAGTAAAGTGAAAGGGTAAAATTGTAATATTACAATATATTCTCATAAAATTCACAAAACCAACCACTTTATTTGATATGAGGAATACGGTTAAGTATACCCCATATATAAGACCGGAGGAAGTAGTAATTAACAATGAATAAGGATATCGGTCAAATAGCATTTAAGGTTCTTTAATAAATTTTTCTACCTAAAAACAACAAATATTTTTTACTTAAAAAAATAATTTTGAATTTTCAATGAAAACACTAATTAAAAAATCCCTAAAATTAATTATGACGGAATCTTC
Source organism: Crotalaria pallida (assembly GCA_037953625.1). Lineage (NCBI taxonomy): Eukaryota > Viridiplantae > Streptophyta > Magnoliopsida > Fabales > Fabaceae > Crotalaria > Crotalaria pallida. The sequence continues at coordinate 154,960,069 of CM075651.1, read as the reverse complement.
ACTCGTGAATCAGATGCCCCACACCACTCAGTCATCAAAACTATCACAGCCGCTTATTTACGCGCTCAAATCAATCACAGCCTTTTATTAATTGATACTTTCTTCTTCTATCCTTAAATAAGGGAAATGGCTCCACGCTCTACACCATGCCAGTTGCAAAGCTTTTCTTTGTCACATTACATCATTTCTGGTAGGTTAGAGTTGAGTGCTTCATAACTTGGAAAAAACAAAAAAAAAAACAAAAACTCAATGACTAACAAAAAAGGCTTGCGAATAAACCAGCTGTCCTTCTAAAAAAAAGGACTTCTTTTTTATTTATTTTTGGATCGGCAAAAGAGGGGAAGATAATTTTGAAGAAATTTCTTAAGATGCTTTTAAGTAAGAAAAATATTTCAGTCATATATTGTTTAAAGAATATCATTTTAATTACGGGGATGATTTTCTTAAAACTTTAGATTAGAATTTAGAAGCATACTGAACATTCTATATTTCTAAAATATATTTATGTAAAACAAATAATTTTTTTTTTCATATTTCTAAACACTTAAGTTAAAAATATTTGGCACAAAAAAAAACTGTATATATTTGCTTTAAGGCACGTCATTTACTTCCAGAGTTAGCTACAACCCCAAGCAACATAATTTTCTAATACAGGGAGAACATTTTTTGTTACATTTTTTTAGTCGTTATATTTTTGCCTTCTCTACCTTTACGACGGCTCATAATAACATTTTTCGAGTAATTTATAATTCAATAAAAGAGAAAAAAAACTCCCTTAAAACATGGAAAAGACTCCCCTACTTTACTTTCATAGTGATTTTTTTATTGTGATATTCATTTGATACGGAATCAAATAAAATATAATGTGAGGGGGTTAAGGTTAAATGCTCCGACTAATTTAGCCAATAAATCTCTCTACTGCTAAATGAAAAATTTAAAACATTCCATGTCTAAGAAAAATGATCCACGTAATTAAAATGATACTGTATTCTCTTATATTACTATTAATAGATTGAAATAGACAAGGTTTTATTTTTATTAAAAAAAATGATGTAACAAATTATTACTACTGAATTTGAATTATGATGATGTTTCTCCGTAGATTATGCATATGACATAACCAAATAGCAGGTACCTTCTACCTGGTCCTGCGCTTTTTTATTTACTAACCGCGAATATCCTTTTACTCCTCTCTCATGCAACGCAACTACACGAAATTCAAGACTTTATGGATTTCTTCACTACTTTGTTTCACACTTTTTCACACACTTTACTGCTTTCTTTTTCACTCTCTCTCTCTCTCTTTTTCTACTACTTCTTCTTCTATTGCTTCTTCTTCACTCTGCACTCACTTCATGCTCAACTACTTCATTTCCAGCATCATTATTACTTTCTCTGTTCCCCTGTCTCACCCCTTCTTTTAATTCTTCTCTTTTGATGCAACAGCAACAACAACTACTCTAATTCTCTTGCTTTGACTTTCTGGTAAGAGCTCACTCTTCTCAGTGTACTTGCTTAGGAGTATTTGCTTACTTACTTTCCCCATCAAAATCTTAATGCTTTTGCTTTTGAAATCAACATAAAAATCTGGTGCTTTGATCATGTTTTTTTGTGGTCAACCATGAAACCTTATTTTTTTCGCTTTGTCTTGGGTTAAGGAGAAAAGAGTTTGTGGTTTCATTTATAGAAATTTGTTTTGTTTTCTTTTTTTTTGTTGTTGTTTGGAAAATCAAACATTTTTTTTTTCATGTGAAAATTTTGGTTACCTTTTTATGGTACAGAAAGATAGTTTGCCATTTCTGTGTATGCATAAACGGGTATATATTGATTTTTATTTTTAAAATTTATTTTCTCGTCGTTAGCGTATCACTCTCAGTCTCTCTGAAACTATAAGCTTTTCAGATGTATGAACGTGTCTTACTTCTTCTATGCTTGATAGTAGAAGAATCCTTTAATTTCCTGCAATAGGATGTTTGATTTGTTGTTGTGAAAATGACACAGGTGATTTAACAGAGTTTTTTTTTAAATTCTTCCTTATACCTAACTATGATATTTGGGGGAACGTCACAGTCTTTGCAAATGTGTGCATATTAAAAATAACTGCATTTATCTTCCTTGATTTTCCTTTAATCCTGTGGTTGCAGAAAAAAGAAATGTATAAAATTTAACACACTTGCCTGTACATTGTGAACTGTGATTGCTTAGGAGTATTGGTTACTTCTTAGTTAAAGCTATTAGCTTTGTTTCTTTTTTCAAACATATACGGAAGGATGTTTGATTCAGATTAATTTTTATTTAAAACTGTTGCTGCTGTTTGGATAACGAAGGTGTTTGACAACAACATAAACTGTTGACTTGACTGCCTCAGAATTTTTAAAATTATATTTTTGGACATTAAAATTATATGATAATCAGAATCAAATTAATTTCGAATCTGAACCAAACACACCCTTACATTCTTATTAATTCTTTTCTTTAAATTATGATGTAGCAACAACTATGTTATTGTTGACAACTTTTGCTTTCTCTGGTTTTTTTGCTTTATCTGGTTTTTTATAAAGATTCAAGGGTTATGTTGGATTGTATTATATTACACTTTTGACGTCAACATAAAATCTGCTGCCTTGATTATGTGTTTGATCAATCTGATAAACCATCAAACTTTGTATTTTCCTGTTATAAGTTATGGAAGTTGGGAAAAAGAAAGTTATTATGTTTATGTGTTTAGGCAAAGATGGGCATCCATTAGGTTTTTCATTATCAGCCTATAACTCTTTCAGTATATGTTGAAACTCTAAGCTATTCATATTTATGAATGAATGTGTCTGACTTCTGCTATGCGTGATTGATGATAAAGGACTTACCTCTAATGTGAAGTTTGATTTATAGTTGTCCTCTAGTTAACACGGCTTACCTATACAAGGATAAAGGTTCACTTGAGTCAACTTGTCCACATTCGCAGATGTGTGCAGATATAATAGCATTTAGCTGAGAGGACAATCGAATTAGAAAGGATTCTGCTCTATGCGTGTATCTGAATTATATTGTTGGTGGGTAATTCATAAGTATTTCTTCAAGCGCGCTATTTGACCTTGAAGTCCCATACCCAACCCAACTCAACTCACATAAATTGTTTTAAAAAAACAACATATATCATTCTTGATTTTCCTTTAATCTTATGATTTTCCTTTAATTTTATGAGCACTTAAAAAAATATATATATGAAATAAACACTTTTGTCTGTCAGGTTCATTGCAGTTGACAAGAAGTGGTGGTTAGTTCAACTCATATCCTAACTGGTATATTCACTTCGGTCTCAATTTCCTGTCTCATACCTTTTAAAGATATTCATAATGACATGTTTTATGTCGATTGTATGCCAATAGTTAGCATGTTAATTTTTCAGAAGTAATGAAGCCGTGAACATAAAAGTTTGTGTGCTATCGCCTGCTGCAGATTTTAACTATACAGCGCTCAATTTGCTGTTTGAATCATGACTGGCAGGAAAAGGATTTTACATCAATCGAATCATCCATTCGCTTCTTACCGTACGTCTTTCCTCTTCTACTATCTATCAATTGATCAATGTGCACGACAAATAAAAGAAAATTAATGAATTGAATAAATACCTGAGTTATAACATTGATTTTACAAATACTGAAAGGAATGACAGTGTTAGGATCAAATTAGAAAGACATTTTTTTAGTTTACAGACAAACTTGATTGATCAATTCTTGGGGAACCCGTAGCTTGGTGGCATTCTCGTTAAGAAATTTATTATCAAGGGTCATGATTATTTTGAGCTGGTTGGTTTGTTGGGAAGGTGTTTATTTCATGTAAAATTTGTGTAGCTGCATAATTTTTGCATGATTTTGTGTTCCACTAATCTATCTTTCTTTGGGGTTTTACTTTTGGCTCATTTGAGTATTGTAAATTGTACTTTCTCTGCGGGGAGTATTTCTTGTACTTTTCACTTTTGGAATAAAATTTTGTCTTATCCAAGAAAAATTCTTTTCGTATGTGGATACCATTTAATCATACATTCTTGTTCTTTAGCAAAGATACTTTTGACATGATGAGTTCCTCAAAATTTTCTTTCTAAACAGCCTTTGAAGCATATGTCTCGGGTTCATGGCAAGCTGTAGAGTTCATAAAAATCGAGTCTGGAACTTTGTCCATGCATTTTAAAAATAACCGCCATGTGGCTATGGAGAAGGGGCCCTTTTCAGACATTCGTGTAAAGTCGAGGAAAGCCATTTTATCAGATTGCTCGAGTTTTTTGCGGCCTGGAATTGACATATCTGTGCTATTAGCCCCTCAGCAGACTGATAATTCTGATGAAATAAATCCCAAGCCTGTAAGTGACTTTTAAGCTGAATTTTATACATAATATCTTCGTTTGGGATTTTTTTAACTTCATAGCATTTTCACTGGAATATTAATGGCATTTTTTATTAGAGTAAACTTCATGATAACATCATGTGTCCAATGCAATCTCACCAATTCAAAGTCTTGAAGATCCTTTACGAGCTAGTGAGAGTATGATGCATATGCAGTAGATAAATTCTAATTCTAATTCTTCCTCGATTTTTTTAATAATTATATTTTGAAATAATATATGCTTTGATTTCAACATCTCCTTATAACAGATGATAGCTAAATAGAGCACATTTACATGGCAAACATGTCTGCTATATTAATGAGAAATTTGTGTTTATATGCATTTACCAGGTGATCATGTTTTTTTCCTCACACCTTGGCTTGTGTTCTACTTTATTTTTTGGTTTGATCAAGTCCCCTCGTTTAATTTGATAGTTGTAGTTGTCGCAATTTAAAGTCTGATTTGCAGGTTTTTTCTTTTTTGAAATTTTAGGTATGGCTTGATGCTCGAATAAGTTCTATACAAAGAAAGCCCCATAATTCTGAGTGCCAATGTCAGTTTTACGTCAACCTTTATATCAATCAAGGTTCACTTGGTGCGGAGGTAAGAACTCTTAGAAAGGAGGTCAAGGTATTCGGAATAAATCAAATCTTCATCCTCCAAAAGCTTGAACATAGTCCTTGTGAAAATGAGTTCTATCGGTGGGCTTCATCTGAGGACTGCTCTGTAATACCACACACAAAATTACTTTTGGGAAAGTTTTTATCTGACATTTCATGGTTAGTTGTTGCATCTATTGTGAAGAAGGTTTCGTTCTGTGTGCGACCTGTAGAAAACAAGCTTGTGTATCAAATTTTGGAAAGTGAAGAAGTTGCTAGCTCTTCGTTGAAAGCTGAGTCGGAAATAAATGTTGTGAGTTTCACATTAGATGATGAAGATGGCTTGTTCGTATCCAGGGTTTCTCAAGTTGTTACATCTAAGCCAGAGACTAATGACTATGCACATGAATCCCATGAAAATAAAGTCTCTCTGTCATCTTATAATGTTGAGGGCTTGCGACGTTCCAAACGCCGGCATGTACAGCCTGATCGTTATGTTGGCTGGAATGTTACTGAGTTTGATGTTGGTTCTTTCAGAACCCAGCCACCGGTCAAGATAGACACACCGAAAGACGATAATGAACTATCATTGCCATTATCATACCTGTTTGATTTGAAACAAAAGCCTCAAAAACAGGATGTTGACAATTCTGAAAAGATCAAGAGGATGAACACCTGCGCGGAGTTTCTGGTGTACACTAGGAGGAAGAGGGCTAAAAAAACCAAGAAGCTAAAGTCAATTGCTACTGATCAAAATGACCATCAAAATCAGCTTGCTATTATTCCTCTTCCTGATGAAGTTAATCCTGTAAGTGTTGAACATTGTGATCCGAATGACAGCGTTACTAGAATTCAGGGACATGATTCTTCTGAAACTCCTTTAAAAAATTATCATCATCATATGACAAATAGCTCTAAACAAAAGTGGAAAAATGTTAATCTGTTAACATTTGATCCAACTAAATATAGCCTTCCTCAAAAGACAGATGATGCAAGAAAGAGGGATGACTTTTCTTCAAGAAATCATTTTGGTTATGGCACATCTAAGTCACAGAAGAACAGTTCATTTGCTGTGATGGATGATATGGACCTTGGAAGAAGTAAATGGGAAGGGATAAGTTCCAGCAAAGGAGTGGTTCAAGAGAAAACGTATCGTCCGACATATTCAAGAAGTATAAATCCTGATGAAGAAAGAACATATAAAGACAGATCCTTAAATGCAACTGCCTACAAGGATTTGATAAATTCATTCTTGAAGAATATCAATACAAAACCAACGCAAGAAGAGCCACCTGTTACTGACCAGTGGAAGCAATTCCAGGAAACAAGTGGCTTTAGCCAAAAGAGGGAGACTGAAACAGAAATATTCCATGCAGAGGATGAGGAAGACGAAGAAGATGAGATTGAGATGTTGTGGAGGGAAATGGAAGTGTCATTGGCATCATCCTACCTTGAAGATGCAGAGGTATAACCATCGGCTATTGCTTTCTCCTTGCTTATTTTATGGCCCCTCTCCTTTATTGGTGCTCCTAGAAATAGTACTGTGCACCTTTTTATTTTTTTTCTTCCTTTTCTGAGCCTGCTTGTGTACAATTATTCAGGCTTCAAATGCTGACAATAATGCTGAGAGCTCAGAAAAGCCAAGACAAGGTTGTCCACATGACGAAAGACACGATGATCAAATTGGAATTTACTGCCGCATATGTGGCCATGTCTTCGTTGATATCAAAGATATTTTTCCTCCCTTTGTAAGTCAAATTTAAAACTTATGAAGAAATCTCTGCATATGCTTGGGTATTTATTTGCATTTCTATGCAGTTTTCTCTTATACCTGCATCTTTACCTGGTATCTAGTTGGAGACAGTGAGGCTTTTTAGCTATAATCTCTTGTTTAGATATTTTGTCTATTGAATCAGTCAGTTTCTCATAACCTTGTTCGGATTGGCAGTTTGAACGTCCAACGCGGCGCCATGAAGAGAAGCAGTGCAATGGAGAATATTCAGATTTAGAGCAAAAGGCTGATGAAGATGGTGTTTATAATCTTTTCTCAACAGATGCTCCTCCTGATGATGCGCCTACAACTGAAGGAAATGACAATGTCTGGGCACTAATTCCTGAACTTAGACCAAAGTTGCATTCCCACCAAAAGAAAGCTTTTGAGTTCCTTTGGCAAAATATTGCAGGGACTATGGAACCTGCACTTATGGAAAGAGAATCCAAAAAAACAGGTGGCTGTGTGATATCTCATTCCCCTGGAGCTGGCAAAACTTTTCTCATAATTGCTTTTCTTGTTAGTTACTTAAAGTTATTCCCAGGGAAGAGACCTCTAGTTCTTGCACCAAAGACGACGCTCTATACCTGGTATAAGGAATTCATCAAGTGGAAGATTCCTATACCAGTGTATTTGATTCATGGTCGCAGAACCTATCGGGTATTCAGGCAGAAAAACTCGATGGTTTTTCCCGGAATTCCCAAGCCTACCGAAGATGTCAAGCACGTTTTGGATTGCCTGGAGAAGATAAAAAATTGGCATTCACAACCCAGTGTTCTAATCATGGGTTACACTTCCTTTTTGACATTGATGCGAGAGGATTCGAAGTATGCGCATAGGAAGTATATGGCACAAGTATTGAGAGAAAGTCCCGGGATGCTGATTTTGGATGAAGGCCACAATCCTAGGAGCACCAAATCACGGTTGAGAAAAGTTTTGATGAAAGTACAGACAAAATTGAGAATATTACTTTCAGGTACATTGTTTCAAAACAATTTTTGTGAGTACTTCAACACTCTCTGCTTGGCTAGACCAAAGTTTTCTCAGGAAGTGCTGAAAGTATTAGATCCAAAATACAAGAGGAAGAAAAAGAAAGGAGTGAATTATGAGTCACGTGCTAGAAAATTATTCTTAGATACAATTGCTAAGAAAATTGACTCACAAGATAATGAGGAGAGGATGCAAGGTCTAAACATGTTGAGAAATGTGACAAATGGTTTTATAGATGTTTATGAAGGCGGGAGTTCTGATGGTCTTCCTGGTTTACAAATTTATACACTGCTAATGAATCCAACTGAAACACAACATGAGATGCTTCATACATTGCACAAGAGAATGGCTCAGTGCAATGGGTACCCTCTGGAGATAGAGCTTTTGATAACTCTTGGATCTATACATCCTTGGTTGATCAAAACTGCTGTGTGTGCTGAAAAGTTTTTCAGTAAGGAGCAATTGAGAGACCTAGAGAAATGCAAGTTCGACTTGAAAATAGGGTCAAAAGTAAAATTTGTTTTGAGCCTTATCTATCGCGTTGTCAAGAATGAGAAGGTCCTTATCTTTTGCCACAACATTGCACCTGTGAAATTGTTTCTAGAATATTTTGAGAGGTACTTCAAATGGCAAAGAGGCAGAGAAGTTTTGGTTCTGACCGGGGAACTTGAGCTCTTTGAACGCGGAAGAGTGATGGATAAGTTTGAGGAGCCTGGTGGAGTGTCAAAGATACTCCTTGCTTCAATTACAGCTTGTGCCGAAGGCATTAGCTTGACCGCAGCTTCTCGGGTTATCATGTTGGACTCAGAGTGGAATCCATCTAAGACAAAGCAGGCTATTGCTCGAGCTTTCCGTCCTGGTCAGCAAAAGATGGTTTATGTGTATCAGCTCTTGGTATCAGGTTCACTGGAGGAAGATAAATACAAAAGAACCACTTGGAAAGAGTGGGTATCAAACATGATTTTCAGTGAGGATTTTGTGGAGGACCCTTCCCAATGGCAAGCTAATAAGCTTGAAGACGATATTCTGCGCGAAATGGTTGAGGAGGACCGGTCTAAATCATTCCATATGATATTGAAGAATGAAAAAGCTTCAACAAACTGAGAGGTAAATACCAAATACTCTTTTTTCTCTAAAAATGAAGCATCAGTATCGCTTGCATATTGCCTGCATGTACATTCAGCATTGTTAATAATTACCATATAAGCATATATGTTACACTAATTTTAGCGTTAGATGTGGGCCGTGCTTGACATATTCTAGTAATTTCACACAATTTTCTTCAGCATATGGAATATTGCTAAAATGTGCTCTCTCACAGACATCTTGTCACAATTCAAACCTTGATGATTAATTATAATCTGAGAAATCACTGTTTAATTACTCTTTTAAATATGCGGTGCTATGTAATCTGAAGAAACTAGTTGTTAACATAGTATTTTGTTGCAGCAGCAGTTTCTCTTGATTTCTATTTTCTGATTGTACATTTGGGATTCTAGATAGTAGAATAGTAGATTGAATTGTGTTACTGATAAGATGTAGGAATATATATGAGTTAGATAGCTTTTGCCTTTATTGTACTCACAGTAAATGAAAATCATGAATTTTTTTTTTTTACCAATTTTACATGGTATCATAACTAATAGATTGCACTTCTAGTCTAAATTTAACTAATAGATTGCACTTCTAGTCTAAATTTACCTGTAAATTTATGTCCTTCACATGCAATTTTCTTTTCGCTCTCCCAATAACAAAAGCATCACTATATCTTAGAATCTTTCTAAAATAAAGCGAACATCTCTTCGTTCGTGTTCAGTTTTAGATTGTACTGCTTTTCTGTTTAATGATTTTGGAGAAGACCTGGAATTTTCTAGTGTTTTAGTTATTTCAATTAACTTACCATGTGTCCAATTGGGAACAAACATGCTCGGAAGACAGGCAAATAGGCAATTTACATGGAAACAATAACAGAACAAAGAATTATGATAAGATGATAGTCTAATTCCTAGTTGAATCTGATTTCAGAGATATATGTTCGAAGTTTCGAGCTACTAGGATTCTAATAGCACCCCTTGCACATACAATGTGTTTCTTCTTTCTTTTTGCTATGTTTATCTGGTTATGATGGATTCTAGATTATGAATGATACATGCTTAAGTAATCACTAATCACTCTTGCCATCTCACTCTGACAAACTAAAGATACCTTGGACAATGTTTTAGAGGATTGCATTATTGGTTCCTTTTGTGACTTTTCTGTCATGAAATTAATTCAGACAGTTCTACATGCAACAAATTGTTAGGCTTATTGGTGCTAACTCTTTTTTCATACTTTCCTTACTCGGCACAGAACCATCCAAAGTTAAAGATTGCAAGCTTGCAGCAGGAACAGCAATAAAAGGAGTCAAGCCCATATCTTAAAAATCATCTTTATTATGGAGAGCCCAAACTATTTTTTTTCCTTTCCTGTAATAAATATTCGGCATGTATTTAACTGGTGTATTTATTATTTGGTATTTTGGAAGTTCAACTGGGATAGGTAAGGGATTAGTGCTATGCTAATTGATACTAGAACTTATGATATCGTTATCATCCGTGTCTTATGGAAGACCATGCCCTTTGAACTATAAGGTTGTTGTTGGCAAATTTCCAATTTTTTACCGATGCCTTAAAGGTGAGACTATTTCACTAACCGCAAAACTTTTTCTGGCCTACCAACATATAGTATCTTTTTATTTTTTATTTTTTTGGGTGTACATGTACTCCTAGTATCTTTTTATAATGTGTGGGTAATGGTTATATTTTAGGTTATTCAAGAAAGGGTTTTGATAATAACTTCACTCAGAGCATTTTTTTAAGGTTTTTAAATATGGAAAAAATATTACTCCCTCCATCCCTAAATATAAAACCTCTTTAGAGGATTTCACGTCCATTAAAAAAGTGGAATAATTTAGTTAATTGTATTGGAAATGTGAACTTTTGATATGTAATTTCAAAATTATCCCTAATATTATTGAGAATCTAAAAAATGTTAAATAAATAGAGATGTTTGTGGAAAAAAGTAATTAATGATCATTGAAAATTGGTATGAAGCTTTATAAATAAAAACAAAATAAAAATATCAAAAGAGCTTTATATTTAGGAACGGAGATAGTACAACTTTCTAGTACTTTATTTATCGAAAACATAAAAAGTACACTTTTCCGTGATTTCTTACCACTTTTTGTACTAGTAGACATGTACCTAGTACCAAAATCAATCACATGATGGTTACCATTATACTACCTCCGTCCCTAATTATAAGGTTCCGGAGAGATTTCACGTTCATCAAGAAAGTGGAATAATTTAGTTAATTGTATTGGAAATGTGAATTTTTGATATGTATTTTCAAAATTACCCCTATTAATATTATTGGGAATCTAAAAAGTGTTAAATAAATAGGGGTGTTTGTAGAAAAAATAATTAATGCTCATTGAAAATTGATAAAGAGCCTTATAGATAGGGACAAAATAAAAGTGTTAAGAGAGTCTTATAATTAAGGACAGAGAGAGTATATCTCAATATAAAAGCGAAATAAAAAAAAAGTGAAAAATGTAAAAGTATGATGAATGATGACATCTATTAAAAAAATTTGCAGTTGTTGGTATAAAATAAAATATTTGTTGAATTGTTTTATTTTTCTTTTTTTATGGCCATTTTGTTGAATTGTTCAAATGACAGAAAAAGAATAAACAAATTTAAAATATTAGGTGAAGCATATATATGAACAAGTTTGAGTAAGTATGCGTTGACACAGGGTGTAAAACTTGATCACTTACACTTTCACATAACTTTTTATATATTATGAAATTTGTCAATCCAACCGTTGAATTATATGTTATTATTGAATATATCAAATCTACAAAATTTAATAAAATATAAAAATTATTTGATAATCATCCGACTATTCTTTTAATGATAATACGTTATTTAAAATGTAAGTAAATATGCATTATTAAATTACATATCTATGAATCTCTGAATGATCTGAAATATGATATATATTATCATCATGATAATAACATATAATTCAACGATTTGATTGACAAATTTCATAATATATAAAAAATTATGTAAGGGTGTAAGTGACCAAGTTTTACATCTGCTGTCAACGAATCCTAACTCATACTCATATAGGAATGCTCTAAAAGGCATTTTGATTTTTTATTTTTTTTAATATGACAATTTTTTTTTTTTAATATAATCAAAACTTATTGACACTTGTTAGTGCTAACAGGCATCCATTTTGAACTTGTGTAGTTAGAGCATCAGCAGCGGCAGTTTGAAGCCGTTCGTTTATGCCTCGTGAATGTGCTTTACAGGTTATCAATCGTTGGGAAAAAGGCAGGTCGTTTATTTCTCACGAACGTGCTCTATTTCATTACGTTCGTGGCACAAAGGAAGGAGAGAGAAACATCAATAGAAAACACATAATTCCTTTTTTTTTTTTTTTTTTTTTTTGCATTTCAAATGCAGTCAATAAAAAAGTATCCTATGTATATTTATTTTCACAAATATATATTTTTTTATTGGATTTTTTTATCTGTGCTTTCTGACGGAGGTTAAATTTTTTTTTTCTTATTTTCAAACTTACTCAATTCAAAAATATTTTATGTGTATTCTTTTTCACTTATATGCACTAGTTTTTATGATTTGGATTAATTTTTTTTTACTCTCTACTCTGGAAAAATTATATTGAGTAAAAACTGTATTTAAAATTGACATATTCTAATAAATTTGTATACGAATATGTGTAAAAAAATATTCTGAGTAAATATGTGTTGAAAAAATTTAAAACATGGATAGTTTTTTTTTACGGTATAAAAAAATATGGTTAGTTGATCGTAATTATATTTAGTATAAGTGTGGGGTAGGTAATGAGATTCATTTATGAACAAGAAAAATGGGTTCATAGGTGAAATGAAATTGTGGTTGAGGTTCTTAAAAGTTTTTAAAATATAAAAAGATGTAAAAAATAATAAAATAATGTATAATATCCATTTAAAAACGAAAAATCCGTTCGTGGGTGGAGATACTCTTACGGTACTTGTTTAGATGCCAGGAAAGATTTAACTATTTCAGCGACATGCTAGTCTGATATATACTAGGCGTATGTGACTTGGCTTCTCTGAATTTTTAGACCTTTCTAAACAAGTGGGCTAATTTACAAATATATTCCAAGACGCTTTTGCTAGGTGTTTCTCAAAGATTGTAAAATCGAATAATCGAGACCAAAAAAATATGACTATTGAAAACTGACCTCCTTTAATTACTTCCCCCGTCCAAAATATATATATTTTAAAAATCAGTTAATATTATTATTGACATTACAAAATAAAAATAATTGGTATACTTTTTCAAACTATTTCTATAATTATTATTAAAACTTTAAAAAGTGTTGATTAAATATGAATGTTTGTAAAAAAAATAATTAATATAATTAAAAATTAAAAGTAAAACTTATTTGTCAAATATATGCCGCACGGTTTTATTATTAGGAAATAAAAAGCCTAAAAATGTTATAATCTAAGCATAAAAAGGTGGGAATGACTTCTCTATATATAGCGATAAATGCAAGTTTGTATTTTATAGGCTTAATTACATCTTTATTTCTTTTAATCTTATATTAAAGAAAATCGGTTTTTAATTTTTTTAAACTTATTTTTATTCTTTTATATATATTTTTTAAAAAAATTAATTTGATTCTTCTATTATAACTAGTTTTACTGCAAATATTTTCATCAATTACAGTTTCATCAATAGAGCTTGACATATATTACTGTGAGTCCATCAATTGAGCTTTGATTATCATATTCGTTCATATACCTATCACAATGTCATTTTTGTGCATATCGATCAACCACTACCGCGTTTCCGCTTGTTCCACCATTAGCGAAACAACACTATTATTCCTGGCCTTTGTCAAGTGGTGGCTTGATTTATTTTTCTTTAGATTTTGGCATCATTTTTCAGTTTTCGATAATGAGTACAAATATTTCGATAAAACTAACGTTACTATGATGAAATGACCAAATTAATTTTTTAAAAAAAAACAAATGACCAAAAAAATCAAAAAAGTTAAGGACTAAATTAATTAAATCTTGAAAATAACATAAAAGGACAAAAAAAATGTAATCAATCCTATTTTATATTTGGGTAAAAATGAGATTATGATTATTTTTCTCTGATTATAATCTGTTAAAATTATAATCTATTTATGTTTGAGTATCTAGCTGTAAAATGAAATTAAGTTAATATGTTTTGTTTGGATAGTGTAAAAAAGATTATTTTTTACTTAGTAAATTACAAAAAAAGGTAAGATGTGACAAATGGGTAATTAATGTGATTAAGTGATAACAGTAGAATAGGAAAATTACGCGTGTCTAAAAATTAATCTTTCAAAAAATAATGTCCACCTACTATGAGAGTTTATAAATTTTGATTATTTTTCAAGAATATAAGTTAAAATTATAATCTGTATTGAAAACAAACATATCAGCTTATGATTATTTTTGAAAAATAAGCTAAAAAAAATAATTTCAGCTCAATCAAACATGCTTAAATTTTTTGTTTATTTCTTTTGTTTTTGTTTTTGTTTTGGTTTTTTTTTAATGAAAGAAAAATTAAGAAGTTCGTATCATAAGTTGCTAGGCTTGACCCGAATGACTCTGGCTGATTCCGTTAGCTTTTCCTAAATAAGGGCCGGAACAAGGGCGCAATTGGTAATTAGGGGCAGAATTAAGAAATCTCAGTAATATAAATTCAAAAAATTCCAGTATCATATTCATCATTCTTAAATAATAATTAACGTTAGAAAATATTGATAAGCAGTGGTGGTCGATCACCTCCTTGGAGCTTAGCGTGGGTCTGCCAATGTTTGGTTATAACTTAATAACTTAATTATAGAATAAGGTCTAATAGAATAAGATATCATCATAGTACGTATGAAGTACTTATGATGGTAGAATTTTTTTTATTGGCAGTATGATTGTAGAATAATTAATACTTTACGTTACATAAACTTGTAGACACGTTGGGTGTGCTATACAATTTGTCTTTGAGTCTGAGTTCCCCCACACATGCACTTGTCTGTATTAATATCATTATATCAACCGCGATGTTACATGTATCTTCAAATGCAACGTCAATATCTAATATATCTCTCTTTTAAAAAATTAAAAAATATATATATTTTCTTTTTTTATATGTATTGTTTATATAATTTTTTTAATTAATATTTCATATGTATTTTTTTTTTTACAAAATTAAATAGTATATAATTAATGATGTTTTTCCCAACTATACCCTTATTTATCCTATTCTCTTTTTCATTTCCAATATTTTTCTTTATCTTCAATAATGACTATATAAATGCATTATAGTCAAAATATCTCAAATTTTTAGATCATATAACTATTTCTTAAAATTTAAATGTAATCTTAAAATATATATATACATATATGGAATTTGCTAACCAATAGTCAGACCCGATCCTGACATGTTATAGGTTCGCGGCGAAATTTTTTTTGGGCCCTTAAACTATAAAAAACTTGTAAATAAATATAATTTTAACAATAAAATCTCTCTTAATATAGGGACTTTTCCAAAATATTGTTAATGTTTATAACTCTATAAATTTGCAAAAATACAATTAACCATAAATAAATCACATAGGCTTTAATCGCTTCAACAATTCTATTATTAGAGAAGTTTAAAAATAAAGAGGTGTTTCAAAACCATAATTAGTAAAAAAAAACTTGGGCAAAAAGTTAAAGGGAGGTGAAATAAAATATTATGCAATAATATAATTATATATCTTAATAATATCATTACTTAATGTTCAAAATCTACTTTATAACTCTAGGTTCTAACTTTGGCAAACATTGTTCCACAATGCAATCTTATATTGTCATTTAAACTGATTCCAAAATTATCTATTTTAATGTTGATTAATTAGCAAAAAAATAAACAACATTTCTCTAATAGTTGTATACTTTCATTCTATTATGGATCGGATAAAAATATCAATCAATTCAATAAAGCTTGAAATTTATAAATAAATACTTCCTTCGGTTTTTTTTTTATAAATTGTTTTTAGATGAATTTTTTGTTCCATTTATAAGTTACTATGTATTTTTTACGAGACACTTATTGGTTTTGTTTAATCATATTTGTTTTTTATTCATTAATGTGAAATAATATATTTGTGAAATTTTTAATATAAATTAAGATATAAAATTATAATGTTAAAGTATTTTTTAAAATTTAAGAAATATAACTATTTTCATTGATCTTTATAATATAGTTAAGTATGACTCATAATAAAAATGAAAAAAAAATTAAAAAGCGCATTTAATTTGAACAAAATAAAAAGGAGAACATATATAAATAAGTAAAAAAAGAAAAGATGTCAATGGTGGGACTCGAGCTCTAGTTACTATGGAAATCAAAAGGCTCAATGACTGATTATGCTGGCTAGTATTGATATCAATATTTTTAACGTTTTATGTGTATATATATATATATATATATATATATATATAAATTTTTTTAGGGCCCCTTAAAATCATGTGCCCAGGGCGGACGCCCTCGTTGTCCTCCCCCTGGGCCCTGGGCCGGGCCTGCCAATAGTGATTATATTTTTTTGAGTGTTAGTTCTCAAACCCCATTCATTAGCCCCCAAATATCATTTTTTAATTTATTCCAATAATACCCTTAACACTTCAAACTCCTCTCTTCAGTTTCATTTGCCAAACCCCATGACTCTCTTCATCTCCATCACCCTTCGATTGTCTCTCTCTCTCTCTCTCTCCTTCATTCCTCCTGCCACCGCCGCTGCTCACCCCACAACGCCGCTGCTGCTCTCTTTGTCAGGTATGTGTTTAGGGTTTGCGTAGTTGTTTTGTGTTTTTTTTCTGGTTCGTCGGAATTGTGTTCAACATAGCTGGCAAATACACGAAGGATACTTCGTGATTTTCGGATAGAAACGAAGTATTAGAGTCCTATAAAAGGGGAATTAGTAGCAACGATAAAGACAGGAAGAAAAGAGGCAAATACACGAAGGGAAAAAATAGAACGAACCAGAATGAAGAGAGAAACGTAGGCAACCAAATCGAACAGAGAAAGAGAGAGCAGTGAAGTGGCGATAGAGAAGAACACAAAGTAGCAGTCTTTTACTTTCATCAACAATCATCCCAATAGGTTTTCTATTATTATGCATGTTTTTTTATTTAACTTAATCTGTTATTTTACTTTTGGTGACAAAGCATTTGATTTCCATTCAAGAGTGGATCTCTGTTTTAGTAAGAGTTGAAATAGAAGAAAATAGATTCAGAGGGGTTTGAGGTTTGAGATTTGGGAGAATGATGAAGGTAAAAGATGAAAGGTTTGAGTTTGGGGGTGGGAAGGTGGAAGATGAGGGGTTTGAGGTTTCATGGTGTTTGGGGTTTGTGGTTTGAGGTGGGAAGGTGGAAGATGAAAGAGGGACAATTTTGATTTTTCACCATTAAAATGGGGTTTGGGCCTAAAGTTGGGGGTTTGGGGACTAACTCTCATATTTTTTTAAGATCATATTGATTCTTCACTTTTTTTTATTTGCACTTTTCGTTTATCATATTGGTTCACTTATTATAAGATGAACTGTGAAAATAAAAATAAACATGATTAATAAATTTAGTAGTGCAAAATAAGATAATAAAAGACTAGCCGATGAACAATTTAGCCTAATAGAAAAGTTTAGAAGCATATTCATCAAGCAATTTCATCTATCTTTTACTTAGTTTTTTTTACGGTTATCCTAGCTAAAAATACTAGTTAAAAAAATGCTTAACTGCATTTTTTGTCTTTTATCTTATTTTCAAGATTCACTTGGTCTTTTATTATTTTTTTGAATAATTTTGGTCCTTTATTTTTTTAAAAAGATTCAGTTTGGTCCTTCTGTCACAGAAAAGTTAGATTTCACCTTAATATACTGGTCCACAGAATATTCTGAAATATTATGGTGAAATCTAATATTTTTTCAAGGGAATGACCAAACTGAATCTTTTTTAAAAGATAAAAGACCTAGTTACTCAAAAAAATAATAAAGGACCAAAGTGAATCTTGAAAATATGATAAAGGATAAAAATACAATTAAGCCTTAAAAAAATAAAACAAGTAAATATATATTGGAAAAATAAATTTTACACTTATCGACTTGTTAAATATCTTATTTTTAAGACCAAATCACTTATTTTGCTCTATTAATAAAATATTTGTAAAACACTAACATTTTTCTTCTCTTAAAATTACATTGGACAATTGCAGGATATGGGCTTATTGATTACTCCATCCATCTAAAAAAATAAAAGAGTGTAAAGAATTGTCATAAAATTAAGTCTCAATAATAAGTAAAAGATAAATGCTAACAAACGTTTTAGGTGTACTTATTAAGTAGTTAATATTACGATTTGTGATTGACTAACCAATACATAATGCATAAAATTATTTTATTAATTAATATTCCCTCCGTTCTATAAGTTATTTTTTTTAGATATTTTACTTTGTCTTATATGTCATGTACTTTTAAAAACTCAATAATCATTTATACTTCTTTTTCTAAACATGTTATTATTTATCATGTTATCTTTTTTACCACTCACTCCTCAATCATTTTTTCAGTATAATCTTTATATATTTATTATTATCTTCTTTCCAATTATTAAATGAGGATAATTTAATTAAAATATATTAAATTCTTATATTATTTACTCAATTTTTAATCTATATGCAATGGTTAAAAAAATTATTTATGAGATGGAGAAAATAGTTAGTTTATTAAACAAAATATCAAAAATATATTCTCATATTTATTTTATTTTTCAAAATATTATTATCTTTTTGAGTTGGATAGAATACTGAATAGAAAGGCGGGAAGATTATGTTAAAAAAAAATGGTCAAAATAAAAAGATCGTAAACAAGTTGCGGAAGCCAGTGAGAATCAAGGACATAAAAATACAAGAACGACAAAAAAGAAAGTTCACGGAGGTGGAATCATTGGAAAAGATGATATGACTGAAGTTGATAGGTAAAAATATGAGTAACTCACCAACCAAGAGTTTAAGATTATAGATTGAAAAAAAAAAAAAAAACACACACACACTAATCACAATGTAACGTATTTGTTTCTCGATATAGATTATAATTTTAAATTATATTTTTAAAAAAATATTAAAATTTAAAAACTTCCTTATAAAAACTTAAAATTATTTTTTTAGATCCATATATATAATCTTTATATTTTACCCTTATCACTCGAATACATAAAAACTATCCCATTATTATTTCATATTCTTTTTTATAATTTAATTAATAGTAAAAAATAATTTTTTACACTATTCGAATAAAACAAATTAGTTTAAATTTAATCAGGGTTAATCATTAAAAGTTAACGTAGCAGTAATGACATGATCTTATTAAATGTATTGTCACTCAAGTACTCCCTCCGTTCCTAATTATAAGGTTCTCTTAACACTTTTATTTTGTCCCTATTTATAAGGCACTTTACCAATTTTCAATGAGCATTAATTATTTTTTTCCACAAACACCCCTATTTATTTAACACTTTTTAGATTCCCAATATTATTAATAGGGGTAATTTTGAAAATACATATCAAAAGTTCACATTTCCAATACAATTAACTAAATTATTCCACTTTCTTAATGGACGTGAAATATCTCAAGAGGACCTTATAATTAGAAACAGAGGTAGTATTAAATTATTAGTTGGCTATTGTACTTCCATTCAAATTTTGTTCACATGGAAATAATCCAAAAAAAAAAATGGTGGTAATCAAAGACTAAACTTTTTTTAAATTGAAAATATTCAAATCCTTAACTAGTGAGCAATATTGTGGGGTTAGCAAGCTAAGAAAATAGATGGTTCACATTTTTTATGGGATATATTTTGTGTTACTCTTTCAAATATTGCATATCGATACACCATCTTCATCAAATTCTTCTTCAGCCAACATTTTCCTCTTCCCTTCATTTGATTAGGGGTGTAAGTGGTCCGGTCCGAGACCGCAAGACCGCTCGGACTGGATCAGACCGAACCGAAAAATGCAGTCTGGTTCGATCTCACGGTCCGATCTGGTCCAAAAAAATTGAGACCATTCTTGAACGGTCCGGTCCACGGTCCCAGATATTCTTAGACCGCAGGGACCGAACCGGACCGATAGGGTTAATAATTAAAAAATAAATAAAAACCTACAGAGTACATATATTACCCTAAATCCCTAATCTAAGAGTAAGTCCCTCACGGCTCACACAATCACACTCTCACAGTCTCACACCACGCCGCCCCTTACTCCTCTCAAAGTACCCTATTGCACTGGCCACTACCCACATCTCATGAAGCCACTCCGAAGCTGCCTCCCTTCGGTTCGTCATTCGCCGCCATCGAAGCCTTCTCCATCCGGTTCGTCGTTCGCCGCCATCGAAGTCGTTGTCGAAGCCGCCATCGAAGCCGCCTTCTCTCTCTCCCTCCGGTTCGTCGTTCTCCGCCATCGAAGTCGTTGTCGAAGTCGCCATCGAAGCCGCCTTCTCTCTCTCCCTCCTCCGATTCGATTCCTTCTCTCTCCCTCCCCTGATTCATTCTCCGTTCCTCGCCACCGCCGCTCGTTCCTCTAGCCCTCTCTGCTGTAAGTTGAATTTGATTTTGCTTAATTGATTTTGCCCTATATTGATTTTGATTAATCCCTCTCTGCTGTCAGTTGAATTTGATTTTGCCTAATTGATTTTGATTAATTGATTTTGCCCTTTGATTTATTTTCAGCATTTTAAATTTAATTTAATGGTCTAAATGGACTGGACTAGACCGGATCGAAATGGTCCGGACTGAGTCGGTTCGATCCGGTCTTCATACATAAAACACACCGAGACCAGACCGGACCGGACCATGTTAATTTGTTCGATCCGGTCTCCAATGTCTGTCAAAGACCGGACCGTTACACCCCTACATTTGATACAACAACAATCATCATCAGTTCGTTAACATTTGCATGTGCATCGTCAATGCGACACACACACAAACCAAAAATTAACAATCACAGCGATCATCGCGAGATTGTCCTTAAACACCATCATCTTGTTGGTGGTTATTCGAATAAAGTTTCAAATCTCCGAGTTAGGTCTCAACCTCAACAACTTGTTCATGCATGTTTGTTTGCGATTGATGGAAAGAGTGATGATGATGCAATGGTGATACTGGCAACTACGGGTGGTGGTGGTGCATGACGAAAAGGTTGGTTTTGCCTTTGCGAAGGGGATGTTCACACCAATTCTTCACGTCTATGCTCCATAATAATGGTTTGATTATTGAAAGGTGGCGCGACCTGAGCCACCTCCACAACACAAATCGATGTTTACAGTGACCATCGTAACAATGGGTGACAGAGAGAGAATAGACCACATGAGGTCCCCAATTTGGTGGCGCTAGCCAAGGACGCGGTGATGAAGGTGGCGGTGATGAACCGATCCTACGTGAGAGACATCGTGGTAATGATGAAGGCTTTGAGACGATGGATCAAGGAGCTAAGTGTGAACACGACGAGGGAGGGACGTAGAGGCGGTGCATATAAAATGCTAAAGAAACTGCTCCCTTCAAATTGAAATATAAGAAGAAAAAACACACCTTCAACCATTTAAAATATAAGAAAAACTTATCTACTTTCATACTATTAATAAATGAGTAATTGGTCAGATTGGTCCCTGACTTTGTAGATATCGGTCAAATTAGTCCTTGACTTTATCGAAATAACATTTTAGTCCCCGAGATAACATTTTAATTCACATACGTCTCTGTCTTTATCCCATTTTAAAGCAAATACATCCCTACGATAGGGACGGCAAAGACTAACTCGATCAACATTCTCCTATCTTAGGGACTAAATTGTTATTTTAATAAAGTCAGAACTAACTTAACCGACGCTTACAAACTCTGGGACCAATTTGACTAATTACTCATTAAAAAATATTGTTTTCCTAAAATATCTTTTAATAAAGTTATATAACTTTTCAATACTATCAAACTTCGTCATTCATTTATTTAAAATTCACATTCCTAATAAGGATAATTTAGATAATGCTTTTTTTTTATATACGAAATCAAGAAAAATAAAAGCACATAACTATCTTACTTAATAAACGAGTTTTTAGTGTTTTTTTTTTAATTTTTATTTTAAATCGGAGGGAGTAGGTTTTAGAGATGATGATGTACCAATGCTTAATGATTAAATTAGAGTATAATAAATAATACACATAAAAAATCTGAACCATTTATTTTCTTACCAACTCCTCGACCATATATGTGGGGGTTATAACGTTGCTAACTAAAATTGGGTTCGCAACATAAAAACAACTTTTTTAAAAACTCTAACTGCCGATTGTGGTAAATTTTATTGGTAAAAATTGATAAGTATGCTTATTCGCGTATGAAAACCTATTTTGTATCAATTTTAGCACTATTTCTTACATACTTATTTCAAGCCTTACGAATTTTTTAAAAAAATAATTTTGGGACCCTTAATTTATAAAAAAAACATTAAAAAAATCAATTAAAACATGTAATTTAGATTCATCTAATCAATTAAAAGAATGACAACAATTAATAATAAATAAACTAACTATTACAAAAATATAGTTGAAATAAAATAAAATGTTATTAGGTAAATAGCTAATAAAAATGGGACTTTTTTTATTTTTTTATGATGAATCGCAGAAGTAAAGTTTATTTTTTCACTTTTTTATAGGTTAAGTAGTAGGCAAATAAAAAAAATTGGAATATTATGATAAGATCCAATAAAAATTTAGAAAGAGAAAAAAGTTGTAACTATTAATTTTTTATTTTTATATAATAAAGACACTATTAAATTTGT
Source organism: Crotalaria pallida (assembly GCA_037953625.1). NCBI lineage: Eukaryota > Viridiplantae > Streptophyta > Magnoliopsida > Fabales > Fabaceae > Crotalaria > Crotalaria pallida. The sequence continues at coordinate 154,937,374 of CM075651.1, read as the reverse complement.
TTGGACCCCTAAATTTTTGGGTCTTTGAGTGATTACCAGCAGGCTTAAGACCAGTCTGATTTCGTATCATTTTAGGGTCTGTTCGGCAAAACTGACTTGTAGTTGTGACTTTGTAACCTGTAACTATGAGCTTCTAGCTTGTAGCTATTAAGATAGCTAGGAGCTTTGAGCTAGGAGCTTTGAGCTTGTAGCTGTGAACTTATAACTGTTTAGCTGACTATTTGAAATAGTGTTGTTAGGTAAACCTAGCTTTTGAATTAGCTAAAAGTTATTAAATGATAAAAATGACATGCAACATTTTATTATTTTAAATTTTTCAATTTTTTTTCTTTATTTATTAAATAGGTAGTTAATTAATTAGTTGATCAATAAAATATAAAAATTATTAAATTATAATTAATTAAATTCTTTTTTTATTAATTTATTAATTATGTAGTTAAATAATTAATTTATTAAATTATTAAATTATAATTAATAATTAATTAAAGGGTAGCAAAATAATTTTAAATTTTGTTTGAGGGTGTAATTGGTATATGAATTATTGAAAGCTAGTTTAGTTTTTTGAAAGCTACTTGAAGTAGCTTTCTAAAAACTAGCTTTCAAAAGTTAAAAGCTCATTCTAATTTGTGTTCACCAAAAGAGCCTAATAGCTTATTGACTAAATCTAAAAGGTTCAAACTAGTTAAAAAACTTATAACTACCCTTGCCGAACAGAGCCTTAAATATTTTTTGAAAAATATCAAAAAATGTCAAGTCACCTTAATAATTTTTGAAAAATTATCTTGCAAATATTTTTTTTTCAACTTTATAATCTAATAATCATTTTAAATAAATAAAAAATGAATTACCATAATAAATTAGTTAAAAAATCCGGTAACCATAAAAATGACATGTGTAACTTTAAATGGCTCATGTCAATTTCATTCAGATAAAAAGTGACATATACTCCCTTCGTACCACAAAATGATTAAAAAAACTCAAAAGTCAAAAAATTAAAAAACATGCATTTAATGGTTTGTCTAACACATCAAGCAATAATCAAACAACTAATTTAATGCATTTTGCATGGATCAACCAATCATGATTCAAAATTTACAATTTCTAATAAACTTTTCATTAATTATTTTAACTATAATTCGGGAAAAAATATAATCATTTTTTATCATCCTTGTGGGACGGAGTGAGTATCACTTTTACCTTGTTAGAAAAATGCTGATTTGTTAAAATTTTACTTTTTTATTTCTATTTATAAATCATACTTAACTATAACACATAGATTAAGGTGGGTAATTAATTCATTATTTTAACAAAGAATATATATATATATATATATATATATATATATTTTATACCTTTAATTTACTCATTTTATTTTTTATAATTCCTTTATGTGAAAAAATTGAATTTAGTAATTAAAACACTTATTTAATAAGGTAATTTATATAAAAAAAATTAAATAACTCCTAAAAAAATACAACATAACCTCCCTCTCTCTCTCACATATATATATATATATATATATGAACAAATAGATATTGTCTAAAATATGATCTAACAACGAATGCCGAATGGAGTATATAAGTTCTCATTTAATTCGAACGTCTTCTTTTTTTTTTTTTTTACACCCAGGGGTACCTGGATTTGATTTATCCAGAATCCAACTAATCCGATCCGACCCAACTGAGCTTGCACTAAGCGGTATGGGTCTCCCAGTGGGGTTTACCAGTGGCGGACCTTCTCAGGAGCATGTGGGAGCACCTGCTCCCCCTGAACTTTTATAAAAGTTATATATATACTACTGGCAGTTTATATCATGCTAAATTAGGTGGCGCAGTGGTAGTGCATTTTGTCAACGAGTTTGGGATTCTTTGTTCGAATCCTGCTTCTTGCGTTTAATATTTTCCTTTTTTATTGATTAAACTAGGAAAAACAATGGTGATTGTTCCCACGCAGAGTCGACCCCTCGACTTGAGATACGAAGTGATAAGAAAATACCACCAGGCCAAAACATTTTACATGTTCGTAAAGCAAATTATTCTATACATATATTAAAGTATTTGTCTCAACCAGTTTCTGCTCCCCCTAAATATTTGGTCAAGATCCGCCACCGGGGGTTACTCCATGTCCGTGGCTCGAACTTGAGACCAGTTAGTCAAAGGACCAAGTGAGATCACTTGACTTACGTTGGTTAATTTGAATGTCTTTAAAGATAATAGTTTATTATTTTTAAAATAAAATCAATTAATTTATTTAGTATACAACGTAGTACAAAGTAAAAACCTAAGAATCTTATACTTATTTCGGCTCGAATGATAAGCAAATCTAACTACTTTTACGCTTATTAAAGAGATTAGTTGATTGTATTTAATTTTATCAAATTTATAAAAAAATAGAGGTATTTTAGGAAAGTAGTATTGAGAATGAAACAAAAACTAAATAAGATACTCTCTGTCCCTAATTATAAGACCCCTTTGGGAGATTTCACGTCCATTAAGAAAGTTGATTAATTTAGTTAATTGTATTGGAAATGTGAATTTTTTATGTGTATTTTCAAGATTACCCCTATTAATATTATTGGGAATCTAAAAAAGTGTTAAATAAATAAGAGTGTTTGTGGAAAAAAGTAATTAATACTGCATCCGGCTCGAATTATAAGCAACAAAAAACATAATTATCTTGGTTTAAAATATAAGCAAAATTAACTAACTTTATTAAATTTTGTTTCATTTCCAATGCTACTTTCCTAAAACATCTCTAGAAAATTGTAATCTTAATTAATTTTTGTTTCATTCCCAATACTACTTTCCTAAAATACCTCTATTTTTTATAAATTTGAGAAAATTAAATACAATCAACTTAACCTCCTTAATAAGCATAAAAGTGATTGAATTTGCTTATAATTCGAGTCAGATAGAGTATTATTGTGGAAAATTGGTATATGATCTTATAAATAGGGACAAAACAAAAGTGTCAAAAGAATTTTCTAGAGATGTTTTAGGAAAATTACATCGAGAATGAAACAAAATTTAATAAAGTTGATTAATTTTGCTTATATTTTAAACCAAGATAAATATATTTTTTGTTACTTATAATTTGAGCAGGAGGGAGTATGAATTATAGACCACTTAATTTTATGTGGAATTCTAAACCACCTTGAACCTTGATGTCTTCATTCTCCAATTTATTTCGCGCATTTCGTCATTACATACAATTGCTCCCTCTGTTTTTATTTATCTGTCATATTTCAAACAAAATATATCTTTTAGGAAATCTAAATCATTATTCAGATTTACAATACATTAGTTAGGTTTTTCCCACTATATACTCCCTCTGGTCCTATATATAGGTCACATTCTAGAAAGTTTTCTTGGTCCTAATTATATGTCACTTTATATTTTCTATGCATCATTTATTGATTTTTCTCTTTTTTGCCTTTATTAAATGCTTTGACTATCTATGTGTTTTTTGTTGTTCATTAATGAGTGCGAATTTTCCAAGAAAAGTTAAGGGGGTAAAATTGTAATGTTACAGTATATTCTCATAGAATTCATAAAACCAACCACTTTCCTTGGTATGTGTAATTCGGTTAAGTATGCTCTATAATAAGAACCAGATGGAGTATTTCTTTCTCTATAATGATTAATTTTTCTCCACTATTTACATAAACCAAAACATATTAAATAAGGCAAACATGAAAAATAACATTATTACATTTTTGAAATCTTTGATACGACAAATAAAAAAAAAATCTCTCTAGATAAATAATAAGGAATGGAGGGAGTATTATACATTCAACTTGAACAATATTATGAACAACTTGCGTGCTGTTATGCAGGAATACGTTTCTGGATTATTCTCTCTCTTTGAAATTCAGTCCTTATAAAGTTTTAGAGAAAAAAATACGTAGAAAATTGTCAAATATTATCGACACGGATATAAAATACACATAGTACGTGACAATAAATAAAAATAGCAGTTTGAGATAAAGAAAAGAAAAGAGATAATCGAGAAAACCAAAGGGAGTGCAAGTTGACAACCAAGTTGCAGGAAGCACCGCGTGATGAGGTCCCTGCCATAATTCAATATCCAATATCTCACCTTTCTCTTTCTCCTCCTCCCCTTTCAACCTCACATCCTTTCAAACAAAGAGAAAAAAAAAAAAATTAAATAAAGAATAATATTATATGAAAAACAATTTCTTTATTAGATCTAAATATCAATACTTAACCCTTCACTGGCTTCACATAACATTATTGAAAATTAAAAAAACCTCCTTAATTAAGAAAACACCACTAATCCAAGTTGAAATACTAAAATATTAACCAAAACTACACACTACTATTGTCCTTGCCGCCTCACTCACTCTTCCACACCCTCCTCCTCCTCCTCATATATATCTTTTCTTATTCAACCATCAAACATTACTCTACATCCATATATTCACACTCTCTTATATTTCCTCCATAAGCAAAACTAATATCTTAGGTTTTGTTTCGTGGAGAGGAGAAGAAAAGAAGAGAAGAAAACATTTTTATATTATTCTTTATATTCTAAATATAAAAATATAAAAATATAAAAATGCCTTCTCCTCTTCAAGTTCACCGATTCAACCCCGCCACCGACGCAGCCACCATCGCCATATCTAACGGCGTTAGCTGCCCCAAGCAACCACAAACTCCGCCACATGTTCGCTTCCTACCCCTCTCCTCCGCCAAACTAACCGTCCCCGACACGGTTTCACGCCACCACGCTCACGTGGTGGGGCCAGACCAGTGCTGCTCCGTCGTGATCCAGCACATCGACGCTCCAATCTCAGCCGTGTGGTCCGTCGTGCGCCGCTTCGACAACCCCCAGGGTTACAAGCACTTCGTGAAGAGCTGCCACGTGGTCACCGACGACGGCGGCATCAGAGTCGGTGCCATCCGTGAGGTGCGTGTTATCTCCGGTCTCCCAGCCGTTTCGAGCACGGAGAGGTTGGAGATCTTGGATGATGAGCGCCACGTCATCAGCTTCAGTGTGGTTGGCGGTGACCACCGTTTGAAGAATTATCGGTCGGTGACGACACTTCACGGTGACGGTGACGGAGGGACTATTGTGATTGAATCATACGTCGTTGACGTACCGATGGGTAACACTAAAGAAGAGACTTGCGTGTTCGTTGATACCATTGTACGGTGCAATTTGCAGTCACTCGCCAAAAAATCGCAACATTCAAAGCACTGAAGAAGTGATGATGACTAATCAAAAAGTGAAACCGTGAAACTCGTTTCTTTTACCTTTTACCATTTACCTTCATTCTCTTGTTTCTTTTTTACTTATTGGGTTTTTTGTTTTTTCGAATATGGGTCCGGATCTTTGAGTGTATCCTGTAGTTGTTGTATCATGGATATTAGGGTCATAGATTCATGAGCCTGTATTGGGAATTAGACCAGTAAGTTCTTTTTTCCGTTTCTCAGATTGCCATGTTGAATGTGAATATATATATGAGTACATGTTCATATATAATTAGATGCAGTTCTAGTTGTATCGGATCTTGTTGTTCTTGGCTGATCATTCTTCTGTTTTTGTTCATCCTTTTAGATAAGATTATAGTTTTTATTTTATTTTTTATTTTTTATAAAGAAATTATTGTTTATGACTTTATCGTAATATTGAATTTTTTCACAGCTTATTCTTAATTTGTGACCATGTAGTTATCAGCTTATTTTATCTAAGGGTTTGATTTTTAAATTTTGTGAATGTTAATTTTTATTTTAAAAGATATCTTCCAATAGCTCAACAATTATTCAAATAGCTCAACAATTACTCAAAAGGAATTTATGATTGTGCTGAAATCGATCGATATTGGGTTAAAGAAAAGAAAAATGACGTAAGTTAACAAAAGCATATTTGCTGTCTTAAAAAATGTGTTATTTTATGTGTTATTTGTTGTAATGGGTTGAAAATAATATTTAAATAGAAAATTATTTTAAATGTTATTTTTCAATAATCTCAACAAGAAGTATATGAAAGTTCAATTTTTTTTTTAAACAGCATATATATTTTTTTTAGAACATAAGAAGAGGTTAATTCGTAGTTCGTGGGAAAATGATGATAGAAAGATCTACAAAATGAACTTACAAATCAACTTACATAATGTGACATGTGTTACTTGTTAACCAATCAATAGCAAGCAAGTGACACATGTCACTTCTTTCATGATGTAGCTTGATTTGTAGTCTCATTTTGTAGGTCTCTAAATATCTTTTTTTCTATAAATTCCCCTACCGTGATGCATCTATCAATTAAATAACTTTTTGGCATTTTTGGTTGCTAATTATTTTATGGGTTAGTTTTCTTCTAAAGCCATAAACCTTTAAGCATATGTTCAATGTTTCACAAACTATTATGAAGTTAAATTCTTCAAGTAAAATTGTTACTTCATATCAGACGAGTTCATAAAGGGGTATGGATGGTTCAAATGCACTTAAATAATAAGCATGCATTAATACATGTGAGGGTTTTATTCATTGATTTCAAAGTGAAATCCCTTTGAAATCTTTTTAAAAAGAAATCAATGGTTAAAACTCTCACATACATCTATACATACATTTTATTTTTATGCACTTGATCCGATCCATCTATTTCATAAAGTTTATCACATTACAATCAGCTTTCTGCCAGATTCTGTAATATGTGTTTAGTAACATCACCATAGTTATCAACGGACTACAGTAATTTTAACAAGTTACCATTTTCAAGCTTGTAAGCTTGTATTTTTAAGATAGCTTATGAGCATATAATAAGCAAAGAGTATATGACATTATTTTAGATGTATTATTGGATAATTAAGCAATTTAATTAATTCATCAACTAGCTTATCATCAGGTTATAAACTTAGCCTTAAATGGAGTATTATTTAGTGCAGTCTGCAATCTAATCAGCATTTACGGGGTTTTTAGAAGGTGATTGAGATGGTGTTTCCAAAATTTAGATCGAGGGTCAAGTCTTTTAAAGATTCAATTCATGTGTTACGCAGAAAGCGCATTGATTCGATATAATATGCTTTTGTTAAAATGTACTGTATTATTACGTAACTATACCAAGTTAAAACAAAAAATCCACCGATCAAGCATTGTTCCTACGTTTGTCTTCCTTTAATGCAAAGAGCACCGTGATATTTTTTTTCCTTATCTATTATCCATTCTCAGCATGGCAGTCGGTGCATGGCGGTGGCCATTGATTTTTCAAGTTTCTTTGAATCTTTAAAAAATAATATTGCCCGGCCCCTAAATATATTACTTTAATCTGTATTAGTCAAGAACTGAAGAAAGGATATCTGATAGAATAGCCATGATAAGGGACAGGAATTTGTACTTTTTCTATATGCCCAATTTGGTATATATAATATTTTTTTAAGGTTAATAAGGTATATAAAATTAGAGGAACGTGATTTGGTATTCACTGTATCAGTGTATCCTAGGAATGGTTGGGTTTTTATTTATAAGAGTGATCCGTATATATCTAATTAAATCAGATTAATTTTTAGAATAATTCTACCATGCAACCAAATTTTGGATGGTTGCACGACAATCCCTTAAATGAACCAATAATTGTTTGACACGTCAGCTAACGAAGTTCTAAGTTACTGCCATATCAACTCAGATTAGCTTATTTATCAAACAAACATTGGTCCACTAAGGGATTGTTTTGCAACCATTCAAAATTTGGTTGCATGGAAGTAGTGCCCTAATTTTTATATTATTCATAACATTTACAACAAGTCAAATTTAATTGAATAAACAGTTGAATTGAAAGTTTCTATCATGTAGATTGTTTATATAAAATTTTATAAAAATCTAAAATCATTTATTAGTTCATTTATATACTTCAAAATTAATGAAATATATATTAAAATTATATGAAAATGGAGCTATCATATATATTCATTGATATTTATATTTTTTTCAAATGTGACACAAATGATCCAAATGACATATAATTATTAATAAACGGACGAATTAATGAAATTTACATTCTATAAAAAGATATAAGCGGTGTAAAAATTGGTGTAATTTACTTGATATAAAAGGATCCTCCTCTTTTATTTATAGTATATTTATATAGAGAAAAAATGTAATGCATTCACCGTAAAAAATATTTTTCACATTGTTTTTTTTTGTTTGGTGTACACCAACCGGTATCCGGACCTGATTTACTCAGAATCCGATCATCCGGTCCGACCCAATTGAGCTCGCACTGAGCGGTAGGAGTCTCCCTGCAGGGGTTACTCCATACCCAAGGCTCGAACTCGAAATCGGTTGGTTAAAGGACCAAGTAAGCTACCACTTGACCAATCTCTCATTGGTATATTTTTCACATTGTTAACTAATCATCAATTACTCATATGTTTATGATAATTAACTTTTAGGTTAAAATAATATATATAAATGTGTATGATAGATTTACGATATAAAAAACTTTTTACACCATCTATACATAATTATTAAACTTACTTATTATATATGAATTAGGAAGTCATTTTATTAGTACGGAGTGTTATAATAATTTTCTATATATGGTGGAGGAATCAACCTCCGAACTGCAACTTGCTTAGGCTGAACTCAACTTGATGAGTAAAAAAAGACAAGTTGGCATTCCTTGTCTCCTCCCTCACGAATAGTTTTTCTGTACTTTTTAGCTTTTTCATCATTTTAATCGTATAAAATGCGTGTTTTACGTGGAAGCGATGGTTGGGATAGCAAGTTGGCTTGCAAGTGGGCAAGAAGGGTTTTCATTAATGTTTTTTTTACCCGTACCTTCTAGAAGATAGAGAGGTATCCCATGAGTCGTTTTTTTTTGCTGTATTCTTTGCGGAACCACCGGTATCCCCAAGAGCACTCTTAATATCAAGGAGCCATTGAGACTAATCCGGAGCGAACTGCATGGCTGACTCACCCAACGAAATGTTTTTAGTGGGAATCGAACCCGGAGCTACTAGCACCCGTATCTCATTCCCAAGATTTCAGTTGGAACCTTACATCAAATGAACTGTACATTTTTACGCACACAAGAACATACAAGACTATTTCAAATCAAACCAAAGATTTGTAACCAACCTAATTAACCGTCTCTGGTCCCAAAGACTAATTAGGTCCAACTATTCCATTAGCTGCTAACAAAGATTCCCCTCTATGCATATACATTTGGTTGGAGTGGTGGACTTGGAGGTGAAGCTAAATAAAAAGTGGTGACATATCTCTAGCTACCTATAGAGATTAATATAAAACGTTTAATGGAAGCAATTCACTTAAAATAACTACATAAGTAATAGGAGTAATAAGTAATTACAGTATGTTTAGTATATTTCTGTACATTTTTTGAGGAATATTTTTTATACTTCTTTATCATTAGAGTGAAATTTTGTCTTTATTTAAAAAAAAACTAATAAATAATTGCAGTATTATGAATTTTCTTAACCTTGGTTATTAAAATTAAAAATAAGAAAAAAGTTGTTTTTATTGAAAAAAGGTAGGTTGTAAAAATCAAAAGATTTTTCATTTAAGTTTAAAAAAAATTTATTTTTATGTTTTTATCATTAGTCTTAAGATCTTATATAGAAAAAATCCATTAATTATAACTCAATGATGAAAGTTTTGGAATGTGATTGCTAAAATATAGAAACCAGACCAACATGGTTGGGACGAGTGGTAAGCGGCTCGGTCTCGCTTAAGCAAGGTCTCGAGTTCGAGTCCTTGTGAATGCAGAAAATTCATGTTGGAAGACTCACCTGTCATAGTCAGGCACGCGACCCGAGTCGGATCCGGATGTACTTAGATAGTACTTAGAGCAAGAACCGGGTGGACAACAAAAAAAAAATATAGAAACCAGCTCCTACACTCATTTGAGTGGGGCAAAAGCGCAAAAGGAAAAGGAGAAAAATTTCCTCAACCAAACAAAGTAAGGAGGAAGTTAAGGGAATCTTCCATATTCACCTCTTTAAGGATAAAGGTTTAATTGAATTTTTGGTCTCCCAATTTTGATAATTTAACGATTTTGATCTCCTAAATTTTTATTTGGCGATTTCAGTCCTCCAATTTACAATTTATGGCTATTTTGGTCCCTCCATCAGTATCGTTAACAGAAAAGTTGACGAGGGACAAAAATAACCACGAATTGTAAATTGGAGGATTGAAATCGCCAAATTAAAAGTTAGGGGACCAAAATCGTCAAATTATCAAAATTTTGGTATTTTTAATTTTGTGGTGTATACTTATTCAATATGAATTTTTTATATGTATCATACGATACATATGAGAAAAATCATTTTAATAACAATAATATTTATAAAATATTAAAAAGGTTATAAAAGGATTTTTCCAATGTGTATTATATGATACATGCTAAAAAAATTTATATTTGATAAGTGTGTATCAGAAATTATTGTAATTAATGTATACAATTTTTTAAATATATTAATTTTCAACGTAGACTCAATATACTCCCTTGATTTTTGTTTATAAAGTCCTTTTATCAAATCCACATAGATTAAGAAAGTAGTTAGAGATTATTACTCTCAAAGTTATAAAAATAAAATACTCCTACATCAAAGTTTCAAAATTACCCATACATAAAATTCAATACAATTTAAATTGATATTGTCATTATTATGAACAAGTAAAGAGGTTCCTTGAAATATGTAATATAAATTGGAATTATTAGGGGTATATTAGGTATAAGTTATTTAATGTTGCCGAGATATTGTAAAGTGACTTATATTTTGGAACAAATAAATCCTCAATAAAATGACTTATAAATGAGAACGGAGGGAGTATTTTGTTTAACATGTTTATTAACTGTGCAATTGACTTAATTTCACTTTTGGTCCCCCAATTTTGAAAATTTGGCGATTTTGGTCCCCTAGCTTTTAATTTGGCGATTTCAGTCCTCCAATTTACAATTCGTGGCTATTTTGATCCCTCCGTCAACTCTTCCGTTAACGATGCTGACGGAGGGACTAAGATAGCCACGAATTGTAAATTGGATGACTGAAATCGCCAAATTAAAAGTTAGGGACCAAAAGTGCAATTAAGCTAAGGATATATTAGTGATTGTAGTGCTATAACACTTATGGAGTACTTATCAAATACTCCCTCCGTTTTATATGCAATGTGTTTTAAGGTTATGCACGGGTTTTAAGAAATGGATACATGATGTAAGGATTTGTTGTATTTTGACTATAATGTCCCTATATAATCATCATTGAAGAGAGAGAAAAGTATTGGAAGTGAAAAAGAGAGTGTAATAAATAGAAATGTGTTGGAAAAATAGCATTAATTATGTATTGAATTTATAAAACAACAGGACTTATGAAACATAGCACAAATGCTAAAACAACGATTACATGAAACGGAAGGAGATATATGTATGAACCATACAACATGTTCGTATCTATCCTGTGTGCAATAGTTCATGCATGCAACATTATTAGGAATTAAACTAAATAATTTAATGAGGAATTGGTGGACTCTATTGCCAAGATAACATATTCTTTTGAGTTTAAAGCTGCATAAATAGATAAGGAAAGCCCATTTTAGTTTTAAATAACAAAATGAAATTTCTCAACCTTAATTATAATTTTGCATGTATATGTACTGTTTTTTTTTTTACTTTTGAGTCCTCAGTCCTGCTTATGCTCGTGAAAATCACGGGTTTTATCTTTGGTTCTTTTCTATTCATTATTTCCCCCACTTACACTATTTAATAAGTTGGATCTGGAAAAAATGGTTATGCGGTTTCCTTAGCTTTAAACGGAACTGTAATATACTAATAACTAAGAAATAAATTATCTAAATATTTGTTGACGATTTTAACATTTACAAAATTTCAAAAACAAAAGTGGTAAAACAGAAAAATATAATGGATCAAAGTGGATCTGAACCACTCTTTTACACCTTAAATTAAATTAAATTATCAATTATTAATATGGCATTTTTTTTAGGGGAATTGTTAATATGTCATTGTTATTAGTATAAAATAAAATTTTAGCAAAAACACTAATTGTTACAACTTTGTCGCGTATGGAGAGTCTTATTCTAAAAACTAGTTTATTAGATAAGAGTCTGACCTGACGACGAAAACAAACCTTAAGACATTCTTCTTTTTTTTTATAAGAAAATAAAATTAATAAAACCTGAAGACATTCATTAAAGAAATTACATTCAAATAATATCCGAGAGTCATTCCTCAAGCATGAATGCTGATCCAAAAAAAAAAAAAAAAAAAACCCTCAAGCATGAATCTCCTCTCATAAAATGTTAAAACAAATGGTTTGTTCACATGGCTGTACTATCCAAACCATAACGGGACTTGAAACCCATATTTTCAGCAGATAAGGCCCACTTATAAGAAGTAACTTGAAGGCTGAAAGTTAAAACTCAGGCCCAACATATCTAACCTTAAGAGTTTTAATTTTTGGCCACATAATTGAATTTTTGGTCTCAATTTTTTTTCCAAAAAAAGATCAAAATACCCTATGAGCATGGAAATGTTTTGATGCTACCATTTTAGTTTTTTGTTTTAATGCTCGTTTTTCATAATATTATTGTTTCAGTAGTTAAAAAATTTGATAATTAAGATTAACGGTTGCAATAATAATAAATGATAACATTAGTCTCAAAATAAATAAGAAATTATGAGGTTAAGGATGTCGATATGTTAGTGAAACGGTCGTCATATGTGAACCTGGATACGATAACAATGATGAGAGATAGAGCATGTGGTGTTGGTCTATTTGCGGTGAAATGAAAATGAAGGTGGATGGAGTTTGAGATTAAAAACAGAGTAATGTAGAATTTACGAGTAAAAATTAGAAATGATGCATGAATATCATTTAAAAAATGGAGCATTGGAGAATCTTCCTACAAAGCAATAACTGAATATAAGAAATTTATTTGATGCTCCTATTTTTAAATGATAATCATGCACCTTTTTTTTTTAAATGAAAATTCTTTTTTAGTTTTGTTTCTAATCTAAAATTTTTTCAACTTTTACCTTATTATAAATAGTTTAATATCACCCATCCTACTTTATTGTCGCTATCCTCACATCGAGATTCACCTGTGACAGTTGCTCTACCAATATGACAGTATTCTTGATCTCAACAATTTTTTTAAAAAAAATGAGAAGACAGTTTCCTAATTACCTTAAGGTTTGTTACAATTCATCATTATTTTAACTTTTGATTTTAATGATCAAAATTTTTAATTACTAAATCAATGATATTATAAAAAAAAATCATGGAAACAAAACTGAGAGGAAAATATCAAAGAATCACTCAATCGCAATCACCCCTGAAATATAAACGAACACCGTATTTTTTCACCGTTAGTGTATTCACTCCAAAATTCCATAATGTGCAGAATGTTTACAATTCATGAGTCTAAAACAACGTAAAAGGCAATTCAATGCAGCAAAAACTGTGCACATTGTGCTGATGAACAAAAATCCAGCAATACTTTCAACTACAGGGTAACAAAAAAAAATTAATTCAATTTCTCTGTTTTTCTTCTCCTTTTTAAAGGGCAGCTATTATTGTACACAAATCCTCTTTCTTTCCTTTGGTTCTTCCCTTTTGCCATCTCATTTATATGTCAGTTGTTAACAAAACAAAGATTAATGGCCCCATGCATGAACCTTCCCATTTATATTTGGAATGGTCCAAGAAAATGATATAGAGGATGTTTTCTATTTGAAACACTCTTAAGGGTAAAATAACTTTGCAAATAGAAGCTCATTCCAAGTGTCTTGGAGTCCAGGCAAACACCAGTGCACACAATCAGCGTAGCTAACAGGGTTAGCTAATTGTTCTGGAGTCAATGGACTCCATTGCTTCTTATAGATTGAAGTGTGTGCATCTTTGCGGTAACTTGAGAGCTGCGTTATGTTGAGAAATGTAATGGGGACTTTGGATTTGCTGAACACTTCTCCAATTACTTGCATTATACTCTTCCTTGAGTCGGAGCCCCAGTATGTGGGATCATCTATCATAGTTGTTTGATTGTAGCAGTTCCCTCCTTCTTCACCTCCCCAGTCTATGCTCCTGCCATATTTTTTGAACTATTAGGAATATAAGTGTACTAATGAAGCATGGGACGCACAAGATATATAAAAGTCTAAATACAATTTATGCCACTTAACTTTTGCTTATGTTTGAAGTTTATTCTTCGACTTTTTTTTTCTTCTATTTGGATCTCAAAACTTTTTCGGTTATGTAATGTTTTTGTGGCTAATGTCTAGCATAATCACATCATGATGGTATGTTAAATTTTGGGCGAAAACTTGTCAAGGAAAAAATGATACATAATTGAAAAAATTTGAGGATCAAAATTGCTCGAACAAATATTGAAAAATGAATTAATTCTTGACAAGGTATAAAAGCATTTTTGACTAAATTACCTAAATTTTGACTTCTGTCTCATTCTTCAAATAAAAGATGTTGAATTAAACGAGGAGAGATGTGTTAGAAATGTAAAATCATTTTGTGATGCTTTTGAGAGTTGGTTCTTTGTACTAATTTTTACTCACTTTGCATGAGTAGGTGACATGCTGGTGAAGAAGACCCTAGAATTTTTTGGGTCCATGTTCAACCTCACCCATCTAAGCATACTCTTCATACCCATTCGATAAGCATCCTCTGTTGAGAGCTCTACAATCTCTTTTGCTTCGTCATCAAATGATCCAAGCCTGCAAAATTTGAGAAGAGGCAAGATATTAATTTTCAAAAGCCATTGAAAAAAGTAATGAGAGACCTAATGATATGGTTGTTTCAATACAAAGTAAGAACATACAAGATCTTCATTTTCAATCCAGTCATCCACCAAAGGTAAGTGTTGAATACGATAATGTCAACACCTTTCCAATGCCGGCCATGCTTATTGATTGAGCCTTTTCTGACAACCCTATCAGATACCCTATGAATTACAGCATCGTCCGAGTTCGATTCAAGAAGAAAAGGTGCCCAATAGAACTCAATGGTAGCATTGTATTCCTAGATAAACACATCAAAATGGGAATTGAGAAAAGAGGAGGCATGACAATGTAGCTTAAACCAGAAAATACAACAATGTGCATGAACCAAAAGTTACTTTACCTTGGCTGTGAATACAGTGAGTGAACCAAAGGTTTCCATGGATTTGGCATCTTTAGGAATGAGCTGATGGAGAAGGCATACCAATGAGACATACTGACCTCGGTTGAGGGAGTCTCCAACAAACATCATTCGCTTCCCACGAAGTGTTTCAAGCATCAAGCTAGCATTGAATCTGCAGAATTGATCCCATAAAGTATGTAATATTTTTAATTTTGTATGTATTCAATGTTTGAACGCCCTTGGTCCTAATTTTTTTTCTCGGATAACCATCACACTACTTCCAAATAGAACCCAATTCCTATTATCATACATATAAAATTGGACTAATCACCTAGGTTACTCCCTCCAATTTAAAATATAAAAAAAAAAACTAATTTTATACATATTAAAAAAGTTAGTTGATTGTATTTAATTTCGTCAAATTTTTAAGAGAAATGAAACAAAAAGTAGATGAAATAATCATTTTCTAGAGATATTTAAGAAAAATAACATTGGGAATGAAACAAAATTTAAAAAAAATAAATTTTTTCTTATATTTTAAATCAAGAAATTTATTTTTTCCTTATATTTCAAACCATTAAGCATAAAACTAAAAGGATTTTCTTAACCATAAGGGCTGAAGATAAGAGACTAAAAGATGTGCATTTTTTATATATAAAAAAAACTAAACATTTAATGATTCAAGTGATAGTAGACTTAGTTTTCTAAATTTGTTTACTACTTTTAACTTCTTATCTTACTTACTCCATTCAGTCATTAATATAAGCTTCATTTTTTCCCTACTTAGAAGTTACTAATATTCTAATTTATAATGCATTAATTACTTCTTTAGACAAATATATTTTAATATTAACTAATTTTTTTAATTCTCTTGAATTAGCTCTAAGATTAACTTATTACTATAAGGACGGCAAGAGGGAGTACTATTTTAACTTAAATCACGAAATTATGTCATTTAGCTGGCTAAGTATTTGACTTCATAGTTCATTCTAACAACTCCATTATTTGCAGACCTGTCATACGGGTCACCATGTATGGACCCGACCCACCAAATATTCGACCCGTAAAAAATACAGAGTAAATAAAGTAACTTACTCGGGAAGATCACAACCGTGAGGCTGCCACCTCCAATACCTGTACTCCTTATCGGGCCTCCCATGTTCTTGGCAAGTCAATTGGGGTTGTATGTACGGACAATCCGATTCCTCGTACATGGGCCGAGTCAAGTTGTCCCAAACCCACCTCCCGCTGAATATGTCACACCCTTCCTCAGTTTTCCCCACCGCATACGGCAGTTTCTGCTGCCTCTTCACCCTCTCTTTTTCAATTCACAACAAATACCCAATAATTCAGTAAGCAACACCACATTATATTATTCATCACAACTCTAAATAAATGAATGAAAATAACATCAACTAAACACGTTATTTACACAAATTCTTAATGTTATTCCCTCTTGTCCTATATATAAATCACCTTCTAGAAAAGATAAAAATCTTTTCTCCTATATTCACATTATATTTTTTATGCATCATTAATTATTTTTTCTCCTTTTTGCCTTATTAAATGTTTTGACTAACTATGTTTTTTTTAATTCATTAATCAATGTAAAATTTTCAAGTAAAGTGGAAGGGTAAAATTTACAAAAACTAACCACTTTCCTTGATTTAGAGAATACGGTTAAATATGCCCTATATATAAAAGACCGGAGGGAGTATTGATTAATCTTTAAAATCATTGATTAATCTTTAATTTAATTGATGTACACCCATAATCAATCACTCGTGTCACTTGGAATTCCATTAAGACTCATGACATTATATCTCGATACCACAACCTTAAACCATCATATTTATGAATCTTATCATATTTATTCTTGTCCTATTTATAAGATTCTTTTGGAGTTTTTTTTTGTCCTATTTATAAGATCATATCCTAATTTTCAATAGCATTTAATTACTTCTTTATATAGACACCCTTATTAAGTTAATACTTTTCAGAATTTCAATAATATTTATAGGGATAGTTTTGAAAAAGTATATCAAATTTTCACATTTCTAATGCTACTAACAAATTTAATCATTTTCTTTTGTGAGAGTAAAAAATCCCAAAAGGACTAATAAATAGGACCGGAGGAAATAATATACTTCAACTTATTAGTCATTATTCAATGTGAAATTTCTTTTTACTTAGAAATTCATAATATCCCTTGCTCAAATTGATCCATCCCATATAAGATTTGATCAATCTATCCGGAAAAAAAAAAAAAAAAAAAAACCACTCAAAAGAAAGATTAAGGAAGCAGTGGAGATATCTCTAACTCTTATTATTATGCACATATAGGAAGAATTTACATGAAGGGACATCAAATAATCTCTTCGTATAACTATATAAAATATCACAATTAATGTATAAGTATACTTTGTCAAACATAAATTTAAAATTTTGATGTTGATGACTCAAACAATAAATTAAAAATGAATAACTAGAAAAGAAAAACGTTGGTGAACTACTTACGGGGTATGGAGGAGAAGATTGTGTCGTCGGGGTTTTGATAGAGTTGGAACTGTTGGCCAAATATGCACATGAAATCTTCGCCATAGAGAATAACAACAAAGAAGATGAAAGCTAACAGGGTGAAGATGTAGGGAGAGAGGCGAGGCTTATTGGTTCTGAAAAGAGAGGAAGAGGCTGAGAATGGTAGCTTCATTTTGCATGCATACACCAAACACATACAACAAGCTAAGCTGGTTCTGTTTGTTGGATTATTGTTTCACCTGTGCCACTATCTGTTATTTTCATTAATATAGCAAAACTATTCTGCTATAGAAAAGAAAATTGGATATGAAACGTTGGAGCAAAAAAGAAAGCGACTGAAGAGATCCATTTCTCTGTATGCATTTGTTAAAGGAAGAGGAAAATTGGGAACATTTAAGGTATGAAAAGGACAAATGATAATTGTTAAATGGAGAGAACAATCAAATATACTTGCAAGATGAAATGTTAAACAAATGGATTAAAAAAATAATAATAATAAAAGAAACTATAAATTAAAACAGATATATCAAGGGGAAGAGTTGATCATGAATGAATTAAAAAGTACAGTATTACACTATTACTTTATGATAACTAGCTATATTGGTTGGTGCGAAACTGTGGATCAGATCATTCAACTCAGCTTTTGTATAGCTTTTTTAACTTGATAGTTTAACAATTTGATTATTTTAAATTTTTTAAATTTGAATTATTAAAATATCAAATAATTAAAATTTGTAAGTTAAAGAGTTGTTGAGTTAAAAGAGTTGAAAGGATTCAAATTAAATCTTATCATGCAAACATTTGCATTTACCTTTATTAATAAATAAAATTAAAAATTAAAATAAAACTGTTAAAATATTAATAAATTTAATTCTTAAACATTATTTTAGCCTTTTATCCTATTTTTAAGTTTGATTTAGTTTTTCATTTTTAAGGAATGTCAATTTAATTTCTTATATTTTTAATGTTTGTTATTTTCGTCCTTTAATCATGGCGATTTTATATTTTCAAAAAAAAATATTGTTTTTGCCAAAATTTTCTTTTATGGTCATGATCGATGGTATTAGATTTTCACATGAGTATACTGATTTGGTGAAAACGTTAACGGTGTTTCACACTTTTTTAGTCAAATCTCATCCATATTTTTAACTTTCTTTTTTTGAAGATGTGAAATGCAAATTTTGGTGACGGGATTTAGTGACCAGAAAAGAAATATTAGTCTTTATGAAATCGTAATGTTCTTGTTAAAATCTAACATTTATCATGATGAAATGGTGAAATTGACGAATGTTAAAAACTCAATTGACTTTTTTTAAAAAAAAATAAACAACCAGATTAAAAAAAAATAAAGAATTAAATAAATCTTATACCCTTGACTATTTATATTAACATATGTTTATTTCTACTACTTTTTTTTATAAGCTTCTTTCATAATAAATTAAAGAATCATTTAATTTACTATTTGTTGAGTAAAAAATAAAATAAGCTCAATTATAAATTACAAGCATAATTGAATATAAAAAATTAATTTGAAGTAGTTCACCCTATTATTTTTCTCTTGTCCATTCTTCTAATTGATTATTTAGACGGACGCCAAATTTAGGTTTGCTGATGTAAATGGTTGTGTGCTAACTGCTAACTGATTGAGCAAGTGCTCCTCGTCATAATCAATCTTTACTCCTTGCTTTCCTTGCACCTTTATTTTCCAATGTAAGTTTTCTAGCTAGCTATAAAGGTAAGTTCACATTTCAGAAATTTCGGGTGCTGTTGAATAGAGCAGAAAATTGACAAACAATGCAGTGCACCACCGTGTACTTGGGTTTGGCTTAGCTGTCGAGGTATCTTACAGCCTCCTTTTAAGGTGATTCTAATGTCGTAACACATTTTGTGCAAGAACGTGATATAATTATATATATATATAGAGAGAGATATATATAGACACACTCAGTTCTGCCCATCATGATGTTTATAATTATATTAGCATGCAACTGCGTTGAATTAAAAAAAAAAAAAAAAGCAAAATAAAAGAAAGAACGACATTGATAGGAATTTTTAAGTGTGTTGTATTTATAAAGAAATTTTTTTAATGGATATAATAAATACTCACTCCGTTTCTATTTATCTGTCATATTTCAAATAAAACACACCCTTAAAAAAAATCAAATCATTGTTCATATTTTCAATATATTAATTATGTTTTTTCCACGATACCTTTTCTCTCTATAATCATTAACTTTTCTCCACCACTTTCATAAACCAAGACATATTAAATAGGGGCAAACATGGAAAATAACATTTATTACACTCTTGAAATCCTCGATACGACAAATAAAAAAAAACAAAAAATCTCTAAAAAAACGACATATAATAATAAGGAACGAAGAAATAAGAAATAACTTGTATAAATAAAAACACCTGTAAATTTATCGTGTTAAGATTTTGAATCAAGAATGAGCATCAATTCCATTTTTATATTACTAAAGCGAAGTTTCCTACGATAAAATCACAACAGAATTTTAAAGAATTGAAGTGTATTTATTAATCCACTAACACGTTACTTAACTTATTTCAAATCTCCTAAATTAATTACAATCGCTGCAAACTAAAAAGAGTGTGATGAAGAAGTATATGGTGGGTCGTGATCAAGATGTGGTGATACTGCGAGAGAAGCACTACCTCTGGAGGTTATAAATGTTACTTGGCTTCAAAGCTAAGGGTGCGTGAAAGGTTGTAAATCATAATCGCTCGACTGTACCTTTTTAATTTATATTCAATGATTGTATTGTATGTACCTACTAAACAAGAAGGTATATATAAACAAGTGCCTATAACCATTTTTTTTTTTAATGAATATGGTTATGGACTCTGGTGTAAGGAGATTAGGTATTAGGTCACATTTAGCTTTCATTTGGAACTTACAAGAGTTGTTACTTTAATTCTCACCAACCAAAGAATTTTCGGATGCCTCGCTAGTCGCTATATATATATATATATATATATATATATATATATATATATATATATATATATATATATATATATAGTTGTTGTGTGTTGGGCATTCAGACAAATATAAAAACGATGGATTAGCTACAAAAGTAAACTAACTATATTCGTTCCAACTAATGATTACCTAATCCAATTTTTTCTTGCAAATTATTCCCCCTTAATGATTGGTCTTAGAGTTAAGATTTGTAGTAGTATCTAAGTAAAGAAAACAGGTTGTACATGTCCACCGTAAATGGCGTTTGATGAGTAATAGATTACAAACCCCCATTAGTATCCCCAAACCCCTTTTTTAAAAGTGTAATTACCATAATGTCTTAATTAAAAAAAACGTAGAATACAAACCCCTTTTTTTATCCCCAAACCCCACCCCAAAATCTTTTTTCTATCTATAAACCTCAAACTCCTTTTTCATATATCCTATCATAGAAACTTCATCCTCTTTATTCTCTCCAAAAAAAAAAAAATCTCCAATGCAGTGATGGAGTTTGTTTTCCTTAAATGTTGATGATAGTCATTTAGTAGCAATGATTTAGAATTGTGTGTATGATGAATTCCTGTAGGGAGGAGTAGATCTCTTTCTCTCCCTTCTCCATCTCCACGCTCTCTCTTTCCATCCTCTTCCCTCCTCCTCAACTACCTCCTTTTGCGTATGGTCCATATGGATATGGGTATGTTGCTTTCAGTTCCCTCCTTTCCAATGTGCTTTCTTTTTGGTTTAATAGTGACTTATTTCATTTTCTTTGTCAATTGCAGAAAGGTTCCAAGATTCAGAATGGGTATGCGCTACAGCCCCTACTATTGAATGTCCAGTTCTTTGCTTAAAGTTGAAAGAAATATATAGATTAATGGATGGATGCTCATAGTGACATCCTACTCCAGTACTCTCATATAGTAGTTATTAGTATAGCTGTCAAAATGGGCCGGACCGCCCGGGTTCGGCCCGGCCCGGTCCGGGTGCGGGCCAAATGATTCTGGGCAAAATAGCTCGGGTGCAAGTTGTGTTCACTAGCATGCAGCCCAAACCCGCACTTTATCCAGGGTTTTTTGGCCCGGCCCTTGTTTGGGTTTTTTGGCCCGGCTCTAGACCGGGCTAATAAGCCCGGGTTCAATTTATGACCACATTTTTGGAACCCAAACCCGCACTTTCCCCGGGTTTTTTGGCCCGACCCGGCCCATTTTGACAGTTCTAGTTATTAGAGGAGGAGGAGAAGGAGGTAGTTGAGGAGGAGGGAAGAAGATGGAAAGAGAGAGCGTGGAGATGGAGAAGGGAGAGAAAGAGATCTACTCCTCCCAAACTCATCACTGCATTGGAGGTTTTTTTTTTTGGAGAGAATAAGGAGAATGAAGTTTCTATGATAGGATATATGAAAAAGGAGTTTGGGGTTTATGGATAGAAAAAAGGTTTTGGGGTTTGGGGATAAAAAAAAGGGTTTTTATTCTACGTTTTTTTTTAATTAAGGCATTATGGTAATTACACTTTTAAAAAAGGGGTTTAGGGATACTAATGGGGGTTTGTAATCTATTACTCATGGCGTTTTTACATCGTTGATTTGTCATTTACTCATTATGCTTGAATTAAAAATCATCGACGTATAAATAAAAATAAGAGTTAATAGTTACTTTAGTTTTCAAAATTACATTATCTCTAATTTAGTTTTCAAAAGATTTTTACATCAATTTAATCCCTCAAATATATTAACATGGTATTACATTAATCTTTTTAGAGACTTATTTGATGATCGTTTGAATTTTTTGGAGTCCAAAATTTACACTTCGTGATACCATGTTGATCTTTAAAAAAACTAACTAAGTTGATGTAAAAAAATTTTGGGGACTAAATTAATAATTAATATATCTTTCATAAACCAAAATAACTCACTAATGCTCTAAAAAATAATAGATATAATGATAGATAATATATTAATAGTGTTAAAAATTTACACCATAATAATACGTACTTGTTTAACTGTATCAGTATGCTTGCTGATATAGGTTGATACTTTACGAAGGTCGTTTAATTTTGTATTCTAAGCTCAAAGTTAGCGTTGTATACTAACATCTAGAAAAAATAAAGTAGAGTAAAAAAAAATAAAGGTTACTAACATCTAGAAAAAATAAAGTAGAGTAAAAAAAAAGTAAAGGTGTTATGGACCGATGTCACATTGTCACGGACCACAAAGTATCAGGCGATATCACTCATCAACGGTTATTGGTTGATTATGGGTATAACCGACCCAACAACACTTAACCCAAAAAAAAAAAAAAAAAAAAAAAAAAAACAAACAGCACATTTGTTTTATAGGTCGATAATCTAATTTTCTCATGAACCTGGTTTAGGTAAACTAATCGGTATAATGGCTCATAATGATATCATCAAGCCTGCAAACCATTATTTTTTGGATTTTTCTACAATAATAACAACCATAAATGATTTATCATTGCTACAACAATGGCGGACATAATAGTCTATCATAACTTATCATACCTTCATCCTATAAATATTAGATAAAAGTCAATGTGTTAGACATCTCTCTCAACTTCCATTTTAGGAACGATACACATCTCACCCCAAATATATATCATAACTTGGCTGGTGAAGTTCTTTGACCCATAACTCGTCACAATTATCATACATCAACAAACCAACTTACCACTTTCAAAAAAAAAAAAAAAACCAAACCAACTTACCAATATATGTAGGATAACACCCTACAACAAATGGATTTTCTCAATCTCAATTCTAAGGATTGAGAAAAATAAAATAAAATAATACTAACTTTGCATTGAAAAAAAATGAATTTAATACATGTAAAATTGTGGATTTAGTTTTATCATATATATTTACTTTATTTAAACCTCTTATTCTCAGTCCTAAAGATTAAGTTAAGCAAACCCAAAAATAAATACCTAAATGGCTTGGAGCTTTAAAAAACAAATAAATTGATAATATGTACTCAGGTTGGCACGTGAGAAGTTGATGACATCAAGTCTTTTATAATGGCTCCTCTATTGATGTGCTTTCATGCCATAGGCCCACAACCCATTCCGACATATATATGTCGGAAAACTCTTAAACAAACCATCCAAAAAATTCTGACACTGGATTGTCGGAATTTACACATTAACGTAAAAAGTGGAATATGGAAGGGATTAGAGAGGGTTGGAGAGAAAGGGGTTTGTAAAAGTGGAATATGGAAGGGGTTTGCATGAGGTTGTGAGGTTTTGCTTAGGGTGGAAGAAGTTCAAAAGGTGGCTGAGGGTTTCTTTTTTTTTGTTTGAATGATGAAGGATATAATGGACATTACACTGTTAAAATGAGGTTTGGTGAATAAAATTGGGGTTTAAGGATTAATGACCCTCTTTTTATGGTGAACCCATTCCAATAGGTAAGGAAATTAGTTTTTCGACACCCACTCTTGATTTGTTGACCTTTTTTTTTAAAAGACACTAATAACCTTTTTCTCTTCCTCTTCTTCTCCATCTTCTTTTCTTCTCCCTCTTTTCAACCAGCACCACCTTCCTCCCCCACTTTTCATCAACTCAAACCAACCTTTTCCCTCCACTTCATCAACCCAAACGAACCCAACCCAAACCACTGCTACACCATCGGAAGTTGGAAAATCACCTTAATAATGTCACTTGTTGCATTCACAGATTGGAGTTCTATTAAATTCTGTCACGTTCCAAGGTTTTCAAATTTTTTTCCTGTATTCCAGTATCTAGAGTGGTGAAATTCCTTCTTATGTCATCCATTATTGCCTATTACTCTGTCATTGTTATTTTTTTCTCCTTTGAGGTAATGAAGTCATTGTTGAATTTCTTTCCACCACATCAACTATTATTATTATTACTTTTTTTATTTTTTACCTCACAGACTCTAGAATAATGCATCTTTTTGTTAATGCCCAGGAGGCATTGATCCTCACACCCACCTTGAGTTTGAGTTTCTGGGTACTGAAACGGTATATGCATGACTTCTTCAGTGGTCAGGTTGCAGCATTAGTTGGTGGAACAACAATGCATATTGACTTTGTTATACCACTTAATGGTAGTTTAATGGTGGTTTTGAAGCCTATGCAAAGAAAGCAAATAATTCTTGTATGCATTACGGTTTCCATATGGCTATTACGGTTTTCATATGGCTATTGCCTAGCACGCTGAAGGTTCAGCGTGTTTCACCCAAGTTATGAAATTCATAACACACGCTCACCCCCAAGCGTAATTTTATAACACACGCTGAATTCTATAACAAATGCTGAGGATCAGCGTGTGTTATAAATTTTTTATAACACACGCTATAGGATCAGCGTGTGTGTTTAAATTCTATATGAGAGAGGTATTTTGAGATTACATTATTTTAGTAAGGTTATTATGAGATTTTCACATAAAAAAAGAGGGTCAACAAATTAAGAAAGAGAGTAAAAAAACTAACACCCACCTTGGACGATATAGGCTACGGATTGCAGGCCCATCTGTCAGTGGACCTGTTAGACGAAATCCACTAAACAATGTCGTTTGACAGGTTTCTTTCCTTCTTTCACAGCATAGGTGTGTATCGAGCCCCCAAAAATAAGTGTACAAGAATAAGGCTTTGAAAGCTAGCATATCTCTGAACTCATCATCATCTGTATAGAGAGGCCTATCTTAGCTAATGTTGGGTGCAATTTAGATAAATACTAGCTATTACCCCGTGCAATGCACGGGTTGTTGATATTTTAATTTTTTTATATTAAACATTTTAAATTAAAGATTAATATTAGCAACAGCTAAAAATAATTATATAAAAAGTAGGAGTTCAAACCAAACTGTACAACAAATAAAATTAATCTAAATGATTTTGTTGATAAATTTTGTATTTCCCCATATAAATAAAAAAATAACACTTTTTATCTGAGATGTTCTTTATTTATTTGAAGAATAAATTATTATTTTTTATATGATCATCTACTTTATTGTGATAAATCAGAATTTTGTTGGATGGTATTATGAGCATAACGTCTCTTGTTTATTTTGAAAAGGAAAGTTGAATCTTGGTGTTATAATAAAAAAATTATTTATTTTTTTTCAACTTTATCTTACCGATTTTTCTATATTTTCTTAAATTATGGAATTTGTATGCATGTTATCTTTGACCACGTGTTTGGTTACTTACCTTAACAAACTTTATATATTTGAGTTATATTTATCCAAAATAAATAATCTATTTATTTATTATTTATTTAATTTCAAATTGTAATATCTTTAATGAGGATAATGATATAGAAAATTTGAATAATTTATTTAATTTCAAATCATAATATTTTGGTTAGAGATAATGATTATTTACCAATAAAGATTTATCCAAAATTAATAACAAATTCAACTTATTTAATATGTGTTTATCTAAAATAAACTAATGATTTGAAAAACGTGAATAATCTATCTAATTTCAAATTGTAATATTTTGGTTGCGGATAATGATTTCAAATTGTAGTTTTAATTCTTTTGTACAAAAAAATTTTAAAAATATTTACATCAAGTATAAAATCAAAATATATAATGATTTTTATCTATTACAAAAACAAAATATATTATCGAAGGAATATTAAACTTGTAAAATTGAAGATAATGATAAACTTGTAAAATTGAGGATAATGATTTCACATGCAGATAAAATAATAATTAAATAAATTTTAATAATTTATTTAATTTCAAATTGTGATTTTGTTTGGAGATAATGATTATCTACCTACAAATGCTCTGATTTGAAGAAAACTTCAACATCAAATATTTAATACTATATTGAGCATATTTTTAATATATATGTAAAACAACCTTAAATTCAAAATATTTAACAGAGGGAGTACATGTTAACATGAACTTCTTGCTTTTCACATCGGAGAGATTCTTCGATGCGTTATGAGTTTATGATTTCATGCTCTCTCTCCTCACCAGCATTGGTTTATTATCTAACATATTTAACGGTTAAGATTGAAACATAAAAATAATGTACTGTCAATTTTTTCCTTGTTATTTAATCCATTCAAATAACTCCCATGGTCAACTCTCATGGCAGTAGCCACTTCTACCCCTACTCCACTAAACCACTGCCATCCTGCTACCGTACCTTTATCTATTTCCCCTCAACAACTCCATCTTGCAGCCTAAAAATCTCAATAAATCCATCAATAATGAAAACACTCTGACGCACAACAAAAATCAAATATAAAATAAGAAATAAATAATTAGGAACATAAAATACAAAATAATAAAATTAGAGAATTTTTGGAAATAGAGAGATTTGAAGGTGAAACCAAGGTAAAGAATGAATGTGAGATCATGTTATATATAATGATATTTTTTAAATATTTTTTTTTAGGATAATGATTACTTCTTTTTTCAACAAACTGAGGATAATGATTTCACATACAGATAATGCTCAAGCATCATCTCTTTGTGTTTATTGATCCTTTTGAGGATAATGAATTTTTTTTAACAAAATGAGGATAATAATTCAACATATATATTCCACATATAGATAATTTATTTAATTTTAAATATTAATTTTGAACAGATGATTTATTTATTTTAAATTATAATTTTGATTAAAGAGGATATTATGTACCTACAAATGCTCTGATGCGAATATTTCTTAAGCGAACAAACGTGGTGCCTCAAAAAGGGATGTTTTTAAATAAGTATAGTAGATTTATTGTTGATGTTGTTTATTGATGTATCAGGAGTTTCAAAAGTTTCAACTTCTGATTTCTGATTAATTTTTCTTTTGGATTACGGTCTCGTTGATTACTTAATATCTTAATTCGGAAATAAAATATATATTGTACTTTTAACACATTTAATAATTAAGGAAAAACACATTATTAGTACTGTTTTTTTTTTTTTAAAGATAAATTCATTAGAAAAGCACAAGAGTTTCTAACTCGTTAATTACAGTATTCGAAAGGTGAGCCAATACTTGAAAAAATTAATTATTTTAATCACATGGGTTATACTTGGAAAAAAACACAATCAACCAACAAAACAAGAACCCATCCCAACGACGATTCATGTTTACAGCAATCAGAAAATCACAGATGCACTACATACAAAACAAGCAAGCCACGCCTGCTAACAACTGCGACCACAGTACAGCCCAAAAATAAAATGGCATCAGCACAACCGTGAACCTACTTTAAAATGAATATACTATCTTTACTTTAT
Source organism: Crotalaria pallida (assembly GCA_037953625.1). Lineage (NCBI taxonomy): Eukaryota > Viridiplantae > Streptophyta > Magnoliopsida > Fabales > Fabaceae > Crotalaria > Crotalaria pallida. Next base: position 154,909,497 of record CM075651.1, on the reverse strand, counting down.
TTTTGTGATGTAATCTTTGAGAACATTTTTTCTTCTTTAAATGATATATATTATTAGGTTCTGCTTGGACAAGGACACCATATTCCCTTTTCTTCAAAAGGATGAGTAGTGAGTGTAAAGAAAGTAAAACATGTAAATTGTTACATTGCGCTCATCAATTATTTTGATATATGAGATTAAAGAAATACTAGCATATTTTAATTTTACAATATCAATCACTTTAGTTTATTGATGGAATTGTTATAATCACACATATGACATAACTCATTAACGTCGTTGCTGTGCTCAGGGGTGGCAATGGGGAACGCCATTTGGGGATCCCTGCGGGGAACGTCCCGTTCGGGTCCCCGATTTCGGGGATTTTTCCCCGTCGGGGTCGGGGATGGGGGGATTTTTTCCCTCGTACAGATTTCGAGGCGGGGAATGGGATAGGTCCCCCCGTTCCCGCGCGGTCCCGTTCCCCGCCTATTTTACATATACACCCTTAGTTTTTAACTTTTATGTAATTAAAAGAATTAAATTTTTTTGGTAATTTCACCTTTCAACCCTAATTTCAACTACATACCAGTCTGGTTTGACACCCCATGGTTCCTTAAGCATTTCTTTGTAGAACTTTCGGCCCCTGTGACTTTGCCTGTTTTATAAAGCCTGCCTTTGCTATCAAAAAAAAATTTGTAATTGTCTAATTTTAAAACAAATATTAACCTTTTGATTATTTTTATTCTATTTCTTAGATTGAATTATTTGACTTTTAATGATTATTTTTAAGTACTATGCATCTTTTGAAAATACTATTAAGCAGGGTTAATTTTATGACGAGTCAAATGGAAGTTAAGATTTTTTTAAAAAAATTTCGCGTATGTTTGGGGACCCCGTGGGGACCGTGGGGACTGTGGGGAATGGGGATGAGGAACAATTTCTACCCGAGATGGGGTTTGGGGATGGAGATGGGGGAGGAATGGGACCCGAGGATGGGGAATGGGAAAGTATCCCCCGCCCTATCCCCGCCCTGTTGCCATCCCTAGTTGTGCTCGTTAACTCAACAGAACTATATTGTGGGTTGTATTTTTTTTTTTAAATAATTAATATTATAAATAAAATAAATAAAAATGCTTAAAAAAATTAAGACCGAATTTAAAACTATTCCATACTTTTCATATATAGTGTTTATAAAGTTTTTTCTCTTGTTTCATATGTATTTTTCTTTTACAAAACGAATGCATAATTAATACAGTACTATTTTTTTTAATTATACAGTTATTTATCATAAACCCTTTTTCACCTCTAATATCATTTTTTTCTTTAATAATGAATATAAAAATTTTATAGTAAAAATATTTCAAATTTTTACATCATTTAATCATTTTATAAAACCCTTATATAATTTTAAAACATTATAATTATATATATATACTAGCTTTTACCCCGTGCAATGCACGGGTTGTTGATATTTTAATTTTTTTTATTAAATATTTTAAATTAAAAATTATTTTTATTTTTATTATAAAGTAAAGATTATTATTAAACAATAACCAAAAATACAAACGGGAGTTTGCTCAAGTGATGCGGTTCTGCCAACTGGAGAACTTAAGAATGTGGCCTGAGACTAAGAAGTGGCAGGTTCGATTCCCGGTTACACATCCCGTTGGGAGAGACATAGGAACGCGACCTCGAGCAAGATTAGTCTCAAGGGTTCCCTGGTATTAAGGGTGCTCTTGGGGACACTTGTGGTATTAAGGGTGCTCTACTTTAAAAAAATTAATCTGAATGATCCTGTTGATAAATTTTATACTTCTTCATATGAAGAAAAAAATGTAACACTTTTTATCTGAGATATTCTTTATTTATTTTTTGGATAAATTGACATTTTTATATATGATTATCAAATTTATTATGATAAAGAAATATTAAATAAGAATTGAACATTTTGATTTTTTATATTTATGAGATGGTTGAATTAGTTTTTTTGTACAATTAGTATTTTTTTTAATAAGATTATCAAATCTGTTGTTATTAATCATAATTAAATATTTTTATTTTTTTAATCAATTATCTTATCTCAAGTTAATAATAAGATTGAAACCTAAAAATATTTATCTTATCTCAAGCTAAATATTTTTATTATTTTTATGATTATCTTTATCTTATTGAATCTTAATCTTTATTTTATTTTATTTTATTTTTTTTAAACACTTAACAAATCTTAATATTAAAAAATGGATACATATGTTATGACCATAAAAGTCTCATCTCTTTGGATTTATCTTTTGAGGATAATAATTACTTTTTTTAACATATAGATAATTTATTTAATTTCAAAGTATAATTTTGATCAGAGATAATGTTATTTACCTACAACGCTATGGTGCGAGATCATTTTATATAAGTATAGTAGATTTTAATTTGGTATGTCCACCGTTTCAAGAGTGTCACTAAACCAATTTCTCTTTATTTTTTATTTTTTATTGGTAAATTTTATAGATATAAAGAAGAATATCATAAACGGCCAGATCCATAAAAGTGCATCCGCACTTATTCTCTCCACTATGCTTCGAATATTATTTTCCCCATTAAAATCAAATACAAAAACTAAAATCTGTTGAATATTTTTTAGGTCTACCCAAAAAAAACAAAAAACTAAAATTTGTTCCCACCGTTTTTTTTTTACTTTTATTCTTCGGTTTCTCACCCCTCATTTCCCAAGTAGATTTTTTTTTGTATTATTCAAATATATATTTTTGTAATTTAATATAAGTTCCTCTCTAGCCAAAATTTATTACCGTAAATAAAAATAATTATAAGCAAATATTTCAATCCTTTTTAGATAAATATACTTTTGTTAGATATTTGGGTTTATCGTGGACTCTTTGCTATAATCATAAAAACTTCACCTCTTTGGGTTTATCATTTTGAGGATAATGATTACTTTTGTTTTATATTAATAAACTTTTGGTAGATGTTCGGGTTTATCATAGACTCTTTAATATGATCATAGAAGCCTCATCTCTTTGGGTTTATCTTTTTGAGAATAATGATTAATTTTTTTTAACAAAATGATTAAAAAAAACTCCTTTATAAAATATCGTAGAAAATGTTTTTTATATTTTTTATTTTCGATTTGAAAATAATTTGCTAAAGTTATAGATAACAACAATGTATGGTTCAAAAAAATGGTGAATATGTTACTGAATACCCCATTAAGATAGATGGTACATCACTTTTGTTGTAGAGTTGTCTATCTTTAAATCTAAAGATTGTATATTAAATTGTTATCATGAGAAGAAAAAAAATCTTTCATGATTTATTCTATTTTCGAAACGTTTCCATTATCTTATATTTTCTGAAATTATATTAGGCTTATCACTTTCATCAAGGAAACATATTATTACCATTCTCTTTGTTATTTAATTTAAAAAAGATAAGGGCTTGGTTTTTTTCTAAAAATCATGGATCTAATCCTCTTCGAGATAATCATCAAGGATTATTTTGCATTTTTTTAGAAAATATATTGCAATTATCTTGATTTTTATTCACTTTCATCTGTTTCCTTGATGAAGAGCATTATCACGTGTTTATAAAAAAGATAAACCATGAATGGAAACTATAGAGTAGGAGATAAGTGATGATTACCATTATCACGTGTAGATAAGGCTTATCACTTTTGTCACATGATCAAATAATTTGTAAAAATTAAATAACAAAAGGAAATGGTAATCGTGTGTGAACAACTAATATATTGATGTATGGGTTTTACTTGACATGGTTATGGTTAAAGTAACATGTACTCCCTTGCCACATCATTATTTACATTTAACAAATTTAGACTAATGATAAAGACCTAAATTAAATGGTTGACCCCAATCATAGTTCTTCACGCAGCAATGAAGCATATGAAGCTTGTTGTTCTCCTCATGTTGTTGTTGGGAATTCATTGCTATAGATGAAACTTCTGCCAATGCAAAATGACAATGGTGATGAATGCGTGTAGTGGGATTGCAACTTATATGGTGACACATTGGAAGATGGGTGGTTCATGAACAATAAAAAAGAGAGGAGAACGATGAAGAAGGTGACTTTCATGATTTGAGAAATCATCATATTTATAGTTTGAAATATGTGATAACTAAAAAGATATTTGGGTTTATCATAAATTCAAGCATCATCTCTTTGGGTTTATCAATCTTTTTGAGGATAATGATTTTTTTTAACAAAATGAGGATAATGATTCCACATATTCCACATATAGATAATTTATTTAATTTTAAATATTAATTTTGGACAGATAATTTATTTAATTTTAAATTATAATTTTGATTAAAAAAAATGTTATCTACCTACAAATGCTCTGGTGCGAGTATTCCTTGAGCGGACAAACGTGGTGCCTCGAAAAGGGATGTTTTTATATAAGTATAGTAGATAACCCGAGGGAGTAATGATTTTATTTAGAAAGAGTACTCCCTCCGTTTCACTTTAAGTGTCTGTACTGTTTTTCATTATTTACCCTTACATTTAATGTTGTTTTAATTTTGAAATTTGTAATGCTAGTAATGATGCATTGACAAAATAAAAATATTAAATAGGGGTATTTTTGACAAAATACACATAAAACTTACAATAATCATCCTAATCAACATTTTCTTAATCTATGTGCAAAAGTGCAAAAAGACACTTGAAATTAAAGAGTACCAGGAACGATGAACAACCTCCTCACATTGCTCCACCAACACTTCACACAGCATGTAACCATGTGAATTTAAATCTCACTTGCTCATTCTTCTTTATGTTGATAGTTAACAGGAACTCCTTCCTTCCTATTCATAACTGTTGTTTTAGAAATTTCATGTAAATTAGGAAATCAGTAAATGATGTAAGATTTTGATATATTTTAATAAAGAGTAATAACAAATGTATGAAGGTTATGAAGGAATGAGTAATAAAAAAGATAATATAATAAACAAAAGTATGCTGGGAAAAAAAAATATAAATGAGTATTGAGTTTTTAAAAGTACATAACTTATGTAATAAAATAAAATAGCTAAATGATCATTAACTCATGAAAGAGTAATTATTTATTCAATTATCTCTAAGTCAATTACGACTCTTCTCTTTGATACATATTCTTCCCACACCACTCGACAACAATTGCCCCAATCCCGTTATCGGCAAAATCTATTAGTTTTTGAACACTTGTGACGGTGTGAGAGATTTTGGAAGAAGGTACAGATGACCAATTATTGGTTGTTAAAGAGTAATTTTATCATGATAAAATTTAGGCTTAATTATGTCGCAAGTTCCTAAAGTTTGGGATACTTTTGTCAGATATTTTTATTCTTTTTTTTTTATGTTTGACTCGCCGAAGTTACTTCCGAGTTTGTAATATACCTCTACTATCAATTCTGGCCAATTTTGGTGACATGTAACATCGAAATCCTGGTCAGAGGACCAAGATGTTAGGCATCTGTTGCCTCGTGGGTAAAGATCATTTTTTAAAATTAAAAAACTAAAAAAATTATAAACTTAATATTTTTATATTTTTAGTTAAATAAAAAAAGAAAAGAAAGGATTGAAGAGAGAGGTCGTCTTCGCCCATGCGACATCACGCAGCATCACATGATCAATCTCCAGCGTTTGATTAGATTATGATGTTACATGTCAGCAAAATTGGTTAGAATTGGTAATAGGGGTATATGACAAACCCAGAAGTAACTTCAGAGAATCAGACATCGAGAAAAAAAGAATAATAAGGGTATCCGACAGAAGTACCCCAAACCAAACTTCAGGGAACTGGTGACATAACTAAGCCTAAAATTTACTACCAATTACTAGTTGTTTCATAATGAAGAGTAATCTTATCATGATGTTTTTTGGCCCACGTATTGACCCAACAATAATGGGCCATCCATATTCCAAACTAGGGTTTTTATTTTGTCACCCCAATGTCTATGGATGTCACCCCAATTCTTAAAATAATATCCATTATGCCCTTTTAAAAAAACAAGAATTTTACACGGGTCGTAGGGGTACTTACGACCTGCAGGTCGTAGCACCCCCTTACGACCCTTTAAAAAACTAAGTTTTGACACAGGTCGTAAGCAGGTGCTCGACCTCAGGTCGTAACACCCTCTTACGACCTGTCTTAAAACATGATTTTTTAAAGGTCGTAAGGGGGTGTTACGACCTGAGGTCGTAGCACCTGTTTACAACCAGACCTTTTTTGTTTTTTTTTTTTAATTTTTTTTAAAAAAAAGTACTAACACACAGAACCAAAACAGAGAGAAAGAAAGGGAAGAAGAAGATTCGATTCTATTCTACCATTCTCGCATAGCATAGTTAGTTAGTGAGCTTGCTTATAATAATTAAATCATAACCCATTATTATTAACAACATTCATTCATTAGTGAAAGAAATTTAGAGAAGGAGGAAACAATGTTCTTTTTCTTCGCAGGTGGGTTAGAGCAACAGGTGCGACAGGTAGTGAAATCAGGTGTGGGAAGGTGCATCAACTGCGCCTCACGCGCTGATCTCGTTGAGTACGACAAGGTTCTGAAACTCTTTTTCGGTCACAAAATCTGCAGCATAATTTAAAAAAAAAAAACAAAAAGTGCCTGGTCGTAAGCAGGTGCTACGACCTTAGGTCATAACACCCCCTTACGACCCTTTAAAAAACCATGTTTTAAGATAGGTCGTAAGAGGGTGTTACGACCTGAGGACCTGAGGTCGTAGCACCTGCTTACGACCCGTGTCAAAACTTAGTTTTTTAAAGGGTCGTAAGTGTTGGAAACCAACAAGCGGGCTAAGCAAATACTAGAGGGGGGGGTGAATAGTATTTTGAAGCACTAATACCAAATATTTCGATTGATAATTGAAGAATGGAGCTAAGACTGAATTTTCTGGAATCAGACACAAAAGACTCGAGTCTTTTGTGAAATACTCGAGTTTTTCAGTGATGAACAACTCGAGTCTTTTCTGAAATACTCGAGTTTTTCCTATCAGATAGCAGAAAAACCAGAAACGAAAATTCAGCAATTTAACTCAAATCAATTCAATAATAAACAGGAACTTATCCAACAGAATAGCAAGCAATCTAAATAACTTTTAAACACAAAGATTCCTTGAACTTGCTACCTAATTGTATAAATCCTAATTGATTGAAATGACTTAAGTCTATTGAGCTAGAAAGTAGATTAAAAGCAATAAACCAACACTCAAGCAATTTTATCCTGGTTCACTCCAACAATGAGCTACATCCAGTCCTCATAATCACTTAGGAGTTTCTACTAATAATCAAATTGTTAGAAATTACAAAGGATTGCTTGAGAATGGCCTCACTCAACCTAACCCTTTCAAGAGTGTACCAAACTCTTGATTTCTACCCCAATTTGATTCCGGTGATTGAAGAACTCTTCACAAAGCTTCCTTGAACTCCCTTCAAGAAACTCCACCGGGCTAGGAACCTCCTAGTCTTGTGCTTGAGAACCTCTCAAGACTTCCAACACCCTAAGCCACTTAGGGTTTGCTTGGGAACAATCCAAGACTTTGAATAATCAAGCTTTTTGTATGTGTATTACTAATCTCACAATGGATTAGCACAAATAAGCACAGCTCAATGTAAGAATTGAGGCCTAAAACTCAACTTGGAATAAAATGACAATATGAGTGAGAAGTTGAGCTTTTTGGGAATTAACACTTGAGAAGAGGAAATTATGAAAGCTTGTAATCAATGATGTGTTGTTGTCTTGTTTTTTCTTGCACAAATTCAAAGAGAAATTTTACAATAAGGTTCTGAATTCTCTCTTGGGGTTGGATGAGACTCAAATGCCCTCAATTGAGTTTTTGAGTCTCTCCAACGTTCATTTTTGCTGACTGGACAAAAATACTCGAGTCTTTTGGTAAATACTCGAGTCTTTTTGGTCGGTCACGAGTGAATTGGTGCACGAACAAGACTAACGGTCATAATTGTTGACCTGGCACAAATACTCGAGTTTTTCTATAAATACTCGAGTATATACTCGAGTCTTTATCAAAATACTCGAGTATTTTGATCAGATATGGGAAAAATTATTTTTCAATTTTATTTTTCCTCTCAAGTATTAATTTTTGGTCAATCTCAACTTAATAAACATATAAAAATTTATTCCTAGAAGAGACTAACTATTTCTACCCACTCTCAACCACTCTCAACATAAATTAGAAATTTACAATTAATATTTGATTGAGAATGATTGGGCACTTGTCTTCTTTTCTTGACTTCTTGTTGATGTTGATGTTGCAATATCTTCAAGGCATGATTTGTTAATTATTTTGTCATCATCAAAACATAATTCACATAATTAGGAGCATTGAATTCACAATCTCCCCCTTTTTGGTGATGACAAAATAATTAACACTTGATCCATTTGTTAAGCTTGATCCACTTGGAGATGCAACTCCCCCTCACTATATGATACTTTTCACCTATCTAAAAATTCAGCTTGAGCAAGATGTTATGACAATTTAATTTTAGCACCAAGCCTATGGTATTAGAGTATATACCATAATTAGAGATTTTAGGTGCAACAATATCAAGACAAGACAAGTGTAATATCTCTCCCCCTTTTTGTCATACGCCAAAAAGATGTAACAATTTAGAAAAAGATCAAGGGAGGAGAGGTGCATAATCGGAAAACCCATAACCAACTATGCAAATAAAACGGAGATATAATAACGATAAAGAGCTCCCCCTGAAGCTTTGCACAAACATCATAATGAAGACCAAATTCATTAACATAAAAACATCATAAAAGGTCCAAATCAAAGGTGCAATAATAAACCCAAAGTCTCAAAACACCAAGTTCTCAAAATACAGAAAATGTAACAAAGACCAACATGATAAAAACAGAATGAAAACTAAGATAAAATCCAAAGGTCAACATCATCAAAACATCGAAGGAGCTGGAGCATCTGGAGGAGGATAAAACCGAGAGAAGAGTTTAGAGGATGAAAAACTAGTAAGATTTGACAAAACTTTGAGGAAAATCTGAGTTTTGAGGAGAGAGATATGAGAAAACCGAGAGAGAAGAGGGTCGCAAAAAAACTTGAGTCTGAGAGTATATATAAACAGTTCAAAATACTCGAATATATTCATAAATACTAGAGTTGTTCTTTAGGATATACTCGAATTTTTGAAAATATATTCGAGTCGGTCGTGACTCAGCCCAGATTTCCCCAGAAAAGTCGAGTAAAAATTGAAAAACTCGAGTTTGGTCCGAAAGTTCAAATTTCAGGAAAACGCAAAATACTCGAGTTTTTGGAAAATACTCGAGTTTGGTCTGAAAGTTCAAAAATTGGGGGTTTCGAAAGACTCGAGTGTTTTTAGAAACACTCGAGTATTTTTATCAGACCCTGATTAAAAACTTTTTCAATTTAAAACTGATTTAATTTTGAATTAAAATACTCGAGTGTTTTTGGAAAAACTCGAGTATTTTGACAGAACAGAAAGTAAAAAACTCAGTTTTAAAAGACCAAACACAAATCAAATACAAATGCTTCACTACCAACTTGGAATACAGTACAGAATCACACACAATTAACATATACAATTTCAAATATCATCAAGAACAATTTAACTAAGAATCAATAACACATTAGAGTAAGACTAATATGGTGATTTTTCAAAAAAAATGACACACAATGCAATTAGCCTATATTAGCTTCATCTAAAATACCAAGTTCTCTCCTAATATGATAAAAGGTGTCCCTTGGTAGAGGTTTTGTAAAAATGTCAGCTAATTGATTTGTGGTACTGACAAATTCAATTGTGCAATCACCCTTTTGTACATGATCTCTTAAAAAGTGATGTCTTATTTCAATGTGTTTAGTTCTTGAGTGATACACCGGATTCTTAGTCAAATTGATTGCACTCGTGTTATCGCATCTAATCGGAATATTTTCAAGTTTCAAACCAAAATCCGATAATTGTTGTTTCATCCATAACAGTTGAGCACAACAACTACCGGCTGCGATATATTCCGCTTCGGCGGTAGAAAGAGCGACACAAGCTTGCTTTTTAGAAAACCATGACACCAATGAACTTCCCAAGAAATGGCAAGTACCACTGGTGCTTTTGCGATCAAGCTTGCATCCCGCGAAGTCGGAATCCGAGTAACCAACTAAACTAAGATTGGCATCAGCAGGATACCATAAACCAGTGTTAATTGTTCCTTTTAGATACTTAAATATATGTTTAACTGCGGATAGGTGAGATTCTTTAGGATTAGCTTGAAATCTAGCACACATGCATACACTAAACATAATATCCGGTCTAGATGCAGTGAGATATAGGAGACTACCTATCATACCCCTATACTTACTAACATCAACCGGTGTACCTTGTTCATCCTTGTCTAGGTAGCATGATGTGCTCATTGGAGTGTAGGCTTCCTTGCACTTGTCCAATCCGAATTTCTCAAGGAGCTCTTTGCAATATTTCCCTTGATGCACAAATATCCCCTCCTTGACTTGCTTTATTTGTAAGCCTAGGAAGAACTTGAGTTCTCCCATCATTGACATTTCAAATTCCTTTTTCATCAAATTTGAAAACTTTCTACAAAGAGACACGTTAGTAGCACCGAAAATGATATCATCAACATAGATTTGTACTAACAAAATGTCATCCTTGGTTTTATAGATAAATAGTGTATTATCAACCTTCCCTCTTTGAAACTTGTTTTCTAATAGAAAGGAACTCAATCGATCATACCAAGCTCTAGGAGCTTGTTTCAATCCATAGAGTGCCTTTTTCAATTTATAAACATGGTTTGGAAATTCACTATTTTCAAAACCGGGGGGTTGTTTGACATACACTTCTTCATTTATAAACCCATTCAAGAAAGCACTTTTAACATCCATTTGATATAAAGTGAATTTCATGATTGAAGCATAAGCAAGTAAAATTCGGATTGCTTCAAGACGTGCAACCGGAGCAAAAGTCTCATCATAATCGATACCTTCCTCTTGGTTGTACCCTTGAGCTACTAGTCTAGCTTTGTTTCTTATAATCAACCCGGATTCATCAAGTTTGTTTCTATAAATCCATTTAGTACCAATTATGGTATGATCATCGGGTTTAGGGACTAGATCCCAAACTTCATTTCTTTCAAATTGGTTTAATTCTTCTTGCATAGCAAGAACCCAATGATCATCCTCAATGGCATTTTTAATTGAATCGGGTTCAATTTGAGAAACAAATGAGACATAGTGGCAAATGTTTTGAATAGACCTACGAGTAAGTACTCCCTTTGACATATCTCCTATGACTTTGTCTATAGGATGAGCCTTGACCGATTTCCAAGTTGGAGGAAGTTCTTCCCCTACTTCTCCTTCATCAACTTTTGAATTCTCTCTCTCTTTTTCTTCTTTTGAAAAGACAATGCCATCTTCACTAGCATCACATAAAACACTATCTTCTTTTGAAGACTCATTAAAAACCACATGAATTGATTCCTCAATAGTTAAAGTTCTTTTATTGAAAATTCTATAAGCTTTACTATGAGAAGAATAGCCTAAAAATATGCCTTCATCGGATTTGGAATCAAACTTGCCAAGGTGTTCTTTTCCATTATTTAAAACAAAAACTTGGCATCCGAAGACATGAAAATGAGATATATTTGGCTTTCTTCCCTTGTAAAGTTCATAGGGGGTTTTATCCAAAGAGGGCCTTATCAAAATACGATTTAAAACATAACAAGCCGTATTGACGGCATCGGCCCAAAAATATTGAGGTACTTGAGAATCATTTAACATGGTTCTAGCAAGTTCCTCTAGCACCCTATTTTTCCGCTCTACCACTCCGTTTTGTTCCGGAGTTCTTGGTGCGGAGAATTGGTGCTCAATACCATTTTTAGCACAAAATCTATCAAATTTGTGGTTTTCAAATTCTCCACCATGATCGGTACGAATAATGATTACTTTTTGATTTACTTGGTTTTGCAAAAGTTTGACATGATGTTTAAAAGATTTGTAGGTCTCACTCTTAGTAGTTAAAAATAAAGTCCAAGTAAACCTAGAGAAGTCATCAACAATCACCAATGCATAATAGTTGCCACCAAAGCTTTTTATTTGTGATGGTCCAAACAAGTCCATATGAAGCATTTCTAATGGCCTTGATGTGGACATAACCATTTTTGATCCAAAGGTGTTTTTAGTTTGTTTACATTTCTTACAAGGGGAACAAACACCTTCAATAGAAAAATTTAGCTTTGGTAAACCAACTACTAGATCTTTAGATTGAATTTTCTTCAATTGGTTTACATTTATATGAGCGGTCCTACGATGCCATAACCAAGTGTCATTTTCTTTGCTCACTAAACAAGTAGAGACCAAAGAAGTGACTTTGTTCAAATCAACTAAGTAAGTATTATTTGACCTTCTACCAACAAATTTGATTGATTCATCTTTGCCACTTTTAATGAGGCAATGGGTAGAGGTAAAAACTACATGATTGCCAATATCACATAATTGGCTTATGCTCAAGAGATTATGTTCTAATCCTTGAACATAGAGCACATTATCAATAATCAAGTTTGAAGAGTTTCCGATTTTACCAATACCAAGGATTTTGCCTTTGTTGTTGTCCCCATAAGTGACATAACCCTTTTCCTTTGGAGTAAGCTCAATGAAGTGCCGCTTATCTCCCGTCATGTGCTTCGAACATCCACTATCAAGATACCACAATTGTTTTCCCGTTCGAAGGCACACCTACAATATGAAATCACTTGTTCACTTTGGGTACCCAAACAATGTTGGGTCCCTTAGGGTTAGTGTTGGGACTTTCTCCCTTCTTAATCCACATATAAGTGCCCTTATTCATTTCAAACTTCTTAATATGGCACTCAATGTTGATATGTCCAACTTTTCCACAATAAGTACAAGTTGGTCTCTTTGATGAGTTTTTCTTAGAAAATGTTCCAACCACCTTGTACTTTTTGTCCTTTTTATGAACATATCCTAAACCGGTTTTGTTGTGATTATGTCTTTGAGAGTTCAACAACCGGTTGAGGTTTCTATCACTATGTGAGATTGTGAGTTTGTTTTTCAACTCTTTCACTTCTTTTTCAAGTTCATCACATCTCTCACATGAAGTGATAATTTCCTCATGATTTGCACAATCACTTTGATGACTAGAATTAATAAGTTCCAAGGATTCATTTTGAAGTTTCAACTCATTTATAGATTTTTGCAATTCATCAATTTCATGTTGAAACTCCAAAATTTTCTTTCCTTTTTCCTTATTAATTTTAGCAAGCCTTTTAAATTGAATTAACATTTCATTGTAGGCTTCTTGCAAATCATCATATGAAATGAAGTTTGAAGATGAACAAGAAGAGCTAGAGGTTACCTCATCATCACTTTCACTCATGCCATGATTAGCTCTTGATGAGGACTCATGATTGTTCTTGGCCATGAGACAAAGGTTTGCATTTTCATCACCGGAGCTACTTGAAGACGATTCATTGCTCTTCTCCGGTGCATCCCAAACAATGTATGCACGCTTCCCTTTGGTCTCTTGGGTCTTCTTGTCATTCTTCTTCAAGAATGTGGCACATTCCATTCTTATGTGACCAACCCCACCACATTCATGACACTTAACTCCATCATTGGTACTCTTTTCTCTTTGTTTGGAGTCTTTGGTTCTCTTGAAATTGGATGAAGATCCACCTTTCTTCCCTTTGAAGAATTTGTTGAATCTTTTCACAAACATCCCAAATTCTTCTTGATTTGGTTCACCATCGGAATCTCCACTTGTAGAGCATTCTTCAACTTCTTTTGTAGCTTTGGTTAAAGCTTTGAGTGCTATGCTCTTTTTCTTTTTGTCCGATTCCTCATGCATCCCAAGTCTTGTAAGCTCCATCTCATGCTCTTGGAGTTTGCCAAACAAAGTGGCTAAGTCCATGCTATTTATGTCTCTAGATTCCTTGATGGCGGTTACCTTGGGTTGCCAACTCCTATCAAGACATCTTAGAATTTTGTTAGTAGTTTCACCATTGCGAAATACTTTTCCCAAGGAAATCAAATGATTAACAATGTGAGAGAATCGCCTTTGCAAGTCACTAATGGTTTCATTTGGCAACATGTGGAACAATTCATATTCGTGAGTTAGAGAATTCAATCTTGCATCTCTAACCTCACTTGTTCCCTCATGTGTGACTTGCAAAGTATCCCACATTTCTTTTGCCGATTTACATTGGGAAACTCTATAAAATTCATCATGGGATAAGGCCGAAAAGATGATGTTTTTAGCTTTTAAATCAAATGAAACTTTTCTCTTTTCATCATCATTCCAACTACTCCTTGGAATTTCAACAATTTCATCATTTATTTTCTTTTTGGGAATGAAAGGACCATTTTCAATTGCATCCCAAATATCCATATCAATTGCTTCAATAAAAACTTTCATGCGAGTTTTCCAATAAACATATCCTTCACCATTAAATAGTGGAGGACGGTTTATTGAAGCTCCTTCTCCACCAAAGTTATTGCTATAGCCCATTTAGTTTCCAAAAGGATCTTTTTCGAAAAAGTTGTTACACTCGATCTTTCGACCGAGCTCTGATACCACTTGTTGGAAACCAACAAGCGGGCTAAGCAAATACTAGAGGGGGGGTGAATAGTATTTTGAAGCACTAATACCAAATATTTCGATTGATAATTGAAGAATGGAGCTAAGACTGAATTTTCTGGAATCAGACACAAAAGACTCGAGTCTTTTGTGAAATACTCGAGTTTTTCAGTGATGAACAACTCGAGTCTTTTCTGAAATACTCGAGTTTTTCCTATCAGATAGCAGAAAAACCAGAAACGAAAATTCAGCAATTTAACTCAAATCAATTCAATAATAAACAGGAACTTATCCAACAGAATAGCAAGCAATCTAAATAACTTTTAAACACAAAGATTCCTTGAACTTGCTACCTAATTGTATAAATCCTAATTGATTGAAATGACTTAAGTCTATTGAGTTAGAAAGTAGATTAAAAGCAATAAACCAACACTCAAGCAATTTTATCCTGGTTCACTCCAACAATGAGCTACATCCAGTCCTCCTAATCACTTAGGAGTTTCTACTAATAATCAAATTGTTAGAAATTACAAAGGATTGCTTGAGAATGACCTCACTCAACCTAACCCTTTCAAGAGTGTACCAAACTCTTGATTTCTACCCCAATTTGATTCCGGTGATTGAAGAACTCTTCACAAAGCTTCCTTGAACTCCCTTCAAGAAACTCCACAGGGCTAGGAACCTCCTAGTCTTGTACTTGAGAACCTCTCAAGACTTCCAACACCCTAAGCCACTTAGGGTTTGCTTGGGAACAATCCAAGACTTTGAATAATCAAGCTTTTTGTATGTGTATTACTAATCTCACAATGGATTAGCACAAATAAGCACAGCTCAATGTAAGAATTGAGGCCTAAAACTCAACTTGGAATAAAATGACAATATGAGTGAGAAGTTGAGCTTTTTGGGAATTAACACTTGAGAAGAGGAAATTATGAAAGCTTGTAATCAATGATGTGTTGTTGTCTTGTTTTTTCTTGCACAAATTCAAAGAGAAATTTTACAATAAGGTTCTGAATTCTCTCTTGGGGTTGGATGAGACTCAAATGCCCTCAATTGAGTTTTTGAGTCTCTCCAACGTTCATTTTTGCTGACTGGACAAAAATACTCGAGTCTTTTGGTAAATACTCGAGTCTTTTTGGTCGGTCACGAGTGAATTGGTGCACGAACAAGACTAACGGTCATAATTGCTGACCTGGCACAAATACTCGAGTTTTTCTATAAATACTCGAGTATATACTCGAGTCTTTATCAAAATACTCGAGTATTTTGATCAGATATGGGAAAAATTATTTTTCAATTTTATTTTTCCTCTCAAGTATTAATTTTTGGTCAATCTCAACTTAATAAACATATAAAAATTTATTCCTAGAAGAGACTAACTATTTCTACCCACTCTCAACCACTCTCAACATAAATTAGAAATTTACAATTAATATTTGATTGAGAATGATTGAGCACTTGTCTTCTTTTCTTGACTTCTTGTTGATGTTGATGTTGCAATATCTTCAAGGCATGATTTGTTAATTATTTTGTCATCATCAAAACATAATCCACATAATTAGGAGCATTGAATTCACAGTAAGGGGGTGCTACGACCTGCAGGTCGTAAGTACCTCCTACGACCCGTGTAAAATTCTTGTTTTTTTAAAAGGGCATAATGGATATTATTTTAAAAATTGGGGTGGCATTCATAGACATTGGGGTGGCAAAATAAAATCCCCCAAACTATGAATCCATTGCCTTTTCCACACCCGTGGTGCTGCATTTTCCATAGGGTCATCATACAATACTCATCCTTTGTGGATGAGTACTGATACTTATTGCCTAAATCTAAGATCGATATTCATTTAAGCCATTGGACGGCTGAGATTGATGGATGGGAGCATGGTATATGTATACACTTGGTTAAGTTGAGTGCATCATATAAAATGATCATCTGTACGCTTTTTTTTTGGTAAACTGTTTTTTTTAATGAATAATTCTCCTAAAATAATGATCCTAAAAAATACATTAATCAGAATTTTTTGAATACTTTTTTTGTCTTTAATAGTATCTCATTTCTAATTTTCGATGCAAAATTCTCAACCCCTGTATAATTTTTTTATTTTTTAATATTTTTTTATTTTTTTTAAAAATATCCTATGTATTTTCCTTTTCACAAATATATATTTTTATGTTATTCGGATTTTTTTTAAAATTTTTATTATGTGCTCTCTGACAGAGGTTAAAATTTTTTTCCTTGTTTTCAAATTTAGTCATTTCAAAAATATTCTATGTGTATTCTTCTTCGGCGATATGCACTCGTTTTTATGATTTGGATTAATTTTTTTTTTACTTTATGTTCTGAAAAAACTATATTGAGTCAAAACTGTATTCAAAATTAACATATTCTAATAAATATGTATACGAATATGTGTAAAAAATATTATGAATAAATTTGTGTTAAAAAAATTTTAAAATGTCATTATTTTTAAGAGAATTTATCATTTCTTAAAAAAAAAGTTAAAAAAAAACTTACTGATAATCATTTTCTATGTTACACTTAACTTAACCAGGTTTATACATACACCATCCTCTCATCCATCGATCTCAGCCGTCCAATGCCTTAAATCCACATTGGCTTTAGATTTAGGCAATGAGTATAAATACTCATCACAAAGGATGAGTATTGTATTCTTACACTTTTCGATAAAATAAATATTCATTTTGTTCAAATCATTAGCTTCCATAATATTACCTCCATTCTTCTAAAAAATGATCATTCTTTTATAATTATCAATTTAATAGAATTGATTTTTTCCAAGATAATTGTCATTTTATAAAACGGATGCAACAATAATTATTATTTTTATAATTCTACCTCCATTTAATTAGTATGAGAGATAATAAATGAAAAAAATTAATTACTATAAAGAAATAAATAACAAAAATGATAAAACAAGCACCAATTTGCTTAAAAAATCACATTAAATATACTTATTAATTCATGTATTATAACTTTGAACGACAATTATAAAAGAATAGATGTGGTAATTAACAACAGATAATTCTGGTATTCAATATCGCCTACGTTGTTTCAATACGGGTATGTTATCGAATATGGACACAATATCGGGTATGAAATACGATATTTTTTTTTAAAAAAATTGGGTGTATGTACGACAATATAAATTCAAATTTTATAAATAAATATACATAAATAATGTGCAAATAAGCGACTTTGGCATTGAAATAGCATATGAATATCGTAAAATAAAATATTAATGCTCAAAATACGCTAAGATATACAAGGACGAAAAATTGATTATTAAGTTAAAATATAAATTATAAGACAAAAATGACATTATTGATATGATTCACGCCTAAAATATATCTTAACATACGAGTTATAAGTATTCAAATATATTGTACGTGTACCAATATCCAAAAAATACCTAATACGAATACGTCACCAATTTAGGAATATCCATGTTTCAGAGAATATCACAAAATTCACTCTCAAGTAACGTTGGATATTGTAAAGGTAATAATAACATTGACTAATTTTGGTAAGTAATTTTAAAATTTAACAATACACTCCTTCTGTTCTTTTATAACTACTTTTTTTTTTAAATGTAGTTTGTGAATTAAAAATTTTATTTAATACTTATGTTATTTTGTTGTAAATTAACACTTCCTTTTACCCATTTTGCATTTTTAATAATTATACCCCTTAACAATTTACACTCATTATTTACTGTTACCTCTGTCCTTAGATATAACACCATTTCGATACTTTTATTTTGTCCTTATTTATAAGATCATATACTAATTTTTAATGACCATTAATTATTTTTTTTCACAAACACTCTTATTTATTTAACACTTTTTAAATTCTCAATAATATTAATAGGGATAATTTAGAAAATACATATCAAAAGATCACATTTTCAATATAATTAACTAAATTAATCAACTTTCTTAATAAACGTGAAATATCCCAAAAAGGAGTCACGTGTATAGAGACGAAGGGAGTATAATTTACAATGTACAGATTCAATTCTAAGACCAATATCTTTCTCCTTAGTGGTTTAATGTCATTATAAACATGGTTTAATTTTTTAACATAGAATTTACACTTATTAATATATTAAATTTTTAAGTTCGGGTAGGTGTTAAGACTGTTAACAATAATATCATTTGAATATTTTCATCTAATATTTAATTTAATGTTTATCATATTGGATAAAAAATGATGGACTCTTCAATATCATTTTTTTAAATATTTTTTACATATTTATTTAAAATAATAGATGTAAGATTTTTGTTGGGAGAGACTGTACCCACTTCGATGATCTCTCAGCCTCGAAAGGGACTAGTCTCTGGCTATCGACCGGAAAACACCCTTGGTTAAAAAAAAAAATGTAAGATTTAAATATTTTTCTTTATTTTATCTAAATATCCAAACGGTAACATCATTGAAGGAAAAAAAACGTGAAATACGTTGGAGACAGGGACATACAACAACACAACAAGGGACCACGTGAAATTGAATGGGATGGGTATTATGGTCCATGGTGTGGTTTGTTATGGGCCCATGGCCATACACATGAGTTTTAAATTTTGGCCCATTATTGAAATTTTGATCCCCGTTTCATATTTTCATGGACAAAAAAAAATTTTTGTGTGTTATTTTTTTTGTCCTTAACGAGACAAAATTTTTTCATCTATCCCTTGATGGAAAATTTCCATCTAGTGAGAGACGGAAAATTTTCATCTATCGTGTGATGAAAAATTTTCATCTAGCGAGAGATGAAAAATTTCTATCTACCGAGAGATGGAAAAATTTCATCTCTCGAGGGACGGAAAAATAACACTACTACTAATACTTAGGGTTAAATCCTAGAGGCTCTCGATATATCAGTTCTTTCATTTGTTTCTCTATCAAAGCATGCTGCTCAAAGTCAAAGCTGAAGGGAGTTATGCACACAGGTTCATCACTAATGTCATGCAGTGATGTCAAATAAGGGTGTGTCAGTGCATCTTCAACTGCAAAAAAAACAATGTGCATGTAAGCGACGATACACAGACTTGCATTTTAGAATAATATTATCAATGTAAGTCAGGCATAAAAAAAGCAAAATTTGGTAGATGCATATTATCAACCAAGTTCTATTATTTGCATAACATTTTTGAACATCAGTAACATATTTTTATACAGTAACACTCTTAAATATTTTTTTTTAGGATGAAAAGGGGACACCGCGTGAAAAGAAATTTTCCCTTGTCAATCCATGATCGATGCATTGAATAGGTAAAGTCTTTAACAAGTACGGAAGATGCCAAAAAGCATAAAATTTATTAAGTATGCATGATGATATTATAAGTTCTTCCGTCCCTCGAGAGATGGAATTTTTCCGGGTAGATGGAAATTTTCCATCGAGGGATAGATGAAAATTTTTCGTCTCTCGGTAGATGGAAATTTTTCATCGACGGATAAATGGAAATTTTTCGTTTCATTAGGAACGAAAAAAATAACACAAAAAAAAGTATTTTTGTCCATGAAAATATGAAACGAAGGGCAAAATTTCAATAATTGGGCCAAAATTTAAAACTCCGGACACATATGCCACGTGAAATCCATTTTGCAAAGGAGGCCAATAATGGTACGATACTTCTTACCTCCTAGTCTTCTTAGAGTCATTCTCCTGTACCCGAAAAACAATATTTTTATTCCAAAATTTTATTCATTAGCAAAAATAATTATTGACACATGTATATTAAAAAAAGTAGTTAGATGTACTTCCTAGTCTTCTTAGAGTCCTTCTCGTGACCCTGCCAAACAATATTTCTTTCTTCGGTCTTATTTATTAGCAAAAATAATTATCGACACATTTATTAAAAAAAGTAGTTAGATGTATTTAATTTTTTCAAATTCATAAAAAAATAGACTAATCTAATAAACTTAAATTAAAAATGAAACAAAAATTAAATGATTCAACCATTTTATAAGATATTTTAGGAATAATTGTATTGAAGATAAAAAACTAATTAATTTTTACTTATATTTAAGATCACTAATAAAATTTCTGTTTTTTATTTCTTATAATTAGACATGAGGGAATACTTTCTTGCAAAAAAATCCCAAAATATCTATAAATAGTACTTCCTCCGGTCCTTATTATAGGGCATACTTAATCGAATTACACATACCAAGGAAAGTGGTTGATTTTATGAATTCTATGAGAATATATTGTAACGTTACAATTTTACCCTCTTAAGTTTTCTTGGAAAATTCGCACTCATTAATGAACAACAAAAAACACATAGATAGTCAAAACATTTAATAAGGACAAAAAAAAGAAAAATCAATAAATGATGCATAGAAAATATAAAGTGACTTATAATTAGGACCAAGAAAACTCTCTAGAATGTGACCTATATATAGGACCGGAGAGAGTACTAGAGGAGTGTTATTCTTAAACAACTTGCTTAGCCACAACATCTTCTTCCTGGAACAAACTAAACAATAATCCAACGCCTTTATCTACCACCATTTCCTTCTTCAATTCTTATCATCATCATGTCCAATTTTAAATTACTATAAAAATATAAATGACAATGATAAAACAAGTATCGATTTATAAAAAAAAACATTAAATATTCTTATTAATCAACGCACTATAATTTGAAATGACTATTATAAAATAATAGATGCATTCTCTTTGTCTCTTGTTATAAGTCACTTTTACCTTCTTTAAAAAAAAAAGTCATTTTTACCTAATTCATGCAGATTAAGAAAATTAATTATTACTCTCAAATTTATCAAAAAATTTGTTGTCATTCCAAAGTTACCCTTATTTAAAACTTTACAATTTATTTATTTCTTTCTCTCTGTTACTACTATAATTTACAATGTAGAGATTCAATTCTAAGACCAATATCTTTCTCCTTAGTGGTTTTATGTCATTATAAACATGGTTTAATTTTTGGAACAAGGAATTTACACTTATCAATACACTTCCTCTCTTCCTATTTAACTGTCCATTTTGAAGAAGTTTTTTGTTTCTTTTTATCTGTCATTTTAATGATTTTTATAGTTTAATAAATGATACTTTCCATGTTTATCCCTATTTAATAGAATATTGGTTTTCGTAAGTAGTGGAAGAGAAATAATGATTATAGAGAGAGAAAGAGTATAATGGGAAAAAACGTAATTAATATATTGAAAATCTAAGTAATAATTGCATTTCTTAAAAGATGTGTTTTGTTTGAAATAGGACAAATAAATAGGAACGGATGAAGTATTAAATCATCAAGTCAATTATGTACTATGTTTATTACAACTATGATAAATAAATGCAGTGAAAAATGAGAACAAAAAATAATAGTACCCTTGCATTTTACCATGCTGGATTGTAGAAAGACAATTATATAATAACAAATTATTTTAGGCTAAACTATTCATTTAGTCATTGACATTATTTATTGTTTTCAAATTAATTGGTCTTTTACATTTTTTTAGCATCATATTAGTCCTTCACGTTTTTTCGCTATCAATTTGGTCTTTGAGTTATTGTTTATCATACGTGTCAATATCATATTGGTTCACATTTGCATCATTAAATATTTGATAGAGAAATGACACATGTACAAATCATATTGATCAACGTAAGATAAACAGTGACTCATTGATTAAATTGATAGTAAAATGAAACGTGATGAACCAATATGATTAAAAAAACACAAGAAATCAATTTAATATAAAAAAATAAAATAAAAGATCAAATGAGTAATTTAACCATTATTTTACTAAAATTACAATTGTTTAAAAACGGAGTAATTTGTATTTTGGAATAACAGAGGAGTAACATAGTTTGAAAACGTTACACAAATATTTAATACAATATCATATTCCTTTCGTCTTACAAAGATGATAAAAAATTTTATTTCGAATTAAAGTTAAAATAATAAATAAAAAGTTTAAAAATTGTAAACTTTGAATAGTGATCGATTAATCAATGCAAAATGCATTAAATTAGATGTTTGATAATTGATTTATGTGTTAGACAAACTATTAAATGCATATCTCCTTAATTTTCTTTTACTTTTCAAATTTGTTACCATCCTTATGAGACGAAGGGAGTATATAAAAGAAAGAAAAATTTCAGTTCTTAATAAAATAACGTGAAATATGAACAATTCAAAGAAAAAATAATAATGTTATTTTAGCATTTATCATTTTAAGTAAAGAACGATGAATTCTTTAATTTCTCTTTCTTATTATCTTTTATATCTTCACTTAAAATAGTAAGTATTAAACTTAGACGTAGATTCAAACAATACTCTCTCCTGTCCTAATTATAAGTCGCATTTTATAAGATTTTTTTGCTTCTAATTATAAGTCACTTTATATTTCATATGCATCATTTATTGTTTTTTTTACCTTATTAAATGCTTTGACTATTTATGTATATTTTGTTAATCATTAATGAATATGAATTTTTTAAGCAAAGTTGAGAGGCTAAAATTGTAATGTTACAATATATTCTCATATAATTCATAAAACTAAATAATTTCTTTTGTATGTGTAATTTGGTTAAGTATACCCTATAATAAGGACAAGAAAGACTATTATCGAAGAAAAAAAACGTGAAATACATTGGACTTAAGAGTGGAACGAGTACTTATTAGTTCGTACTAAATCACCATGTCATTGATGGTCCAGGACAATTATAATTTGCCAAATACTAAAATAAAATTAAAAAATAAAATAAATAAAGTTAATGGGTAGTTTTTTTTTTTTTTTTTTTGATGAACTTCACTCCGATTTTTTGATGAACAGTTAATGGGTAGTTATTATTGCAATATACTATCATATTAGTATTAATCTGAGCCAGAGATCAGACATACGATACTTCCTAGCTACTTCCCAGTCTTCTTCGAGTCAACGTCTCAACGATATTGTTGGATTGTTAAGCTTGTCAAATGTCAACTCACAATCCAGCATCTTCCTACAACAAACAATAATCCAAAGCTTTTATCTACCACCATTTTCTTCTTATCATTATCATCATCATGTCCAACTCCAACTCCACTACTACCTCTCAACAACCACAACCCTCAGCTGCTGCTGCTGCTGCTTCAGACAGTAGTTCCACCATGTTTGATCCCAAGCAACCCTCCGTGCCCATATCATACCCAATCACTACCCTCAAGGACCTTGAATCTCGCTCCTATTTTGAATCCTTTCACTACCCATTTAACAAAGCTTCAGTTCCCATTATTAGTCAAACTGGCTCTGCTTCATCATTGCCCAATCGTGGTAGAGTACTTGTGTGTCATGATATGGCTGGAGGTTACATAGATGATAAGTGGGTCCAAGGAGGCACTAACTCTGATGCCTATGCCATTTGGCATTGGCATTTGATTGATATATTTGTCTACTTCTCTCACTCTCTCGTCACTCTTCCTCCTCCTTCTTGGACTAACACTGCTCATCGCCACGGTGTCAAGGTATATATATAACACTAATGTTATGTGTACATTTAGAATTGTCATATTTTTTCATATAAGACAAACAGAATTCTGGATGTACATGTAATAGTACTGTGCCTAAGGTTTGATTAGAAAACACAGATAATTCCAATGGATAATGTTAAGGTTCCATCTCAAAACCAATTGGCAATGAGAGGAGTAGCCCAACATGTATTTAAACCATGCCATATATTATGAGGCAGGCGATGTGGGACTTCCAACACGCCCCCTCCAACGAAGCCTGCCGGACGAGGCAAAGGGTATCTATTGACCCATAACAAAGGGCAACTTTTGGCCCATAACAACCGGAAAGAAGTTGGGCTCTGGCTTTAAGGTTCCATCTCAAAACCAATTGGCAATGAGAGGAGTAACCCAACATGTATTTAAACCATGACATATATTATGAGGCAGGTGATGTAGGACTTCCAACACATAACAAGAACCAGTAGTTTTTGAATTGAATAACTGTATAAAGTTTTAACTTGAACTTTATTTCTTTTTAGTAATTTCACCTTTAATCTATCTCTTAGGTGTTGGGGACTTTCATCACCGAAGGGGATGATGGAAGGGCTGTCTGTAATGAACTGCTTTCATCAAAGGAATCTGCACAACTGTATGCAGAACGTTTGGTAGAGCTTGCTTCCGAATTAGGCTTTGATGGGTGGCTGGTAAATACTTTTATCTTCTCTGATTTTCTGTGTGCTTTCTGTTAGAGTTTATATAAGTTACTTAACATTTATACAATATCAAAGTTGATGAGTGATTTCTTTTTACATTCATGATATCTATTTTATCATACAATATACTCCGTATTAGGTTTCATGCTAAGAAACAAGATACATAACTGTTCTTCTCATACCTTGCAACACATCAATTTTTCTATTATTTTCAATGATTCAAACAACGTAACTCAATTGCAGATGAATATGGAGGTAACATTGGACCCTGGGCAGATTCCTAATTTGAAAGAGTTTGTCAACCATTTATCATTAAAAATGCACTCTGCAGTTCCTGAATCATTAGTAATATGGTGAGTATTAGAAGACACACAATTCGTGTAATTTTTACTGCCATGGATGATGCCAACAATTAACTTTTATGTCTTTTCTGTTGCCATGCAGGTATGACAGTGTTACTATTGATGGGCAATTATGGTGGCAAAATCAGCTAAATAAATATAACAAGCCTTTCTTTGATATATGTGATGGAATATTTACAAATTATACATGGGAGGTATAATAAGCTCATCTTCCCCTTGCGCCCTCCTGCATTTCTGCTGTTGGATCATCAATTGCTGTTTTGCTTTGAGTTAAATTTATTGTTACCAAAACAATGCAGGAAGACTATCCAAAGCTATCTGCTGCTGTTGCTGGCGATCGAAAATTTGATGTGTACATGGGGATTGATGTATTTGGAAGGAACACATATGCCGGTGGACAGTGGAATGTATGTGGTCCGTGATATACACATTTTTATATCATAAAGATAGTAGCAAATTATGTTCTTACTTTCCCTTCTAATTTGATACTAATATTCAAATTGTTCCAAGTGGGAAACTCATACAGGAACTTAAATTTGATAATTAATGTATAGGTGACATTAATTATTGACATTATACATGAACGTTACTGATTTTTATGGATGTGTCAGACATATGTATTTGGAAGGAGAACATACGGTGGTGGACAGTGGAATGTATGTGGTCTGTGATATACACATTTTTATACCATAGTAGCAAACTATGTTGTTACTTTCCCTTCTAATTTGATAGTAATATTCAAATTGTCCAAGTGGGAAACTCATACAGAAACTTAAATTTGATAATTAATGTATAGGTGACATTGATTATTGACATTATACATGAACATTACTGTTTTTATGGATTTACCAGACAAATGTTGCTCTTGATGTAATAAGAAAGGATGGTGTCTCTGCTGCAATATTTGCTCCTGGATGGGTCTATGAGACTAAGCAAGGACCAGATTTTGAGACTGCTCAGAATCGGTAATATCTGGCAATCTGTTTTGCACTGCTAAATGCCTAAATTCACAGTACAGTCTGCTAATTTCACAGTACCCTAAATTCTTTGTATGTTGCCTTTCTAAAAGTAGATAAATGTCACAACATTTACTGAGTTCATACATTATACTTAATTGAGAAACAAATCAAATGACAAAAGTGGCCAATTTTGTATATACAATTATAAGGCAGGGGAGATTAGGGGAACAAAATTAGAGTATAAAGTATATTTACCTCAAAAACCCCTCATCGGTAAATTTTCTTCAATGTTGGCTTATTAAAGTTTTAGTTCTTGTAGGTTAATTGTGTAGAAAATGTTTATGACGGCATATCTATCATTAAATTTTATCCAATTTTATATGGTCAAAATTCTTAAAGCAATGATATCACACCTTCTATGTCTTGCATAAGTGACATAGTCATTGTTAAAAATTTGGCATTGCAGTTGGTGGGGTCTTGTGGAAAAATCATGGGGCATACTGCGAAAGTATCCTGGAGTACTACCATTCTACACCAACTTTGATCAGGTTAACGAATTGTATTCTTGTCCCCCTTTTATGAATTTTCTTCACATCTCTACTTGTCTGTGTGATTTGACATCTCAGCCCCTTTTGTTTCATGACATTCGTTACTTCACCAAATACAACTTATATGAGATGCTTCATATCTTTTTATGGTTAGCTGATACTATTTTCATAACTAAATCATAATGGAGAAGCAATACACTTTAGAGTTTAGACCAGATACTTGTGTATACAGTATACTTATGTTTTTTCTTTGTAATAACTTTCAGGGACGCGGTTATCATATTTCAGTTGACGGAGATAAAGTGTCAGATGCTAGTTGGTGCAACCTTTCTTCGCAAGGCATTCAGGTTCGCAAATGATAAAGACTTTTCGTTATTTCTGGCCCAGTTATTTACTATACTGATAGTTGGAGGAACTAGAAAAGATTCATACATGACGAATTTTTGAATTATTCTCTCATTTCTTAGATTACGTGCTGGCTTTAAGAAACATCATTTTAATAAAGCTAGGCTGGAATGACAAGTTGAATATATGATTATTTGTGAAACACTCCAAATCTCCAATGTTTATCCCAAATCTCGTGCCTTTTCCTCCGATCAAAACTGTACAATATATCATAGCCATGTCTGTTAACCATATGATGCTTTCATTCATAATACAATTATGGTGATTCTGATTTAAGAGTTTAATATGTTTTACTCACTGCAGCCCCTCCTGGAGTTTGTTGATTCTACTGCAAATTCTATTCAAGTTCTTGTAAAGTAAGTGATCATCCATTGCTTATAATTTTATGTAACTCAAAATTGTGTTCCCAAGAGTCAGCTCGGTTAGTAGAGTTGTTGGATATGTAAGTGTCAATGTCTTGGTTCAAACCCAGGTGACTGCACTATCCCGCAATAAAAGAGAAAAATGTGTGCCTATAAAAAAAAATTAACTTGAAATTGTGACAGAATGTGTATATTGCATATTTCATAATATTCGATGTATATATTCTATAACAACACGTGGTAATATTGTGTAACTGAGGTATTCAGATTAGTTGCAGAAAATTCAGAATAGCTTCTTTCTTTCTTTCTTAAATTTGGATGGCCTGTCTTGGTGACCAGTGAATAGAATTATGATTAATTATTACATATTGTTTCAATTATGCGGCTACACTCTTGAACTTGTTTCTACGAGTTTAATTGCTGATCATATAGTATGCAACTTCAAACGACAAACCCTTCTCATATTATTATGCATTTTAATTTTTATGAATTCACAACATGGTTGTGATTTTGATTGTCTGCTCTCTTTTCAATCATCCATTTTAAATTAGCATTTACTTGCTACATTTCAGAACTAGTTCTGATAATAAGATCTCAAGAATTTCATGTCTCGCTTACAAATTGTAGCTTGAAGGAAGCATCATACAGTGGAGGGGGTAGCATTACATTCAAAGGATCTCTTGAAGGGGATACTAACTTCGAGCAGAGAATCTTTCAAGGAGAGTTTATTTTGAGCGAGTTGCCTATACACCTCATTTATTCTGTAAGCTATCACCTCTACTAAAATTGCTGCACATCCATTTAACATCACGTTTGAAGCATGATAGAGTGATTGCATGATCGTCATTTGATACTCCTTTAACCTGAATTATGCGATAGCTGTCATTAAAGAAGTAAAATTCAAAAATGTTTAAAAGTTAGGTTACTTATTTGAGGGAAGGAATATATGGTACTTTTTCTTGACCAGTATAATGCACATTCAAACAAACTTACACAATTATTATACGACATAATACTCCTATAAGATCCCTCTTTTCTTAATCTAGTTCACACCTGGAGTCCATGATTAATGCAGGTGAAATCTGATAGCAGCTCTTCATTGGGAATAGTTCTTGAGTTTACTTCCACCAGCAACAGAAGAATGTCTATACTACTTGCCTCTCAGGAAATGAATCATCTCTCAAACAAATTTGACAGAGTAGTCATAACAAGTGAACACAAAGGAAATACCCCTGGATGGGTTATACACCAAGGTACAATTGAAATGAATGGATACACTCTGACAGAAATCCGAGCTTTGTGCTATCGTTCACATGTTCCATTCAATGAACTGAGTCTGAAATCTAGACCATATGGCCATCATTCCAGTGTGGCTTCCACAACAGATTATTTTGCGGTTCTTGGTCATCTCATAGTCAAGAATTCTGCCTATAGGCCGAACTTCCCTGTATCCACTTCCTGGCTTGTTGATGGCGAATACATCAATTGGAAACCAGGCCCTCGGGATTCAAAGATTCTTAATGTTAAAATCTCTTGGAAACTGAAAGAAGGAAAGAGTTTTGTATTTCCACAGTACAATGTTTATGTGGAGAAACTATCAAAACAAGCACATGGTAATCCAAGCACAACATTAGACCCTGTGACAGAGTACCTTGGAGTAGCACATGTAAACTGTTTCTATGTTTCTGACATCCAAGTTCCCTCTAGCACTTCAAGTCTCAAATTTATTGTTCAAGTCTGTGGTTTTGATGGAACAAATCAAAATTTGGTAGAGTCTCCATATTATCAATTGGAGGTAAAGGCCTGAAGGGTTCCTAAGTTATCATTTAGAATGTAACATTATTTCTCCTATTTTATAAGTATCCATCTAATATTTGGATTTGACATGTAGTGCCATGTATTCTCGCTTCTATGTGCAATAAAAATTCTAATAAAAGGTTAAGGTATACCTGGTAATTTGCTGCTTCTTAGGTTCATGCTTTCAATACAAGTAATTGATGGGATTCCATGTCCCAATTTTTCTGTTTGAAACAAAATGAAGATTTAATAACTTGTTGGACTATACCCTAATGTCTAAAGTTTTCATATTAAGATTTGATGATAGACCACTTCAATTTTATGAGTATACTATATCTTCTCTAGTGTTTCCTCTTTCTATTATTCATTGGGTTTGACAATAACAAAAATTCCATAAATTTTAGATCTAGGACTAAAAAGGGCCCAATAAGTTGCTTGAGATCGTTAAGATCCAATGGAAGGAGAACATAAGTGTTCCTATTTATTTATTTGTTTTCTTTAATGTGATCTAGTCAGAAAACATAGGGACTCTAGAACTTTGCCTAATATAGCATGCCATACGTCTAAAAGACTAAAACTAGGGAAGTGAATTAACAAAGGTTTGAAAAGGGAACTCTGAGATAAGGTTCAATGCTCCAAGCTGTGCAGTTTAAAATGTTTGGACTTTCAGGAAAAATGCTTGTTTGTATACATGGCGGCGTGGGAAAAAAATTATATAATGGATATATGCATAGCTTCAAGTTCAACATAATATTTTTTAAGATAGGTATAATGTTCATGTGTTTGTTTGTAGCAAAGTGCCAAAAAAATCTTACTTTGACACCTTGACTTAAGTGAAAGAAAGAAGAAAGCGGAAGAGAATAGAACTGAAGGGGGGATGGTATAGTGACACGCCTGAATTCCAAAACAAATCTTCTTTTGGAAGTATTGTCCTCGAGCCCTCAAAAGAGAAATGAGGTTTCCACTATATCACTTTCTTTGTCTCCGCAGGGTTTAGAAATTTCAGATTGATAGAAAACATTAACAGGGATATGTTTTTGACATGTAATATATTTTACCTTATTATTAAAAAAAAAAATGTAATTAACTGATTATTAATTTACTGATGTTCTATTCAACTGCTGTTATATTATACTCCATTACTCTCTCCGTGATGGTTAAAAAATTCAAAAGTCAAAAAATTAAGGAGATATGGATTTAATGGTTTGTTTAACACATCAAACAATTATCAAATAACGCATTTAATGCATTTTTTATGGATCAACCAATCACAATACAAAGTTTACAATTTCTAAACTTTTCATTAATTATTTTAATTATAGTTTGGGACAAAAAATTTAGTTATTTTTTACCATCCTTGTGGGACGGAAGGAGTACTATATACTACTACCTCCGTCCCTAATTATAAGACCCTCTTGGGAGATTTCACGTCCATTAAGAAAGTGAAATAATTTAGTTAATTGTATTGGAAATGTGAACTTTTGATATGTATTTTCAAAATTACCCTTGTTAATATTATTGTGAATCTAACAAGTATTAAATAAATAGGGGTGTTTGTGGAAAAATAATAATTAATGCTCATTGAAAATTGGTAAAGGACCTTATAAATAGGGACAAAATAAAAGTGTTAAGAGAACCTTATAATTAGGGACGAAGGAAGTATGATTCATCATCTTTTGGCTCCCTGCAACCTTCGCCATCTAAGTAATAACACAAATATTTCAAATTAATAGCATGTTTGAATACTAATCTTAAAATCATTTCTGGCCCAAAATTATTATTGAAGTAAAAATAATTATTAGTAACGTTGATATTTCAGAATTGATCATGGGTTAACTCATCGCAAAACTAAACATGCACTAAATAGCTCAAGAGTTTATAACGAGTTTACATTTGACGTTTATCATCTCATTTCTCATGCAACCTCTACATTTGAGGCTTTCCGCTCCCATCTCCTATCCCCAAACGTTTAAATTTATAAAGTGTGAATTAAAACTTTTTTTTTTGTACTCCAAAAAAAAAAAGTATATTTAATAATTTTTTAGTAAATCAATATTATTTTTTTTTATCTCTTTATAGTATTTAATTATTTTTTTTTACTTGTTAGTTCTCATATTAATTAGATAAAAATAAAACTGTAAAAGTAGTAATTAATATTATCTCAAAGTTATAAAGTTATTACAATTATTTAAAATAACTGTAAATTTATTTTGTTAAAGCAGAAAGGAAAGCGTAAACCACTCCGTTCGGCACCACGACTATACGCTGCAACAAGCCAACAAGTGAGTCATAGTTTAGCGGTAGTCTATCTACTAATCTATCACTTTAGTTTCCACTTTCTACGTAGTTTTCACTTGAGTCTTTGATTTTTTAATAATTCCTTTTCAGGTCCTCACTTTAAAAAAAGATAGTTACGTTAGTCCCTGACAATATTTTCCGTTCATAAACGTTAACGTGACCGTTAATTTATGATATCGTGTTTCATT
Source organism: Crotalaria pallida (assembly GCA_037953625.1). NCBI lineage: Eukaryota > Viridiplantae > Streptophyta > Magnoliopsida > Fabales > Fabaceae > Crotalaria > Crotalaria pallida. The sequence continues at coordinate 154,877,789 of CM075651.1, read as the reverse complement.
TTAGTCTGTAACTTAAAATTTTTAATTCACTTTAATCCCTCACTATATCGTATTTCATTTTAGTCCCTAACTTAAAAATTTTAATTCACTTTAGTCCCTCGCTATAATAATAATGATGTTTCTTTCACTTTTCTCTTGTAGTGTGACTACCATAAAAACATTGACGGTTCTTCTTGCTATTTTGTAAACTAACTTTATAGTTTATATAAACACTGACTCCAAGCTTTGTACAGATATCGTTCATTTGTATTACTTTTATTTGTATTACACTGTCAATGCATCATCTATTTTCTCTTCTTTTAATTTGCTACCACTTTTTAATAAAACTTACTAGGTATGTCATTTTGTTTAATAATCCATCAATCTGACATCGATTTATTTCTTCCAAAGGAACCGCGTCCACCATTTGAGTAACTACCATTTAACTTTGACATACTTATAACATTATAACCTATAATTACAACAGATATATTGAGTTTAAAAAAAAAAAAAGTGTATAAAGTTGGTAATGATTTAACTCGTTTACAGAAGCGTAAGTTCAAATTCTAGTATTCTACTATCGAGGAAATGAAACGAAATAGTATCATTGTTAGTGAATAATCCTTTAAAATATTGAGCAAATTAGGAAATCTCCTTTTTAAGTCCTAATAAATCCAACTTTTTTGTTTAAAAAATGTATTAGTTGATGGATCGCATTTGCATATCCATCCATTAGAAGTTGTATTTTATGTTTAAAAGTGGTTATTTTGATCTCGTTTTGGTGTTAATAAAATTTTTTGCTTATAAAAAAATATAATTATTATTATTTTTATATTTTTATTCTTGGTTAATAACAAGAAGATGATGAGTGAAAAACTTATTATAAAAAAATAGCAAATGACAGAACAGAAAAAAAAAATACAGAAATTTAATTAAACTTACTGGTGATTATACTTATTAATACATGCATGTGCCACAATCTTAAAAAAATCACTTATTTCCTTTGTTTCATTTTAAATGTCTTTTTAGATTAGAGAGAATAGATGGTGTACAGATAATATAAAGGTTTTTTTACATTATCGATGCATCATTCACCATTTATGTGTTTATGGTGGTTGACTTTTAGATAAAAGATATACAAATGAATGGTGTATGATGGACTGATGGTGTAAAAATTTTACACCGTCAATACACACTCATTAATCTCTTTAGAATATCAGATTAAGAAATGTAATTAATTTGTCTTTTTGAATTAAATTAATGTATTGTTTATTTAATTTGTCATTTATCTCTCTTATAATTATTTTTAATATTTTTCAATATTATTTCTCTTTTTAATTAAATGAGGATAAAATTTTAAAAAGAATACTTAATGTATTGATTTTTTTTTTAAAAAAATACTTATATAAGAATAAATTTTTTTATGTTAAAAAAAATACTTAAAATGAAACAGACTTGCATAAAAGAAATCGATGGAGTAGTATAACATATTGTAACCCCTCTCACCCATAATTATGCACTTTTGGTCATTTTGTCTTATGTCATATATAATGTAGTTTTAAAAAGTCAATATTTATTTATATTTATTTTTTTTAACATACTCTTATTTTTCACGACCTCTTTTTCCCATGTAATTCTTTATTATCTCTTTTTAATATAGTAATTTTTATACACTTATTATTACTCTCTCTTCAATTATTAAATGAGATATATTAATCAAAATATATCAAATTTTTACATCATTTAATCATTTTTATCTTAATCTTTGTGCATAATCTTAAATTGATTAACTTGTGGGACAAAAGGAGTAATAATTAAACTTATTATGTAAATTAAAGTAACTTCTATAAAAAAAAAAAAAAAAAACTGTTGAATGTATTTATCAATAATAATCCCTCCCCATACTTTTTTGAAATTCTAATTTGCATGACTTACATTTTAGATTTTTTGGAAAAAAATTGTATTATGTGGATTATTTTTTTTGGAAGTTGTCTGAATTTCCATAGTAGACTATCTAGTAGTAGCTAGATTAGTTGTTTCACTCTCAATTCAAGCATTTACTAGAGTAGCATTGGTATATAGGATCTCATGCTGCCAGATAGAGACAAAAGTGGACAAAGCCAAGGAGGATTTGGTAGGGATGAACAAAGATAATGATAAATTAATGAGCTTTCAAGTTTTGACTTGAAACATACTTGTACACTGAACAAACTAGAAAAATGCCTCCACACTAAACAACTCTGCGTGAGGAATCTTTAAGTCAGTTTTTAGCCACTTTTTTTTAAAAAAAATTATATATATATATATATATATATATATATATATTTAAAGAACAGCAGCTTGGTACCTTTTTGGCGTTTCTCTTTTTTTTTTCTTTAGCATTTAAAATAAGGAGATTTCTAATATGCAATCCAAAATTGGAGTGTTGTCAAGCAACCTTCTCTTAAACCAATAGAAAGTTGTCATTTAATTTACCTGTGTCATGTCATCATTTGAAGTAGTCAAATTTAATTTTTTGCAATTTGGTCTAACTTGAATAGTAAATTAAAATTTTAGTCCTTTGTACCTATAGATAAATTATAAGTTTTAATTTTAAAAAACACTATTAAAAAAAAAATCAAAGTATGCTGCTGGTGGTTCTAATGAGCACAACTTAATTTAATTTTTATGTTGGACTAAATTGCAAAACTTAATTTTGACTAATTTAAGTAATGATGTGGCATATATGTTTTAGGTGGCAAGATTTTATTGGTTTAACAATGAATTACATAGCAACCATTCAATTTTTGATTGCATGGTAGTAACACCCTTTGATTTTGACACAAATTTGGTTGAAAAGAATGATTCAGGAAAAAAAAAACTTATTGTTCTTATAATCTAGTACATATCATCGTTCTTATAATCTATGGTGTAGTACATCCCACTAAGTGAGCACTTTCTTGCACTATCCTCCGCGTGAAAAAACTAGCAGGAACAAGTTTAATCTGTGTGAAATTAAAGACTACAGTTGCTTCTAATTTTAGGGATTTTTTTCTCCCCGCTAAACAAGAGTACAATGACTATTCAACCTATATAACAATTAAGTAGCAAGTAGCAACAGCTAAGGAATTAGTAGCACAAACCAAGACACCGAGAGAGCACAAATTAAACTTATTAAAGTTAAAACTAGTGTTAGTATGATTCAAAAATCACATCCAAATAAAATCTAATTTGTATAAGTCTATAACTTGTATATAATTGAATTTCACATCAAAAAATAATGTCGCATGAGCCGAAAATCATATCTAAAATCTAATTTGCATCAAGTCTATAATTTGTATATAATTGAATTTCGCACAAAAAAGAATGTCACATGAGCCAAAAATGATATCCAAAATATAATTTGCATCAAATTTGTAATTTGTATATAATTGAATTTCACCCAAAAATATAATCTCGCATGAGCCGAAAATCATATCCCAAATCTAATTTATATATCAAGTTTATAACTTGTATATATAATTGAATTTCACACAAAAAAATAATGTCGCCAAACAGACCAGACAGTACAAAACCGAAGTGAATTGTCTTTTGTAGGGTACTGGACAGCTTAAACATGGAAGTGAAGCGAAAAACGTAGAATATGTGAGAACTTTCCGAACAAGCATTGGACTATGACTGAAATTAGCTAGGTAACATGGGTAGAAAAGACACAAAGAAACTTTGGAAAGAATATAATAAATTTAAGAAAATTTCAAACAGAATATCATATGGATGTGAGTGGCTTCCATATATATCATCATAAGAATTTGACTTGAATAGAGAATTATACATAATATTTCACATTTATTCTTTAGAAGAGATAATCGGCATCTCTCCAATAAACTGTAATTCATATCACAAGTTAGAGCAACATCGCGTGTATTGGAAGTTTTACATTACCTTATACTTATGTGATATGATTTTAATATTTGTTGAAATACTTTTTTCGTTACTAATTAATTTTAAAATGGAACATTAACTGCGCACACACATACATTAGAAAATTATTGATTGACATGGTAACAGATCACCTCCCCTCAATGAGATAAGGAGTTATTTTAACACAAAGGTAAGGTAAGCATTGGCACATGTGTTTGCCTACATACGTTTCTTTCATTCATGTGACTTCACATGACACATATTTTCAATTTACTCCAAGAAATATATTAATCATTTATGAATATTATTATATATTAAGATTAACAAATCTTTTAATATAGATGAGAGTAAATTTATATTTTTATGCCTAAATTAATTTATATTATTTCTATGAACATCTTTCTGTTGTCTAGGTGTTGTTTTAGTTGGTGATAGTTTTCCTTGTTGGCGGTGCTTTTGGTATTTTCGTGTTTCTGCACTAGAAATTTGTTCTCAAAGTTTCTTTAATCCTAAAAAAAATGAATCTTTTTACCCTTATTACTTGAATTAAATCCGGGCGGTACGTTAGACATTGATTAGAAATATATATATATATATATATATAAACACATACACGCGCTCTCTCCTCGATCTCTATTATAATAAAAAAATAATTAATTTCATATTTGTTAAAAAATTAATTCAGTGCATTTAATTTCATTTAATTCATAAAAAATAAAATTACTTTAAAAAATTTTAACCTTTTTTTTTAATTTTTGTGATCCAAGATAAATATATTTTTTTCTTTCCGTATATTTTGTTTATTCTCTCTATCCATTCATGAAGTTCACACACTAACTAAAATAAGACTTCATAAAAACAACCACCCTTGGTATGTATGTAATTCTACGAACATAAAGGTATCCTAATTCTCAACTCTCAAGTTGCAATATTATGAAATAATCCAATTTGTTCTACACAGCACATGTTTATGCATAGACGCATAGTACTGGAAGTGCAAAGAACTAATGAAATTAAAGGAATGAAGTACCAATACACTTCAATATATAAGTTGTCAGCCTCACTCATTTCTTTTCATTATTATTTATTTTCAAATCCATTATATCTTCTTTAATTTTTATGTGACGATGTTGTTCTCTCTTACTTCGTAAAACTACTGGATTGGTCCTGTAAGTTATTTTTTGGTTGTGATTTCGTTCCTTAACTTTTTTTCGTTTCAAATAAATTTCGGAAGTTTGTAACTTGTTTCAAATAAATCATTCATCCAATTTTGTCTTTAACACCGTTAATGGGAGCCTCATATGTGGCAATCATTGGTCTTACGTGGCTAAAACTCAACACTACACCCCCAAAATGATGTCATATGAGACCAAAATAGAAAACCAAAACAGTTAGTGATAGCCCAATAAGCTCCTATTTTGGCCTCATATGACATCGTTTTGGGATGTAACGTTGAGTTTTAGCCTTGTAAGATCATTGGTTGCCACGTAGGAGGCTCCCATTAACGGTGTTAAGACAGAATTGGACGAAAGGATTTATTTGAAATAAGTTACAAACTTCCGAATTTATTTTAAACGAAAAAAAGTTAAGGGACGAAATCGCAACCAAAAAATAACTTACATGACCAATCTACTAGTTTTGCCGATAAAACTTCAATATGCTTTTAAGTTACTGAAATTTTGTTTGTAGCTAGACCTCTCTACGCTCCGGAACTCTTGACCATGCAAATTAAAATTCAATTTTACTCTTCTTTAAAAAAAAATAACAATAAAATGGATTTACTCTTTTCTTTTTAAATTTAAAAAAGAAAAACCAACAAAATTTATATTTCAAAATTGAGAGTACCGGCCACAACTGCATAAACATTAGTATTTTTTTAATGTTAATCAGGTGTCCTTTGACCGACAATCAAAGATTAAACCCTTACGAGACAGAAATTATCGAAATGAGCACAGCAACGCATCTTGGAATAATTATAGCACGCAACTCATGAGTCATGACTAGCTCATCCACACTTTTGTTAATATTCTATTACTCCAAACAAAAAAAAAATGTTAGGATAGGCTGCAATCGTTCAATAGGATATACAATTTTTTTTTAATTACAACAGTTTTGAAGAAATTCTCTCCTAAAAAAATAATTAAAGATTAATGGTGGTTTAATTAATTAACTAGAAGAATTAAAAATATATTAAAATAATATTATATTAGTACTAAATAATTATGATAATAGGTATTAGGAATTTTGACGTTTATTCTATTTTCTGAGTATACAACGATTCCGGATTGGGTGATCACACATCCTTGTGTATTTTAAATTAGATAGTAATTTAAAGATATTATAAAATTATATATATACACTATATATATATATATATAGTGTTTTATAGGGTATTTTCTTATCTATGAGAAATCTAATCCTTCGGGCACAATTAGAATTATCATTTTAACTAGTATTGTTTTCGGAAATTGAACATTGATTCTTCTATGAAATCGTATTGTGCTTCTACCAAAACAAAATATTTTTAGTATAATACAAAAATGAAAAATGATAAAATAAATTTGAATAAAATGATGGTATCATTGTCAAGGATATAAAATAGATTTATCTACAAGAAAAAAAATAAGGATATGATAAATTTGGATATAATACAAATATATGATTAAATTAAATCAAGATGAACAAATTTTATAATATAAATTTTGTTTACAATAAAATATTGTAATATGGATAAAATAATTTATTTAATTGTAAACGAAAATAATTCTTTTCTTTCGATGAGTCCTCTGTGACCGTGCATGAGAGGATTATAATGAACAAAAGAAAATACGAAATTGCAACTAGAAAGTAAAATAATCAATCTAAAATAAAATTAATAATGTTTTAAAAATTATAAATTTGATGATTAGTTGATGAAGAAATATCATATTTAATTCAAAAATTTATTTTTTATTTTATAATTTTATGCTTGATTTAGAAATACACTAGTTGGGTTATTTTAGGTAGATGTGATTGGATTTTAGTTTGAATTTTTTGAAATTAATAGATTTACCTATATCATTGGTAGTTTAGTCATTTAAATAACTTTAAGTTAATTACTAATGCACAATTAATGTCATTAATTTCTAATAAGTTTCAAATTTAAAATTTAAGTAATAAATCGATTCAGATCTTATTTTCTAAAACATGTTTTAAAAATGACAATATTTTTAAATAAAACCAAATCATTTTTTACTAATTCATACAAATTTTTTTAGATTTTATTAGTAATTTAAAAGTTAAAACATGTGTAAATAATGGTACTTTAAGGAGTAAATTTGTATGTGAAAACTAAGTATAATTTTTCTGATTTCATTTATAATAAATTATACTTAATCAAAATACATGGATCAAGATAAGTAGTTAACTTTTTTTTTAATTATCAATTTTATATTTTTACTTTTTTTATTATTTTATTTTTACTATTTTACTTGCATTACTTAAGGATAATTGAATTTAGTTAATTAAAACACTTATTCAATAAAAGTAGCTTAATAAAAATTAAATACCTCAAAAAAATATAAAGTTATCTATCTATGGAAACACCCAATTCTTATGTGATGTGATGTAGATATATAATCGGAGGGAGTATAATAAACACTAATGTTACATCTACATCCGAATTGTTTATTTTGTGTTTACTAGAATTGTGAATTTGTCTTTAATTCCTAGATGATCATGAAATGATCATTCTATATAATTATCAAAATTGACTTCTGAATTTGTCTTTAATTCCTAGATTCTATATAATTATCAGAATGTTTACCTTTTTCTTAAACAACCACCGACCCTTGCTTTAGTGGCTGCATTAACTTGCAAGCACCTTAATTATTTTTTAATAACAGGTTACTTATCTGAAATCTGTATGCACTATATTGCTTCACCGGTAATAATACTTAATCACATGCTAGAGTTGACTCTACAAATCCCTTCTTAGCACAGATACTTTTCTTACTTCATAATTTATATAGAACATAATTTGTCTGAATGATTAGGAACATAAAGCAAGTGACCAAAATTCATTCAAGAAACCATGTCATGTCCAAAAATGTTCTCTCTCTTCAGAGAATCATGAATTACATTGCTAGAAGAGCCAAAATTAAGGTATTGAGGGAGTTCATTCTGCAGAAAGTAAGATTTGTGATCTGAATCGTCATTGATTTCTGGGGTTGGCATCACTGGCTCATGTTGCATCTGGATACAGAGTATCTCTGCTTGAGCAACTGCAAGCTGCATCTGAAGCTCAGAAACCTGATTTTGAAGATAAGATATGGCTCCAACACAACCATACACAGGGTCCCTCACTCTTGCATTTGCCTCGTACACTAGACTGCTCACTGCATCTGCTCTCTGGTGAACTGGAAGTTCCTGCAACATTTTATAAGAAAATATCCATTTAGAGCCAAAAAAAAAAAATGTAATAACTTTGAAAACAAATAACCTTAAAAACCAACCCAAAGGTTGTTTTCATAGTTACTGCTAGTCTGGTTTAACCTTGCTTACCACATATTGGATTCACCGTTTTAAGTATTATATATTGGCTTCTAAAAAGTAGCATACACTACCCAAATAAACCGCATACTCATGTACATAACACATATTTGGTAAATGTGTTCTGATTTTCATTTTTCTTGCATAAGGAAGCATTTGTTAGAAATATAAAATCATTTATATTTGGATAAATGGTCCTCAAAAAATTTTCAAATAACGTGTATCGTGTACACTTAATTCAGTGTAAAATAGTCTTGTGATGTAATCATAAAAATTGACAAATCATGTATCCATGGGGCATTTCTAGTAACTATGTTCTTTATCCAATGTTCATTATCAAATGAAAGCAAGCATAGTATAGGATACGAATATGAGACTATACCTGTAACATTTTGTTAACGTTGCTAGCACCAAAAACCTTGTGAACTATGGCGAACTTTTGGGGGTCATCAGAAGGGAAATAAGGAGCAAAGGTGCAATCTTTAGCGCATCGCCGTCTCAGCAGTTTGCATGAGGCACATGGGGAATTCCCACCCATTTGATTTTTGAAAACAGACTAAACTCAAAGACTCTTTTTTGAAAGGTTGAGGGCAAAAAAAAAAACAGAGGAAGTTAGTGGAACATAAAACCACGGAAGGATATGCACATAATGAGAGTGGGAGTGTATAGGTGTATATATAATGGCCTACAGCGTGTGAGAGGGTAGCTACTACCTATCAAGGATCAATCACATTCAACTACTAAAGATATTTAACTAATTATTTATTACTATTAGTATTAATTTGTGATTAGTATTAATTTGTGATTAATTTAATTAATCAATGTGACGGGTTATTTTATTATGATTTTCCCCCTTTTCCCTTTTGCTAGGTATATGCATAGTTTTTCTTCATGGTAATATCTAGAATTGAGAAAATGGTCATATTAGATATCACACCAAGGCCTCCAAGCTAGCTCTGTGTTTAAGATCTTGTCACGCGGTAAATTAAAAGATTCAAATGAGTGAACTTTTGATGAATCATTAATCGATTTGGGCATGTGGGTTACACCTTTTTTTTTTAATCAAAACCAAAGATCAAGTAAAATGATGAAAAGGTAAGTATATAATTGTTTGCCTTTTATATGTTTTTACTAAATGCAACAAAGCACACAACAAAACAATAATATATTCCATTTTAAACTCGAGAGCATAATAAGATAGCAACTAAATATACGGAGATTTCAAGCTAAATAAGGAGTGCTACACAAACTTTTGCTCCTACCTCTATTTGATACGAAATGCAAATTTCATCAATATAATGATTTAGAGCAATGATTGACAATTTTGGATTCAGGGATGATTTGGGGGCTGTGGTAATGAAATTGCCGAATGCAATATCTTGTTAGATTATTGCCTTATTGGGTTATGACAGGTAAATTATGCATATATTAGTAGAAAATATCTTCTACCGAGTATTTTATTTTTCTTTTGAAGTATAGCCCCCATCCAGTTGAAAAATGACCAAAGAACGAGAAAGTTGTCAAGGGGTAATTTTCTACATAATTGTCATGAATATATCTGATTAGGGGACATGGAACAATAGAAGTTGCTATGCGTAGTATTGCGTACATGAGTACTTTAGCTAAAATGAGTTGTATTGTTTAATTCACCATAAATGTTTTAAAATTATATAATATTTAATTATATAATTTCCATAAAAGAAAAGAGACACGTTCTCAATTTCTCATTACTCATACGAGTATCAGAGTAGAAACTATTTCGGAAAGTTTGTAAACTGTTGGTAAGTTCACTATAGAAAATCCGTGCTCCCATCACAATTTTTACTTTTAAACATTTTGGGTAATTATAGCTAGGGTTTTAATAACCAGGGTTTTTAAAAAGTAATTTTTTTTGTTTGCACCTGGTATCCGGCTCACTGGACCTACTAATCTAGTTCGAGGGGGTTCCGGGATTGAGGTTTTATTCCTCTCTCAACGTTGTTGCCGCCTTGCGGGAGATCGGATCGAACCGTGATTCGCAAGTGCAACCTCTGGCACCACTGCACCAACATGTCGTTGGTTTTTAAGAAGTAATTTATATACGATAAATATATATATATATATATATATATATATATACACACATATACTTTAAACTAGGTAAACCTTTAACGAAATTATTAATTCTATATCAATTAAGTACAGTAGCTATATATATACTACTAATTCGTATCAATTAGGTAAACTATGAGACTATGGGTGTAAATCACTTGAATTTACCCACTAGTGTATTAGGTCATAGAATCAAATCCTAGTACATGCAAGGTTGGTTTCTCATTTTATAATTATTACGTAATTCTTTAACTGAATGATGAATATGAATTAACTTAATAAATAATTATTACGTAATTCTTTAACTGAATGATGAATATGAATTAACTTAATAAATAATAAGGATGGATGACACATTGTGGTACACAAAATTAGATAAAGAAATAAGGTAAACTTCGTTGGTTATTACCATGTCAAAATTCAAGTATATTTTTAATATTATAGGTTATGAGTCATATATGTTAATTTAAAATGTGCTTGTAGGGCGAAGCCAGTGTCTCAGTTGTAAAGTGTTTCTATTACAGGATCAGTACAAATTTTGAGTCTTTGCGCCCTCGTCAAATGACACAAAAAAAATGAAGAAAAAAAAATAATAAGCTTTTCTAATCGCTCTTAAAAGTATTATTGATTAAGATATACATTAAATATAACTTTATTAGTTTTCGAAGTTTGAAATTAATCATTTTCAAAAATAAAATCATCCATTTTTTTTTAAACAATGTTTTAAAAGCATTTGTTTACATTTTTACTGTAAAAAATAATAATGAAACATGCTCTAAGAACACTGAAGAATCTTTTTAATAGCAAAAGCTGCACGTTAATGTTGAAGTACTGCCACGATCTAGAAGAGGAAGGTTAAACAAAATATTCACGTCAGCATATGGAGGGTGGGAATATAAAAACAGCGTTTATCATTGACACCCCGCCAAATTAACCAAGCTAAAGTTGGTAATTATGAAGGCCAAGTTGGCCAAGTATGGCTTCCACGTTGTTTGACTAAGAGTGTTGTACTACTGACTTGTTTAGGAGTGAAGAGCACAGGAAGGTTGTTGAAAGCAACCGGTTGTTCCCAAAGAGAGCCGGCTCAACATGAATGTTTGTTAGGCACAACAAACATAAAAACATTCACGTGAATGTACACGTTATAGCTAGTACTAACTCTCTTCTTCTCACCTCTCAAAGTGTATAGGTTGAATAATTCATTGATTAGCTCAACATGATCAGTAATCGCAAAGATTTATAAGACCCCAAAATGGTCTTATAAATAGGACCGGAGGGAGTACTCACTCCGATCCTACCTTTTAGGAGAAAAAAATCGGTATAATTTATAAAATTTCTTTTAATTTCTAATAATGTTTATTTATTTTTTTTCAAAAACATCTATATTAAATTAACATTTTTTAGAATCTCAACAATATATAAAGGTAGTTTTTAAAAAATATATTACATGCATTAAATGTTTAATTTATATTATCACAAACAACATTAATTCATTTTCTTGGTAAAAATAAATTTTTTAAAAAGATCTTACATATAGAATCAAAAAAAGTATTTTATAAATTTTTTTAATCTATACATCATGTGTATAAAATAAACTAACAAAAGGAGTAGTAGATAAAATTAAATTGTTTTGAAAAGGTTAAAAAGACATAGCGACCGAATATAGGAGTGAAGGATGAAGGATCGGACACATCTAAGTATCTAACATCATACCCGAATTTTTAAACATTTGAGCCTGTGACAGGTAATAATGTAGTATCTGTGATGAGTACATGTTTGATACTTAGGAACCAAATTTTGTGAATTTGTTAGTTATTAGAGCTCTAAAAGCTACTTCTTTTCGTCCTATATATAAAATTCTTTCGAAATCAAATTTTTATAGTTAAATTTGCTAATGACATTTGAAAATATGAAAATTTGATATATTTTTTCAAAATTATTTCTATAATTATTACTGGGACTTCAAAAATTATTAAGTTAATAAAGTGTTTATAAAAAAATAATTAAATATTATTGAGAATTGAAATGAGATCTTATAAATAAGATCAAAATTAAGAAAAAAAATAATACAGAAGCGAGTATATGAGTAAGTTTGTAGTTCTTTATTCAAATAATCTTTTTCCATGGTTTGATAAGACGTGCAAACACTTGAGTAAAGAAGAGGAAAGGGGTCACGTGTTACTGAGAAGTGTATGTGTAATTCACTAATTTGATTATGCTAATTCAATTTTCTCTATCTCATTGTGAGAAGGACTTGCATAATGATCAATTAAATATCTTTAATATTTGGAGAGTTGGTGAAAAAATAAGGTGGGACCAAAAAAGAGAAAAAAATAATCTCTTCATTTTATATGTATTGTTCATATAATTTTTTTCTCGTGTTTTATATGTATTATTTTATTACAAAACTAAATACATATTTAATGATGTTTTTCTCAATTATATTCTTATTTATTACATTTTTTCATTTCCAATATTTTTCTCTTTTTTCAATAATAATTATATAAATGTACATGTACTATTATAATCAAAATATCCCAAAATTTTACGTTATTTAATAATTTCTTAAAATCTATGTATAACCTTAAAATAGAATGTTGATCGATGTATAACGGAAGGAGTATATGTTTATGGTCTAGTTATTAAAAACAAGGAAAGATCGAAGGCAAGTTTATAAAAATTTAAATTTGTCTACATAAAAAAATTCAATCAAATTATTTATTTCAGGAGGAGCTCAATCCTCCGTCCGTACGTCTCTGAATTCATACTATTATTAATTATTAATAATTAGATTTGATTTTTTTTAAAAGTATTTTAACAATAAAAAGATTTTGCTCCACCTAGAAATAGCGTTCATGCATGTATATGTAATAGGCAATATGTAGTATTCGCACGCCCGTGGTTTGGACCAAAAAATGTAGGGTATTTCTATCATGCAATCTAAAATTGGATGGTTGCTATGCAACCTTTTCTTAAACCAATAAGAAGTTGTCACCTATGCCATGTCATTATTTGAAGTAGTTAAAATTAGTTTTTTGCAATTTAGTCCAACATAAAAAGTAAATTAAAAATTTAGTCCTTTATACCTATAGACAAATTATAACTTTTAATTTTAAATTTAGTCACTTGCATTAACCCTTTTTACACAAGTGACAAATTTTAACTACTTTTAATTTTTTTTTAAAATTAAAAGTTATAATTTGTCTATAGGTACAAAGGACTAAATTTTTAATTTACTTTTTATGTTGGACTAAATTGCAAAAACCTAATTTTAACTAGGTTTAAGAAAAGGTTGCATAGCAACCATCCAATTTTGGATTGCATGATAGTAACTCCCAAAAATGTATAGTTGAACGATTTCTTCATCTTCTCCAGTCATGATCAACTTTGATGAATAGGCCCATATTATTTCAGCAACTCACATCATAGAATAGATTTTCTTTCTCACAAGTTGAATGGAAGCTAGAGATCGATTAGTCTCGTGAGTGCCTACTTCTATCGTTTTCGACTTAAGAAGTGATCTAATATAATCGATCGTTATCAAATTGATGTATTGGATATACTGTAGTTTATTAGTAACGCAGTTGAGTGAAAGACTAAATAGGGTAGCCAAACTTCATACCCTTTCTAGTTTATTAGTTTCACTTTTCCTTAGTCTTTTTCTTCTCATTTTTAGCCTAATCTTCGTTCGTATAACTTATTATAAATCATAGTATAGTACTATAAATATAACTCTCTCTTACCTGGGTATATGCTATTGAATTGATTCTTCTTGAACTTTCTTTACTGTAAAAGCTAAGCCATGGATACGTTCTAATCATATCATTTTCATATAAGATTCCTTGCCCAGCTGGATGCTCGCTGTGTATTTGTCATATTTTACATTTTAAGTTTTAACTATAACCAGTTTGTAAGAACAGTTAATCAAATCCCAAGAAAATGATTAATATTATTAGGACGTTAATAAATGACTTAAAACCATTACTTAAGGATTAAAAATATACAAACTTTTGTGTTAAAAAATACTCCCTCCGTCCTTTCAAAAAAAAAAAATACTCCCTTAAGGATATTTTAGTCCAAATATAATAAAATTTCATTTTTTTTAACAGCAAACAATATATATATATATATATAAATTAAAAACAGAGGTCACCCAAGCATCATAGAACACACCAAAGGCCCCACCTTCTAGGAAGGGTTTGCCAAGGGAATCCAATCATGAATTAATTTCTTAATATTCCTAAAATAAAATTGATTTCTTAATATTTATACGTCAACCTTAAACAACAATATATGCATGGAGAAAATATCTTAATAGCATTATAGTATGACCCAAGTATACTCTTATTTTCCCTTTTTACTATTCTAATATGATGATATTGATCTTTGGGAGTTTTTACTTGTTTTTTTTTCGTCATTTGAAAATTCTTTGGGACGAGATAGTGGGGTTATATGATCAAATTATTTTACATCTTGATTTTTATTTTCTGAATATTTGAAAGCTATAAGTTTCATTATGAATATTCTTCGTGATAAGATTTTGTACTTGAGCTCCATTTGAGATATTTTGATTTGCTAGTTTATTTTTTTTCTCTATTTCTAACGTCTTTTATTAATTGTATTTTTATTATGTGAAATAAAAACATTTAGTTGTGTTGCTTAGTGTTTTTTTTTTTTAACAGAATTTCATTAAAAAAAGATATCCAAGCATCATTGTACACAACAAAGCCCCACCTTTTATGAAGGGTTTGTCTAAGGGTACCCAATCACATGCTCAAAAATGTTCAGATAACCCCACTATATAAATAATTATATAGAGGGCTTAGTTTAATAAAAAAATATAAAATATATATAAATAATTATACATAATATATGAAAAAAAGGAGGATCCACCGAAGCCCTCGATAAACTTCTCTTGTATCCATCCCTGAATGCATGTTTATTGGCCGCAAACAAGTAATTTTAGTAAGGATAGATCTTATTATCTTTGTCTTTTTAACAACTAAACTTTTAACAAATCGATCTATCGTCAGTTGGTATTGTTATGTTTGATGGTCACGTAGTATATATCTATACGGGTTATTATTTCCTTATAATATTTGTTGAAAGAAAATGCTAACAAATGTTATTTAAGTATTTGTTTAAAAAACCAAAAAGATATACACTACACTATTTATTTGAATATGCAATAATAAGTTTATCATTACAAGAACAAGTAAACTCTGATGTTTCAACCTTAATCTATTCCTTTTATATTGCACTATTCATATACTAGTGTTCTTAACATGCACTCCATCACAATATCTTTTGTCCAAGATCAAATAGTTCGTCATGTTCTTAATAGTATAAGATTTTTTAGAAAATTTTGTGTATATATATCAAAGAATAAATTAGTTAATATTATTAGTAACATCAGAAATATTTGTATTTTATGTAATTTTCCAAAAATATTACTACTATGCTATTATAGAAAGTCCGAAAAAATTTAAGTGTGTAAGAGTATTTGTAAGAAAAAAAAATTAAATATTAAATAAATTTTTTTATATAAGGCAAAAAAATTCACATAAAATCATATCATTATACCCTCTATCTTTTTTTCTTTACAAAATTTATGTCCATTAAAAAAGTTAGTTAATAATTTACTTAATCACAATGAAAATATAAACATTTGATATGTTTTTTCAAAATTATGATTATAAATATTATTGGGACTTACTCTAAAAAATTGAAAATAGCTAGTAGGGGTGTTAGTGAAAAAAAAAACAATATTTATCATTAAAAATTGGTACTTTCCTTATCCTAATATCTTGGTAAAAATTTGAAAAGTCAAAGAAAATAACAATTAATGCAATACATTGGTTAAAAATAGAAACTATCCATATTTGTATCAATTTTTTTTCAAAATATCCACCGACGCGAATATGGTAACTAATCCTTCGTTTATAGTTCAATCCTTTCGGAGGTGACCTTTCCAAAGTGTATTATTATTCTTTTTCACTATTAATAAATCACATAATCTATTTTCTCATAATTTAATGTATTTTTATTTTTATTTTTGATAAAAATGTATTTTTCTTTAATTACTCAATCATAAACATACCATTTTTAAGATATTTGATTAATTATTTTCACTTTTATTTAAGATAAATTTTTTGAAATTTTTTTATCAAAATAATGGGAAAAAAGAGCAGAACTTTTTATAAATAAAATAAAAATAGAAAGACAAATGCTAACAAGTGCCCTTAGTGTACTTGTTAAGAAGCCAAACATTATAAAAACTTATACTCCCTCCGTCCCTAAATATAAAGCCTTTTTGGGGGATTTCATGTCCATTAAGAAAGTGAAATAATTTAGTTAATTGTATTGGAAATATGAATTTTTGATATGTAATTTTAAAATTACCTCTATATATTAATATTATTGAGAATTTAAAAAGTGTTAATAAATATGGGGGTTCGTGGAAAAAAGTAATTAATGATCACTGAAAATTGGTATGAAACTTTATAAATAGAGACAAAATAAAAGTGTCATCAAGAGAGCTTTATATTTAGGAACAAAGAGAGTAAAGAAAATGTGATTTTTTGTATTTCCGAATCATAAAAAAATATGCATCTATAATTATTTTTCTAATACTAAAAACTTAACATCGGTTGGCAAGACCCAAATAAAAAAAATCTTATGCTCCATTTAAGGACGGATACCATCTTACAGACCAGAGGTACTACACCAAGACTTTAATGAGATTCCTGACACAAGCAATTAACTGATTAAGTTGTAGGAATAGTAGTTTTATACATTTTGATACAGATGGAGTAGTATGAATTGTTTAGCTTGTGCTTGCTGCGTGATAGAAACCCTAAGTTCCATGCATTAATTGCCTCACATGATTCGATGCTTCCTTTTCGTGTATTTCAAAATAAAACAGCTCTCCTTTCGTCGTATGACGGTCTCCTATGCATTTTTGTTTTCAAAAAGTCTAGCAAGGAGTAGCAAGTGAACGCAGTATTCTATCCGATTTTAAGGTCTGTTTGGATCAGCGTTGAGGACCCTCCGCGTTTTGACCAATGCCATTGAAAAGGAGCTTATGCATTTGAAGGTTTCAAACGCGAAACAAATGTACACTAAAAATACGGTCTTGTTAATACTTTTTTCGGCTCAAATTATAAGTAAAATGAACTAATGTTACATTTATTAAAGAAGTTTATTAAAGAGGTTAATTAATTGTATTTAATTTTCTCAAATTTATAAAAGAATAGAGGTATTTTAGGAAAGTTGTATTGGGAATGAAACAAAAATTAAACAAGATGAAGTAACAATTTTCTAAGGATGTTTTAGGAAAGTAGCATTGAGAATGAAATACTTCATCCGGCTTGAATTATAAGCAACAAAAAACTTACTTCTCTTGGTTTAAAATACTATAAGCAAAATTAACTAACTTTATTAAATTTTGTTTCATTCCCAATGCCACTTTCCTAAAACATGTCTAGAAAATTGTTATCTTATTTTAATTTTTGTTTCATTCTCAATACTACTTTCCTAAAATACCTATATTTTTTATAAATTTGAGAAAATTAAATGCAATCAACCAATCTCCTTAATAAGCGTAAAAGTAGTTAGATTTGCTTATAATTCGAGTCGGATGGAGTAAAATTTAAGAAAGTTGCTTTGTTTTGTTTATATTTTAAACCAAGAGAATAATGTTTTTTTTTGCTTATATTTCAAGTCGGAGGGAATAAATGTTTTTAGGACACTTGTTAAGGTTATTATCATTTAAAAAAAAAACAACCATAAGTGCAAATCATTTCATCTCTTGAAAATCCAAAAAAAAATGTAAGTCTCAATGAACTTTTACTGTAATTGATTTTTTAACAAGTGTCCGTTAGCACTTGCCTAGAAAGAAAAAATATTCTTTTAATTATTTAAAATATAATCAAAAGTAATTATTCTTTATACTGGGAATTGATTCATTTAATATATCGAGAAGTGTTAAATTTAAGTTTCCAACGTTGACCTACTTGTTTTGAAACTCTTAAAAAATGCATTTAGGGTACTTGTTAGCACAACCCTTGTTTAAAATATATATAAAAAATTAATTAATCTTCTTAAATTTTGTTTTATTCTCAATACTAATTTTTCAAAACATTCATAAAAAGTTATTATCTCATTTAATTTTTATTTTATTTCCAATACTATTTTATAAAGTATTTATATTTTTCATAAACTCGAAAAAATTAAATACAATCAATTAATATATTTAATAAGCAAATTTTGTAGTACTCCATCCGATTTGAAATATATATATATAAAAAAACTCATATTGGTTTAAAATATAAATAAAATTAGTCAATTTTGTTTAATTCTCAATGCTATTCTTCTAAGAAAATTGTTACAATATTTTATTTAATTTTTGTTTCATTCTCAATTTTACTTTCCTAAAATACCTTTATATTTTATAAATTTGATAAAATTAAATGTAATCACTAAGTTCCTTAAAAAAATGTAAAATTATTTTTTTCATATATATTTTGGGAGCAGAAGTATAGAAGCAATTATTAGGTGGTCCGAGACCGCATGATTTAGGATAATCACCATCATCCATTATTTAATTTTTAAATGTTTTTAATTAAAAAATAAACTATCAACGGTTGAGATGTTGAGATGTATCTGGAACATGTGGTTCAGGAGTAACTAATAATTTTACGAAGTACTCCCTCCGGCTCGAATTATAAACAACAAAAAAACATACTTATCTTAGTTTAAAATATAAGCAAAATTAATTAAATTTATTAAATTTTGTTTCATTCTCAATGTCATATTCCTAAAACATCTCTAAAAAATTGTAATCTTAATTAATTTTTGTTTCATTCTCAATACTAATTTCCTAAAATACCTCTATTTTTTATAAATTTGAGAAAATTAAATACAATCAACTAACCTCTTAATAAACGTAAAAATTGTTGAATTTGTCTATAATTCGAGTCGGATGGAGTATAGGCATAGTAAATCGGATGGAGTATGTCGTTTGTTTTTACCGAAATCACAAACTTTGAAGACAATAGTGAAATAATGGAAGAACAGACATCTCACCACGTAAGAAGGAAAAACATGAGACCTTCAACGCAAACATTAAATGAGCATCGTAGTGATGAAGATTCATTTTCGAGTTGTTTATTGTATCACAATAAGGTGACTGAATGGTTTCTTAAGGGTACTTAAGCAGCTTTTGTTTTTCAATTTTTTAGTTTATCTTCAATGTTGGTAATATCTTGAAGCAACAATGATGCTAACTGCGAATAAGAAGAAAAACATTCAGGGCTCTGTTCGTCAATACGAGTTAGGAGTTTTTTAGTTAGCTAAGATTTTTTAGATTCAGTTAATAAGTTACTAGCTCCGTTTGGTGAACCCAAATTAAAAGGAGCTTATAACTTTTAAAAAAGGAGCTTGTAGCTTTTGAAAATTAGCTTTTAAAAAACTATTTGAAGTAGCTTTCTAGAAACTAAACTAACTTTCAAAAATTCATATATCAATTATATCCTCAAACAAAATTTAAAATTATTTTACTACCCTTTAATTAATTAACTACATGATTAATAAATTAAGAAAAAAATGAATTTAATTAATTATAATTTAATAATTTTTATATTTTATTAATTAATTAATCAACTAACTATCTATTTAATAAATAAAGAAAAAAATTTGAAAAATTTAAAATAATAAAATGTTGCATGTCCATTTTGGTTATTTAATAACTTTTAGCTACTTCAAAAGCTAGTTTTGCCAAACAACACTATTTTAAATAGTCAGCTAAATAGCTATAAGCTCTCAGCTAGAGCTGTCAAAATGGGTCGTGCCAGCCGGGCCGGGCCAAAAAGCTCGAAAAATCATAGGGTTCGGGCTCCTTAATGTAGCCTATTTATTCAACCCAAGTTATTTAGCCCGGCCCGGTCGGGTTCGGGTTCGAACCGTCGGGCCGGCCCAGAAAAAATTCACATTTATTTTATTTTATATGTGTAAAAAAACACTTATAATAAAATTCTCTTAATTTTTATCAATATTCACATATCAAAAATGCACCTGAACAAATCAAAGCACAACATTAATTGTCCTATATGAGTTATACATACATTTTAATTTATGTAAGAATAGAAAATCAAATTTATTCTCTAAAAAATGTGTAAAAGAATAAAACACTTATTATTGTTTAAAAAAATATGTGTAAAAAATAAAGGAAGTTTATTCATTAATTTTTTTTTGAAAAAAATATATTTTTTTTTGAAGTGGTTGAATTGGAAAAAAAAAAAAGTGATGCGGGTTGGCCCGCACCTGGCCCGAAGCCCGCTTAGGGCGGGTTTGAGTTTGATACTAGGGTGCTCAATTGGGTTTGAGTTTGATACTAGGGTGCTCAATTTATAACCGGGCTTTTTGGTCCGAGCCCGGTTTAGCCCGAACCCGGCCCGCAAGCCCGTTTTGGCAGCTCTACTCTCAGCTACAAGCTCACAGCTTCTAGCTAACTTAACAACTACAAGTTACAAGCTCACAACTACAAACTAGTTTTGCCTAACAGACCTTTACTCTAAAAGGAAACCGCGCAGCTTTTTTTCATTTGGGTTCTTTTCTGTGCAGAGGATAAACATTTACTAAAGATTTCTTATTCGGGAACTTATAAAGTTAATCTCACAAAAATAGTAATACGGAGTACATAATTTTTTTTTTAAATACGATTGAAGGTTAAAATATGCAACTTATGTATGCCTGATACTGTAAAAATTTGGGATTCGCAATTGATATCTTATTAAATTATACATGTGATTGAGCCAACAATGATCATGTGCTACGATGGGTAATTAGATGGAAAAATGATTTAGAGATTTACAAGCCTATAAACCTACACATAAGATTATGACACTTGTTATTTTCAAGTTAAAAAATTAAATAAAAGAACTTGAATGACAAATGTCAAAATCTTAATGTGTAAGCTTATGAGTATGTCTCTTTACGTAAGTCTCTCAATCGTTACTTAGTTAAATTTGTTAAAGTCCTCAAGCAATAGGCATGAAAGGAGAAAAGAAATCCTAGATGGTTTGTACAAAGGTCGTGATTGAAATTATTATTTGAGTTTTTTTAAAAAAAAAAAATAAAAATCTCACAATAAATAATCATACATGATTTTTGTATAAAATTAATATTTAAATATTTTATTTTGCATTTTATATCATTTTTATTTCCTGAGTTGTGAAAAACATTAATTTACATTAAAAAAAATTATATCTGGACCATAACAATCACGACCCTGTTGAGCAGGGTAAGGTGTCTTGAACGACAAATGAGCAGGGACGGAGTGTCTTGTGTGTTTGCTAAGAAAAGAAAAGTAGGTGAAATGGGGTTTTATTTATGAGAAATGCTAATAAATTAAGCATCTAAATATTAAATGGTATTGAAAAATGTTTTGATTTTTTTTTTTAAATTCTTGAGAGATGAAATAAAGGCATTTGTTAGTAAAATCTTTTATTTATTTTAGGAGTATTTTAGACTCTTGACTCTTAAAAAGGGGTGCATAAAGCTAAAAGTGGGTGTCTAAATACCTTCTCTTAAATGAACTCGGTTGATGCTACTGCATAACAAAAACTCAAAAAGCAAGGCCAAGCTAGGGATGGGCATGGTACCCACGGACGCGGGTAGTGCATACCCATGCCCTTTCTTACGGGTATTCACGAGTATTAGTGCGGGTATCCACGAGTTTTAAACTTTTATTATATAATTATATATTTTGTAATAATTATTATACATAAAAATAATTATAAGATAAATAATTACATACATATGATAAATGTTTATCATTATAATTTTATCATTAAAATTCAATATGAAATATAAATAAAATAAAATTTATATATTCTCAAAGTAATAAAAAAATATTAATATATATATAATATTTATTAATAAAATATTATTTTATATATGCGGGTACCCGCGGGGCGGGTATCACAATACCCGTACCCACGCGCAAGGTAATAGTACGGGTACCCGTTGCGGGTATTTTTGCGGGTATCCGCGGGCATGGGTATTTTGCCCATCCCTAGCCCACATCAGTTGGTTCCTTGAATCGGTCTTCCTAACTTTTCTATGAGTACGGGTACGGTATCGGTACATGGTACGGGTATGGGTACGCGATGCGACATTTTTTAAAAAAATTTAGGGTATGATTACGTTTTTATAAATATTTGTTTTATTATTATAATTATATATAAATTTAAAAAATAAAAAAATTGTAAAAATAAAAATACAATCAACAAGTTGAAATTCATAAAAGTTAATAATTTCCTGCAACAATGACCACACAACCTTTAATGTTTGCACTTTGTAGTAACTAATAACAAATCAAAAATAACAGTTAGTTTAGAGGTAGACACTGAACTGATGAAGAAGGGGAAGCATGGCGAGAGGGAGAAAGAGATTTGAGACTTGAGAATGATTTTTAGGGTTTGAGTGAAAGAGGATGATAAGATAATTGAAAAAAATGGTTTTCCCTTGTTCCTGTGAACAAAACGCATCGTTTGAAAAGAAAAATTATGTTCAGTCATACCCACAACCATACCCCTATGGTGGGTACGTATGGTGGGTACATACCTATTCAAGTACCCAAATGTATTCATTCAAGTACCCAATTTTTTTTTTCAATTATTTTTTGTTTCGATACGTACCCGGTACGTACCCAGGCGTACCAAAGGAATACCGGGTACGTACCCGTACCCGGTACGTGTACGACAGCCAAACAGGAGTACTCATGCTTCAGAGGTTTTTCATAGGTATTAGTCCCCAAACCTCTTTTTTATTCCCCAAATCCCATTTCAAATGGAAAATGTCTATATTGCCCTTTATTATTCAAAACACAAAAAAAAAAACCCAAAAACCGAAACCTCAAATCTCATCCCTTCACTATCTCACAAACCCCTCTTTCTTCTTCTCATCTTCCACCATCAAACCTCTTTCATTAAAAAAAACTCCAAAAAGACAAGTTTTTTTTCTCCTCCAAGTTCAAGAGGAGTACCAATGGACGTTCCATACTTGTTGAAGGTAAAATTCATGTCTTTTATTTTTTTTACGCTATTGTGAAAATTTCGACAATCCAGTGTCATAATTTTTTGATATTCCAATACGGGTATTCGGAAATTTTTAGTTAGTTTTTAAGAGTTTTCCGACATATATATGTCAGAATTTTTTCTAACGAGAAAAAAAAAACACTGTAAATTTTCGATACCCCCGTGTCGGAAATTTAAAATTCCGACACGGGTTCGTCGGAATTTTATAGCGCTAGAATAAAAAAAAACACTAACAACGAAGAGAAGACAAATGAGTTTGATTAAAACATAACAAACGAACAAAAAGAACTACTAAAAAATGAAAATCTAACTTTAAACAACTTATTAATCATCTACATCAAATAACACGGCAAAAACGAAAAACAAAACCAAACCCTACATGAACAGGAAAGCGGAAGTTCATACATAAAGGAGGGAGTCCCAGACATGGCGGCAGTGGCGGCAGCGACGGTGAAGAAGAAGAACGGTGGAAGTTGAGTGGGTTGAGGAAGTTGGAAAGTTGGAGGTGGGGGTTTGGGAAATGAAAATATGAAATGGAAGGAGTATAAAGGGGGTTTAGAGAAGGATAGTTTTGGGATTATTAAAAAAATGGAATTTGGGGACTAATTGCCTTTTTCATCACAACACCCAACAAGCAAGCCCAATCAAAGTATTGGTTGTATCTCAGTGCCATTCGCCTTCATTTGTTCCAGTGTTGGAATATTTGAACCCTAAATGTGGTTATTTGGCCCCCATTTTTCTGTCTCCCAGCAGATGGAATAATTTGTCTTGAGGGAGACGGAAATTTGGACCCCATTTTTAGTAATAAATGCACCTCCGTTTTTGTCAAAACGAAAACTTCCGTTTTAAGAGGAACGGAAAAATCCGTCCCATTAAGAGACGGAGGTGCATTTATTACTAAAAATGAGGTTCAAATTTCCGTCTCCCTCAAGACAAATTATTCCGTCTGCTGGGAGACGGAAAAATGGGGGCCAAATAACCACATTTGGGGTTCAAATATTCCAACACTTTGTTCCAGCTAGGATATGGTAACTTGGCCCAAATGAAAAACCCGAGAGGATGGGCATCTAATGCCCAATGTGATAATGTGGGTTTGTGGCAATCTCAATTGAAGTTTTGAATCACATAAACACGGCCGCAATGTTTAAACATTTTCTATCTCGGGGATGTAATTACTCCCAATACTAATAATGTGATGATATGATTGCCTTCTAATCCTCTCTACCTATCTTTGGTTTTAGCTTTTTAACTTGACCCTGAACCTGATAAGCAAAGACCATAGTCAATTATTTAACTACCTTTTCGTTCAGTTTTACTCCTTTCCCCCTTAGGCTATGTTTGGATATTCAATAATAAATGGAACAGAATGAAATCAAATGGAATGGAAAGGGGTGGGGTGGAATGAAATAGTATAAAATTACCATTCCATTGTTTGGTTATTTTATGATGGAATGGAACAAAATTCTCATTCCATTGTTTGGATAAG
Organism: Crotalaria pallida; assembly: GCA_037953625.1. Lineage (NCBI taxonomy): Eukaryota > Viridiplantae > Streptophyta > Magnoliopsida > Fabales > Fabaceae > Crotalaria > Crotalaria pallida. The sequence continues at coordinate 154,852,703 of CM075651.1, read as the reverse complement.
GGATGGAATGGTAATACTTACAATATTATTATTCCCATATTACCCTTAATTTTGTTGAAGTATTGACTCTGTTTTAACTTTCCAAGTTTCAAATTCTCAACAAACTCTATTTTTTTTATAATACTAAGTTATCTCTTTATCTATTCTTTTATTCATCTATTTTCTATTTTATTTTACATCTTGTAATTATCTGTAACTACTAGTCAATTTTTTTCTTTCCTAAACTACTATCCAGCTTTAGAACAGAACATAATAAATTAGAAGGGCATAGAACCTAACGCTAGAAATAAGAAGAATTATAAGAAGTTGGACGCTGAGCAGTAAATAGTTGGTGCTAGAAATAAGAATAATTTGGCGCAAGAAATAAGAAGCTGAAGAACTGGGAATATATAACGTTTTTCTTTTAAGGTTAAAATGGGTATTAAATAATTATAAAAGAAAATAAAAATAGATTCCATCAGAAACCCCCCAATTTTGGGGAGAATGAGAAAATGAGGTTTTGGTGGTATTGGATGGAACATATACCATTATCATCCATTCCACTCCATCATCTTTAATATAATCCAAACAATGGAATGAGTTTAGTTTCCATTCCACTCCATCCCACTTCATTTAATACCATCAATCCAAACAAACCCTTAAAGTTGCTTCTTCATTAAAATGAATTAAGGAAAATGAATTAAAAATTAAGAATAGCTATAAGCTACTTTAAAAAGTGGATGAAATAGTTTATTTAAAAAGGAATAAAGTAATGCTCATCTTGTAAAAAAAAAAAAAAGTAATGCTCATCTCGTAGTCCATAGAATCACCCAATGCATTATGAATAGTACTAATAATAATCACTCAAGATATTTATAATTCATTAATAAAAATTCTACTCTAAGGACTTAATTATAAACAAGTAATAAATTTAAGATTCAATCGTAATTTTTTATTTTATTTTGAGAAATACCTCTCCACCACAACGAAAAAATTTGTATAGAATAGCTTGAGAGGATATTTTTTTTTATTTATTTTAGCACTATAATTTGAACATTTAATAAAAAAAACAATTAAATTTTATATTGATTCTTCTAACATGAGCAGGTAATGATATTTTTTTTAGATCATTTAGTGAATTTAAGCTGCAATATATTTAATCAAATCAGTGATGGGAACTCCTTTACTTATCCACTTTAAAGATAATTTTACTTGATCAAATCCAAAATATTTAGATTCGACTAACTTGAAAAAATATTTCATTCTTTTATTTTTATTTTTTTTAATAATTGCCACATTATTTTCACTATACTTTTATTCTTAAAATTTTGACCTTTTTAAGTGATAAAAATGTTTTGTATAGAGTTGGCCGACTCAAATAGATTCCGACATATTTTCGCCAACCATGATAAAACATGACTTAATTTGGGCACAAAAATACTTGTTTGATCATGATGTTAAAAATAGATCCAATGTTGGGCTTAGCCATTCATTTTTTGACCCAAATATAAACCCTAATTTTTTTTGTTTGGCACGAGAAATAATCACATTGACTTGACATGATTAGTAATCTGATTTGTTATATCCAATTTTTCATTAAAAAATTATTTGATTTTAGTTCTAAGAATCAAAGAAAATAATTAAACAAAATAATTTAGTATTAAAAAAATAAAAAAAATTAATATTTTGATATAATAAATTTACTTATTAATGTTTTTTTAATTCTTTTTAACTCCATATTCTCTATCCTAAAAGTTGAGGTTAATTAAGTGTTTTTCATTTTTTAAATGTGTAAAAAATGGTAACATTAGTAGGAAAGATTCCCACTTCAATAGGTCCCATTCGTCATCTCATGTCCTCCACAATTAGGAAAAGGCAACAAACCAAGAATAGCCACTTAAAATAACTTAATTGGACCCTAAAAAAGATTCGAGATATTTCAATGATTCCCCCAGAGACCACGAGTCCGCCACACGCACCCAATCCAATCAAAACATCCAAACCGTCCATTTGTCACTTAATCACACGGCCCACACATCCCCATCCCTCCAATATAAACCACACACATCTCCACCTTCGCTCTCATCGCTACTGAAAGAGTAGAAAGTAGAAACTAGAAACCCCTTCACTTCCATTTTCCCTTTCTTTCGCACAAAATTCTCACACCACAATCATAATCATGATTACCAAAACTGCTGTTTCCGTTTCTTCGTCTCTCTCTCTCTTCAATTTCAACGGCGAACATTCCCGCTCCGTTCCGTTTTCGACTCACTCCGTTTCTTTTGGAAGAAAGGAGAACGCAACGGTGGTGCTGTGTGCGACGAAGGGAGGAAACAACAACCGTGCCTTAACGGGAGTGCTGTTCGAGCCGTTTGAAGAGGTGAAGAAGGAGCTGGATCTGGTTCCAACCGTTCCGCAAGCTTCTCTCTGTCGCCACAAATACGTTGATGAGTCTGAAGCCGCCATTAACGAGCAAATCAAGTAAGTTCTTTCCATTTCTTTCGTTCTTTCTTTCTTTAGTTTGATTACTCTTAGAAATGTTTGTTGTTCTGATTAGGTTATTTGTTTAAGATAGATTATAATTGAAGTGTGGAAGTGGTGATGTTTTCTTTGAAATGTGATTCGATAATTGGATTAATCGAGATTATTTTTATGCAAGATCGTCGCGTGTTTGAAATATTAGTTTGTTTTGTGTTTGTAGCTTTAAACTACTGGAAAATAGTAGTAGTGGATGTAAATGAGCAAAGCACCTGAATCGAAATCGAAAGTGAACTCGTTTATCAAATGAGCAGATTAATATTAGGTTTGAAAATATCAAGTTTCATTTCGGTTAGTTTCGCTTGGTTAAAGCATGATTACGTTTCTTATAATTGTTCTTATGTTTATACACTTTAATATTTAATGTATAATAGTCGATGAAATTAAAATAGAAATGAAAAGTTACATTATTCCATTACAATTAATGTAAATATGTGATAGATTAAATTATACTGTAAGGTTTTTGTTATCTATATACACATATAAAGGCTATTCATGAGCTCTTAGCCCTGTGAATAGAAGAGATTGACTCACTTAAACACTCGAGTCTAACTTGAAGCATGAGCTTCTTCATTTACTTGAACAAAGAGCTTGATCGGGTGTTTAACGAGCGGATCTTGAATAATTGATGCATAGATTGAGTCATTGCTGCCCTGATCAAAACTCCTTACCAGAACTTTTTGAAATGAGCTATCAATTATCAATTATCTCATTATTTAGCTACACCAAACTCAATGAACTCCGAACATGCACTTATTTATCTTGTTCTGGTTTTATGGTTATTTTTTTGTTGCAGCGTGGAGTACAATGTCTCGTATGCGTATCATGCCTTGTTTGCCTACTTCGACAGGGACAATGTGGCTCTCAAGGGTCTTGCTAAGTAATGTTTTTCTTTATATATAGGATCTCTCTTTTGTTCTGAGTTGATCTGTTTAATATGGAGTTATTATCATTAATGCTTGTGTTTGTTACAGGTTTTTTAAGGAATCGAGTGCAGAGGAAAGAAATCATGCTGAGAAATTGATGGATTATCAGGTTGTTATTTTGTACAATGTGCTCACCTATTAAGTATGCATGCTCTGTAGTATCCTTATACAAAGAGATGTTGAGTTCTGATTCTCTTTTTTGCTGCCACTTTTTTTTCCAGAACAAACGTGGTGGAAAAGTGAAGTTGCAATCTATAGTGATGCCGCTTTCTGAGTTTGATCATGCTGATAAGGGAGATGCCCTGCATGGTTAGTGTCTCTGGCTTCTGATATTTGACTATTTTGAGGTTAATTATGTCTTCTATAATTGGTAACAATGTTTGTTCCTTTACCTGCATTTTCATGTGTTTTGGTTTTGGTTGAAACCTTTATTTTTTTCTCCTCTCATCAGAGCACGTTGTGATTTTAAAGAAATGAAACGGAGGTTTGAAATTTTAGAGTTTAGACATCATTTCAAGTTCATGCATGAAAACCAATGTTTTGAAAACCGGACCGGTTATTGAACTGGTTCAAGGTTCAATGGTTAGACCGAGATCGAACCATGGTCCAACCGGTCTTAATGTACGCGTGTGTATATAATCATATAATTTAATACTTTTACCTTTTTGTGTCTTTTTGCTTTTTCTCTTTTGATTATTGATGATGCCTTCTTGTGCGTCAGTCACTTTTCTTTCTTCTTTCACTTCACTTCTTGCCTTTTTGGCTTGTTGATTTTTGATTTTTCTCCGTTCTAAAATCTAAAGTTTTAATAATCTTTCTCGTTGATATGAGAGCAAACGCGTAATCAACTAGTGAGACTCATATTGGTGTCGTTTGAATTACTAGCATATAGGATTTCGTTATTTAAAAAAAAAACCAAATTTTTGTTGAATTTGGGCTTCCAAATTCAAACCGGGCCAAACTGGTTTTCCATCGGTTTTGACCGGTTTTCCACCGGTTTTGGCGGTTTAATACCGGTTCAGCCGGTTCAATCTTGGTTTTTTTGTAGAGCGGTTTCTGGCTTATTCCGGACCGGCACCTCCATCGGTTTTCCGGTCGAACCGTCCGGTCCGGTCCGGTTTTCAAAACCATGATGAAAACTATACACTGAAAGGGTTGTGTGACCCATGAACTCATGGCATGTAAGTCCTTGATATCATGATATTTGATTAATTGTTGTTTAATATATACTTCTTTCGTTTGGGATGGTGTTGGGATAAGATTGAAAGTTGAAGCTCTCTTATCATTAGGATGGCCATGTTCTCTGTTGAAAGGTTCCTTATTATACCGTAGTAATTTAATTCTGATTGCATATTACTTTTATGTTGTTCTTGTATCACCTTGTTTGATTAGTTTCTTTTTGAATGTACATGATCCAAAGTTTTAAATACAAATAAAATGTTATTATTGGTAATCATGATGCAGAAGCAGAAGTCAAATTGTTCAGATGTTCTCTGTATCTTTCGTGTTGCCTTATGACCTTCTCTTATGGACTCTATATCTATCAGAACTGTAATCAATTTGTTTTGTGTTGCAGCAATGGAGCTCGCTCTGTCATTGGAGAAGCTAACAAATGAGAAGCTCCTTAACTTGCATTGGGTAAGACAAGTTTGCCGGCCCTTGGTTTTTCGGTTTTACTGCATGCGCTTTATTTCATCTATCCCCTTCATGTTTACATTGCTATTGAGAAAAATGGAAAGTCCTTTCTTTTTTGACTTGATATAATGTTGTTTGACAGGTTGCCTCTAAGACCGGTGATGTGCATCTGGCAGATTTCGTGGAGAGTGAATTTTTGGGTGAACAGGTATCTATAAATTTGATGCTGCAATTAAGGATTTTTTATTTTTTTTAAGAGAATTTATCAAAAGATAGCAACTTCATGCTTCTAAACAATGTTCTTTAAATTGATTCTCTCCTAGGTGGAAGCCATTAAGAAAATTTCCGAGTATGTTGCTCAGCTTAGAAGAGTTGGGAAAGGATACGGTAAGAATTTCAAATCCTGCCACTTACCTCTTATTTTTCTGAGTTGTTGCTTTTTTCAATAAATCGTTTTAATTTTTGCTTACTGTGCACTTGAATGGAAGATGCTATATTTATTAAGTTTGTGTTTTCCTTCATGCACTTCCAGGTGTCTGGCACTTTGATCAGATGCTGCTCCATGGGGAAGCTGTTTAATTGAGTTGCAGAAGGATTGTTTTATTTTCGACTCTTTTAGCTAGGTTGAACTTGAACTGTGGAATAAAATAAATTTGAGCAAGTTTTGGAAGTGGATATTATTTTGCACATCGTTTACTACCATGTCCATCAATCATGATATAAGCTTTCCATCGTTTTTTTTTTCTTCCTAATTCGATTACGTACTCAGCTTGGGGCATGTTTCGCTTCCTTATTTAAGGAAAATAGTTGCTCAATTTTCAAAATAATAATTCCAAATTTTTTAAAAATACAAATTATCTAATTTAAACAAATGTTTCATAAAATTACTTGGTTTAAAAATATTTTTAATATCTTTCAAAATTGTTTGTTTTATTTTCAGTTCCATTGAAGCAAAAAATGTGTCTAATTCAAGTAAAAATATATTTTCACCTTTTAAGATTGAAATGTGACAATAATTATTGGTTCAGTCGATAAAGGTTGAGTTTGGGGTTGGGAGAAATTATTAGTTCATTTTCCATCAATGTGAGGAGGTGTTGAAATGTTTGATTAATTTTTTTTAATGAAAATACTTCAATACCTTTCATTTTCTACCATCTTATTTTTTATTTAAGGGTATTTTTTGAAAATTTAATATTTTCAAGAATATATTACTCCTTTCGTCACATAAAGTTAATAAAAAAGCATAGAAAATTTTTGTCTCAAATTAAAGTTAAAATATTGAATAAAAAAATTGAAATTGCATTGTAAATTTTATGATTGGTTAATTAAGGAAACATACATTAAATACTTGTTTTGATAATTGGTTGATTTGGAGGATAATGCATTAAAAACATGTTCTCTTATTGAATTTTAAAAAATTTACTAACATTTTGGGACGGAGGGAGTAATCAATTTGCTTGTAACGCATTTCAAGCATCACATTCCGGAGAATTTGGTAAAAAAAATATTTAACTTGACATTATGAAGATGTTATGAAGATTAAGGAAAGATAGGTATATTTTTTGAAACTTTAAAAAATATTTTAGCATTATGATTTCACTTTATGAATATGTGGGTTGAAAATTTTTCAAATGTATTATTTCATATTAATGAAAAAATATAAATAAAAAACAAAATAACTTATAAATAAAATCGAGAAATTCTTTTACATTATAAATTGAGCAGGAGAGATTAATTCCTTTCAAAGACCAGTATTCCATTATCAAACAATATATCATGGACAATTTTCTTTTTTTTAATAAGCATAAAATCTCATGTTAACAATTATCGGTGTTTTTCCCTTGCGATGCAACGAAATTTTAAATTTTAAACAAAAATGTAAAATTTTATGGATATTTTCTAAAGTTGAGGATAAATACTCAATTGAGAAAATATTTTCTTGTAAAACTAGGGTGATTCTTTGATGCAACATTTTTAGCTTTGTTTCAATGCTCCTTTTCATAATATCATTTATTTGGTAATTAAAACGTTAATGATTAAGATTAAAAGTTGAAATAATGATCAAATTGTAACTATTCTTAAGGTAATTAGGAGATGACGACATCTCGTTTTTTGAAAGGTTGTTGAGGTCAGAGATGCTGTCACGTTGATTGGGAGATTGTCACATGTGAATCTAGATATGATGACAACAATGATAAAGTAGGGTGGGTGATATTCAACTATTTGCAAAGTAAAAATGGATGAAATTCAAGTTTAAAAGCAAAGAAAAAAAGAATTTTCGTGAATAAAAATTGAAAAGGGTGCATGAATATCATTTAAAAAGGGGAGTATCAAAGAATTTTACGGAAAGCTAAATATATAAAAATTTTAACTTTTTAAGAACACAAATTTCAATTAAACAAAAATACTTTTTGGAACAGGTTAAGAAACCATTAAAAGAAAATAACTCTTTAAAACGAAAGTCTACAATTTTAAGACACTTTATGAACCAAGACCATGAACCATCACATATGGTTTGACTAAAAGGAAATACGGAGTATAATTTATTTAACCATTGTTGCTTATCACCAATATTTGTGTAGAAAGCTCACACTTGGTTAGCAACTTAAGTATGATTAGACGTTGATAATTTCCTATATGGTTCAAACTTTGTGTGGCCGCTGCTCGGGTGGTCTTGGTTAACAGGATATACTTGTGTTTGGTTCGCAAAGGATGATTCTCGATTCTCGATGGCAGGCTCCTCAGCTTGATTTTTTTTTTTTTTTTTTTTTTTTTTGATAATAAACAGAAACCTCAGCTTGATTTTATAAACTCTTAATGTTGATGGAAATTCTCGGTGCAAGAAACCATGTTGCTAGCAGGTTATTTGGTTTTTCAGGCTTTCCGGGACTAAGTGATAGTCTTCAAGCGGAGCTGCATCACCATTTCACTCATGCAAGAAGCCACATCATTTTTGGTACCACGATAACCTTTATATGGGTGAGGACGGTGAGGTTGGACGCTATGGATACTAAGGCCAGATAATAAAACCTATACACAGCAGTCAAAATTTAAGAATGTGCTACAGTTGTACTTTTAAAACATTGGTATTTTGCTAATTAAAAAACCCTGATAGGTTGTTCCTAATGCTGAGCATATGCATGTCTTGCTCTAGTTCAGAAATCAAACCACAACTTTCTCCGGAGCAGGCCTCCCATGAGCCAATCTATATGTACAAAAAAGAAAACATGAGGAAATGGCAAGCAATGTGTAGAATTAGAATAGTGTTTGAATCTTGAGAAAATCCATTTTACAATTTAGAGAGTACTCCCTCCGACTTCAAATATAAAGAAAAAAACACATTTCATTTGGTTTAAAATATAAGCAAAAATAATTAATCTTTTTCATTCTCAATGCCATTTTCTTAAAATATACCTAAAAAATTGTTATCTCATTTAATTTTTGTTTCATTCCCAATAATACTTTCTTAAAATAACTCTTTTTTTTATAAATTTGAAACAATGAAAAATCAACTAATTTTCTTAAAAAGTAGTTGATTTTGCTTATATTGTAAGACAAAATAAATTTCAACTTGAATTTCTAGGCCATTATGGAAGTTCGTTAAGCATGCTTTTAAGTACCATCAACCGTGTTGACAGTTTGCCCAACATTGAACCCTAACTCACTCCATATACAATAAATCTTTAATATGGGAATTAATTCTTCATCATTTTCAATCCACTTGCTCTTGAAAACCTGAAGTAGAATACTACCCAAAGCTAAACTTCAGCAAGACTTCAAGGAATTAAAGTCTTTGAAATCAAAAATCAACATAGTACACAAATAAACCACATTCAACTGTAACTCAAACACAACCAAAAAAAACTAATTATGACTATGAACTATCAAGACATGAATGGTGATGAAAGGAAAGACAATGTTCATTCATAAATATAAGGCACAATAAAAAAAAGTTGTGTAGAGCTAAATCCAAAATTCAACTGACAAAAATCTGGAGACAATTAATTAGAAACAAAAAGCACTTAAAATAAAACTAACAAACACTCGAGTTTATTGCTCCATAGAGATTTAAGCAGCGGCTGTTTGTTGAGCAGCAATCCTCTTCCTGGCTTCCTCAATGATTGTAAGCTTGATACCCTTACCCTTGGGAAGAGAGATCCATGGCTTTGTCCCCTTGCCAATGGTGAACACATTGCCCATACGGGTTGCGAACTCATGTCCTGTAGCATCCTGGACATGGATTGTCTCAAAGCTTCCCTTATGCTTCTCCCTGCTCTTGATCACTCCAACACGACCCCTGTTCCTTCCACCAGTAACCATCACAACATTACCAACATCAAACTTGATGAAGTCAACAATCTTGTTCTCCTCCAGATCAAATTTGATGGTGTCATTTGCCTTAATGACAGGGTCAGGGTAGCGGATGGTGCGACCATCATAAGTGTTCAAGTATGGGATACCTTTATCCCCAAACCGCACTGATCGAACCTTGCAGAGCTTAAACTGCAAAGCCACCACATACCAAAAAATTAGTGAAATGAAGACCATTAGGTGGTAAAACATAAAAAAAAATAGAAAAAAAAATAGAAAAAAGCACCTAGAATGATTTGAGGGAATAAAGTGGATAAAAAAATCCGTATCCAAAACAAAGTACCTTTGCCTCATCATCCCTAACCGAGTGAAGACGGAAACGACCCTTAGTGTCATAAAGCAGACGGAAGCTCTCATTTGTTTTGGGGATGGATACAACATCTGCAAGAGGACATAAATTAACAAAAGAAAAGAAAAATCTATGCCACCACCCAAGTCAATAGAAACAAACAAGCATTGAGACGGACTAATTAATTTCTTTAATAATGAAACTGATTCAAATTCCAGTTCACAAAATCCCATATTAAATTCAAAAATATTTTGCACAGTGTAAGACAAACCAGCTATCATTTCAATATATTATCACAAAGATCAAGAGAAACTATACCATTGCTCAACTATATAAGAACTTAAAAACGACTGGTATTTAATTAATTATATAACTCCCCATATACCCTACATGTATGCTATATGTCTACTACAATACTCATCCCCCATGAATCCAAGAAAATTAGCTGGACACAGATGAAGCTCAATATGAAAATTCATAAGATATGAAATATCAAAAAAATAAAAAAGAATGTGATTAAAATCTTTGTAAGCACTATAGGCTTATAGCGCATTGGCTAGACATCATGAAAGATGAAAATATTAAAAGAAAATGTGCAACATATATTATATACCCATGAAATGTATTACATACCCCTACAAATGTGTGTTTTACACAGTAAGCCAACCACAGTCAAAGAGAGCTTGGTGAATCCATAGATCAAACACAATCTTATATACGCATACAGAGACAACATGACATATGCTATTACATTTTAAAAAATGCAACATACATACCCATGAAACCGGATGGGTACGTCTTGTCAGTCCTGACTTTGCCATCAACAAGGACGTGTCGCTGCATCAGAATAGCAATGACCTCACGGTATGTCAGCGCATACTTCAGCCGGTTTCGCAGGATGAGAATGAGTGGGAGACACTCCCTGGACTTGTGTGGTCCAGATGAAGGCTTGGGAGCCTAAACATCAAATTATAAAAATTATCACATCAGTCGCTGAAATGCACGATTTAAAAAATAAAATGAAAAATGAAAAATGAAAAATGAAACTTTCACTTACAAATGCACCACCAAGCTTGTCAAGCATCCAATGCTTTGGGGCATTGAGCCTCTTCAAATGCTTCTTCAATCCTCTAGCCTATTAATATTGACAGTCATATGTTCACAAATCACAAACTCAAACTAAACCATGGATTTATAAATAAAATCATAAAATTAAAAATAAAATTAGGGCCAAGAAAATCATCCATTCAGAAAAGATTAAATTGAAAATCAAAGCTAAGAGGTTCAATCCATGTACAATTGCGGCAAAACAATTTTAATCAAGGTTAATGAAAAACGCTAGGATAGAACTAACAGTGGATTGTAAAACAATAAGCTTGAAGAGAAGAGAAGATAAAATGGATAAGAAAGAACTAACCATGTTGGTTTTTGCGAGATCTGATATCTAACGGAACGCCGGAGCTCCAAATGCTCCTCCTTCTTTTTCTTCTTCTCCTGCAGCAGCACTATCAGAGTACGAATTAGGTTATGCGGCTGCTTATAAGGGTTCATATAAACCCTAGTTGGTTTATGGGTCATGGGCCTCTTGGCCCATGTTCGTTGATTTCCCATTAATGGGTCCTATCGGCCCATGTTCCTTGATTTCCCATTGATTTAGGGTTTTAATTTATTGACCCCCTACTTAATCATTTGACCCCTTTTTTTGCCAAAACTTAAAATTGCCCTTTTTTTTTTAATTTGTCACTCACGCTGGGGGGCCAGCGAGCAGTCAAAAAACAAAAAAATATACTGCTCGCTGGGGGGTCAGCGAGCTGTGTAAATTTACACACTCGCTGACCCTGGAGAGAGCTAGCTTTAAAAATAGGATTTTTCACTAGCTCTCTCGGGGGTCAGCTAGCTTGTAATTTTACAAAGCTCGCTGACCCCTCAGTTAGCTAGCTCTCTCAGGGATCAGCTAGCTTGTAATTTTTACAAGCTAGCTGACCCCCGAAAGAGCTAGCTTTAAAAATAGGACTTTTCACTAGCTCTCTCGGGGGTCAGCTAGCTTGTAATTTTTACAAGCTAGCTAACCCCCGAGAATTACAGGCTAGCTGACCCCCGAGAGAGCTAGCATATGGAAAAACAAGCAAACATCGCAAAAAAGGTGTACTCGCCAACGAACATCACAAAAATTGCACGCTCGCTGGGGGGCCAGCGAGCAATCAAAAAACAAAAAAATATACTGCTCGCTGGGGGTCAGCGAGCTGTGTAATGGAGAAAGCTAGCTTTAAAAATAGGATTTTTCACTAGCTCTCTCGGGGGTAAGCTAGCTTGTAATTTTACAAAGCTCGCTGACCCCTCAGCTAGCTAGCTCTCTCCGGGGTCAACTAGCTTGTAACTTTTACAAGCTAGTTGACCCCCAAGAGAGCTAGCTTTAAAAATAGGACTTTTCACTAGCTCTCTCGGGGGTTAGCTAGCTTGTAATTTTACAAAACTCGCTGACCCCTCAGCTAGCCAGCTCTCTCAGGGGTCAGCTAGCATGTAATTTTTACAAGTTAGCTGACCCCCGAGAGAGCTAGCATATGAAAAAACAAGCAAACATCACAAAAAACGTGTACTCGCCAGCAAACATAAAAAAAATATGACACGCTCGCTGGGGGGCCAGCGAGCAGTATTTTTTTTTTTGTTTTTTGACTGCTCGCTGGCCCCCCAGCGAGCGTGTCGTAAACCCAAAAAAAAGGGTCAAGTGATTAAGTGGGGGTCAATAAATTAAAACCCTTGATTTATATGTTTGCCTAATTTTTTTATTTTTTATTTATTATTTATTAGGATCATTTTTCAATTTGATTTTACTTTTATGAAATAACCAGGAATTAGTAGTCTAATTTCGAAAAACTTTCGGGGCTTGTTTGGTGGGTAAGATAAAAAAGACAAGAATATTGGCATGTAACTATCCTGAATTTGATAAGACAACAAAATAGGATAATGTAATCTAATTTATCATGTCATTCTGTTCTAATGTACTTTATATCATATGCAAGATGCTGAATTATAAATGAGCATGATAAGATAGTATAGTTTTCCCTACATACACTCACATATTAACATTATTGTTGTCATCATCATCATCACACTGTCATCACCATCAACGCATCATCAATGTCATTGTTATCAGGTACAATAAGAGCTATATTGCTTATATCCTATCATGATCTTATTTTGTTCTCTTTACTGTCATGATCACTAAATAAGCTTTTACACAAACATATTTTATTTTATTTATATTTTGATTTTTTTTAAGATTCAATTTTCCAAAACTGCAATTGCTTTTATCAAGATTGATTTTATCCTCGCTCCTAAGTCCTAACTCACCTTTGATTTGTTTTTGCCTAGCTAGATAGGGAAAATTAAGTCTCGTTTGCTAAAAATTATGAAACTAATCGAGGTGTTGGTGCATGCATTTGTATTTGTCAATCATTCGAGAGATATAACTTGTATTTTTTATTTGTTTTAATCCCAAATGTGTATTCCCTCTTATTTGTGAGGATCCATATAGAGATTATTTGATTTTTTTTTTCAATTTTCTTGTCAATCATCAACATAGAAAATTCAACTTTTACCTCAGTAAAAAAAACTTTGGTCAATACATCAAACCTATGTATATTAAATATGAAAGCAATGGCATATTTAGGAAACTTTTTTTTCAACATTCACTTTCTTTTTTTTTTATTATTTATTGAATTATTATTTATGACTTGGAGGAAGAGTTCGACAAAATTATTAATAATTACAATATATTTAAATATTATTTTACGTGACTGATATATTGATAAAAAGTAAGATTTATACTTTAATTTTTTAAAAATAGAAGGCAGGGAGAAGTTACGATGGTTATTCCAAGAGAAAAAAAAAATACGGAAGTTTATTTTATACGTTAGTACTTATTTGAGTTTATTTTACATATAAATACATACGCATGTTTAGAAGCGTTATTGTCTCCAAACTCCAATAAGCTCTTCTTGTCTTGTTTTCATAAGCTCCAAATACAAGTTTATGCATTTTGTGTGACTTTTCAATGCATCTTTTGAGTTTTCAAACTCATACACCTTTGTTATTTGTAATCTATGAATTTATTAATTTTTTTAAAAAAAAAAAACCAATGGTTTAGATTAAAAATGAAGTGGTCAATTATGCCTTTGGTGTTTACCCCAAATTTCACTCAACCTTCGTAACTATATTCTCTGGTAGCCCACAACTAGCTTGGTAAGAGCAAATTCTAAATATAGAAAATTCTAAATATCATGGGTAAGAGCAAATTGGCTTATTTATGTTTGGGGTTTCTGTAGTTTGGACCTCTTTTATAAGATACTTCTATGCGTTTTTGTCAATGAATATATTCATGTAGTTTACTCCGGTTAGATATTTGCCCCCAGCTCCTTTTTCGACGAATTTTTGGATGAGCTAGACCGCCGGAGCTCTGGAGCCACATGTTATATACGTGACAGTCTTTTATTTATTTTTTAATTAAAAAAATAAGGCTTAATTATGTCTGGGGTCCCTGTAGTTTGAATCTCTTTTGTGATATACCCCTGTGGTTTTTTTTTTCAATGAACATACACCCCTATAGTTTACTCCAGTTAGGTATTTGCCCCCAACTCCTTTTTCGGCGAGTTTTTGGGTGAGCTGCACCGCCGGAGGAGCCACGTGTTATACACGTGACAATCACTTATTTATTTATTTATTTTTTAAATTAGAAAAGAATAATAAAACAATAGAATAAACTAATAAACTAAAAAAACGTGGCTTATTATAATCCCTTCCATTTTCTTTCATTCGATCCATCTATCTCCCTCGTTCTTTTTCTCTCACTCACAACCAGCATCTCCCTCCGGCGTTTTCATTCCATATCCCACGGTATAATTGTCATCATCTTCCTCCCTCAGTCGTTCGGTTCTTCTTCTTCTTCTTCTCAGTGTTGTTGTTGTTCTTCTCAATCATGAAATCCTCCAACTCCAGATCTGCAGCTTCTTTGAGGTCACCGTTTGGGATCATGGTGGCATGCGAAAATGAACAGCACAAGAACAATTTACATTTTTATTATAAAAATGAAAAAAAGAACAACAAATAGAATAGAAACAGGTGAAGTAGAAGATGAGACTTTGAAAAAGGAACATACATACAGAAGCATATACCCATGTCAAAGGACATATAGTGTTTTCATTTCCAGAAAATTGATTAATCAAGCACAGACATTAATCATTTGACACATCATTTCATCTAAATTATAGAATTCAATCTTTGCATGGTATATCAGCAAATTGATTTCGATTGTTTTTTTTAGTTTATTAGTTTATTCTATTGTTTTATTATTTTTTTTCAATTTTAAAAAAAATTTAAGTGACTGGCGCCACGTGTATAACACGTGGTTCCAGATGGAGCTCCGGCGGTTTAGGTCACCCAAAAACTCGTCGGAAAAGAAGCTTGAGGCAAATACCTAACCGGAGTAAACTATAGGGATATATTCATTGTAAAAAAAAACATAGGGGTATCTCACAAAAGAGGTCCAACTACAAGACCCCAGACATAATTAAGCCTTTTTTTTTTAATTTAAAAAAAATAAATTTAAGAGACTGCCACGTGTATAACACGTGGCTCCATGTGGAGCTCCGACAGTCCAGTTCTCCCAAAAACTTGCCGGAAAAGGAGCTGGGGGCAAATACATAACCGGAATAAATTACAGGGATATATTCATTGAAAAAAAAAACATAAGGGTATCTCACAAAAGAAGTCCAAACTACAGGACCACACATAATTAAGCCGGGCAAATTTCTGCAAGTATTGTATTGGGTAATTGCCTAAGAGCATCTCCATCCCAGTCTCTTAGAGACTGGGTTTCCCTGAAGAACCGGAGCCAAGAGACCATGACGGGTTGGAGCTAGCCTACATGGCAGCTCTTGCAAGAGCTCGTCTCTTGCTGGAGAGGCGTTTCCTGAGGGCTTGGGGTGGGCCCTCCACCGTACGGAGGACAGAGATAAAGTAAAAAAAAATCATCTTCTTCCTCCTCTATTGTTCATCAAGCTAGAAAGCAAACATTCAACACAAACCAAATATTCATTCATTTACAATTGGAAATGAATTGGAGCCCAGAACAGAGAAAAAAATCAAATTTACAAACCCTAGAATCCCAATTTGTGAATCGAACCTAAAATTGGTGCTGGGGAGGCGAAATCCACCACATGCAGAGAAGAATCGGAGAAGAATAGTGGTGATGGTGGCACTCGCGGATCGGAGAAGGCCGTGAGAAGGCCGTGAGTCGCGGATCGGAGAAGGTTGAGTGAGGATGGTGTGTGGCTGTGAGTGGTGAGGCTGAGTGGTGAGTGGCAAGGCTGAGTGGTGAGTATTGAGGGAAAGAAGGAGTCGAAGAAGAAGACGGAGAAGAATTCGAAGAAGAAGATGGAGTAGAAGACGTAGAAGAAGAGGCTGTGTCAATAGAAAAAGAAAAAGAACAGCCAAGTAATAATAGAAGGCACATAGATGATAGTATTAAAAGAAAAAGAAGTAGTCACGCACTAGAACTCTGGAAGAGAGTAGAAGAATTATTAATTAATAATTAATAATAGAAGTAGTCACTAGAAGAGAGTAGAATAATTAATAATTATTTAATAATTAATAATAGTAGTAGTAAAAGTAAAAGATAGTAGAAGCAGTAGAATATAGTCGTTGAGTGCTCATAAAATGACCGTTTGAATTGAAATAGCCGTTGCAAATTATTTGTATAAATATGCATGTATTTTATCAAAATTTCACAACCAAAATTTCATTCTTCTTCTTACTCAAATGGATCCCAATCAAAATCATTATAATGCTTATTTTAATTTCTTACAAAATCATCCACCTCCACCAAATAATGTAGAGGGTAGTAGTTCAAACACTAGAAATTTTCAAAATCCTCCCTATTTCCCAAACCCACAATATAATCCAAACTTTTACAACCAACAATTTTCTATACCATATCCGTATCAACACCCCATGCATCAACCACCACAAACCAACCTCACCATGGGTGATAGTCGTGTTCAATTGATTGAGGAAAAGTCCGAAACACCACCAGGTGGGTCAATTTCTTCATCTCAAGTACCACCATTTTCAACTCAAGTCGGATTGGAGAACATTAATCTTGAAGAAGAAGAAGAAGGAGCAACTGAGAAGACAAAAAGTAGAGAAAAGTTCTCTCAAGATGAAGATAGGTTTTTGAT
This sequence comes from Crotalaria pallida, assembly GCA_037953625.1. Lineage (NCBI taxonomy): Eukaryota > Viridiplantae > Streptophyta > Magnoliopsida > Fabales > Fabaceae > Crotalaria > Crotalaria pallida. The sequence goes on along the minus strand of CM075651.1, from coordinate 154,835,730 downwards.
TGAGTCATGGATAAACATTTCAAAGGATTCAATTGTTGGAGTAGATCAAAAGTCCACTAGTTTTTGGGAAAGGATTGCGAGCAATTACAACCAGCACCGTGACGAGAAGTTTTCTATAAGGAGAGCACGCCAACTAAAATGTAGATGGCACAGGTTGAATAGTGCAACCCAAAAGTTTGTCGGATGCTACAAACAAGCCGTCGAAAAGAAGAAAAGTGGGAGCAATCATGATGACATAATGAAAAATGCATACAAGATTTATGCTCAAGACGAAGGCGGCAAAAAATTTGAGTATGAGCATGCTTGGCGTTTGTTGAAAGATGAACCAAAATGGGCTGCAGGTATGTTTGAATGTTCTTCAAAAAGAACAAAGATTTATGCTTCCGGTGCATATTCGTCATCTTCCAATCCACCAACACCGACAAGTTCTGAGTACAACCCAACATCGCCTATTTTGGAACGTCCGATTGGGCAAAAAGCTGCCAAAAGAAAGGCGAAAGCAAAGCAAGCTCAAACTTCCAATAATACCGATGTTGCAGAATTCAATGTGATTTTTCAAAAAAAGGTTGAAACCATGACAGATTTTAATCGTGCATGTGATGAGATGGTAAAGGCGCAGCAAGATAAGGTTAAGATGGATGAGGATAGGATGAAGATGGATGCGGATAGGTTGAAAATAAATGATTTGCTAATCCTCACCAAAGATACATCCGATATGAATGAGAGACAACTAAAAGATCATGAGGTGTTGTGCAACTTCATTAGGGAGAAATATGGCTTAGTTTAGTATCAACTTTATTAGTATCTTCAATTATGTTTTATGAATTATGTATTGTTATATTCAATTATGTTTTATGAATTATGTTTATGAATTATGTATTGTTATATTCAATTATGTTTTATGAATTATGAAAATGAATTATGAATTATGTATTATCATCTTGTTTTATCAACTTGAATTATGATTTATGATTTTTAAAAACTAGCAGTTGTAAACTAGCCGTTAAAAACTAGTCGCTGTAAACTAGCCGTTGTAAAATAGCCTTTGTAAACTAGCCGTTGTAAACTATCCGTTTAAAACTAGCCGTTGTAAAATAGCCGTTGCAAACAAGCCTATATATACTTCAGTCACTCTAATTCTTCTATCATCTTTCAACCTTCATCTTTCCAAAATTCTTCTTTCATCTCTCGAGTTATTGTTTAATCTTTATTATTTCCAATTCTTCCAATGGACCCTTCAGATCCTTTCAACCCTCAGTTTCAAACAACTCTCAAATGGTATATTGACAATGTTATTAACGACAATAGTGAAGAGGAAATGATGAGGATTATTATTAAAAGGCAAAGAGAGGAACAAGCTAGCAGCTCTACTAGGCGTACCGGGAAAAGAAGGCACATAGAAAGGAACCGTGAAGAAGGACATACAAGATTGTTTAACGATTATTTCTCTGAACATCCGGTATACATGGATGAACAGTTTCGCCGAAGGTTCCGAATGCACAAGCATGTTTTCCTTCGCATTGTACAAGCCGTTGGTGAGCATGATGAGTATTTTCAAATGACGGTGGATGTACGTGGTAGACAAAGCCTTTCACCACTTCAGAAATGCACTTCTGCTATTCGTATGTTGGCATATGCATCATATGCTGACAGCCTTGATGATTATGTGAGAATGAGGGAGAGCACTTCAATGAAATGCTTAGAGAGATTTACAAGCGGTGTGATCAAGATATTTGGGGAAGAATATCTAAGGAGGCCTACAACTGATGACATTCAACGCTTGTTGCAAATAGGGAAAGATCGTGGTTTTCCAGGTATGTTGGGCAACATAGATTGTATGCATTGGGAGTGGAAAAATTGTCCAGTTGCATGGAGAGGTCAATTTTGTCGAGGTGATCATGGGAATCTTACAGTTATGCTTGAAACAGTGGCATCAAAGGACTTGTGGATTTGGCATGCTTTCTTTGGGGTTGCTGGTTCAAACTGTAACACCCCAATTTGGACTTGAATTTTCACTAAAAATTTGCGCCATTTTTTTAATTTTTTTTATTTATAACATTACCAAAATCATTTCATTCTATTTCTTACAAAAGGTTTTCTTAAAGTAATTTAATTCATTTGGTTACAAAAATGATTTGAAACTTAGACTTGCGTCCTAAAATTCTATTTCCAAAAAGAAATGTTACCATCCAACACATTTCCAAAAACTCATTTCCTTAACGTCAGACTTATTCGATGGTTAACTTACAGAAAAACATTTAATTATTAAATGAACTTGATACATAACCGAAAAGAACTTCTTTTATTCCATTTAAAAATAATCCACATTACAACAGGGGTTACATTCGGGATAGAGTAATAATATACTAATCACCTTAAGATAGGATACAAAGCAAAGACTATATTATCCTACACTACTAGTCTTCATTGCTATCTCCCACCACAAGTGCCTGGAAGATTCCTCGAGCTACGCTTCTGCTTCCTCCTTATAAGGGCGCCATCTTGCGATCCTCTTCCAACTTGAGCAACCACTTTTCGTACTGCATATTCTGTCATCTGTGGACATTGTTTTCCCCAATGTCCACAGGAAAGGGAAATAGAGAGAGTAAGCACTTCCGAACGATATCATCGTCGACGGCGCGGGCTTACCATAGGGGAATATTAAAACCATGCAATATATACATCATTATTACCATTACCTTATTCCATTTGTTACCATAAAGTCCTTTCCCGAGAAGGGTATACCTCTTAAAACCATAATCGTTATATTTAATTATCTTTAGGCTCTAAGTTTCCAAGTTACGACCATCGGTAAATAAAAAAAAAGGGTACCATTACCTAGGTTCAAGGGATGGATAGCACACACGTTACATATCCTCCACAAGTCCAACCATATCCTAGTTCGGAAAGCAGATGGGACGCACAGGAACCCTAACCACGCTGACATCGAAGTCGGTAAAAGAAAGGCTGTACCAGATGCCGGTGGTAAGCAAGATATCAAAATTCATGTGACCAGATGCCGGTGGTCAACAAGATTTATTTCCCAAAAGTTTCCAAAAACCCAACACCTACCGAACTTCTAGTCTCGTTCAGGTTCCCTCTCACCATCTATGATTTGCTCAAGGGGGCGACAACACTTTCTCTAGTTGATCGTGCAGTTCCTTGCTACGACATTGCCTACAACCGAAAGAGAAGTCCTTGTAGTCTTGTCCCGCCTAGAGAAGCACTCGAGGCTTCTTGACGTTCACCGTCCTTGCCCTCCCCTATCACAATCACCACTTGAAGAGACACCAACCTCCAAGCATGCGGTATCTTTCCTCTCCACTACTTCACTCTCAACGCAAGGTTTAGAAAAGGGGTTCATAAGTCTTTTAAGTCTGTCATTAATCCTAGTTTGGTCGACCCATTCTAAGCCTCACTTCTAACGGGCCTCGACCTCTAAGGAAAACATCAAACACCTTTTTACAGTACAGTGGATTCCACAAGACTTAGACCACGGCACAGTCATCCACGTGGCCAGTCACTTAAAGGGGATATTTACAAAGTTATCGTGCCGTTTGCACCATCACTGTACACTAATATCGCTTTCGCAATTCCACATTATTCTTTAACCATTCTTATATTTCATAATAATATTTACAAAATATGCCAAGTCCTTTTCATGGAACGACCGGTCGAAAAACACAAAGAACTCTTTTCATAGGAACCACCGAACATTAATTATCTTTCCATAAGATGAACCATTATTTCCAAAATATAATATACAATTCAAAAATATTCAACATGGCATAATCATTTATCAACCGACATACAATAAATATCGAAGAATCGTGTTTTTCGTATAAACGGCGGGATACACACTCAATTGCCGTTTTACTACTCGACCGATAGATTCCTAGTTCCGACCTTTGAGATGATACGGAGCGTCCTAATATTAACCTACATGCCACTATGTCTTAAGAAGGCTTCTCTCTCACCTTGAGTTGAAGCTACAAAATTAGTGTCCTCTTGCTTTGAAGTCACGTCACCCGAATCCGAACGAAAGCCTTTACCAAATAATATTTACAAAATAATTTCATAAATAACTACTTAATTTCAATTAAGCAAACCACAAGACACATATCCTTAACAACAATTTCCTTTATCACTTTTAGGAATCCAAAAGACTTGAACCAAAACTTTCAATACTTACAATAAATCATACTTTACAAAATCAAAACCTTTAAAACGTCAATGGAAATTTTTAGAACTAATTATTAAATCAAAAGAGATTATTTCATACTTTTCATTAACTCAAAAATCAATAACAACTACCACTCAAGGATTAACATAAGCCACTTAAAACAAATAACTTAAACTTGATGCAACCTTTTTAATCATTTGGACAGCCAAGAAACACCTTCTTAAAAATCAATTTTAACATTTACAAAAAACACCTAACACATCAACAATCATTCTAAAATATAACTTCATTCACTTATCAAGTCAAAACAAATTCTAGAGTTGATGTAACTCAAACTAAAATTTTGGACAGCATTATAATACAAACTCAAAAATCACTTTTACAAGACATTCCACAATTATCATACAAGCACCAGTAAGACAACAATTTAGTAAACAACTAGAACATTAAGGCATACATTCACAAAGTCACTTTTATATCTCCTTTTTAACTCTATATAAAAAGTCTTAGCATAAAATTCACATATTGATTTAATCCAAAACAATTTCTATCATTGATGCAACTAATTTAGAATTTTGGACAGCATACTCAACAATTATTAAAAATCAATTTTTCTCCTAAACGGTTCATCGAAAACACATGCCGCTTTTTCCTAAAATTTCCTTACAAGTTCTATTATAATAAAATAATTAAATATGATTTTAATAAAATACTTTTGCTTGCTGGACAGCCCCAAAACTCAGTTGCATCACTTCAAGAAATTGAAACAAACATACTCTAACATTCATATACAATCATATACATATTATAAGGTCTAAAAATACATTTATATTTACTAAAATAACACTTTCTTATTACTTTTTAAATTCTGAATAGCAACCATATTTTTCATAAAATACTTAATTTACTTCACATATACATACTAATAAACATACATACACATCAATTAATCACTTAGACAATTAGGAAAATTATCAAACATTATTCTTTTCCTAAAAATATTTCGGCCATCATTATACAAATAGGAAAAGTACTTTTAAATTTTCAAACACATATATACCTTAATTATATACCTTCATTCATTCAAAATAATCACTTTAAACATTACTTAAAATAGAAAATAAGCACCTTTGAACAAAATCACTTTTTTGGACAGCAACTATACACTATAGCTAACTCATCACAAATTCATGTAATCTCATAAACAATAGTTCTAATTAATTCTTTTTATCCACCTCAAATATCAATCAATTACACACAAAATTATCAATCAAAATATTATAAATCATTTGTTATTTTCCCCCAAAAACCATATATACCTCACGGCCTAAACAACAACAATAATCCAGAAATTTTTTTTTCATTAACATATTAGTTTCATTTAATAATTAAACATCAAGAATCAAACAATAAAAATTACTCAAAAATTTCAAAAATACAAATCCATATAACTTTTCATCACCACAATTTCCAGAATATTATTTCTTATTTTGCCATTAAAATTTCGGTCATCATAGGTTAAGGAAAAAGAGGAGATTATCCTCTTTAAACAATTTCTTTTTTTCCCTTTTTCAAAACCTCATTTCATTTGACCAAAAAACAAAATATTACCAACAAATTCCAGAATTTATTCTCATATCACAATAGGAATTAGAGACTTTTACTATCATAGAAGGAATTAGATATTTTATTTAACACTTTTCAATAGAATAAGAGATTAAAATAGATTAAAAGCATAAGCTATTTAGTGTTACCTCTTTTCCTAGCCAAAAGAACTTCAAGAATGAGAATGAAAATTCTTCCTCTCCTCTCCAAATAGTGCCACGCCCCACTCTCCTTTACAAAGTATTTTTCATGAATTTTTCTCTCAAAGTGTTTGTAATGTGTGTGAAGAGATGGTGAAACTAAGTACCTATTTATAGATGAAGTGAGAAATGTATTCTCCCCCCATTTTGCTGCTGAAGTACGTCCCCCCCTCTCAATATGAGTCAGCAAATTTAATTCACTCTCTTTGGAACATGCATGAGTATTAATGAATATTTTTTTTGTAACCTACATGACTTAAATTCAAGAGATAATTCTCCCAATTTTCAGAAAATGATTCCCTCTCCCCCATTTATGCTTGGATGGTGCATAATAATAAAAAGAAGAGAAAATTTTCCATTGGCTCATTTGAATTTACCTCCCAAATCAACCAATCCTATACAAGCTCTTATTTTTAATAAATCAGAAATAATTATAAAAATATATAGATTTGGATGGTGCAGCCAATAAGCACCTAGAAAAATATTTAAATATACCAATAAAAATATTTTATAGTCCAATAAATTATTTTATGCTTCAAAATAATTTTTCTTAGTTAAAAATACCAAAAATTCGTTTTTCTACCTACTGTACAGTACTTTGTCAAAATAATAATTTTATTTTTACATATTCAAATACTATATTTCGATACGATCGTTTTCATATAAAATTCGTAATTTTCTGACTTACAGTTAAAAAGATATGAATTTTCTAAGTTAAAACACTATAACTTGAAAAATTCACATTCCTAGCAAAACATCACTAAAATTACTTCAAAATTATTTTTCCAAGATAAAAATATACTTACTAATTATTTCTAACCCAAAAATAATTTTCTCATTTATAAAATAAAATTTTGTAATTATATGCATATATATATATGTTTTAACGTCGCATATATATAATTACATAACCAAAACCAACTTTTTAATAACAAACCCCATTAAATTATCCTTAAAATAAATATGACCAAATAAAATAATAAAAATATTATAAAATAAATTGGATAAAATTGCGGGTTTCGCACAAACAACGACATTAATGTGTTGAATCAATCACCTGTCTTTAACGATATTCTACATGGTCGAGCTCCAGAGGTGAAGTACACCGTTAATGGAACTTAATACAATTTGAGGTATTATTTAGCTGACGTCATTTATCCGGAATGTGCTACATTTGTCAAGAGCATCCTAATGCCACAAGGAGAGAAGAGACAATTTTTTGCCAAACAACAAGAAGGTGCTAGAAAGGATATCGAGCGAGCATTTGGAGTACTCCAAGCTCGATTCGCAATCGTACGTTACCCAGCTCGTCAATGGCAATTAGATTCACTTGAGCGTATAATATATGCTTGTATCATATTACATAATATAATTGTCGAGGATGAACGAGACACATATATATGGTGGTACATTCGATTATTCTGATGTTGGTATTCAAGATTACCTGCAAAGGAGATTTGTTGTTCGCGATAGAGTAACCAATCACCAACTTCAAGCAGATTTAGTAGAACATGTTTAGGAGCATCACAAGCGTATGAACGACCACAATTGAAATTTTATTATATCTATTTTTATATATTTTTCATTTAAATTAATGTATTTTTATTTATTTTTTTTTAATTTTTTTATGTAATTTAGTAAATTTAAATTAATGTTGTTGAATTATTGGTATTAATTGAATTACATTTTAATTTTTATTATAATATGTAATATTTAAATAATATGTAAAAAGTAATGTGGGGTAGGGTTTGGGGTCCATTCAAGAACCATGGTTGGGTTGAGATGAAGCAAAATTGTGTTAGAGTTGCTTAGGATATGGGAATGTGTGAGATAATATAAAAAATTGTTGTGGAGACCACACAAGAACCAAAATTGGTTCTTTGGGATGGAGATGCTATAAGGAGTCGCAGTTCCTCGTATCTACCTTGCTTATTTGTTTTTTACTATTTGATACTGTAGTTATCTTCTTATATCTATTACTCCTATCTTCTTCCATCTTAAGCAATCTCATCTATTTTTTGTGCAGGCTAAATTAAATGAAATCAATTTCTCGCTCAATCTTGCAATTTCCCTTACTATCATTCGATTACAGTTTGACCCTTCTCCTCCATAATCAACCACACCACCGTAGAGCCATCGCCAAACTCATGTTAACGAGTTAACATGGAACTCATTTTCTCAGTCAAAGACATCTCCCGTTGCAGATTCATGGTGGCTACAACTTTAGTCTCAATGAACACTATTTGAACTGCTATCTAATATTTTTGTGGTGAACTTCTATCTAATAAAATGATGGGCTGACGATGATGTAGTGACAATGGTCGTGGTTACGGGAGAAGGGAGGGAAGAGGTGGTATTTTCTAGGAATGTTTTAGGAAAGTTATTAGGAATAAAATAAAATTTAAAAAAGTTAGATTAATTTTGCTTATATTTTAAAGGAAAAAAAAAATGTTTTTTTTCCTTTATATTTTGAGTCGGAAGGAGTATATCATACAATGATAATGATAATGTTAATATAAAATACTAAAATTGAAACAGTGGGAGATAAGTCCTGCACCAGTTTCCTTTGGGTTTTCACTAAAGCATTTAAAAAAAAAAAATCTAATGTGAAATTGTGAATTACAGTAATGAAAATACACTTAAAAAAGCATGTATAGTAATTCATCCAAAAGCCTTAAGTATAAAAGCTTTTTAAATTGCCTTTTAAATATTCAGGGTTGATTTGATAGTGTAGGGTCAAGACAGATAATTAATGAACACGATAAAAGTATTATACATCTGTTTCATTGTGTTTTAAGGTTATGCACGAGTTTTAAGACAGAGTTAAATGATTTAAGGATTTGTTGTATTTTGACTATAATACAACTATATAATCATTATTAAAGATAAAGAAAGATATTAAAAATGAAAAAGTGAGTGTAATACTTAATTATGGCCATCCCTAAACTCATGTTCACATCACCGGTGAATAAAAATTTCACAGATTTTTACTAAATAAAAGATATTCAAGTTGCTAAATCGGGATATTACATTGTGAAACTCATTAAAAGACAAATAAATAGGAATAAATGGAGTAATTATTTATAACAAAAAGAAAATGACAAAAAAATATTATGACAAGCAACTCGCTAATAACTACTCTATAAAATAAATCCTAGAATAATTGTGAGTAACAAACAAGTGCTATGGACTACTACATGGAAAAATGCGAGCGTCATCATTTGAAGAATTGTAATTTTTCCAGATGGTATATACAAGATAACATGCTATCACAGCGAGAACACCAATAATAAGACCATACACGAGTACCTCGTCCATTTTTTTCTTCTTCAGATATTTGCTCGTTGTTGGATTCACTGGGAAAAGAATACGGGATAGTAAAACTAATGCCACAACGAAGAATTATACCTAATTTCACTATAGGGCAATTCTATTTATAGGACCATTATAAAGTCTTATAATAATGCACCATAATCACTACAAATTTAGCACAAATCCATATATAATCATATACATGATATCCTAAAATTAACTCATATCGTAATATGTTAAATGACATCTTAAAAAAATATACTCACCATGAAACTCAATTAGAGCTATTTCATAGTTTATCAAAGCATGATGCCATTCTTTAATTATGCATCTATGCTTAACATATATAATGATTAATAACAAGCTATCAACATATCTACTATATAATATTGAAGTTTTTCTTATCCTCTCATTTTTTATTGAAGTTTTTCTTTTGCTAGAAAAACAGTTGACATTTTCTTAAACTATTATTATTATTATTATTATTATTATATAAAAAGAGAAATAAAATTGATATAGAATTATAAATTGCACTGTTGTTACTACCTTAATTTTCAATTTAAACATTAAATCCGAACATTAAAATCATTGTATCGCTATTTATTTTTATAATCATGTTAATATATTTATTAAATAGCAGATTTTTCATATTTTCGTTGAGAATATTATAATGACAAGCATTACTCTTCAGAAGAAATCAAATCAAATCAATTTATGTATTGATAGCTATAATTATTATCACCTAAATATATGTGCAATTCAAACTAGATCAAATATTAAAATTAGTATAATATTAAAATTATTTACAATATAATCATATTTTAAATTATTAAAATAAAATCTGAATAATTACAAATCCTGTTTATTAATGGAACACAATTTTTCTTGCACAGAGCAACTTTTAAATAAATTATAGATCAATAATCTATTAACTGTTTATTGTTATTCGATTTGATATGATTCAATCATAGAATAGTTTTCAAATGATAGATGAGAAAAAGTTCTAACAGTACATATTATAAGTATTTTTCACAAGTGGTCTTGAATATACTCCAAAACAATTATTTCTAAAATATTTTTTTAAAGTGGTTGAATCATCTAATTTTTGTTTCATTCCAAATGTAAATTTATTAACGATTTTTGTATGAATATGAGAAAATTAAATACCCTCAACTAATTATAGGTGTGAAATTTTTTTTCTTAAAAATGAGATTAATATATCTACAAAATTAACCTTAGACATGATTTGAAAAACCAACAAAAGCCAAGCACAATTGGCAAATAGCTCGGTTTCTTAATCATAATGTCAAAGATTCAACTTCAATCGTAAGAATGAAAAATCTTTTGTTTTTTTTTTGTTCATGACCAGAGTGTTCACCTCCGACCGCAGTGACTAATCTCCTCGCTGGCTTGTAGACACCTCTAATGGGTGGGACAACTGACCCCGAGATTTAACTTAACGTTTTTGCATGCACAAAACAAGATTCGAGCACCTGACCTTGCTCAAGCGTGGATAAATCCCTATCACTGAACCACTCGGGGTTTGAAAAATCCTTTGTTAAGAGAAGCTATATCACTTAGAAGATTATTACTATTATTATTATTTTTTTTTTTTAAAAAAAGGGACAGGATCTGGAAAGTAACATCACAACTCTGCCACTGTCGGTGTGAAAGCTAGGAATCCCGATCTCTGTTCTGTTTACCTCCTCTTCCATAGATTGCATTGCTCAACGACATCTCATAACTCATCTCCACTTCTTCTTCTTCTTCTCCTTCTCCTTCTCCTTCTTCTTCTAAATCTGTGGATGGAGTAAGCATAAAAAACTTATGGCAACCACAGTTGAATACCTTTTCAAGGAGAGGAAATACCCATTCATTTTCACTCTCATGCTCTTGCTTATTTGCATAGTCATGCTCCTCCTCTTCACTACCACCTCCAAATCTACCTTCTACTTCAACCCCTTTCTTTTCTATTCTGATTCCAAACACACAGAACAACCACCACTTAACCCTTCAGGTTCAAAACACAAAGACCAAGGACTGCCTCAAAAAGATGGTAATGTATCCATTGAAGTGAATATAGAATGGAAGCTTTGTAAGGGTCCTTTGGCGGTTGATTATATACCTTGTTTGGATAACTTTGAGGCCATTAAAGCTTTGAAGTCGAGGAAGCACATGGAACACAGGGAAAGGCATTGCCCTAATGCTAGTCTCCATTGTTTGCTGCCTCTTCCAAAAGGGTATCAAGTCCCCGTGCCATGGCCTAAGAGCAGGGACATGGTGAGATTGATAATATAATACTTTTGGTAAGAAGTTGTATGGATTGTAATGGTTGCTAAATATTTTTGAGTTTGATTTCGATTCACAGAGTGTTTTTAGATTATTGTCTAATCATGTGGCAAAGTTTGGGATTTGGATCAAAGATACCCAAAAATAAAAGAAGTTAGAGGAAAAAAATCCCAGAGTATGATTGATTGAAAGTGTAAAAAACAATTACCTTAGGCGGTACACCAGTCTATTTTGTTCGGTCCTTAACTTATCATAAGTCTTGTTGGGAAATTTCAGGGGGATGAAGAAAGCTTTGGTTAATACTCATCCGGTCTTGTTTATTAGCAAAAATAACTATCGACACAGGTATTAAGAAAGTTAGTTGAGTATATTTAATTTTTTCAAATTCATAGAAAAATGGACTATTTTAGGAAACTTGCATTGAGAATGAAACAAAAATTAAATGTTATAACCACTTTGTAAGGATATTTTAAGAATGATTGTATTGAGAATAGAAAGTTGTTTAATTTTTGTTTATATTAAGACCATTAATGTGATGTTTTTTTTCTTATAAATGAGATCGGAGGAAGTACTAATATTAGTGTCATTGGAAATAACAACATTTGATATACCCGTACTATGTTTTCGAAACTATCACTGTATTGGAACTTTAAAAGGGTTGAATAAATATGAATGATTATGAAAAGTAGTAATTAATGCTATTGGAAATTAGAAAAACAAAAATCATTCATTGACCTACAAATCAACCTACAGTCCTACATCATAAAGAAAGTGACATGTGTCACTTGCTTATGATTGATTGGTTAACAAGTGACACATGACACTTTTTTATGGTGTAGGTTGGTTTTCTAGGTTAATTTATCATTGCACATTTTGTAAACTTTTATTTTGATCTACACTATTTTCATCAATACACAATCTAGTATTAGTAGCTTGTTTAAATGTCATTGTATCTTTGATCTTTCTCCGATATCTGACATTCAGTAAATTACTCATCTACAGTACCATGTTAAATTCAAGTTTGAAGTTATTTGAGTAAAATTTTAAGATCTTCTTGCTGAAGTATTAATATTTTGGAGATATTTTACACTTTTACTTGGTAGTAACATATTCTGAGGCTCACTGAGTAGACACTGAACTCTTAACAAATATGATCTATATTCTTAAGATGTTTTGGTTTGTGATCAGTCATATATCTGATTTTTTATTTTTTTTTAATTATATGCTTATTGGAAGTAATGGTTGTTATTTAAATATCTGATTTTTTACTTTTTTTCTAGTCATGAATGCGATGACAATAGAATTTCATATTTCTGTTTTCCAGATTTGGTATGATAATGTCCCTCATCCAAAATTAGTTGAGTACAAAAAGGACCAACGCTGGGTGGAGAAGTATGGCGAATATCTTGTTTTTCCAGGAGGTGGTACTCAATTCAAGGGTGGAGCTGATCATTATATTGAGTTCATAGAGAAGGTATACTGTCATGTGACTTCACATAACTTTACCTTGATAGTGATATTCGCGATAATCTTTATTTTCCACGTAGGATTGTTATATGGAGAAACTGCAATCAACTCTTCGAAAAGCCCCCCACCCTCCCCCTCAAAAAAAAAAAAAAAAAAGGCAGGAGAGGGAGAGGAACCGACATGGAATCTTACTTCTGTAATAGATTGTTCCTTTAATTATGCATCTAAGAATAGAGGCATTTGAATCCTGGCCTAGATAAAAACACGAAGCAACTGTATCTTGTATGGCGTACTGATTGATATTAATGCCAATCTGTCATAAGCTCAGAGCTTAGAATTGGGTATATTAGGCTGACTCAATAGGTGTATATACTATGGGAAAAATGTGAAACTGAAAATTTTCATTCATTGTTTGTTAGGTATAATGTTTTGTTACTATGATTGGTGGAACACAACTTATGATCTTGCTTTAGTTCTATTGCTAATAAGAGTTGGCAACTTTGGCATTTTTTAACTAAAATTGCCATTCATTTGTTATTTTATCTAATAAAAACAGACGAGATTCTGTTAGACTTTGCTTTTATGAGTGCCAAGCAATGTTTAATTTATTATGTATGCATGACTTCTGTCCCTTACATATGTTATGTTGATATGACTGTTTGTTGATGTAGTTCTTGAATGCTTACTGTGTTTTGTAGTTTGTTGAATGTCTTTTGTTTTACACCAGACATTACCGGCAATTCAATGGGGAAAGCATATCAGGGTTGTTCTAGATGTTGGCTGTGGTGTTGCTAGCTTTGGTGGCTATCTGCTAGACAAAAATGTTATTACTATGTCACTGGCTCCAAAGGATGAACATGAAGCTCAGATACAGTTTGCTTTGGAGCGAGGAATTCCTGCAACACTTTCCGTCATTGGAACACAAAAGTTGACTTTTCCTGACAATGGTTTTGATTTGATCCATTGTGCACGATGCAGGGTTCACTGGGATGCAGATGGTACTTCTTTTCTTTCTTTATTTCCATATGAGGACAACCTTCTATAATTGCTTACCATGCCCCATTTATATCAATCTCAGTTAAAAATGTTTATTCACAAATCTGGTTCACAACTTTAGGTGGGAAACCATTATATGAGCTGAATAGGATTCTTAGACCTGGTGGACTCTTTGTATGGTCCGCAACACCAGTTTATCGTAATGATGACCGAGATAAGCAAGCATGGAATGGTTCGTCTTTCTCTCTCTCCCCCAATTTTAATGGTTATGTCTCTGCTGTGTCATTGTGTCTCCTTTCTCTATTGTTAAAGGTTTTTTATTTCGTGTAATGAGAAATATATCTTATTTACTCGCTTTCTGTATGAACCAATCAATGGTTCCCCGATAGACAAACAAAAGCTTTTATCTCTGTATTTTGTGATTCCTGAAGTGGTTGTTAAACATGTGAATTCTTGTCTTATGGATGTTATTGCCTTGTTTTCTGCAGCCACTATGGCTATAACAAAAGCAATGTGCTGGACGGTTGTAGCTAAGGCTCGTGATCCATCTGGACATGGGCTTGTCATATACCAGAAACCTACCTCATCCTCATGCTACGAGAAACGTGAAGAGAACAATCCACCTTTATGCGAAAATGAGGATGGGAAAAATAGTTCGTGGTATGTTTTGTCACCTTTCCATCTATTTTTACTTTCTCTGCAATGGCAACATGAAATGTAAACAACTGAGAAATATTGTCCCATAATAGAAAGCCAGGGAAATTATAGTGGATCATTGCAAGCAATGCTAAGCATATTTACCGTGGCTAGTGTAGTTTCTATGTTCACTGATTTCGCTGCACAATTACCTTTAGGTATGCCTCACTCAACAGTTGCCTTACACCTCTTCCAGTTGATAGTACGGGTAAACTGCAGAGCTGGCCCATGCCTTGGCCTCAGAGGCTTAGCAGTATGCCTCCTAGCTTACCGACTGATTCAGATGCCGGCGACAAGTTCTACAAGGACAGAAAACACTGGTCTAAATTAGTTTCGGATGCTTATGCTGGCGGTTTATCTGTAAACTGGTCAAGTGTTCGAAATGTAATGGACATGAATGCTGGTTATGGAGGGTAAAGTATAATTAGTTAAAGATTAAATGCTTTTTCCTGCTCTTTCAGTTCACATTCTTTAGTAGAAGATGAATCAATTTTGAGGCCCTTGGTAGATACATATGCTTGATCTGTGCTGCAGAGTGCAGACCTTTGTATGACTTTATTTAATGCCAATCTTCTGACATTTCCATTATTTGTTATTCCATCATCCATCAATACGAGTGTACCAGTTATCCTCCATGCTTCTTTCAAACTGATTGGAGTGTTTTATTTTTCAGATTTGCTGCAGCACTAATCGATTTATCAGTCTGGGTGATGAATGTAGTACCTATTGATGTACCAGATACTCTTTCTGTTATACATGACAGAGGGTTAATAGGAATGTATCATGATTGGTGTGAGTCCTTTAGTACATATCCTCGCACATATGATCTCCTCCATTCTAGCTTTCTCTTCAAATATCTTGAGCAAAGGTATGCTTATTGAAGAAACTTTGACCTATAAAATATAAAGATCATGTTCTTTCTCCTATTAATGTTGTTCTTGTTCTTGAACTTTAGCCAGTTTACTTCTGCATGTATCATGGGCATGTGTTAAGATATGATTCTGAGAATTAGCAATCTTTATCAGGTGTGACATTGTAGATGTGGTTGTGGAGATAGATCGCATATTGAGACCATATGGATATCTCCTGGTTCAAGACTCTATGGACATGCTTAACAAGCTCACTCCAATCTTGCGTTCACTTCACTGGTCTGTAACATTGCATCAAAATCAGTTTCTTGTTGGTAGGAAAAGTTTCTGGCGTCCCACGGCCTTTGAAACTGAATGATAAATATGGTTGCTGATCTGGCATATTATTTAAGTCTTCAACCATTCATATATCATTTTACCCAGTATAAAATTGACAGCAAGAAATATATGTTTAAGAAAGATATTTAACACGACAGGTAATTTACCTACGTGAGTGTGAATTCTGTTGACAAGACATTTATTTATAGTAGTAAATATATAGAACGGTGTCTCTCCCTCCCTTTTTCTTATAGAATTTAGCCAGAAACTTATGTTCAGTATGATGTAAACTTGTGCCCCTCAGTGTGATTGATATTTTAAATAACTTCTGCATGCAGTTTTTGGGCAGATAAATAGTGCTGCAAGCCAGAAATTAGAAAATATTTGCGCTATTTTTTTTTAGATTTTGTTAAGGCCTTGCATGGATGGCCTCAAGGCCTTGAACAACCTAATTGCAACTTTTGAAATAGGTGCAGTACTAGGTTTACACCAAGGAGAACTAACAATCAAACTCACCCTACGCCTCTTGCCTTCAAATCTTTACTCTACTTGGAGCTATAAAATTTAAAAGTAGGTGATCTGAGATCCAGTCATCCAGATTAGTGCAGTCATAACCACTTCAGGATTTTTAGTTTCCGTAATGCATATGCGCATGCCAATTCAGAAGGTACAGGTACTGCGCATTTCCCAAAAAGGAAAAAAAAAAAGAAAAAGAAAAAGAAAGCTACCTTACCTAATAGCACCTATACAGGAAACTACATAAAACAGGAAGCAGCAGAAAGAAATTAAATTACTAAGAATTTTTACATTGAAAACTTGAGTTGTCTCCGATGATCTTGCTATTAGCTGCAGCAACATTCCGGGAGTAACAATTGAAACTATCGATGTAGATATAGTTTTGTTCAGTAGTTGCTTCACCTGATAGAACAGAGTGATCCTCAACCTCCATCCATCCATTGGAATCCTGAACATTACTAACCGAGTGAGAAAACCGGCCTCCTATATACTTCTCCTTCATAGCATGCTTGACATTGGTAACAAGAGTGTGCCGATCATCGGTATCCTTCTCATTATGCCGAGTCAAAGTGATAATCCTCAAAGGATATTGCCTCTTAACCTTCAATTCCGAAATCAACTCACCTCTCTCGTTGATCACCTTAACCTCCTTCTTCGCCTTGAACTTCTGCTTAACCAATTTGTAAGTCCCGTTGCTCTCGAACTTTATCGAGTTCTTCAGCGTGAAACCTTGTGAAATGGTGGTGGTTATGTTGCCTGCACTTGAAGCAACCCACCCTGCGATTTGTATTTCCTTATCAACTTGCACTTCAAACTTACCATCAAGTCCTGTGAACTTTTCTTGGTGCTTTATGGAAGTTTTTGGACTCTGATGAACGAAGGGGTTCGCATGAACAACCGAGGAATCATGATCCAACCAAAGGTGCAAATTTGCATTGACAAGCCAATACGAGATTCCGTTAACCACTCCGATTCCGAAACTATGCTCTTTCCCGTCAAGTACCTTACCTAAAAACGGCGTCAAGTCGATGTCATACGATGGAAGGTCGAAGGCCCCGATCGCAACCACAGGCTCCCAGAACAAGGGGTTGATTCCACCTGTGAATATCACCGGAAACGGAACCTCCCACTCTACAATCTCGCCGTCGATCGTCACATACACTTCCCTGTAAGCTCCGTTTCCACGTCCTGTGGCTAAACCGTTGGCCATAATGTACAAATTCGGCGGATTTGAGTACCAGAACTCATCATTTCCATGGAAAGACACACACAATTCAAGCACAGCTCGGTTTGCATTCTTCGGAATCCGAATTGTTCTAGAATGCAAATCCTTTTCGCTTTCCACCATGAACCAAAACCCTCGTTTCCCGTCGCTCGAAATCGGAACAATCAAATCAGCCGGTGGTTCAGAATCATCAAAACCTGATTCTGATTCTGATTCATCTATAAGAGACCTTGAAAACGATCTTCGAAACGGAACCCTAACGGCGTTGTCAGTGTAGAACAAGAGAGTGACGTTGACGTGGTACACGCCGGTGAATTCGCTGTTAATAATGTTTTCGAGCATCATGGTGAGGTTGAGATCAGATCTCAAAAGGAGGGAAGAGTATCTGGTAACGTCTTTACGAACATTCCAGAAGACACCGGAAGCGGTGGGCTCGGCGGTGCTGGTGCGGAGGAGTTCGACGCCCGCGAGCCATAGGGCGGCGATGCGATCGTACTGTTCGCCTTTGGAATGGGCGTGGAAATGAAGGAGGATGCGGGAACGGGGGGAGAGAGGGCAGTGAGAGGGAGGGGAGTAAGGGGTGGAGTGAGGAGGGGAGTTGATGGTGTTGGCGAAGGAGTGGTGGAGGATTTGGTGGGAGCATGAAGGAGTGAGAGAGTGAGAGGGTGGAGGATATGTGACCTCGAAGTATTGTTGGGGGTGTGGATTGCGAAGGGAAGGGGAGAGAGTGAGATGGTTTTGGTGGGAGTAGGGTGTGGATGAGGAGGCTGGGTGGGTGAAGAAGAAGAAGAAGAAGAAGGGGAGAAGGAGGAAGAGGAAACAGTTCAAGGTGTTCATTTCTGTGGTCTATCATATCAAGTGTTGGTTGTCGGTGGAAGAAGCTGTTAAGTAGCAGCCATTACATGCAACCAGGGGAGAGCTCTGTCTAGTGTGAGGACGCAGCACTAGACTCTGCCAACGTGGATAAGCATACTTATGGAGTTATTTACTCCTCCGTTATATTTATAAAATTCTTTCGAGATTTTTATTTTGGTTCTATTTATAAGATTTTTTTTAATTTTTAATAGCATTTAATTAATTTTTCCTACTAAAACTCCAATAAAGTCAAAACTTTTTAGAATTTCAATAATAATTATAAGGATAGTTTTGAAAAAGTATATCAAATTTTCACATTTCCAATGTCATTAACAAATTTATTCCCGTGGAAGGGAAAAACCTCAATGATAATCTTATAAATAAGATGGGAAGAGGAGTATTTACGCTTAGGAGAGGGGCGTTTTCTCTATCTATTTCTATTTAACAGTTAACACCATGAACTTTTCACTCTAACACTTTGGCCTTTTATTCTTTCTTTACCTAATCGTTCTGACTTCTGAGTGGCTTTGATTTTTTTTTTTTTTTTTTTACACCGTCTTATTGTTATCCTTTACGCTTTTAGTTAGTTATAAGCCGTCCAAGATTTGTCTTGCTTTGAATCAAATTTTTTATTTTTTGAACAAAGCAAAACTTTTACTCCATCTGATCCTTATTATAGAGCATACTTAACCGAATTACACATACAAGTTAGTTTTATAAATTTTATGAAAATATATTGTAACATTACAATTTTACCCTCTAAACTTTTCTTGGAAAATTCACACTCATTAATGAACAATAAAACACATAGATAGTCAAAACATTTAATAAGGGCAAAAAAGAGAAAAAACAATAAATGATACATTGGAAATATAAAGTGACTTATAATTAGGACCAAAAAAACCTTCTAAAATATGACCTATGATAAGAATCGAAGGGAGTATAAAAGAAGCACAAGAGTATTCACTCGTATACATATGATGGATTACATACAACACAAACCCCTATTGAGCATAAAATATAAGCTAAAGGGTTTATACACCATTGACCAAAATCAAGTATTCCTGATTTTAATTACAAACCTATCCATTTTTAAGATCTAAGTTAAATTAAGTCCATTATGTGTATATAAGCCACCTCCTTGTCTTCAAATATCACTTCATTACTCATAAGCCAAATCGACCACACAACCATCACCCTCAAACATCACTTCATTCTTCATAAGCCAAATCGACCACACAACCACCATCCAGAATAATGGCCAGAGTTTCCTAGCGTTAGGGATTGTTAACAAGCCATCGCGATAAGAGGAAAAACCAGCACAAAGAGTTTGGAGCAGAGGCTGTAAAATTAACACCTACCCACGTGTAGAATCCTTGCCAAAAAGATGGGTAATAGATTCATTGGCATTGTTACAGCAAACACACATCCGGGAGGCTGAAATTTGCCTTCCTTTATAGTAAGCTATCCAAATTATCGTGTGCATATAACTTTGTATATTCTTTGGGCTAATGAGAGTTATTCGAAGGGGGATTGTTTGTGCGAAAGACATGCTTTATAACAAGTCAAGGCTCTAAATGAAATAATGTATTGTTTATTAGTAAAAATAACTTGAGCTGGGTGTTTACATGTAACCACCAGAATTCCTCTTTGCATAGGACCAAAAACATTCTAGCAATTGGTCAGATGCTTCTTAGTTTTCCTGAATTCACAAATCATGAGCTGCATTAAAGCTGGTTAGAACCGAAAATAAAACTATATTTTGATTTATAATTTGTCAATGGTCTGTTTTATTCCAAAAGTTAAAACTATAATAATATTAAAATAATTTACATGTCCTAAATAAGCAATAACATTAACGGTTCTGTCAATCATCATCATCATCATCATCTGTATCTCATTCTCACTTTGATTTCCATAATTGATGACAAGAACATTATTTTCAAGCAAAAATCGCATGAGAAGAAGACAAAGCTCCCCTGCTAATAAGAAACTCACATATATCATCATATCCCCAAACTCTAGCCATATACAAAGGGGTGGCACCCCTCTTGTTCATAGCATTAAGGTTCACACCCTTGTCCACTAAAACTTTTACAGTCTCAATATCACCACCCTGCACAGCCATATGCAGTGGCACATGGCCTTCCTGGTCCTGACATTCCAAGTCCAACCCTGCTTCACCAAGCATCAACACCACATCCTTGTGCCCTTTAATAGCTGCAGCATGAACTGCTGTCAGACCATACTGATCATGGTAGTCCACACTCACACCTCTTCGCAACAGTGACTCAAGTTGCATCACGTCTCCATGCCTCGCAGCTTCAAGTACTTCTTCTCCTTGCTCCAAAACCTCCACCTCCTCTCTCTGAATACAACAAATTTATCAAGATGATATCATAGCAGAAAGACTACAGAGAAAAAGAATCTTGCACAAAAAAAACATTATTATAATTTTGATTAGGTAAAAATTAATAAATAATGTACAACATTTCTTTCTTTTATGGGTAGTAATGTATATTAGTTAGTGAGCAGTGACAAGCTTTTGGTGATTTCATTGAAACGATTAACCAATTTTTCACCAATCATCTACCAATGTAACAACGAAATGCAATTTTTTTTTTTAATCTTAAATTAGCAGAATGATTTTGATGAAAAATAACAGAAATTGTTGATTTAGATTTTTTTTTGGTAATATTAATTTAGAATTTTTTTTTATAATACAATAATTGCCTTCTTCTAGTTAGACTATGCCTAGTAACTAAGAACATTCTCACTTGATGGTTTGTTGATGAATTTAATTTTTTTTAATGTCCCATTAAAAAAAACTTTTTCTATAATAAAAAGAAATTTCCTATAATAAAAAAAACTATGCCTATAACTAACAACATGAACATGTTTCTTAGAGTATGTCTAAAACGTCCACCACATCCATCTTTATGTACACGAGAAATTTCATCAAAACATCACTACAAAAAAGGACTTGAAGAAAAAGATTCTTCCACACAAAAGAGATATCCGACCTTCATTATATGATTATGATTAGTTAAAAACTTAAAATTGATGAATAACGCATAGAAATTATTAGTTAGTGGATAATAACGTTTATGGTGACTTTTTTTTTTTTTTTTACTAGGCATATATTCATATAACAAAGAACTGAAACATGTTTCTATGACTAGCTCATATGTGCTATTGAACATTTGAACTTTATGAGTAATTTTTCAAGTACCGTGCATCATTTCAATTTTATATTTTTGCTGAATTCCATTGGACCTTAACAAAGGGAAAGAAAACCACTACTAGAGGCTTCAATGTATCCATTCACTGAAATTTCTGTTTTTACACAAATCAAAAAGTGAAACGTTTTAGGCTTCACTTGCTTGCATGTAACGGTCCCTAATAAGACAAAAAATGAAAAGCAGTGAAGCACTCACATGTGGTTCTTCACGAGCAATGTTCCCACTTGCCACGTGTACCTCATCATCGCCCTTCACGTTATCCTGCTGAATCCTCAACCCCGCTTCAAGCAGAAGGTGAACCATGTCATCCGGGTTAACCAACTCAGTGGCCACTCGGAGCAGCGACTCAGCTTCACGGGGCTTCAAATCCCCAAGCACACAACGCTGCCGTTTAATCAAGTTCCTGACAGCATCCACATCCCCGCGTGAAACGGCGTCGTGTAGAAGAACAGGGCCCACAAAGGCCACCTTGAGCTTGATGTCCCAAGTGGCGAACCCATATGGTCGAGTGGCGAACCACTCATTGAGCGAGTCAGGGTGAGTGGAATCGGACGAGCTGGGAACGAACTCAGCGGTTTTGATTAGGAAGCGGTCGGAGGGTGAGCGTGGGTAGGCGCGTGGGAGATGCGACTGGGGTTTGAGGATGACTTGGAAAGTGGCAGTGGACAAAGGGGGAATGAGTCCAGTGGGTGGGTTAACAAGGAACTTGTTGGGCGAAGAGGTTTGGACCTTGAACGCCACTGGTGCGTTTGGGTTCATGGACCTGAGCTGAACCGTGGCTCTGCATTTGCAGTTGAGTGCGAACTCTATCCGAACCTCACCTTCGCTCACCTCCACCAGCTTCTCCATTTACCAAACCAAACCAAGAAGCACCAACCCTCTCACATTAAAGTTATAGACGAGAGAGTGCGTGCGGGTCACGTGAGGTGCAATGAGAGAGAAATATTTCCATTTACCAATTTTACCATAGCTGGAACACGTGAAGGTGTTAAAATTTTTAAAAAAGGTTACGGTTATGCTTTAACGGATTCACTTCTTGCGAGTGTGAGAAGGTGATTGGCTAATGATTATGTGGGACCTACTATAACTACCTGAGGAGTGAGGAATGCACCAAAAGAGTGTGCTACTCTTCTCCACCCTCGCATTGCATTGCATTGCATTTGGCGGGTATAAATATAAGTAAGTGTTGAATAAATGAGTGATGCAATTGCAAGCTAGCTAGCTTTCTTCATTTTCATTTCATCTTTTTTCTTTTTGTTTTGTTGCTTTTTTAAAATTTATAGTCGCTTTGTTAGTTCTATCTATTGGTGGTGGTTGTGGCCGGAGAATCTGTAACTCAGGGAGGAGAAAATGTTTTACTCTCATCAACTCCTTGCTCGAAAGGCTCCACTCGGTCAAATCTGGTACTTCGTTCTTCTTCTTCATTTTACGCTGTTTTGTTTTCCTTTTCATCTAACTCTGTTTTCTGTCAACTAAATGTGCTCTTCAAAACTTGAACACCAAGTCTACTTCTCTGTTTCTGTTTTTGACGTAGTCTCTGTAGAAACGAACTTTCAACGTGAAATTCCAACTTGGAAGTTGGAATGGATGATTCAGAACTCAAAAGTGTTTCCATCGTTGTTTAATTTTACTAATGTTTGTTTTTTGTGATTCCATTTTCTTACTCCATGTAATGGTATCTGTAATTCTGGATTTCAACTTCGACGTTCCATTTAACGATTTTAAGAATTGTAATAGCTTCTTCTCTTCGTTCTTACCTCTTGATGATGTAGGATGGCCGCTACTATGCACGCAAAAATCAACCGAAAGAAGCTAGACAAGCTCAATATCATCAAGATCTGGTAACCATTTTGTTAAGTACATGCATTATTATTATTATCATTATTATTATTTGTTTATTTGTTAATTAAATCGAGCATATTATATGATATTTGTTTCTTTTGTTTGGTTACAGCGAAGAGATTTTGAACCCTTCGGTTCCTATGGCTCTCAGACTTTCTGGAATTCTCATGGGTACTCTCTCCGTTATTCCAAGTTCTATTTCCATTTTAATTATTACAATGGAGGATATCTCTTTGCCTCTGATTTTTTGTTATGTATTTATCAGGAGGAGTAGTGATTGTCTATGAGAGAAAAGTGAAGCTCCTTTATGGTAAAACTCTGAATACTTGTTTTAATATTTATATTTTTATATTATAGAGCTTAGCTTTCACTGCACAAATTGGAAGAGCAATTCTGAATTCTATTTTTGTCTCTTTTTTTTGCTCGCAGATGATGTTACCCGTTTTCTGGTATAAAGTTCAACTTCCATATTTCCTCTCTTATATTTACCATTCAATCCCTTTCTTATTTTGCGTTTAAAACCAATTTTGTTAGGTTGAGATAAATGAAGCTTGGAAGGTAAAGAATGTACCAGACCCTACTGTGCTCCCAAAAGGAAAGTCTAAAGCCAAGTTAGTCATACTTGCTCTAAAATCTAAATTGTCACCACTTACTATTTTTCATTTTAATTTGTTACTATCACAGTTATGCATCATTTGGCTCAAGATATCGAATATTTAATGGTAACGTAGGAAGGTCTTGTGGAATATTAAATGATAGTAAACCTTTTTCTTTTTTGACAGGAAAGAGGCTATTACTCTGCCTGAGAATAATATGGAAGAAATTGAAGAGTCCCTTCAGTTTTCAAACACAGCCCCAACAATGGGGTTCCAACAGGGTGCCCATTTTACTATGGTGTGTGTATCCCCTTGCATTTTACACAAAATGGCTTTAACATGTTGAACAATTGTTACTAAACAAATTATGTCACCTATGTTTATGGAAGCTTGTAGCCTTGTACTATATTGAAAAAGAAATAAAAGAAAAATCGATAAATTATGTCATGCAATGTTGAGCTTATATAAGTATATATTTTCTGCTTGTTGCAGCGACTTGACAATGTGGATGAACTTGATATTAACAATGGAGCAAGAGGGGATGAAGATCCATCTGAACGTCTCCATCAAGGTTTTCCTACTTGAATTTGCTATTCATATATAGGTATGCTCGGTATTTGCTTGTGCCCTGAGCTGACTCTTATCATTCTCAGCTGAGGTGGAGAATATTACCTTATTCGAGCGTTTTGAATCATTCCAAGTTAATGTGGATCCGTACAATCGCTTTGAGAGGTATTTTGCTTCAACCATCCTTACTTTGAACACTTGTGTAATTTTTATTTGAAATCTTGTACTATGTATAATGTATGTGTAAGAATTGCAATGCTGTTATATATTTTTCATTTGTGACATAGATGAGCCTTGATTCTGATAACTTGTTCTCTTTGTGAATGCTGGGGCAGGTTTGATATTGAAGGAGATGGCGAGACACTAGTAAATGTGACTTCTGCAGATTTCACTCAAATTCCAGTTACACTTATACCCTCCCCACCTCGTCAGGATGATGCAGCAATAGGTGAGTAGGATAACAACCACTTAACGGATTTAAACTACGATCTTAATAATGCTGTTCTTTTGCCATTTTGTCATTAGATTATTAGTAGACTAGGAAAACATAGAAAGTATGTTTTCTTTCGCATTAATTGCATTTCCTTCTTCCCCACCTCATCTTCCATTCTTTGTATTCTAATCATGTCAGTTGAGGCTATGCTAATGCTGGGATTTTGGTCAAAGTGAGTACACTGACAAAATTTCATTTAGTATTGCTGATTGTGAATTCTTACTTCTTAGTTATCCATCATCAAGAAATTCTATCAATCTTGGTGATTTTGCATATAATGATGTCTTTTCCTTTCATCTGTTCTATCTGACACTTTGAATTGTTAAGAAATATGTTTGGCAAATCAAAACAAATATACTTGAACTACGAGCCTTAATCCAAGTAGATTTGTCTACTAGTGTTGTATATAATCCATAATGATTGACATAGGAGTTAAACCTTGACAAATGACGGGAAGGTTAGCAGTTCTGATTTTTTCCTGCCCGTGGTGTGGTAATAAAGTTACTATTATATCTTAAGCTCTGGCTTTTAAAATCGCATCATTGCTTAAGAACTAGATCATATTTGAAGACAGTGATTATCAGGCTGCATTAGCTGTATTATCTTTTGCTGAGAAAATAATTTAAGGTTTACTCTCCCTTGGAGCAAATATCAAATTATAGAAGTACTGTCAAAATCAATTGTTCACACATATTGCCTTTTCAAATTAAAATCTAAGGTGACCTTTTCAAATTGAAGATTGGGTCCATGGACCACAGTGCTCTTTGGTTCCTTGCTATTAATACGTTCCTGTTCTGTCACCAATATTCTGTGGCTACCCACAGGTCAATCATTAAATTCCAAAATGTCTGCTGCTTATAATTCTTCACCATTTTCAACTAAAAAAGAAAAATGACAGGAAGAAAACCGGTTGCTGACTTGTAACTATCTTGCAGCTGATATAATTGAAGACCAACATCCAGAACACCCGGTCATCCAGCAATCTGATGAAGGCATGAAAGCAAGACAGGTAAACTAATTGTTTAGTGATACAAAGATGTCATGGTGCAGAGAAAAGAAAATGACCAACCTTAGAAGTGCATTGCCACAGGAACATGGAAGGCGACACCCAACAAAAAGGAAAAGAGGACAACCAGTGGCGACTGCAATGGATTATGAACAAACCATAATTCCTGTTCAAATATACCAACATTGGCTTCAAAATACTTCTGATATTGTCTCAAGAAGAGGAAGAAAGAAGCAGGTTTCAATTGATATTGATTATGCATCTTGCAAGTTGCAACCCATGCATTTTGCAGATGAATATTCTCATCATAAGTTGTTTGCCTGTGAAAGCATAGAACTAGTATATTGAGAACTAGTGATTTTATAACGAAAGTTAGAGAGAGTTTAATATTAGAAAGGAAAGTTAGTGGAGTAGAATTACTAGTTTAATTATATACTCACGCAATCAAACCGCTTCTCTGTGTTGCAGCTTACTAATATCATGTCTTCAACAAAGATAGCTAACCTCATGAAGCTGCCACCTGTTGTGCTAATTGGTGACTTATACAATAATGAAAATAGAGAAATATATTATCCAGCACCCCTTCTTGACTTATGGACTAAGAGTACTCAACCACCTCATGATTCGCCATCAGGTCAGTGTAAACTTCTAATGTTATTTTGGTTGGGGTGAAGGGTTAAATTGGTGTTGGTTAATATTGAGAAACCACTAAACCTTTAGATGGAAAATGTAGAGCAGAAGTAACAAAATCTCAATTCTATGCAGCAAGAATTTCAGCACACCATCCTCCAGAGCCATCATTCTCATCACCTCCAGTAGTACATAATGAAGATTTCATGAGATTTGTGAGTCTCATGTGTCATTCTCTTAGTTTGCTTTGCCATCTTAGAAGAGCACAGTGTAACTTACTTCGTAGAAATGTTCGAATGTGAAGCCTTTTGAAGATTTTGACGGTGGGCTTGGCAATCCTTTATGGGCACCTCCAGCAGAGAAGCCACGGGACAAAGATGAACATACTGAAATCCTTATGGATGGACTGAGGGCCAACCTTGACTCTGGTTTACGAGCTCCTTCGATGGTCTCATGGAAATCTGGTACATTTCATCTTAACTTGCTTATTGGGTCTTCCATTTGTCTAAATTAATTCTTAAGTATATGCCTATGTTTTCAAAGACAAATTACAATTTGATTGTTAGTTTATACAAACTTCCAGGAGACAGTATACATTCCTTTGGCACAGTATCTGAACATGGCCCTTCCTCACATTCAGACATTGGTAAAGGAAGGTAGTACACTTTATCACTTACTGAATGAAGTAAAATGACAAACAGAAACTGCATAAACTGTTCATTATACTTTCTACTTTCAAGGAATAACCATTCTATCTTGATATCTGATGGGAAAATAGAGAAGAGAGTTTAGGTCCTTTCGAGAAGATTTGTCGTTGATTGATGTATAAGAGCCATTTACAGATTCGCAAAGAAAAGGCATTCGTCATCTGGAAACAGCAGTGGCGGCCTTGAGCCTGTAGCTGAGAATGCAAATTTCAAGTTACCCAGGCTGTCTGAAATTGGCCCAACACCTGATCAAGGTCTATCAGTAATTGTTAATGCTTCTCTGATATATCAAACAACCTAGTTATAGTGGTATATATTTAATCCACTTTACACATTTGTCAGACTCATTAGTTTCTTTTCAGAACTAATTGTGGAAACAGGACCCACACAAACACAAGTTAACATCAATCATCCCAGTGACAAGATGGCTGATTCTATCCAAGCGTATGAATCTCTTAGAGAAATTTTTTAGTCTCCATTACAAAGGCGATTTTAATAAGTAATAGAGCATATTTCTGGTATACGAATCTAAACAGGCAGATGAAAGCACATTTCGAAACGCCTGGTGTTCCTCCGTTTGAATCCTTGGATATCCTAGCAGCTGGAATGACCCAGAAATCGGCGGCACTGCTTTTCTATCAAACCTGTGGTATTTATTCACACTCCTTCATATTGTTTTTGTGTTTATGATATGTACTTTATTGAGTAATAAGAAAATCACAACATCCCAAGCTCCAATATATGTCTGTTGTAACTCTGGTGTGTATAGTTCTTGCTTCCCGCGATGCCCTGAGAGTTGAGCAAAAGGAGCCCTACGGAGAGATTCTCATCTCTAGAGGATCAAAAATGTGATGCAGGTTTGATTTGCTTCTAAGTTATGTATGTTTCTTCTATATTTTGTCTTCTCCTTTTAAATCTTCAAACATACAGAGAATTACTAATGTGAAATTTGTTTTCTTGAAGAACAGCGAGAGACGTTGTTGATTAAATTAGGAAACCATAGCCTCTCCTCCTTAACACACTCCTTCAGCTTATTCGCAACTTCTTTTCTGGATTACACAAATAGACAAATTGCCGTTGTTTGGTTTAAAAATGTAAACAGATTGTTGGGTAAATTTGCGATGTTTCTACTTCGTTTTTAGCCTTAAAATTATTTTGGAATATTGTTCTGTGTAATGAATTTTTCATTAAAGTTCTCGTTTCTCTACCTACATTTTCCAAATTCTACATGCTAACATTTGCAAGATGTCCACATAAAATTATTAAACAACATTTGAACTTTAACTTCAGTAAAAAAAAAAGGTGATCATGCAAGACTAGGGTCTAGGGAAGAGTTGAAGACCATCAATAGTATCAAAGAAATTTTATAATGAAATTTACATATTGCACACCAATATGAGAAATATGGGAATTGAACAACTTCATAGAATAAAAAATTATCACTTATTTGTTGTAAAAGTCAATTCTAATTTAGTGAAATTTTGCTAAGTTAATAATTAATCTTTAAGTGAAATTGCTCATTCGACTCATTATCTTGTTCGAGTCCCTACGGTAAAACAATATTTACAATATTTAAACATTATTTCAACACAACATTCAATAATTATTTTCACCACGATATCTCCTACCTTTGGTCTCTAATATAAAAATAAAAAAAAAAACAAAACATACTTATTTTGGTATCAAACATAAGAAAAAATTAATGCAACTAACATTTTATTCTCAATACAATTATTTCTAAAATATTTTTAGAAAATAGTGATTTCATCTGATTTTCGTTTCATTTTCAATACAACTTTATTAAAGTAGCTATATATTTTTTTTTTATGAATTTGAGAAAATTAAATACTATATTCAACTAACTTTATTAATAAATATGATTTTGATTACTTTTTCTTATAAATAAACCAAATGGATTACATTTCAATTCAAAAAATTACTTATTAAGAGTAACAAATCTGAATATTGTGGATTCTTGCCACTTGCCACACTTGTGTTTATGGAAATTCAACTCCTAATTTGCGGAGTTGTTTTCATAAAATTTAAAGAAATTTCGGTTTTCCATAAATATTAGAGGTGTAATTCATGGTTCAAATCTTAAAAGAAATCATTCTAATTATTTTTTGTATTTGTCAACAATGATTTTTATAACTGTTGATTTTCTAGAAAAAATTGGTTGCATAAATAAATGTTAGGAGTGTAATACACTCACGTGGTTGAAACCTTTAGAGATTTGATTTATATTATTGTTGGATTTGTTGATGATGGATTTTTAAGTTTTTTTTTTTTTTTTTTGGGAAAATTTTGGTCGCATGAGTTGGAAGTGCATTTATTTACGGGGTTGAAATTTTTGGGAAGATAATTTTGGTCCTTTTTTAGATTTGTCAATGATGACTGTTTAGGTCTATATTGACCTTCCAAAAAATTTTGGTTTCATGAATATTGAGAGTGTAATGTATTCAAGGGATTGAAAATTTTAGAAAGACAATTTTGGTCTTTTTTTGGATTTGTCGAAGATGGTTATTTAAGATTAAATTGTTTTATAAGAAATTTTGATTTCAAAAAGGTTGGAGTTGCAATTTTTAACGGGGTTAAAATCTTACGGATATTTTGATCATTTTTAGATCATTTGATGATTGTTGCGTTGTTTAGGCCTAGATTAGTTTTATGAAAAAAAAATTGAGTTTCAATGATGAGTAATTTATTTATGGGATTGAAATCTTTAAAAATATAATTTTATCAATAACTCACATATTTGAAGACCAAAAACGCAATTAAGTCAATTTAAAAAATCTTAAATTTCACTCATTCCGTATTTCCGTCCCTTGATATAATTTTTTTATGGAATTATTTAGATTATATCTATAAGTTTTCATTTCAATATTAAATAACATTAAATTCTTCTTTTTTACGAACTTGTAACAATCACCAGGGATTTCATCCCAACGAAAATAAACACCCATATCATGCAGAGCTGTGTTGCATGTGTACGGATACGGTATCGGTATCGGGTACGCCATTTTTCAAAAATTTAGGGTATGGTACATTAATATACACATATATATATAATTAAATATAAATTAAAAAAAATTAAAATTGAAAAAATAATACAAAAATATACCTTATATATATAATTAAATATAAATTAAAAAAATTGAAAATTGAAAAAATAATACAAAAATATACCTTATATATATAATTAAATATAAATTAAAAAAATTGAAAATTGAAAAAATAATACAAAAATATACCTAATATCAAAATATCTAAAATAACACTTAATAACAACAAAACATCCATAATAGCACAAAGGCAGAAACATGTGCAGCTTCAAAACAACCACAATATATAAATATCTAAAAAAGAAAGAAACATGAGCAGCTTCAGAACAAAAAGAAAGAAAGAAAGAAAACGCATAAGCAATATTGAAACCACAATACATGAGCAGCTTCAAAACGCAGTAGTATTGAGCAGAACATATAGGACTGAGCAGAAAAAAGAGAAGGAAAACGCAATACTGAGTAGTGAGCAGAGAGAGCATGGAGGAGGCTGTGTTACCGTGAGCAGTACTGAGCAGAGAGAGGCGCCACAAGCAAGCGCAACAACCACCAGCAGGAGAGAGGCGTAGCCTGTAACATCCTGAAAATTAATATTAAAATAATATAATTTTAGTATATAAATATTTATTTAAGGATAGGATTAAGCCTTAGAAATTGTACAAGGTTAGAAGGGTAGTATGAGCATAGGCCGACCTAGGATGTAAGTATAGGACCTCGGTCCGATCCCGGCCTAGCTAGATGAGATTGTGTGCATATGAACCGAGCTGAATGGGAACCAAACGCGGAACCTGTTGTCCAGTCCGGATTAGCCGACTCAGCGCACCTCACAGTATCATCCGAGAAGGAAGCTCGGACTACTGCTGTTCCTACAAACCGAGCCGACGTATCCTAGCCGACGTACCCGAGCCGACACGTCCTAGCTCCTCCATGCCAGCTCATGTGGAGCTGTTAACCCTTTGGTTTTCGTACCGTCCGTACGGTACTATCCTTCACTTTATGTCATTGTCATTCACTTTATGTCACTATCATTGCTTTATGTCCCTTTCAATGTACTATTCATGGCTTCCTTTGGAAGCCAATGAATCCTGTCCACACATTCTAGCTTCCCCAAGAAGCCTCCAATGAGAGCCACACAAATATCATCCCTAAAATAATAAAAGTGGAACCAATCCACAACACACAACACTTTGCATTTTCTCACTCTCTTTCTCCCAACGTCTCTCTCTCTTTCTCTTTGGAAAATCCAGCAACCAAAACCCCAACATACTCCCTCTTTCCCTCTCTCTCACGAGCTCTCTTCCACCCAACCGGAGACCTCCCTTCCGCCGTCTTCTCTTCCCGTCCCGGAGTCCCTAGACCGTTGTGGAGTTCGTGTGTGGCTGGTGGAGTTCGTGTGTAGCTTGGTGGAGTTGTGGCAACTTGGAGGAAAGGATTCAAGGGGGTAAGCTCAAGGTCAAGCATCAAGGAAAGCCATTCTCAAGCTCTCAACTCTTATCTCTCACGGTTTGAGGTAAGGAATGAGTGTTACCTCTACTTGAGTTTGAGTTTCTAGGGTGTTCATAAAGGGTACTAAGAGTGAGTGTTAGATTAGGGAATGGATATAGGTTAACATGAGAAAGGAAAGGTAAAAAGGGTAAAGGGAACTAATAAATGAACTAGAAACATGGGTGTTAGGTGAATATGGAATATTGTTTTATGCTATATGTTGGTATTTACATGATGGATTGGTTGAATGCTTTTATTCTTATTGTTGTTGATGTATAAGTGTTATGAACTTTGTTGTATAAATGTTTATGAGCTTTGATATTTGTTATTTATATCTGTGGCCGAACTGGGCCGAGCTGAGAGAGGTTGAGAACGGGTATGAGGAAATGGTATATATGGAAAGTAGGAGAGATAGAGTAATAAGTCAGATAATAAGAAAAGATAATGGAATAAGGAAATGGTTAAAGGGGTGAGCCGAGAGAGGCCGAGCTAAATAGATGGATAGCAGGATTAAGAGGTTGAGCCGAGAGAGGCCGAGCTAAGAGAATAATGAGATTAATGTAAATAGGAATAATTGAAAAGGTTGAGCCGAGATAGGTCGAACTAAAATGGTTAAAAGGATAAGAGGAATAAAAGAGAAATGGTTGTGTGATCGGGTCATAGCAGACGCGTACCGGGTGTGTGCATTGATCGCGTCAAACGCATACTGGGCATGTGCAGCTGTAAGACGGGTACTGGGTACTCGCAGTTATGATTCACACAAGGTTCCGAGCACGGAACCGGTGGGATGTGGTCCTGGTCATAGCAGACGCATACTGGGTGCGTGCATTGATCGCGTAAGTCGCCGAGATGCGTCGCTGTAAGACGAGTACTGGGTGCTCGCAGTTATGGACTCTCCTTAACCTCATAGAATGATCGGCGGTAGTGCTCCTGGTCATAGCAGACGCGTACTGGGTGCGTGCATTGATCGCGTCAGACGCATACTGGGTATGTGCAGCTGTAAGACGAGTAATGGGTACTCGCAGTTATGGACACTCTGATATCCGAGTTTAAATGGTGTAAGACATGCACTGGGTGTTTGCATCCGAGAAGAGTAAAAGATTGTAAACTATGTGAAAATGGAATAATGAGTAATGAGTCTGAGATAGAGATGGTTTACCGAGGTGAGAGGATAGTGGCCGAGATGCCGAGTGTAAGATTTATGGAAAGAGTATAAGGGGAATTTGTAGGATGTGCCGAGGTATAGCTAATAGGTAAGGGATGAACTAGGTTATGATGTGAGCCGAGGTAAATTAGATGGTAGGATGTGAGCCGAGCTAATTTTGATGTTGTACGAGGTGAACCGAGCTAAATGATGATATGTGCATGTGATATATGGTTTGAGTACTTGTTATTATATGCTAACTGTCTAATTGTGTTTGGCTTGGTAGTTCAGTATGGCATTTTAGAAACTGCTTATTTAAGTCCTGTGTATTGCTCACCTCCTTACCATTTTTCAGGTACTGAGCCCGAGTAGACGCAGTCCCCGGACGAGCAGGATCACTCTCCCTCACAGGGAGAGTAAGTCAATTAGAGTCAGATAGGTGGATGGGTCTCGGCCATTTGGGCCGAGCTAAAATATTGTTTTGTATTGGGTCTCGGCTAGTTGGGCCGAGCTAAAACACTTTTGTATATTTTAACCTCGGATTGCCTAGCTGGGCCGAGCTAAACTTTTATTGAACTTGTATTTTGAAATATGAACTTGGTGTATCTGTTACTGAACTTTTCTGCTTTAATCGAATTAAAGTCTTCCGCTTTCCAACTCTGATGTTTTTGTATTAATGAAAAGAAATTTTAAATCCTAATTTTGGGGTAATTAAGGGTAATTATTATATAGGGTGTTACATAGCCACCATGAGGCACAGCGGAGAGAGCCGCATCGGAGCACGGCGGAGAGAGGCTGAGAGGTGAGATCGAGAGCGGCGGTGGAAATCGAGAGTAGAGATGGAGGTAGGAGCAGCGGCGGAGATCGAGACAGAGAGGGTTGCGCTTCGACAGTAGAGATAGAGGAGGCAGAGAGGATTGTGTCAAAACTCAAAACCCTACGGATAAGATGTGTAAGACTGAAAAAAATGGAAAAAATGATTTTTTTTTTCAATTTTTTAAAGTTGTGGCGTACCCAATTTGTGGGTACCGTACCCACCGCGTACCCCGACATATCCAAATACGTACCCAAGTTTTTTTTTGTTTGGATACCCAAGACGTACTTGTACCCAAAATGTACCTGGTACGTGTACAGTTCCTAAAACAGTGTACCCATGCTTCATAGATGCACAGATGCAGAGTAAGTTGGCCTGCATAGCACCCATAGAAAGAAAACAAAAAACAAGGAAACATATTTGACCTTCAAAAAGGAAAAAATCTCAAATTGGAAAAAATAAAAAATAATAAAAATCAACCCAATCATTATATATATATATATATATATATATATATTTATAAAAAATGTGCATTTACTTAACCGGGCAAATAAATATGAGAGAGGGAAGCAATATTATTAAGGACATTGAAAATAATCAAAATATAGACATTTTATAGTTTTTTTTAAATTACTTTTATAACTATTATTAATACCTTAAAATATATTGAGCGAGTGTTTATGAAAAAAATAATTAAGTATAATTTTAAAATAGCTAAAATCTTATAAATAGAATATTTTTTTTAAAAAAAGATCTTGTAGTGCAATTAACCTATCGAGCAATAATGCAAAGTAGGGATGTAAGTGATCCGGTCTGAGACCGCGAGACCGCTCGGATCGAACCGGACCGAACCGAAAAATGCAGTCTGGTCCGATCTCACGGTCCGGACCGGTCTCAAAAAAATTAGACCATGTTTGAACGGTCCGGTCCACGATCCCAGATATTCTTAGACCACTGGGACCGGACCGGACCGATAGAGTTAATAATTTATATATAAAAAAAACTACAGACACAGTATGCTGCCACACGGTCTTGCCATTGCAACCATTCTCAGTGAGTCATACTCTCTTCTCCATCTCACCATATCATCTTCACCGTATCATCTTCACCATATGAACTCCCAGTTGCATACTCTCTTCTCCGGTCTCCACACAATACAGTGACACACTCTCTTCTTCTTCCTTCCCTTCTCTCCTTCTCCTTCTCTCCTCCTTCGTTCTCCCTTCGTTCTCTCTCTCTCCATGCACCACCGTCGTTCTCCCTTCGGCCTCCGTCTCCCTTCGGTTCCCTCCGTCCTCGCTTCGTCTCTCCATGCGTCGTCGCCTCGTTCCTCGTTCTCTCTCTCCATGTGCCGTCGCGTTCTTCATTCTCTCTCTCTCCACGATCTCCCTCCTCCACACGTCCACAGCTTCGTGGCTTCATCGATCTCCCTCCTCCACACGTCCACTGCCGCAGATCAAGCCCTGCCGTTCTCTCATCCGATTCTGCCGCTGCCGCCTTAGCACAATGCTACAACTACTGTTTGCTTGTTTGCAGAAGCAGAGGGAACCGTAGGGTTCCCAAGCCAAGTGAAAAACGGGCCTTTGGCCCAATTTCAACCCAATTTAAAAAAAGGACCTTGAACAATTATGGTCTAAATAGACCGGACCGGACCGGACCGTAACGGTCCGATCCGGTCTTTGCATATGAAAAACATCGGGACCGGACCAGACCAGACCACAATAATTTAATCATCCGATCTCTAAAGTTCATTAAAGATCGGACCGGACCGGACCGGACCGTTACACCCCTAATACAAAGGGGAAAGCCTTAAATCCTAGCACAATCAAGAAGATGTTAATATAGGACTTATAGGTTTCAGACTACACAGTATCTGATTCTCCCTGATCAACTATGTATGCAGAGTCCCAACTTAAACACGGAATGAGTGCTTACAATTCACAAAATAATTCAATTTGTAGGACGAAAAATATTATCCAAGTTATCAATTTTTTTTTCCATTTGGAAAATGAGATTTGCTATGTTTAAGAAGTTAAAGTAAAAGATTAGTATAAAAAATATAATAATTAAAATATTAAAAATTAAATTTGTAGTTTTCTTTTAAGCATTGTACAAAAATCCTTCGTAAAATAAACGTAACATACATATATAATAACCCTACTACTCTCTTTCTCCTTTCTCTCTCCTCACTCACTCACTCACTCACACCCTTCCCCAAAACCCGTTTTTCTCTCCATACTGGTTTCTCATGTGGCCACCGTGGCTAACTTCACCCACCCGGTTCCATACTACAGCACCTCCACCTCCATCTCCATCTCCGTCGCGGCCGAGCTCTCATTCTCGCTCCTGCAGCTTCTCATGCTCTTCCTTCAAAGACATTCAGAGCCTCATTAACGATAAACCCCAACCCGATCCCCAACCCCCTTCCCCCTCTCTCTTTCGCCGCATTCGGATTTCCACCTCCGTCCTCCGCGCGTTCGCCTCACGCCCCTCCCTCAAACTCCCCCCTGGTCTCGACCAAGGCGTCGTCGTCTACTACACCAGCCTCCGCGTTGTTCGCCGCACTTTCGACGACTGCCGCGCCGTCCGATCCATCCTCCGCGGCTTCCGCGTCGCCGTCGACGAGCGCGACGTCTCCATGGACGACAGATTCCGCGACGAACTGGACGGGATCCTTGGCCGTCGGAACGTGACGCTTCCCAGAGTGTTCATCGGCGGCGCGTACGTCGGAGGTGCCGACGACGTCCGGCAGCTGTACGAGAGCGGCGATCTGCAGCGGCTGATCGAACGGTTGCCGAGGTCGAATGCGAACGGTTGTGATTGCTGTGGTGGTTTCAGATTCGTTATGTGCGATGAGTGTAACGGAAGTCACAAGGTGTTTGATGAAAAGAGTGGGTTCAGAAGCTGTTCCTCTTGCAACGCCAACGGCTTGATCAGGTGCCCTGCATGTTTCTTCGTGCTCCCGCGTCACACCAGATAGTTACTCTCTTTCACTTAGTTACTTCCAGCTCACAAGTCACAATAACTCGGTAAAAAAACACCCAAAAAAATAAGTCAATAATGTTGTTTACTCTAAGTCGAGTTATATTTATATACGAGTAAGTTACTCATTAAAAAAAAAACACCCTTTAACAAAAAGAATGTAATGTTGGATTTTTTAATATGTTAATTGTCTGTTTTTTTTAATATAGCATTTCTTATTTTATATAATCATTGATTTTTTTGTATTATTTAATTTTTTTTTAAATAAGTCAAATAAATAGTAAGAGAGGAAGAATAAAGTGTAATAAACTAGGAGTTTAATGTGTTATATTACTAGTAGTAGTTTAGAGAATCTTCTTCCAGTTTGAATAGGCTTATGTTATTATTATCATTATTATATTATTATATAATAATGATAAATATGATCATGGTAATAGCAGGAGCCAGCTTTGATTTGTGATTACGGATCTTTAACATTGATGATACTCACATGGAAAAGACACACTACTTGCAGCGTAATGTAGGTTTGATGAAGAGGGAACAAAACTTTAAATTATGTCAGTTAGGTGATGCCAACTTTGCTTAAAATGAACAAATACTGTTCCCACCATCTCCGATTGCGAAATGATTGGGATTTTTTGTTTTTTTGTTTTTTAACTTATACAGAGTTATTGTTCTCCGGAGATGGGGCAGACCTTATGCGAAGTATTTTGGATGTGGCCCATTTCCTTACATATTTTTTTTTTCATTTCTGACCAGTTCTTTTATTTATTTATAGTCTAGATTTGGATTTGATTAAATAGCACCGTACTCTACTTGTCGTAAAAAATTTCAGTATTCTTTTATAGTTTTATCCATGTTTATGTTGTAACTTGTAAGGGTGTAGATGCAAGGTAGCTATAAAATAAACCTCAAGAAGACAAGTGTTATAATAATAATATAAACTTAGGCAAGTTGATGTGATTTTTGGAACAAGAGAGCTGAGGTGTGCTGAGTATGAACAACAGAAAATAAGGTAATTGTGTTGCTTGCGATTTAAATAAGCGCACTGCCACTTTACTTGACACAGAATCATGTATTTGCAATTTTGCATAATACTGTATATGTTTTGTTGCGTTGTTTCCTTCATTTTCAGCCTTACCTAACACAGTTGAGTATGGCAGTAAAGGAGGTGGAAATTACGTAGTATTTGGACATAAACAGAAGAGTAGATACACCTCATCTTCGTTATTTTCTTCGGATTTTCCAACACCTAACAAAAACAATACTTAAAACATTTTTTTTATGGGATAGAAGAAAGGAAATTAATTCCGTCAACAAACCACTAAATGGTGGTGCCCAAAATCAAACTCGGGATCTCCAGTTTCCAAACCTTAAGATTTGATACATGAGTACATGACCATATGAACTACACCGTAATTCCAAAACTTTCTCCACTTTGATTTGCAGAGCTTGAGAGTTCTTCTACTCCCATATATGGAGTAAATCAGTAGATCAATCGGATTATAACTATTATGTATGGATTAATTTTTTAGCATTGTTGTCCTTTATCCTTTGATGAACAAATAAAAAAGCGAATTTCAAACTTCCTTGAGTATATTTTAGGAGGGTGGCAAATCACATGTACTGTATATTGTATAAGAGTGATTCTTGGGTTGGAATTTGTTACCCATTTATACTCAGATTAAATGTGTTGTAGGTCATAGTGAAAATCCCCGTTTTTTAAAAATTGACTTTATACATGTTTGATATTGATGTCACTGACTATGGTAAGAACTTACAAGTTCATACATAAGAATTTACCTAGATTTTATGTTTGTTTGACAGTGGGACTCAAATTTTAAAATGTCAAACCCCGCTAATACTTTTTATTGGCTTGATATAGTAAAATACTTTGGACTCTTTACATCATGTCTTGCTAAGAAATTTCATGTATTCCAATAATTTTAAAATATATACATGGCAAAATGTGGCCTTCACGTAGACCGATATAAAGAATAAAATTTGGTGGTAGCATATATTGGAGAGCACGTTGATCAGCATTATCAAATAAAATTCAGTTGGTAAGCTATATATTTACACTACTATCAAATGGCTCATCAATTGGGAAGGTCTTGTATCTCAAACTCTTTGTAATCCCTTCACCTCTAATAGAAGAGAAATGGCTAGTAGGAACTTGGTAATCCTCTCTTTCCTGCTTCTTCTGGTGGCCGTCCCATACATAGAAGCTAGTGAATATGCACCAAGAATGATGGAGAAGAAAAGAGATGTGGTGGTGGAAACCTTGGTGTACTGCCAGAGCTGTGAGCATTTTGGAACATGGTCTTTGACCGGAGCCAAGCCTATTCCTTCAGCCAAAGTAAGTGTTACTTGCAAAAACCACAAAGGTCAGGTTAGCTACTACAAGGTGTTTGAGACAGATAAGAGTGGTTACCTATATGCTCCTCTTGAAGGGTTCAGGATGCAGGACTCTATACTAGACCATCCCCTTCACTCTTGCTATGTTAAGCTTGTGTGGTCTCCTATTGAAACTTGCAGCCTTCTCTCTAATGTTAATGATGCTCTCAATGGGGCTGCACTTCGTTTCAAGAACAAGAGATTGCATGGAACCAGATACGAGGCTGTCATTTATACTGCTGGCCCCTTGGCTTTTCGTCCCTCTAATTGTTCACAATCACACGCTACTACTCACTATTAATGACCAAGAACTATCGTTTTGATAGTCACTTGATCTTGTTTTCCTAATTCCCGGTTTAGTTGTCTTAAGTTTGTTTTGATTTAAGTATTGATCAATATGAAATTGTTTCCTTTTATGTAGTTCTATGCTATAAGCCAAACTCATTTATAAATTGCTAATGTTAATCCGGATAAAATATTCATTTTTTTTTAGAGAATTGTCTATTCCACGAGCACAGTAGTGTTTACACAAGTCAGAAGAAATGATAGAGCAAAGAGAACATACAAGTATAAAACTCAAATTTTTGTGCGCCAAATCATGGAGAAATCCACTAATAAATTACAATTAGTAAGCAATTACCTTGTTCATAAACATCTTCAATCGCCCATGGCTTCTTTTGTGAGAAGAGTTTCCTCGATAAATCAGCTTTTGTCCATATTTGTAACAAAAATATGTGGGTTTTTTTTTTCAACAACCATTGACTACATTTTTTTATTTTTTTGCGTAGTGAACCATTGACTACTTCCTTTTGGCTATAGAAAGAGTAAAATAACAAAAGAAATTTTTTGGGAATCTTCCTTTACCAAATTGTTCAACAAATAGTATTGTTGTGGTTGGAATGACAGTATGTCACCCTAGAAATCCAACTTTAATAACCTAAAGGGTAATAAGTATACATCAAAATGAACGGTTGGGGATCAATTTAACTTGTTGCTAGAGTTTAAGCACCAAAATAAGAAGCAGAAATAGTTAATGTTGCTTATTTGTAAAAAGGAGGTGTTTAAATATAAGTTTTTTTTTGGAATTTTATGGAAATTAAATTAGCTAATTAATATTGTTAATATTATTAAAATTGATAATATTTGATATATTTTTTAAATTATTAATAAAATTAATATTATGTAAATCAATATGTTTGTGAAAAATAATTAATATCATTAAATATTGAAATATGGATTTACTTTAATGTCCGTTTGGCGTACGGAATTTAGCATGGAATTGGGGGTTGAAATTGAAATTGGAGTTTGGAATTGAAATTCAGATGTTTGGTTGTGTATTTGGAATTGGAATTACAATTCCGTAACCAATTCCATGGAATTAGATTATAACTAAAAATATAAAATTTCAATTCTTACCTCTAAGCCTCGGAATTACAATTCCATACTTTACAGAATTGATGAGTGTCATAACCCCAAAAAAAAATATCATGTAATTTTTTAAAATTATCATTATATTTAATGTTGAAACTTTAAAAAATATTGAACAAATAAAAACTTATGAAAAAATTTAAACAAATTAAAATCTAAAAATAATATTTATATTTAGAAATAATGAGAATAGTTCTTAAATTATGAGATAAATTATCCCGGATGGACATAGCTATCTATTGTCCTGCTGAGTAAGCTATACAGCTAATTGACTTATGACCTAATGGAAAAAAAAATGCATAAATATAAAATCTAAAATAATGAATAGCCTAACTAGTAATGTATGGAAGCAAATGTTGTCGACCACTCTCAGCGAGAACCGAGTATGCGGCTTGAGTAGGGTGCACAGCATCCCAGAAGAGGTACTTGGATGGATCAAAGCAAGTTGGGTCAAACACATTGCACACTGGACCCATTTCCACGAGCCCTGTCCCACAGCATCCTTGAATTGTTTGCTCAAAACCTTCACAAATTCATGGGCAAAAAAAAAGTCAATACATGGCAATGATGTGCTCATGTGCAGTAGTATGTCAGAATTTACATATCACCATGATACGTGCAATTAATTATGAGTCGTAACAGTATTTTTCAAGTGACTAAATTTATTTTTCTATATTCTTTCATATCATTTTCTCTTCAAAGAATGAGACATGTGATTCTTAGATTCTTAAATTCTCTAGTTTTTAAATTTTCAAAAATCTCTTTTTTGGCATATAAACCTTTCTTTTGATCTTAATATTATGATTGTAACCTTTTATTTTTTCAGTTTTAATTATGTTCTCTAATTTCAGTCTTAAAGTTTTAATCTTACATCAATTAGAAAAGGCAAATGCTTAAAATATCATTTAAAGAGTGATGCACTTATTTACTATTAGATTTTTCTAACATCAATCATTAGTTTGTGGATAAGAATTTTAAAAGATGCACTTTGTACAAATTTAATATTTTGAAAACTATAAATTTTGTTTTTCTATACATAATTACTTTAATTGAACCTCATAGCAAACCCTTTTTTTTTTCATTATAAACTTTCTTTTTATTACAATTCTTTATCAATGTTACTAGGATACCAATAAACAAAATCCATTAAAAAAATCCAGTTCCATAAACTATCAACATGAAAGAAAAAATTTAAATTCAGTGAATTCTTACCATATTTGGCTGGATTTAGGACCATATCCAAAATGGGAGTGAAGATATCGAAATAAGCAACTTTGGCACCACTGAGCATGGATTGGAGTGAATGAATTTGGTACTGGAGCTTATTGTTGTAGGCTTCAGAATCCATGTTCTGCTGGACATTACACTCACGATGGAGCCAGTGAGGGCTGGGGATGATGCTGCCTATTGTCACTTGTATTGGCAAGCACCCAATAGGTGGAAGACCTGCCACCACAATGCGACGAGCTCCTGCTCCGTATAGTCTCTGCAATGTCATGTTAATTTGATGTTGAAAATTCACATGTTATCTAAGTATTTAAATCTGATCATGTGAAGCTTTGTGATGCTAATTAAGGAAAGTAAAGTTCACTTGTTTTGTAAACAATAAATTCAATAAAGATAAGATATAGCATTATCATGGAATTGGGAAGCTTGGCAAAACTTACAACTATAATTTATGAGGGAGTGCTAAGGAAAGAAAAGTTGACTTGCTATGCAAACAATAAATTCTATAAAGATAAGATAGAACATATCATGGGTAACAAGATAAATTTTTTCAATTCTTTTAATGTATAAAGTTTAGATCCACCTTATAAGTCGGATCTCATGCACAACAAACTATTAGCATGCATGTTATTAATCCATGATTGTACACTAATCAAAATTATGTTTTTTTAATGGACTAAATAAAATTATGTTACTTTTAAGAGATATGCTAAAAAATATTAATTTGCATAGTGAGGCATTCTTAAAATGTTGCACCTTTAATTACTTGATCAAAGTCATATAATTGTTCAGTAAAATCGGATGGCCAACTATAATATTGTTGCTGTGTTCAACCCTTGATTATACATATGTAAAAAGTTTAAAGCAATATATAACTGTATATAACTGAATGGTGTATACTTTATATACTTTGTTATACTATATATGCAACAATATAACTATATAAGATAATAAAATACAAACCTGAACGAAAGACTGCAGATTTTGGAGTAGAAAATCTTGGTAACCGGAAATAGAACCATAGCGAATCATATTAGCAGGGAACAAATATG
The DNA here is from genome assembly GCA_037953625.1 of Crotalaria pallida. Lineage (NCBI taxonomy): Eukaryota > Viridiplantae > Streptophyta > Magnoliopsida > Fabales > Fabaceae > Crotalaria > Crotalaria pallida. The sequence continues at coordinate 154,792,528 of CM075651.1, read as the reverse complement.
CATTGTATAGCATATCATTAGTCCCAGTACTGATCACAAACAATGCATTCTCAATGATATTATTAGCCTTTTCAACTCCAACAACTCTCCTTATCCTTTGTACACTCCTCTCAAACAATTCAAATTGTGCAGACAAATCCAAAACTCTAGCCAAGGCCGCTGTATGGTAATCTAATCCAGAACCACCAGAGCCAAAACTAACACCAGTGAGCAAATCTTGATCACTCAAATGTGGGTCTAGGTAAGCAGGCAAAACATCCTTAATGCCTAGAATGTTGGCTAAGAAATCGGTTGAAATTTTTCCATTGGAGAATCTCCCTGTTGGGTAGTGGCTTGGGAAGTCACGGCCATAGGGCAAGTGGTCGCCGCGGAACAGAGTGCTGAAGCCGTTGTTGTTGCCTGAGTCTATGGTGGAGTCGCCAAAGGCGAAGAGGGCAGACACGTTGGAAGAGGCATTGGTTGTGATTGGTTGAGAGATGAAAAAGAAGAAGAAAACAGAGAGGAGAAGGATGAATGGATTGGCTTTCATGGTTATATGGAACTATGGAAGCCAAGGGTCTATATGTATACGTGGTGTATATATACTTAGAGAAATATTTTATAGCATACTTTGACGAGTATTGTCATCATCCATCATATTTATAGTTTGGGAATTATATAAAAACTTACAAAAGTTTTAGATAAATATAAACTTTTATTAGATGATTGGGTTTATCATGAACCCTTTACTATGATCATAAAAACCTAATCTTTTTGATCAAAAATATATCCTCTCAAATAAAGATTCCTCGTTTTGATTATGAACTTGCGGATATATTAGATATCTATTGTTTTCAAATTTGCATGCTATATCTATTGTTCACGTTTCACGGGGCTATCACTTTGTATACGTTTTTCTACTCTATTATCTGATTTAATTAGTTTACACTTTTAATTAAATTTAATTTGGGGTATATCCAAGTCAGATTTAAAGGGGTTTTTTTTTAATTGCCAGTTTTAAAGGTTGAAGATAGGGAATTGAGTTATAATAAATGTATATATTCTCTATATCCTTAATATTTAATATAAGATGTTTTAGTGTAATTTACGTCAATTAGAAAATTTGATTAATTTAGTAAATTATATTGAAAATATTTCATATATTTTTTAAAAACTATTCTAATAAGCATTATTAAAATTCTAAAAAATATTCAATAAATAAGAGTGTTTATATAAAAATAATAATTAATTATCATAGAAAATTTATAGAAAATCTTATAAATAGAAATAAAATAAAAATTTAAAAAATATTTTATATAAAAGACCCAAAAGAGTATTAAAAAACAAAGTCGATTGGTTCTTGAAGTAAATTCACAATTTCCTAGTATAAAGTTGCCATTTTAAGTTTATTATCGAAATTTGAAAGAGTCTGCCTAAGTATTCCTATTAAATTTTAAAGAGTGGCCATTGCTTTGATCGCTTCTATTAAACTTTTGAGCGGATGTGATTAAGTTAGTTTTTTTTTAAAAAAAAAAATTTTGTTAGAGTTTTTTTTATTAAACAATCTTTGCTAACTATAATTTTTAATATAATTAAAAATAAAATTTGAGTTATATATTCATATATCTATTAGTATCTGTTATTTTTGTATTTATATTTATATATATCCTTGTTATTTTAAACAACTTCATCCATTTCATATTTTTTATTGGTTAAGTTTTATGCTTGCAACTTACTTAAAATATTATTTTATTTTATTTAGACTAAAACACTTTTATTTATAATTATGTAGTTAAAAGTTAGGAGAAAAAGCTATAATTCATACTCTAATTAATAATTGAGGATAAAAGTGAAAAAAAAATGACAAAGCCTCGAAATTTCAAAATAGTGATAATTTTTAAACGAAAAATACGTGAAGGAGAAGGATGGATTATTATTTTTTTAATTTCCGTCACATTTTTAATTTTTTAATTTTTAATTATCTTATATGTGCTATTATATAATAGGGATTTTATAACTTAAAGATAAATATAAAAGCAGAAATTCAAATATTCAGTTACTTACCCTTATTAATATATAAAAATACATGTTTATGCTTTGAAATATATTAATCTTTTACTCTTGACAATTTGTTTGATGGTCAAGATAAAGATATAATATAAAATATCTTATTTTAATCCATGGTTTTAGGATATGATAAGTTTATTATGTTGATTTTTCTTATCTTGTTCATTATAACAGTCTATGTATGAATTCTTATCCTCATCCTTAAATCAAAGTGTTTTTATAAACTTTATTTTCACCATAGTAATCCGAGAAAAAAATAAATTTAAATTATTAATCTCTTATTTTCTTCAAAAAAAAAAATTCCATGTCTTATCTTTTATTCTTTTATTTTTAATAATATCTCTTTTAACTTTTTTTTATTTTTTAATTTCTAGATTAATAATCTTAATTAGCCACAATGCTCATCTTTCATTTCTTTCTCACCTCTCCCTCTCGAGCAATTATTAAGTGATCCGGACCACACGGTCCAAAATAATCACCATCATATGTTATTTATTTTTTGAATTTTTTTTAACTAAAAAATAATCTATGAACGGTTAAGGGGTTTTAAGCCACATGGTAAAAACTAACTAATAATTTTCCCTGCCTCAAGGCCTCTTGGTGGAGAAAAGTTTGGTAGTTAAACTTTTTCTTGACCAGATTGCTCTAACCACCAACGTCCAACTGTCACTGACCCAAGTTTTAAACCATCGTCTCATTGGGCCTTCCATATCCTTAGCCGAAAAAAGTAGTTCACATGGAGAAATAATTCCCCCTCCCCAGTCATGGCACCCAATTTTTAATTAATCGGATGGTGATCTTGTTCATGATTATTAAAAAAATTATTTATACAGTCTTAAATAAGATCATATTCATGGCAGCTTGGTCATGAAGGGACAAAATTATTTCTCTTCTAAATTACATTAAGGTAGACCTATCATCCATGACCCATAGTTACTCAACTTTTACAAGCAAGATGAACCTTGTAAAGTTGAATCCAGTGGGATGGGCCTAAGTATGTGGCCCAGAACATATATTTATAAAGTCCTTAATTAGTTAAAATATAATTCACGTGGATGTGGACATAATTTTTCAACAAAATCAACCTTTGAACCGATTGAATTAGGGTTTTTGATTTGCAAACTACATTGGCTGCATTACAAGTCTCTCTATAATGTTGAACATGGGGGCAGTGGTTGCATACTTGAATTCGTTTTATCAAATTATCAATAGCACATGAATCTAAAAGTTCCAAAGGCAACATATAGATATAGACAACTTAATAATGAATTATAAAAGCTACTATGCTGTTGAAATGAAAAAATTGTAACAACAAATGAGCATCATTTTTGAACTATACAATTCCCAAAAATATTCAGCTCTACATGTATCTGTAATGTCATGTCACACTGCACAGTGCACACCCTTGCTAGTAGCATTGTAGCAATGTTTATATCAAACAGAATGAGGTTGAGAGCAGCATCTATTGAGTAACCTAAGCAATGCATCTGCTTTTCTCCTAGCTCTCAAAGAACCATCAGCAGCCAAACTTTGGAGAGAAGGAACACTCCTTGGATTCGCCAAGAGACGCCTCGCCACTAGTTCCCCTTCTTCTTTGCACAATCCTAGTAGAAGAGTTATTGAATTTTCCTTCCCTTTCACTGATCCAAATCTTAAAAGATCAATAAGAAGTGGCACCAATGCTTTACTATTCCTTATTTCTTCAAGCCCTTTAGAGTAACTTAAGAGCAAAGCAAGCACTGCTAAAGCATCGTCTGTTATTCCGGCTTTGTCATCTATCAACAACTCAACCAACACAGGAATTGCACCAGCTTTCACAATAGTTACTTTGTTAGGATTGTATACTGCAAGGTTGAATAGTGCAGTAGCAGCATCTCTTTTCCCTGTTGGAGTTCCTTCTCTTAGTAGTCCTACTAAGGCTGGTATTGCCCTCGGATGCGCTCCAATTTGTACTTTGCAATCATCTACCATAGACAAACTAAATATTGTTGCTGCAGCATTTTCTCTTGCCTCCATGGTCTTCCCTGATTCTAGCATTTGCACTATGTTATCGACCGCTCCGGCTGCCATGATCAAAATCTTGTTGTTGTCGAATATCGAGAGGTTGAACAAGGCTGTCACTGCATGTTCCTGGATTCTTGAATCCTGCGATCCTAATAGCGTTACCAGAAATGGAATAGCACCTACCTCGGCTATGATCCTTCGATTATCCATGCCAGTTTTTGCGAGTAACCGAAGTTCATATGCTGCTTGCCTTTGTATATCAGCTGAGCCAGTTGCCAATTTTCCAACTAGAAATTCTGCTGTCATTTTGACAGCATCTGACGCTGCTTTGTTTGCAGAAATATGATCAATAGCATTCTCTTTTGAGTTCTTCTTGTAGTTGTTGTTGCTGCTGTTGTTTCCCTCAGAAAGTGAAGTTGTGGGCTCATTCACTGGGACATTGTTTTCATAGCACCACTGCTGAACAAGACTCTTTAATGCATAGTTTGGTATTAGAGCAGTGTGAATTAGCCTTTGACCACTTTTCGGGCAAGTGTGATGCCCTGAGTTTATCCATTGTGCAATTGAAATTCTATCATAAGTGTGCCCTGATGATACAATCACCGGGTCCCTCATTAAATCAAGCGAAATCGGGCAACGAAATTCATCAGGAATATTAGGCACAATAGACATAGGCTGATATGATGAAGAACTATTATCATGTAACATTTTATTGGTATATAAAAATGCAGATAGTGGCTTACACTCTTCTTCATCTCTTTCAATTTCTCCATTTCTGAATATCATGGATTTGGAATAAGAAACCAATGATATGAGATTGTATATATTGGAGACTACTGTTAGTCCTCCAGTGCCAGCTTGATTCTGAGCTTCAGCCTCCAACTTCAATATTTCTCTATCATAATCTGAAGGAAGTCTTATACCAATGCTGCTTAATAACTCTTCAACTTTACCAAAATCAATAAACCCCTTGTTCTTCTTGGTTTGTAATGTGTTGTTGGCCATTATTTGTAGAAGCTGTTCTCTTCTTTGAAACTCTTTAGGATCAATTAGTAACTCAGCTCTCTTTGTTTGTTTGTGAAGAAGCTCCACTTGTTCTCTTATATCTGCTGTTATATTAAGCAAACTAAGAGGTAGAATATCAAGGGCTCTTCCCATCTCTTTTACAAGCACATAAAATTTGTTGGAGATTATTTCTAACTGTGTTAGGCCCCAAAGAGAGCTTCCATCTTTGCACTCTTGGATCAAATCCTTCACTCTTCTAATCACAGAGAAGAGCTCAGTGAAACACAGGATTGAAGAAGGAGGAAGTGGAGTACCTGTTTCTTGAATCTCTTCAAACAATGAAGAAAGAAGCTTGATCCTCCTTATCATGGATGAAACAGTCCTTATGTGTACAAAGGGAAACTTATCCACTGATCCAACTTCATTGGATATGTGAATCAGAGAATCTAGTAAAGAACCAGTTGGTAACAATTCTGGTGAGATCATCATTGCAGATAGAAGAACGTTATCCATTGTGGTTTCTTACCTTATGAAACTGTTTGTGTTCATTCTTATTGTTGACAAAATTAGCTTTGTAAATGGAATTAGTTTACCCTTAGAGCTTCTGTATGACACTTTTTTATTTATTAATATAACATAAACTAGTTATCATCAAAGAGAGTATGTATTAAATTGATTAAATGCATAGGACCTTGACTCTTTCTGTTTGTGCAGTTTGTGCTAAAGACAAGAAGAAAAGAATTGGGGGAGTGGCCAGAATTTCTGTAATGCTGCCATTTGGAGGTTTTTCCTGGCTTACAAGATTAGTTACATTTTTTTATTCAAACATGAATTATATTTAATTGATAAGCCTTGTCAAACATAATTGTCAGTTGCTTCTTTAGTTGAAGATAGTTATGTCCACATATGGACATCTTGAAGGCTTAGCTTGCCTCATGAGATCTCCAAATGAATACAGTATTTTTAATTTTATTTTTGTGCAACTTGATGTTTGATATTTGTGTACAGTCCAGCAGCACCTCCAACTAGAGCATAATACTACCACATTACCATTTCATTTTCTTAGTTTGTCTTTACAGAAAATTTGAGCATTACTCAGTTATAGATTATGACTCCTGGAATCCTGAACGGCTGATTCGGTAATGCCATTATTCTAAATCATCTTGCCTCCCCCCTACCATTTCTGATTATTTTTTTAAAAAAACATTTATGTTTAATTTCATTTTTTGTCTTTTCTGAAGGGTCCATTGCACTCCATTTCACCGAATGTTCCACACTTATGCACCATACTTAGATGCCAAAGGCCACAATGGTAATTAACAAAATAGGGTTTGGACATTAGCATAAAATTTTAGTAATCCTTCTCCCATATGCACTCAACTTTCTGAGCTAATACTATTAGCCATGTTTATTTGTTAAGCTAGTACAATAGAAGAAGACTGATACGATCAATCTATAGTCACACCTACATAAAGTGGCTCTAATAAGCATTATAAGGAATTCTTGAATTTTAAAAATTAAAAGGATTCCTTAACTTTTTAGCACATTTTGTATCTTTGTGGATGGTTCCTCAACTAGTGTAGGTCAAACACTTTGTTACAAGCATGTGAGCCTGACGTGCTTTGCTTTTTCACATTTACCCTTTTTACAGCTACCTATTATTACTTGTAAAAAAAAATTTGCTTTCTGCATTAATGATCAATAATTAGGATTTACGATGTATGTACAAAAATTACATGATAAAAAAAAGTGCTGAGATAATGACTTTAAGTACAAGAAAAATGTTGATGTACTCATTAGCACCCTTTCTAGTATTTGAAGAATTGTGAGATACAGAGACCTTTACACGAGTTCATTGTTGTATATTTAAATATTTAATGAGTATAATGAGTTGTGGCACCAAAGATTTATAATACTTCCTTCGATCTTATATATGGGGCATACTTAACCGTATTCCCCGAATCAAGAAAAGTGATTAGTTTTGTGAATTTTATGATAATATATTGTAACATTACAATTTTATCATCTCCACTTTACTTGGAAAGTTCACATTTATTGATGAATAACAAAAAAAAACATAGATAATCAAAACATTTAATAAGTGTAAAAAAGAGAAAAAACAATTAATGATGCATAGGAAGATCTCCTCTATATAAGATGAGAGGGAGTAAAAAAAAAGCTCTAGGCACCAAAGATTCAAAGAGGCCCGCTTCACCTCACTAAACTTTTTTTAGTATATTTAGAGTTCATATAGGTTCCGCTACAACTCTCAATAATAATTTAAAAAAAAAAATGAAATCTTGCTTCGTTGTATCTATTCTCATTGACTTCATTTGTCAACTTATGGCACGGCATTCTTCATTAAGAAAAGTTTTTAGGTGATGCTTGGATAAGGGAAATCTGTTGTTTGAATGTGTCACATGAGTTATAATACTAATGCTAGTAATATGATCATAGTAAGAGACGATGATGCTCAGAAGGCGAATTCTTACTAGCATAAAATATTTAAGTCTTGATTGCATTTTTTTTCTTTTATCTTGTTTTCAATATTCACTTTGATCCTTTATTTTTTTAAAATAATTTCGGTAATTTATTTTTTAAAAAAGATTCAATTTGGTCTTTTTCTTAAAAAAAAGTTAGATTTCACCAGAATATTCTCTATCCTCTCCGGATGTTGAAAATGTCGCCGAAAAATTTTCTCTCTCTTCTTCTCCTTCTCGCTCTTCTTATCCTCCTTCTCTTCTTCTTCTTTTTCCTTTATCTTCTTCTCTTCTTATTTTATATATATATATATATATATATATATATATATATATACACTATACTTATATAAAAACATCCCTTTTCGAGGCACTACGTTTGTCCGCTTAAAGAATACTCGCATCAGAGCATTTGTAGGTAGATAACATCTTCTTTAATCAAAATTATAATTTAAAATTAAATAAATTATTTGTCCAAAATTAATATTTAAAATTAAATAAATTATCTATATGTGGAATATGTGAAATCATTATCCTCATTTTGTAAAAGAGATGATGCTTGAGTTCATGATAAACCCAAATATTATTTCAAACTATAAATATGATGATTTCTCAAGTCATGAAAGTCATCTTCTTCATCATTCTCCTCTCTTTTTTATTGTTCATGAACCACCGTCTCTTCCAATGTGTCACCATATAAGTTGCAATCTCACTACACGCATTCATCACCATTGTTATTTTGCATTGGCTGAAGCTTCATCTATAGCGGCAATGAATTCCCAACAACAACACGGGAGAACATTGGGAGAACAACAAGCTTCATATGCTTCATTGCTGCGTGAAGAACTATAATTGGGATCGACCATTTAATTTAGGTCTTTATCATTAGTCTAGATTTGTTAAATGTAAATAATGATGTGACAAGGGAGTACATCTTACTTTGACCATGTCAAGTAAAACTCATACATCAATATATTAGTTGTTCACACATGATTACCATTCCCTTTTGTTATTTAATTTTTACAAATTATTTGGTCATGTGACACATGATAATGGTAATCATCACTTATCTCCTACTCTATAGTTTCCATTCATGGTTTATCTTTTTATAAACACGTGATAATGCGTATAAACTTTACATTTGTATCTTTTTTTTCGCGAGAAAAACAATATCTCATGTATAAGGAAAAAAAGTAATTATTATGATAAATAAATATTAAATAAGTAATTATTATCCTATAGAGTAATTATCACGTGTTAATAAGTAATTATTATCCTATAGAGTAATACATATTTTTATCTATATGTTAAAAAAAGTAATTATTATCCACCAGTGGAGGCTGGCACAAGTGGAAGGGGCTTGTGTCTCTTAAGCATGTGGTCGCGGGTTCGAGTCGTACCTGAGGCGCATGTGAATGGAGCAAGCCTTACTGGGAGCATCGCCCCCGAAAGGGCCCGACCGTGGTGCGAGGGATTAGTCGCCCAGTTGCACGGGTGGATACCTTGGTTCATCCAAAAAAAAAAAAGTAATTATTATCCTCAAAAAGATAAATCTAAAGAGTGGAGACTTTTATGGTCATAGCATATGTCTCCATTTTTTAATATTAAGATTTGATAAGTGTTTAAAAAAGAGAAAATAAAATAAAATAAAGATTAAGATCCAATAAAAAAAAGATAATCATAAAAAATAATAAAAATATTTAGCTTGAGATAAGATAAAGATTTTTAGGATTTAATCTTATTATTAACTTGAGATAAGATAATTGATTAAAAAGATAAAAATATTTAATTATGATTATTAACAACAGATTTGATAATCTTATTAAAAAATATACTAATTGTAAAAAAAAAAACTAATCCATCCATCTCATAAATATAAAAAAAAAATCAAAATGTTCAATTCTTATTTAATATTTATTTATCATAATAAATTTGATAATCATATATAAAAATGTCAATTTATCCAAAAAATAAATAAGGAATATCTCAGATAAAAAGTGTTACATTTTTTGTTCATACGAAGAAGTATAAAATTTATCAACAGGATCATTCAGATTAATTTTTTTAAAGTATAGGGTTTGGTTTGAACTTCTACCCCGGCCGAACCAGATTAGTGGGCTGGTTCAGTTCAGTGGAGGTTCCCACGGACTGGACTGGTTCGATACTGGGGCTTAGACCAAAAAAAAAATATGATTATTTTTGGTTTTTTTTTTTTGTTGTTTGTACTCTTTGGTCAGTTCCATATGTGTCCCTAAGAGCACCCTTAATACCAGGGAACCCTTGAGACTAATCTTGCACGAGGTCGCGTTCTTATGTCTCTCCCAACGGGATGTGTTAACCGGGAATCGAACCTGTCACTTCTTAGTCTCGGGCCATATTCTCAAGTTCCCAAGTTGGCAGGATCGCACCGCTTGAGCAAACCCCCGTTTGTATTTTTTGTTATTGTTTAATAATAATCTTTACTTTATAATAAAAATAATAATAATTTTTAATTTAAAATATTTAATATAAAAAAAATTAAAATATCAATAACCCGTGCATTGCACGGGGTAAGAGCTAGTATGTATATATATATATATATATATATATATATATATATATATATATATATATATATATATAATTAACACATGTTGTAACCTAATTAGATGTATCAAATTGTACATGAGAATGAAATTATGCTAAATATGTACTTGATAAAAATAAGTTTTTGTTTATAGTGATCCTATTAACTATTGCAAAACAACGTTCGATGAGGTTTGCGATGGTTCTTTTGAGAGAAAAAATAAAATCTTTCCACAACTGTGTCAGTCCTTTTCTGAACAACAAAAGGTGGGGAAAGGCGCAATAGTTTGTGTAGCTCATTGATCTGGTAAGCAGTCAATCAACTCATCATTTTTTTTTTTCTTCTTTCAATTCAAACTTTATACTTTTCCACTTTTTGGAGTAGCAACTTAAACAACAAGCAACATTATCTATCTAATTTAGGAGCAAGAGAGATTCCGAGATATGAAAAGGGACATTTCATGCTTTCACAACTCTACTCTTCAGCCCACTATATGCTTACTTGGGCTTTTCATTAGTAAACTGTAATTGGTCTCGAGGTTTGGCTACTATGTTTCCCCCCTCACTGATTGATCACAAAGATGTTAATACTCCTCCCCCAGCCAACTTTTTTGTTCTTTAAAGAAAGTAGTATGATTTCGAAAAGGCAAAAATAATAATAGAGGGATAGAGGACAAGGTCACAAGGGTGCTTAACCACTCACTTGCACTTGCCTATGACCAAGTCAAGCTAGGTCCAGTTTAGTACAGAGTAAATTATGAACCCACCTACCCATTATTTGTTATGTCTCCCCATCCACATTTTAATTTTAATTTTAATTTACTCAAAAGAAAAGATTAAAAAAAAATTGAAAGAAAAATAATAAATAGAGATAGGAAAAGGGATTGTGGGACTCTTTTTTACCACCAATGATTCATGGGCCGGCCCATTTTGCGGAACTGTTATGCTGAGTTCCGTGATCCACTCGTGCGAGTGTAATACACCGACCGTGGATCTTAATCCAACGGTGGGTATTGAACCTCCTCTTCCCCACACGGACCACACATTGAATTAAGGGTATAGTTTTTGAATGAGGGGAAAACGACGCGCATTAAAATAAGTGGGCTCATAGATCTTAGAAGTTGGAGTGTGCATGCATTAGCATTATCATCAATTCATCATCATCTTCCATCGCTTTCTATACTCTTTACCACTACTACCACCTGGCATTGGCGGCAAGCACTCTGAGAGGTGACATTTATCCTCCACTCCCCTGTTTTGTCCCACCCTCCCTCACTACTACACCAAATCAAACAGGGTTATAAATTATTTTTTTTAAAATTTTTTTAATGGATCATGCTAATAAGTATCTTTAGAGCACTTATTAAGATACTAAAAGTGAAAAGGCCAAATTATTTTCTTTCTCGATAATCCAAAAAAGTACATTTTCCAAAACATTTAATCACATTTAATATCTTAATAACTCCCTTAAGGTTACCTCCAACGTGAAGAAGTAATGCTATTTTGTAATTCTTAAATCAATAATTTGATGTACTCAATCAATTTCATTTAAGTGCTGTTTTAGAATTTTTTTTAACTTGTTAATATTGTTTCTTGTTTTATGAAATTAAGAGTGTGTTAAATTTTTTTCAAAATTGGGATACTAGTATAATAAAATGACATGATATTTATTTATCTAAAATAATAAAACATTTAATTATCTTTATAATATGTGTACAAAAATTTAAACAACTATTAAAACAAAATAGTATATCAAGTAGATCAAGTTTAGCTTATAAAAAATAAAGTTTACAAAATTTCATAGAATATAAAAATTACTCTCTTCGGTCCTATTTACAAGACCTTTTTGGGATTTTTATTTTGATCTTATTTATAAGACACTTTTTCAATTTTCAATAACATTTAATTACTTCTTTCCACTAGCACCCTATAAAGTAAACACTTTTTACAGTTCCAATAATAATTATAGGGGTAGTTTTGAAAAAGTATATCAAATATTCACATTTCCAATGTCACTAACAAATTTATCCACTTTCCTTGGTGGGAGTGAAAAACCTCAAAAGAATCTTATAAATAGGACCAAAGGGAGTATTTGATACTTCGTCTAACTATTCAATTTTAACGGATAATACGTTATTTAAAATATAAGTAAATATGCATTATTATATTACATACTCATGAATTTTCGAATGATTTAAAATTTTGTATGTATGATTGTCATGATAATAACATATAATTCAACGGTTGGATTGACAAATTTTGTAATATATAAAAAGTTATGTGCAAATGTAAGTGACCAAGTTTTACACTTAGTGTCAACGAATCCTAACTATCTTAAATCCACTAAGAAAGTGGATAAATATTACTCTTGGTATTGAACATGTAAACATTTAACATATTTTTTAAAAATTATCTCTATAATTATTATTGAAATTTTAAAAAGTATCAACTTAATAGAGGTCTTTTTTTAAAAAATTAATATAACATTGTTAAAAATATGAATAAGATCTTATAAATAGGACGATTTTTTTAAAAGGATTTTATATATAGGAATGAAGGAAGTAAAATAGTTGTATTTTGACAATTCAAATGTTAAAGTGTTTCTATTTGAACTTCATTTATTTATTTATTTTCACACCTTTTCTGGAACTTCGTTAGAGGTGATTTTAATTGCCAGAATACTAATCTAATCCGAAATCTCTTCTCATAGTTATGATCCGAGAATACTCTCAAACAAATTAAATACTACTAATCTCTCCAAGACTCCAACCCAAGGCAAACTATTTCTGGTCTTGCCGATGATACGTTTAGATTTTAAGTTAGTACATATTGCTTGTATCATTTCTTAATTAACTCATTGGAGCATGTCTCCATTAAAGACCGGCTAATCATTTCTTCAAGTACAATTATTAGATCAGATTCCGTAGGGAGATAGGAATTGTTTACATCTGCAACCCCACGGTACCGTAATATTTTTGATTTGAGATCCGCAGTGATATATACAGGAATATTAAGTTGTTATATGACTTTTTTTTTTAATATGTACCTGAATAAGTCGTTATATGACATCAACAGCAAAGTTGATGAGCCTTTGAAATTTAAATATGTGCGTGCATTCCTTAAATAGTTTAAAGCCTTCATCATCAAGGGATCAATATTTCCATTAATAATGTTTCAATTATTCTTCTATATTGTAAGCATCAACTGTGGTGTGAGGAAGACTCCTAAACATAAATTATCAATTATTAGTATAACGTTTTTGACTCGATCTTACAATTTTTCTTGTCTTGGGCCATACTAAAAATAGAATGTAATATATCAAAAAGAAAAAGTATAATATAAATTTTTGAATCTTTAGTATATGAATTTGAACTTTCAAATCGTTAGATTCCTTCATATAATATTAATCTCAAGGCCATGAACGGTAGTTTCATGATGAGCACCTTCATGTGATGTAGATGAAAATTTTAAAATACATATTTTTTTATATAAATGATTTTTTTTTTAAAGTCTATGTTTTTTACAAGTTTACAGTATCCTTATTATGTCTCTCGGTGGAGTGTTTTTCTTAATCCAAGAATGGAACTCGAGGCTACTAGCATCCGAATCTCAATTTTAAGATCTCATTTAATTTCACAAGGCCAATTTTGTCAACTCTCATTGATATTTTTTTTTATAACCAACTACTATTTACTTAATTAACTGACTTTTGAGGACAATAAATAAGCACTGGGACTGCATTTAAAAAAAAATCAAAGGATTCTACACATACTTGGATCTGACATTGCATTTTAAATTTTTAAAAAATATAAGTAACAAATGAAAGTTTAGAACACCTTTCCTTTTTATCTTTCAACAAAAAATCTTCTTAAAGTAAGGAATATATTTATGCATACATGTTTTTTTTTTGGTGTACACCAAGGTATCCCCAGCCGACAGCCGAAGACTAATCCTTCCGAGACGTAAAGATCACCGAGGTGGGTTTTGTCTTTATCAACATTTTATGCATACATGCTGAATCGATCATTTAATACATAATAGTACATAAATTAATGAGAATATGTATAAATATCAGTAGTACAAGAAAATGGTGTTGATGTAATGGCATTTTCAAAAGAATAAAAATAAATAAAAAATAGTACTACATTACTCTTTTTTTTTAAAAAAACTTAATCCTTTATACACTTGTAAATATTTTACGGTAATTGATTTTAGTAGTGATCTTGTTGGATCCAATAAGCTATGTCATATTTTTGGAAAGTTATTGGTTAACATTTTTTTTTTATTATTTTCCTCAGTTTATGGATCATTATTTAGCCTTTTCAAGTTAGACTTCATTGCTTATAATTGTAATTTATCTGACTATTATTTTTGGCAGTTGAGAAACTCAGCTCAATGTTATAAGAGAACACCTTTACGGTTTGTCTTATTGAGACATAGAGAATAAAAATACTCCTTTTTGCCTTCCTTTCTTTCTTCCTTTCTCTAATTAATCAATCTAATATTGCGAGAATCCAAATTTTTACCATGAGTACATGAGTTAAGGAACAATTGTATTAATCATGAGAGCAGGACTGGTTACATAGTTACATTGTGGATATCTGACAATCTTGCTTCTAAGAAAGTGAATTTTACTATGACACAGTTATTTTCAACATATTTTCCCTAACAAATAATATTTTACTAGCGATTTATTTATATTTAAGCAAGTGATTGGGGTTCGATTCCGAACTTTTGCTAATGTAAAATGTCTCGTTGGAAAACTATCCCTTGAAAGAGCTCGATAATATCAAAATGATTAATTACTCAATTACGTGAATGTATATCTTTAAGGAAAAAAACAAAAAAAAAATGGTTTATATAAAATGACACACATTTTATAAACATCAAATGTGTCCGGTTCTCCTAAGTTGATATGTTATATTTGACTTGAACAATTTGTTTCCAATTGCTTCACCCCCCCCCCCCCCCCTCCCTATTATATAATATAAAAAAAATTAAAAAAATTAAAGAATTTGAAATATTTTGATTATATTACTCTTATACCCTAATCAATATTGAAAAGGGATAGAGAAATATAAAGTGAAAAAAATATTGTAATAAATATATAAGAGTATAGTTAAAAAAATTAATATAATTATTTATGTATAAATTTATAAAACTACAATATATGAAACAAAATTAAAGAAAAAACTTAAATTACATTTCATATGAAACAAAGGAATATTAACTCATAAATTAACTTTCAAATAAGTGTACATGAAAAAATATAGGTTATTTATTAGAATATTTCTAGTATGCAGCCTAATTTTGGATTGTTACTATGCAATCTTATATTGAACTAATGATACTTTGTCATCTAATATACTCCCTCCGTCCCTAAATATAAAGCCTCTTTGGGGGATTTCATGTAAATTAAGAAAGTGGAATAATTTAGTTAATTGTATTGGAAATGTGAACTATGTAATTTCAAAATTACCCCTATTAATAATATTATTGGAAATCTAAAAAGTGTTAAATAAATAGGGGTGTTTGTGGAAAAAATTAATTAATGATCATTGAAAATTGATACGAGGCTTTATAAATAAGGACAAAATAAAAGTGTCACGAGGACTTTATATTTAGGGACGGAGGTAGTATAATTTTGGGGCAAAATATCATTGATTTAACGTAAGATTGCATAGCAAGAACCCAAAATTAGGTTGCATGGAAGTAATTCCTTTTTTTTTTGTTGCTCGTCCAGTTCTCCAAGTACTATCAAGTTACATCCGGATCTGACCTGGATCGCATGTCAAGCCATGACTATGCAAGTAATTCCCTATTTATTAATCAATCATTAATATACAAAATATCATTTTATAATATCATCATATCATCTTTTTTATATTGTAAATTGATTTATATACCCCCTCCGATCCTATTTATAGGACCCTTTTGAGATTTTTATTTTGGTCCTATTTTTAAGACCATTTTTTCAATTTTCAATAGCATTTAATTACTTCTTTCCATTAACACCCCTATAAAGTCAACACTTTTTAGAGTTTCAATAATAATTATAGGGATAGTTTTGAAAAAGTATATCAAATTTTCATATTTCCAATGTCACTAATTTATCTACTCTCCTTGATGGGTGTGAAAAACTCGAAAAAGGTCTTGTAAATAAGATCGGATGAAGTATTAATATTGTGAACCATATGATTACTCTTGAAAAAGAATATAAACCTCGAATAAACAAAATATCTAATAATAGTAATCGAAAGCACAAAATAACACCCCGATAGTTTTATTTTTGGCTCCACTATGCAGTGCTGAAGATTCCGGACTACATCTGGAGTACTCAATCGCATCCTATTGGCTCCATCTTGTGACCATACCTCACTCTACCAAGGGATAATTTTACTTTTATTGAGAAAATTTCTCTTCCTCAATCAATCAAAAATATCCCATCTTTATTCATGAACTATCATGTCTGATTTGAAAACTACCAACACATATCACCCATTGTCCACATGAATCAATTATTTGGACCTACTTTTGCACTCCTATTTGATGAACGGTATAAATGATCTACTTTCATGAGAAAGCGAAGGTTTTGACTTTCCAATATTTTTTACTACTAAATAAACTTTCAAATATTTTCCTCATTCCGATATTAATTATAAGTTCATTTTATTAAAAAATTAGTACTTCTTTCAATTCTATATATAAAATTTTTTGAAATTTTTATTTTATTCTATTTATAATATTTCATTTCAATTTTTAATAACATTTAATTACTTTTTTCTAGCAACATCCTTATTTACTCAACATTTTCTAATATCTCAATAATAAATGAATGGATAATTTTGAAAAATTATATCAATTTTTCACATTGGTAGTACCACTAACAAATTTAACTATATTTTTCTTGGTATAAATGCAAAAATCCCAAAAGGGTGGGATTGGAGGAAGTATATGTTTTAAGAAAGTTGGTTAGTATTGTTAGTAATATTGAAAATGTAAATAGTTGAGATACTTTTTAAAACTATAACTATACTACTAATTATTATTGAGACTTTAAAAAATAAATAAATATGAATGTTTGTGGAAAAAAAAGTAATTAAAATTATTAAAAATTGATAAATCAACTTACATTAAGCACTATTTTTTTTTTTCAAAAGAGACTTACATTTAGGACCAGAAAAAATAAGAATTATCTTAACCTAGAATAAAAAATTAGAAAAGGTAAATATTTCTTGAAAAACCAAGTTTACTGTTTATCGTATATTTCAATGCAACATTTTTTTAATGTAAAATTACTTCTTTTGAATTCTTAAAAAAAAAATTTTGTTGTCCATCCGTTTTCCTAAATATTATTTAGGTACTTTCGAATTCAATTTGGCTCTCGTGCCTGGTTATGGCAGGTAAATTTCACAACATAAATTTTCTGCATTCACAAGAAATCGAATCCGGGACCTTGCTTAAGCAAAACCGAACCGCTTACCACTCGTCACAACTCATGTTGGTTTTGAATTCTTAAATTTAAGGTTGAGAATATCATTTCCATATTTTAAATACAGTAAAAGCTCTTTTTTTTACACCAAGAAGATCCTCCAGCCGATAGCCGAAAACTAATTTCCTTCGAGATATAGAGATCACCGAAATGAGTTTTGCCTCTAACAATAAAGCATTTTCCATGCCCACGGCATGGATCGAACCCCTGACATCATGATTATGGAACTCAGTTATCTACCAATTGTGTTGGGCCTCGTTGATAAATTTTTTTTTATTATTATTATTATCGCAGTAAAAGCTCTTTTGATGGATAGAACGAAAATGATATTGATAAAATAATGTCTTATCTTATTATTATCTAAAATTTTATCAGCTAACGTCATATTATTTTCTATCTATGTAAGAAGATAGAGCATGACAGGATAAAATCGTGCTCCCTATCATATTTTTATCTTATACAGTATTAATCACCGAACTAGCCATGTAACTTTTTCTTTTTATTCTTTAACTACGGCGGCTTTAAGATGATGCTTCAAAAAAAAAATGATGGTTAACATTCACCAAAAATATTACTCATTCCGGTTCTATATATAAGATCTTTGTGGTAATTTTATTTTGGTCCTATTTATAAGCTCTTATTTCAATTTTCAATAGTATTTCCTTATTTCCTTAATGGACGAATAAAATCCCAAAAAAAATTTATAAATAAAACAAAAGAAAGTACATACTTATATCTTTTATGTTGGGAAGTTGAATTTGAGATATACATCAACACCAGGTTATAATTTTCATCTTGAGATGAGGTGTAGGATGTGTAAAAAGAAAAGAGATAAAACGATAAAAGAAAAAAGTGATTGATGGTTTGAGGTAAAAGGAAGAGAGAGAAAATTAGTTGTAAATTATAGTGTAAATAAAAAAGTTGTAAGAATATAAGGGTTAAATTTTTTCCTATAAATCCTCTTTGTACTAAATAAATAATGTATTCTCTATGATCTTATGTATAAGCTTTTTTTTTACTAAAAATCACATACTTTGAGAAAGTTAGTTGGTGTTATTTTTTTTTTTTTTTGAATCAAGGGTATTCTTCAACCGATAGTCAAAGACTAATCCCCCGAAGCGTAGAGATCACTTAAGTGGGCTTTGCTTACACTACCAAAGTCTTTTCCATACCCACGGCAGGGGATTGAACCCCTGAAATCATGATTAAGGAACCTAGCTATCTTCAAACTGTGTTGGGCCTTGTTGGTAGTCAATATTGTTAGTAGCGTTGAAAATGTAAATATTTGCTATACTTTTTCAAAAATTTTCCTATAATTATTACTCTATAACTTTAAAGTGCCAAGTAAATAATGGTATTTGTGAAAAAGAGGTAATTACTATCATTGAAAATTGAAAATATGACCTATATTAAGGAAAAAGAAAGTCTTCAAAGTGTGCTAATATACACCGTGAGGGCGAGTATTAAATACTTTTTATATTCTTATGTGATGTATATTTATTTTTTTATTCAATACAATTTGTGTTAAGCATTAGAAGTATGAGAGGATTGTAATTTGAGGGAGGCAAAAATCCTTTTTAAAAAAGGTTTATTTATGGTTTTGGTCACTGAAAGTTCAGGGTGTTTGGGGTTAAGTCCCTAAAAGTTATTTTGCCCTGGACTAGTCCTTAATTGTTCAAACATTTTGGTTTTGATTTCATCTGTTAGAAAAAAATCTATTATTTTTTAAAGAAGTTAACTGAAACCCACACCAACAACTACGTGGTGGGATAACGCCAAATAAGTATTGTGACATAGATGATTCAGGTCCATAAACGCAAAATTCTGTGTATGAGACCCTTTTGCGTATGAGACCATTTTGTGTTTGTGGATCTTATCATCTATGTCATATCACTTATTTGGCGCATCTCACACTACGTGACTGCTGATATGGTGTTCCGTTAGCCATATCAACAAATAACAATTTTTTTCGTAATTGAATGGATTAAAACCAAAATGTTTGAAAAATTAAGGATTAGTCCTGATCAAAATAACTTATAGGAACTAAAACCAAAACACACTAAACTTTTAGAGACCAAAATCATAAATAAGCCCCGAAAAAAAATTACCGGTTGTTTCGTTGTAGAATCCTTTGAACGAGAGTTGAGACGGACAGACGGTAACTATATTTGGGACAAAATTCCAACTACTTGCGTCAAAAGTTAAAACTTAAAGTGACAGACATTCCTCCTCTTAATATGTAAGGGATGCAACTTGATTATTTTATTTTATTTTTTTATTTTTTATGGATGAGTCAATTAGACAATTACTGTACAAATTAAAATTTGAAGATTTTTTTTTTTTATAATTATTATATAAGTTACCTTAAAATTAAACTAAAAAAGTATACTGTGAAAAGACAGCAGTGGCCCATGCAATGCACGACTCGAACCAGCACCTTTGGCAAAGGAAATGTGGTTGCCCTTAAATAGCGTTACAGCAAAATACCTATAGAGAGAGCCATACGTTCTATAAGTGCGAGGATATTATATAGTGGATAGAGCAACACAGGAAAGTGGATGTGAATGAAAACCATGAGAGGATATGAACCCCGTTCAAGCTCTTCTTGTGCAGCCTGCAAGTTCTTGAAGAGAAGATGCATACCAAATTGTATATTTGCACCTTATTTTCGAGCTGACGAGTGCAAGAAATTCGCCAAGGTGCACAAGGTGTTTGGAGCTAGCAATGTGAGCAAGATCCTGATTGAAGTGCCAGAGGAGCAGAGGGAGGACACGGTGAATTCACTGGCTTATGAAGCAGAAGCAAGGCTCAAAGACCCTGTTTATGGATGCATTGGTGCTATAGCTCTCTTGCAAAGGAAGATGGTGGAGCTTCAACATGACCTTGCCATCGCCAAGGATCGTCTTGCTCGATATTCTGCTGCAGCTACTGCCAATAATACTACTTCAAATGATTTCTTCAATGATCACGTTAGCTTGCCACCATTCCCTGATTTCACCACTTGCAGTGATTTCAATGACAGCTTCAGCCACAGCTCTTCATCTCAATCATTGAGCCGACATGAAACAACAGTGGATGATTTCATTCAAATTCCATATATATTTTAATTCTACTGTTATGGTCTCCCTCAACCCCTACTCTACCCCCACCCCCTTTTTGTCTCCATTTGGATGTAATTGTTATGAATATGATCAATCAAAAGCTTGGACTTGTTGTATATGCTAATAAATAACAATTTTATGAGTTGGTTGGTTGGTCTGAGTTGAAAACTTTAAATTCAGAATTCCTATACTATAATAGGAGCTGGGAACTACAGGAAAGATAATGATTTTATCAGTTACATATAATGAGTGGTTAGTGAATTTTTAATCATGTAATTATTATAAGGCTTTCTTTACACTGTCAAGTACTATGATTGGTGCGCAGAAACTGTTATGAGGTTGATTTGCAGGGTTGACGAGAAAATCAGATTCACATGGTTGATTTTCATTTCTTAAATGGTAACAGGACTTTCTCGGTGGGTGCTTGGTTGCCTACTTCTCTTGCCTAGTTTGGCAAAGTGACCATGGATTCTGTTTCTGAATACATGTTCTGACCGATCTCTTTTCTATTAATTCAGATGATTTCAGAAAACTCTTGTTTGGTTAGTAAAGGCAGGACCTGGCCAAAAAAAAAAAAAATACAAATGAAAAGGTCTTCAAATGTGAATTCAGATCACCTGCTAGTCTTGGCCCATTGGTGATGTAGACCAGAGCATCCTGTGCATTCATTGCCATTACTTACATGTGTGAGACAGCATTCAGTACAAAGAAAGCAACAATAGCTAGTTGGTTCTTGCTAATCTTTGAACGATTGCTGCCCAAGGCAGTGGGTCTAACTGTACTGTTTTATTGGAAACATGAAGCATCAATTATGATTTTCACTGAGTAACGAACCCCACCAGTGCTCCTTAAGCTTTATCTAGTCATGGGAATCCAAAGACTAGTGTCAAGACCAAATAGTTTGAACAGTTTCTTTGCACTTTGCAGCATTGCATATATCAATCCCAACAAGCCATACCCCAAAAAATAAATATTTTTGTTTTGCTTTACTACATTTGATACTACTAGGGACACCCAAACTCCTACTCCCACTTTTAACGTACGTAGTATTAAATACAGTCATGATGTATATAAAATAAAAAATAACCACCCCACCTTTCAAGAAACATGAATCACCTCTTGCATCTGCGGTTTGTGTCGCATATTTCTAAAGACACCGCAAACTAGACTTGAACTTAACTTGTTAATCAATTTCATAATTAAGGCTGTTGTTCACAATTAACAATTTATGAAATTGCAAATGCATAATTGATATCCGTGAGCACACCTGCTACCTACATTAAGTCTCACAGCAGAAAGTACTATATACGCTAGACCAATCAAACATTAAATTATTACATCAATCTATGTCACTAGCTAATTTGGTTTAGTTATATACACAATAATCTCTGACCTCTGTCTGACTGAAAAGTGCATAGACTTAACATCTGTCTTGCGCTTCCTGTGACATGTTAGATCCTCGAAAACAAAATGAATTCTCTGGAAAAAAAAAAAAAAAAATTGCAGACAAATTCTGCTCATCTAACTTAAGGTAGCTCAAATTCATTTTGGCTTCTAATGTGGCGATCCTTAACAGATCTAAATGAATTATACGAACGTTTTTGAGGACAAGGTTAAAACATCAGAGGAGTTTTCTAATCAAGTTTCATCCATCATCATCGCATTACCCAGGTGAATCTACAAGCACTGAATGGATACAACAGGCAGTGATACATTACATTTCAGTCTCATCAAATTACAACAAAATATGTTAATCTGGTAATCCTCCCGTTCATAAAACAGAAGATTTCTAATAAAACTTCAAAAACAGAATGAAAAAAACAAGAAAGATAAAACAATGGTTACAATTACATTGTACAGGCACATCAGTTCTAAAATATTTAAATTGAAAGCACGAAGGAAGACGATCTTTGTAGAGTTAAATACAAGTTTGGGTTTCACAGAAAGTAAAGCTGTCGTAATTACATTGTACCTTCCACAGGTGAATTTATCAAATTTTGGATTACACCTTCCCTGTTTCAAGATAAGCACAATTCTTGTGAGCAAGATTGCAAGTAGAGCAATTCCGACAATGTGTTACACGAGATAATGTTGGACCTGAAATGCTTATGCAGTACTCATACCCACACAAACATATAGCACAGGCACCATCTTTCATTGTTAAATATTTGGAGAACTTGGGGGCCGGGTGGGCAGGTTTGTCTCACAAGGGAAACAGGAAAAATCACTTAAGAGGTAGCAGATCTTTAGGTTCTTCATTTGAATTATTTCCAGCTAAGTCGGCCTTATAGCTTTTAAGCTAATTTAGGATCTGAAATGATGATTGAATAGGCTAGCTAGTGTAGAGGTAATAGACCTTACTGTGATTATGTGACTTTATTTCAGAATTTAAGATTCCTAAAGCTTGCTCGAGTGTTTGGGACAGTCATAGACTCATAGTTAAGCTCAAACAACAGATGGTATTCTTGGAGACTTTTTCTTTTTGGCTCCCACCTATTACTCTTTGGCCCACATTTGCCCTTAATTTACCGACTTTACGGAGGCGGAAGATGATTTCCGATTTTCAAAAGGCGGAAACTATTTTAATTTACTACCGATTTGCATAAGGCGGAAGAATTACCGACTATTTAAAAGCGGAAATACTTCCGCCTTTTAAGAAGCATAACAGTTAAAATATTGAAATCTCATAAATGCCCCTCCGTGAACCCTTCACCTCCCTTTTGTACGTGAATGAACGGAGGAACAATTTTGGTATTATAACAAATTTTTAATGTTTCCGCATACTGAAAGGCAGAATACTCTATTTTATTTACGACTTTGGAAAGGCGGAAGATAATACGACTTGCATAAGGCAAAAATTGTTTTATTTTGTTTCCGACTTGTTTCAAGCGGAAAGAGTAATGGAGGCCAAAGAGTAATGGGTGAGGACCAAAAAGAAAAAGTCTTCTTGGAAGCCCATTTCTTGCAACAGATGTTTTAGTAACAAGATACATGAGTAAATGCCAATCCGATGCACCGTTTACTTCAGCTTAGAGTAGGAAGATATAACAGGAATTGATACAAGAGAATGCCTAACAGAAAAGTACTACTCAACCCTTCAAATAAAAGAACAAACAACAAAGCTTAAATTAATAGGTAGCTCTATGAGCTGCGGTACATAAATTGCGAGCACCTGGGTTCTATTGCAACTAGTACACAATTTTCCCCCTCCCCTATCCTTATCAAACTTTGCCCATAAAAAAAAAATACTCCCTCTGTCCTTAATTATAAGGCTCTCTTGACACTTTTATTTTGTCTCTATTTATAAGGCCCTTTATCAATTTTCAATGAGCATTAATTATTTTTTTTTCCACAAACACCCCTATTTATTTAACACTTTTTAGATTCCCAATAATATTAATAGGGGTAATTTTGAAAATACATATCAAAAATTCACATTTCCAATACAATTAACTAAATTATTCCACTTTCTTAATAGACGTGAAATATCCCAAGATGGCTTATAATTAAGAACGGAGGTAGTAATAAAAGTAATAAATACATCAAAAGGAGAGTAAAGGCAGAGAACTTTGCAGATCCTAACATCAAGAATATCACAACTAGTCAACTACATACTCCCGAAAAGTTTTTTTAATTTTTTTTTAAAATAATTACAGGATTTATGAATCTTGTGTATGCAGTATGCACTATCTTTGGTATTATGTCATTTAAATCTAACTGAGCCCACACAAAAAATAGATTTGAAAAGGAAAAAAAAAAAAAAAAAAACCTGAAGTGGTGGTGGCACTAAATTTGTGAAGCTTCTTGATTCTTTTATGGAGCATCAATTGAGTATCCATAAACATATTCATCCTCTGAAACTCAAGTTCCTTAGTTAACTCCATTCTCTCTTTCTCTAACTCCATCATCTGCTCCTGCTTCGACCTCTCAATCCTCTCATAAACCTCCCCAAATCTCACAATCGCCCTCGCCAATTCCCTCAACTCCGCTCCCTCCGTCAACTCCACGCTCTCAAACCTCCTCTCCTTCCTCTTCACCGCTCCCTCCGAATTCTCCATAGACCCATCCGAATCGATCGGGATGGGATGATTCTTCGCCTTGGTGGTGTTGCGAACGACGTCGTTGGGAGGGATGATGTTGATGAGAGAGTGAAGGCGGTGGTAGAAGCGCCACGTGGAGGGAGCGGGTTTGGACTTCTCTGCTTTGTACTTCTTCTTCAGAGTGTCGACTCTGTTCTTACACTGAACGTCTGTCTTAACGGACTTGACGCCGTCTTGACGGGAGTTAACGGAAGCGGCAATTTCCTTCCAGTCGGACTGACGGAGATTGCCGCGGTTGAGCTGGAGATAACGGTCGCCCCAGGCTTGGATTAAAGACTCGGTGGCGCCGTCGCTCCAGCAGTCTTCTCGGGTGGGGCGGTTCATGGAGGGTTACGGGTCGGGTTGGTTGGTTGGTTGGGAATTAAGATAGATAGAAGGGGAGAGGAGAGTTGAATGGATTTGGAATAAAGAGAGATAGAGAAGGGGAGAGAAGCATCGGATTCGGAGGCGGGGGAAGGTGTGCGTGCGGGGAAAAGGGGAGCATCAATTGGGGGGTGGGGTGGCCGTGCATTGTTACCGGAATGACGTCAGCTGCCGTAAGGGAAGTTTTGGATTTAGTTGGACGGTCACCACTCTTTTGTTTTCATGCTTCCTCCGTGCTCAAAAATAACATACTTATCATGATTTAAAATATAAGTATAATTAATTAACTTTATTAAATTTTGTTTCATTCTCAATGTCATTTTCCTAAAACATCTCTAGAAAATTGTAATCTTAATTAATTTTTGTTTCATTCTCAATACTACTTTCCTAAAATACCTCTATTTTTTATAAATTTGAGAAAATTAAATAGTACAATCAACTAACATTTTTAATAAAAATAAAACTGATTAGATTTGCTTATAATTCGAGTATGAGAGACTATTTTTTTTACTTCAACGACCTCTGTTTCCCACCAGATTGTTAAAATTTTTGGGGCACATGTGCAAATTAAGTTTTTCCCACTCTATTTTTTTTATAAGCTTTTAATCAAGGATGTTGATAGTGGAAAATTAATTTCTTTTTAATGAAAAGATTATTAAAGTGAGTACACTTACTAAAAAAGCATTTTTTTACATCCACAAAGTAAGAATTGAATATTTAGGCAACCAAACTACTCCTAGCATGTTTGAGAAAGAGTCACAGAATCAATTCCGACCTCAAAATTATTTTAGAGCAAAAACAACTGTCAGTAATGTTGGTATCTTTTAATTGATTTTGGACTAACTCACTGCAAAACCAAACATGCACTCCTATCTATTGTGTTTTATTATTTTTTTCACTCCATTTTTTTTTGTGCTAAATATTATTTATTTTATTTACTAAAGTTATATTTATGTCCTTACATTTCCCGAATACGACTCTATAGCTAACAATAAAGAAAAAGAGTAAAATTAGCAAAAGACTTTACCCAACTCTCTAACAATAAAGTCATGATGGGCTTGTATTCATGTTAGAGAGTGGGCTTAGATCCTCTTTACCCAACTAAAGATTTTTTTTTCTTTATTTATTTGTTTTTGTCTAAATGTTAATTCACACCATCATTGTGTACCCGAAATGAAACAAATATATATGTACTGGAACGATTTTGCCTTGCATTTGGTTATGAAAAAGTGCACAAGTGCACTCGGTTGTAACCTGCTATTATATGTATTCACTATTCAGTGGTTTATTAGCTAAAACTTATAAGTTGCTGAACTTGTTTGCAAAGCTAAAAAATTTTTATTGGTCTCTTTATAATTTTCATTTGGGCTTTGAAAGTGGCCCATTAACTCACATTAACCAAAGAGCTTTAGTCCTCGACTCTTGTTTTTTAGTCTTCAGCCCATTTTTTCGGATGGGATTCAGTCAGAATATTTTCCGATACACATCAGTTGAAAAATATATTTTTCCGATTGCTTTCTTATTAAAAAATTCATTTTTAATATCGAAAAATGCATTTTCAACATTTTGCTTAGTTTAAAGAAAATAGTAGCAATAACAATTATGGAATCTCTATTTTTTTTTTAATATACTCTAAGTAGGAGGGATAAGATATAAAACATTGATCATGGGCATTGGATTGAGTAGTATATACTCAATCCGTTTCAGTTCATATGTTGTTTTAGGAGTTTTACATGGATTAAGAAAATTATTTAATGCTTTATTTTTCAAGAAAAGTATTAGATAATTTTACTATAATATCGTCACACCACATTAATTATCACTCATTTCACATATTTCAATATATCAAATGCAAGGTTAAAGTTGGAAAAAAGTTAATTAATACACCCTCAAATTCCTAAAACGACAAATAATTTGGAATGTGATAAAAAAACTAAAGTGACATATAAAATGTAACAGAGGGAGTATGATTTTAAATTAAACTTTGTGATTGATTAGGCATGGTAATTAAACTAGCACCCGTGACCGTGAGTAACTATTCGACCACGATCCGATTTTAATTTTGAAAACATGTTTCGGATGAGTTTGAGAAAAACCTGAATCAGAACCCGCTTTATAAAGATGGGACTTGGGAGCTCCCGCCCTTGCTCCCAAACCATATTTCATATAAAAATTAATTAATTTATGATACAATATAGTTAAATAATAAAATTGTTTATTATCAACCCTTCATTGTTGATGATAGTTTATAAAACCTTCATTGTTGATGATATTTTGCAAAAGTATCATGAGAAAGTATGATTTGATGTTTTTATTCATTGGTGATTATAAACATTTGTTCATAATTGGACAAACGTGTTTTTTCATCTTGAAAAGATACATTTTTTTGCTAAAAGAGAGAGACAGCTATTGAGAAATCTATCATAAATAAAATTCTCCTTGCATGAAAGTGAGACATAGAATGCAATATATAAAATCTTCTATAAATCATTTGGTTTCTGTTCGAAAGTGATATTATTCGAATTGATGACCAATGATGACCGATAATCTCTGAATATTTGGATAAATTCTAAAGATGATTTGTCGTAACCCTACAACAAGTAGTAAAAGCAAATAACATTTTAAAAACAATATCGTTATTTCTTACTTTTCATTTTAAGCACAATTATCTCAAAGAAATTTTTCTCAACGCGTACTATTTTCCTACATCCATTTCATGTGCAGAAATCACGAGGGTAGATGCCAGAAATTATCCGAAATCCTTTTGTCTTTTTAATAGACAAACAAATCTAGCGTTTTTTCTTAACGATGAGTCAACCACTAATAACCATGTTCTAATGGACCGAAATTACGTACGGTATATAGAAAAAGTTATCTCGAATCATTTTGTCTTCTTGGTACAAATGCATTAAAAAAAACGTAGGTAAAAACGTTCAACGTTGGGGTACCGGTAACTGATGAGCAAAATCGATAAGATCTCCAATGATTTTTTATCTGGTCAACAGTAAAACCAAATTCGGATGGGAACACAAGAATTTCCATAGTCCAACTTAAACGCGTAATGCATGTGAGGAGGCAGTAAAAATTGAACATCCTAATCTTATCTTAAAAAGTAAGTTCTGCCGTACGTTATTTTCTATTTAAATTTGGATGAAGTTGAAGATTTTGTTTGAACACGGTTAACACCGCAATTGGTTACAAGAAGTTGGACTGCGGTATTTCTCATTGGTTTTGAGCAAGCACCCGCGCATTTTATATAGAATAGTAAAAATTAGAAGATACGACTCCTTCTAGCATAATTGCTTTCATTAACTAACATTAAAAAAATTGAGATAATCCAACAACGATATGATTTGCCTAGCTGTAATTTTTGAATATTACGTTTACTTACCTTGAACTTATATGCATGTATTTGTTTTTTTTTTTTTCGGATAATGTTCTTTGATGTATTGCAAACAAACATAATGATTTGATGAACCCACACTCCGTGTATTTTGGTGCCTTGTTGGCAGATAACAGCATTACTTGTTTGGTAAATTTTATTAACAATGTTACTTACATCCCAATATTTACAATTTATACCAACGAGGTATGGCACACCTGACTCGGGACTTTGTCCTCGATCTGCAAGGACACGGGTTCGAATCCCACCTCGGCGGTATGAGCCTGTCGCTCCTTCGGGAGTGGTTGACCTCCTCCGGACAGTTTGCAGACTATGACCTGGAGGCGGGGTTGCCCATCAGAGTCGTGTGCGGCAATGATGATGGGATTTCTCTCGTAAACCAAATATTTACAATTTATGAACCTCATTTTCAAAAATAACCTTATTAACTAGCACTCATAAACTTATATTATGCCAATCAAGATAAAATTATTTTTTAGAAACTGATGTTTCATCCGTTCTAAAAAAAGGATACTAAATTCGTGTTAGGACAGATGTGTCATTTGTTTACTCACGAATATCAAATTTGTTCATACAACTATGAAAATTATACGAATGTCAAATCAATTTTTTCGTGATTATAGGAATTGATTAAACATCCACAAGAGCAATCGGGTTATTCATTGGTACTTTAATAAATAAACTTATACGAATTTAACATCTGTCTTTTGTAACGGATGGTGCTTTCGTCTTAAGCAACGAATTTTCATTTGGGTAATAGTAGTGGATTTATAAATGTTAGTTAATTGAGTTATTTTTGAAAATATGGTTTAAAATTTGTAATTGCTTTAGTGTGAGTAACGAAGTTATGAGTGTGAGGGTGTCAATGAAATTTCCCTATTTATTTTAATCACGTTGTTTGGTTTTAGTGGGGCTTAAATGGAAGATTATCAAATAACTACTATTCTTTTCGTTTCTACTTTTTTTTTTTTTTTTGAAATGTCGTTTCTACTTATTTCTCGCATTGTTCAAAAATATAAAATTTTAAAAATTTAATAATTGTGTATTTTTTTAATATGGTCTTTTTATTTATGTGAACATTTAATTTTTTTCACTACGTAAATAAATCAAGATCTTATTAAATAAAAATAAATAAAGGAAAAAACAATTATTACACTCTTGTAATTTTTAACTTGATAGATAAATCAGAACATTTTTTTCACAAATAAATAGAAACGGGAGTAGAAGTTGGATAAAGTCTAAAAATGATTTAAGATATTTGTTACTTCTTTTGAAAAAAAAGAATTAAGAGAAAAGTCTAAAAATAAGAATCAAGAGAAAAGTAAAATATATGATATTTTAAAAATATTTAATAACACTAAATTCTAATTTTTTTAGCTATGATATTTAATAATGGATACTAAAATAAGCAATATATTAAAAAAGATTGTTAGCCCTTTTACATTTAATTTTTTTTTAATAATTAGTGAAATAAATTAAATTATTATGATAAAAAATATATTAAATTATTAACTAATATACGGTGCTAACAAGTCCAAAAAAACATTACACCAATCTCGGGAAAGCAATCTCGTAAGCATCCTCACAAACAAGAGGAAATAAGCCATAAGGACAAGAACCTACACTAGTAACAGTAAAAGTACTATAATGGCCTAGATTGGCTAACAAATCTGCACACCGATTAGCTTCACGAAAGATATGAGAAATATAAATTCTCTAATCCAACCACATAAGTTGTCTGATCTCACGGACAATAGGGAAACAATGATGGTGAGAAGCACAATGGCTTGTAACCAGTGAAACGGCCACCCTCGAATCCATATTTTCACCTCTAAAGCTGAAAATTACAAGTCTCTAGCCAAACGAAGACCCCACAATAGGCCCCAAAGTTCAGCCTTGGTTGAGGAACACAACCCCAAGTTACAATAAAAGCCATGCACGAACTTACCAACTGAATCCCAGAAAATTCCACCACAAGCTGAATTTTTTGTACCTTTCCTAAACGAGCCGTCGACATTAAGCTTTAGAAAATCATGCTTAGGAGGACTCCAAGAAATAAGAATTTTTCTCTTATAATTAGAGAGAGAAGAATCAGCAACCAGAGAGCCAGAGATAAATTGAGCCCGAGATATAGCCTGAATAAGGACATCAGGAAGTTTCGTCCTACCATGGTTAAACACCGAGTCATTTCTAACTTTCCAAATCAAACTAACCATCACTCCAAAAAGGATCTACCAAACACAGTTCATAGTACAAACAGTGTTATCAGTAAGATTAAATTGCAACCAGTCTGTTGTACCTGTCATAAAGAACTTAGCCCAAGCCTTATCACTGATTACAATGCTCCAAAGTTCGCGAATATCATCACAATCACGCTGCATATGCATCATTGTTTCCGAGCCATTCATACAGCGAGGACAAAGATCATCCCTTGCCATATTACGACGAACTCTCTCCGCATTTGTAAGGAGCTTCCCATGACTAACCTTCTAAAGAAGAGCACAAATCCGTTGAGGACCGGGTCATTTACAAACTTCACTAGAAAGAGATGCATTAGCATGCAGAGATCTCCCATCAATACCATATTGGCTGACACTAGTCGCTAAAGCCAAAGAGAACTCACCATCAGTTTCCAAAGCCCAAGCTAAATAATCATCCCATGAATTCAGAGATGGAACCGTAGTAGCCAAAAGACTAAGAACAGAAGAAGGCGACACTTCATGCAATAAATCCCAACGCCAACTACCATTATCCATAAAGCTAACAACCGTGAATTGCTGACCCCATGAAAGAAGACAAACACCAGCCATATCCTTCAAACCAGGATAACCAGGAATCCAACCATCCATCCAAAACCGGGTATTACCCAGAATCCAGTACGTGCTAGCATAGACTACTTCACAAACCTTCACAATACCATGCCAAGTCATTGAATATGTGATTTTATTAGACAAAACATTAAATAGATGATTTTTTTATTATTATTCAAAATTTTACCATTATTTTTAGGACGAAAACAATATTATTGTTTAAAATTTAGTAATTATTGAAACACTTATATTTAGTAATTAAGAATTTTAATATTTTAAAACTATATCTATCAAAGTTCACAACCTTAGTGGTTAAGTTAAGTCATTACGTAAATTTTAGCGAACCAACCAAAAAGATTTTAGTATATAAGATTCTTTTGATAAATTTTATGTCAATTAAAAAATTCAGTTAATTTAGTTAATGTTATTGAAAATGTGAACATTTTATATGTATTCTAAAAATTACCTCTGTTATGGACTATGACCAAGTCATATTGACCAAGTCAACTACGTTAATCAAGTTGGCCACGTTGGTCAGACACGTTCTAAATACTATTGGGTTAGCCAAATGATCAAAGCCTAAGTTAGCCAAGCTCCTAAGCCCAGGTTGGGTAGGTCACGCTATCGCCGTGACTCTCAACATGATCACTTATACAAACTAATAAGGTGATTGAGATAATTATGTCTTCCGAAATTCTCGTTATCCTAACAACTCAATAAGCTTGATCTCACCAAGTTGCATACCCTAGTCACCCATGCATTCCTATACATACCACTTGACTTCTCAGGTATTTCGAACTTATCTCACACAAGCACACACTCAAATACTAACTTAGGTTGCTACGTTTCTTTATCGGGAACTAGTTGCCAACGTCATACATCAAAGTCAGTTCAAACTTCATTTTGGAAACTTGGATTGGAACATTTACGATATCTCAGATATCCTAAACACGTTCGGGAATTTAAAAAATCTTAAATTAATTAAGGTGTTTGTGACAAAAAAATGTGATTAATTATTATTAAAAATTAATATATAATTTTATAAATAGTGATAAAATAAAAATCCGGAAAAGTAAATATATATTTAGCGACAGAAAGAAGTATCACTTATTTTCAAAGTTATCCAATGAAATACTTGATGACAAGATCTTATCCATGCTACCTACCTTTGCAAATTACAGTAGATATATTTATTGAGTTTTGGTTTTTGGTATATTTTTTATTTTTATTTTTTTTTCAATAAAATTCAATCAAAATGTTTTTCAACTCTCCCAAGTCAATTTTATTGACCTTTAACCAAAAAATAATTTTTAAAATAAAAAATAAATTTTATTCGACCGGAGAATATCAAAAATATTCCAACTGAATTTCATAAAAAAAAAAAGGCTGAAAATAAAAAATAGGCAAAGAACTAGAACTCATATTTACACGATCATCCCTTTTATCTTACTCTAATTGACAAATGTGAAGGGCAAGCTGTCACACTCCCTACTCCCTTCCTACAATCAAGACACAACATACTCGTATAATCTTAAAATTTAAACATTTTGCTTTCACTATTTGATGTAAGCATTTTCGTAGATTCTGATCTTATTGCGAATTCTATCTCGTCAAAAAAATCAACTTATCAATAGAGGGTCGATGTACCGCGAATGTCGTAAAATCAAATTTCACTACTCTCCTATTATATATAAAAAAATAAATCTTCCTAAGCTATGCATTTACCGTGTGCTTGCATAGGTTAATTAAATTTTGAAAAATTAGATATTTTTGAAAAGTTAATATACTTGATGAACAAAAAATAATTATTTATTTTTGCAATACTCTCTCCGATCCTATTTATAATATCTCTTCGGGATTTTTTTCTTTCACCAAGGAAAATAGTTAAATCTATTAATAGCATTGGAAATGTAAAAATTTGCTATAATTTTTCAAAACTAAACTTCTAGTTATTATTGAAACTCTAAAATGTGTTGAGTTAATAAAGGTATTTGTGAAAAAATAATTAAATATTATTGATAATTGAAATAAGATCTTATAAATAGGATCAAAATAAAAACCCTAAAAGATTCTTATATAAAAGATTGGAGGGAGTACAATTTTACTGTTTATATTCTTTATCATATGCGTGGAGTGTATAAGATATAAAAACCATTAAAAAAATATCAATAAATTACTCTCTCATTCCTTATTTATTTGTTATATTTCAAATAAAACACATACTTTTAAACTATAATCACCGCTTATATTCCTTATATTAATTAAGTTTTTTTCCCATCATATCATTTCTCTCTATAATTTTTTTACTACTTACATCGTAACTCAAGATTTATTAAATAGAAGTAAACATGAAAAATAACATTTATTACACACTTGAAATCTTCAAAAATATATACATAAAAAATTATTTCTTGAAAAAAGAAAACAGGTAAAAAAGGAACAGAATAACGTTTATAAGATAGAAAATGTTGAAGAAGAAAGAAAATTAAAAGAAATAAAAGCACAGGCTCTCTAACAGTTTGCACGCGCTAAGGCTGCGTGTAAACCTAGTAAGTCACGCAACGTATTTACTACTATAAGTAACGCCACTTCGTTGCTTCTAGACTTCCTTGTACTTACTCTCTTAATGATCCAAACAGAGAGACCATCACCACCCCAAGTACTGCCACTTCAAACCAGCGCCGTTTCTTTCTCTTCACACTGCCAACAAAAAACTAAAAACGCCGTTTTCGCCACCAAATATACACTTCACGAATTCTCATAACCACCGTCCCCAATGCCGGACTCTGACCCTCAAACATTCAACTGGCACTACGACGGAGGCGCTCTGGACGACGAAAACCTCGAAGTCCGAGGCCGGAAATTCTTCTTCCTCCTCGTCCTCTTCGTCATTGTCCTCTTCTCCACCGCTCTCTTCCTCTACGTGCGATGGATCTGCCACCCCGATTCATTCTCTACGATCCGGAGGGGTCACGCGCCTGCACGCTCGTCGCCTTCGTGGCAGGGGCTGGAACCCGAAACGATAAAGAAACTGCCAATTGTGTTGCATCAGGCTTCAAAGGACCAGGATAGCGCGTGTGAATGCTGCATATGCCTAAGCGCGTTCAGAGATGGGGAGAAGCTGAAGAAGTTGCCGGGTTGTGAGCATTGCTTCCATTGTGAGTGTGTTGATAAATGGCTTATGAATCATTCTAGCTGTCCTCTTTGCAGAGCTTCTCTCAAGCTCGATGTTGATTCTTCGTTTTCGTTTCCGGCCATTCTCATTCAAGAACCGCCAGTTAGACATCCTTAACCAGCTTAGTTTTAATTAGTAATAGTAATGAACGATGATGATCATTTAGTTGTTTGTTTTTATCATAAGATAATAAATGATTATTTAGTTGATTCGGATAATTTGTTAATTTGTGATGTAAATCGCTGTTACAAGGAATTGGGGGAAGTTTTATTCTTCTCTGTTTTGTGAGATGAGACAAATATATGAGTATTTTTTCAATATGAAAATATGGATTTGATTCATGTGCCACAAAAGTTGGTGACTCTCTTCGCTTACAATTTTCAATCATTAGATTAGATATTTTTTGAACCTACTATAATGATTAAATACCTCTAAATCTAAACCATTAAAAGATACTTTATCATTAAAAATTGTAAATTAATGAGATTAATGGGTATGCACTGACGATGTAAAGGTTTTTATACCATCAATCCATCATCCATTATTTATTTGTATTACTTTAATCTAAAAGTCAACGATCATACACGGATGAAAGATGTACTGATGATGTAAAAAAACCTTTACACTGTCAGTACATTTTTCATTTTCTCTTATTTCTTTCAAACTCAAATAAGCAAATAAAAAATGAGTTAGATGATCTAAATCTAAAAATGTATGTAATAGTCAACACATCATCCATTATTTATGGCTTTATAATCATTTATATTTAAGAAAAAAATAACACAAATGAATAATGGATGGACGATGATTATATTTTTTATTTTTTTACTATAAGTCATATTTAATTATTTTACAAAAGTCAAGAAATATGGTTATATATTTAAATTTTTAAAAGGTATTTTAATAGAGATATTACAATTTTTCATCATGAATATATTGTTTCATATTAATAAATAAATAACAAGTGAGAAAAACAACCAATAAATAATTCTTAAAATACAAAGTAATTTATCAAGATCAAAAAATTCTTTAAAAATATAACTTACAAATATGACGTACTAATTAATAAGTGCAGTGCATAATTTTTTTTTTCAGGTTCATTGGACAACCAACATTCGAAAGTCATAAGATTTTTCGTAGCATCAAGCAAAAGCCTTAAAAATGTTGCTTGTATAATGGTACTCCCTCTAGCCTCTAAGATTAAAAAAAAAAATGGGATTATTTAAGGATAAAAATTATATTCGCGAGTAAAATGAAATTCTCAACTTATTAAAATTTTTTTTTGAAAGAAATGAGTATAAAATAGTGTGTCATACTCATTTACCAAGAAAAAAACATGTTTTCAGTAGACGTGGACGCTCTTATACTATTACGTCCACTGTGTACCTCTTCTCGATCTTTCTATATGCTAAGCTTGTGGTGGCTTTTTCCCACCAATTTGTTTTGTAAAGCAATCAACCTAGCCATATGGGAATGTGCTGCAGGAAGCTGAACTTGGCCACACAACTAGTTTCATTTATCTGCCAGCAGTACTAGTCTTTGTTGCTGAAACGAACTCAATTGGAACGTAACATTGAATACTGTTGACGAATTGTCAATTTTTTCTTTCTTCTTCCACGACTATATGGGCATAGATGTGATGATTCGTTGATTACATGCCTATCTAAGTTATGGGCTTAAATGCATATATTCCGTGAAGCACCTCAATTGTTCAAATAATCCTGTATTCGATCACAAAGTGTTTGGTACATGAAACATCGTTTCAATCTTATCTAAATACTTAAGAAAGGAATTTGACATGTTTATAAAATATATTTAAAAAAAAAGGAATTTAACTGACAAGTGAGTAGATCGATTAGCTTTATCACAAGTTAGAGGCTTAGAGCATAAAAGAAAAAGTTTAGGTCTCATTTGGAATGGTTTTTAATTTCGAATTTTAAAATTTTAAAAAATCAAAACTAGTTTCTAGTTTTTATAATGTTGGTTTTAAATTTTTGATTTTCAGTTTTCAAAATTATTTCAAAACTTATAATTTTTATAGTTCTCATATCATGTTATGCATCACTAACTTTTATACTACGTACCACCACTATTTAATAACAATTTCCATGTTGTTGTTGTCATTATTAGTTAGAGGTGATGGTTGTTGTTATACTTGTTGCAGTCTAGATCGGTGGTTGCGGGGGTAATGGTGGTGCTCATTGTGGGATAGTGACCAAAGAGGCAATGGTGGTCTTAGACTTTTGGTGGCGACGGTGGTAGTCTGAGTAGTGATTGGTGATAATTTATGTGGTGTTAGCAGAGGGAGAGATGTTGGGGGGGGGGGGGTGAGGATGTGGTAGTGGTGATGGTGATGAAAGATGATAGTTTGGGTGGGCATGGATGAGATGGTGGTGTTTATGGTGGTGTCATTGAGGGATGGTGGTTGGGTGATGGTGGTCTGAGTAGTGATGATGGTTGTACAAGGATGGACAATGATACTCCCTCCGTTTCACTTTAAGTGTCTTTTTAACATCAAAATTTTGTTTCAAAATAAGTGTCTTTCTACCAAATCAAGGCAACATTTAATACAGTTTTTCCTTATTTACCCTTACATTTAATGTTGTTTTAGTTTTGAAATTTGTAATACTAGTAACTATGCATTGATAAAATAAAAATATTAAATAGGGGTATTTTTGACAAAATACACATAAAACTTACAATAATCATCATAATCAACACTTTCTTAATCTATGTGCAAAAGTCCAAAAAGACACTTATAGTGAAACGGAGGGAGTAGTAGGTGAAGATGGGGTGGCGGTTGCGGTGACTATGACGTGGTGATGGTTATCATCAAGGACGATAGTGGTTGGTGGCGGTTGCAGTGACTATGACGTGGTGATGGTTATCATCGGGACGGTAGTGGCTAGGGTGATTGTGGTGGTCACGATTGTGGTTGAGGTTTAGGCAATAATCACAATGGTGTTAGTTGGGTGACAGTTATGGTGATAGCAGTGACCACAGCGGTTGTGAGAGGAGTGATAATGATGGTAGTGGTTGAGTGACATAAAAGATTTGGTGGTGGAAGTTTTTTGCAACACAAAACTGAAATCATAAAACCATTATTTGTTATTTCCAGGATAGATGTGAGATTGTTTTGAAAATAAGTAGAAAATCATTCAATCTCAAATTTTACTAAATAGATTTTGTTTTGAAAATACAATTTAAAAAAAAATAGAAATTAACAACCACCTCAAAGAGGACACAATTGTTCTTGTAAAAAACATACAAAGTTAATAAATGGTTTAAGGTTTCATAATTGAGAAAATGGAGAATGCATTGATAGTGTAAAAATTTTTTACACCATCAATGCATCATTCACCATTCATCTATTTATGGTCGTTGATTTTTATATTAAAGTAATACAAATGAATGGTGAATGTTGGACTGATGATGTAAAAAACTTTACATCGTCAGTTCATACCCATTAATCTCTTCATAATTATCAAAACTCAAAGCAATTTATTTGTTACCTGGTCGCTCAACACCATTGTTCTAGACAAATTTTTAAAAATATATAACAGTAAGTTTTTCTATTTTTTTAGGGTTTTGCTAACAAATGTCCTTAAGGCACTTGTTAACAATAACTAAAGTGACAAAAATTCATTAGTTCAAGATATTTACTTTATTGAGAATCCAAAAAAAAATGCATTTTCTCATAACTTTTAACCATATTTAATTTCTTAACAAGTGTCATAAGGGCACTCTTTGGCATTTTCCTTGTTTTTATATAAAGGATGTTGTTAGTATACTTGTTAAAGTTTTTAGCATTGAAAAAATAATCACAATTGTGTGTTTTTTTACGTCCGGAAAATATAAAAAATACATTTTTTTAATGAGTTTTTACTGTACTTAATAACTTTTTGACAAGTAACATGTTTATTATATAAAATATGCATGAGATTTGATAGCTTATCCCCGTTTGTCAAGATGAATTTATCTATAAAGCGTGTGAATAAAAATGTATCTATTTTTAAATAGTTTAGATTTTTGAGATCAACAAAATGTGAAATCATATCAACAAACAAAGGTGAGTGAATTCATTGTTATTTTCTCACTTTAAATTAATTAAATAAATAAAACTCGTTTTAAAATAACTACTCCAAATAAAAAACATGTTATTTTTTTTTTTGGTGAACAAACATGTTATTTTTTTTGATAAAACATACATGTTATATTTTTATCACACAACTGCATCACAAATCTCCAAAATAAATCTTAGGATTTGTTTGACATTTGAATTGGGCATGAAATTAAGGTTTGGGATTTGAATTTATGTTTTTTTTTTTAAAAATTTATGGTTTTATCCCTAAAAGTCTAGCATGTTTGATTTTAGTCCCTAAAAATTATTTTGACTGTGACTGGTCCTTAATTTTTCGAACATTTTGGGTTTTGTCCCATTTATAAAAAAAAAATCAATTGACGTGGTTAACGGAAACTCACACCAACAGCTACGTGGTGTGAGATAGTGTCATTATAATGGAGTGGATCAAAACCAAAATGTCTTATATGTTTTTGGAATTTTCAATGTGTTTGTGAAACAAGAATAAAAAACAATGTCTTCTATGTTCCGTTGGATTGCTTGTTCCTCACAGGCACTTCGCCATGGTGGCAAAGACAAACCCGTGGCAGCGGCGGCAAATCGGTGACGGCAGCATAAAACTCTTTCCGCATTATGCTTATGCCTTTTGCGAAAGCTTTATGCGTTACTTCATTGTTGTGCGTCATCGACATAAGAGACAAATTGTAAAGTCCATAGGTCCTACTTCAAAGGGTTTCACCTCTGAGTCTTCTATTGGAACAAGCAACCAGCAAAAAAATAAATATAGCGATTCAGTGATTCACTGTCTCCACTCTCCATAGTTATCAGTGAGATTTCAGAGTATGATGATAAACAAGCACACGATATGAAATGTTGACGTTGAAGGAGAAGAGGTGGTTGAATTTTCCCCGGCTTAGATATAATTTTTGACAAGCTAGAAAAAAAAAAGGGAAATCCTAAATAGTACGAAATTTAGTTCGTGATGATAAGACACACGAATTTACAGTTATGCTGTAATATACTTGCGTTTTAGTAATGCTTTATCATAGGTTTGAGTTTCTTTTTACCAGCCCAAAGACAATTCAACTTTCGTGAAATAGTTTTTTTCATACTCAATAGCATCACTAAAAAAAATCTTTAATGAAATTACTTCACCGTCCCGATACTTAGAGCAATATGGGTGAGGTGTCTTCCCACAAGGATTCGAGCATGCATCTAGCATATGATCTTATGATCTTATGAGTTCTCAATATCCTTATGATCTTAGAATGCTTCCATTAGGGCAAACTCATTTGGGTTGAAATTATAACTTTTAACTATACATGCAAATTGTAAGTTAAATTTAACAAAATTATCATAAAAAGAATAACTAGCAATTAATTTAATTTAATTTCTACCCAAAATAATTTAATTTTTTGAACTTTAGATCTTGCATCCAATTCTAACGGAGGAAATGAAAAAACACCAATTCCAATTCCATGAACAAATGAACACTTACTTAGTTTGTCCATATGTAAAACAGTAAAAGCAAGTTATAAGGGTGTGTAAGTTGATCAGGATCAAATCATGAGATTAATAAGCTCGAATCATGTTAAACCAAAAAATCAAATTCGGTTTGTTTGACGGTGGTTCAGCCTTTAATTTCTTTTTTCCATACCATCGCTCAATGGTTCGGTTAACTATCACACAATGATCATGAAGACTATACTGAGTTGATTAGCCTTTTTCTATTTTTTTATTTTTTTTTATAAATTTTTGTCACATTATATTTTGGAAGTTATGTATTGAAGTTGGGCTTGTTTGATTTTTTTTTTCTCAAGAATTTTTGGATGTACTCATTTAGATTAATGTTTAATGAAGTTACTATTAAATTACAGGTGGTCCCATAATATATTTTTTTAAAAAAATATGAAATTCCATTATTTTAATTTGAAATATAATTACCAAGTAGATCTCTAGACCAAACCAAGCCAGACGGTTTATATTATTTTTGTTCTGTTTCGATCTTCACATTATGAATGATTTTTGATTGAACTAGACCACATCAATGTACTTTGATTGATACAATTTTGTAATTTTCTCAAAAAATTCAGCCGTATCATACAACTTTATATTGTTCATTTTTCATAAGTATATGATAAGAATATTATATAAATATATGATAAAGAACATAATAAAATATGAGCACCATAATTCATGACCATTGTTTCAATGAATGATAATCTTTTATGATGGAAGGATGTTTCTAGAATCCAAAAATTTCTTCTTACTAGCCCCCAACCCCGTGCGATGCACCGGAGAAATACGAAATCGATAAAACATTTCATAAGTTGCAATTAATATTAGTTTTAATATATTGATAAAACATTTCACAAAGTTACAATTAATATTAGAGTAAATTTTACTTGTTTCGACTATTACCTGTGTCCGGAAGAATATATTTTTAAAAAATATTAGATTTTTTAACCCAAAGCATTTTTTTTAATATATTAGATTTATGAAAATTAAAAAAAAACAGAGCATAAAAAATCAGTGCATGGTAGAAGCACCCTTATTTTAGATTTTACTTGTTTGGACCATTACATGTGTTCGGAAGAATATAGTAAAAAAAATTCAAAGTCAAATAACAAAAACATGTACATAAAAAGAACACAGAAAACTTAAAACATATTTTTTTTAATATATT
Source organism: Crotalaria pallida (assembly GCA_037953625.1). Lineage (NCBI taxonomy): Eukaryota > Viridiplantae > Streptophyta > Magnoliopsida > Fabales > Fabaceae > Crotalaria > Crotalaria pallida. Next base: position 154,751,217 of record CM075651.1, on the reverse strand, counting down.
AGATTTATGAAAAAAAAAACGGAGCATAAAAAACCGGTGAATGGTAGAAGCACCATTGTTTTATATTTTACTTGTTTAGACCATTACTTGTATCCGGAAGAATATAATAAAAAAAATTCAAATACAAATAACAAAAATATGCACATAAAAAGAACACAGAAAACCAAAAATATATTTTTTTTAATATATTAGATTTATTAAAATAAAAAAAAGAGGCAGAGCACCAAAAACCGGTGCATGATAGAAGCATCATTGTTTTATATTTTACTTGTTTGGACCATTACCCGTGTCCGGAAGAATATAATAAAAAAAATTCAAATCCAAATAACAAAAACATGTACATAAAAAGAACACAGAAAACTCAAAGCATATTTTTTTTAATATAATTAGATTTATGTAAAAAAAAAAAAAGAGTCGGAGCACCAAAAACTGATGCATGGTAGAAGCACCCATATTTCATTTTTTACTTGTTTGGACCATTACCTTTGTCCGAAAGAATATAATAAAAAAAATTCAAATCCAAATAACAAAAACATGTACATAAAAAGAACACAGAAAATCCAAAGTATATTTTTTTAATATATTAGATTTATTAAAATAAAAAAAATAAAAAAAAAAGAGTCAGAACACCAAAAATCGGTGCATCGTAGAAGCACCCTCGTTTTATATTTTACTTGTTTGGACCATTACCTGTGTCCGGAAGAATATAATAAAAAAAATTCAAATCCAAATAACAAAAATATGTACATAAAAAGAACACAGAAAACCCAAAGCATATTTTTTTTAATATATTAGATTTATGAAAATAAAAAAAATAAAAAAAACCGGAGCAGCAAAAACCGGTGCATGGTAGAAGCACACTTGTGGCCTTGTTTTATATTTTACTTGTTTGGACCATTACCTCTGTCCGGAAGAATATAATAAAAAAAAATTCAAATCCAAATAACAAAAACATGTACATAAAAAAAATACAGAAAACTCAAAGCATATTTTTTTTTAATATAGTTAGATTTATGTAAAAAAAATAAAAAAAAAGAGTCGGAGCAACAAAAGCTGGTGCATGGTAGAAGCACCCATGTTTCATTTTTTACTTGTTTGGACCATTACCTTTGTGCGAAAGAATATAATAACAAAAACTCAAATTCAAATAACAAAAACATGTACATAAAAAGAACACAGAAAACCCAAAGTATATTTTTTTAATATATTAGATTTATTAAAATAAAAAAATAAAAAAAAGAGCCAGAGCACCAAAAACCGGTGCATGGTAAAAGCACCCTTGTTTTATATTTTACTTGTTTGGACCATTACCTGTGTCCGGAAGAATATAATAAAAAAAATTCAAATCCAAATAACAAAAACATGTACATAAAAAGAACACAGAAAACAATAGCATGTTTTTTTTAATATATTAGATTTATGGAAATAAAAAAAATAAAAAAAGAACCGGAGCAGCAAAAACCGGTGCATGGTAGAAGCACACTTGTGGCCTTGTTTTATATTTTACTTGTTTGGACCATTACTTGTGTCCGGAAGAATATAATAAAAAAAATTCAAATCCAAATAACAAAAACATGTACATAAAAAGAACACAGAAAACTCAAAGCATTTTTTTTAAATATAATTAGATTTATGTAAAAAAAAAAAAAAAGAGTCGGAGCACCAAAAACTGGTGCATGGTAGAAGCACCCATATTTCATTTTTTACTTGTTTGGACTATTACCTTTGTCCGAAAGAATATAATAAAAAAAATTCAAATCCAAATAACAAAAACATGTACATAAAAAGAACACAGAAAATAACAATCATATTTTTTTAATATATTATATTTATTAAAATAAAAAAAAGAGCCGGAGCACCAAAAACTGGTGCATGGTAGAAACACTCTTGTACTGTTTGGGCAGGATAGTCTAAACTAGAGAAAGTAGTAAAAAAAAAGGGTGAGTGAATAGGCAAGAATAAAAAAAAAAAAAAAGAAGAAGAAAGGTGGAATGGGCGGGATTTTGGGTTTGGGGGGGGGGGGGGGGGGGGGGGGGGGGACTTTGCTAATTTATATATAGATAGATAGATAGATAAGCATGTTTCAATGGATGATAGTCTTTTATGATCAAAGGATGGGAAAATAGTAGAAATAGTAGTTAAAGTAAAGTCGACAAAAAAAACTTGGGTCGGCTCAAATAAGCCCGATATATAAGCGGCTTTAGAATTTTAAAATACAATTTAAATAGATCTCGAACCTTTTTAATCCAAATTATAAAGCTTAAACCGACCAAGCATCTGGGGCATCTGCTGAGATCACCTGTATAAAAGTCCGAATTAATTAAAAAATGACCCGCTACCGGGTTTAGTTAGATTTTTTTTTGCCCGAATTTTATCCAGACCTTTTTAGCCAGATCCAATTCTGGCCTGACCCCGAAGCGGGTTGACTCGAACCTGACTGGGTAGTCCGAATTGCTATCTCTAAGCTAAAAATAAGGTTCCATCAACACCATTCGGTTTTCGATATTTTGATAAGTTTAGACGATAGAACTAAGGGTATAACAGATCAGGTTGGGTTGGTTTTCGAGGACGTTAAGTATCCGTCTCGATTAAAAATTTAAAATAGATTGGGTAAGGTTGGGTTAGGTTACTCTATATTTGAGTATCAAGACAAAACCAATCCAATCAGTAGAAATTTGGGTTGGGTTGGGTTAGGTGATTATGTTTATTTATTCTCATTTCCAAAAAATTAAAAAAATGGAAATAGATAAAAAATAAAATTAAAAATACAACAAAAATCACATAAATAAGTAATTAAATATTATCCATAAACAACACAACTACATAATTTAGCATTAAATCATGAACCAAAAACAAATTGTTCAAAAACAATAAGATAAAATGCTCAGGTCTCAAGTCATCCCGTTAAACCAACCCAACCTATCAAACATGGATTAAGTTGATTTGGGTTTATCGGATTCGCATATCGATTTTGATCCAGTTACACCTCTAGACAAATCTATACAACTCAACATATGATGATATCATAGCTTAAAATTTGAAGAGAGCGTTTTGTTCTCCTTCCTAACAAAATAAAAAAGATATACATTATTTAAGTATAAAAAAAAATAATCAACATCATTTACTTTTTCTTTTGGTGCAAATCAACGTCATTTACCACTACTTTAGATGTACACCAAGGGTATTTTCCATTCGACAGGCAAAGACTAATCCCTCCGAAGGCGTAGAGATGACCGAAGTTGGTTTTGTCTCTACCAACAAAATATTTCCTATATCCATAAAAGGTATCAAATCATTGACATCATACTTAAAAAATTCAGTCATCTACCGCTACTTCATAAATGTAGCAATAATAACTACTCGTATAAGGTTGGTAAGAATATTCAAAATTATTCACATTTTTACGCCTCCAAAATGGTTGGTTAAGACATGAACTGGTATATACATGGGCTTCAAGCTGAATGCAAATGGCCCATACATTCTTATAGCCCAATACTTCCTCCTCTAGGGTTACTTTGCCTATAAATCACTTGCAACCTCCAATCGCAGGTTGTTCTTTCTTCTCCGCGGCCATCATCACTTGTTAGGGTTTAGATATCTGAGGCGAGGGAGGGTACAGGTTTCAGTTGTTGAGCACCATGAGAGCTAAGGTTAGATCCACCCTCTCTCTTTCATTCTCCTCTTCCTATTTCAATTTTTAATTATTATAGGTTCTAAGGTCTGATTGGAAGTGTGATCTGTGTTTTGTGCAGTGGAAGAAGAAGCGTATGAGGAGGCTCAAGAGGAAGCGCCGAAAGATGAGACAGAGATCCAAGTAGTGCGTTTCATCCCAACAGTTTTTCGTTACTGTTTTTTTGTTGCTTATGTTTTCAATTCAGACATCGAGTAATTTGTAGTCCTTTTATTGGTTTCGCTTATTTTAGCTGAAAACTATGATGTTACTCTGCGAATTAAGAAGGCTTCTTATTTTGCATTTCTCGTGTTTCTGATTGCGGTTAAAATTTCTGATTGCGTATAATGTGTTGTTTGTTCGGTGAGCTGGTTAGTTAATCTCGAATGCCTGAATTTATTTTTCTTATCTGAATTTAGTTTAATCTTTATATCCTAAGCCCTGAACTAAGCCCTGAACCATCATCATAGTTTGTGGTTGAGGTTTTCATATTTTAAACATAATGTTGAGCGATGATATTAGAATTCAAATATTAAGTGGTGTTTTTCAGTGTAAAATTATGGCTTTGTTACAAATAAGCTTTAAACTAGTCATATATTTTGGAAAATATCATCTGGCTTCTATTTTTTTTAGTTGTAGAAAGTGTAAGGATTAGATAGATAGATAGAATTAGAATTGAGAGATGTGATTGAGTTTTGAGGTGAAAAGAGGGAAGAGATAAAAAAAACAAATAAATCTTATTTTACGACTTTTATATATTTACTATTTTTTCTCTTATACCTTCGTCATCTTAAATTTTAGTTTGAAGTAGGAGATCTTCATTTTTCATATTTTTGTTTCATTGATACTGCTTAGTAACACCTTAGCGAGACTAACTTCAATTTAGTGATTGAATCGTGATATCTTTTTTAACAACTGTAGAAAATATTCGTTATGTTTCGTTCGGATATATAGCCTAAAATGCTTTGCTGTTAAGTGAGTCTCAAGATGGTGAGGCTTGTGCGTACTTTAGATTAGGTGTGATTTGGTTTGTCATTTACTCGAGTAAAGTACCCTGTACTGTGTTTATGTGGGCGAATTTCATTAACTTAGAGTTAAAGGATAAGAGATTAAATAATAGTAATATATAACTTAAATAAATTAAATTTATTACCCTAGAACTATTAAAACTACCATTTTTGATGTAAAACATTTTCAGCTTGAAGTTAAGAAAACTGTAGGTGGATGATATTTGTCGTGGTTTTTAAATTTTGGTTGCTGTCACATGTGAACGTTGTGTAAATTGTAGACCATGGTTGGATAATGCTTTTGGGGTGTGATCGCATAGGCTATCAACACCGCAGAATTGTAACCAAATCCTTGATAGGATGACCGATAGTTTGCCTGCTATATAAGACCGCGAATGAATTCAGCAAACATAACTAGTATTCATATATAATACTTCACATGTTCTGTTCACCAGTCTGATTGTTAAAGAATTTTGTCATATTGAATGTTTTAAAATGTTGTTACAAAGGTCCTTCCGAAAAGTTGCTTGACTAAATTTCAGAGAGGTAGCATAACGAGGTGATGCGATATTATCTATCATGAGCTTATCTGACGATCAAATTCCTTCAAAAGACCAATAAATTTTGAGGTAACATAACTTGGTGATGCAATATTATCTATTAGTGGTGTTCAGATCCAAATCGATCTAAAATAAAATCGCAAACTGATAAAAAAAATTGAAAACCGCAAAAAACCAAATTTGTTTGAATGTTTTTTATTGATTATTGAAAAATTGATTTGTTTTTGGTTTTAGTTCTAAAAACTGATTCAGACCGAATTGGACTGCTAATTATAAATATATAAAAAAAATACGAGTAATATTTCAGATTAGTCCCTGACTTTATCGAAATAGCAATTTAGTCCATGAGATAGGAGAACGACGATAAGTTAGTCCCTGCCGTCACTATCGCAGGGATGTATTTGCTTTAAAATGGGATAAAGATAGGGACGTATGTGAATTAAAATGAAATCTCAGGGACTAAATTGCTATTTCGATAAAGTCAGGGACTAACTTGACTGATGCTTACAAAGTCAGGGACTAATTTGACATATTACTCAATACACTAGTTTAGGCTTAATACTTATGCACACACAACACATATGTACAATGTTATATAAGTTTGTTCTAATTAGAAATGCCAACAAAAAAGATAGTTGTTTTCATGCATATATGTTTATTACTTGTCGCAAAAAAATATATGTTTATGACAAAATAATTAATTTTCATAAAAATTATATAAGTTTTAATTAAATTAAAACGGGACCAAACCAAACCGAAACCACATGTTTTATTTTGGATTGGACTGGATTGGATTTGATTGTGTGGTTGGACTGAACCGAACCACTTGTATATTTTATGATCAGATCGGATGACTTTTTGCCTCAAAACCGAACCGCGAACGTACACACCTCTATTATCTATCAAGAACTTATTTGATTCAAATTCCTTCGAAGACCAAAATCTGTTGATATGTGTATCAGGACTTAAGTGATAAACTATAAACATAATTTATACTCCAGTTGATAAAGATATTAAGGAAATGAATATCATGATAATTTGCACTATGATAGGATAAACACTTGAGAGGAGGATCAAAACTATCTTTATTATCATAGAATTCGAGAGTTGAAGGTAAAAAGAGGTATTGAAAAGGATGAATAATGGTAAAGCGGTTGAGTTAGATAGTATATCTATTGAGGTTTAGAGAATCCTAGGAGAGAGGGATGTTAGTTGGCGAGATGCTACAAGATTAGAGGAGAAACACTTTAATCCCTATTTACTAGGTGTGTAACGGTCCGGTTCGGTCCGGTCTTTGACAGACATTGGAGACCGGACCAATCAAATTAACACGGTCCGGTCTGGTTCGGTCTTGATGTGTTTTATGTATAAAGACCGGACCGGACCGCATCGGTCCAGACCGTTTCGGTCCGGTCTGGTCTATTTAGACCATTAAATTAAATTTAAAATGCTGGAAATAAAAAGCCAGCAAAACCTAATTGAACAAAAAAACCTAATTGAATATAAAGGGCAAAATTAGGCGGCGGCGGCGACGAACTAGTGGCGGTGGCGGAGAGGAACGAGCAGAGAGAGAGAACAGAAAAGAGGGAGAACGGAGAATGGATCGGAGGAGGGAGAGAGAGCGAATCGAATGCAGGAGCCAGGAGGAGGGAGCGAACAGGAGCGAGAACGGAGGAGGGAGAACCGGAAGTCGCGAGTGAACGGAGAGAGAACTGGAGGCGCGAGTGAACAGAGGAGTGAGAACTGGAGGCGCAGTGAACGGAGGAAGGCGCGAGTGAACTGGAGGCGCAGTGAACGAAGAAGGGAGAACCGGAGGTCGCGAGTGAAGCAGAAGTCTAGAACAGAGGGAAGCAGTGAGAGAAGAGAGGAAGTCGAGAATGGAGGTGGGAGGGAAGATGAGGGGAGAGAGGGAAGAGAGAGGGTTGTGGTTGTGGGCTGCTGAAATAGACAGGGTTGTGTGACTTAAGATTAGGGTTAGTAAGTAGTGAGTATATGTAGGTATTTTTCTTTTTCTTTTTTTTTTTAATTATAAGCCCTATCGGTCCGGTCCAGTCTCAGCGGTCTAAGAATATCTAAGACCGTGGACCGGACCGTTCAAGTATGGTCTGAGTTTTTTGAGACCGGACCGGACCGTGAGACCAGACCAGACTGCACTTTTCGGTCCGGTCCGGTTCGGTTCGAGCGATCTGGCAGTCTCGGACCGGATCATTTACACCCCTACTATTTACAAGAATAAAGAAGATATACAGGATTGTGCAAGTTATGGAGGGATTAAGTTTATGAGTCATGCCGTGAAACTTTGGGAGTTGGTGATCGAGTGGAGGTTGAGACAATAGACGCATGTTACCAAGAACCAATTTGGCTTTATGCCAAGAAGGTCAACTATGAGGCAATATACTTACTACGACGATTGGCGGAGCAATACCGAAGGAAACAAAAGGATTTACACATGGTTTTTTATCGATTTGGAGAAGGTATATGATAGGGTACCTAGAGAAGTGTTGTGGAAGGCTTGAGAAGGAAGGGCTGCTTATTGCCTACATTAGAGCAATTAAGGACATGTATGATGGGAGCAAGACGAGCATGACAACACAAGGTGGGTCTCATAAGATTTTCCTATTACTATAATAGTACACCAAGGGTCAACTTTGAGCCCCTGTCTTTTTACATTGGTTCTAAACGTGCTTACTGAGCATATCCAAGAGCCATTGCCCCGATGTATGCTTTTCTCGGATGATATTGTTCTTATCAGGGACTCTATCAATGAAATAAATGAGAAGATTAAAATGTGGAGACAAACTTTAGAAGCACATGGTTTTCAGGTAAGTCGAAGTCATACAAAATATAGGAGTGTAAATTTAGCACGATGAGCATAAGCCCACCCCAAAGGCAAAGATTAACATGCATGTAAACTATCGGATTCAAGCCGGGTGGATGAAATGGAAGAGTACTTCAAGTGTGTTACGTGATAAAAATGTGTTGCTCAAACTTAAATGAAGGTTTTACCGCACTATTATAAGGTTTATATTCTTGTATGAGACCTAATGTTGGGCAAGAAAATGCCAACAAGTGAATAAACTTCATGTAGCAAAGATGAGGATGTTGCGACGGATGAATGGGCACACCAAGCAAGATTAGATTAGGACTAAGTGTATTCGAGAAAGAGTTGGGATTGCACCTATTGTAGAAAAGATGGTTGAATTTCGTCTGCGATGGTTTGGGCATATATGGAGGAGACTAGTAGAAGCCCATGTTCGGAGAGTAGATCAAAAGGATGATGCTTCATGTGTTAAAGGTGGAGGAAGACCAAGAACAACCATAAGCGAAACAATTAGAAATGACATGAAGATAAATGCTTTATCAATGGACATAATTTATGATAGACCTTTATTATTTTGTCTGATCCATGTAGTTGACTCCACCTAATAAGATAAAGGCTTGATTGTTGTATATCGGGGCCATGAATAATCCGATCCAACATCGGACCTTAAGGCCTCTCAAATAAATATTTATATTCAAAATGTACAATTTACAAAATGGTTAATAACTTAATATCAATGTGAAAGCTAATAATAAATTTTGTTTGAGTGGTGCTAATTATAAGTCAGTTAATGTTTATCAAAAGAGTATTAAGTCAGGGTATTGATTACTCAAGACTTGGTTAGGCTATATAGAAGAAAGAATATATCACCTTGATGCTTGCTCAAAACAGACTTGAGAAAAGCATATGATACGGTAGAATGGGAGTGTGTTAAAGAGGTTCTACAAGGTCTTTGTTTTCCTCGTAAGATTATTTACTGGATTATGACATGCTTTACCTCTATCTCTTATTCTTTGGTTATTAATGGAGAGCATGTTGGCTCGTTTAAAGGGAAGAGAGGATTGAGGCAAGGTGATCCTATATCACCTATTCTATTTGTCTTGGTTATGGAAGTTCTAAAAAGATATCCGAAGGCTGCTTCAATGAAAACAGAATTCAAGTATCATCCTCTATGAAAAAAATTAGCTATTACAAACTTGTGTTGTGCTGATGAACTATTATTATTCTATAGAGAAGATAAGGAGTCTATTTTAGTTTTATTGTCTAGTTTTAATCAATTCTCCGCTGCTAGTGGCTTAAAAGCTAATTATCAAAAATAATCATTGTTCTTTGGAGGAGTAAAGGAGTATATGCAGGGTGAGATTTTACAGGAAACTGGTTTCAAGAAATGCCAATTCCCTGTGAGGTATTTAGGATTGCCACTAACTCCTATCAAATGGTCAAAGCAGGATTGTGCTATTCTAGTATATAGAATTACTGCAAGAATCAATTGTTGGACCTCAATGAATCTATCTTATGCAGGCAGAATTCAATTAATAAATTTTGTGCTCTTGTCTATGTAGTGTTACTGGGCTAGTGCATTTATGTTACCTTAGACAGTGATAAAAAAGATTGAAAGGGTGTGTAGGGATTTTTTGTGGGGTGTAAGGCATAATGGAAGGTCTTTGCCTTTGATAGGGTGGGAAACTGTTTGTTTGCCTAAGAAGTTTGGAGGGTTGAGCATCAACTCCATCAAGTTATGGAATGAAGCAACTCTAACTAAGAAGATTTGGGCCATAGCAAACAAAGAAGATTCCCTAGATCAAGTGGATCCATACTGTGTACTTAAATGTGTACTTAAAGAATTGCAACCTGTGGAATTGTGCAGCGAAGGTTGATTCTTGTTGGCACTGGAAGAGATTATTGAAAGATTAGATCCAAGTTTCAGGCAGGCTTCTTGCAAGGTAAATGGATAAAAGATTTCTCAATTGCTACTGGTTGGATTAGAGGACAGTATCCGATCCCTATTAGTCCAATGCAAAATTTGTCTGGGGAAAACTGAATATTCTTAAGCATTCTATCATCTGCTGGCTTATGGCTCATGATAGATTGCTTACTATGGTACGACGAGCCAGATTATAAACTAATACTGTTGGTAGTTACTGTTGTTTGTGTCAAGCTCAGGCAGAGGATTGTCAACATTTATTTTTTAGCTGCACTTGTTCAGCAGAGATCCTACGATTGTGCATAGATTGGCTTGGTGTTTGAAAACTTGATGAGAAGCTGCAAGTGTGGTTGAGACAAGTAAATATTTATCTGGAGGCAAAGGCAAACCAGGCAGCAAATTTTATTTGCCGTAATTGCTGCAGCAGTGGCAAACATTTGGTATGAAAGAAATGCGAGGATTTTCCAAGAGAGAAGTAGAGTAGCTAATTAATGATGTATTTTTTTATCTTAAAAAGGGAAATTCAATTGAGAGTGAAAGGTAGAGTAGAAGAGAAATTCAAGATGAAAGAAAGATAATTTTTGATAGGGTGGAAATGTAAGAGGAGAAATTACAAAATTTTTTGATTTTGTAAGGTAGTTTTGAATCTTGTGTAAGTGTGAACCCAACCTCAAATGAGAACAATGTAGACGTGAGTTTAATAGTGGAAGGGTGAAACTTAAGCTATGGAATAAAAAATTTCACGAAACAAATGGGATTCTTTGCCTAAACAAAGTGCAAGCAGTGTAGAACAGGTAATCTGTTAGGAGTATGCTGAAAGGATTATTATTACTTGTACCATTAATCCATTATCTAAGGCATCTTTATGTAATTTTCTCTAATTGATCAACAAAATAAAATTCTTATTTTCTTTTGAATATTCATTAAATTTTATTTTCTTGGACCAATTAGAGTAAGAAAGGAAGTTGGTACATATATTGGTACTCATAAATCATAATGTTCCCTTTTTGAAATGGGATTGATGATGTTGGGATAAAACTGAAACAAGAGTATACGAACTCCCTTTATGTGACATGGCTTTGTGCAAGGAAGGAGGTCATCAGGGTGGATTAAAGTAAGGGTAAAATTGGTTTGGTTTTAGTACTTAGTTTAACTTGGGCTTAAAAGGATATTTAAACAGAGACTTGCCAAAGTTAAAGTAGACAAAATACATAGTGACATACACTTTGATGAGTTAAGTGATGAAGTGTTATGCATTATTCGAATATATATAAATAATAACCATTGTACCTTTCATTTTTGTACTCCTCTTATTCGCAATAAACAACCAACAATAGATGAGAAACCATGGGATTAAAAATTTCACATTGCTTGCCCTAACTCATCTTTTATGAACAATAACCTCATATATCACGAAAACAAATGGAAAGTCACGACAATTATTAAAATGTGATGCATGTTAGTAAGAAGTTTTATAAATACAACCATAACAAATAAGCAAATTCGTGAAAAGATTGAACAAACAAACGAATGAGTATTTGTTATTCGAGATTTTACTTAGAAAGTGGTGGATCAAAGGTTAAGCCATTACGAATGACACTATCATTTAGGTGCAAGCTATCCATGTAATTCCTAACCTCGTCCGCTATCATGCGTCGCATCATCACCATCAAACACGTTTGTCCCTCCACCCCCTCATTATTCCCTTCGCCTTTCACTTCGACTTCATTACCTTCCTCGCCCTCTTCGGCTTCGTCCCTCTTCTCCTCCTCCTCCACGCCCGGAGGCAGAAGGCTCAACGAAGTCGTCACACGAGAATTATCATTATTATTATTGTTGTTATTTTTGTTATTGGATAAAGACATTATTCGCGCCATTTCGGCCGAACCTGTACCATATCCTGAACTGGAACCTTTATTGTTCTCCTCGGGCGAAACTTCCCGTCTGTGAAGCCTCTTGAACGGATACCTCGGATCCAACTTGGAAGTTCCGAGGAGGAAGTCGTTGGTTGTGCGTTTCTTGATCATAACCGCCGAGTCGGAGTTCTCCGAGGACGAGGATCCTTGGCCGAGACGACTTCGGCGGAGGGTAGAATTCCAATGATTCTTTATAGCATTGTCAGTGCGGCCAGGCAAGAGTCTTGAAATGGTGGCCCACTTGTTACCGTGCAGCGCGTGGGCCTTGATGATGATACTGTCCTCAGCAGGGGTGAAAGGACGGTGCTGAACGTCGGGGCTCAGCTGGTTACACCAACGGAGACGGCATGACTTGCCGGAACGCCCTGGGATACCGGCGCTGATGATTGACCAGTTCCTTGGGCCGTGTTCGGCCACCATCCTCAGCAGAGTTTCGTCTTCTTGGGGGCTCCATGAACCTTTAACGCGATCTCCGCCGCCGTTGGATTTGAAGATGGTGGCCTTGTGATGGGCTCCGATCATCTTTGCCACGTAAGCAGCAAAGAGAACAATGTATTATGTTAGGTGAATGAATGTATTTAACCATAAAAAAAAAAAGGAAAAAAAGAAAAAGAAGAAGAAGAAGAAATATTGGAATGGAAAGAAGAATAATAAAAGAGAGTTGAATTATTATATTACCTTATAACCAATTTGCAGAACTAACTATATCTGGTTCCACCGTGTTTGTTTCTGTTTTTTTGAAAAATGAGTTTTGATTTGTTTGTGGGTAGGTTGATGGAAGTTTAGTTAACAGGTGAGATTTTTGAGGGTTTATGAAGGTTGGGGGAAGGGGGAGGGAGTGGGTAATCGAGAGAGAGAGGGAAAAAAGAAAAAGAAAGAAAATAAAGAAAATGGAACATTTCATAATGGAGGCGGTTATAACTTCCACCCCTTTCTAACTTATTCAAATAACGCCTTTTCCTATAAACTCTGCAATTTAGATTTAATTTTTGACCTGTTTTTTTCATTAACGTTTTAACGTATACAGAACATTCTTTTCTGTTCTTTAAAAAAAAAAAATATTTAGTTACATGATGTGGAAGTTAGATTATTTTAATCAAATTTGTTTTTGGTTTAAATATTATAGTTACATGACAAAAAGAGTTTGAAAGGGTGTGGCAGTTAGATGGACTATTCACTCGCTGGATCACATAAATAAATTTGACTTTTATTTAGTTGTTGTTGTTTTTGTCGTTGTATAAAGGTACTAAGAGATTGGGATATTTATTTATTTATGATAATAATATGGCTTATTTATGGTTTTGGTCCTTATAAGTTGACCTCGTTTTGAATTTAGTCCTTAAATCTTTTTTTGACTTTGAATGGTCCTTAAATCTTTTTAAATTTTGTTTTTAGTCCTTAAATCTTTTTTTGACCTTGAATGGTCCTTAAATCTTTTTAAATTTTGTTTTTAGTCCTTCTGTTTATCTTCTTCCATCATCTGCTGACATGACAAATGGTGTGCCATGTCAGCCCTTACACTGACTGCCAACGATGCATCTGATGTGGACCTCCCACTCATGTGAGCAGGAATAGAGCAGGAACCGAGCATGAGTCGAGCATGAGATATCGACCGAGTATGAACCGAGCATGAACCGAGCACGAACCGATCTATGCCTTTACCAATTGCATTCCTGCAATTGGTAAAGGCATAGCATGGTTCGTTCTCGGTTCATCGTGCTCGGTCGATATCTCCCCTCGGTTTGGCAAGTCATGCTCGGTTCATGCTCGGTTAATGTTTGGTTTCTGCTCGGTTCTTGCTCACATGAGTAGGAGGTCCACATCGGATGCATCGTTGGCAGTCAATGTAAGGGCTGACATGGTACACCGTTTGCCATGTCAGCAGATGACAGAAGAAGACAAACAGAATGACTAAAAACAAAATTTAAAAAGATTTAAGGATCATTCAAGGTCAAAAAAAGATTTAAGGATTATAAACAAAATTTAAAAAGATTTAAGGACCATTCAAGGTCAAAAAAAGATTTAAGGACTAAATTCAAAACGAGGCCAACTTATAAAAATCAAAATCATAATTAAGCCTAATAATATTGATGTGGCAAGGGAGGCTAACGAACGGATGAGAAGTCAAAAAAATGAAGATGAAGGGGGAACGGCTATCGGTTATGGAAGTGGTGACAGGTAGCTTCTTGGAGGGTGGGGGATATGGAATTGGAGGAGTTAATGGAAACTGCAAGTTGTTAGTGCAGTTAGTAGAATAAATATTAGAGGAGTTTTCAAACTTTAAATAACTATATTCAGTTATTCACTTCTCTTTATTATCTTATAAAATAAATAATAATAATACACTATTTCATCTTCTTATTTCTTAAAAGAAAAAAATAAATAAAAACATTGGAGCCCAAGGAAATTAAAATGTTAGTCATGAGACCTTGGCAAATTAAGTTGTTATGAGTGATTAGGAATGGAGAATTGCATCTATAGACATATTAGTTGATCCTTCAAACAAGACTTTGTATTTGTTGACAATACGATTCGATTTTTTGGCGTGGACAAGGGTGTTTTTAAAATGTATCAGAAACCAATCTAATTTTAAACGACGATATCATCAAATTGAATACAATATTTATTAATAAAGCTTTTTTTATATCCACAATTGAGCTTTGTTGATATAAGATTCAGTATTTTGATAGTATTGTATTAAGTAGAAGATAATGAGAAAATCTTTTTTAATTGAACATTATGCAAAATCTTGATACTGCAAAAGTTTCTCCAATCGCTTGAAATTGTTACTGTTTCTGTTTCAATCATTAATAGTAGTTATATGAAGTAAATTAAAAAAGAGTAATACTAACATGTTATTAGGAATGATAAATCAATCATAAGTCAGTATTAATTACTTTATCGAAAACTCCAAAAATTATATCTTTCTATAATAATAAACCACTTTTAATATCTTAACAAGTGCCTTAAACTTGTTAGCATTTTCCTTAAAAAATACATGTTGAAGTACCAAAATGGAAGCCATGTAAAAAAAAAAATAAAATCCTATGTGATTGTACATTTACGACGTTGGAGTTTAACTGATTCATCAAAAATCGTAGCATAGATATCAACGGAAATTTGTTGGTCTAGTTAGGAAAAACTCTATTGGATTCGGAGATATCATATGGAATCAAAATTTCAAATGTCTGATTCAAGTTTTGTTTTTTATAAGATGAGAAAATATCATTAATAAACACCAAAATCATAATTTAGATTTCGTATCAAATATAATTATTTTTTTTGGTGAAGTATCAAATATAATTATTGACTAAAGGAAATGTTAGGACATTTATTAAAGGATCATATGTATTTGAAAAATATTGAAAAATATATTTTTTATATTCTCGAAAAAAAATATAAATTTGTATTATTTTTTTATGGAAAATGCTAAGGGCACTTGTTAAGAGAGTAATTATAGATAAAAATTATTGGAAAGTGTGATTTTTTATGTTTTCGAAAGAGTGGTGAATGTGAACTTATGATTTTTTTTTTCATATGTAGTAACCTTAACGAGTGCCCTAAGACCCTTTTTTTATTTCTAAAAAACTTAACAAAAACATTTGTTAACGAGATCTAGCCTTAAATGCCATCATATGTCAAGAAGCAATGAACTCTTTAAAAGCAATGGGCTAAAATCGACACTAGCTGTTGGAGCAGTCCGCCCTGCCATCAATCCGCCAAAAATGGAGGTACTATTCAATCCGCCAAAAATGGAGGTACTATTGAGTACTAGTTTTCAGCTTCCATTTTTTAGTCTTAATACTCATTTTTTTAATGGAGTTTAATCGAAATATTATTCGATATCCTAAGTAAAAAAACACATTTTTTTAATTTTAAAAATGAATTTTTAATAAAAGAGGAATCGGAAAAGAAAATATTTCGACTGATCCCCTTAAAAAAAATAGGGCTAGAGACATAAAAGGGAGGCCGAAAACTAAAGCTCGGTACGAATTTGATGAAACGGGCTGAAATTTACAATCTACCTTTTTTTTTTAACCAGTTTTTGTATACACTTGCAATTACTTGCAAGTTGCAACTTTTGGCATACATGCATTATTCACAACTCAGAATCAGTTTGCTCATTTTTAGTTGATAACCAAATACATAAGTACTCTTAAATTAATACTTGAGTCTTGACAGTATACAGTTACCGTATTTCTTTTCTTAAATAATTTTATCTTGTGAAAGTGTACATGTATTACGTATACTACAGAATTCAACTTTTGGCATACATGCATTATTCACAACTCAGAATCAGTTTGCTCATTTTTAGTTGATAACCAAATACATAAGTACTCTTAAATTAATACTTGAGTCTTGACAGTATACAGTTACCGTATTTCTTTTCTTAAATAATTTTATCTTGTGAAAGTGTACATGTATTACGTATACTACAGAATTCAACTTTCCTTTCGTACCAAAAATTAACATAGAATGAGATAAGGAACGGATGGCAATCCTGGGCTTATCCTTCTCTCCTGAGTAGAGCTGTCAAAATGGGCTTGTGGGTCGGGTTCGGACCGGCCCGTTTCGGGCTCGAGTCAAATCGGGCTCAGGCCAAAAAGTCCGGTTATAAATTAAGTGTGCCGGTATTAAATCCAAACCAACCCTAAGCACATCTTTTTTTTTTTTATACAATTCAAACACTTCAAAAATATATATATATTTTTTTCAAAAAAATTAATGAATAAACTTCCTTTATTTTTTACACATATTTTTTTTTTCAACAATAATAAGTGGTTTTTTCTTTTACACATTTTTTAGAGGATAAATTTGATTTTCTATTCTTACAGAAATTAAAATGTATGTATAACTCATATAGGACAATTAATGTTGTGCTTTAATTTGTTCAGGTGCATTTTTGAGATGTGTATATTAATAAAAAGTAAGAGAATTTTATTATAAGTGTTTTTTTACACATATAAAATAAAAAAAAATGTGAATTTTTTCTTTTTTACTGGGCCGGCCTGAACCCGATCAGGTTTACCCGGTCCGAACCCGATAAATAACCAGGGTTTAATAAATAGGCTATATTAAGGAGCTCGAGCCCTATGATTTTTCGGGCTTTTTGGCCCGACATGGCTGGCCCGGCCCATTTTGACAGTCCTACTCGTGAGATACATTTTATATAATTACACACACATATATAATATTTGTTTAATGAAAATTTTATTTAAAAAACTTATTATACATACAATAATATGTATGTATGTATGTATATGTAGTGTGCCATTTTACCGAGTGTCCAAGTGTTGAGTAGACATAAGGATAGAAAGAATCTCGATTCTTAGATATATCACATGTTATGTTTTTGATGTTTTGCACCTAATGTTTCCTCATTGAAATTTAATCAAGACACACATAGTTTTCGAGATAAGAGTTTTGATATCATACCTGAGTGATACTCAACGTATATCAATGTGTACCATTTTTGAACTTATCTGAATCTTATGATAAGAGTTGTACTTATAGGGAGAAGTAGAAAAACAAGATGAGAGGAATGTAGAGAATATTTCGCATCAGTTATGGTGTGGTGTTATGGGCATGAGGAGTCTTAATGAACTAACCATTCTAATCATTTCCATGATTCTCGCCTTAAGAAGTAAGTATAACTATATATACTAAAGTATCATTAGTTGCAGGCGATCAACTATAGTTATGGTGAGCCAAAATCGTGAAGCGATAAGGGCCTTATGTCTATGAAGAAGAGAAATATTTGCCACCACCCCATAGCTGTGATCCTATTCACGACCTTTTAGTCACAAGTCAGATCACGACCTTTAAATTTTTTTTCACAATTGGGACCATACTCACGATCGTAAAAAATTGGTCATGAGAAAGATCGCAATTTATTGATGGGATCACATAATTCTATAATGGGGTGACAAAAATATTTCTCTTGAAGAGAATAACGTTTATTAGCTCGGGTCAAGATACCAACGTGGGGTTGGTCAAGTGGTAGTTCACTTAGTCCCTTAACTAACTGGTTTCGAGTTCGAGCTTTGGGTATTGAGCAACCCCCGTTGGGAGATCCTTACCGCTTAATGCGAGCTCAGTTGGATCGGACTGGATGAGCCGGATTCTAGTGCCAGAATCTAGATCGGGTACCGGTTGGTGTAAAAAAAAAAAAAAGCTCGGGTCAAGGATTAGGTCCAATCTTGGATAGCACGATATCTAATCCATTACAATATGTATGCTAAAGCCATTTCTTGCATATATTTTATACAACTAATAATTGCACATATATGTTTCTGTTTTAATTAAAAAAAATACACTTATGTATATAATTCTGTTTTTGGATTTCTCTCTGATGACTTCTGAATCTGTTAGTAAATGAGATTTTCGAACATCAAGGATATTTTTATAGTCCAACAATTGAGGAGTATTACACCATCCGACACTATTTTTTTTTTTTTATTCATGAAAAGTGAAAACCATTGCTTTACTTAGTATTTTACCCTATTTCCTCTTTTGTCCTTGCTACATACACCACCCCACCACCTGGCACTAAATCATACCATATTACCACCCATCTGAAAAATTTGTATAAACGCATATAAAAATTCTTGTATATAATTGCATTAAAAATATGTTATATGCATTTTTTTTTCATACTGGTATCCAGCCCATTGGGCCAACTAATCCAGTTCGAGGAGGTCCCAGAGTTGAGGCTTTATTCCACTCCCAAAATTGTTGTATGCATTTTTTTTATCTTTTAATTTGTCAAAAGTAAATTTCAACACAAAAAACATGTATTTATAGCGTGAGTTTGAATAAAAAAATCTCAGGAATTTAAAATATTTCAATTAACAAGTTTAAAGTATGAAGGATAGGGTAAATAGTTAAAAACAAGTATTGTGATTATAGAACGATAAAAATTTCAAATTTACGTATATTAGGATGAGAAATTTTGAAATTGTCCATAAAACTTTAATATCAAAACTATTTTTATTTCACCCTACCTCCATGCTTCTTGTTATGTTGAAATGGTTTGAACTTTGAAATGCTTTCATTTAAGTTTGTGAGATTTTAAAATCTCTTATCCAAAGGCGCACTTAAAATCATTTGAATGTAATTCATTAGCTAAAAGATACTGAAATCAAATACTAAAACTAAAAGTGCATCATAAACTAAAAAATTTGAATAAAGTCCAAAAGGATTACATCTTCAAAAAATAATTCTAAAAGGATTACATGCGCATAAAATTTTTGGATGTAAAATTGAAATCCTCTTCCTTTTCTTATTCTTGCTGGTATGGGAAAGCTTGAGTTTCTATTTTGGAAGGAACCAACTAACCATCATACAATGTACTTCTTTACCCAACCTTTTGCATATGCTTTGCCTTGGTTCTTTTTTTTACTTTCTCCCTTATAACTTGCCATAATTTTAGGCACAGAACCTACATTTTTTCTTCTAAATGAACTCACTTTAAATCTGATAGGGATATAGATGCTGAAAAATGATAACCAATAATTTCACCTGTTGAAATGACCCTCCCAAGAAGAAAAACATAACCAAAACTTTTACAGTAAATTATTGTTATAGCTTAACCAACTCGAGTTTGGAAATGCAACAATACTCGAGAGCTTTGCCGCCTTTGTGGTTTTGCATGACACGAATCTGGAATAGTCTACGCACAAAAAAAGTTATTGTACTCAATGAGAAGGCAAGAAGAACCATACTTACATGCATGGTTCGCGTTATGATTTCCGGTATATGGTACATGATTTGTGCTGGTTTGTCATTTTTTACGTTATTATTATAAGATTTCTTTTATAACGAACCTGTACATGGTACGTGATATGCCGAATTCTATATGCGGAACGTAGGAGAAATGAACGAACCATGTAACTATGAGAAGAACCTCTGCCTCTTACTTCTAGTGGGAAAATTTGATGTTGTGGATAATGAAGCAATTTTGTTGACAGCTGATTTAAGGGACTGTTTGAGAGTAGTAAGGCAAACAGTGCCCTCTTCACTATCCTTTGAACAAAGCACCAATATGCTTTTGATTCTGCCACCAACACTTGCTATGTCGGCTTTAATTGTTGTGAGTCTTAAGCCTTTGAGGACTTGTATGAGTTCAGAGAACAGTTCCGGCCGGTCATCGCAACAAACAGAAGCTTTGATGATGATGTTGTTCTTGAATATGTTTACTTTAGTATAGATTTCATCATCTTGAATAGCAGGGTAATAGTCAATTGTTACTTCATCAATTTCAGTTGGAACTGTAATGACTTTGCTCATATCCATGGCTTTTCGCCTAAGATCTTTGACACGCTCTACCACACTCCCTAGTAAAGCTGCCTTGTCCATCTGCAATCACACATAATTTACCATATATAGCTTCTTTAACTAATGAAGTTGTGAAGTGGAATTTACATTGTTTATGAGTTATGACACTCTCATACAACCTAGTAGTAAAACTATAGTATAATTGAATTTAACAAGGGACATTGAAATGCCATGAAGTTATCAAATTTGAAATATCTGCCTCAATGGTACCCTATATTATGTATCATTCATGTCACTTTCCCTAAGTAGTTAATTCCATTTTGCTTGCTTGGTGTTCAGAACAAAATCCATGCTTTAAATAGTATACTTGATTATTGGACTAACTATGTCACATATTAAAAGAGACAAGTCATGAAAATCTTTTTTATTTACCTTATCAGACTTTGGAATAAGTTTTCTGAGAGCAGCAAGCTGTGCATTGATCCTGTCCCTGCGCCTTTTCTCGGCTTGGCTGTGGCTCTTGGAAGCACTTGAAGCTCTATGTTCTGCAGCCCCTTCAGTTGGTAAAGGCCATGAAGGGAACTCACCAAGTTGAAGAGTCTCAGAGGCATTAGGTAGTGTTTGTGTTGGGACTGAAAAAGGAGAGTGGTCACTGTTTGGTGCAGAATTGCATTGAGGCCAGTTGGTGCATAGAGGCCATCCAGAATAGTAGTAATTTTCCATATCCAACAATAGAAAGTAGAAACCATTCTGAAACTTCTCCTTGGCATTCTTAGCTTTTTATCTCCCAATCATGGCTACTATTTGCTTAAGAGCGATCTTCTTCTTATCTTGATGGTGATTGGTGTGAATATACAATAATGAATAAACCTTTAAATGGGTCAAATGATAATCATTTTTGGCTGTATCTGCCTGTCACTTCAGCAAGAAAAATCTCCCCTCTAATCACACCTTGCCAACTTAGATTTCGCAAAAGAATCTCAAGTTTAAGGAGGGGAAAAAAGGAAGATCACAAGGAGAAAAATAAAGTAAAGTATGGGCCTAGCAGACTTATCTTAATTTGTATCCTTGTTGACTAAGAATAGAACCAGAAATGAATCAAATAGACTTGGAATCACTGTTGGAAGTGACCCTTTTACAGTGGTAGATGTAGTGGATGATCATCAATACCTTATTCTTCTCTGGTTACAGCCACAAATTGCTTGGGAAATTTTATTCGCACTAAGTATTACTGCTTGCATTATTAGATAATTTAATTATCTGAAAATATATATAGGTGCATATAGAAATCTTTGTATACCTAAAGAATTTCTTAATTCTTTTGTTGGCAATTATAACCAGTTGGGCTCTCTTTGTGGATTATATAGTTTTAATCCTAATTGTATTTATTTTGAACTTTATCTTCATAATCTTAAATGTTGAATGTATATGAGATTATATAAGCTTCTATTCTTTCGACCAGTGTTATAAATATCATATCTTATCGATTGGTTCAACTTGAAAACGGGTGAACCAAACCCCTAATCGATATGGTACATCTATTTAATCGAATGTGCATCGAATCGAATAAAATCAATAAAAACTAGTCGGAATTTCAATGAACCATCAAATTGATCTGAATTTTGTGAACCTGGAGGATTCTTTTTTTAATGTAAAATCCTAAAATATGTCGTTTTTCAATTTTTTTAAAATAAAATTATTTTTTTTAATTGTGATAATATTTTAAATTTGGTTTTAAAATTTTGAAGTTTAAAATTTAAACTATGAACTTGTTAAACTATTGAAGAGTGGTTGTTACGGGTATATAGAGTACACTACTATAAATTATAAACTTTTAATTTGAGTATGTTTTTTTTTAAAAAAAATTACATGTATTTTTATATAAAAACATATGTGTCCAAATTAATCGGTATATGTCCACGTGGTTTAATTACTATTTCATTGATTAAACTATTAAACCAGTAAATCACTGTCCTAACCAGTTTGAACATCGACAGGGTTTTAATAACGTTGCTTTCAAGAGTAAAAAGGTTTTAGAATGAAATCACATACTAATTTATTTTATTTTTTTTTTAAGAAAAAAACCTATTTCTCTTCCACCAAAAAAAAAAACCTATTTCTCAAGAGTTTCCCGAGGAATGTCGTAGAGATAAAATGTTTAAGCAGTAGTTTAATATTTTTTTCTTATTCTTATTCAAGATTACACTTAATTACTTTAAAAAAAATAATGAGAGTAGTTATTTTTTTTAAAACTTTAATAAAGTATTTAAAACATTTCAATTTTATTTTCTTAACTTTTATTGAAAATTCAACTAATGTATTATTTTACATTGATAAACAAGGAGCAAATAAGAAAAAAAAAACAATAAATATCTCATAAAAAATATAAAATAAATTATAAATAGAACCAAATAATTCTTTTAGAAAATGATCTATAAATAAGACCGAAAGAAGTATTAAAAGTAAATCACCCAATGTGATAGCTGTGTGGTGGATCCCGTTCATTTAAGATACTTTAATGACAATAGAGTTATTGAACCACTCTTTTTATAACTTTCTTACAACTATATACTCGTTTTAGTAAAAATGAAAACAGAAAATTCGACATGAGAAATATGCTTTTCTTGTTTTATTACCTAAAGAAAGAAATAGTGGAACAAGGGTGTGACAAGAAATGGTACAAATATTTTTATTCTTTTGTATCAAAGATATATTGCTTTGCCGGACAATCAAATATTAATCTTTTCGAGATATAAAGATCATTGAATTTTTTTTATAATATTTGCTAGGTTGAATTCTTAAAATTATACTTAAACTAAAGAATTCAATTATTAATTGTGTTACGTTTGATTTTTTGGAATGCAAATACCATTATTTACCATTATTTCTTTAATAAGGACTACCTCGTCTAGTTTCAATTTATAGAATTAAGCTTAACCTTTGTTGCTGCACTACTATATATAGTTCCAACAAAACTTTGACAAGGTGACAAGGATGGAAAATGTGCGTGGAAAGAAAACAAATACACAATCGCAAACCTAAGATTTGCTCAAACAATTAGACAAATGTATGACACAACTACATTGCTAAACGGACTATGGTCCTTCAAGGTTTAAGACACCTTGTGGACCCATTATTGTACTAATCTCAATCTCAGCATATATATTAGACAAGCAAGTGGACTAGTAGTCCAATGGTGCATGCTTCCAAAATGAAGGTTGGTTTCCTTCATGTATCTTTTTTTTTTTCCCTTTTTCTTTTTGGTTAAATTCCTTCATGTATCTTCAACGAAAGGTGGAAAAGTTCAAAGAAGGCCACTCAGTAAAAGCGGCTTATTTTGTACACTTTAATGGTACTCAGATAGAAAAGCTCACTTAGTCTGTCTCCAGCACAAGCTAGCAAACAAAGGAAGCTTCAACTACAATCTCAGGGTGGGGGTCCCATTTTCACTTAAAATTGTAACTCATAGTAACAAAGCAACTTAAAGAGTGATAGGACTACTGATCAACAACCACTACTTTGCTAGGCTCTATTATCTCTCTTAACAAATTGTGTGGCTTCTTATGATTCCGTATTTTCTTCTTCCATCTCTTTCATTGTTTCTTGTTTTGGTTTCCCTCTCTCCATTTTATTTTGTCTAATCGAAATTTCAGGCTTTTGGGTCCATTATCTCATAACATATCTCATTATTATTTATCGGCTTAATTATGTCACAAGTTTGTGAAGTTTGGAATATTTTTGTCAGATACCCTTATACTTTTTTTTCAATGTCTGACTACCCGAAGTTACTTCTGGGTTTGACGCAGGAGGTTAAGCACTTGATACCCCGTGGGCGAAGATTTTTTTCTTTAATTTAAAAAACTTAATATTTTTATATTTTTAGTTAAATAAAAATAATAATTGAAGAGAGATGTCGTCTTCGCCCGTGCGACATCACGCAGCACCACATGATCAACCTCCTGCGCCTTGACTAGGATTGTGATGTTACATGTCGTCAAAATTGGTCAGAATTGGGAGTAGGGGTATATGACAAATCCAGAAATAACTTCGAGGAGTCGGACATTGAAAAAAAATATAAGGATATCTGCCAAAAGTATCTCAAACTTCAGGAACTTGTGACATGATTAGGCCTTATTTATCTCTAGTAATTGCTAAACTCACATCACCACACAACTTCACCCTAATTTTGCTACTCACACACAAGTTGAGATATGATGTGTCTCTATATATATGATATGTATGAAACATTATCCTTTGTCTATTTAAATCGTCGCGGTCGGCAAGTGAAGGGGTCACAAATCATAATAAAAATGTGCCGAAAGGATCTAAACATTTTGGATAATTAACTCGAAATTATAATTGAAAAAACACCTTAAATTAATTTTTATTTTTTTTAAAATAATTTAATTATAGATTTTGGAAATATGTCTTTTTAAATAATATGTTAATATGAACTTTTCATAAAAATGATTTACATGTATTTAGAAATGAATAATCATAAACATTAACCTTTGAATCTAGTTTCAGCTACCAACTTTTTCATTAATAAAAATTAACTAATAATGTATCAACTATGCGATTTCTAATCTTAATTAACAACTTAATTTCTTATATTTAAAAAAATCCAACTCATTTTGATTTTTGTTTTATTTAATCCATCATTCCAAATGCATTTTGTTAGTAAATCGTTTTGCAAGTCCAAATGCAGCTATTTTTTTTGCCATATATATCATCATCATCATTATCATTTTTATTACATCTGTCCCAAAATATAAGACTTGTTTTCACACTTTTAATTAATTAGTGTTTATAAGATTCGAACTTTCAAATTACTTGCTTGTATTAAAACTTCATAATTGTAAATAAGTATATTGTCTAAAGTATAAAATAACGCATCATTATTTTTCACAATTTAAATTGCAACATATTGTATAAATTTTTGGATTTTTTTAAATTTGAATTCATGACTGTATTGTATATTGTCTAAAGTATAAAATAACGCATCAATGTAAACAACTTATAATTAAAATTTAGCATGTTAATAAAAAAAATCTTTACATAAATAATTCTTCAAATAAATATTATTCATAAAATAGCTAGACACAAAACAAACGCAAGAAATGTTCAAATATTTAAATAAAAAAAGCATCTTTTTCAATATTTATGGTTATCTTAATGTCTATCTAACATAAAAAAAATTAGTTATCAATAAGTGAAGGACTATGAATAAATAATATAAAAATATATAATTTTCATCATCGTACATATATTCTATATAGCATTCACTATATACTATATATACACAATATGAATATAGCTATTAGTAGCTGTTTGGAGCTAAAAATATATACTACTATAAGTATATATACTCTAACGGAAAGACACCGTTAGAAAGAATAATTAATAATAATAAGTAATGAAATAATAAGAATTAACGGGAATAAACACCCAACTTAATAAGAATAAGTTTTTGTAACCACCACCCAAATTAATAATTAATAAATTCAATTTAAAATAAATATTTTTAAAATAATAAAATATTATTATTTTTACAACATCATCACCATGAAAGCTTTATATCATCAATCACCATCCTCTGAAAAAGTGACAAATTAAAAACAGAGAAGACAAATGGTGCACAAAATGGAAAGAGAAAGACCTAAACTACAACAACTAAGTAACCTTTCTTTCTAATAACTACAATTTAGCAGACTTAGATAAAGAAAGCAACTATGAAAATGCAACTTAGATAATCTTTCTTTCGAGTA
Organism: Crotalaria pallida; assembly: GCA_037953625.1. Lineage (NCBI taxonomy): Eukaryota > Viridiplantae > Streptophyta > Magnoliopsida > Fabales > Fabaceae > Crotalaria > Crotalaria pallida. Next base: position 154,725,274 of record CM075651.1, on the reverse strand, counting down.
ACAACAACAACTATGAACATGCTTCTCGACATCATCAACATCATTCACAAGTGATGCCTTTGGATCATTTAATAAAATCGCAACTATTTTCCGATCAAGTTCTCCTTCATCAATCATGGCTAATGCAGCCAAAGGGTTTGACCCTGAGAACCTCACCAATTTTCCTCTGTCTTTCACCAATCTCAACAACATCAATTACAGATTAACAATAATTTTAGACACGTTTTGTCCAATCCTACTAATGAAAGAATTGAAAAAAATATAATAAAAATATCATTCTAAAAAAAACCACAACTCTTATATAAATAAAGCAATAATGAAATGAAGAAAATAATATAACAAATAGAAACCAAAGAACAGCGAAAATATAGAACAAATATCCAAGAGAAAAAAAAATCAGAAATGGTAAATACAAAACTTTCTTGGAATTTGAACATCACCAATTTCCCATGAACCTGAAGCAAGTAATATATGCCTCCCAGGTTTAAGTAATATAAAACAATATTACAGATCAGAGAGATTAAAAAAACAATACTACAAAAATGAAAATTAAACGGAGAAGAAGGAAAGGGGATTCTTCAAACCCTAGAATCCCAAAACAAAATTCGAGTAAAAAAAATCTCAAAAACAAAAATTTAAATAAAAATCTCTTTAAAAAAACATAGCTGTACAAAAATTAATAGTAAACCTATTCTAAACAAAAATTAAAAATTAAAAAAAACTAAAATTAAAAAAATGCTCATACGCTCATACCTGTTTCACACCTGCAACAAAAGAGATGAAAACTATGCTATTAAAAAAAACATACTTGTACAAAAATTAAAAAACCTATTCTAAACAAAAATTAAAAATTAAAAAAAAAAACTAAAATTTAAAAACTGCTCATAAGCTCATACCTGTTTCACACCTGCAACAGAAGAGGTGAAAACAATGCTTCCAAATCCAGATGCTTTCTTTTTGCCCGGGTCTCTAATTTCTTTTTGTTGCCTTTTCCTAATCGTGATTCTACTAATTTACTACTACCACTAACTACTAATTGATGTTGGTAATATGTCTTTCACACCATAACAGTCAAAAAATGAATGAATGAAAGAAAATGAAAAGACTTAATCTACCAATGGATATGGACGACTATGATTGATTATTGCATTTACAATTGAATGGCTGAGATTAAAAGAGAACTTAGGAGGGAAAGTGAGAAATTATGAGGGAAAATAATGGGGATTAAGGAGGGAAAACAAAAATACCGTCATACTTCACCTATTTTATAATATATTGATTAACATCACTTGAATAGGAGATAATGAGACTATGACTTATAAAAATCCTTAGAAGTAAATAAATGTGCTGATACTTTGGCCAATTTAGGTTGCAGCATGCAAGAGGATTTTGTGTTCTTTGATTCTCCTCCTCCTCAAGTTTCTCAGTTGATTTTGTTTGATGTCATGAGGGGTTCCTCCCCTCGTATGATTCCTTCGTAATCCTTTTTCTTTGGGGCTTTGCCCCCGTATGTTACCAAAAAAAAATAAAAAAATCCTTAGAAGTAATAATGAACAATGAAGGAGATCGAGAAGAATCATTCCCATTTAGTACCATGGGTTGGTTTCAACAAAATAGTGAGGCATGGAATAGTGGGCCTCCCTTAATATATTAATTTGAATTTGGTAAAATTGTAATAGAATTTATGTCATTCAAATACAGTAAAAGAATTCTAACAAGTGATTAGGTAGCACCTTTTTTTTGCTCGTGTAATATTTAGCTTTTTTTTTTTGAAACGATCATATTTATATTAGTATTTAGTACGGCAAAAGCATGAAACAATGAACCACGTACAACTCCTGTGGTTTAATTCCTTAGGGTAACCATGCATTCTATATTTACGATGCACAGTTGAAAAAATGAGAAGAATTACGTGACTGCAAATGAGCAGTAAAAATCATTCGATACCATATATACTTGATCCTAGAATCCTCAATTAGGTTATTTTGTTGGTCCATTACTTGTCGGTCAGTGCGTGCTTCTTTGAAAAAATGATCTCCCAATGATGTTAAAAGCAGTTCTGATTAACAGAAACCCTCATTTTTACCGTAAGTTAACTCTCCAATCTGTTACGTATAACAATTTGCGTAACAAAATTAAAGTTATATTAAAAAGCATAAATTATTTATCAATAGGCCTATTAGCTCAGTTGGTTAGAGCGTCGTGCTAATAACGCGAAGGTCGCAGGTTCGAGACCTGCATGGGCCAACTAAAGTTTATTTTTTTTTATTATTTGCATTTCATTCAAACAAGGCATAGTATAGACCAAGTGGGGGTGATTTTTTTTTATTATTTGCATTCACTCAAAGACCAGGCATAATATAGACCGAGTGGGGTTGATTTTTGTTATTATTTGCATTCACTCAAAGACCAAGTGGGTTAAGGTTGTTTGTGGCATTAAAATTCAATGCAAATGTTTGATATATTTTTTTTTCAAAACTAACCATATAATTATTATTGGGATTATAGAAAGTATTCACTCAAAGACCAGGCATAATATAGACCGAGTGGGGTTGATTTTTTTTATTATTTGCATTCACTTAAAGACCAAGTGGGTTAAGGTTGTTTATGGCATTAAAATTCAATGCAAATGTTTGATATATTTTTTTTTCAAAACTAACCATATAATTATTATTGGGATTATAGAAAGTGTTGACTTAATAAGGATATTTTCATAAATAAGTAATTGAATGTTGTTAAAAATTGGAATAGGATCTTATAAATAGAATCGAATTTTTTTCTCCTAAGAGTATCTTACACATAAGACCAGAGGAAGTACGATGTAAGAAAAAAAACCAAAATTACATTTATTAAATAAGTTAGTATTTAATTTTCTCAAATTTATAAAATAAAATAAAAGTATTTTAAGAAAGTAGAATTGAGAATGGAACAAAAATTAAATAAAATAATCACTTTACAAAGATACTCTAGGAAAGTAATATTATAAATAAAAAAAAAATTTAAGAAGATTAGTTAATTTTTTATTACTCTCATTTCCTTAACTTTTGTTTATTAAAGATGATGCACACATATTAAAAAGGTTTTGATTATTATGAATTTTTTGTTTTATCGTTGAAAATTATAATATTATATTATTTTTAATAGAAATCGTGTCCATTAATTGATATATAATACTTTAGGGAATATGGACGAGAGAATAAAAATAGAATTAATAAAAAATAAAAGCAATGATTGAATAAATTGTTAAAATTGAAAAAAAAAATATTATCATGTATTGAAATTGTAAAATTTGCAAACTAAGAAATGAAAAAAAAAACAAAACTTAAAGGCCAATAATTAAGGAATGAAAAACGTAAAGTCACGGATTAAGAATCAGAGTCAATGGCGCCTATAAAAAAAAAGAATCAGAGTCAACGGCAACGGCAACCAGTAAATTATACTTAATTTAAAATAAATAAATAAATCCCGAAGTTGTTTCATTAAAAGTTCACAAATCTCGTTTGTTCATACAAGGTACAAAATTGGAATACAAAATTTCCTAAAAATATTGAACTCAAGCTTGTCGGGTGCAAGGGAATAAGCAGTATTTTTATTAAAGCACGTTCCCTGCTAATACCAGAAATGTTTTAGTTGACAATAGCTACGGTTAATTAGGGAATTACTTCCATGCAACCTAATTTTGGGTTATTGGATTATTGCTATGCAATCTATTATGTTGGACCAATGATATTTTGTTACCTAACATGCAAATGCCAAGTCATTGTTTAAAATGTCAAAATTGCATGTTAGGTGACAAAGTATCATTAGTCCAATTTAGGATTGGATAGCTACACTCCAAAATTAGGTTAATATTCATAGTATTATACCAAATAAATTTAAAACAATATGCACACCAGAAACAACATGCCAGCAAGCTTTAACTAGGTAGCTTCCGTTCCATAAAAGGAATAGTGGAATGTTCCAGGCCAAGAGAATCTTACCATGCTGACTGTCAGTCGGTAAATTTTGTTTTATACTAGGATCTAATTCATTTAATACAAGAAAAATGGTAGAATAGTATAAATTTATAGATACCAGCTGCACAAAAATGCCCCAACTAAAACCGAAAAAGAAAAAAATTACAAGACTATTATGACACAACCCCCAACAGAATCTTGAAATTATTTTAACTTGATCCTCTACCTCCACCAGAAGCAAAGAAAAAAATGCTGCATCAAAATCCCACAAGGCTGAGTCAAAATTTGAAGTTGCTACATTGCTCTCCATATGGACCGACTTCATGCTAAACTTGCTACGGTTGAATACATGTCAGTAACCGCCGCTCATGGTGGGCATGCCATAAGGAGGCATAGGTGGCATCCCCAGTCCACCCATTGGAGGGGCCGGAGCAAAGCCACCTCCCATCCCAGGCATTGGTGGTGCGGGTAAAGCAAGAGGCAATAGTTGAGCATACATGTTCTGCAACACAAAACACATCTCATTCAAATCAGTACCACTCTATTGTCCAACTGTTAAGAATGAAGGATGAAATGGGAATAGCACGTATAAAGAACAAAATATTTTGACCACTGAAACTACTGACATAAATGTCAGAAGCGATCAGCAAGTCACATGCAAATAATTAATTACCTGCTGTGCAACTACTTCCTTTTCTTCGTTCTCTTTAGCCTTCACTTCATTTTGGGCTTCAATTTTGTCCTTCACCAGTTCATCAACTTTGCCAGTGTACTCACGAATAAACTACAGCAAAGAGGAGAATGGGTGAGAAAGAAAGTACAGGACAAGATTAATAAATGCAATAAATCAACCAAATTTTACTTGCTAGGACAACCCAAGCAAATACCACATAAATACAACCAACCACAGCTTCACAAGCTAAGCAGCACAAACTTGTATACATCCACCATTTCCCCGTTTTATTATATTTATCAACAGAATCTGATTCCAGAAAGCTCTATATTCATCAAAAAGCAGTTCAAAGAGACTCTTAAGACACCCACAAACAATCAATCATTGCAAAGGCATTAAATTTCACTCCTTAAGAACAAAGGGGTATAAGATAGCCAACATGATTCTCAGGGACAATAATTAGGGAGGGGGAGTATGTTTTTGAAGACTAATGTCAACAACAAATTTGTCATAAAATAACATGCAAAAACATACGTGTCCACATAATTATAGAAATTAGAAAATAATAGGAGAAATACAAACCTGCAAGAGATATGGGAAGGCAAAGTCAATCAAATTGTGAATCCAAGCCAGCTCGAGAACAATGTCAGCCCGTATTAAATCATAGCAAACAAATAGACACGAGGCAAAGCATTCCTTCTTTCCCTGCATAAGCAAGTGAAAGAAAAATTATAAAACTCAATCAATAGTATACACATAAGTAAATGAAGTAGTAGAATAAAAAGTTACTAAGGCTTGACAGAGAAAGTAAATACATAAAGTAAACTCTAGGTTTCTAATAATTTCACTGCATAAGTTAAATTGTGTGTGTAGAGATCCTCTCCATCTCCCTCATCTGATGGTCATCAGTTTTTCAAACAAAATTTTAATTCAATATTGTAACATCTAGGTAAATTATTCAAGGGCTGAGATCTTGTCGATTTCCTTATAAAATGGAGAGGATCTGGACTCAAATTGTATAGGCTACATGAGGTACCAGCAATATTCAATAATTTACGAAGAATGGGTAGTCCAAAATGGTTTCCATACCCATGCTGGGTACAATCTGGTACGAGTACTCATCGGGGTACACAAGGATATTTACTCATACTCACTTGATAAGTAGGAACCTTACTCAAGTATGATAAGTAATCGGTACATGCAAAACACAAGTGTTGCGTCTGCGCTGTTTCATCTACTGTTAAATGAAACAAACCACTACTAAACAAACTACTACTTCACTACCTTTAAATCATGCAACTTCTTTATATATTTATGTTGAAATATAATTGCTCAACTATTTATGTCTTTTTGTATCTAAGTAATATATCCTACCATAGATTCTTGAATATGAATTATGATTAACCAAAAATATTGAAATAAATTGAATTATAGAAGGAGTTAGAAACTGAATTTGGTACCTGATCAATGAAATAAACAAGCAACTCTTCGGCAAGTTCACGCTCACCGGATTGTGAGGCCGTTTCCATGGCATCTTTGTAAAGGTTATCCTTCTTTGACAAGGCAATGGACTGCTTCCACCTACCTGCCTTCTTGTAAATATAAGCAGCAACACGTCTCATCTCAAGTAGCTCATGTTTTTCAATCTGCATCATGTAATAGCAATAACAATCTATTAGGTTTCTACAATTGAAACTTAAAAGTCACCATGAAAGCAAATGCAGCTCACCTTTTGTGCAAGGCCTATTTGATCAAAGTTGTCATGCAAATCAATCGACTCGCGCAATCTATCATAGTCTTCCTCCTCAACATATATCTCGTTCAAGGCTTCGTTAACAGCAGATACATTGTTGCTCTGAACTGCAACCATGTAAGGCTTCACAAGACGGAGGTGACCAGCCTATAGCAAAATACACAGAAAATATCCATCAGTGTCATAGAAGGCAAGTGATTAACTAAGATCCAAAGAATGTTTTGGCACTATCAATGCTACCTTTCTCATGATGTCAACAACACGTGCATGGTCGACACGGAGTGCAAGGACATTCAGAACATCGTTGATAAGATCGGGATGCTCTTGCAAATAGAAGTGGACGGCTTTGTAATATAACTCCACATTAGCGACTTTCACAATAACATCTTTGAATTGCATGTGATCCCATGCTTCAGGTGAATGGTTCATGATGGTAGTTGCAGCATTATCAAACTCATCATATTGGATATACAAATAAGTTAATTCCTTCCAATGTTGTTGTTCATCACAAGCTCTTATGAGTTTTGGAATATTGAGGCGGGTTGAGAATAGTTTGATATGCTCCATAAGCTTCTCAGGGCGGTATCTAGCATACAGAACTCCTAACTCGGTGAAGATGCCCATGTGTGCCCGTTCTAACCCTAAACCACTCTCCATGAGAGATATTAGCTCATTGAAGCAACCTCTGTTTTGGTAATATTCACTGACCTCTTCCAAGTCATCCACCTACAAAACCAGAAGAAAACAATAACACAGTGAACACAGGAAAGTCAACAAGCCTTTTCCCACTGGGTAGCAACATAAAGCTCATGTAATAAGCACAAAATCCTTCCAATCATTACACGCCCACAGCATATTTTAAAGGAAGTTGGTTTATCATTATATGAAGGCTTGGACCATTCAAATTATAAATTGAAATCAATGGGTAACAGATATCAAGAAAAACCTTTCTCTGTTATTTTAAAAATAATGTGGTTCATTAAAAAAACAGATATCAAAATATTACCTGAATAATAATGTTGAGCCCACATATCTGGGCCAAACGAAACTCCTCTGCATCAACACAAGCAAAGCAAACTTCCTTCCAGGTTTTTGAGCTATTGGCTTTCCTTGCCGCATCAACAGCACCTTGGAACTGCTTTAACTTGACCAGCGTGATAGCCAATTTTGCCCAGTTAGATATAAAAGCAAATATGATTTTTGCAGCCTCATATAATTGTTCATCATACAACCGGTCACCAACATTTTGGAGATTAGCAACGTTCGGCATAAGAATGAACTCTTCAATGTCACTGAGCCTGTCAATCTTTGCATATGCATAAATAAGCTCACTGTCCACCTTCGGTTCTTTTGCCTTCTGTCTTACCATCAGCAAGTATTTCACCAAGTCATGGTAAACATTGGCTTCTTCAGCAGCACGGATAACATCCAAAAATTGTGCAGCGTCATCTGCTCGTATAAATGACTCAATTGCATCACTTACTAGCCCTTCCCTAAGTTGTGCCTTGGCCACCTGACTCCAAACAGCATCTTCTTCAACTCTGAAAGCAAACTCCACAGCTCTATCAATGCTATGAATATTGTCTAACAAAACATTGACTGCTTGAACATTCAAGTTGAACTTCTTGAAAATTGCAAATGCTTCCTCGTATAACTGAGCTTCTACAGCCATTTCTCCAACAGCAGGTCCATCAAAATTATCCAGTCTATTAATATAATCCATAACTCTGGATGGATCAGCCTTAATTGCTGTCAGAATAAGAAGATTCTGCAAATTAAAGTTCCCACTGAAAGCAGAATTCTGAAGCACAATCTTCTCAAGAAGTTCAATCAATTCATGCGGAAGATCAGCTGTCATAAAAGCCTTAACAGCTGCAGAAACTTGTTCAGGGCTCTTGCTTTCAGGCAAAGCAGTAGAGACAACCTGATCAATAAGTTGCCTTCTGTAATCATTATCAGGGTTGAGAACTTTGGCCCACAGATCACCATCCATTCTCTCCACAACATATCTGTCATCACAATAAAAGCAGGTAATGTTGAATCCAAGAAAAATTATTTCGCAGAAGAAAGATCACATATGCACCACAAACCTCGCTAGCAGTTTGAACAAAGAATTTTTGTTCGTGACATTGATAAGTTCATCATCACATTGTCCTCTCCGGTAAGCTACTACTGCCAAGGTTGGGTCACGTTTCTCACAATACTTGCCCACAACTCGAGAATCATAGAACGGGTTGGTTGTGAGAAAATGTTCTGGATTGTTATTGCTATCAATGATAATTTTACCCAGTGCATTGTGAACATGCACATCCTGGCTTCCCTCACTTACAAGATGTTCTAAGAACTGCGTAAGCAAACGGAGCCGATTCCTGCATACCAATAAAGTACGGGATACAAATCAGAACAGTGAAAGCAAAGAAAGAGCACATAGGATTAGAGGACAGACACCACCTCTTCTCACATTCCTCCACAAGGGGCTCCACTGGCAGTAACGAACGAACAGAAAGAATCAAGCCTTTGATAAAATCTTCAGGACACTCATCATCTAGCAGCTGCCCAACAACTAAAGGAGCATTCCCTGGGTTCACCTATAAAGCAATACGAAGTTATGAAAGGATTGGAGAAAGAGAGATAAGATAGCACTCACAACACAAGGCTACTAAGATACCTTTTGAACATATCCTTCAACATAGCGAAGCATGTTGTTTGTGTATAGATAGTGTGTTAGATCTGGAACGAATCCGAAACGGTCACAGACATTAATTAATGGTCGTGCATCTGGAAGCTTGGCCTCCATTAGGAAGTTCTTCGTTTTCTCAGGATCATAGAAATTTGATTCTCTTGTCACACGCTCGACCTCTTTGATTTGACCAGTCTTTGCTGCTGCCTCAATGTACTTATAGTGAATGTCAGGATCCTCACTATCCCATATTATTCAGGAAAGCGTATATTAGCAGAAATAATTGGAAAACATGCCCAAAAAGTAAACAAAACAGAAATTCATTCGAAATGTAAGATTACCTGGAACTCAAATATGATCCAAGGAAAAAGTACAATCCTTCATATGATCTAAACTGCTCAAAAAGATTTATACAGCCATCAACGCCCAATTGTTCACAATATTCTTTAGCAACCTGAATGGACATAACTGAGCTTGGTTATTATCAAATATCAATTAATCAATTAATTATTAATATGTCCCGAGTTAGAAAATACAATAATACTTATACCTGCACAATTATCTGTAGGTTGCCTTTAAGATTGGCTAGCAATAGGTCTTTCATGCACTCTAATGCCCATTCTCGTGACAGAGTACCAAAAAATTCTACAAGTGACTGTAACAATCCCCATAATGAGTAACTATTTAAAAAATCTCATGATTTTAGAACAGATAAAAGCAATAATAAAGCTCACACCTGTGGCTCAATTGCATGTGTATTCACAATCACGCGTTTTATATCTGGCAATTCTGTGTAATGCTGCACCAAGAATTATGCAATCAACAAAGGGTATGACTTTAAAACCATACAGTGGGTTAAGGGTAAGAATAGAACACATGGCAAATCATTACCTGCAAAGCTCGCACGTAAAGTCCAGCTTTTTCACAAAGTTGGGCAATACGAGGACGGTCATAATGGCTGAACATGCCGTTAGCCAAAATCGCATCAGCAACATTGGGGAAAGTCACAAGATTTATCTCCAGTACCTGAAAACAATTCACATGAATATAGTTTCACAGCAAATGAAGTAACTATCAGAGCAAAATGCCCAAAAATGAGGAACAAAAGCCACAACCTTTGTCTGAAGGTACCCATGTTCTGGTAGATTTGGCTTTAAAACATCTAGGAGAAATGCTGTTGCCTCACGGATCAGGTTTCTCTGAGCAGGAAAAATAACCAAAAAGAAAATGCAAGTGTGAGAAACATTTTGCGCTAAAGTAATGATCATGAAGCTAGAATCTTAAATTACTTCACATCAAGTTGCTTAATCACAGTAGATAATCAACCTGAAGAAACAGATCGGTTATTGTGTTATAATCAACTGGACAACCTCCCTCCATTTGGGACATCATTAATGCAAAATTAACAGCACCCTGCAAATCGAAATGGAAATGGTAACTTGAAGAATTTTTTTAAACAGAAAATGGGGGATAAAGAGAAGGGGTTTCTCACACACCTGAGGATCTGTCCGCAGAATTGTTTGCAAAAGGTAGAGGTAGTCAGGTGTGTACCCAACCTATAGCAAGAAATAAGTAATGAAAATGTGCAGGCCCAAATAATTCCAGTAAAATCAATGAGCAATATAAGCAATGTGATACAGGTCAAGTAAAATACTCAACACGGTATGATAGAATTTAAGTTTCTTGTGAACCAAACTTCAATGTTCTTTAATGACCTGCTTAGAGTAGATAAGAATTTTGTCAAACTCCCTCCTCTCAGCAAAAGCAGCAACAACTTTTGGAGTAGCTCTGGCTTTGATATATATTTTTAGAGCAAGATCATTGTCTACAGTCTGCAGGAGAGCATAATAACGAAAATTAACAGAAATAAACCATTTCAGAATAAGGAAAATAGATGAGAAGTAGTTGTCCATTGAGCAAACAATTAAAAAAGATAGACGTACAAACAAAAAGAAACAGCAGAACAATTTAAAATTCTTCAAACTTTTTAATGCAACCCTACCTTAACAAGATCTCCTAGCTCCTCACTGCACTCTAGCTTGTCCTCTGCCAACCAATTTTCCAACAAATTTTTCTTGTTCTGGTTTACAACCAACCGAGATAATTCTAATGACTCAAAGGCATTCAGCTTTCCCCTCGTCAAAAGTGTTCCAAAATACTGCAACAGAGGGGGAGTTTGCCCAGTTTGCACAGGAACACTCTGCAAGTAGAACAAATAGTGAGATTTTAAACATTACAATCTAACTGACCATACACACAAAGAGACCACCCAAAGACAAACAGTCTGATATCAAGAAACCTGAAATTTGGCAACTGTGTCAGGAGTGCGAAGGATTCCTTGTGGAGATTCAGCAGCCAGCTCAGCTGCTTCTTTATACTTTGTTTGGGCAAACAGTTCATGAAAACGTTCCACTACCTGTTATGTCAATAAGGCATGTCATTTGACTCATAGTGTCTATGAATAAAAGAACCACAAATGTGACAACAATTAGACACCATTTCTTATGAAGCTAACACAATATACAATCACATACATTCCATTTTTGCCAAAATACTGAAATACGGAAAAACGGATTGAAGCAATTAGATTGTATTGATGTAAATGACTAAAGAAGCAACAGAGTTCCGGCATACATCACAAGGTCACTCAGACAAAACTCCCTCATCCCAAACATTTATCTTTTACAAACATGAAATAAAACATCTAAAATAAAAAGGTTTACAATGAAAAACGAACATACAAAATCTGTAAGGAAATGAAACGCCTGTCAAACACTTCAGAAATAAACAGAACCAAACACTGTAAAAAAGAAAAAAAATAGCATTTACTTTTTCTAAGTATTACACTATTTATTGCAAATTTGCAAGCATGCAACCAAGCTTCATGCATGTTAGCATTTAGCATGTACATGAAATATTTATTACTAAAGTTGAGTTGTACACAAAATTGTCGTACCAGCTTTTCCGCACCGGGAAGATTTCCTCTTTTGGCGAGATTAACTGCTAGCTCCAAATTGTTTAACTACAATAAAATCCAAATGAAATATGTTAAAATGAAATTTCTTTTCCCACTTCACATCATAAAAGTCATAACCAGAAACTTACTTGACCACTGACAAAGTTCACAATGGTTTGTTCATTTACAGTAGCCAATAACACCTGCCCCCTCCTGTTGATAGCATAAAAGCCTCCCAATGATGTAGCTTCTGATGTCAAAAATATAGGATCTGGACTAATTCTGTTCCTATATACAGCAGTAGCCGTCTCCAAATCATAGACGAATAGTAGGCCAAGTTTGGTAATCACATAAATCAAACTATATTTGTGGGAAATCTGCCAAAAATCAAAGCAGGAATCAAATATCTGCAGTGTTTACAGAATGAACAACAAGCATTAGCAACTTCAATACCTGCATGGCAACTGGAAAGTCATCAGCAAAATCTGGGGGAAAGAAAAGATCTGCTTGTTTCTTTGTAAATGATGGTTTCCCTGCCAACAAATTTAAAAAGTTTAACTTCAGAAGGATGACTGATTTAATCAAAGGTGATAAAATGTTACGCAGTTCACTTTCACAATATCTCCATCCATCTTCAAAAGACCTGACTGATTTCAATACACTGCTTCCCAGATTTATGAAATTAGCTACCAAATACTAGTAAAATTTAACAAATTTGATTCCTTCTTTCGTCTCCAATTTGCACGGCTACAGACATTCATTGTTAGAATTGTAACTCCAACCTAAATCCATTATAATTGATTAAAAAAAACATTTATGTTTGTCACATATTTCAAAAAATTCTATCAGTGAAACACATGTTTAAACATGGAAACGCAATCCTTGAAGTTTGACCTAACAACAATAACAATATGTAATTCATATCATTTACTGAAGTTATTAACAATAATGAGTAGCCTCCTCCATACTGCTACATCAACCACTGTAATTCATTCATATCTGATTTGCCAGAAACATTTCTTTTGATAAATAAGGAAATTACATTAGAAGAGAAGAGGATAAGACATCCTCACAAAGACCAAAAAGAAAAGGGAACAACTATGCTAGGAGGTAGAGCAATGCAACAAAGCATGCCAATCTCTTTGCAAATCTACCGTCGAAACCCCACAAAAAAGCCCTTGGGCGGAGCACCAGAGGGATGCCAAAAATATTACCCAAGCAAAGGCTAAAGAGGGGAATGGATCTCTGAAAAAAACTATGATTCCTTTCTAGTTATTCAAATTTGGAAACTCAAGATAGGACAAACAAATCAGTTGGCATTACAAGACAAATTTGAGTGACAGCCACGTTGACCATAGAGTATGTAGATAAGATATTGATGTGAATGATGTAAATATATGCAGACCTGGCTGTGCCCCCAACTCAATAACATGCAACTTAGATATAACTTGACCAGCATTAAGTGTCTTTGAGGCAAAAGCAATCAAAACAGAAGGACTTTCATTCCCAGGAACCTGCGCAAAAAAAAACAATTAAATTTTGCCCAGCACATAGTGGCACAGTATGGCAGTATATAATGATTCAGGCAATATCAAATAAATAATTACAGGAAAATGAGCACTTAATAATGAGAAAACGAACTTTAAATTGGGCAAATGATGCAGCGTGAGCTTCAAGAGCCTGACTGCGCTGCTGATCCACCGAGAAAAGTTGCATGTTTCCTTTAACCAATTGTGGTCTCTATAACACAAAACAATATGAACAAATAAACCAATTAACCAAACCACATCAGGCTGGTGAAATCATTGTAACAATATAGTAACATTAAAATGCAGACAAGGAATACAGACAACTTGGCAGAAGAAGAAATACAGACAAGGAAATATGGGATAAATGAAAAATCTAGAGCATGGTTCAAATGCATTTCATCATACAGCATACTTTATTAGCATTAATAGGCATCATAGATGTACCTCAGGGGAACCTGGAGCAATACCAATCAAGACCAACCATTTTTCTGTGGGGTCACATCGATAATTAATTATCTGGTTGTTTGTCAAATTTGCCATTCTCTCAAACATCTTCGCAGGTTCAGAGTCACCTACAAGTTATACATATTAAGGACCATATACTGTTCAAGAATTTGCAAACAAGCTACAAGCACAAGGAACAGTGTGTATAAGCGAAAGTATAGTGGCAAGAAAATATTGAGTTAAGCATGGTATCATTATCTCACCTTCTATCGACCAGTGGTATACAGAGGTCTGTGTTACAAGACCTAACATCTTGGGGCTAATCCACTTCCAAAAGACTACCTAAACATTAAACAAGGGCATTCCACGATGATTAACAAAGTCATCCTTAGTTCCTTACAGACCCATTATGTTTCGTACACGGTACATCTATCATTGTACATAGTAGTTACCTGCTCAGGCATCTGGTATGACTTCATCTTTGCTTTCAGCTCAATATTAAATATTTGAAGGTGATCCTGAGTTGTCCCTTGGAGTTGGGCTTCAAGAGAGTGATGTAGCTTGTAAGTGAAGATAATTCAAAAGTAAATAATATTTGAAATGCAGCACCAACAGATGCACATGGCATAATCAATTGAAAACTTGAAGATTGGCAGATGGATGGGAGCACTATGAACATTATCGGTCATCTTAAAAACAAATTCAAAATAATTATCTTTGAACTGCTCCAAAATATCTAATATCTAATGGCCTTCTGTGAAATTTCGGATTGATATGACTTGAGAGAGCCACAACACAACAAGTTACTGTGGTGGGACTTGGGAGAGCCCAAGGGCCAAGGTAATAGTGACTCTACTTCCAATGAGGGACTCAAATCTCATACCTTCCAATTGGATAATACATTTGAAAAATCAGAATGCAATTGGACAAGTGGGTGTTGCCCACATGGTCATCTATCAAGTCTTAAGGCTGGGGAGTTGGAGGTCCCGGGTTCGATCTTGGGCACCAACATTTGGTGGTTTGTTGATAGATTTAATTTCCCTTCCCTGTCCCCGTGAGAACGAAAAAAAATCAAAATGCGATGGAAAAAAAAATTATCAGATTCTCTATAATAAGTGTGTTTAGATTAATCTCTAGGTTATTAGCTTACAATCAAAATCTTTAAAGAGAGCTTCTAAAAAAGTGAAATATTTTCCTCAAAATTAATATAACCTAAAATACTAAGAGAAATACAACCCATATATCTTCAAGAAGCCGGGGTGGCCCAATGCACGACGCTCCCACCTAGGGGGGTCCGAGGAGGGTAGAACGAGAATAAAATCATAGTTTAAAACCCCCTCCCAAAGCACAATTTCTTTCTAATTTCTATCTAAATAAATTCTTCCTCATCAAAATGAGTCTCTCCTTGTAGAAAAGTGAGAACAAAAGTACATTATTTTTTTCCAATATATATTATTATTATTATGGTTACGACACTTAAAGACAAGACCTTTTGACTTCATTGCAAAAAAATTAAAAAATTAAAATTTCAACCATACAACTTGGACAATTAAACATGTTCGTGTGTTTCAGATCACACTAGTCAAAACTAATTACCCCAGTTTGTTCCATTTCATCCAACGGTTGCTTCAAAAATTATACAAACAGAAAAGGCAAGAACAAAAAATAATTTAAGCTAAATATTAAAAGAGATTAAGCTTTCCGATAAAAAATTTTGATCAACTATAATGACAAACAGTTTCCATATCAATACAAAAATGTTGATACCATAATATTAGTAACTATAGACACAACTCACAAGTTCAGAAGATTATTAAAGGCATAACCTACCTTTCAAAGCAAGGATTCTAGAATTGGGATTCATAAGAGCGGAATCCGCGGTGATAGGCCTCCTCAAAGGTTGATTTGGCATGGCCATGTCAACGATAACCACGCTATTCTGCGGAGACGTTTCTCGAACACATATATACTTATCCGACTCCATCGTCACATGCGTGAAAGTGATGAATTGAGGATTGATGCCGATGCTCGGCAACTGCAATAATCAAAAGTCAGATCACCAAAAAAAAATTCACATAACTTACTTAACTATCGTGCAAAATAACACATCAGCATCATCAAACGATTAAGCTTCTCAAATTCAATTTCATAAGCAAACATAACAAAACAAATCACATAACGCACTTAACTATTGTGCAAAATAACAGATCAGCATAATTGATCGATTAAGCTTCTCAATATCAATTTCATACGCAAACATAACCAAAAAAAAAAAATAATCACATAACGCACTTAACTATCATGCAGAATAACACATCAGCATAATCGAACGATTAAGCTTCTCAATATCAATTTCATACGCAAACATAAAAAATAAAAAAATAAAAAAATAATCACATAACGAACTTAACTATCATGCAAAATAAC
Source organism: Crotalaria pallida (assembly GCA_037953625.1). Lineage (NCBI taxonomy): Eukaryota > Viridiplantae > Streptophyta > Magnoliopsida > Fabales > Fabaceae > Crotalaria > Crotalaria pallida. Next base: position 154,708,856 of record CM075651.1, on the reverse strand, counting down.
ACATCAGCATAATCGAACGATTAAGCTTCTCAATATCAATTTCATACGCAAACATAACAAAAAAAATATAATCACATAACGCACTTAACTATTATGCAAAATAACGCATCAGCATAATCGGACGATTAAGCTTCTCAATATCAAGATCATAGGCAAACATAACAAAAAATAATCAGATCTGCGCAAACTTGAATAGTTGCAGCTTGGTCAACTTCGAAGTCAAATTTGAGCGAAGTATAACAGTATAACATGAATATTGAATAATAATTATAATAGAAGCAGCAAGTCTTCTTATCCTAAAGTATAGAACTATAACAGTAAATTGAGCTCGGAAAACATAAACGGAGAGGGAGGTGAACTCACGGTAAGGGCCTCCTTCATGGCGATCGGAGCGTTCGCCGCCGCCATGGTGGCTTGGATCGAGGAACTTCAAATCGAGTATTCGGATCTGTGGTTGGTGATTGAGTTTAGTAGAGAGAGACAGAGGATGTGGAGGATTCAAATCGCCACGAGATCTGAGAGTAGAAGAAGAGAAAGAAGACTTGGACCCTTTTCTAACAGGAGAAGAGAAGAAAAGAGAAATAGTGTGGAAATTGAAATGCTGATGAAGCGGCGAGACGACGATACGAGGAAGATAAACAAATATCTCGTCTTAGCAAAGCGAAATTATTTAGGAAATAATAATAATAATAATAATAATAATAATAATAATGATAATGATAATGATAATGATAATAGATTGACGGGTGTCCACTTATGGTATAAGCTTTAGGTTTTGTTTGGTTAACGAAGAGAAAATAGGAAGAAAGAAATAGGGAAGAGGGATTATGGAGAGAAAACGAGTAGATTTTATGGTTGTTTGGTATGAGAAAAAATGTGAAGAAATTGGAAAAAGAAAAAAGTTGAGTTTTTTTTCCTTTTGTTTGGTTAGTGAGAAAAGTGGAAGAGAGAAAATAATAAATTTGTCAAAAGACAATTACATCATTATTTTCAAAAATATGAATAATTTTTTTTATTTTTCATATATATCTATATTTCATATGGTCAAAGAATTTTTTTTACTTCAATTCTTTATTACATAATAAAATTTTTGAATCCAAAATATTATAAAAATAATTTTTTTATTAAAATAAAAAAAATTCAATTAAAGAATTAAAAAATTAAAGAAAAAATATGAAGTAAAAATGGACAAGTGAAGAACATATGAGTAATTTTACATGTTAATCACAGTTTTCTCTCCAAAATCTCTTCATTTGGGGAGATAAAACTTTTTTTGTGGGTCCCATGTGCTTTTTTCCTCTTCTCTCCATTTTCTCTCCTAAACCAAACAAGGGAAAATGAAGTTTTCTCTCCAAAATCTCTCCTCCTATTTTCTTTCTACCCATTTTCTCTTGAAACAAACAAGGTTTTACATTTTGTTTGGTAGGGATGATTTTCGGGGAAAAGAAAATGGGGGAAGAGAAAATGGGAAGAAAACTAACTTTTCCTTTGTTTGGTACAGCAAAGAAAATGAGGAGAGAGAGAAAAATAAGTGGGACCCATCCAAAATTCTTTTCTCCTCTCATGAGGCAAGATTTTGGGAGGAAAACACACTACTATGCTTGAAAAGCCCAAATTACCCTTTTTTCTTTCTACTACGTGGTGCTCTCCACTGCCTAACTGCTCCCAACACATTTCTACTTGTTTTTTTTTTTTTGCAATACTCTTAACTGTGTTTTTTTTTAATTATTTTTTATCTTCAACCTTAGTTTTTCAGTTATGTTTCTTAATTATTTTTTATCTTCAACCTTAAAAAATGATGCAATTTTTTTATATATATTTTTTAATCTAGAATTTTTATTATTTAAAAAATAATTGAAGTAAGAAAAAAATATTTGGTTATGTTAAATAGAGAAAAAAAAAAGAGAGAGAGAACAAATATTTATTTGTGCTATGTAAAACAAATGGTATATTTGTCTTTTAACAAATTTATTGTTTTCTCTCTTCCCACTTTTCTCTCCAACCAAATAAAAGAAGAGAAAACTCAACTTTTCTCTCTCCCGCATTTCCTCTCATTTTCTCTCAAACCAAACAACCATAAAATCTACTCATTTTCTCACCATAATCTCTCTTCCCTATTTCTCTCTTTCTATTTTCTCTCTTCCTATTTTCTCTCCGGTAACCAAACAAAGCTTAAAGTTTTTTACTTCATCAGTTCATCATCAACCATTAATTTTATATTACTTTTATCAAAAAATCAATTATTTTTTTTTATAAATAAAAAAAATCAATTATTATAAACACATAAATGATTTAATAATGCACTGATTATATATAAAAAAAACTTACACTATTAGTACAACATATATTTTTTCATAAAATAAAACATTTTAATATAGTACTTTCTTGTTTAAGCATTTATTAGATGTATCAATTAACAATAATATTTTAGTTAATTAATTAGTATTTATTACGTGTATTATTTTATTGATTAAAAATATATATTTATTTATTATTTAAACTCTTCCATTTTTATATTTTTAGTATGTTATTTTTCCCTTTTTTTTATTTTTTACAAGCTTTTTATCAACGTGTTTTTTCATATTTATCTTTTCTTAAATATTCCTTTTATTTTTATATATAAGATTATTTTAATAAATTTCAAGTACATTAAAAAAATTGATTAATTTATTTAATAATATTGAAAATGTAAATATTTCATAGTTTATATTTTCAAAATTACAATTATTAATAATATTGAAAATATAAATATAATAAATAAATAGGAGTATTTAATAAAAAATAATTAATTATTATTGAAAATTAATATAAAATCTTATAAATAAAAACAAAATAAAATTCTCAAAATATATTGTAGTTAAGTGCGTTATGTGATTTTTTTTAAAAAAAAAAAAAAGAAGTGCGTTATGTGATTAGTTTTTTTCAGTGTTGTGGAGAGGTTTATTGCGATGGTTTTATTTTTTTGTTTTTTTCTTCTTTGGTAAACGTTTATTGCGATGGTTTTATACTTTTATACACGTTGGACCTCACCTTCATGACGTGATGTCCATTTAAAATTGGGTAGCAAAATACTAATATTTTGTATGGTTGTACGAAATAAAATGAAAAGAGAGAAATAAGGGAGAGAAAAGTAGGGAAACAAGATTATATAGAAAAAATGAGTAAATTTTGTAGTCGTTTGATATGAGAGAAAATGTAAAGAAATGGGAAAGAGAGAAAAGTTGATTTTATTTTCTTTTATTTGGTTGGAGAGAAAAATGAGAAAAAAGTAAATAATAAATTTGCCAAAAGACAACTACACTCTTATTTTACTAAATAAAAATAAATATATTTTTTATTTTTCACATATATGTATATTTAGCATAACCAAAAAAAAATCTTTACTTCAATTATTCATTATATGATAAAAATTTCGAGTCCAAAATATTAAAACAAACAGTTTTTTATTTAAATAAAAATGCTTACTTTTTTAAATTATAAAATTTAAAAAAAAAAACAAACAAAGTGAATAAATAAATGATAGATAGATTATTTAACATGCCAATTTCACTTTTTCTCTTCATTCTCTCTTCTCATGGGCATAGAAAAAATTTCTGTTGGGATCCGCCTTATTTTTATTTTTTTTTTGTCCGTATTCCTTGCAGAACCACCGGTATCCCCAAGAGTACCCTTAATACCAGGGAGCCCTTGAGACTAATTCGGAGCGAGCTGCGTGGCTGGCTCTCCCAACTTATTTTCTCTTCCCTTCATTTTGTTTCCTAAACCAAACGAAGAAAAAATAAGGTAAAATCATCCAAAATAAATAAAGGGTAAAAGATGAATTTTCAACAAAAAAAATTACCCATCTTTCAACTAGTTTGGATGGGCACATCAAACAAGGAAAACTTCTTAGTTGTGATAGAAAAGAAACAATGGAATATAGTTCACCAAAAAAAAACAAAGTTCACCAAAAAAAAACAATGGAATATTATACTATTTAAAAAACAATATTATAATATGAGTGCAAAACTCACTTCGATGATATCTATGTCTCGAAGGTCGAGAATACCTTTGGTGTACACAAAAAAGACAATAATATAATGTGAGTGTAAGCATAGTACTAATTATATCTAAAACGGAGAAAGGAAATAAACAATTTTTTTTTATCAACCAGTATCTTCCGCGAAAAATAATTATGTTAGGATTGGATGGAAATGAATTTGGTAAAATTAGGATTAGGAAAAATTATGTTTCTTTATCTGAAAATGAATATATCCTTTAAAAAAATATATATTTTTATGGTATCATTTGTGGTTGGTATCCCTGTTATGTAGTATTTTTAAGGCTTGCTTGGTGGCTAAAATAGAGTTTGTTAGCCTTTGTCCTTAATAGCAATGGCAATTAGGGCTAATAGACGGGTATGGGTTGGGTCCGTAATCGCCCGCATTTTAAATCGATGGGCATGGGCGACTTGTTTTGATTTTGGGGCGGCAAATTCATGTCCGGTCGGCGGTCCATCCACTTTTTTTTCTTGCATGCAGGCATGCGGGCCACCCTTTTTTTCCAAATTTAAAAAAAAACAACATAAAAAATAGCATAAAAATAAAAATTGAGGTCTTCCATATACCATAGCATTGACTCTTACAAATGTCTTAAAAGTTCATTAAAACATAAAAGTTCATGTCTTAATAAAGTCTCAAAAGTTCATACAAATTAAACAATTGGATAATAAAGTCATTAAAAAAAACAAAAAAAAAATCTTAAATCAAGAAATAAAAAAAAAATGTCCTCAGGCCGTCCGTTGCCCGCCAAAAAATGACCACAATTTTTTTACAGACGACCCTGCCCGACCCTAATTGAAAAACGGGCCAAAAAATCAAGCCATGACCCCATTTTTTGCTGGCGAGCTGGGTGCGCCCGCGGGCTCATGCCCTAATTGTCAATACTAGTCCTTAATCTATTGTTGTTTGAGTATTATGTCATATTGATCTAAGATTTTGTAGTTATTGTTCAATTTAGTTTTTGAGATTTTCAAAATTTTGATTTGGTACGTATTTAAGATGGGAAAATGTGAGTTATATTAGTCCTTAACGTTAATTGTCGTTAATGGTCCTTGGCGTGGATTAATGGGATGACCAAAACGACGTCATTTTGGAAAAAACAAAAAACAAAGATCATTGATTTTATCAAATAAGTTCATGAGATTGTGAGTATCGATCAAACTAAATATTGAAATCGTGATCGATCAACTTACCCTTTGACTTTGTTGACTATTAACGGCAAGGACTATTGTAACTCGCGTTTTGCTATCTCGAAGACTTATTTAAAATTTCAACGATCTCAAAAACTAATTTAACTAATATCCACGAAGTAGGAGACTAATATGACATATTGTTCATTGTTGTTTTGTTACTAAATGTGTTAATAGGTCAATAATTGCATTTTATTTTTGATTGCTAAGATTTATCTTATTTCCAAGTAATTTGAGACTTAGTTTGCTCATTTCATTGTGTGTGTTTGAAGGGATGTTGTTTGAAGCTTCATGATTAATGGCAATTGAGAACATTGTCCTTTTGACAATTCTAGTTTGGCTAACATACCCCATATTTAAGGTCGGGTTAAGCTACAAAATAAATAGTTTTGTATAAAACAAATTAGTTTCGGTCAGGCACAATCCATTTGAGGTCATGCGTTAATCGATTTAGACTCAACTTGCCCCATATTTTATGCTTATAAAGAATAGAAAATGACTTTACCCAATTTTAAGAGGAGCAAGTGTCTATTTTTGTATTTCACGTCAATGTTATAGTTTGATTATTATTATTATTATTTTAAATTAGAGCTTAAAGGAGGAGAAGTGAGAGGTCATATATTTTTCACCAACTCATGGAGTTTTTATTATTTTTATACTCCCTTTTACGATGACTAAAATGTTTGAAATTACGATAACCTGTTTTTGTATTAACGTGGGTACTTTGGTAATTTCACTTTTGTAAGTACATATGAGTCATAGTATATTTATTTTCCCCCTATCATAAGTAAGGAGAGAAAGCAAAAAATGTTTATTCAATCTGCAACACATTTGACCCTTTATGATATTCGTACATGTCGCAAAGATAACCAAATGTATGGAGGCCATATAGACCTTACGTGTAACACCCCGCATTTTCCGTACATGCGTAAACGAATTCGATAAAAATAAACCTTGAAGTTTTTGTTTAAAAAAAAGAGGATTTTCTAAAAAGGATTTCTGATTTTATTAAAAAATGAATTCCTTTACGGAATAATTTGCATCTTTGGATTTGTGAACCTTGAAAGTGTGATCGTTTAAATTTTTGGGTTGATTCAAAAATTTATTTTTGAAGTTGGTGAATAACGATATTTTTTTTTAGAAACCATGATTTTTGAAAGTTAATGACCTTAAATAAATTTATCTTTTGGAAACTTTTCATTTGCATAGAAGTTTGACTCTTAGAGATTTTAATTGTGTGAAGTATATGTAGATAATTATTTTACTTTGAGCTAGCCTAAGTTTTCTTTAACAATAAAAATATGTTCTTGTAGGCAATTAAATTAATTGCCATGACATGAAATTAATGATGCTCAATATGATATATGCTCGATTTAACATGTGAATGTGGCTTGAAAAATAAATATGTGTATGAATATATATATATATATATATATGTGTGTGTGTGCATGTGCTACGGTTTTGTGTGTGTATGTGTACATATGATCCTTGAAAATATTTGCATATTTATGTGAATCGGTGATCATAAGTGTCTTGAATAAATATGATTAGAAAAATATAGACTATGTGTGTGCGCATATGGTGCTACGGTTTTACTATGTGTGTGAATGCATGTATATGATTCTTGAGTTGATGATGTCCTAAAATAGAAAATGAAAATGAAGAATTGCATGAAGTGTGTGTATGTGTGTGTATTGCTACGGTGAGTGTGTGTGTGTGTGTTGGGGGGTAGATTTTCAAAGTGAGAGAGGATACTTGGAAGGCTTAGAAGCTACCAAGTGGATTGGAGAGTGGAAAATAGGAACCTTGACATGACCATGCATGATGAGACCTAAGCTATAGCCTATTCACTTTGTTCCCTTTGATTGTACCCTTCCCATGGAAACTTTGAATAACCCAAAACTACCCTCTCATTTGGTGCTTTGGCCGAAACCCACTCCAAGGGCAAAGAAGGTAACTTCGGTGCCCTTAAATCCACCAAGCCTTGATTCATTTCTTCATTTTCTTTCATTTCACTCACAAACAAACTTAAACACTTCCTAAGGGACTATCCAACCCTTAGAAGAAATAGAGAGAGAAGAAGAGGGAGAGTGTGGCCGTGAGGAACACCAAGGAAGAAGGAGGAGATTTGACCCAAGACCTTACACTTTCTTTGAAGATCAAGAGTACTTGGAGTAGAAGACCCTTTTTCTTGGTAGGTTATAAGAAAATCAAGAAGAAAACCATGAGAATTAGGATTTTCTTTTGGTCTTGTAATTTTTCTTTCTTTTCTTTCCATTGCATGTTCATTTTTATAGCTTGAGAGGTGAGTGCAACCATGGACTTTTAATTCGGTTTGTAAGTATGTGAACATTATGGACTCTATGTGCTTCGGTTATGATTTTATTAGGTAGATTATTATGATTTTCTAAACAAACTCTTAAAGAATCTAAATCACTACTTGAGATTTTTATGAAAACTAAAATGAAACCCCTTGCATGTTGATTCCTTCTCCAAAACCGTGACCCATGAGGTTTTTATTGAAAGGATTTGGTGAATAATTTATGATCTAGGTTTGATTGGTAACAAAGTGAGAAATTTATGCCTTGCATGTTGATCTCTTGTGCTCAAACCGTGATCTATATGTATATATGTGAATGTTTAATTAACAACTTCATGATCTAAGTTTATCTGAGAAGAGAATAGGGATTTTTTAACTTTGCATGTAACCTTGTAATGATTTTGGTTGATCTTGTATATGTGCATGTTTTGATCCATGTTCAAAAAAAAAACTAGGACTTTGAGGCCTTGCATGTTAAGTTTTCAAATGAAAAAGGCTATGTTTCCCTTTGTGTATGTCTCGGCCTAATGGAAATAATAGGGTAATGATCTTTAAAATGATTTTTCTTTTTATGAGCATGATTTGATTTAAACAATTGTTTATGTTTGTTGTGTTGGTGCGAAGGCCATTCGGCCATGAGTGCTAAAATTGTTTTGGTGCATGATTTTTAGGTGCATGTATGTATTAGGAATAGATTTAGTGGTCTTAAGTCCATGCATGCCATTCTTTTTGGAAGATCAAGCTATAAACCATGTTTTTATTCAAGAAAAATCATAAGTTTGAGTTTTACTAAAAATCTAAGGAATCTCATGATGGCTTATGCATGTTGGTGTGATATAGTTTGCTTTAATTGTCTTCAGTGCATTGAAAAATGAACTAAGATTCTTGTCCTATGCATGCTAGTATTCGGTCTTGAGATAGAAAATGGAAAAGTGTGTTTAGTCAATATTTAGATTGCATATAGACTAAGATTAGCCTCATTTAGGAGCCTAAAAGATGTACACATGAAGTAAATTGTGGTTGTGATTGATACCTTGAATTAAATTGATAATAATGAAATTGAAATTTGTTGAATGCTTCTACGATGCTCACGGTTTGTTCTTGAAAGAAATAAAATCATTTCATGGTTTTATGTCTTTGATGATGTGTAGCATTTTGCAAGATTTTACTTGAGATAATTCGGTTTGTGTATGTTTAGGTGCTTAAAAGGATTTTCTTTTTGAAATGACCATTGAGAGTGGCTACGTTATGGGTGTATGCTATTTTATGTTTGATAAAGGGATGTGTTAAATTCCTTTCTTCTTTTCGGTTTAGGGCTGAAAATAAATAAAATGGATTTAATTAATTTTCATAATGCGATTCTATGATTTCAAGGCTTATAATTTATTAGTAAGTAGGAAGTAATAGCCATGGATGATTCGGTTTTGCCACGATGTAAGTAAGAAATTAAATTTGAATTATTTTCCTGTGCATGATTGAAATTGTGTGCTAGTGTTATAACTTGATTAGTTAATTTCTTTAGCCAAAAGTGTTTTGTGACAAGTAAATGATAATGTTTTAAATCAAGTTTTAAATATGAAAGGAAGTTTATTTGAATAAAAGAGTGTTTCTGACTTGTTTTCAAAGTTTTTCTTAAGAACTGTTTTAATCATGAATTTGAATCGAAGTTGAAATTCTTGGACAATGATAACAAGCTTTCCAAAAAGGAGAAATTGTTTTCAAAATGAATTTAACAAGCGTATCGAACTCGTTTCTAATGCACGGGAAAATGTCTTGGTTGAGCGACGGACGAGAGGATAAGAGGCAAGGAGAGATGACCGGGAAGCCTTGGAGAGCTATAGGGCGTTCGTCATCAAGGTGAGAGAGGGGCATTCCCTTAAGACGCCGTGGTAATTAGGTAACATATTAAGGCGTCCAATCATCTCAAAGATTGGACTCCAATCTCATTTAGCGTAGTGGTGTATGTGATAGCGCATGTTTGATTGGTTTAGCTATCCACCCGAACGACTGAGATTGGTTCATAAAAATGATGATATGTTTTATAATTGTTCATGTTGTACTATCTAATTATTTTGTGATTTGTTTATTTGTTATCTAATGAGATATGGAGGGAAACCGCGTGAGTAAACAATAAAGACTAAGATTATAAAATAATAATCAAAGAAATAAGAGACGAAAACGATAGATGTGAAAGATGTGATTGGTTGAGGAAGAATGTGACAAGGAGACGATGCTAAGATGACTATGAGAAATGTTCGAGAAAGCGAACGGAAGCGTGGTGATGATGATGAGTGGAGCTAACAATGCTGCGAGGTCGAGCTGAACAAAAAATATGCTAACGACGCTGCTGAGTTATTTGAAGTAAGGGATGCGGAGGATGCTATTGATCCACAGCGGACGGAGAGGATAATGCTGGTGTGCTGAGTTACAAGTTAACTTGAAAGAGTGATGCTCGTGTTGATGAGAGCAATGTTGTTGTGATATGAGAAAGAGGAAGACGATGCAATGATGTTGTGATGATTCACGTGATAGTATATGAGTTTTAGGGGGATTAGATGCGAACGATTAGTGATCGGGTCTCATTGAAGGGATGTACCAAGGATGAGCCGATCATTAGGGCTAAGCCGTAATTAAAACTCTTTAAAAGATTTTAAAAGACATTAACAATTGCGGTGATGTATGAGTGTCGAATCGAAGTAGTGGAGAAGAAAGAACGATAAGTATCTGCGGATACTTAGGACGAGATTGCATTAGGGGAGGACGATGACGGTGATATGTCAAGAAGTCTAGAGTACTTTTCTAGGCGAAACAATCCCACAAGTGGCGCACTAACGTGGTGGGGACTGTGTCTAATGCCGTGGCATGTTCTGCTTTCGAAACTAGAATAAGTACTGTCGCCCCCTAGATTGCAAATCGAGAACAGTGAGAGGGACTGGAACGGGGCATTGTGTTTTGCCACTGTGAGACAGTGAGCTTGATTAATGATATTATATGTGATTGAGGCTGAGACCTCCTGGCTTGGAGCCATTTGCTGAGACAGCTGTCGTGCCCGCGTGGTAAAGGTCCTGTATTCCTGTTTGCTTCCGACTAGGTTGGGTAGTGGACCGAGGAGATGTAGACGAGTGTGAGCTCAATGATGTCTCCCCCTCATCATTGACGCTAATCGAAATGATAAAACTTAATTAACCCAGATATTCCAAAGCTAGGTATATTAATAATGCTGGAGATAATATTGATGACAACGATAGCCTTAAGTGATGGATAAGTTTAAGAGTGGAATGGGGTGTGAGTATCCCGAAGTTTTTGATGAGTATGAGGACAAGGTATGGTTGTAGGTATCATCATGAGTGATGTTAAAGAATCTTGAAAGTATTATTCTAGATGTTCGGATGGATGATTTTGTCTATGTTCTGTTAATAAATACTGTGACTCGATTATGTTTGATTGATTGTTTGATTTCCAGTTTCTATTCATATTTTATCTTAATATTTACCTGATGTAATCCCACATAGTCGACATTGCCGTTTTGGGTTGCTCACTCTCTACCCTATCTGTTATATCTTGTATAAAATTGTATGGACGTTAGATGGCCAACATGGTGCGATATCAGCAACTGCGGGAGATTGGAGCGACTCCCCGAAGGGGTAATAACAGCATTACATCAGCCTATAAGATGATCTTCGTGGAGATTCCGCGTCGACGAGTGGAGCTAGAGGAAGAGGAGGAGGTAGCTGAAGAAGAAGAAGAAGAGGATGGACCTGATGATTCTGAGGAGGAGATTGCTGATGAGAACGAGGAGGAAGATCCCGACCTCTGGTCTGATAGAGATGACCCAGAGGAGTACTACAGTGATGGAAGTTGGATTGTTACTCCCGAGGATTTACTGGCGGATGATGGCGAGTGGTACCGCAAGCTTGGAAAGCTAGGTTAGGGGAGATTTATGACTAGATGTCTAGGTAACTACCCTTTTGAGTATGTATTTCTACCATGAGTTCTTAGCAACTTTGTGAGGTCCTGCTGTAACCCCAAACAAGCTAAGCTTTGTATCCACGTTTTAACATGAAATCAAGTGGGCTACTCCACTTAACTAATGTTTTGGAAAAAGAGTTTCGAAGCGTGGTGTCTTGTGACATCCCGGTTTGGAACTTGAAGGAGTTGGTGCAACTTGAGAACCTAGGCTTTTCAAGAAACTATGTTTTACAATTGAGGTGTTCTCATTTCGCACGCTACTCATTTTAAAAAAAATGGCCCCTAATTTTCACTCAAAAATGATTATGTTTTCAAGTTACCAAGTCGGGGTGTTACATTACGCATACAAACTTTAATTATGGATGTTACAAAATACCTCCAAATATTAAAGTTGTGCCCTCATAACTTTCACCATTAGAAGCCTCTTGGATTGAGAGTGATACATCCCATGCACTTTGGTCAATCAAAATATACACATCTCGTCATTTTGATTTCTAACTTTGTCTTTGAATAATGAACATGATAACCATCAAAATCAACAAGCAAGGATCACCAAGCATCTCTCCAAACGGTGGAAGCTATCAATAGGCCATTGGGTTAAGTTCCATGAAATTATATTCTATAATATAATGTTAAAAGAACACTGTGTTATAAGAATTGCAATCTAGAATAGAGCTAAAAATTCATGTTTGACTATAATGCTTTTAACACTAATATCACTTTGGCATCATATAAGAGAATTCAGATCCAAAATTTACGAAAGTTTAAATTTTATGTAACATTTATAAAACCATACGAACAACATTTAGTGTAAGTTATAACCATTAAAAAATGTGGTGTGAATTTAAAACAAAAAGAAAGTTATATTTTTTTGCCCATGACTTTTAATTTTGAACCTCAAAACCTCATAATAAACCTCAACTATCCTTTACTATATCTTTTCTTCCCTTAATTTCTCTTTCAATCTCCGAAAACAAACCCTACTATCTCAGCTCCTCGCAACTTGCTACAACCATCCTTTAACTCAAAACCCCCTCTCTTAACTTCTCACATGGCCATCAATGTTATCGTTGACTAAGGTATATCGAAAAAGGTAACCGAATTATAATGAGGATGAGAATGTTGTATGAACACATAACATCTTGTGTTACTATAATGAACTAACAACGTTTGATGAAAGTTGATCGGGCTTAGGAACACATACATTTACACGAGTAAATTGATCAAACAAATTGTGCAAACCATATATATTCCAACAAAAAGCCGACAAAAAAATGCTTTTCGAATTTCCTAAAATTTTTGATATCCCCGTATCGAAATGACGATTTCTCTATGGTGTATTGGAATGAACTAAACAACTGCATAAATGAAAAATGAACGAGAAAACAACACATCAGTTATGTTCTATGAAGGAGTGTGTGTGGGGGGGGATGAAAGGGTCGAGATTTGGAGGAAAATAAAAAAGTGTGAGGTTTAAAGGTTGATGTTTATTAAAATGTTGGATCATGAAGGACCAAAAGGAAAAAAAAACGAGGAAAAGATATTTTGTAGTTTTTCTATGGGATTTAAAACTAATTTGACCCAAAAAAAAACCCTCGTGATAAAAGGGGGAGATTTGAATTTCGGCCCCCATGATTGAGATTTCGGCCCCCATTTTTATTTTCCGTGGACAAAAATGTCCTCCATTGTGTTATAATGTCCGTAAATGTTGAAACGGAAAATAACCGTTTACTGCAAAACGGAAAAAATCCGTTTTATGAAAAACGGAAAAAATTCGTATGCGAGAGGACGGAAGTTTGTGAACATCAGTTCTATTAGGAGACGGAATATTTCCGTTTATATGTTAACGGAAAATTTCCGTCTTTTGATTCACGGAAGTTAAACCACAGGTCCAATACCAGAGTTTTTGATTCACGGAAGTTAAATGAGAAGAGTTTTTGTATTTGCAGGGAAATAAAGTGAGAAGAATGAATTCCTTGCTACCAGTATTCACGGCTTCAAGAGCATTGTTTTGGCTTGTTTCATTTCAATAAACGAAACTAATTTGTTCATGTAGTATATTAGTTGCTGTATGCTTGTGGTATCAAGGTGAAAGTGACACTTTGAGAGAAGAGGATGTTAATGCTTATAAGCAAAGAATGAAGTCTTTTATCATGGACATTCGCTCAGACCTTCAACTTCCATCTCTTCTTATTATGCAAGTTACTCTTTTCCTACCACTATGTTCTTTCTTCTTTTCTTCTGTTTTTAATATTCCGTCCTCTTGCATACGGATTTTTTTCGTTTCCATAAAACGGAGTTTTTCCATTTTGCAATAAAGGGTTGTTTTCCGTTTCAACATTTTTTTTTTGGGTTCGTATTTCTTGCGGAATCACTGATATCCCCAAGAGCACCCTTAATACCAGGGAGCCTTTGAGACTAATCCGGAGCGAGCTGCGTGGTGGCTGACTCTCCCAGCGAGAACATTTACGGACATAATAACATAATAGAGGATATTTTTGGCCACGAAAAATAAAAATGGGGGCCAAAATCTCGATCATGGGTCCGAAATTCAAATCTCTAAAAGGGGTGGTGGTAATGTGTTAGGAAACTGGCCGAAACAAACCTATCATAGGCCCAAGCCAAGGGCACCCATCCCAAAAAACCAGGGTCCAAACTCAAAATCAACGAAAAACAAAGAGCGGGAGAGAAACAAAGAAAAAAGTCTTTCTTCCGAGAAAAACACTTTCATTTCACACTGGCTCCCCAGCAGCAGCTTTCAGCGAACATTCACTCAAGCTCACTTGCTGCTACGCCCTCAAAACGACGACAATGTCCATCGGAGTTCGTCGTTTAACCGTGCTGGGCGAGTTCAAGCCCTTTGGCCTCATCGCCGAAGCTCTCGACGGTAAAACCCTTGACACTGTAACCGACAAGTACGATTACTTCCTTTTCGATCCAGAAACCGCTCGAGATCGAATCCCCGAAGATAATTGCGACGAGGTTGGTTCTGCATTGAGCAATCGCGGCGATCATGAGCTCTTCATTCGCAGGAATCGGTAATTTTTAATTTTACTGTTGCCACAACTCATAAACCCTCGTGCTTTCAGAGTTTGAGAAACTAAGCATAGAAAAATAAAAGAGAGTTTAACTTATCTTTTAATTTCGAATGCTGTTGCTCATTTTGCTGCTATGCTTATGCTGCGCGTGATTATGAGCTGTTCGAGCTTAAAAAGAAGCGACTCATGAAAATCAGAACATATTTCAAATGCTGTTGCTCTTTTGGTGCCATCCTGGTGCTGTATCTAACGTGCTTGCTGATTTTGTATTGCGGACAGGGTTACATGGTCGACGGGTGCAAGAGTCTGTAGAAGATTTACCTTGCCATCCCCTATTGTTATGGTATGGATTTTGACATTTCATGCTTTGAAAATGGGTTCTATTAAACCCTTGCATGATTATTAATTTCTATGCTGCTGAATTTTATCGGTGAACGTTGATGATGGACAGATTGAGGAAAGTATTATTGCTTTTCATCACTTAATGCTCTCATCTGGGTTGCTTCATGTTGATCTTGTAATTTTTATTTACAATGTTAATTTTGAGAACTAAGCTATATCTAATTTAGCTTTGAGGTTTGGATGAGATGTGGTAAGTGTTGTAGCAGATAGGTAAATAGAATTTTAGAGGATGAAAGTGTGAAAAATCTTCAAGTGGTAGTTGAAATTTATGGGCAGCAACAGTGGTTCAGGAATTTTTGATGGTTAAGATTATAGTGTTTTTGCACTATAATACATTTTTTTTGGTCAAGGATAAGAGGGCGAGGATAATTTAAGAATGTAAGAAAGCAAGATGCTACATGAATTCGATTTGTGCCAGTCTTAAACCGGGAACCTATTGTTTAGCCACCGAAAACAAAGAGTGATGCTATATGGCTCTGAATAGTGCCCACTGCCCAGTGAAATGTATGGAGAAGTAGGAAACTGGCCCCACAAGCCTTCAAAGTTCAGCAATTCAAAATTGCATGTACATTTTCAAAGTTTAACATTTATTTCTTTCTATTCTGCATATGACTCTAGATATTATATAGGAAAAGTGTGAACTCACTCACTAATCTCAATAGCATCTGTAATTGTGTATCTACTGCATCATAAGTTCATAACTAAACTGATGAACAGAAAAGAATGAAAAGAAATTTTGAAGGGTATACACTCGGAAGGATAAAGGGAAGCCAAACGAAGGGAGATAAAACAGTTAGAGAGTAGACCTTAGTCTATTATGGTGTTTCCTTTTGGTTGCGTGTTTAGGGAGATTATTTGATCTTCCTTCTTTTTAATGCTTCTTTCCTTACGATAAAATCTCTTATTTTATCCAAAAAAAGGTCTTCTTTATCTTTGCTTTCGGTTTTCAAGGAGGTTGAAATTTATCCTATCAGTTGATGGCTGCAATGTTGTCCATGCAACAGAGAAGTACAAAGTAGATGGCAAAAAGTCTCAGAATCTCAATTTCTGTCCCTCCTAGTAGTAAATATGATCCTGCTTTTTGTTTCACTGAATCTTTTGTTTTAACTAATTATTTTGAAATCTTAGGTGTGCTGGTGTCGTTTGGGTCATACAGCTGAAGCTCTTCTATGTATATTACAAACCGATTATCTGACTATCTATAATACCTCCGGTGAGTGTACTAAGTGAAGTTCAAGCATCATATTATAGAAAAGGAACAAAAAACTATCTTATGGCATGAGAACGGAACTAGTTTGTGGCTTTAATGTTTACTCAATGGAAGCAAGTTTCTTTTAGTCATTATTGATGTAAAACCAAGAATCCCTGGCAGTATAACGAAGGCTCACAGTAATTTTGTTAATCAATATCATAAGAGTATAAAATAGGGCACCTAAACAAGGGTATTTAATTATTTATTATTATAACCATTGTGTTATGTAAAATCAGTAACATTAAAAATAAGATAAAATCCCTAAATTACGAAAACCATAAGTGATATTAGTAACTTCAAAATAACTTAAATATGTCCTGATATTTCTCTGTCAATTAGGTAATATTCAAGGTTTACATTCTTGTGTTTTCAATTTAAATTGTTCTTCTTTGTCTGTGTTAGATTGTCAGCATTTTAATGTGTTTGAGACTGAGAGTTCATTTTTTTTGGTGCTATGGCCACTGAACTTTCCTTTTGTTTTATAGGTGAAGTAGTATCATTTCCACTTCAGTCTTCAATCACATCTATCTGGCCTCTTCCATTTGGTTTGTTACTCCAGCAGAAAGTAGAAGAAAAAATATCATCACGTCTTCCTTTTTCATCTACAAGCCCTTTGCTTAGTACACGTGATATGTTACTCAATGCCTCTAATCATATCCATAGGGGGGAGGGAACTTCAGTGTCCTCACATCTGATTCTGATGGATCCACTGGACGCACAACATGTATGTCACAGCAGTATATGTATTTTTGTTGATGATTTTTGTTCTTCTTGGTTATATGTTGTGAAGTTGTGACATATTTGCTGCAATACATTCTTGTTTTGGAATTATCCTGTGATTGATTCCTTAATTTATTTATTTACTGTAATTGTAGCCAACTTTTTTAGAAGAAAGAGGGAAGTTGAACATAATGAAAGAATATGACGAAAAGACAATTTGGACAAGTGATCAGGTCCCACTTATGGCATCCTATAATAAAGGTTTTTTTATTAAAATTCTTGCAATCAGTTCCTGCTCTCCTTGTGAATTGTTTATTGTCTTGGGTAATTTTTGTGATAGTGTTACTTTCAATTCAGGGAAGATGCAGCACTCTCTGTGGGTTGCAGAAATCGTCAATTCTAACATTGTTGAGTCAACCACCGGTTTGTTAAATGTAGATCCTATGGGTGTACTGCCAAAACATATGTCCTTTCGCAGAATATGGCAGGGGAAAGGTGCTCAAGCAGCTGCTTGTAAGGTTGGAAAGGATACTATTACTATCTGCAAATTTTTGGTCTCATTTTTGTTTAATCAAGAATGCAATTTTTTGTTTCAAAAAGGAAATTTTAACTCATTGGGTAATGGCATACTTGTTTCCTTTGATCCTCAAGTAATTAATAATTAATAATTATAAATAATTAAATATGGATGCTTTGTGTACTATTGTACAGCCTTAAAGTTCTTTTATTTGTAGAAGTCTGAAGTCGGCACCTAATTGTGATGGGGCACCTCATCTTTCCTATTTCCGTCTACAAATTTTTTCAGTTTTCTGTACTCTTTTTATTCTTTCTCACTTGGCCTACCATCTCGCTTTTCTTTCTTTAATTCATGCCACTATGCTTTGCGCACTCTCCACTCATTATTTTATTTTGCAAGTTTTTGTTATGCTCCAAAAAAATTATGTTGGTTATATGCTCAGATTGATTATCTCTTCTTATTTGGTTATTTTGGTTATTTGGTTATTAATTTCATATTTACAGTTACTCTTGTCAAGTATACTTTGACTCAGTTCCTGTCAATGGTGTTTTGAAGTAATATGTTGTCCAAAATGCCTGATTGTTTTATTGCTTGAAGAATTATTTATTCGATTGGATATTTTTATTTTGAGTTCAGAACAGTGTAATCATTAGTTCTTAATTAAATAGCTTGATTCCAGTATTCTCTCTTCGTTGCATGCTTTATTCTTTATTGCTTCTGAATTTATTTTATTTAATTTTTCATTTTCCCTTCAAATGATTACCAGGTCTTTATGGCCACTGACGATGATGCAGCTCCTGTTGTCTGCTTTCTTCACCAAGAACAAAGAAAGTTGTTGTCTGTTAGGCTTCAGTGTGTTGAAATAAATAATGAGTTTGTCTTTGATGTTAAACCAGATATGAGCTGGATCATAGCTGCAGTTGCAGCTTCACCTGTGACGGTAACTTGCCCGAGGTACATATAAAGATTTTTCTATCTGTTTCTATATAAAATATTGCTTTTATAACATTGGGTATAATTTTCTTCAAATATATTTTTCCAGGGTCAAAGTTGGACCACTTTCACATTCAGACATACTTGTTTTGGCTCCAGAAAATGTTCTGCTTCTCTATGTAAGCTTCATGCATGGGTGGGGACATATTGATTGACATTGCTTTCACCCCATTCTACATACTATCCTTTGTTTACACACGTCTTTGCTAGCGAATTGTTTTTTATCTTTCCTCCAATTAATGCTTCTATGTAAAAAAAAAAAGTCTTTCTTTCAAGTATCTGCTTATTTTTTCAAATAATGAACTGTATTAGTTTTTTTGTTAATAATTTTTCTTAATGTTTAAACTTTAGGTTGTTCTTCTCTATAGTGGTATTGTAGTTATAGGTTTATTGTTCTGTATATATGATCATGACTGATTTTGTAGAGAGATTATGAGACCGATTTTCTGCTTGCTTTAATTTCTTGGAATTCTTTTTCAGATTGATCCTTTGCACCTTGTGTTACTTTCTTCATTCTCCAACTCCTTTTCCTAAATAATAATGATAATAATAATAATTAATTTCTGTTCCATCAAGATTACTAATGCTTGGTATATCTTTCTGTGATATGTCTTGCTTATATTGTAGTCTGGTAAGCAATGCCTGTGCAGATATGTGCTACCTTCTTGCTTAAATAAAGATAGGCTTTCACATGATTTGAAGTTTCCAGAAACATCTTCTCTATCCAATGACTTCAAGATTACTGGGCTGGCTGATGCTGTTGAGGGGCGTGTCAATGTGATAGTAAATAATAGGCAGGTATGCTGACTTGTATTTTAGGATTATTTCTTTTCCTTTTTCACTTTGAAGTTGAAGCATGCAAATTTTTTGATAAGTAGACATCAAACACTTCCTCTTTCTATGGAACTGCAACTTTGATATTCTTACATTGTATGTGCAGATGTTTAGATGTGCATTACGACAAAGTCCTTCATCATTATTAGCTAATGATTGCATCACAGCACTTGCCGAGGGGCTTAGCTCTAGTTTCTACAAACACTTTCTTGGTCGTCTCTGGAAAGATGGTGATCCTGCTCATTTGTCAGTGGCTGAGTCTAGTGTTGATTCAGAATGGGAGTCTTTTTGTGGTGTAATTATGCAAATCTGTAGAAAATCTAACATATCTCAAAAGCAACCTGGTTCAGAACCACACTCTGCTTGGGACTTCCTTGTCTGTAGCAAATTTCATGAAAACTTCTGCAAAGTAAACTCCATTTTTGGAAGGTCTTGTGCAGTGTCACCAGATCAGCAGGGATCAAATTTCCCTAGATTTTCTATTGATGGTAGTCAAAGTTCTGAAAAGCCATTTTATACTGAACTGTTATTAGAAAGTTTGGAATCTCTTCATGCACTTTACGAGAGCTTGAAACTGGATAATCTTCGCAAACGGTATGTCTTACATTTTCTCTGTTCTATTATTTTGAAATAGTTTGAGTTACAGTTTTTTATTTTAGTCTCTAGCAGCCTAGCTGAAGTTTTTTATGGACATTTTGAATTTCTATCCTATCCTTTTAATGCTTCGCTGTTTGTTCAGGAGCTAGCTGGTTGTTTGGGTTTGTTGTATCTAGATAGCCAGTAATCTAGATTACCTTTTTTTTGTTGGTTCGGTGCTTTTAATGTCTGCTTGATTTGGTTAGCATGTAGGTGTTTTCCATTAAGAATAAACTCTTGTAACAACTCATCATTGAAAAAATAACATCTGTAACATGTTCTTTACACATGTTATATCTTGATTGGAGTGCAGGAGAGCAATATTCTTTTGGTTTGACACCATAAGTAGCTTCCCTCAACCATTTGTAGGCTGTATCTACCTTTTGTTTTTGATAAAAAAAGAAATATTATTAGGAGAGAAGGGAGAGTATTACATACAGGAGGATAAGAAATTCTCTGAATGATAAAAGAAACTCCTAAAAATTACACAAAGGGATTGTACATTGCATCTTGCCAATCTCTCTGTGTATCTACCATATGCACATCCCTAAAAAACCCACGGGATTTGCAGCAGAGTGAAAACCGAAAAGGTAACCCTATCCCAGACACAATTTAGATGTGCAAGAATAGTATTTGACTTTCTTTACTTGTGTTATACAGTTGAGAAGAACTTATACTTTGTGTGCTGAATATTCATAGCTTAAAGGTTTATTTGATTGTCTTAAGGTTATTCACTTATTATTTCTAGTTTTCAACCATTCACTTTATGCATTTAATTTTTTTTTTTATATGCTGTATCATCTTCAGGAATTTCCTTTGCAACCAATTTCCACTTTCAGTTTTTTAGATATATCTTGCTGTGATCCTAAATAATAGTTATCTCTTATAGGGACTTGGAGCTTCTAGCAACGCTCTTATGCAATATTGCTCAATTTCTGGGCGAGGACAACTACTTGGACCATTATATTCGGGATTTCCCAGGCCTCTGTAAAAGGTTTCTGTTGTCTGGAACCACTATTTCCCATAAAGTTTGTCCAAGTTTATTAAGATGGCTTGAGAACTGCCTACAACATGGATATGGTTATGCCAATTCTAGTGATCTTTCACCTTTAATTCGCAAAGATGGAAGTTCTGTGGTAAGCCTGGCCCGGAAAATAGTTTCCTTTTATAGCATATTAACTGGTGCTAAATTGCTGGGAACGAAGCTTTCTTCTGGGGTTTACTGTAACGTTGCCATGGGATCACATTCTTTAAAGGAGGAGCTCACTGTTTTAGCAATGGTTGGTGAAAGATTTGGACTTCAACAGCTGGACTCACTGCCTTCTGGTGTATCTCTTCCACTTCGTCATGTAAGTTTGACATTAGTGGCATCAAAGCTTTGAGAACTTTGATGTCTGTTAATTTATATGATTTTATAAACTTGTTGATGGAGTACCATATGATGGCAGCTGTTATTATTTGACCTATGGTTGAAATTTCCTATCATCTTAGTTCTGCTTACATAATATATTTTTTTTTGTCATGATGATACTATCAGACATGGCATGGCCTACTGTTTTTCTTATTTTCCTTTGATTCTTTCACATGTCTGGGTTTTAACATCCTTTTCATGAGCTTTTTAAACCTGATCACTGTTATGCCTCCTAGGCATTAGATAAATGTCGAGATTCTCCTCCCAATGACTGGCCAGCAGCTGCTTATGTCCTTCTTGGTCGACAAGATTTGGCAATGTCAACTTTGGCACGGGAATGCAAGTATAGGGAGACTGAAACACCATCCAATGTGAATGTAATCTCTATGTCCACACCTTATATGCTAAATCTGCATCCTGTGACAATGTCTCCTACTATTTCTGATGCAATTGGGTTGGAAGGAACGAAGTTTGAAGATACAGATTCAGTTGACGGGTCTATGACTGATGGTATGGAGCATATTTTCAACTCTAGCACACAGTTGCGTTATGGTCGTGATCTGAGGTTGAATGAGGTCAGTTGTGGCACTTCACAATTCACATACTGTTTTTGAACGAGACTGATTTGATTATCTAGATCTACTACTGATAAATATTTCCAATCCACATTGTGGTTTGTCTATATAGAAAGAGGGGCAATTTTTGCTCATAGTTTATTAGTTATCATTTTAGGCAATGCTGCTGTTTTGTTGTCAATTGTACTAATGAGTCCATAAGATTCTATCTTCAATTCATTTCATTTCCACTTGTCTTCAGCAGCAAAAAACTTTCAGCAGGAAAGAAAGAGTGCTGCATGTTACCTAGTTAGTGCTAAGCCTTCTTGTGCTCGTTATGCTTATAACATTATCTGCTTTATTGTCATAGATTTGAAACTTGTAATTTATCATGCCTCAATGTATGGCGGAGTTATCATTGATTGCTAAAATCTGCTTTGATGCATTTTAATAATTATGATTTACAAACTACTGGTACATCCTTTTATTTTTGATGGCTTCTGACATTTTACTTTGTGTCCTCTGCAATTAACATGTACCATGGCTTATGCAAAAGTTGCATATAAACTTAGTTTTGCTTTTTGAATAGTGCTTTTGCTACCTTTTCTAGGTTAGGCGCCTTTTGTGCTCTTCCAGACCCGTGGCAATTCAAACATCTGTTAACCATAGTGCTTCTGATCAGGACCTCCAGCAGGTATGCCTTTCTGTGGTAATTGATTGGCGAGTTATAAGTTATTGTCAGAAACTTTGTTTATAATTTGTGATTACTGAAGCAAATGATATAGTTCATAGCCAATAGCTAGTCTTATCCGAAAGCCCTCCCGCTTTGGTGAAAATTCTTATGTACACCCAGTGTAATGACCCCAGCCATCGGGTGATGGCATGTGGCAATGGAAATAATTCTGCTAAGTCATATTAACTCTAAAGTGAAATCTCAGCCATTGGGGGTAGCAAACCCAATGTATGTAAAGAATCTCTCCCTGCTTTGGGATGTTCTTCATGTATCTATATGCAGGGAAAAAAAAAACATAATTTTTTGGGCCATATTGATGTTTCAGCTGCCCAAGATATAGTTGGGCTTTTCATACATTTCTTGAGCAGCACAGTGTGGTTTTTTGTAGATTTGTTTCCTCTCTATTTTTCATTTCTTTCTTGTTAAAACAAATATGCTTTTGACACTTTAATACTTTGTTTTATTTTTACTTTTTACGAAGGCTCAATTGTGGCACCTTGCACAAAGGACCACTTCACTTCCTCTTGGACGTGGGGCATTTACTTTGGCAACTGTGTATACACTCCTAACCGAGGTGCTCTTACATTTAATCCATTTGATGCTATTCTGCCTTCATTATGAGAGTTTTAAACTTCTTTTTTACTTCTGGAAATATACCCTTTCTTATAGGATCTTTACAAAACTTTTAGGCCTTTATCGTTCCAAAGCTTGTGTTAGCGGGTCGGTTGCCTGCCCAACAGAATGCAACTGTAAGTTCATGATATCATGTGCTTATCTAGTTGACTATACCTGCAATGCCTGTTTTGTCTTATGAAACTATTGAGGAGTTGTGTTTTTATTTGTTTTGACTTGAATCATTTTGTCTACTCGTAGGTTAATCTTGACCCCAATATCAGGAACATACAAGAACTCAAGTCTTGGCCTGAGTTTCATAATGCTGTTGCTGCTGGACTTAGATTAGCCTCCCTTCAGGTTTAGCATTGTTCTTAAGGTTATGTAGTTCCTAGCAGTTCAATCCTGCTTGGATATTATTTTATTTGGACATTTCATTGATACATTTTGTACTTGTAAGTGGTTTTGATGCCATTTGTTGTGTTATCTTAACCAAATTCTGCTTCACTTTAATCCATCCAAAGTACCACATTTTCATTTCAGTTAACCTATCATCATTTCAATAAATCAATTAATCATTTGTTGACTGAATGAATCACTTATGATTCAAGTTAACCACTTTACAATAGCTATATAACAAGAACCTGAGTAGTTAATCAAACTTAAATGTGATTAGCTAAAAATGGCATCAATACCACTCGAAGAGTCAATTTTATGTTAGATTGGTCAATTGACCCTTTATATTTTATTCAACTGCTTATTTTTAGAGGCACTAGCTTAATTTGAAAACTTTGGTATAGTGACACTGACTAACAGCATATGATGCACACTGTCAATGCTCCTTGCCTTCTTCAATCCTCCCCAAACCGCTGAAATGGCATATGCTACACTGCTCCAAATTTAGTGGTCAAATCTCACGATCACCTTCACACAAAATACTAAAAAGGCTACACAGTACACGCAACAAAAAATTAAGAGGCATTGCACAGTACACGCAATGCTGTTACTAATATTAGGATTTGGGTTCAAGTATTTGTTATTGTAGCGTGCATTGCATACTCGTATATCTCATATTATTTCTAAAAAATGTATATAACCCCTTTGCAGGGAAGAATGTCAAGAACATGGATAATGTATAACAAACCTGAGGAGGCGAATTCTGTTCATGCTGGACTTCTCCTTGCTCTAGGATTGCATGGATATCTGCATGTACTATCTATTACTGACATTTACCAGTATTTAAATCAGGTTTAATTCTCTTGAGCTCTACTGTCTTTGTTTACTATTCTAGCTTTATTTACTAGTGGTTTTGATTCCATATTTCCTTACTTTTTATTGCTTTTTTTTTTTTAATCTTTCAGGCTTTCAGCTTTTCCATTTTGTATGACATTAAATTATGATCACTACATTTTTGCAGGGGCATGAAAATACTACTGTGGGATTAATGCTTGGTCTGGCAGCTTCCTACAGAGGTACTATGCATCCAGCAATATCAAAGGTATCAAACGGTTAACTTTTTTTCTTTTGAAATTGTGGCAGATCATAGCTTGAGTGCATTAGAAAAACATTTGCGAAGCTTTGAGCTATATAATCTCATGAACTAAATTGCTTATTCTTGTGCATGAAAAGCACTTACCATTTTAATTGAATCATGCAAAATTGAATCTAATGGAACCGAATCAGCAGCAGTCCAAACTGATGCCTAATAAAAAGCACTGATTAAACTTTCCGAAGGAGAACTGATCAAACTACCCTGTTTCAGTGTCTTTATATTCATATTCCTGGGCGACATCCATCTTCCTTTCAAGAGATAGAGATACAAACCCCTTTACAGGTATCTTTTAGTTCCTGCTCTAAATATTCACTTTTGAAGGGGGGAGGAGGGGGGATGTGTTGGTTGGGTGGGCAGAGAAAATGTAAATTCCCAAAGTTTAAGGCTTTGACATAATAATGCATTTCATCTGTCAAAGAAGTTTTTAATTAATAATATTCAATTTGTGTGCTATATCCTACCAGACCTACCTATCACCACATGTTGATTACTTATCAGGTTGCAAATGTTTTTTTTTTATAAATATTTTTCCAGTCGGCAGCTTTGATGTCTGTGGGGATTCTATATGAAGGTTCAGCTCACCCACAAACAATGCAGGTTTTATTGGTAAATATCTTTCTTGTCTTTCTCTACTTTTTATTCTATGCTCGAACATCTATAAGATTCTTTTGCTTGAGCAATTCAATGCATCCATGTCACCAAGATAAAATAAACACCATCAGATCCTGTTTGAGTTGGTACTATTACTATTATTCTCCTAAATTCTATTGCTTGTTTGGACCATTTTGCATTGAGTGTGATTTGCTTTCTTGTTGCCTCTTCCCCCTAAAAACAATTTCAAATAACTTGTGCACTCGGGTTTATGAATTGGTTATCAAAGATATAGTTTGCCTGCATGCTGTTATTTTGTGTTTTATGTAAAGATCCTACTGTCCTTCGTATTTAGATAAACTCGCCTCAATTTGGCATACATCAGTTCCTTTTCATTCTAGAAACTGGATAATACTCATAACAGTACTTATGTTTTCTCCAGTTGAATAAAGGTTTGCGTAGTTGCAGTATCAACTTTGAATTCTCACCTGCGTTTTCTGCTTGATTTTTGATCTTCTACTACATCTACATATAATTTCTTTTCAGGGTGAAATTGGTCGCCGAAGTGGAGGTGATAATGTTCTCGAGCGAGAGGGTCATGCTGTTTCCGCAGGATTTGCACTGGGCCTTGTTGCACTTGGTATGAATACTTGAATAAATAGCAGCTTTAGATTGTGGTTTACTGTTCATTCATCTAAGTAAGGAATTTTGACTGAAGGACGAGGAGAGGATGCACTTGGTTTCATTGACACATTGGTGAATCGTCTGTTTCTCTACATTGGTGGCAAAGTTCACAGTGTATGTTTTGGAGTCCACAACTTCTTCCTTTTCATTTTTTCTCCTTTGTTGAGAACCATGGATGTCTTCATTTTTTTTGTGGTATTTTTCTTATGAGTTAATGAGTTAACGAGGCTTGTTTGAATGCTTGTAAGAGACTGCACCATTGTGAATAAGTGATCCTCTGTCATTAGGCAATTTGAGCCTATTTTATTATGTTTGTTGTTTAACACTCAAGTACTTTTGCATCAGGAGAGATCTCATTTTTCGACAAGCTCAATGGATGAAAATCGTGGTTCTGCGCAGGTTCAGTGAATTCAGTTGATGTTTTCTTTATTTTTTCTCCATAATGAAACAGATAACAGAACTAAAATAAATGTGTATGAGATATTTATGGTAGAGATCCTCTCCCATAAAACTAATTTAAACTCTTTTACATCTTTTACTTCTTACTGTAGATGATGGATGGGACAACAGTCAATATTGATGTCACCGCACCTGGAGCTACCATTGCTCTTGCTTTGATGTTTTTAAAGGTACTTCCAAGGAGCTCACCCTACAGCAAGTTGTCTGTTTATCTATAGCAAATTTTAAGTAATTTATACCTTTAGAAATTGTGTTTCTACAAACTCTCCTAAAAATTTAAGCTTTTAGGTTACAGGCACATGAATGGTTACATTATGTTGAAGACTAACATGCCCCCTCACCCAAGAGCCCTTTTGGGCTTGAAGCAAGAATAATGCTAGGGGCACTTTTACTATGTGCTTAAATTCAACTTTTATTTAGAAGAATAGGGTGGCAAGGATCGAACTCTAGATCGCTTGTTAATAAGAATCTAATACAATTTTAGTATAACTGGGTCTAACTCCACCATAAAATCTAGCTCAAAGAGGGAGGACTGCCCAAGTCATTATAACTTATAAGGGATTCTTTGCCCATATACCCATCTAATGGGAGACTTAACACGCCCTCCGAAGCTGGCCATTTGTGGGTGGCCCAACACATGAAGGGTTTTATAAATATGTCTAACAGTGAGGAAGTTGTTCAGTATTATTGTTGCCTGCATATTTGTAACCTCCTTTTTAAGTATATCCTTTTAATGAATAATTGGATATATTATAAGTATATAATTCTCTTCAGCCATGAATATTTGATACCTAACTTATATGGAGTCTTTCTGCCACTGAACTGTATTCTTTCAACAGACAGAATCTGAGGCTATTGTTTCTAGGCTCTCAATTCCAAATACACGTTATGATTTGCAATATGTGAGGCCTGACTTCATAATGCTTCGTGTCATTGCTCGAAATTTAATAATGTGGAGCAGGTTAGTGTTGGTCTCTTTAAGTTATTGCATCGATTTGCTTGGATTTCTCCATCACTCTTTTGATCGCTGTGTTTTCTTTGTAGGGTTCATCCCTCAAATGATTGGGTTTTTTCTCAAATTCCTGAAGTTATAAGATGTGGTGTAGAAGGCCTTGGAGGTGATGACAATGACATTGATGATATGGATGCTGAGGCTTTTATCCAAGCTTATGTTAATATAGTGGCTGGGGCTTGTATATCTCTTGGTAAAATTCTCTTTGGTCTTTGCACTCGTTTTATGTTGAAGTAAGTCAGTAACATAGTGCTTCTACCACTATTTTAGGCCGCTTGTCTTTGTTCTTGTATGTTGTTCTTAAATTCTTTTTGTATCAAAGTTAATCATATGAATGAAATTATTTAAATCCCCTATTAGAATAATTAGGCCTGATTCCACCCCAAGAGCTAGCTCAGTTGATAGAGCTGCGGGATATGAAACGTTGGAACCAGGGTTCGAATCTTGGTGACAACATATTTGCCTATAAAAAAAAATTTACTATTGACTCTCTTCTAGCAGCCACTCGGTGGTTGTGATGCTGTTTGATCTTTATCTTGAAACTTGTTCTTAATCATGTTAGGGCTGGTTTTTGCTGGCACAAGAGATGGAGATGCACAGGAGTTACTTTATGAATTTGCTACATACTTTCTTAATGAGGCAAGTCCATAGAACTATGCTGCCTAGCACCTCGTGCATCTTAAGTGGTTGATTCTAAATGTTTTATTTTTTCTTGCAGATCAAGCCTGTTTCCCCCAGAGGTGGAAAGGTATTCCCAAAGGGACTTTCTCGCTATGTTGATCGGGCCACATTGGAGACATGCCTTCACCTTATTGTTCTTTCTCTATCTTTGGTACCTGCTTCCCCTTCCTTCCACTGTCAACTAATTTAAGATTAAGATCATGGATAAAATTCTATGCTTAAACTTATGCATGGCAGGTTATGGCTGGGTCTGGACATTTACAGACCTTTAGATTGTTGAGATTCCTAAGGAGCAGAAATTGTGCAGATGGACAGTATAGTTATGGTATTCAGATGGCAGTAAGTTCTACAAGTTATTTATTTTTTCTTTTAAAAATATCTGGAGATATATATGATAAGCAGGCTTTGGAACTTATATTTCCAGTGGGTTGGGGATTGATAGGTGGTGGCAGATGGATCAATAGTTCAATACCATTATGCCAAAGGTCTGATAGTGTAGAAGTTGTCATGCACTCATGCATGCATGTGATGGTGGATGTAGGCCTAATATAAGTCCCTCTTGAGTCTTGACCCCCTATTGAATTGCTATGATGTGTGTTAGCATTTGTGCTTTAGCTAAAATGTCTTGTACATGTATTCATCGTGTACATTAATGTATCTTTTGCTCATGCATGTCTGTATGCAAATAAACATCAAATGATGGGCCATTTTGGAAGTTCAGATAACTCATGTTATGATGGTATTGTCAAAAGTTAGTTTTAAGTTCATATACTTCCTTTACTTGCATTTAGAAAAACAAACTTTATTCACATTACCTATACTAAGGCAAAATCTTGTACATGCTCAGATTCTTCTAGTTTAAAACTTGTCATTGCTAATCAGTTTTTTTTGGGCTGCCATTCTAATCTGTTATACAAACATTCTGCTTTAGGTAAGTTTATCTATTGGTTTCTTGTTTCTTGGTGGTGGAATGCGAACATTTTCAACAAACAACAGTTCCATTGCTGCTCTGCTCATTACTCTATATCCACGCTTGCCTACTGGTCCGAATGATAACAGATGCCACCTTCAGGTATATCAGATTGCTGGAATTGCTGTACCTTATGCATGATAAAAAGCTTAGAGGATTTTTGTAGTTAACTCTTTGAAATTACACTAGACAAGATACGATTGGCAATGAATGCATTCGAGAAAAAGTTGTGGTAGTACCTTTTGTAGAAAAGATGGTAGAATCATGCCTTAGGTGGTTTGGGAATGTGGAGGTCTGTAGGAGCCATGGTAAGGATAGTAGAAGGATGGTAACCCAACAATTAAAGGTGGAGGTAGACCAAGAAAAACTATAGGTGAAATCATTAAGATTAACAGGTAAACGGTTTGTCCATATAGACTTAATTTATGATGGAACATTACGGTGTTGTTTGATTCATGTAGCCAACCCCACTTTGTGGAAAAAGGGTTCATTGTTGTTGTTGTTGTCATTGTAATGTTTGAAATTGCATTCTTATGGAGAAAGTATTCTGCAGGCATTTCGCCATCTATATGTTCTTGCAACAGAGGCTCGATGGATTCAGACAGTTGATGTTGACACGGGTCTGCCTGTTTATGCTCCTCTTGAAGTCACAATCAGAGAAACTGAACATTATGCAGAGTCCAGCTTTTGTGAGGTCACCCCTTGCCTTCTGCCAGAGCGAGCTATTGTAAGTCTAAATGGTGATGAACGAAATCTGTGGGGTACTTCAATTTGTCTTGCTTAGTTTACCTTTGGCACACAGTTCTTCCCTTTGAATTAACTTCTGTTTGATCGATTTTGGAATGCATCTTGTCATAAATCATCTCTCCCAAAAGCTTAAGCTGTTAGGTGGAGGCTCATGAATGGTTGTATCTAGCATGTCCCCCATGTGAGAGTCCTTAAGGCTTGAAGTGTGTACTATGTACAGTCCTACCATACTGTGTGCTGAAATTCAACTTTTTATCATGTCATGAACCATCTTTCCTTCAAGCATAAGCTGTTTGGTGGAGGTTCATGAATGGTTTTATGGTACAAGTTTATTTCTCATGGTTGGATTAGAGAACAGTGTTTTTAGATCTGATTTGTTTGGCTTTGATGGTTACAGTTGAAAAGAATACATGTTTGTGGGCCTCGCTACTGGCCTCAAGTAATAGACTTTACCCCTGAAGGTGAGCATAAATGATTATTCTGTTTATGTGATCCTATATTGATTTGAGACTTCTGTATTTACATACCTTTTAAATGAATAACCCCAAATTATGCATTTAATTACAGATAAACCTTGGTGGAATTTTGGAGACAAGAATAATCCGTTTAATTCTGGTGTTCTTTTTATCAAAAGAAAAGTTGGAGCTTGTTCATATGTTGATGATCCCATTGGTTGCCAGTCACTGCTGTCGCGGGCAATGCACAAGGTTGAGATTGCATAGTATTTGATATTGTTATACAAGTTTGCACAAACATTATATGATTATACACACTAATTAATTTTTGCCTGATCTAGGTGTTTGGCCTGACAAGTTTAAAAGCATCTGATATGACCACTGATATACATAATGGACCTGGTTCTGTCACAGTTGATCAGTTGGTCGGTACCTTCTCATCTGATCCTAGTTTGATTGCCTTTGCACAACTCTGCTGTGACCCATCCTGGCATAATAGGTAAGCTCACATTTCTAGATTATTTTTTCATCCCTTGGCTTGGCATCTATTTTTTTATTTATTATATATTTAGTACTTCATTCTGTTTGTTTGATTCATGAAACGTTTCTTAAATTTTTTTATTACCGTTCCAAGGGTGCATATACATATAGAAACCCTCTAGCTGCCAAGAATTTTTACAAAAAATTTAACATGGAACAACTGTGCGGCTGTGCCTGCTCATCCATATAACCATATTACATAATTCATGAAAACGTATTGTGTTGTATCGAAAAAAAAAAACAAAAAAAGTTCTACTCTTAATGGACAGATCATATAATCTTAGTCATGTATTGTGTTTGGATGGGTTATATAGGTGCTCATTTGTCATCTGTTCTGACTTTTTGCACAATCACAATATGTTGCATCTGAAAATATTCTCAAGGGTGAGAAGATTGCCTTCATCTATGGTGCACAATGCCTGTTTGGCAGCTTTCTTTCGAAGGGGTTTTGTTTTCCCTTTTTTAGGCTACTAGATCATTTATATTCTGTTGTTCCCAAGATTTGTATTGAAGTCAAACATGCTACAACTAATTAGTAATTACACAGACCTTTTGAGAGTATTGCATTCCTCTACCGTAAAGATGGTGCAATATCTTAAACTAATGAAACTTGCTTGCAGATCTGATGTTGGTTTCAAGGACTTCTGCTTGCAAGTATTGTTTGAGTGTGTGAGCAAGGATAGACCAGCTCTTCTACAGGCAAGTGTACCTAGAGGAATAATTTGCACTTTCTAAATTAAATAAATGACATGACCCAATTTAAAATCTTAAATTCTGGTTGTTATCATATGTATTATGTTCTTCAAGTTATTTCTGTGATTCCCTTGGAAAGCTGTGATATGATTGGAGGCATTGTAAGATATAGGATTTGCTGTCGCTAATGAAAGGTTTTGCACATTAGCATTGTTGAATAACATTTATGATGTGATTTTCACCATTCCAATTTTTTATGTATGGATATTCTCGTGTTGATTATACATGCCAAATTTCAGCTGTATTGCTTATTCATAATGGAAAATTTTAAGTAGTTAAGGACTAATTGGATGCTAATCTTATATGCTACAAAGAATTTTAAAAAAAATCCAATTAACTTGGAATTTTATGAGCATGATCTACATTATGTTAACCTCTAAGAGGAGTGGTTTAATCTTTATTGTGAGAGCTGACAAGCATGATCCAATAGTTAACTGATCCTTTCACCTTTCCAACTTTTCTGTCACATTCAGCTCATCAGTTTTTCCATTTCTTAAATTTGGATTTCTTGATAGTACATTTGTTGACAGTTTTATTATGCAGGTGTATTTGTCATTATACACTACAGTTGAATCAATGGTTAATCAAGTTGCCACTGGAACCATTGTTTTTGGTGACTCACTTTCTATATCTGGTTTTAAGGTTAGTTTCACACTTCTTCAAGTATTAATCTGTCTCTAAAGTGGTTTTTTCATTCAGCTCTTCAGGTATATAGCTGTTTTCTTACCGTTAGTTATCTCCTCTGATTTGGTCATATTGGGTGTTAGTCAATTTTAGGTGTCTTGATTAGGATCTCGTAGTTAAGACTTAAGGCACGGTTAAAGCTGGCAAGAGAGGCAAGCTTATTTTATCATAGAGGGTTCCCTTGCAAACAATCAATTAATATTAGGGGTGTGAACGAGTTGAGAAAAGTTGAGCATTTGAAATTCAGGCTTGGCTTGTGAGAAAAATAGACTACTTAAGCTTGGCCCCTTTCCTTAAATGGACCAGATTTGAAGCTTGGGCTTGTGTAGAAGTTATGAAGCTTTAGTTCGTCTTGTTTAGCTAGTTCATGGTTTGATTATTTTTTCCCTTTATGAATTTAATGAACATCATTGTAACATATTTCCACATCGAACATGAATTTAGATAAAAATCAGCAAAATAATAAATTAAAAAAACTTCACTTTGCTCTCCACTTTATCCCTAAAAATAAGCGCACTATAAAATAATTGTAATTTCAGCTTGGTTTGCGTGTGTACATACTCACAAACAAGCTATTTGGAGCTTTTAGTATCAAGCCTATAAAGTTTGAGCTTGACTCATTGATACAATTAAGCTCAAATACGAATTTGAGCTCGTTTGTTTATTTAAAGAAATTAGCTTGGTCAAGGTTGTTTACTCCCCTAGCGTATATTACTCATCTCAAATTCTCAATTAAACATCAATTATCACGTTTTGCTAGAAATGAGTTAAATTATGCTCATTCGTTGATCTGTTTGTGATGTTCGTTTGTGGAATCAAATAAATCTTACATATTCAGCCCGTTAAGTTAATTGATGACTGTAAGCATCTACACTACGATAAGGGAGTATAAGCCTTCTGGCTGCTTACATTTGACCCTCTCTATGCTTCATAATTGTGTTGACTACCCTTTATAAGCATGTCCATGACTTGATGCTAATTATGTGGTTTGCAGCTTGCACTGATTTATATTGAAGCATTGATGACTGGAAAATTATCTGCTTCAAAAGGAGGAATTGTGCAATCAACATTTGTCGGTTCTCTTAGGAAGCAGGTGGAAGAGCTCCTAAATTCTTCAAAGGAATTGAAGGACGATTTTCATAAATATTTGAAACTGGGGAAATGGCCTGATGGGGAATCCCAAGAAAGACGTTCAATACTTCTTTCTTGGTTCCTTCAGTGGTTTGATGTACCATCTTCATCTGCAATCAAGACAACTATTGATAGAGTCAAACCCATTCTCATTTCGTCATCTTCAATTCCCTTGTTACGCCTGTCTTTTCCAAAAACTCATATCAATGCTATCACTGAGATAGATAGATGTTTGTGCTGATCATAGGTCACTTATCTATTGATTATTCAAATGCATATGTGCAGTGTATTTAACATCATTGTAGCCAGTAAAGCGTTTTAACTTTGTGAGTTTATCCTCTGTCCAATTGGCTTATGATCTTTTACTTATTTTCACTTATCTTAAAGTAGCCTGTCACTCATCATTATCGGAATTATATTCCAAAATAAACTGTCACTCATCACTTATCTTAGATGTATTCCAAAATAATTGTTTGATTTCTATACATTATTTTCCACATCCACAAATAGGGATGGCAATGGGTCCGGGTAATGGGATACCCGGACCCGGACCCGTTCTTCAATTACTGGACCCGGACTCACCCGGGTACCCGCTGTATAATGTGTAGGCGGGTCTTCGGGTATCCAGACGGGTTTTGCGGGTACCCATTAGCAATTTTTTTAAAGAAAAAAATATTTTTTAAATTAATTTCTATGTTTTTTTTATAGACCGAGGGATCCTTAATACATTATTACACACTCTACTTAATATTAATCCCTACCACCATTAAACACTTGCAGACATCATCAAATAAATTCTCTCGTTAAACACAAACATACTAAATTATATATAATATATATATATATATATATATAATGCATATATGTAAATATGAACGGGTCCGGGTACTCACGGGTTTGGATATTTTAGACCCGGACCCGTTCAAAGCGGGTACCCAAACGGGTTCATTCTTTGAACCCGCGGGTCTCTTTTTTGGATCCAGACCCAGATCCATTGCCGGTATTATCCGCGGGTTCGGGTCCAATTGCCATCCCTATCCACAAATGTAGTATCTTAAGATACAAGTATTTTGGGCTTGAAAGTTGAAATAAACTGAACGTGTAAAGTAAACGGAACCAAACATTTATAAAAAATTGAAAATAAATCCATTTTGCTAAGTCACTTAGGGATATAAAGAAAGGACAGCGGGGTTTAAATTACAATAAATCCTTTATCGCACAGCATGCATCGTTGGCTTCCAATATAGAAAAAATTACTTTATTTTCTTCAGAGATACATTGTACAATTCAGGTGCTTGTTAAGAGCTTACAAAAGGAAATAAAAGTTGTGAAATGTCCAAGTCCTAGAAAAACTAATAGAAAATTAGAAATGACTCAAGAAAAATTACACAAAAATCGAGAGACAGCAAAAACTGGGGCAATAAAGGGAAAATGGAGAGTTTTTTCTTTTTTAAGTAAAAGGAGAAATGATAACAATTAAGTAAAAAAGAAAAGGGAAAATAAAAAAGTATAATGTGAAAATATCTATGCGGTGTTGGTCAAGATTGAGAGATGATACGTGCATAAAGGAACTCGTTCCAAGTGTCTGGTAAACCTGGTAAGCACCAATGGATACAATCAGCATAAGTAGCTGGGTCAGCTTGTTGTTCTGGTGTTAGCATCTTGCCTTGACGAATGGTGTAAACAGATGTATGTGCATCTTTTCTTAACTCTGACAAGGCAGTGATGTTAACAAAGTACACTGGCACCTTCATTGATTGTGTCACATTGTTGGCAATCACAAAAAGGCGACGGTCTGTGCCCACATTCAATGGGGTGGACATGTTGAGAACTGGAGTGGTTTCCCTAGCACATTTTATGCCATCCGGGTTGTTCCAATCTTCGCTCCTACAAAAAAAAAACATCATATGGTTAATTATAAATTCTGAATTCTAAGGCCAATGTGAAAAGGTGGTATGCATAATTGTTTAGTACACAGTAAACTATAAGCTTTGCAAAAGTAAAAAATAAAAAATACCAGTGGGTCACCAACTAACAAGAAAAATCTAAAGGGGACACCAACCATGTGGTTAAATAGTTTACATCAATGATGGTCTCACCTAATGGCATAACAAATATGTTTGTGTACTACTATAAACTACTCACTGCATGTGGGGGGGCTCAAGAAGAGCTTTTCCAAACAAACCGATGACCCAAGTTATCAAATACGAAAACGAACAAAATTTTGGGTGCAGGTTTGAACCTCAATCCTAGTGGGTTATGAACATTTTAAAATTAGATAAAGATTTGTCCTCAAACATTAACATTGTACTAGTAAATGTATTTTTTTCCACAAACACCCCTATTTATTTAACACTTTTTAGATTCCTAATAATATTTATTAATAGGGGTAATTTTGAAATTACATATCAAAAGTTCACATTTCAAATACAATTAACTAAATTATTCAACTTTCTTAATGGACCCTCAAAGAGGCTTTATATTTAGGGACGGAAGGAGTATCTCGTTGTCTCTATCAAATAAGTAAGAGGTTTTTCATATTTTTTTTGGTTTGATGCAAGGCAACACATTAAATTTTATTGCATCTATATGTCTTTATCAATATGGCTTCAATGTTATTCATATGACAAAATCAATGTTATTTGTTTAAATTGAGTTTTTATGAATAGAAAAAACAGGAATTAAGATTTGGGCATATTAGTTATAGCAAAAAAGAAAAGGTTTGGGCATATTACTTGATATGAAGAGGCGACGTGCTGGTGAAGAAAACTTTGGTTTGATTTGGGTCAATGTTGTTATCCACCCACGTTGACCATGTCTTGAGCACTCTCCCATATGCTTCAGGCCTAGGCACTTCATCGTATTCCGTGGACCCTTCATCAAATGACCCACGCCTATTGCCCCCTCAAACAAGACAAACACATAAAAAAGGTGTCATGAATTGCTTGAAAAACAAGTCACCTCAAAAAAAAAAAAAAAAGAGAAAAAAAAGGAGTTATGATAACAATAAAGTGATCTTGTGCTTACAAGACTTTCATATTGAAAGTGTTCATCCACCATATATAGGTGTTAAAGATCAAGTAATCCACATTCTTCCAATTGACCCCATGTTTTTCAATAGATTCAGGCATGATTATACGATTCAATATGCTATGCATGTTTGGATCATCTGAATTTGACTCTACAAGGAATGGTGCCCAATAAAACTCTACTGTAGTAACATAGTTTGGTTCCTGAAAAAAAAAAACACACAACAAGCTAGTTACTGTTGGAGTATATTCTAAGCAATATTGCTTTGGCCCACGTTATCCCCTGACATAACATGTCCTTTCTTAACTGCCAGGAAAAAAATTGGCACAATCATCCAAAGCCAGATTTTGCCTACAGAAATGCCAAATAAATAGGTGACGTGGTATTTAAACTACCCTCATTTAATCATCAAATTCAGTGGTCCACCATCAATTCAAAAAAATTATTCTTATTGCAGGTTTGCACTTACTCTAGGCGTTCATAAGGTTAATGGCCAATAAACTAATAATTAATGAAGATCAATAGTACTCTTTTTATGCATTAGATGAATAGAATATATAGTGAGTCCAACCCTTTTCTGGATTCTACTAAGTTTTTTTAAGTACCAATTTGCTCTATAACATGTTTAGTATTTATTAACTATTGTATTATGATATTATGCTTATGGTTGAAGTTGATCATGATTGCTAATTGCCATGATTTATTATTATAATGCAAAATGGCTTGGCATATCTATGATGATGCAAAATGGCTTGGCATATAACCTATACGTTATCACCTAGAGAAAAAAAGCAGAAAGACTAACCTCAATTTTGAAGATAGCCAGAGAACCATTCTTGTACCAAGTCTTTTTCTCAGGAGGAGCCACAGATTGGACCATACAAACCATTGATTCCCACTGGTTCCTATTCAGTGAGTCTCCAACAAACATAAGCCTCTTCCCTCTAATCTTCTGAAACAATAGTCTTGGCTTGAACCTTAACAAGTTCCCAAAACACAATAACCAATACGAATATCATCATGAAAAAAAAAATCAAAATTATATTGGAAAGATTTAGAATGGAAAAAAAAAGGAAAAAGAAAAGAAAAAAAGAAAGGGAAATTGAAAGAAGTAAATTGGTTATTTACTTGGGCAAAGAGCAATCTCTGGGTTGCCATCTCCAATTCTGATACATAGAATCAGGTCTTCCATTTTTCATGCATGTAACTTGTGAAGTGAGGAATTCACATTGGTCTTCTTTATACAAAGGACGTGACATGTTATCAAATACCCATTCTCCATTAAACAAATCACAATCTTCTGGTGGAACCACAACAACCTCTTCTTCTTTTTCTTTTTCTTCTTCTTCTTCCTCCTCTTCTTCCTCTTCCTCCACAACAGTAGGCAATTCAATCTTCTTTTTCTTCTTTTTCTTCTTCTCTTTCTCTTTCTCTGCCTCCACGACAGTTTCCAAACCAGATTCTTGTGCTTCATCATCATCAGAATCTTCTTCAGCACCACCACCTTGAATTTTCTCAAGTTGAGCTCTTGAGTTCTTAGAAAGTGTGACTTTGACACTACTTTCTTCTTCTTCATCAACAACAACATCTTTCTTGTTATCCCTTTCAACAACACTTCCTTCTTCTTCTTCTTCTTCCAACACTTGTTTCCTTGCAGCAGCATCACCCCTTTGAACAACAGTAGGCTCAACTTGTTTTGATTCTTCACCACCTTCTTGGATTTCTTGAGCTTTATTATTATTATTATTATTATTATTATTATTATTAGGCCTTGAAAATGGGAACTCTGCAATGGACTTAACATCCTCGTTGTACATGAAGACCCCAAAGAGGAATATAGAGAAAACAACCACAAAAATAGAGAGGTTGTTGTTCTTTCTGCCCTTCATTATTATGGCTCCTGTTTCTGAGTTGAAAAGAGGAGTCTTACGACGAAGGGGCTGCATGGAAAAGGGAAAGAGAAAGAATACAAGGCCTGAAGGAAGAGGGAGAAAAGAGAGGTAGAAATATAGAGAAAGGAATGAGAGACATTTGAAAGAGAGAGGAAGAGACTTGAGTTGAAGATGAAGTATTAGGTTGTGTTTGTTTAGTTGGTGTTTGGTGAAATGGTATTGTCTTGTAAGGAAGAAACTCATGCACAAACAGCATAACATAACATAGGCTATTAGGTGGAGGGAGAGTTTTCTTTCTCATTTCTCAAGCTCTCTGTTTGTTTTTTTATTTATTTTTTTTATATACACAATATTTTTAGAGTTAAGGGTGGAATTGACGGAATGACTGAAATCGCTACAAATCGTAAATTGGAGGACCAAAATCACTAAATTAAAAGTTGGGGGGACCAAAATCGCCAAATTGAGAAAATTGGGGGACCAAAAGTGCAATTAAGCTGCTGACACGTATCCCTCTGGTACGCCACGTCAGCACCGTTAACGGTGGAATTGACGAAGGGACCAAAATCGCTACAAATCGTAAATTGGAGAACCAAAATCGCCAAATTAAAAGTTGGGGGACTAAAATGGCCAAATTAAGAAAATTGGGGAACCAAAAGTGCAATTAAGTCTTTAAATTTTAACAAATCAATAAATTATTCAACGAGTCAAAGTCTTGTATTTTCTTATTGTATGGCCTAAAACCAGTGATCTACATGCATTTTAAAGTTATTCTTGAATAAACTCGTATAGTTTTAATCCACTAATGCATAATCAATAATAAGCTCATTGTAACATTCAATATTTTATTTATTTAAGAAAAGAAAAGCTCTCACTTAACTATTTTTCCATCCACAAAACTCAAATCCGAAAACTTGAGAAATCAAGTTCTTTGTCACATGGAACTAAGTTGGTTATTAAGAGCTCTATATTATTTTATATTTTGTATATGTAATTAACTATGATACATTGGTAAGTGGTAACCACTTTCAACATCATCTCCCTCTTAGTGAGGCAATACGTGAGAGAGAGGGGATTATAGAGGAGTGATCTCAAAGCCTTCAAAGTTGGTAGAAGTCTCATTCAGTTGAAGTGGTGGGAGGTGTGGTTGTTTTAAGGCACTTTGGTGGACAGAATGTTGTTGTCTTTCAATTTCAGATTGCAAGGTATGTAGTTTTTGATGGTCATACATAGTAAGCTTTGAGAAGAAGCCCACTCCAGTAGCAGCAGCAGGGTCCAGATCCTATAAGTCGTTGACTCATCCTATTATAAATTGCAAATAAATATGTCTATATTATTCAATTATGAGCAGGGAACTTAATAATAACGGAGTTGATTATTTCATTCCTCTTTTTCTTAGGGCTGCTATGGTATTTTTATTTGGATCTTACAAACAAATGCTCTAAGATTTTTATACTTTGAAATAACAATTATAAATGTACATTATCCCGTGTGTGGGAAACTTTAAAAAATGCATTTTTGAATAATTATTTATTATATTTCGTTTTTTAACAATTACATTAAGGGTATTTTAGCGATTGCCTTTTTATATTAGGATTTACTCAATCTTAATTTTTAAAAGTTAAAATATATGTAGTATATATGTATTAGAAAATTTTAAAAAAAATCAATTTACTACTTTTCGTAGTTATAAGTTCATATTTGCCAACACAACCTTTTTTTTAAGGGTTAATTATGTCACAAGTCCCTGAAATTTGGGGTAATTTTATCATATACTCTTATACTTTTTTTTTAATGTTTGACTCCTGAAGTTACTTCTGGGATCAGAATCCTAGTCAGACGCAGGATGTTGGTCATGCGGTGTCGCGTGATGGCACACAGGCGAAGACGACCTTTCTCTTCAATCCTTTTTTTTTTATTTTTTATTTAACTAAAAATATAAAAATTTTAAGCTTTTTAGTTTTTTAATTTAAAAAAAAAATCTTCGACCACGTGACCAGAATTGGTAGTAGGGATATACGACAAGCAGTGACGGAGCTTGAGGAGAAATGTGCTAAAATTCCAATATTATATGATAATAAATAAAATAATTTATATAAACCTACACTTGAGTCCTTATAGTCAAGTGGCACTAGCTTCTTTCTGTATTGTGGCTAGGGATGGCAATGGGTCCGGGTAATGGGGTATCCGGACCCATTTTTCAATTACTGGACCCAGACCCATCCGCACCCGTCCGGGTACTCGCTGCATAATGGGTAGACGAGTCTTCGAGTACCCAGACGGGTTTTGCGGGTACGCATTAGCAATTTTTTTAAAGAAAAAATTATTTTTTAAATTAATTTCTATTTTTTTTATAGACCGAGGGATCCTTAATACATTATTACACACTCTACTTAATATTAATCTCTACCACCATTAAACACTAGCAGACATCAAAGAAATTCTCTTGTTAAACACAAACATACTAAATTTTATATATATATATATATATATATATATATATATATGTAAATATGAACGAGTCCAGGTACCCACGGGTCTGAATATCTCCGACCCGGACCCAGACCCGTTCAAAGTGGTACCCAAACGGGTCCATTCTTTGGATCCACGGGTCTCTTTTTTGGACCCAGACCCGGACCCATTAAGGGTATTACACGCGGGTGCCCGCGAATCCGGGTCCAATTGTCATCCCTAATTGTGGCAGGTCAAGGGTTCGAACCGGTCTTGAAGTGTCTATTATTTTTCCATATATTTTTTTCATCATATTTCCAAAGAAAAAATGAATAAAATCTAAAGTGGCGGAGGTAAGATTCGAACATGCGACTTGTCTCATTACCACTTAAACAAATGGACAGATGATGTTGATATTAGTATATATATTC
This sequence comes from Crotalaria pallida, assembly GCA_037953625.1. NCBI lineage: Eukaryota > Viridiplantae > Streptophyta > Magnoliopsida > Fabales > Fabaceae > Crotalaria > Crotalaria pallida. The sequence continues at coordinate 154,667,575 of CM075651.1, read as the reverse complement.
TATAAAATCTGAGGGGGAGCAGCCCACCTGCTCCTATTATCCTCCGTCCCTGACGACAAGTCCAAAAGTAAATTTCGAGGAGTCAGACATTGCAAAAAAAATAAATAAATAAATAATGGTATCTGACAAAAATACCATAAACTTCAGGGACTTGTGACATAATTAAGTCTTTTTTTAATGTTGAAAAATTGAAATTAAGAAAATCCAATCATATACGACACTTTCATGTGTTTTGAAATTTGAACTTTCCATTAATTAATTAGTTCGTACTTGACCTTTATCTTATGATAATTTAACTCTATTAATTAAATTATTATTCTTTGGCCTGATTTGCACGTCCATGAAAAATGTTTATACTTGTGATTTGTGAATCTCCACATCTGAAAGGTGGACCAATTCGTAAAATTTTGGCGCAGAATGAGCGAAGCTCCTATACACATGAAGTTTAATTATTTTATGTTTTAATACTCTCTTCATTTCTTATTATATGTAATTTTGAGGATTTTAAGAGTGTAATAAATGTTATTTTTCATGTTTGACCTATTTAATATGTCTTGATTTATGTAAGTAGTGGAGAAAAATTAATGATTATAGAAAGAGAAAGAGTATAGTGAAAAAAAACATAATTAATGTATTGAAAATCTATGTAATGATTAGATTTTTTAAAGAGTGTGTTTTGTTTGAAATATGACAAATAAATAGGAACAGAGAGAGTATGATTTTGGTATTTATAAATAGAGTTTAACATAAATATATATATTTTGATGGTGCAAAGTTTTTATATTGTTGTCAAAGTTTCAATATATCATGTATTATTCATATGTATTATTTTTACTTATAAATCAAACAATATTAATTCATCAACGATGAATTATGTGTTAATATTGTTAAAAAATATTAGACTGGCAATACATACACACTATTTTTCTCTCATTAAATATATTTTTTTAAAAAAAAGTTTGCCTATTTGCATCCTCAATGATACAAATCTTCATTTTTCCTTGACCAAGTGATTTAGCCATACAATTATCTTATATGATAGTCTAAGTAAAGGATGTAGTATTCGGTCCGCGTAAGACAGCCTAGTTGGTGGCTGCAGGGACATTTAGGATTTTCCCCTCCCCGGTCATGAGTTCTAGTCCCAGACCTCCCATGTAAAAAAAAAATGTAGTATTCGTGAATAACGGTGGATCTGATTCAAGATTCGTGGTTGTTATTGAACAACAAACACGTTTGTTAATAGTGAGACAAAAATGGCAAAAAATTAGCAGTTTTTTTTAACATGGTTTTCTTCTATCCAATTTTATTGTATTTTACTTTTGTTTAATTTTATCTAGGTTTCTAGATCATCTCACTATGTCATTTGGGCCAAGAGGTAGTTTTTCTTTTGTCGAGTTGATTTGACTCACTGTTTTATATTTTTTGAGTTTTAATTTTTGTTTCTTATTTTTTATTTTCATTCTCTATTTTTTTTATGGAATTCAGTCGAAACGTTCTTTTAACGCTTCCAAATCAAATAATACTTTTTTGATTTAAAAATGTAGAAGAGAAAAAGGGTGACGTTTGAGCTTAGTTGTCAGATTGAAGACGATACAATGTCATGGTTGAAGAACGGAATAATCAACAAGTTTGTTCAGTTTGAAATGAAGAAAGAAAGGCTTTAAGGAGTAATAAAAAGAAGAAGGTGTGAGTAAAATAAGTGGAAATAAGAGCCGAGGGCTTACGTACTTTGAAAATTTGAGATTTTTTTGGAAAAATTGTACAAAAATTATAAAAGAGTTAGGCGTGATTAATACGATAAGTGTACGCATGCATTTAGATTTTTACTGTAGCATCCCTACACTTAAAGAAATGATCAAATTTTCAGCCTTTGTTTTTTCTTTTTGCTTTCAAGTTTAACTTGAGCTCCGATTATTAATTTGTTTTTTCGGATGGTTAGATCTTGAGATTGTTCCTTCTAGTTAGGTAAAGGATAAATGTAATTTCAAAAAACCTATACTATATTTGTTATGGCTCTTTGAGACTAATTCGAAAGGACTGTTCAAGAGGTGGATTCCAAATTTCCAATGTAGCATTACACGTTATATTCAGCAGGAAGAAATAAAATGTAAAACATAATTGTGCTCTAATTAGGTTGTTGGTAAGCTTTGCATTCAAGATAAATACATATTCATAAGCAGCTTATTTAAGTTTGGAAGGCAAACTTGTAAAAGCATCAAAACCAAAGATCTGATTGATACTTTCAGATGTATACATCAAATTAGCTAACTGGCAATATCACTGAGTAAAAAAGCAAACATGCCTATCCTCAAAGTATTAACGACCCCCTTAAATAAATATCAAGAGGAACGATCACAAAATATTAACTAATAGAAGGGAAATAAACAAAGGAATACTATAGCGAACAAATTAAATCAATGGGGTCCAAGTCCAACGGTGTGGGGGCTTGGAGCAGGTACAACCATAGGATGAGCTATTCGACCCATGTCTCATCCCCACCAGCATGTGTTTTCAAATTAAGATTCGTTGGTTACAGTTTTATTATATAATTTGATCACACATATTGTCCAATTTATTACTCTAGAAATGATGACCAGCTAATAGAAATAAGGACTCCCTCAAGGCTGGTTCCTTGATTGCAGTGTGGATCAAGACATCATAAACTTGATTATGAAAATTGATATAACTTTGACTGGTTGACTCATTCATAACTTAAACTGGGTTTTGGGATCACATGAATCGTCATCATTCATATTACATTAACGTAGAGTTAAAAGAAAATATAAACAAATAGTATAATAATATAAGTAAAGTGGAATGTACAATGTACAATGTTAAAATTAAGAGGTTAATGGCGGTGTAAAGTTTTTTAAACCATCAGTCCACCATCCACCATTCATTTGTATTACTTTAATTTAAAAGTCACCGACCATAAACAGATGAATGGTGGATGATACACTGATGATGTAAAAAACCTCTACACTATCGGTGTATTCTCCATTTTCTCTAACATTAATTTATCTAAAAAGACCTAATAATAAACCGCATTACTGGGTGTGACTCTTCTAAAATCGAACTTTAGATATGAAGGTAAGGCAATCTGAATCATATCATTAAATATGATGGATGATTAAAATTATCATACCTCAACTAATGAATCAATATCAATTTTGATATAAATTTATGTAGTTTATACTCTAAAATACAATCATTCCCCAATGTGAACAAGAATATATAGACAAAATCTTCCAACATCTTTTCGTCCAAATGGGCCTTTTGTAGGCCTTCTAAGAGGGAGGGGATTTTGTAACCCTACATTAGGACATGCATATCCAATTATATTCTTCCTTTAAAATTATCCTTAGTATTTTTTTTAAAACATTATCCAAAAATTTATCATCGAATTTTGAAATTTATACTCCCTCCGGTCCTATTCATCAGATTTTTTTGGAGTTTTCACTCCCATCAAGGAGAGTAGATAAATTTGTTAGTGGCATTGGAAATGTGAAAATTTGATATACTTTATTAAAACAACCCATATAATTATTATTGAAACTTTAAAAAGTGTTGACTTTATAGGGGTGTTAATGGAAAAAGTAATTAAATGCTATTGAAAATTAAAAAAGAGTCTTATAAATATGACCAAAATAAAAACCCCAAAAGAATCTTATAAATAGGACCGAAGGGAGTAGTATGTACATGGAGTGCCAACTTTTTTTTAAGGGTCTTGCTGACAAGTGACATTAGGGAGGGTTTTGCTAATAAATGACCTTACCCTAAGGACACTTGTTAAGATTACTAGGAATGATAAATCAATCATAAGTTAGCATTAATTATTCCCTCGAAAACCCCAAAAATACTTCTTTCCATAATAATAAATGACTTTTAGTATCTTAACAAGTGCCGTTAGGGTAAGGGCACTTGTTAGCATTTTCTTTTTTTTAATTACTCCATCCGTCTCTAATTATAAAGCTCTCTTGACACCTTTATTTTGTCCCTATTTATAAGGCCCTTTACCAATTTTCAATGAGCATTAATTATTTTTTTCACAAACACCCCTATTTATTTAACACTTTTCAGATTCCCAATAATATTAATAGGGGTAATTTTGAAAATACATAACAAAAGTTCACATTTCCAATACAATTAACTAAATTATTCCACTTTCTTAATATGGACGTGAAATCTTCCAAGAGGGCCTTATAATTAGGAAGGGAGGTAGTAGTGTGTATTATTGAAACGATAGGTAATTTTGAATCGAAGAGTAACAATCATTGACTGTGTTCATAAACTCCTCAAAATCAGTGCAACAAATAAATTGAGCATACTGAACATCAGCCCTACACTTTAAAGTTACAGTATGGAGTAACTCCTTTCTTTTTCATCATTCAAAAATTTAAAGCTCACTGGACTAGCTAGGATTGACAAATAGTAAATCTCAAGCATGGCTGGAATATAAAAAATAAAAAAGACCATTTTAACTGTTGCTTAAAAAATATTATTCAAAGAATACAATAAAATAAATCTATTTTTGAAATATAAGTCCACTAGTTGTGAAGTGCAAAAAAAAAAAAAAAAATATTATTTTCAAAATAACAAATACCCTAGGGCATTATTATCTAGTATCATGTGGAAGACAAGTCCAAGTTTTCAACGTTTTAGGTGACACGGTACCTATCAAGTGAATCTTTGGAATTAAGGCGTTCATGGTAGACTCTCCAAGCATAGTCCTCAAAATCAAAAGAGTTAAACACCCTCTCTAATTCTTCTTCACCACTACCACTATTGCCTTCTTCATCTTTATCTTCCTCCTTTTGGTCTTTGCTAGTGCTGTTGCCAGTTGTTGCCTTATTATTAGGAAGGATAGGAGCAACAGTGCTCTCAATAGGAAGAGTTATGAGCAATGACATTGTTATGCAGCGTGAATCTTTTTCATCTCCCACCATGGCTACTGGTCTGCCTCTCACTTTCTTTAACTTGCCATTGCTCCAAACCTGCGTATTAATTCCTCAGTCACACAATAATACAGCAGCCTAGGGATTAATTTGCTGTAATAAATAATTTTATTAAAAAAAAATGTGATACAAAATTTAATGAAGAATTCATTTTCTAAATTTATTTCTATTATAAAAAACTAGCACTAACTCTTTAAATTGAAAGGTGAGGGGACAACTCATGAGTATAGATACACATAAGACTTCTTCTAAAGTTTGTGTATAAAGTTAGTAAATATTCTAGTAAATAAAAATACATACACCTTTAATCACATTTCGAGTTGATATTATAGTTAGTTGGTTATAAATACTTTTTTGCACATACAAGTTTACTTTTTTCTTTTCGGATTCCTGTTCAATTCATCAAATTTAATTTGTTCCTCCTACTGTCCTACTTAGTACTCCCTCCGTCCCAAAATATAAGATCCCTTTGGAAGATTTTACGTCTATTGAGAAAGTTGAATAATTTAGTTAATTGTATTGGAAATGTGAACTTTTGATATGTAATTTCAAAATTACCCCTATTAATATTATTGGAAATCTAAAAAATGTTAAATAGATATGGGTGTTTGTGGAAAAAAGTAATTAATGAGCATTAAAAATTGGCAAAGGATCTTATAAATAGGGACAAAATAAAAATGTCAAAATGATCTTATAATTAGGGACGAAGAGAACATGTGTTTGTTTTTGCCTTTGGGGAGCCCAAACATGCATTCAACTCAAGTTTTAGAATGCGAATCCAAACACGCTTTTATTTGATGAGGAAAAAATTGATTATTTTTGTTATAAAAACATTCTTCATCAAGAAGGCTGCTACAAAACCAAAAAAAAAAAGGGAAGGCTGCTACACTATGCATTCAACACATTCTTCGTTAAATAAAAAAATGTCTTGAAAACTAAGAAGGCTGCGACACTGCATTCAACACATTCTTCATTAAATATTACGGAGTAGTAAAATCTTTTTTAAAAAACGCAAATGCTTAACAAGCATAACATTTGTTAAGAAATGGAATATAGTGAGAAGTTGTTAAAAAATACGATTTTCTATGTTTTCGAGAAAAAACATTATAATACAGTACTTTTTTTTAGTAATATTTGTCTTATACTATTTTTTAGTAATATAATTGATATCATCCACATAATATTACTCTTAATAAATACCCTAATAACAATACTAACAAAAAGTACTACTCGTACAATGAAAACTAAGAAGGCTGCTACAATCTGCATCACCTCCTGGCCCACCTTGGTATATCACGGGCCCAGTCTCTGCATTTCTCAGGCGGACTGCTTCACTCAGATTTTGCATGTGACAATGTAAGACTCAAATTTAAGTTCGCGGTTTAGTATAACCGACAAAATTTAATTAATAATTATGATTATTTTTTCATGTGATTGTAATTTGTTTATGTTTGATAGCTTGAGTTTCTTAACTGAAAAATGAATTTAAAATAATCTATTATGTTTTACTGAATAAATTACAAAAAATATATGGAGTGATGAGGGTTGGTTAATGTGTTGAAATGATTGGCATAGAATAAGAAAATTACTTAAGGCTAAAAAAATAATCTAAAGCTTTTATGAGGAAGATGTTGGATTTTGATTATTTTTTCAAGAATATAATTTAATATTATAATTTGCATTCACAAACAAACACATTAAATTATGATTATTTTTGAAAATAAACTAAAAATACAATTATAAACAAAATCAAACACAATTTATCTAAATCATTTAAAAAGTTTCAATTCACACAGTATTCATGCGCGAGGAACTAATTTTGGGTTTGTGTGACAATATGTAAGTAATCATTTATAGAAATTGAACTTTAATATTTGGAAAAAAATCATTTTTATTTACATTTTGTTTTCACATCACATCATCAATTATTTCATTATCCTCTTCTTATTATTATTATTATTATTTTTTACAACTTCTATATCTCAAAATGAGACGTAGGACAATTATTTTTCTATTTGAAAATATTATTTATTTAAAATATAGTAAAAGAATACACAATTTAGAGTGATTAAGAATGCCAACACCAAATCACATCTCTCTCTTCTATTGTGTGACCCAACCACCGAAACGAGGACCTAGTCATTAGTCAGATAAATAGTACTCCGTAATGCATTTTAAGTTGATGAGAATTGTCCTGGTAGCCAAACGTAATAAGAAATACTTGCGGGCTCTCAAGCATAAGTACTTCTAGACTGGTGTGGATCTTATTAATAATGTAATTTTTGCCTTATAATATATTTTTTAATGTTATAATCAATCTCTCGAACTTATATCTTGACTTATTTTGAGTATACACCTATAATTTTACGATACTCATATGTTATTTCAATGTCAAAATCATTTATTTTTATCTTGCTTATATATATATATTTATAAAATTAAAATTTATATTGTCGTATACGTACCCTAGTTTTTTTTAGAAAATGTCGTACCACGTACCCGGTATTGTACTCATATCCGGTACCGTATCCGTATTGATGCAACATAGCTTGCAGGATAAACAAATTTTAAAATACAATATATATATATATATATATATATATATATATATATATATATATGAAAAAATATATGTTCAATGAATGAATTAAAAAATAATTGTTTAGTTTTTTAACATAATTTTAATTTATCTAAATAAAAAATAGTAATTGTTTAGCTTTCCACACAATTTTAATTTAAATATTTACATATCATATGTACTAAAGCATAAGTTTTAAAATATATATATATTGGTATGTACTCTTTGGTCAATACCATAGATGTCTCTAAAAACATCTTTAATACCAAAAAACTCTTGAGACTAATCTTGCACAGGTCTTCTTGATGTCATGTAACTTTTTTATTTTTTTAAAATGAAGTAAGTGTATCATGTAATTATTATAAAGAGATAAAACATAAATTAAGAAATGATTTGTCTAACTTATACATTATGCACATGATAAATAACCATAGAAGATACAGTAGATAAATTTATATTAAAAAGCTAAATCAATATTTGATCTATCAAAACACGCCATTTTGTGGTAAAATCTTATCTTTTTAAATTTGATTAATCGACCAACGAGGCTTGGTTCAATTGGTGTAAGGTCCCAACTGAAAATTTTGGGAATGGGTAGCCCCGGGTTCGATTCCCACTAAAAACATCTCGCTGGGAGAATCAGCCACGCAACTCGCTCCGGATTAGTCTCAAGGGATCCCTAGTATTAAGGATGCTATCGGGATTATCGGTTATTTCACAAGGAATACGAAAAAAAATAAATTTGATTAATCGAGGATAAAAAAATCAATAAAAAAATGATAGAAAAATGAAAAACCTGAGCAATATCCCCAACAGTAACCAAGATTGAGTCCACGTGTGCCAACACCGAAACCCACCCCGAATCCGAATTCAACGAATACTTCTGACTCCTCAACTGATACTGCAACCCGATCGCAAACGGGTAAACCCCACCCGACATCCCACTTTCACCCTCCCACTCCGACACCCACATAACTGAGCAAAACCGGTTCGGGTCATTCCCAATCGGGTTCTCCAAACCCATAGCATCTGTTAATGATTCAATTACCTTCAGCCCCAGCTTCTCCAACTCACGCGCCAACTCCCGCAGAGAACTTAACTCTAACTCGTTCGACTCGGTCCAACACGACGAGTCGAACCTAAACGACTCGCCGAGTCCGTTTTCATCACCGTCTTCGTCATCGGCACCAGCGTCGTAACCGAAAGGCCAGTTGTTCTTGGAGAATAGGGACTCTTTCTGAGTTCTAGAAAGTTCGAAGAGTGCGAGCGCTTCTGACTCGGCGGAGTTGGCGAGTTCGGAGGGGATTGAGTGATCGGTGAGTTGTGCGTAACCGAGTTGGGAAACGGAGGAGAGGATTTCTTCGTTGGAGGAGAGGGAGAGGGAGAAGGAGGGAGGACACGTGGCGGTGGGAGAGGTGCGGCGGCGGGTGGTGGGGAGGGAGAGGTTGGGTGGGAGACGGTTGAGGAGGCGGGAGAGAGTGTCGGCGGCGGCGGATGTGGAGAAGAGATTGTTGTTGTCGTTAGTCGAGGGAGTTGGCGGCGGGGCTGAGGTGGCGCCGCCGTAGAGGTTTGGAAAGTGGTGGTGGTGTTGATTGTGAGTTGAAGAAGAAGAAGAGGAGGAGGCCATGATGAGGGGAGAGAAAGGAAGAAACAAAGAAACAAAGAAAATGTGTGACGGAATGATGAATCCTTAGAAGTTAGAGCACTGTGGTGGTGTTCATATAACACGTTGGATTTCCAACACTTAGAAAATTAATTAATAAATCATTTACGAGTAATATGTTTAATTCATTAACAAAATTATTACTCCCTCCACTCGATATACTTAATACTCCCTCCGATCCTATTTATAAGTCACATTCTAGAAGGATTCTTTGATTTTATTTATAAGTCACTTTGTATTTTTTAGGAAGCATTTATTGCTATTTTCTCTTATTTGCCCTTTGTCAATTAATGTGAAGTAATACATTGTGAAATTCCCAATGCAAGTTAAGAGGGTAAGATTGTAATGTTGAAGTATTTTTTTAAAGGTTCAAGAAACCTAAGTACCCTCCTTGGTCTATGTGATATGGTTAAGTATGTCCTATAAATAGGACCAGAGGGAGTAATATTTTTTTAGCAGATTTCATGTTCTTTAAAAAAGTTGACTAATTTAGTTAATTGTATTGAAAATATGAATTTTTGATATATATTTGCAAAATAATCCTATTAATATTATTGAGAATTTAAAAAGTATTAAATAAATATGGGTGTTTATGGAAAAAAGTATTAATGGTCATTGAAATATTGATATATTGTCTTATATACAGAGACAAAATAAATGTGTCAAAATGATCTTATATTTGCAAACGAAAATTTGTTTTTATAAGCAAAAATTTTAAATAGGAGAGAGAAAATTGGAAAATTTTGGAAGTTCAATTCAAAGAGTAAATTTATGTCCTGCCATTTTATCAATTGATTTATTTTGCCTATTAGTAGTATTTAGAATAGATTATTAATCAATTAAAACTGTTTTATTAAGAAAGTAGGTTAATTTTATTAGTGGTATTGGAAGTATAAACATTTGATATATTTTTTCAAAATTATTTTTATAATTATAATTATTATTGAGATTCTGAAAACTATTGACTTTTTACGAGTGTTTGGAGAAAAATAATAATTAAATATTATTAAAAATTGGAATAAGATTTTATAAATAAGAGGAAAAAAAACTATAATATTGTGATTAATGTTGTTAATTTAGTATGCAATAACAAAATTATTAATCATTAATAAAAAAACAAAATTATGAGTAATCAATTACAATTATTCTAAAAGCAATGATACATATATTTAGAAAAAAAAAATCTTGTTGTCAAGTTAATCTAATAGTTCAAAATCATCGTGCTACTTAATAAGAATATTAAGTAGAGATGATAAAAAATTAACTTAAATGAAACATTAATGAAATACTTTTTTTTAGAAATACCATGAAAAATAAATAATTAAATCATTGTATTTAATATAAATGCATTTTTTGGAGAGGGAGAAAGCATACTTACCTAAGTTTAAATGCAAATTCCGAATTTGATATTCTATATCTCATAATTTTACCACTTGTACGAGTTATTGGGGTCTAATATAAATAATTTTTTATCTTGATATTTTTTTCCTTAAGGCCTTACCTTAATATTTTTTTAAAAAATTAAATGTAAAACTACATATCTTCAACAACAAAGTTAAATTTTCTCATTAACATTAAAATTAATGATTTAGTTAATTAAAATGTTAACATTCACCGAACAAGTTCAATAGTAAGGAAGATAGTACATCAATTTAGAGTAGAGTTTTTGTGAAGGTAAGGAATGTTGTTGGGAGCATTGTCCTTTTCCGATTTCAAAGTATTCAAAGGAAATAATTATCCAATTGTGTGGGTGAATATCAAGTTCAAGACAATAATTACTAACCTTGTATTTATTTTCACAAAAGAATTTTGTGACACCAAGATTGATTGTTTTCGCAACAAATTCAACAATAATTACTCTCAATATACATTTAGTCATACTAATAGTTATAATCAAGTTGATATATGCTTTGACATAGTGGTGAAAGAAGCACAATGTGTAACACCCTAACTAGTATTATCCTTAATTGTTCATTAGTTAAAAGTGTACCTAAATTTTTTTTTTTAATGCTCTTTTAAGACCATGTAACTAATCAAAAATCTCCATGAAAATTTGACGAAGTTTCCTTTGTTTTTCTAACTTTTCAAAAATTTAGATTTTTCCTGCAACGTGATAAAAACATTCGTTTAAAATATCCAGAAGCCAACAGGGCATATATAAACATTGTGCATCATCATGCACTCCAGATAACAGTTATCATCACATCAGAGTTATAGCAGCATATTCACAAGTTTTGGAAATAGTATTTTCCCAAAAGGACTCCTTTCTTCAAAGGAGTTGTCCTGGACCCATCCAAAAGATATATTTACATTATACACAACAAAAACAAACTACATCATGTTGTCAAAAAGCCCAGGACATATATATGTCCTACTAAACGAAAACCTACTCTCCCTCCCCTGTGAGGGAGAGTACTCCTGCTCGCTCGTACTATGTGCTAGCTCGAGTTCAGTACCGGTAGAAAAATGGTAAGGAGTGAGCATTACACATAAATTTGGAAAGCAGTTTCTAATATGACATAATAACCGACTAAGTCAAACACAAATATCTCAAAATAGTTCACATTGTCATACATCCATTCATATCATATTTATACACGAACAACATATAGATAGCTTTCTTATTCCTTTTACTACCAGTTTTATCATGACTTTCAGGGTATTGTGTGAATACCCAGTATTAATGCACCACTGGGATTTGATTGCACCTGCTAGACATTTGGAAACACCCTATAGGGACTTTACACCCAATCAGGACTTTGGCATCACCCATCAAGCTATGCTTATCACTTCACTCACTCTTTTCCTTATTTCATTTATTATTCGATTTCATTCTTTCTAGTTCTATTTCACATTTTCACGTCTTTTATTGATTGAGCAGCGAATTGAACCATTGGGTACATTGACGCCTAACGGGCGTTTAGACCTAATGGACATTTGGCCTGACGGGCATTTAGCCCTATGTGCAATTTGGTACACCTAGCAGGGCATCTAATGTATCAATGCACCAATGCTCAATTCAGCTGCACATTCCTTTAATCCTTAATTTACAATTCCTATGTGTTTCGTTAAATTATTTATCATTTCATACTCATCATACTTAATTTATACAATGTTTCTTAACTCATTTATACATTTCTCAACCTATCCACTTAATCATTTCCTTGATAATTTTCTATGTCTTTATAATCAAATAATCATAATGCAAATATTCATATCAACAAACAACATAACACTAAGAATCACAATCATACAAGTTATCACAATTATCATAACTATCTCATTCCCTTAATTCTTATACTCTATTTACTAATTATATCAACTACCCCAATGTACAATGTCCTAAACTAACACCCAATCTTAGTAAATCATTATGAGCATATGAGAAACCCAAACCTAAATAGGGTAACACCCACTCCTTACCTCAAAAGTGACGAGAGATAAGGAGATTTGCACTTAAGCTTGCTTTGTCCTAGCTCTTTACGACCTTGAGCCCTTAAACCTCTTGATGTACCTTAGCCAAGCTACAATAAGATGAAGAGGGACCTTGTCAATAGGGGATTGAGAAAGAGGAAAGGAGATTGGCTTCACTTGATCTTGGGATTGAGGCGTATGTGTGTTTTATTCTATATAGCTATGAAATTGGAAAATCAATGAAGATAGGGAGGAGGGTGGTCACGAGTTTGAGAGGGAGTGTTGGGGTGATTTCTTGCTTGCTCCTAGTTGATATTTTGATGATAATAAGGGTTGATAATGATGAGTGTTCTTGCTCTTGAAGAATGAAGAAGAAATGAAGCCTTGACTTGTAGCGAGGAGGGAGGAATTTCGTGTGGTGTTGGTTGGGTGGTGAGGGTGCTCTTTGTTATTGATCTAAGCTTGATGTTGATGATGGATTGAAGGAGGTTGTTGATGATGGGTTTCTCTCGAGTTTATGGTTTTTGAGATGATCATGATGCTTTGCTTCTAGGGATCAAAGAGGGAAAATGAAGAAGACGATGAAGAATGAAATGTGTTGTGTGTTGTGTTTGTTATTGTTGTTTTATGTTTTATTTTCCTTTCTTTTTCTTTGGCAAGAAGAAAAGAATGTGTGGCCATAAATGAGTGGCTTCTTGAGGAAGTCACACATTGGTGGTCCTCAAGACTCTTATTTTTTTTTTTTTATGAAACATGTGCTGGTAATCGATTACCTCAGAAAGTAATCGATTACCCCCTTATTTCTTCAACTATTTAATTTCTCACAGAAGCCTGGTAATCGATTACTTTTCCCAAAGTTATCGATTACTTCCTTAAATTCAAAATTAGGGCTTCTTACATAATGGTTGTAATCGATTACCAATTTTTCATATTTTAATGATTTCTAACTTTAAAGCATTCAACTTAACTTCTATATACACTTTGGGTCTGATGGCTTCACTAAATTTCAGCTCACTCTTCTGATTATCATTAGCTTAACTCGGATTCGATTCAATTAAGCTTATAATAAAAATTCGGGATGTTACACCATGCAAAATAATGAAATACTCCATACCGCAAAGGACATACATTTGCATAAAATATTTATCACAAACCTTAATTTCTCTCATTTTAATTCATCGATGAGCAATAAACCCTCAACAGTATGTATCATTTTACTCTTTGTAAACTCTATTCTAATACTATAAACTAATAATTTAGCCATACATCATACTTATAAAGCAGCTAGCTTTCTCTAAGTTTGCATAATTTTTGTATCGTATAATTCACAGGACCATCAATAAATATTTTTTTGGCTTATTTATGTCAGGTGCTCCTGTAGTTTGCACCTATTTTGTCAGACGCCCTTTAACTTTATTTTTCAACAAAATTACCCCTACAGTTTGCTCCGGTGAGCCATATACCCCTGCATGCCATTTTCGGCCACCGGTGCTGACGTGGACCGCCGGAGTCAGCAAGTGGTAAAAATAGGAGCCTTGTAGTTTGAGTCTTTTTTGTCAGGTACCCCTATATATAACTTCAAAAATTCATATCTTTTAAACCGTAAGTTCAAAAATTACAAATTTTATGTCAAAACGATCGTATTGAAATATAGAATTTTAATATGTAATTATTTTACTTTTATGGATAGTTTTGTAAAAAAATATTTTTTGGGCAATTTTCTATACGAATTTTGAATTTATGAATTATTAAAAATAATTTATGAATTGGATTGAACTAGTTTTTATTGTAGTTTGAGGAACATAAAAATCATGAGTTTTGACTATGTCAGTCTCCGATGATTTTAAATTTAGTTTTTTTTATAGCTTTTTTTTTATAATTTTTTACAATTTATTTTTAAAAGTCAAAACTCATGATTTTTATGATCTCAAACTATAATAAAAACTAGTGCAATCCAATTCATAAATTATTTTTAATAATTCATAAATTCAAAATTAGCATAGAAAATTACCCAAAAAACAATTTTTTACAAAACTATCCATAAAAATAAAATAATTATATTTTAAAATTCTATATTTCAATACGATCGTTTTGACATAAAATTTGTAATTTTTGGACTTACGGTTTAAAAGATATGAATTTTTGAAGTTATATATAAGGGTATCTGACAAAAAAGACTCAAACTACAAGGGCTCCTATTTTTACCACTTGCTGACTCCGGAGGTCCACGTCAGCACCGGTGACCGAAAATGACATGTAGGGATATATGGCTCACCGGAGCAAACTGTAGGGGTATATTTGTTGAAAAATAAAATTAAAGAGCGTCTAATAAAATAGGTATAAACTACATGAACACCTGACATAAATAAGCTTATTTTTTTTAATGCTTTTCCCTATCAAAACATATGAATCCATCTAGACAAAGAACAGTGGTGGTGTCAGGCTTTAATATATACGAGCACAGTGGAATATCTTGAGTATAACGAAACAATTTGTTTAACCCATGTTCGATGTTTTATTTATTTATTTATGAGAATAGTTGCAGATATAAATTTTTTGCTTGCGTGAATGTGTCTGTGGTTGTATAAAAAAAACCGCGGCTTTTAGGGTACGTGACAGTTTTGTGCCATGTTGCAAGGAAGGATGCACCTCTAGTGGCAGCAAAGAGGGATGTGACTTTGATTTCTATCGGATTGGATATCTTTTATTAAAGTCCTGGAATAAAATAAAAGAGCAATTTTTTTTTTTGGGGTAAAGAGAACAATATTTTAATTTTTTTTTTATGAATTCAATTTTGTATATGAATTTTTTCAACACGTGCACGTATCTTTTAATGGGAAACAAGTGTGTATTTTTTATATTAAAAACGATAGATATAAATCTACCATATTAATTTTTAAATTAATTTATACTACAAAGAAACCAAAAAAAAAGATATATTATAATGTAATATTTTATTTACTACAGTATTAATTCATTATCAAATAACATATGTCATTTATCATTCTACAAATGCATCTACAGGATTATAAAAAATTAATTTTTTTATTTAAGTTTTGCACGAAAATGAAGTCAAAAATAAGAACCAGTATGCGTCAACAATTTCTATTCAACTTTTCTTGACAAAATATATGGCAATAGTGGTCAAATTTCTCGATAAATTGGATCCGCATTTTTACTTTATTTTTTCACATTGTTGATCTCAGAAAAACTTTTCTAATAAGCTCAAACTTTTTTTTTTTTTTTTGGGGCTTAATCATGTTTCTCTTATTCATGTTATGTTACTATCCAACAAAATATAAGAGAATTTTTTTGGTAAAAAAAGAAAACAAAACAAAAACAAGCTACTTCAATTCTTAATAAAATGGATACTCATCTTGTTTGCAAGGAGAAAAGGGGATGGTGCGAGTGGCATAGAATTGTAAAGCTTAAATAATTCGTCATGCGAAGCTCCATATTTTTCCTCATAATATATGCATAATACGAACAAACGAAATAAAGACTACTAACTCCCTAATTTCTTGTAAGTTGTAAATAGTAGAGATAAATATGCAACTATGCAAGTCATTGACTAGACATTATCAGTTATGAGGACCTCCTTTGTATCAGTTTGACAGACGATGTAAATAATATTTTTGGATTCAATAACTATCTTAAAATCATTTAACAAGATCAATAATAATTCAACTTGAAGAATATTAGTTGTGAACCTAAAAGCCACGAAATCAATCACTAGAACCAACATGAATTAATCTCCCAAAATTTGTCTAATCAAGGTTAACAAAAACGAGTTATCAACTTTAAAAATAAAGCCATCAATCTCATAGTGTTGCTATGAGACGAGGTGGACTAATACAAAAGATTGAATTACTAATATGGCAAGTTAAAAAAAAATTCCGAAAAAATATAAATAAAGTAAACTAATTTCAAACTTATTAAAACAAGACTGACATTCGTTGTTATGCGGGCTGATAATACCAACTAATTCATTAGCATGTTTGGATACTGATCTTAAAATCAATTCTGATCCCAAAATTATGTTAGAGCAAAAACAATTGTTAACAACATTGGTATTCTAAAATTGATTTTTGACTAACTCACCGCAGAACCAAACATGCACCATAACGTATCCAAATCTATTTAGATGAAAGTCATATATATAATATGTTGCGTGCGTGTCTACTTCGTTACACCCTTTAATGCGAAATTCATTTGTGTGGCAACTATGTTATGAGAATGACCATGTCAAACTCTACAAAAAAAAGTAATTAAAAATCAGGATATTGGTAACTATTAAACCACCTGAACATTTTTATTTATGGACTTGGTCCTTACAATTTTTTTTTGTGTACACCAACCGGTACCCAGATCTAGTTTACCCAGAATCTGACTCATCCGGTCCGACCCAACTGAGCTCGCACTAAGCGGTAGGGTCTCCCAGCGGGGGTTGCTCCATACCCAAGGCTCGAACTCGAGACCAGTTGGTTAAGGGACCAAGTAAGCTACCACTTGACCAACCCCACGTTGGTGGTCCTTACAATTTATATTATAATACTGCTATTTAATATTTAGTAACCGAAATTAAAGAGCAGAGACTAAAAAATATAGAGAATAAGTGGAAATCACTGTCATTTTTAGGAAGTAGATAAAAAATACATTTTCATTTTGATATCTACATTTTAACCTCAACAAACGTTTTTTTTTTTTTTTACAAAAGATATTTGTTACAAAAACGAGAAGATCAAAATATAAAATATAAAATAGGTGTGTATTTTGGGAGTAAATAAAAAAAAATAAAGTAAAGGGACCAAATTAAAAATATAATAATGAAAATAACATTACTAACATTACTTCTTTTTAACTTATTTCAATAACTTAATCATATAAGTTTATTTAGTAGTATATTATTGTAACAAAAAGTAAGCTTATTTTTCTACCAAAAAAAAAAATTAAGCTTATTTAAATAAATTAAAGGAACTTACAATAGCTTAATGACATTAAACTTTAATTTTAACAAAGTTTATAACGTTCGAGGTATTTTGGGGAAGAGTTATTTTTTTTATATCAAGGGTATCCTCTAGCCGACAACAGTCAAAGATTATTCTCTTCCAAAGCGTAAAGATCACCAAAATGAATTTTGCATCTACTAATAAAGTCTTTTTTATATCCACGACAAGGATCAAACCCCTAATATCATGTTTGCAGAAATCAGCCATTTATTGGCTTTGTTGGTTGGAGAAAGAGATTTTGAAGGAAGAGGGAATAATAAGAAAACATGATTTTTCCTAATATAATAGAAGGTGAGGAGAATGGGAAGAAAACAGTTCACCAAACAAAAAATAGTGGAATCTAACAAAAAATATTTTCTTTCTTAATTAGACAAGAGAATGGGAAGAAAGAAGGTGAGGAGAGGGAGGAAAATTAGTGGAATCTAACAAAAAATATTTTCTTTCTTAATTAGACAAGAGAATGGGAAGAAAACAGTTCACCAAACAAAAAAAAGAGAGAGAGAGAGAGAATGAATGAGAGAAAATATAATGGAAGACATGCAACAATACTCAACAATAGCAAAAATATAATAATAATCTTTAAAGCAAACTAATATAAATTTCTTTATTTGTTTCTCTCCGGTGATATCACAAAAATCTTGTTCCCTTTGTTTTTTTTAATATTAATATCACTTTGTTTAAGTTTTTTTTTACTTGCCTTAATTGTTTGTCTGTTTTGAAAAAAATTACTCCCTCCCTCCCATAAAGTTAATAAAACTTACTTGTCTCCTATAAAGTTTTTTTTTACATTTTGAAATTATGATTTTTGTTATTTAACGAAGGATTTAGGTTTGTATTACATCCACGTGAGAAATAAAAAAATTATTTATTTTATTATATAAATCAAAGATATATTTATCTTTTAAAAAATTTATTATTTTGTCTCTGCTATTTTTTTTACAACAAGAATATCAAATAAAAAATTCAATTGTTTTCCATTCTTGTGTCTATTTACATTTAACAAGTGTCGTTATTATTCTGAAGACTCTTTCTCTTATATTTCCTCCAATTTAATATATAATTTTTTTTGAGTTTTTATTTTGGTTTTTTTGTCTTATTTATAAGACTCATTTTTATTTTTAATACTAGTAATATTTAACATTTTTTCATAAATACTTCTATGAATTCAACACTTACTTTTTAGAATAACAATAATAATTATATAAGTAGTTTTGAAGAGTACTCCATATCACAAATTTTCACATTTCTTTTTTTTTAATAATAATTTTCACATTTTCAATAACACTAACAAATTTAACTACATTTTTTTTAATAAAAAAATAAAAAAATTTAAAATTTTTTTACAAATAAAGCAAACAAAAGCACCAAATAATTACAAAATTCAATCATTTTCTTGTCATAATCTCTCTCCCATCTTGTTTTACATATTTTCTTTGGTGCAACCAAAGTTTAAGATTGAAACAAAACGGTACAAGAATCCCTCTGGCCTCGCATCATAATCGATATTTTGATCAGAAAGCAGCCGTGCACGATGCATCATACCGCTGTCTCACACGGTACCTGAAGACACCCACAAACACACAGAATTTCCCATTACACAAAAAAGGAATAATCAAAAGCCAAAAGCTCTTTGATTATCATAATCATCATCATCCACGATGTTCGCTAAATTTTTCCAGAAATCTCCATCTAAACAACAACAACAACAACAACATGAACAACGCCAACAGGTATCTGCTCAATTTCTTCCATTTTTATCATTTATTATAAATGCCGTTGAAGAATGTTAGAGAACGATTTTATATTATTTATACATGCGTGTGTTGAAGAATGAGCTTGCGTATGCAAATGAGTTTTGAATCTATTGTTTGTTTCTGAACAGCAGAATGAGGTGCAAGGTAGTTTCGATCCGCGAGTTCTTCTTCACTACGGTGTTCCATCTACTGCGTCCATTCTCGCCTTTGATCGCATCCAACGTCTATTAGCAGTTGGAACACTGTGAGTTACTATTATTTCTTGTTATTGGTTATGTTATGTTACGTTATTTTAAAACATAGTCACATAATACGTGGTACGCGTATAGTTACAGGTACATAATTCTTCTAAGGTTCGTCACTTTTTAAGTAAATTTTGTAAGACATTCTTTAAGGTGAACTTGTACGTGGTATGACAAATTCGATATGGCGTATGTGGGATAAATAAGAGAATTATGTTACTCTCATAATCTCATCTATACACTCATAGTACAATACCTAAAAGATACTAATTACTCATGTGGTCCTTGATGTAAGTCCTTTTTGGCAACTTTTTAGTCCTTTTCAAAATTGCTCCCATTTACTCATGGGGAAATTGAAAGACACTCCCTGCTTTCAGTGTGTTTGGAATTGTGTTTCAAGTGCCCCAAACGCAAAAGCTGTGAGGGGGGAGCTTTTGCAAATGTGCATTTGCCTCCCCCTCAACGCTTAACCAAACATATGCTTTGCCTATTTCAAACACTAGTATAAGGTTAATTTTAAAAATATACATCAAATGTTAACTATTCCAATTCAAATAACAATATTAACTAAGCTTCTTTAATTCCTGTGATTTTTTCCCAAGAGGGGCTTACGAAAGGACCGGAGGGAGTACAATGCAACATTTTTTGTATCTTGCTTAACATGCAGTACACAATAGCATTTAGCTACACTTATATGAGATACGGTTTGGTGCTGACACATGAGGCGTTCAAAAAAGCATTATTTTTGCTGGACTTGTGCTGTAAACTGTTAGCTTGTTCTTTTCATATTTTCTGCTTTATTGGAACTCTCCATTTCCAATGAAACCGAAGTAAAATATTCATCAATCAGATTACTTTCTATTTTTAAGTATGTTCAAATAGGAGTATATGATGCTGATAATACATTGAATACTTGTTCTTGGGTCGCTAAAAGGAAGTTGGGTTTTTGGAATTAAATTTTTAACTTCATTAGTGTTTTTTTTTTTTTTTTGTTTTCAAGTTTTGTCATTCTTCAGCTGTGATAATTAAGGAGTATATTACATAGCTGCAATGTAGTCATGTAGTGCATAACTACATCCAGGTGTTGTGTGACAGTGTGAACTATACAATTTTCTTATGGAAACTGTAAGTGGCATTATGAGTTGACTTCTGCATTTTCTCCACTCTTGTAGTGATGGCAGGATAAAGGTGTTGGGTGGTGACAATATTGAAGGAATTCTTTTCTCTCCTAAGCATACATCCTTCAAGAACTTGGAGGTTAGCAAAATTGAGAAACTTGAAAATAAATGTGTTTCAATCGTTCTACCTCATGTATTATTACCCTGATGATGTGTAATGTTTGTTCTTTGAGTGTGTGCATATCTGGAGTAAATGTGTATGCAGAGACGTGTGTGCATTTGCGTGTGTGGTCTGCATGTGCACCCAAGAGCATTGGTCTAGCAATGCTCATTCATTGAACCTAGATGTCAAAAATGAAACATTTTGAAAAATTTCATGCATATAATGGTATCTTATCTTTTTGCTTCTCCCTGACAGTTCCTGGAAAATCAAGGTTTTCTTGTTAGCATCTCAAGTGATAATGAAATACAGGTACCTTCTAAGGCTACTAAAGCTCTTTTAAACTTTCTAGGACTAGCCAGAATCTCTCCTTTTGTGCTTATGATTCTTTTTTGTATTCCATCTTACTTTTTAACCTTGGTCATATCTTGCACTTTAAAATGGTTAAATTTTATACCTTATTTCTTTTCGTGTCTCTCTTATTCTTCCCCCTGTCTTCTGTTTCATTTACTTACCGATTCAATATGTTTCTGATAACGGCAGGTTTGGGATTTGGAAAGCAGACAAATTGCTTCTGCTTTGAAGTGGGAATCCACTATAACTGCTTTCTCTGTTATTTATGGCACCAATTACATGTAAACTACTTATTCAGATGATTTGGAATCTGCATTTGCATGCTTCTCTTTCTAATAAAATCTTGTCACTTGGGTCTGTGACATTTTTCCCTCTTGATGATATTTAGGTATATCGGAAGTGAACATGGGATGGTATATGTGTTGAAGTTCGATTCTGAAAACAGAAAAATTGAAATATTGCCTTATTATGTTCCCACAAATGTTATATCTGGTAATTTCTCTTTCTTGTAGCTCATTTATCCCATATTTGGGTTAGAAAGAAGACTAGCATTTTTCACTGACCAAAATGGTTGATATTAGAAGCATGAACTTTTCTCTAAGGTTTGAGTTTGGTGTGCGGGGAGAGATATTGATTGATCCAAATACCTGATTAAGATGCAAGGCAACTTTCTTGGGATGCAGATGGTAACCCACTAACCACAAATTATGAAATGACCTTGTGGTTGTGCATAAGAGAAATGTAGTTATTGCATGCTTGGTGTAATCGATCCACTTTCTTGACATTGGTGATGTGCGTCGTTCAGAGAGATTGTGAGATTAGGAGTGTAATCACATCTAAAATTTTGTTTGAATTCATATGCTAGCCTCGTGTATATCACACTATTTTTTAACTTTTGCTAATTTCCATGTCATGTTATATGGGTGTTCAATAACCACTTGACTTGAAAGTTTAAGCTGTAAGGTGTAGGCATAAAAAAAAAATAATCATTACACCCCTTAATGCGAAATTCATATGGGCTTAAGCTGTAATTAAAGCACAAATCCACCACTACCTCATGTTAAAATCATATTTTTTTATGATTTGGTCAAAAAGAGGATTTAATATCTAATTTAGATTTTTTCATGTGAGCAATAATATAGTTTCTTTAAAGCTAACATCTATCTTGTTTCAAAATGTGGCTCATCTTTGCAGAAGCAGTTGGGATATCACTTGATGATGTTTCAGTTGTCAAAGTTCTTCATCAACCGTGTTCCAGTGGAAACAGGCAAGACAAGAACTTACTCTAGAGTTTCTGTGATTGATTTCTTTGGTGTTATATGAGAAAATTGTGAGACATGAATGTTAGGAAATTTTGAACCTCTGTGGCTAGGCTGTTTGATCATTCTATTGAATGGTCATGCATATGGGCCATTTCTGAAATTATGAATTGGAACGAGTTTGAGTTTCATCAATTTCTAGATAGGCTTGATGACCACTGAACACAATTGAATTATATGGTTTACTTTCATGATACAAATGTTAGTATATACTGAAGCTTGAATGGAGTAGACTGTAGACACAGTTGTTTGGCAATTTTTTCAGTATCAGTAAATGTTAATATACACGCTGTTGTATACATTAGTACATAGAATATATGTTAATAACACTAAGGGTACTTGGCGTTTGATATCGTGTATGAGATGTTCTTTAGTTGATTTAATTGAAATTATTATTTTGCAGGCTGCTAATTGCATATGAGAATGGTGTGATGGTACTCTGGGATGCTTCCGAAGATCGAATTGTTCTCATCAGAGGCCACAAAGACATCGAATTGAAGAGAAAAAAAGTGGCTAGTTTTCCAAATGACGATAAGGATGAACTTTCTGATGATAAATTAGACCATGAAGAAGAGGAAAAGGAGATAAGCTCTGTTTCTTGGTCATCAAATGATGGATCAGTCGTTGTTGTTGGTTATGTAGATGGTGATTTAATGTTTTGGGATTTGTCAACTGCTGACTCTCCCCTTGATCAACAAGCTCAAAAATTGCCAAAGACTGTTGTCAAGCTTCAATTATCATCAGCAGATAAAAGACTCCCTGTTATTGTCCTACATTGGTGTGGTAATAAATCTTTAAATAATAGCGGGGGCCAACTTTTTGTCTATGGTGGTGACAAAATTGGGTCTGAAGAAGTTCTGACAGTAAGCTTCTTACTTATAGTAGCTATTTCATGATGATATTTTAATAATTATTGTAAGCTTCTGACAGTAAGCTTCTTATTATTGCTTCCCTAAACCTTTGCAGGAGATTATGCATAGATAAGAGAAAGTTTGATTAGGCTTGGTTAG
Source organism: Crotalaria pallida (assembly GCA_037953625.1). Lineage (NCBI taxonomy): Eukaryota > Viridiplantae > Streptophyta > Magnoliopsida > Fabales > Fabaceae > Crotalaria > Crotalaria pallida. The sequence continues at coordinate 154,643,999 of CM075651.1, read as the reverse complement.
GTATGTAACTATGTATACAAATTTTTTGGGAAAAAGTTAGAACACTATAAAAAATTCCATAATAATGAAAGTCACAAGTTTCAATTTGCCAGAAGATGTCAAAACTGGTAGATTTATGAATGTTCTCGAGGAAGTTTTCGTGAAAGAGGAAACCATCCGGAGGAAAAAGTTTTATGTTCACTGGGCTAAGGGTGGGAATTCTAACTTGAACATTTTTGCATAAAGTGGCTTCTTGGTAGGAGAAGAAAGAGTTTTATCAGAGAGGTTGAAGCTTGTTTGCAACAAGAGAGAAAGGAGATAAACCAGAAAATAATCTGAAAATTAATGACATACTGTCACCGTGTTCTGCTGTTTTATGTAAAGCAAAGGCTTGCTTTACAAGCTCTTACAGCTGTACAAGGATGAAAATACTGTAGAAAAATACTAATACACAAAGCTACATATAAATAACTAACACACACACACATAACAAAGTTGACAGAGGAAACATGGTTTGGGATCCAGGAAAAAACCAATTTTGGGCCTTTCATTGAAGATTTAGATTGTTGCCCAATTCCTGCAGGAAAAAACCATGCTGACTGAGATGAGTAGTATAAACTATAAAATTGATCTCTTATTGCTTTGCTTTTATCTGCAATCAATATACATCTTGTCATCCTAATGGAGCAAAGTCGAATTGCCTACTGAAAAGAAATGAAGAAAACAGGCTATGTGATTGTGAACTTGTGGAGCAAACCCTGTTCAGCCTTTGTGCTTTGTTACTTTCATTCTCATTTTTTTTTTTTTTAAAGTGAATACTAACTATTTTGTTCGAACTTGGAACCTCTTATTTATTGTTACAATTAGTTTTTCGCTTTCGCTTCATTAAATTTGAAAATTGGTTTTGTCATTGTGGAAGTGTCAACAGCCTGTTGATATTTCATAAGTTCAACTTACATATAAAATTAACTTCTCACTATTTCCTTTTTCTTGTTTTCAGGTTTTGAACCTTGATTGGTCTTCTGGGATAGAAAGTCTTAAGTGCACCGGCCGCGTCGATGTCACGCTTAGTGGTTCTTTTGCTGATATGGTTTTATTATCAAGTGATTTCCATTCAGAGGGAGCTTGCAATATGCTATTTGTATTGACAAATCCCGGACAATTGGATCTTTATGACAAAGATTGTTTGTCTTCTTTAATGTCTCGGCAGGAAAAGAAGACTTCTGCTCCCACAATGCAATATCCTATGGTCGTACCCACTCTCGAGCCATACATGACAACAGCAAAGCTTGGTGTGGTATACCAAGATATGAAGTCATTTCGGGCCTTGTCTGAGGTAATGCATATTTCTTAGGCTAAAGGTCTTTCCTTTTGTATGGTTCCTTTTTATCCCTATGGTACGTGGTGGCTGATATTTAATGATACGTTTGCAGTATAGACATTGACAGCTTTTAGTTTTTTGAAAGATAATAAACTTGATTGCCACCACTAACAGCAAAGGATATCGGTGTAGATTCTTGTAGCTGCAAAGCAGCATTCAGTACAAAATCAGACAAGTACGGGTATAAAGTGGCCTTTGACTGGTGGTGTTCCAGGTCAGATTTTCAAAGAATACCGTCATATCATTCAAATATACATAGCAGGTTACCGAGATGGATCTGTTCGGTTATGGGATGCCACTTATCCTGCTTTGTCACTTTTTTACAACATAAAATATGAGGTCTATTATTAGCATACAATACATTTTTTTAATTAAATTTTTTTTTTCAAATGTTGCATTCATACATTGGAGACTTAAGATAGTCATTTATAATAGAAAATAAATTCTGCAATCGGCAGGTGAATGATATTAAAATTGGTAATGCAAGTGCACCAGTGTCAGCGTTGGATTTTTGCCCTGATACTCTACACCTGGCTGTTGGCGATGAAAGTGGTGTTGTAAGATTTGAATGTTGTAGTATTTATTATTCTCTTTTCATTCAATAAATACTTGAACCCCCCAGGTAATTTAATCCTATTGGAGTTTGTAGGTTCGTCTATATGGGTTAATTCGGAGTTCAGCTGACACAACTTTGCACTATGTTATGGAAAATGGAACTGAAGGTTGGGTATATTTTTTTTTTCCTATTTGATTTACTAACATAATCTCCCTTTATTTATGTCAAGTGTCAGGCAATTTTTACAATTATCCATTCAAGAAAATCTGGTCTCAAAAACAAGAAATATTTTTAAAGGGGCATATCAAAATTTGGAATTTATTTAACATATATTTTCATTTGTGGATTGTAACAATTTAAGAGTGTCTTTTGTTAGCACTAAATGTGGTAATTTTTTTTTAGTTGGCCAAGTTTTGATGGGGAAGGGGGAGGGGAAATTGTGCGCTGCCAGGGTTCAAACCCTGGTGGTCACACTCTATATCCCGTAGCTCTACCAATTGAGCTACTGCTCGGGGACCTAAATGTGCTAATGTTGTTCTCTGTCTCGGTGAAATTTGTAGAAAAGCTTTTTTTGCATAGTATCTTTCTTTCCCCTTGCTTTTGTAACCCTGTGGATTATGATGCTTTGAAGTTGGGCTGGTTTAACTGTGGCTATCAGTCTGACCACTTGCTTGTGGGTGAATAACAGATAACTAGTTTGAAGGAATATATTCTTTCCTTTTTTTCTCTTCTTTTTAGAATCTCCTTTTCCCATATAATCATGATATGGGTACTTGTATGCTTTATCAATAGAAAAATGTATTCTACTTTCCTATTGCCATGAAGATGTTTAATTGATAATGGCCTAAGTTACTATTGTGTCTCCATTTACACTAAAAAATGATGTGATATGTCTATGCTCTGATTTTAACCTGTTTGTATGAAATGAGACAGTTCATAATATGCATCAAGGGGATGGACCTCATTGCACAGCAGTGTTTTCCCTTCAAAGTTCTGCTGTATGCACCCTACAGTTTGCAAGCCTTGGAGGGAAGCTTGTTGTTGGATATGAACATGGGCAGGTGAGATCATCCATTAATTCTTTCCTTTTTTTAAAGGAAATGATTTTTTTTTTGTTTGTCGAGTTGTTGAGCAGCAATTTGAATTAAAGCAGCACCAAGCTTCCAACTTATATTCTCTAATTTGCTTGGCAGGTGGCTATGCTCGATATCAGTTCGTCTTCAGTTCTATTTCTTACAAACACTAAATCAAACACATCTTCAGCAATAGTTTCTCTAAATGCAAAGTTTTCAGACATTTGTGGCTTAAACAGTGCACAGGAACCTGTATCTGATATTTCTGACAGTTCTGGAAGAGGGACAGTCTTTATTATGACAAGGGATGCAAACCTTTTTGTGATAGATATTGCAACAGGGAATGTGGTTTGCAGTAGGACAATCAACCCAAAAGTAAAGTCCAATGTAATTTCAATGCATATTCTAGGCAAGTATTTTGGTTAAGAAAAATAGATAATTATAAATCTGCCAATAACTTTATTACTTATATGGTGCTGTGATATTTCAGATGGTACTACTGAACTATTGACTGAAAAACAGTCATCCAACTCACCTCCTAAGAGTGATTCTGGAATCCAAGCTGACATTCAATCTGAAAATGCACAAGCTGAAACTGCTACAACCCCAGAAAACCCATTTTCGGGGCTGATAGCATTGAACTCGCTCATTTTACTTTGTTATGAGACTGAATTGAGCTTATACTCTTTAAAATTTGTGATTGAGGTGCAGCTCTTCATGTCCATCACTCCGTTATCCTTCAGATTTCAGTATATTCCAGTCTACCGGTTAATGAAATTACCTAATAACAGGATAGCAGTAAGTGCATACGGAAGGTGAATCTTGGACAAAGATGCTGCTGGACTACAACCTTTAAGAAAAATGAGAACGAATGTGCTCTGGTTGTACTGTATCAAACTGGAGACATTGAATTAAGGTGGAGTGCTTATTGGACTACGTTTATTATATTGAAATATGTTCATTCGCAAATAAAAATCAAACTTTGATGGGCCTTCATAAAATTAAAATACTACCCTTCAAATATTGAAGTCCTGGTTTTGCTGAATCTGTAGTAATAATTATTCTTGTGCAATGTTGTTGTTGTTGTTGTTGCCGTATCATACTAGATTTTCGGTATGTCATGGTCCACTTAGCTATATCCCCCATTCACCCTCATTCACCCTCTTTATGATAGGCTTTTGATTGATGTTATGTCACTTTGAGCAGGTCCTTGCCAACTCTAGAAGTGTTGGGAGAAATCTCTTTAACGTCGATCCTAAGATGGAGCATGAGGACTGACATGGAGAAGACAATATGCTATGCCTCAAATGGACAAATTATTCTGGTTTGAAACTTTTCATGTTTTTTAGATGAAACTATTTTGTTGGTATATGCTTCCAGAACTTATTTGACCAGTCTGTTGTGTCTTGCTATTGATAAATGTCAGTTTAGGCATTGTGAGTTCAGTCTATATTCTATATTGCTTAAAATTTTATGTACAGTTAATCAAATCATGCAGGAAATATAGTAAACTGAACTTGAACCTTCAATTGGAATCAATGACAACCAAATGTTCCACTTTATTCTGTTTTCTCCATTGTGTGATTTTTTATTTTTCATTTTGGTAAGAATCACCAACATTCTAGTTTAGCTTTTATTATGCCTCTTACTAGTTACCATACAACATTTAGAACATAATGTGATCTATCTAATTTTTACTGAAGAATCCAAAATTAACATTTTAATGAAGGAAAAAAATAAAAGAAAAATCATTAAAACCGCTAAGCATTTGCCTTTAATGTGCTTTGGATCTTTAAAAAGTATTTCATCTGAAAGCTGGTGGGAAAATACATTACATGGATAACTCAGTATTCTTCATACAAATGAAGCAATTTACAGTTGCCTTATGGTTTTATAATCAGACTCATAGATGTCTTGTTTTATAGGTCAATGGGAACGAAACTGCTTTCCTATCATTATTGACCCGTGAAAATGAGTTCTGGTAATTTGCTTATTCCTTCCTTTTCGGGCCATGTATGTTTCATTTAGCCATCAGTTCTTAAACCCATACTTTAGAGCACTATTGATCACATATTGCATAAAACTATCTGCAACATAAGAAAGCTTCTTAAACAAATTCAAATTTAAGAGCTCCTAAAAAAGAGAGCCTTGGACATCAAATCCGCATGTGCGGAATGGTATCATGCTCTTTACAAAAAAAAAAATATACGTGACAATATTAAATGTATGGCCTCATTAATTATCAGAAGTTGGTTTGTGACGTAGGATTCCGGAGTCTTTTCCTTGTCTTCATGATAATGTTCTCGCAGCAGCTGTAGATGTTAATGTGAGCTTATCTTTAGACCAGAATGAAAGACAGGTTCAGTTTCTTCAGAGTTGCTGTGCTTTGTCCATTAAATTTTTAGGGTTTGTAATTCAAGTTCTCTTGCCATAGGGAGCACCTGCTATCTTCGCCAATCTTGTTAAGAACTTCAAAGCAGGGAAAGCAGATCAGAATGCAATTCAAGCAGTTCGTGCTAATAATGCGGAAAACTTAGAACGAATATTCTCCTATCCTCCTTTCTTAAAGCCTTCCTTAGAAACAGAAGATAAGCTAGATGCTTTTGAGCTTGACATAGGTGTGTCAGGGTGTTTCCTTTATATCTTCTACTACCAGCTATACTTTATATTCTAAACACTATGACCTTATCTTTTGCAGATGAAATTCATATTGATGAACCTGTAGTTTCATATCCTCAGAAAAGCGATATTGACAAGAGAGGTGTACATCTTATTATTGCTAGTCATCCTGAAAGGGTTTTTTTTCTTCGAATAATCCATAATGAGTGTTTGCCTTGCAGATAAAGGGAAAGGAAGCGACCGTGAGAAATTACTTGAGGGTGCAAGCACTGATTCAAAACCAAGAGCTAGAACAGCAGAAGAAATTAAGGCTAAATACAAAAAGACGGGGGTAAATCTAAGATGTGAAAATTCTGTTATTTACTTCTTTATTTTTGCTCGTGTCTTGACCAAGTCACTGGTTTTCAGGATGCCTCGGCAGCAGCTGCACTTGCAAGGGATAAGCTCTTACAGCGGCGAGAAAAACTCGAGGTAGACTATTATCTTTTACCCACTTTAGTTCCTCTTAAATAAGTTCTCTCAGAATATTACCACCTTGGAAAATCAAAGTAATTCTTTATTATTAATTGAAACTTGGTTTATTATTTTCTATCTAACCATATCCTCTAACCATTTATTTGGTAATTTCTCCTCGCTATTTATACTAGATGCTCAGCGAACGTACTGAGGAGTTGCAGAATGGGGCACAAGACTTTGCATCCATGGCAACTGAACTGGCTAAAAGAATGGAAAATCGTAAATGGTGGCAGTTATGAATAGTTGCATGATTTATCCTTTAGCAGTTCAAGCTCTGGACTAGTTGTGAAGTGGCCTCACTTCTTTGCGAGGTAGTAGCTCTGACTCAATTGCTTATTTATTGTTGTTGTAAACATTTTTGATCCAACTTGCACATGTTAATGTAATATGAATATGATTATTGTGTACAGCACGTTATTTTGTATATTATAATCAGCATCAATTATGTGCCTAATGCATAAAGCACGGAAAGGTAAGATGAGAATCTTTTAGATCATCATAAATGAATAAATGGATAGAGTATATCAGTACTTTTTTCTTCTTAAAAATATTTATTATATCGGTATTTATTGATGGAATTGACGAAATGTTTGGCCATATTACTACATTTTCTTTCCAAATGAAAATGTTAAGATGCACTTCATATATTGGTTCAAAATATAATAGTTTTTTTTTTTTTTAATAAAAAATCTCTAGCATTATTAAGTCAAGAGCCGTGCTAGTGAAACAAGTCAACAACACACAAATTCACAACACATCCTTATGGAAAATCCTGAAAATACCCCAAAGGGCATAAATATTTTTATTCACTGTGACAAAACATTCATCACAGTATCTCCTTCCACTTAGCAATCTTCTCATTTGGAACTGGAAGCTTTCTTATCCCCGGAAAATCCTTCTTGTTCATTACCTTGTATCTCCTTTTTGTTTGAGGTTTCCCCAAAGGAGAGTGGTTTTATTGGAAACTAATACTCTTTCCGTTCCAATTTAACTGTCACTTTAGCAATTTCACATAGATTAAGAAAGTCATTTAATATTTCAATTTTCAAGAGAATTATTAAATAACTTTACTATAATACCCTCAAAGTGCATTATCACCCATTTCACATATTTCAACACATTAAATGCAAGGTTAAAGGTGGAAAAAATCAATTAATACATCCTCGAATTCCTAAAGCGACAAATAATTTGGAACAAGTTAAAAATGCTAAAGTGACAGATAATATGGAACGGAGGGAGTAACAAAATGAAGGGTAAAAATTGGAATGTTGCAAAACATGTTTACTAAATTGTGGATAACTGTGACCGTAATGTTACAATCACGATAGTTCCTGCTATGGTGATGCATGTGATTTTTCAGCAATCGGGATCAACACAATGTATTCACACCTAAAATTGAAAATCATGATATGAAATGATTTGTCTGTACTCTGTAGGTGTGTTCTTAGATCATGGGAGACAGATATGTTTTACATGCATCTTTCTTTTAGCTTTTTTTTTTTTTTTTTTTGGTTTGCACCCTGGTAGGATCGACTAATCCAGTTCGAGGGGGGTCCGGGGTTAAGGTTTTTTATTTTTCTTCCAACGTTGTTGCGGGGGATCGAACCGTGATTCGCCTTACCAAGTGCAGCTCCTGACATCACTGCACCAACAGCTCGTTGGTTCTTTTAGCTTTGATTAACATCGCAATCATATTTTATTTCTAATTACTCAATTTGCAATAGTGACAATTGGAATAAGCTTAGAAGAAAAAACAATGAATATATTTCTAGTCCAATGTTGTAATTTTTCTTTGTCTTTGTTATCCTATCTTGAAGTTTTATTTATTTATTTTTTTTTTAAAATTTGCCTTTGAAGAGTTTTAACTTCACGGTCACATGCGTATATATACAGGGTGATGTGACAAATTGTTTGTTTGTTTTTGTGAACCAATAGCACAATAGTGGCAAGATGAAGATGCCATGAGGTCAGATCTTAGTCATCAAACGCTTGTCCCGAGTCCTGACCCAAATACCTTAAAATAAAACAATGATGTTATTTGGCTTTCATAACAATAAGAGGGTATCCATAAGAAATTTAATCATTATTACCGGCAGTTCTGGCCTTAGCTTGCACCATGGAGGCAGATGATTTTGTAAATTAGCTGACACAGGTTATTCTAGCAGAAGTCTCGAGTTTAAATATTTAGGAACATTGGCATGCAGAAAGAGTTTTGGAAATATAATATAAGCATTTTTTTAATGAAAGAAAACGGCAATAAAGATAAGTAATTTGCTTCGGATAGGACCACCAAACACTAGGATCTAGGAAATCATCTTGAGTGACCACTAAACAGGACTACTGTGCAAGAGAGAATTTGAATCCATGTACTTTGGGAAGTGCAAAAATTTATCCATATCTCAATACAAGCATTTCTTAGGGCATCCATGGCAAAATCTGGAAAGAGTCTGGTGGAGAGTCTTAAATTCAGATTTTTTTCCAGACTGACAGACTCTTTCAAGACCCTACTAATTTTCAGAATCTAGTAGAAAGTCTTAAGTTGAGTATGTAAAAACTTTTTCAGCTTTAGGAGTTGCTTTTCCTCGTGTAGATGAGCCTACATCCTTGATTCATTCAAGGGCGGAATTCATTTGAAAGCGGGAAGATCTACATACCACTAATAGTTCTCCCTTGGGCAGGTCATTCAGAAGTTATAAAAAATCCTCAACAAAGGAAAGAGTCACCAACGTATTCGCGTCAATGGATTGGTCAAGTGAGAGAGCGATGCTAAGCTTTTAGCTTAGGTTCAAAATAGCGTATGTAAAGAACGTCTCAAACGTAAAAGCCACTAGAAGAAAGTCCTCCACATAGAAGGCATTCCCGCCGTTGCTACTAGGCCATGAAAGGATATACCTTGTTATGGGTGGGATTTTTTATCCTCTTTCCTAAACGCAGAATGAATTTAGATAAAACCTTGCAGATTCAACTTAAGACTTTGTGAGACCTGTTTTTTTTTTTTTTTGCCTTTTTCTTCCCTTTTTTTACTAATAATATCCTAATAAACAAATAATAATAAATAAATAAATATTATTAAAAATAAATTAATAATAATAACAATAAATTAATAATAAATAATAATTACAAATAATAATAATAATATTCTTGTTTTAAAAAAATATTTTTAAATATATACTTTTTCTCTTTTATTCTTACATATATTTTAGAAAAATAAATAAATAAATAATTTGAAATCAATAGTCGTTTAAGGATATACATCCAAAATTATATGCGACTTCGTAATCGCACACAACATTATCAATTGCAAGCGGGTTTAATGGATCATTTGTGGCAACATTTTGGAGGATAAGAACGAAGTGTTAATTAAATTATAAGAATTTGAATTCTATTGTATTTTTTATGTACTTTGTAATTCTTAGAAGGTACCATTAATTATTGTAACGTTAACTTTTATTTAATTTTAATATTTAAATATCATTTGAGATTATTTTTATAAATTCTATGTAATTAATAATATTGAAATTGTATTACAAAAACATTATTGAAATAAAATTGTGTATAAAAGTACATGATGATGTAATGGTGATGCATGTTTGATGAGTCTGGTGTTAAGACTCTGCTGCGGTGGAAGATGTGAAAAGTCTGAAGTTGAATCTAATAGCAAAATAATGATATAATGTTGATGTATCAGAGTCTGATAAATCTTAAGTTAAGACTGTGCTGTGGATGCCCCCGTCAATTTGCATCTCCCTGTTTTCCCCCCAAAATAAATCACCAAGGCATTCAGTTGTCAATCGTTGCAGCACTTGAGTTTATTGCTTGAGCAAAAACCAGCAGCAAAACAAGCATTAACGAGGGTAAAAATTGCGTTAATTCTTTTCTATCTTCTTTTATCAATATATTTGCTCAAGACCTGAAATTGTCGAGATTGTCTTAGGAGTATGTCACAAGAGAAAATATTGCATTTCTACAAGGCTGATACAACAAGCATAACATGATGCATTTTTTTTTAAATAAAAAAAAGAGTCTAAGACTGGATAGATATCCTAACTTTTTCGGTCTTACTAACAAATGACACTTATTAAGGTTCCCTTAGTAAGAAAAAACATAACAAATTTTTATTTATTCTTCTCTTGGAACATCAAAAATTACATTTTTCAAAAAAATTTTTTTACCACTTTTAACTCTTTAACAAAAGATTTGTTAGCATTATCTTTTTTATACTGTATAGTATTGTATACTGTAACTAAGGGCGTTTGTTTCGAAGAATTAAATTACATTCCCGAGAATTTTATTTCCAAGAATGTTATTATCGGGAATGTTATAGTTGGGTATTTTAAAAAACATGTTTGGTTAGCATTTAAAAAATTCTTGGGAATAACTTCGAAGTTTGTTTGGTTGATGACGTAATATATGTCATAATTACTAAAATATCCTTAATATTTGAAATATTGTTTATTTATATTATTTTTTATTGTAGTTTTTAAAATTGAACGAAAAAATTTATTAATATAGTAAAGATAATACTTTTCGTCACTAAAATATAAATATGTCATTAGAATTATTGTAATAAAATGCAAGTGTATAATTCAATTTAATTTAAGCCTAATAACTATAATAATCTTTTTTATTTATTTATCAAGAGTATTTGTTACCATAATAGTTATATATACTATTTGTATAAATTTCTTATACATTCTTATGTGTTTTAATTGGAACAAATAATAAAAATTTGAAATGAAATTTAAGCTTATTGAGATGTGATTATGTGGAGATATTAAATAATAGTTAAAGTGAGGTCATTTTTGTTATTTTATAAAGACATTACCATGGGAATAGAATATACCCATCCTTGAAGATGGGAATGAAAAGTGCTCAAAAATGAAGAAACTATTTTCCTGGGAATAATTCATTCCTGGCAATAGATTTTCTAAGCTTGAAACAAACATAAGAATATTTGATAATCACCTTTGCATTCCCGGAAATCATTTATAATTCCATGAAACAAACTCCCCCTAAAAACAAATATGGCATGAGTTGGACTTTGATTCATCCATGCTTCTAAACCATGATTGCTCGTGATTATACACTCAATCACTCATCATAGCCGGCCGGCAGAATTCGCTAATAACGTTGATTTTCATGAATAATGACGACAAACAAAACGATAATGTTTTTTTATATCCCCCCGAGAATGATTATGTTTTATTTAAAAGCTAATGGAGTACAACGAATAGTGTAAACATAACCACAAGAATAAAACAACGGAGTTGGCTCAAGTGGTGCGATCCTGCCAACTTGAAAACTTGAAAATGGGTCAGGTTCGATTCCTGGTTAACACATTCCATCGCGAGAAGCATAGAAACGTGACCTCGTGCAAGATTAGTCTCAAAAGTTCTCTGGTATTAAGGATGCTCTTGAAGACACCTATGATACTGGCCAAAAAGTAAAAAAAAATAATAACCACAAGAATAGAAATCGAATAACGAAAAGAATAAGATGCACTAAAAAATATCAGGCACAAGAAATTCCCGTAAAAGTAACTTGGTATTAAAGGATAACCATTGACAAGATCGCATATAACAATAAATTATTAAAAAAAATTGTGCTGAATTATCAATGACAAGTACCTTGTCCACTTGTGCTAAATAAAATACAACCGCCCATGCGAAAAGGGGAGGGGGAATAAATAATAAATTATATAATACAATTTAAAAAAATTCAGCATCCTTGCTTCTTCCAACGTTTGCTTCAACTCTTTTACTTGATCTAGAAGTTGATACTTGTTCAAATCAAATCTCTATTCTTGGATTAACCTGAACTTTGTCTGTCCCTAAGTTCTATACTCTATGTAATGTTGGATAGTAACAGCACTTAAAAGTTCAAACAAATAAATAATAAATAAATAAATAAAACTTTAATGTCAGAATCACCAATGAAGCATTTGGCATGGCTTGGCATGGCATGGCAGCACTTGCACTTATGCTACCATCTGCTCCTGCTGCTCTATGTACAGCTGCTCCACCCATGGTGGAAGCATCTCTTTGCTAAGATCATATTGCTGCTGCTGTTGCTGCTCAGCACCAAATCTCTCAGCCCTTTCATCTTTAACCAATGATTGAACCCATGACACATCTGGCTCAACATGCTCTGACAGTGCCATGGGGGAGGAGGGGGCATTTAACCCATTGTTTCTGAACCCGAATGAAGCAGATTTCCTCAGCTTGCTCAGTTCATCTCCGTTCACACCCCAATCTAGCTTTCCAGTGGGAGAACTCCAATCAGAAAGGGCAGAGGACACCCTACAGTTGGGATTAGAAGGTGAGGACAGCCCGAGATGGTGGGTTACTGAGCCACGATCAATGAAACTCTGGCTTCGCTTCGCGAAGGCAGCGGACCTGGAATTCATCATTGCTGCTGCCACAGCAGCCGATGAGTCAAATCCGTATGGTGAGGGTTTTCTCACCGGTGAGGAAGGCATGTTGTTGGATGGATAACTTGCACGAAGGTGGTTCATGTTTTGGCGCATCTGAAGCGCACTTGGACTTTGCATCTGTGTAGGTGTTGAAGGTTGCATGGAAAGTCCATGTAATTGAGATAATACAGAAGCATCGGCAGATGCTAACAGCTCATCAAGGTTAGTTGGATTCAGATCACCCATCCTGCTTCGGAAAGAGGGGGAAGAGATTCTGGCAATCTCTTCTATCAGTTGTTGCTGCTGCTGCTGCTGTTGACGAGCATGACTAGGACTATCAAGACCGAGCAGTTCCATCTCGAGATCGAGATCCCTGGCACTCAAAGCAGCCTTTAGTCGGCTGCCAGGGAGCTGCAATGATGGTGGTGTAGTAAGGTTGATTTTGTTCTGCCACAAGTTTCCACTCTTGGGAGACGAAGAAGCTGCCAAAGGAGACATCGGCGGTGTTGAAACAGTTGACATGGGCAAAGAGGAACTAAGAGACAATGGACTCATTGATGTCATGTCTAGTCCACTAGCTGAATAGGATTTTGGTGAAGGCATAGCTGAGCCAGTGGAAGCATACACAGGGCGTAACTCTTCGGGTTTGTGAGCGAAGAAGCAGACTTTTCTATTGCAGCCAGTTTCATCCTTGCAAAGCCTTGTCCGGTATTGCGCAGGATGTAGCCAGGACTCAAAAACACCATGAGCATACTCACAGGAATCACCCTTCTGGCAGGTCCCCTTGCGAAACTCAGGGCAGGGAACACAGCTATAAGGGTATTTCCGTGGGTCTCTCCTTCTTGCGTTCTCCCCAGGATGAACAAATGGACACTCGGTCCAGTCATGGGAGTAAGCCCTTGAGCATGGCTTCACCTTGAAGCTATACATCCTAAACTCATCCGTCCCATATACACCGTTGTTTATGTCAGGCAACGGTATATCTACAGGATATTCTTTCTTATCAGCTCCTTCTTTTTTCTCAGCCACTTGCTCAATCTCATAGAAGATATTATCTCCTTCCCCTCCTCTGAGAAACAACTCAATGGCCTTCCTTCGTGAATTTGACAAGGAATTAAAGGCCGGCGCAATCAGATTAACAGGCTTGTTGCCGCTAGCATCAAAGCAATCAGCATCAGCCCCCGCATCAAGCAAGAGCTTGACAGTCTCAAGTGCAGATTCAGAACCTCCAGCAACAGCACAATGGAGAGCAGTAGCTCTATCAGCACCACACGCCTTGTTGACATCAACCACGCCCGTCTCAATAATATACTTAACCACCTTTGTGCTTCCAAATAAAGAAGCAATCACAAGGGGGGTCCTCCTTTCATAGCCCATCTTCTTTGATCCGATTCTTCTACCATACCAAAAGCCTGCCTCGTTAACATCCAACCCTTTCTCTTCCACTTCTCTTTTGAAAGCTTCAACATCATCAAATGCAGACAATTCAAGCAAAATCTTATGAAACTCGCTTTCCATGACTTGATTCGAGGTAGAAAGTTTACTTTTTGAACCACAGCACATGCCCCAAATCCTACAGAATCAAACAGCATAAACTCAATATATAAACTTTATAGTAATTCTTACACAGCAAAAGAAAAAACAATTAACAAACCTAAATATATAAAACAAAACTTCCTATTCCCACCAAAATCTAATAACAACCCTGATTTCAAATTCCTAAAATAAAGTGTTTTACGAAATTCATCAAAGAATAATAGATCCTTTGCGGTTAGCAGTATAATCTCAAAAGGCAAGACCCAAAAAGGAGCAAAAACAATCAAACAAACAACTCAGAACCTAAACCTAAAACCAAAGTTTGAAACTTTGATCTACCCAAAAGCAAACCCAGATAGGATTTTCCACGAAACCATCGAAAACAATCTAAAAAGTCCAAAAAAACAAAAGCTTTAAAAATACAGTAAGAGTGAAAAAAGAAAGACATACCTTTGAGTTAGAGTTATGATGAGTGGAGTAATAATAAGGTTTGTTTTGTTGTTTGCAAGGGAGTTTAAAAAATCGAGAAGACCTCGATGGAGAGAATAAGATGAGGGAGGAAGGGGAGAAGGTGAAGGGGTTTTTATTGTGTGTTTGAGAACAACGCTGGTAGGAAGAAGAGAGGAAAGTGTGACTTTTCTTCCTCTTTCTTTCTATCTTTTGCGCTCTTTGGTCAAAGTCAATTATTCAATGCTTAACCTAATGGGTCCCACACAAGTAGCGTTTGCTTAGTGTTAATGGAAAAATCCAAATGTACATGCAAATGAACATGAAATGCGATTGAGATTGAAATGCAACTCTATTTTCGTGTGGGTCCCACACTTCCATTATCTCAACGGGTGGATGGCTGGCTGCCTCTGGCTTACTACTAACTCTCACGTGCGACTATGAGTCTCTTTGTATACGCGCAAGTGCCACTGTTCCAGATTCCCTTTTGCATTCTCTTCCTTTCTCTTTCTCTTTCTCTTTCTCTTTCTCTTGTGTTGGAGCGTATGTAAAAGTAACTATCATAAGTCCCTTTTATTTTATTTTTGGCTAATAAGTCACTTTTGACTAAACGATAAAAATTCATAAATAATTAAATTCAATTAATTAGTTTGATAATTTTTTTTTGGTAAACAATCATTTTTATATTTAAAAGAAAATTATAATTTCGCGTTTTTAATATTAAAAAAAATTTCACGATTGATCTTATTTAAACTACTAAATTTTTAATTTAATCTTCTTACCTAGGTATTATAAATTTACTAGCTTTTACCCCGTGCAATGCACGGGTTGTTGATATTAAAAAAATTTATATTAAATATTTTAAATTAAATATTATTATTATGTTCATTATAAAGTAAAGATTATTATTAAACAATAACAAAAAGGATTATTCAATATACTTTATTATGATAAATCAAATTCAAATCAAAATTAAACATTTTGATTTTTTTTTATGGTATTATGAGAATAATTAATGATAAATCATAATATCTCTTACTTCATTGGATATGAATTCATTGGAAGATAATAACGGTTCTTTTTTTAATATTATATTTATTTATGTATAGATCAATATTAAATTAATGTATTCATTATTTAGTTGATAGATAATTAGCATGTTTTATTAATTAGAGTGAAATCAAAATTAAAATTTTTATTTTTATCCTGTGCAATACACAGATTATTAATATTTAAATATTTTAAAGTAAAGATTATTATTAAACAACAATAAAAAATGAGCTTGTTGAAAATTTTTATACTTCTTTGTATAAATAAAAAATAACATTTTTTATCTGAGATTTTCCTTATATATTCAATGGATAAATTAACATTTTTTTACATGATTATGATGAATCAAAAGTAAATCAGAATTAGATCTTCTTTATTTATTTAATAGATAAATTAATATTTTTATATGATTATCAACTTTATTATGATAATTAAAAACAAATCATAATTAAATATTTTGATCTTTTTTGTTTAATGATATTATGATAAAATTTAATGATAGATTGCAATATCCACTATTTCATAGATGATAGAACATGAAGACGACATTGAAATTGTTATTTTTGACTATCTTGATTAACACATTACATTTTATTAGGAATATAATGATGGTTGTTTTTTTATATATTTAATATTATATTTGTCTATGTATAAATTAGTATTAAATTAATGTATTCCTTATTTAGTTGATCAATGAATTAACACGTTTTATCATGATATTATGATTAATTATTAGAGTGAAATGAAAATTAAACTTTTTTATAATTTTTTGTTTGATGGTATTATGAGTAGATTTAAAAATAAATCTAAATATTTTCTATTGCATAAGACATGATAATTTAGCATCTTTTAAATATAATTATCACATCTAATATGAAAAATTATATATAATTAAACCTAAATTATACATTTTGATTCTTTTTAATGGATAATATTATAAGATATTTCTTATATTTATTTTATGGATAAATTAATATTTTTTACCATTATTATTTTTTAAATATAGTTATCACATTTATTATTATTATTATTATTATTCATATTTAAATATTTTAATTTTTTTCATCATTTATCTTTTCTCATGACAAAAACAGAATAAACATCATAAATAAATCGAAAAACATTGTTTCGTCAAACGGACAAAAGACTCACAAAATTATTTCTTACCGGAATACGATCAGGGTATTTCTTCCTAATTATAGGAGCCTTAGCCCTTCTCTTCTTGGAAAAGAGAAAAGGATCAATTATTTGCATATTCTTTTAACAAAGAATAATCAAAGTATGTATGTATAACAACTTACCAAAATTTCAAAAAAAAAAAAACTTACCAAGGTCATGCTCTTGTTTGAAGTAACTCATTGCTGTCATTCTTCCTGAAATTAGCATTAAACAAAAGTCAATTAAAAGTATCAAAATATATGCATCATCTAATAAGTAATTCATCAAACACTCAAAAATCAAAATTAAGAGCTCTAAGTAGATGAATAAACAAAAGTCAATTAAAAGTATAACAAAATATGCATCATCTAATATGTAATTCATCAAACACTCAAAAATCAAAATTAAGAGTTTTAAGCAGAGAAATGAGGGAAAAAATAAAAATAAAAGAGAGAATTTGGAGAAGAGAATTCTTAGAATTAGATAGAACTTTAAAAATTGAATGGGAGAGCCTATTATATATATAGTGATTTTTTAAATATTTTTTATATATTTTTGTTGAGGATAATGATTTGTTCAACAAATTGAGGATAATTATTTCGCATATAGATAATGATTATATAAATTTAAATAATTAATTTAATTTCAAATTGTAATTTTGGTTAGAGATAATGTTATTTACCTGCCGAACGCTTTGGTGCGAGTATTCCTTAAGCGGACAAACGTGGTGCCTCGAAAAGGGATTTTTTTATATAAGTACAATAGATATAGTAGATTTAAGCAGTTGTTCATTAATCACTGATTAAAAATTATAGATGGTCAATAGAGAAAATATGATAGAGAAAAAATAAATGGTAGCTAAAATTGTAAAATAATTTGTAGAAAAAAATATCAAAGTTTTTAGGATATGACTTATGTAACAAATACAAATACAGCTAAAAATTATTTTTATGTTATGGGATTCGGTGTATGTTTGATTTTGCGGTGAAAAATTACATTAAATCTCAAAATTATACTTCCTCCGTCCCTATTTATAAGGTTTTCTTGGGCACTTTTACGTTCACCAATGTTGTTAAATTATATATTAAAATTGATATGTTCTTCCAAAAATACTCCACTACCAATTTTTAGAACATAATAAATTTTTTCATTTTTCAATAATTAATTTAATTCCTAGATATTCTATCATCTATATTTAATGCACTGAATCAATTTCCAAGTCATTTACGACATTAAACAAGCTCCATTTCATATTCCAATACAATTTTATTTATTTCTTGTCACAAAAACTTAGACCACAATGATTATATGTAAGGGTAATTTTGAAAAAAATTACAAGAGAATCTTATATTTATGACCAAATTTTTTTATCCAACAAAACCTTATAATTAAGTACGGATGGAGTATTGAATATGAAGAAACTGTTAATAACTTTTGTTCCTTATAATCAATTCTAAAAAGAATGCAACATGCATCCAAACAAACATTCATTAAGATCAATGTAAACCTCACCACTCAAATGGAGCTACGAACTACTACAGTGGTACTATTAAAGAACGAAATCCTCATGTTGCACTTAAAAAAAATAAAAATCTTCACTCATGCCATTAAAGGATATGAATATGATCTTACCAATTTTATCAACATGTCTCTTACTGTTTTGGCTAATTATTACCAATTTCCCTAATATACATGGACCGAACCAGAATATATAAATTTCTCTCTTTTTACTAAATAGGTATGTCTGATCTTGAGCCAGAAATTTCAATTAAGAAAATACAGTACTAGCTTTGTTTGAAAGAAAAGCTTTGAAAGAATAAGTTTCAAAGATATATTCCATGAAGGAAGACAATCATTTTTTTAAGGGATCGACTGATGTTCAAAGATCATGCCATCAGCTTCGTTTTGTTTGAGCATATTATTTTATTATGATAGTTTCAAAATAGTTTTTTTTTTTTTAATGCACATTCTTATTAACAATATACTAGTCAACTACGCTACGCATTCATACAATACAATTGAATTATTATTGTATAAGAAAACAGAGAGAATAAATTCATGAATCATCCCCATCTAATAACTAATCCATATATATTGAATAATTACATGAACTAAGGCTGTTTTTCAATATATATATATATATATATATAACGTGTTTGGTTTTATGCTGGAGTAGTTGGTACCCAAAGTGATTTTGGAAAAAGCTTGTGAGAGGAACTTTTAGATGCATATTTGAGAAGTGCCATAATAATATGTGCATTAGAGCAAACATTCACCTGAGATTTTCAAAGAATTGATTCCTCAAAAGGTTAGTTTCTCATAAAAGTTTTTATTTATTTTGGTCTTAATATAAACACAGTTTGTTAATCTTTAAAAGGAAGTAATTTCACGGTTCGATCCCCCGCAACAACGTTGGGAGAGAAATAAAACCTTAACCCCGGGACCCCCTCGAACTGGATTAGTCGGCCCAGTGGGCCGGATACCAGGGTGCAAACCAAAAAGGAAGTAATTTTATTTTATAAGTTAAAATTAAAATAAAAAATCAATTCAATCTAATTAGCTCCAACCAAAGATTTTAGATTCAAATAATAGGATTGCATCACTAGTTTTGGACACGGTAAAGAACACAGGTAACGTGGACACAGTGAAGTATGTGAAGAAGAGATGCAATTCTAAAATGATTTACAGGGTTCTTATTATTTGATTCAGCTGTTAATTTCATCACCTAGAGTCAAGTTTTTTTTTTTTAAATAAAGTCTAAAATTAGTTAACTTTAAGAGAATGAGTTAATTTCCAATTTACTCCTATAAATATGAAATAATCGAAGATTAAATAAATACGGCACATCATATGACAATTGTTACATAAAATAATGATCCTGCGTATGCATGGACTGAAACCAACATATTTCATGTGTCAGTGTGTCACAAATGATTAAGTCATTAGAAATAGCATTATATTAGTGCCTTCTCATTTTTGAATGGCACAGCAATCACCTACATTAATAAATAAAAAAATTCCTAAACAAACAAACATATACACGGTGGTAGTACTGTAATTGATTTCCCCTCTTAAGTAATTGATGCTGCATTTCTTTTTGAATTGATACTGCATTTCATTCTCAAGAAGTTTATTATTAATAAAGTTTAGGGATTCTCGAAAATTTTTTAATACTATCATTTGTTTTATTTGTTTTTCATTTTCCCTTTAAAAAAAATATCGGTTTTTCATTTTCTTCCCTCTCTCTCTTAGACTTTTTTGTCTTTTGGAAAATACTAGCACTAACTAGTACGTACTACAGTAGTATATGAAAGTAGAATAGTATTGGTTAAAAAATTAAAAATGATAATTTTATTTTAAAAACTATTGAATTCATTGCATAAAGAAACGATAAACTTACTCATAATTACTATATGGGGAGTTTAACTTCCAAATTTAATAAATTTAATAAAAACGTGGGGCTAAAGTTTCACTTCCAAATTTGCCCATTTACTATATGTAAAATTACTCATAATTACTGGAGTAAATCCTATATATAAATTTTTATTTTTTAATATAAGTTTGTTTTTTTATTATTATTCCTACTATTAAGTTCTGATTCTTATCTTTTTCTCTACGATCAAAACGTGGAGTATTACGTTATTGAGTGGAAGAGTATGGGGAGCAGTGGAGGGACCACAAGTGACTGGGTATGGGAGTTCAACACATTAATAGTGTAGTTCAAACGCGTTTTCGTTCTGCTATCTCTTTGGCTCTTTCAATTCTATAATGTTTGTTTGATTGTTGGATGTTACTGAGTGGGTCGTAGTTGGGTGACAGACAGCAACATATGTTTTTTGAGTCATCCTTCCACTATAGTACTAGTAGTACCATGAAAACCTCTTCCTCTCACATTGATCAGATCATAGAGCAACACTTTCCCACTTCTGAAGGTAATGGGTGAGGTTTAAAGCATGGTTTGTCAATTTCAATCTCACTTTATTAAGATCGGGATGGATTTTAAGGTGAGTTTAATAAGAGTGATGATAAAAAACGTGAGTTTAAACGTAGGGTTTGCTTAATCTTAATCGTTATGGTGGAAGATAAGAAGTTAACAAAAATAAATAAATGTATTGGAAATAAATCAATCACTTTTTAAAATATTAAACTTTTAATTTTTCAACGTAAACATATTATTTTTAGTGTCTTATTCTTAACCTTAAGGACTGAGATTAAGAAAATCGTTAAATTCATCTTCAATAACTTTGGAAAAGCCCACAGGTGTCACACTTTGTTATTTTTATTTACATTTCCTAATTATCTTTTATTGCTTTAAATGTGAATTATAAACCAAATAGAGTACATTATAATTTAAATAATATATAAAAAAATTTAAGAGAATAATGTTCCTGCTGATAACCGGAGAGAAACTATCTCCTATCATCCAACCAAATAATGACAAGTGTTTTTTATTTTATAATTATTTTTCATTAGAAATGGGATTCTTATGCTTCTCTTGTCAATGTATTCTTCTGCTATTCCACAGTACAAGACAAAGCTGAGTTATCCTCCCCTGTTATCCGCCACCAACCACCATCACACACCACCACCACCGATCGAACCTGCGTGGCAGGGCTGGCGACATGTGGTGGTGGTGGATCCATTTCTAATGAAAAATAATTATAAAATAAAAAACACTTGTCATTATTTGGTTGGATAATAGGAGATAGTTTCTCTCCTGTTATCAGCAGGAACATTATTCTCTTTCAATTTACCATAAAATAAATAAGGAATATATGAGATAAAAAGTGTTACATTTTTATTCATATGAGGAAGTACAAAATTATCAACAAGATCATCTAGATTAATTTTTTTAAGTGTAGGGTTTGGTTTGAACTCCTACCTTTTATATGATTATTTTTTTGTTTGTTGTTTAATAATAATATTTACTTTATTATTAATTCTTTAATTTAAAATATTTAATATAAAAAAATTAAAATATCAACAACCTATGCATTGCATGGGGTAAGAGCTAGTGTGTGTATATATATATGTGTGTATGTATGTATGTATATGTGTGTGTCGTTTGATATAACTTGCACTTTATTGAATAAATTTAATAGTATTCTGTATAAAATTTAGTGATCACTAAATAAATAAATATAATTATGTATTATTTAATTAACAATCTATAAATCTGATCTCTACATATCACATACTGTACTATTTTCTGTTGAAGATACCAATGTGTGATAGTATAGGTGTTAGTCTTCAAGTATTTCCTATAACTGAAGTTCCTATGACTATCCTGAGTATCCTCATACTTTTTAAGTTTTAGGGAACTTCGGCCTTTAGCAGCTAATGAAAAATCTGAGAGAATCAATCATTTAACATACGTTACCCAATAAAACTAATGATGCCCCCTCCCAAAGGGAATTTGTGTATAGTGTTGGTATGGAAAAAAAAAACATGGAGTGGATTATTCTGTAATTAACCTCATGATTCCCACGTTTTGAAATAGACATCCCAACAAAATTTATCATCCTCGATCAACTAACTCAAAAGCATTTTCAGTGCAAATAGAACTCTCTTTGTGCATGCAGTACGTTTCAGGATGAGTGTAAATGCATCTTTTCTTTTCCAAATTCAATCAATATGTTGATTTCTGAGCGTATGTATATACATATTGTACTAGGACGACAAAAATTACACATATACTCTTCCAAAGATGTAGGTGTTTATTTTTTTTTTTAAAAAAATCTATAAATTTAATATATATATGCTAATTCCTAGTATATGAAATATAAAATAAAAAGAGTATTTGTTAAAAGGTATTAAAAAAATATTGGGAGAGAGACAATTAGAAAAAAGGGAAGTGAAAAAATGAATTTTTTTTTATTTTTATATAATCGTTTTCTAATTCACCATTAGAAGCTACGAGCATTGTAAAGACTATAAAACAAAGGTGGCTGTGTGCAGTGTGCACGTCGGGGTGGCATAATAACTTTCCCATGTCTATTCAAGGTCGTTGGGTTCTTGTCAGCAAAAGAGATTTAGTTTTCGATTCCCATTTTTCAATCTTGACCCCATTCTTTTTCGATTGGTTCAGTTGAAACGTTTATCGACATCCCCGAACATTTTGTGATTTTAAAAATGCATTTTTCAATAAATGATAATTGAAAAAACTCATTTTTCCAACTTGGGAAGTTAAAATCATCGGACTGAACCCCATAAAAAACTTGGGGACCAGGCATAGCTGTCAAAAATAGGTTGACCCGACGGGCTGGCCCATTTAACCCGACAAAAACATGGGCTGGGTCAGGGAAAAATCTAGCCCGAAGTTTTTTGGGTCAGCCCAGCCCAACCCGACAAATCATTAGCCCGACACGGGCCAGCCCATTTCGGGCTGGGCCAGCCCGTTTGGCCCGAACTTAAAATTTTTTTATATGTTATAACACTTTATTATTGAATAGGATTAAACAATAATAAAATTAAGATGAGATAGAGCTTTTTGTCTTTTCATTTATTATTTTTATAATTAATAATGACATCCTAATCAAAAAAAAATGTTATAAAATTTTATTTTGGTTATAATTAATTAGTATTTTTATCGAAAAATGAAAAATTATTGGCCCATGGGCCAGCCCAGTCCAAAAAACTAGTGGGCTGGGCCGGGCCGGCAAAATGGCTGGCCCGATATATAAATGGGCCGGCCCAGCCCAACCCGAAAAAACTAGTGGCCCTAATGGGCTGGTCTGAATGGGCCGGACCAGCCCGAATTGACAGCTCTAGGACCAGGGATAAAAAAATGGGTCAAGAACAAAAATTATCAAATTAACAAGCCCAACCTAAACCGGCATGAGATTTATGGTCTGTATAAAATCTGGATTGGGCTTGGATAGTTGTCTCAAAATCCACATAATATTACATTTTTGTTTTTTTCCCCTTATATTGGGTTCATCTATTTTTTTTATTTTTTGCAATCAGTACCCGAATATGATTTACCCAAAATCCAACTCATTGGGTCTGACGCAACTGAGCTCTCACTAAGCGGTAGGGGTCTCCCAGCGGTGGTTGCTCCATACCCAAGGGTCGAACTCGAGACCAAATTGTTAATGGACTAAGTGAGCTATCACTTGACCAACACACATTGGTATTTTGTTTGTTTTTGAGGATTCATTTACTAATTTTCAATTTAAAAGTTTCCCATTTCATATAGGACATTTTTTCCTTACAATTTAACATAATCTTAAGTCTTAACACTAAGATTCCTAATAAAAGCATATCGCTGGAAGAGGCAACCATGAACCTCGCACAAAATTAGTCTTAAGATTCCTCATTAACAGTGGTGGATCTCTAAGGACACTTGGGCTCAGTGAGTCACTGACAAAAAAATTATAATATTTTTTTAATTATAGTTTTGTGCATTGTATAAAAATGATTGTTTCTTTATTGAAATTAAAATCTTAGTGATTGAAGTTCAACATCAAAATAACATAGGAACCAAACAGCTCAAAGGCAATGGAGATAGAGAAACAAGAAGATATGCAGAATGAGAGAATCTATGTTTCATTCATGTGGCTAGACTCTCGGAAAAAATATCGGAGTATTCATTATGAGAAATTGGATAGGTAAGAACTCACGAAGGATTGCAAAATGATTGAGTACAGTAGTTTGGGAGATGGATATCCACCAATTATATTCTTACAATTTTTTCTTTTATACTTTAATTTACAATTTTTTTATCTCATCATATCATTAATCACTCATCATCTCTCTTATTTTTATATCTCTCATCCAGTGACGGATCTAGAAATATTTAGTTGTGGGGGCGATACATTGTAATCAACCATAAGAAATTTTTTAACTTAAGTTATTCTCAATCTTTTTTATTAAGGATAAGAAGTTAAAAATATTTTTTGCATTGAAATATTAAATATTTATTGATATTCAAGAAATAGTAGAGGTAACTTCCCAAAATTCTTATACCCCTAGCATCTTTTAATGCCTTATCTTCAACGCATGCTTAACAAAACTTGAAATTTTTTTTCTCAAATTAAAGTTAAAGTAATTAATTAAAAAAACTTGAAAGTTACAAACTTTGGATTTTGATTGGTTGATCAATGCAAAATAGATTAAATTAGATATTAGATACTTGATTGATGTGTTAGACAAATCATTTAATACATGTTTTCTAAAAATTTTGACTTTTACAATTTTTTACCAGCTTTATAACACAAAAGGAGTATAATTAATATTAAATTTAGGTAATACTTACCTAATTTTTCATTTATTTCTCTCTAAAAAACAGTTAAATAGAATATTTTTTTATTAAAAAGACAAATATTTTGGAACAGATTTTGCTTATTAATAAATCCAATCACTAATACTCAAATAGAAAAATGAGAAGGAAAGATAACGAACTGTACTGTATAACAACTTTTATGAAGGAAAAAGTAACAAAAATGTGCATGCCTATTTCTAGAATCGAACTAGTGACATGCAAAATGAAACAAGAAGAGAGAAACCACTGAGCTAGGGTCACATATTTTCCAAAGTTCTCACGGTAAAGTATATAAACATTTTTATACATATATATTTTTTAAAAAATAAAAAAAGTTAGTGGGGGCAAGTGCCCCCACTTGTTCCTACATAAATCCGTCCCTCTCTCATCCACATCTAAGAAAAGATATGAGAATATCATTTTTCGTAAAAGATAAATCTCATTAAAACATAACTAAAGGGAGAGAGCTTTTATATATATATATATATATAATTAAGGAGTGAAATATCTATTAAAAAGTAATTTTCTCATTAAAATCCTTATAAAAAAACTACTGAAACAAAACCTTTATAAATGAAAAAATGGTACAATTTTCTCCCTGCATTAAAAAACCATTAAGGATATGAATTCCAACATTCTTTCTCTAGTGAAACTTAATTTGTTTTGTCATATTTGATTTGCCCTTTTTTCTAATGAATCTTTCAGACAAAATTTTCTTCAATTGGATTCCCCTTCACAAGATAATTACTAGATTCTTAAAAAAGATAAATTGTTGCTTTATTAAATTGTTGTTTTTATATTTAAGAAGTTCTAACTATATATTGCATGTATACTATACTGTATCATGATACAACCACAATTGCTTGTTTGCACATTATATTGCATGATTGCATCTGTATGGTGGTCAATTAACTGAACATATAATCAAATTAATATAGTAATTAAACCATCAGCATGGTTTGTAGTATTTTTTTTTTCAAGACCCAAGATCCTCTTTGTTATTTTCTTCACATAACAGAACTCAAATTAATATCATTGCAAAACATGATGTGGTCCAAAGATCTACTTTTTCGATAAGAAATAAACTAGAAACTGTAACAGAGTTAAGAAAGTGGAGTTCGATAATTGCTTTGGTACATTGAATTTGAAACAAGCCTGTATTAGTATAACACTACAAATATCGCTCCATAAAATTGTGGTACACTTATCACCACGATCATCGGTTGGAAAGTGGGGACATAAACTACTTTACCCAACTTAGGAATGATCTTGTGGACCCTCCTAGCTAATAGCCATTGCAAATTAAACCAACCATGCATGAAGAACTAAACATCGATTTCATATCATATCATTATCCAATCCACTAGCTACTTCACGTGCATTGCATTCTATTGAAACAAGTTGCTATCGATCTAATTTCCAAGATTTACATTTATCTGAATGTAGGGAATGTATCAATGTTTGAGGTGTGACTACTGACTAGACAACGTATAGTAACCAATAATGTCTCTGTTCATCAATATAATCATCTTGGAGATTTTAAAGATTCCACGTGAGATTTTCCACAAGGTCCTCTCAATCTAATGAAGAGCCTGTATTCATCGAAGGTCATGGCAGTGTAGAGTGCTGGTCTGTCTGGCTTCACCAACTCCTTTGCTGGCTCTATGGGTATGTCACTTTTGGGGTTGTAGAAGAAAGCCAGGGAGACTCTTTCTTTATCAGAATTTACTATCACTCTGTGCTCTACACTCTTGTAGATTGCATTGCTTAGAACCTTGTCATTCACAAAACAAACCAATTACGAGTTTCATATTGAGTGGTAGAGATAATATGTACATAAACTTGCTAATAAAGCTATGCTTGCTCTGATTCCAGGGTTTGATATACTAATTATTAATAACCCCCAAATTTTATCATGGATGTAATTTTTCATTTTTGATAGAATAAAATCATCTTATTTAAAAAAAAAAATTAATATTGTCATGCACTCATTTGATGATTAGGTACTTATTTAAATATTTATTTTATTAATAAATTGTATTATTTAATTTGTGCACTTAAAATATGACATCATGCATAATATATACCACACTCACACAAGAACATACATCATTTTTACATCGAGGTATATTTTTTGATTGACTTTTAAATGGGAGATATATTGATTAACATTGTGTCTATTTTTTTTTTATATATAAACCTATATATTGTGTATATTATTGTATAACAAATGTCCTTTAGTTTGAGGCTTTATTTTCTACACTGACCCCACTCATGTTGGTTCTAATACATATGAAATGTACCATTTTAGTTAAATCACTCAATTATTTGAGTGCTTTCTAACTTTATTTAGTCAACATATTTTAAGATATATATGCCCCTCCTTATTTAGTTTTGGTATGAATATTTTAATTACTACTAGCTAGGCCGCTACACCATGAGTCTCTTGAACATTGCCAAAAGATGCAATTATGTATTAGTCATATTGCATGTGATTGATAGAGTTGCTCCTAGTAGCTTTATATGGTAAGGATATAATTGGTAGCTACAACCGTAGAGGACAGAACTTCACAGTCACAAACTTAAAAAATGTCAAAGTACACTAGAGCTTAAAGCATAAAATCATTTATTCAGAAACTGTATGTGCCAATAAACCTAAGACCTTATCTTTGGTCATGTGGCCAATAGGCCAAACGTTTACCCATTTTATGTGTGCCCGCCGATTCTGCAATAGTGAAAAGAACATTCTATATCATAAAGATGTCTTTCAATCCAACTATTATACCCATCATCATCCGACACGTACTTCATGCCTTGAACCATTCTGATGTAAGGGGTATCAACTAAAAAACATTATTAAGAATATATATAGCTTCTACCTTTACTTAAAAAATAATAATAATCACGCTTCTACCTAATAGGGAATATAATATATACAGTATCTCGCTTGTACCGACAAGGGCGATTGCCAAGAGTCCATCCTAAACAAAACAAAAAAAATCAATTGAATGCCCTCAATTAGCTTGTAATATAGATTTGTTCTTGTAATGATATTGTACCAGCTTTATTATATTTTATAGTACTCTCTCTGTCCACTATTATAAAAAAATGGGGAAAAGCATTCTTTGTCCACTGATATAAGAAAATCCAACTAATTTTTTTCATTCACAATACAACTTTTCCAAAAATGTTTCTAGAAAGTAGTGATTTCATTTAATTTTTTTTTCATTCCCAATATAACTTTTCAAAAGTGGTCATGTTTTTTACGATTTTGAAAAAATTAAATACATTCAACCAACTTTCTTAAACTGTGTGAATCTAGTTATTTTTTCTTATAATAGTGGATGGAGGGAGTAATACTTTAACTATTAGTTGATAAACTAGTATTTGTATTTCTTGTGAACTTTTATTATTGATTAACTGTATTATTGTGAACTTGCAAATACTAGTAATATTTTGAGGAAATTCTTATCTTAACGGAAATATTGACAAAATTTTCTTAATTTTAAAATTTAAATTGATACTTTTATTTAAACTTTGATGTTAAAATTTTAAATAGCTAAAGCTTCTTGGTAAATTTGGGGCAATTCTTACTTGGCCTAAGAGCCTACAAAATGTAGGGACCAGGTCTGGATATGGGATTTTTGTTTCGAACAATTGTTAATTGGTAATTGGTTTGATAATATTAGTCTATGAAAGATAATGGTAGGACGGGTTATTAGGCATGCATTGCCTAATTAAGTAGGATTATACTTGTTTTATAACACATGTGGGTTAGTCTAGACAGTTGCTTGTCACTTTATTTTGGAATTTAGTTTGGCCTTTTAATTAGTAATTAACAAGTTTGGCATGAACAAAAAAATTATTTAATTATAAAGACCATGCCTACATTATATTATATCTGGATCTGTATCTTCGTATAGTATATTTGTTTCTATATAATTCTCACTTTAACAAAATGAATTTGTTCCTAAAAAATTATTATTTTAAAAACATTAATTACTATTTTTATGATTTTATCCTCATTTAATAAATATAAGAGATAATAAGTGGAGAAAAATGATCAATTACTGTATAAAAATAAAGGACAAAATGATAGAACAAATAGTATTGATTTATTATTTAAAAACACATTAAATATAATTTTAATTTATGTGTTATAACATTAAATGATGATTATTGAGGAATGCATTTATAGCAATTATTTTGACCATCAAATGATTTAAATTTTTGTAGCCCTTTACAAAATTATCATGGTACTAGTATTCTCTCTCAGGTTTTAAGTATAATAAAAAACTAATTTCATATTTATTAAGGATGTTAATTGATTGTATTTAATTTATTCAAATTAATAGAAAATAAAGGTATTTAGGAAATTAACATTGGGAATAAAACAAAAAAAAATAAGATAACAATATTTTATGGATGTTTTAGAAAAATAGCATTAAGAATTAAAAAAAATAAAAAAAATTAGTTATTGTTTTCTAATATTTTAAACCAAGTGATTTTTTTTTTTAATTTTTTAAACTGGGGAGAGTACTAGTCTTAGAGATAAATATATTACACCACTAATATATACATTATTATTTAATTATTTAACTAGTATTACTATAAAATTTTATTTAATTATACATATACCTTAATAAATAGGTCGATTTGACTTTTATCAATTAAAGGCCGACTAATAACCTATTCCCACAGCAGACACTTTATTCAAAATGTACCCCATCCGACATGAATTATAAGCAAAATTAGCTAATTTAACGCTTATTAAGGAGGTTAGTTGATTGTATTTAACTTTCTCAAATTTATAAAAGAATAGAGGTATTTTAGGAAAGTTGCATTAGAAATGAAAAAAAAATTAAATAAGATAACAATTTTTTAGGGATGTTTTAGAAAAGTAGCATTGAGAATGAAATAAAATTTAAGAAAGTTGGTTAATTTTGCTTATATTTTAAACCAAGAGAGATATGTTTTTGATTGCTTATATTTCAAGCCGGAAGGAGTATTAATTTGTAAAAAAATGCTGTTGTACATTTAAATTAGAGTGAAGGGACATTTTGGTCCCTCAAGTTTTTCGAAAGGGACACTTTAGTCCCTCAAGAAATTTAATTCATTTTTAGTCGCATGTTTTCCAAAAGTACCAATTTAGTCCCTCGTGTTTTTCAAAAGTACCAATTTAGTCCCTCAGCGAAGTGACTAACGGAAATAGGACAGGGACTAAATTGGTACCTTTGGAAAACTTTGGAGACTAAAAAT